>OY728142.1:1821230916-1823730916 GCA_963277665.1 Viscum album | reverse complement strand
TAGGTTTTAGAAAGGTCTAGGTCACCATACTAACCTTATCTTTTAGATTCAACTCTTGGTTAAATAGTTTAACATTTACCATATCTCTTGGTATTTTTATATTATATGGTTAATAAACATACTATAAAATTCCAAGAGAAACCATTGTTTTATTAATGTAATAGCTATTATTATATAAGTCCATTTGCCGAACCGTAGATTTTTGGACTATTATATCATTTAATAATAAATTATTTTTTTAAAAAACTCATTTATGATAATTTTGACATTATTTAGTATTTGGTTTTTGTGAAAGTCGTTACAATTTGATTTATTCGAAAAAAAAATTAATCAACACTAACATGAAATATTAACCTAGAAAATTTTTTTAATGCATAAAAATTCTCAATTTAAATTTATTTTAATATTTATAATATCAATTAATTTAATCATTCATTAATTAGGTAATTAATCCATCATTATCGTGTCATAAATAAATTTAATTATATAATATCTAAATATTATAAATAAAATACATGGATGTAGGAATTAGTTTTAGAAATCTAATTAATATTTATAGATGAAATTATCTTATGAATAACCCTATATTAAAATTGTTTTGGTTATTAAAATTTGAATTTAACACTTTTAACACTTCTTTAAATAAAATAATAATTAATTCCCTAATAGAAACCAAGTGGAAAAAAGGATAATATTTTATTACTAAGGTTTATTTTGGTCAAAATATATTTATCCAATAGAATTATGACATGTGTTAGGGTAATTATAATTGCTTTTTTATCAATAATTACACTATTCACTTTTAACGGTGGTAAATATAATTCAGAGGTTACTATTCAAAAAAAATTATTTTCATTTTATTAAACCAAATTTTACATACTATTGTCAAATTTTTCTCTCGAATTTTTGAAATTCAATTCATTGATGAGGTAAAATTATATTTTATGAAAATTGGTTTACATGCCTAAAAGGTGGGTAAAAGATATTATAATATTCAATAAAATTTTATACATCTATTTTTATTATAAAATGACTGTAATGAATAACATTGAACTAATATAAGAATTATGTATCTATTTTTACTTAAAATAAATTTAAATAAAATTAATAATTATTTAAATAAATTTTTGTTTTTAAACAATAACGTAGTGTTTTTTCACTATTAATCAGAAATAGAATGATTTCAAAAAAATGCCAATAATTCACCCAAAGCTAATTTTGATATTTTGAATCCAAAAATGATGTCTATTTTAGCAAATTAAAAAATAGAAGTTTAATTAATTAATTAAAAATTAATTCTCATTGTCAAAACTAGAACATGGGTTTTTAAGAAGTAAAAACTATCAAAAGATTGATATGTGTTTATGTCCGGTTTAAAAGTGAAATTACTTCTAATGAAAAAAATTGGATTAAATGATCAAAATGTAATAGTTTTATACTTCATAGACATTATAATATATAATTTATCAATTTAAATTATTTTTATTAAAAAAGTTGTTTTCAATTAAAATTTAATATCTTTCACAATTCATGAAAATATGAAAGTTATCAGAAAAACCCAAAAAATTTGTCGAAAATAAAATTTTTATGTCTTTCTTATAAAGAATAATTTAATTCCATCAAATTGAATATATAAAAGTTTCATATATTCAATTTAGAAAGGGTTCTCCATTAAAGGGAGGAAAAACTTCATTTTTTGAAAATTACTTCTATTATATGAAAAATTGAATTTGTCCTTATATTATGTCAAAGAAACAGCATAGATGAATGCTAAAATTTTATGAGATATATATAAAATTCAAAATTTAGATATTACTATTCATAACTGCTTTCTAAACTGCTAGTTTGATAGGTCGTGGTACGCTTGAACTCGGTGTAGCGTACATCACACACTATTGTTTTATTCAAAGAGAAGTGTACCACGGATGCTTGGGGTGTTTCATTCTTAACTCCTCCAATAATTTTCAACTTTGAAATTTGATACTGTTCTTCATAAATAAAAGGTAAAAAATTATAAAATACCTTTTTGGAAAAACAACTTCGGAAATAGGGTTAACAAAATTTAGTTTTAATAAGAGGGAATGAGAAATGAAAACGTCACCACCAAATTAGGATTCTGAATAGGAGAACATTGGTGGAAATTATTATTGGTGGAAAAATGTAAATATTCAGGGAGTGATTGATGTCATGAATCACAAACAAGTGAATGGAAAATTGTGGACCTATAGGCCATAAATATATTATGAATAACATAATGTATTTGGATCACACATTTTTTGGTTTAAGATCTATTCCCTAACGTTTAGTAATTAATTTTTTCATAGAATAAGAGAGAAAGAAATACTTGATAAGTATAATTACATCCTTAAACTAATTTCTACCACTAACTCGTCTTTTAATCAAAATATTGAGTATTAAATGTGACTTTGTCACACCTGAAGTGCTATAATCAACATATAGAGAATCATATAATCCACAAAGGATGAACTATATATTTCCATTTTCTTTAGAGATTAACCATAACCAAAATTTTTAGAATAAGATCAGATAATTACCAAAATTTATAAACCTTTAGAGAAAGAAATACTTATCTTAATTTCTAAAATTAAACCAACACTACCCAGAGGTTAATAAATACCATTCAATAAACAATTGTCCTTAAAATCCTTCAATATAATCCAAACTAAGATAGAAACCCAAAACATAGAAAAACATGATTACATAGTCTACCTCGTTAAATTGTGTCCCCAAATAACATATACTACTCTTAAAGTCACATACTTAAAATTAATTAACCTAATAATGTATTCTATATGATAGGTTAATCATTTCCATAAATAACCCAAATCGCTATAAATCCACAATAAAAACATTGGTAAAAATCCAATATTACTCCTCATATGAAATCCCATATTATTCTATATTCCTTTAGTATATATTGTTCCCTGTTGAATGAACGCCTTCCAAAATAACATTTATTACATAATCGTCTAATCATTTTCTACACTAAGGATATTCATTCGATGAAACATAAGATCCCAAATCAACTTATTATTGATCAAAAAAATAATTTTACTAAAAATAATTAGACACACTAACATGAGACTTCACATTGTCCAGTGGTAGGTGATAAATCCCAGTCGCACTTTGGTTGTGGGTTTGATTCTCGCAGCATTGTCTAATGTGACGGGTTGTCACATTGTCTGTGTGTTTTCATTTTTCAAAAACTATATTTTATAACATTCCCAAAATGATATAAATTCCTCAAAATTACCATAACATAATTTGAAAACAATTCTTATCTCATAACTCACATCTTCATCCTAATGATTAATAACATGTAATTGCCTCAAATTCAAGGATCGTATAAATTCAAATGGTTATTTATAACAATATCCACCAAAGAAAAGATAATTATTCCTCGAATAGAATTTTCACCTAACAAACTGCAGGGTTACACATACAAGAGAAAAGTCCTTCAATGTAATCCCATCAACAAAGAGCACTAATAATTTTAAACATTTTGCCATCAATTTTTTTGTACATAGGTTCTTCTATAACCAAGATGTTATACTATAGAATAGGGAATTGTCTCAGGTAATCCTAGGTTCCCTACATTTATGGAAAATGACTATAAATAGATTCGTGGGATCATTTTTATTTTCTTCGATAATATTATTAAATTTTTGTTTGAAATTATTTAATTTATGACCTTCTTTCCCAGACATAAAGAATTTCTTTGTTCCATTGAGACACTTTCCTGTGTTTCTCCTTCGGAATGTCCTGCATGATGGAAATTGATCTTTTTTTTCTCCATGGTCTCCATTGTAGGAAATCTTATCATTCACCGCCTTTCTTTTCGTTGTTGAGTTTGGGAGTTGCTTAATATATATGTAGTTGATCATATTTTATGAAAAAAGATACAACATGAACATGATTTTTTTTACACCAATCAACATTTAATTTTGTTTCTCATTTCCTCTATTGTACCAACCTTGTACATTAGGTTCAATGTTACTATGATTAATGCAGAATCTAGCCATTGACTAAATCTAGAAAGCAATGTGTGAGTAACAGTAGTCATAAAATAATTTAGAGAATATCATGACCCTTTTTTATCATCTAAAACACCTTAGGATTAACCAAGGGAATTTATTCTCATCTTATATTAAAATCCATGAAATCATTTTGTAATGAAAATGTAAATTATCCTAAGCATATATTTTGGAAGAGTCATAAGAAAGAGTGCATAAAGGCCTGTTGTCGTTCACCAGTTCCTATTCAAGTCTAGATCCAAGCGGTGTTTTTGGGTTTTACCCCTAAGTATATATGTGCCAGAGCCGCCTCTACATGTTCGTATCTAGGCCATGATGTATTTCTTGGAAAACCCATAGTATATTTACATTACCAAATATTTTGGAGGTTCTTCTATACTAATCTACAAAGTCTATCTTTTGGTAATGTTATCTAATCCGAGTTTTTTTACTAAATCTACTTTCCATGGTTTGTACTAAACTTCCACTCATAACAATTGTAACACTCCGACCCTAGTTACCTAGAGTCGGTGCATTATTACATATCATTCGAATGATCACATTAGATCATGTCCCAAAATACCAATTATTTATTATACTTTGAAGTAATAGATACATACATAAGTTTTACATCACATCATGAAATAAATAAAAACAACATTTTCTTCCCCTTGAAAACACTCATATCCCATAGAATATTCATGTAGGTTAATCATGATATACTTCTTCACATCCTAATAAAAATAAAACATAGAAAGGGGTGAGCTCATATGCTCAGTAAGGTTAATAATATAGCAGAAACTTTCATAAATAAGCATAAACATTTAAGGCATTGTATAAGACAAAAATAAAATCCTTTTAAAGATAAAATTCAGAATTATATGGTATATATAAATCAAATAATGAAATTTACTTATTCAGATAGATATTCTACTAGTCAAATTATCACATGAAATATCAATACCTAATTTCATAATGATGGAATGAAAAATGTCGGACATCATAACCACATACTCAAGGCCTTGTGCCAAGACTACAAAATATGATTTTGTCAAGGCCTTGTGCCAAGACAGTAGTTTGTCTCAAGAGACCTAGTGAGGAATTGAGGAGATATAGAGGGATCCGCTTGTAAGTTATTAATTCCAATGCATTCCTCATATGAAAATGTTGAAACATAACATAAACATAAATATTAAAGCAATCATAAGAAATGTTAATATTTCAACCACTAACCATGAATGTTATAAAAATGTCACATCCATAGGAAAACATAACTCATTCAACACAATATGGAAGATTGTATTACAATAAATCAACCTAAATCATGAATAATGAAGGATATTTACATATATGAAAATAACTAGTAAAACTAAGGGTGAAAAATATCCTCCTTTTCATGAAAATATTTAAAAGTCTCACTATTTATCAGGAAAAAGTTAAAAATAGATTTTTGAATAAAAGTGTCTCATACCACATTGAATTTTTTAAAAGAAATTTTAATTTTTAAACATTCATGTTCAAATAAATAAATCATTAAAACAATTTTTAAAACATGGACATTAATAAAAATGATTTAGAAGAATAAATATTTAAAACATTTAAAATGATATTTTTGTTAGAGTTTCTAACCAAATTAAAGAAGCTTGAATAAAAATAATTGAGGTAATAAAAACATTATAATATCATGAGAATAAAGGGATTCATGATATACTATGTTAAATTATAGTATATACACCATATAAATGTGAATTGGCACATAAAAACAATAAAGTCTCAATGGAATGTAAATTGAGATGAAATCCCTTATAATGATCGAATCCTTAAATTAAAGACAAATAAATGACATAATTATGTGTGAAAAATATAAATACACTCAATATTATTATATATTCAGTGTAAATCAGTCATAGGACATTCACACATATTTTTGTAAAAACAACACCAATGACGTGGATGTTTAACTCAATGAATGGAAATTGAGTAAAGACTACTCTTATCAAGTTCATATTGATGACTTGAGAATTTATAAATGGAGTGATTATGTGTATAAAAATTATATCCACACTAAGGGGAGTGGAAATTACTACGTAAATAAATAATTAGTGATTTCACACAAAATCATGGAGTAAAATATCCTATGAAGTTTACGTAAAATCCAATGAGTGGAAATTAAAATTAGAAATTCCCTTACCGATTTGGTAACAAAAGAAATAAACATCCCATGAAAGAATGATAATAAAATGAACATGTAAATACCCTTAAAATAAATTATATTACACAAATAATAAAACCACGGGTAGTACATACACCACACAAAAGGAAATAGTGGTAAATATAGCATGACTCTTAGGGGAATAAAAGTGAGTTGAATAACTCTTTCTATGTTGTAATAAATCGAGTAATATAAAAAAAGTTAATAAACCCCAAATGAATCACATAATACCCTGAATATAAAGAGAATGATAATAATATATTTCAAATGGTAGTACACAATACACCAGATGTAATAAATAAGTGGGAAACAATGGAAATCTCATAGTATTAAAAGTGATATAGGAAACCCCTTACATTTTACATTTCCTTAGTGGAAGGTATGTTAACCTCTTGTATAACAGTTAAATAATTGTTATTAAATTATAAATGAACCATATATATTAATATGATGTCATATATGATCTTTTAATATTACTTTGTTAATAATATTTCAGTAGAATCATTGTTTCGGGTGTTAACAGATTCGTTTTTGTTAATATGTTTGGTTACGTAAGTCATGCTTGTTATGGATTGGATGTATTTGATTCATATCCAAAATAACAGTATGTTCTTAAAAATCATTTTGTTATTCATAAAATGATATTTATTCTTGAATGGTTATGAAGGGGAATGAATCTCATCGCGTTCATAGTGACGGTAATCCCTACATACGCACAAGCGACAATACCATTCTATTGATGGTGGAATAGTATATATTTGGAAGGATTTAATACATATAAAATAATTAACATGTTATATTTATTATTTAAATCAATTATACTCTTTATTATACCTATTAAAATAATTAGGTTTTTAATAACAAACTACACCACGGCGTGGAGACGGTACACCATACATACGCACGTATGGTGATTTTTTTCATTCATAGGACGGATTAAATAATGAATATGGTTGTACCATCTTTATAATAACATAACATTATGTAGAGAGCACTTGAGTTATTATATTGGTGTGTAAAAAACAAAGAAAGTGGAAGTGGAAGAAGGAATGAACATTGAAAGAGGTGATGAAATAATTACCTCTTGTTCAGATGCTTCCTATTGATTTAATCAAAAGTGATCCATAGGCTATATTTATGAAAAATTTAAAGAATATATAAATAATTGAGTATATTTGGGCAGATATTTGAGTTATTTTTTGATCATCCAAATGTCTTTGGAGGTGTGATTTTAAGAGAAGGGGAAGTACCCATTGTTAAGAGAGTTGGGGGTCACTTTAGGAAACTATTGAAATTTAATTTTATTACACAATCATATTCAGTTTATAATTTCTCCAAAGAGATTTATTTTTAGGATAAGGTGGGGTTGGGTTGAAAACCTCTCACAAAATAGGTTTTAGAAAGGTTTAGGTCACCATATTAACCTTATCTTTTAGATTTAACTCTTGGTTAAATCGTTTAACATTTACCATATCTCTGTGTATTTTTATATTATATGGTTAATAAACTTACTATAAAATTCCAAGATAACCCTAAGTGGTTTATTAATGGAATATAAATTATTATATAACTCCTTTGGCTGAACTGTATATTTTTAGGACAATTATATCTTTTAAAAATATTGTAATTTTTTTAAACTCATTTATGACAATTTTGACATTATTTAGTACTTTCTTTTTTTGAAAGTCATAAAAATCTTATTTATTCGAAAAACATAAATTTAATCAACCATTACATGAAATATTTACCTATAATATTTTCTAGTTCATAAAAAGTCTCAATTTACATTTAATTTAATATTTATAATATCAGTTATTTCAAGCGTTCATTTATAAGTTAATTACTTTATCATCATTGTGTCATAAATAAATTTAATTAAATAATGTCTAAAAAATATAAATAAAATACTTGGATAGATGAAATTGTTTTATATTGCTAATTAATTTTTATAGTAGAAATTATCTTATGTATAGCCCTATATTAAAAATGTTTTGTTTATTAAATATTGAATTTAACAATTTTAACACTTATTTCAATAAAATAATCATTAATGTTCTAATCTAAACCATGTTGACCAAAAGGTTAATATTTTATTCCTAATGTATATTTTGGTGGAAATGCATTTATCCAATAGAATTATGACATGTGTTAGGGTAATTATAATAGCATTTTTATCATTAATTACCCTATTCACTTTTAACAGTGGTAAATAAAATTCAAAAGTTATTGTTCACCAAAAATTATTTTCATATTATTGAACCAAATTTTACATAATTTTGTCGAATGTCTCTCTTGTATTTTTTAAATTCAATTCATATATGTGGTAAAATTATATTTTATGAAAATTTGTTAACATGCCTAGAATGTGGGTAAAAGACGTTAAAATATTGAATAAGATTTTATACATCTAATTTTATTATAAAATGACTTAATTGAATAATATTGAATGAATATAGGAATTATGTATCTATTTTTACTTATACTAAATTTAATAAAAAATAATAATTATTTAAATAAAAAGGCGTTTTTTAAACAACAACGTAGTGTTTTTTAACTATTCCTCCGAAATTGAATGTTTTCAGAAACATGCCAAGAATTCACCATAAGGTAATTTTGATATTCCAAATCCAAAAATGATATTTATTTTACTAAATTCAAAACAGAGATGTTTCATTAATTAATTTAAAATTAATTCCACTTGTCAAAACTAGAAAGCATATTTTTATGAAGTAAAAACTATCAAAAGATCGATATGTGTCTATGTCCGGTTTTGAAGTGAAATTACATCCAATGACCAAAATCAGATTAAATGATAAAAATTCTATATAGTTATACTACATAACCATTCAAATTTATAATTTAACACTCTAAATTTTTTTGATTAATTATTTTTTCAATTAAAATTTAATATTTTCACTATTTATAAAAATATAAAATTTGTCAGAAAAACCCCAAAAATTTATCTAAACTAATTTATTATTTCCTTATTCTAATGAAGAATTTAATTTAGTCAATATAAATATATAAAATTGTAAAATATTGTATTTATAAAAAGTTCTCCATTAAATGGTGGGAAACATATCATTTTTTGAAAAATACTTCTTTTATATGAAAACGTTAGTTTTCCCTTATATTATGTCTAAGAAACACAAAATATGGATGTTAAAATTATGTGCGATATATATAAAATTAAAAATGTGGATATTACTTTTCATAACCACTTTTTAAACGGCTATTTTGATAGGTTGTGGTATACTTAAACTTGGTGTTTCGTACAACGCACACTATTGTATTATTCAAAGAGAAGTGTACTGTGGATTCTTGGGGTGATACATTATTACCTCCTTAAATAAATTTCATCTTTGAAATTTGATATTGTTCATCATAAATAAAAGGCTAAAAATAAAAAAATACCCTTTTTTTGAAAAACAACATCGGAAATAGGGTTAACAAAATTTATTCTTCATAAGAGTGAAAGGGAAATGAAAAAGTCACCCCCAAATTAGGATTTCGAATAGGAGAACATTGGTGGAAATTATAATTGGAGGAAAAAAGTAAATATTTAAAGTAAGTGATTGATTTCATCAATCACAAACAAGTGAATGGAAAATTGAGGGCCTCTCTGCCACAAATATATGATGAATAACATAATTTATTAGGATAACAATTTTTTTGTTTAAGATCCATTCCCTAAGGTATAGTAATTAATTGTTTCTTAGAATAAGAGTGAAAAAATACTTGATAAGTAGAGTTTCATAATTAAACTAGTTTCTACCACAAACTCATCTTTTACTCCAAATGATGAGTATTCAAGATGACTTGGTCTCACTTGAAGTGCTAGAATAAACTTATAAATAATCACATAAACCACAAAGGATGATCTATATATTTCCATTTTATTTAGAGACTAACAAAAACCAAAATGGTTAGTACAAGATCAGATATTTCCCAAAAAGTATAATCCATTAGAGAAAGAAATACTAATCCTAATTTTTAAAATAAAGCAACAATACCCATAGGTTAATAAATACCATTCAATAAACAAATGTCTTTAAAATCCTTATATATAATCCAAACTTAGGTAGAAACCGAAAACTGAGAAGAATTTGATTGCGTAGTCTTCCACATTAAATTGTATCTCCAAATTAAATATACAACTCTAAAAGTCACATACATAAATGTAATTAAACTAATAACATATTGTATATGATAAGTTAATAATTTTCAGAAATAACCCAAATCACTATTAATCCACAATAAAAACATTGGTAAAAATCCACCATTACTCCTCATATGAAATCCCATATTAGTGTATTTTCCTTAGATATATATTGTTCCCTATAGAATGAACGTCTTCCAAAACAACATTTATTACTTAATCATCGAATCATTTTCTACACTAAGTATATCCATTTGATAAAACAGAAGATCCTAAATCAACTTATTGATGATCAATAAAATAATTTTACTAAAAATAATTAGACACACTAACTTGATACTTCACATTGTCCAGTGGTAGGTGATAAATCCCAGTCGCACATTGTTTGTGGGTTTGATTCTCGAAGCATTGTCTGATGTGATGGGTTGTCACATTGTATGTCTGTTTTTTGTTTTCAAAAACTATATTTTATAACATTCCCAAAATGATATAAATTCCATAACATAATTTAATGAAAAATGATATTTCATACCTCACATCATCATCCCAATAATTAATAACATGTAATTGCCCCAAAATCAAGGATCGAATAAACTCAAATGGTTATTTATAACTATTTTCACAAAAGAAAAGATAATTCTTCCTCTAATAGCATTTTAACCTAACAAACTGCAGGGTTACACATACAAGAGAAAATTCATCCAAACAAATCCCATGAAAAAATAGCACTAATACTTTTAAACATTTTTCCATCCATTTATTTCCACATAGGTTCTTCCATGATCAAGATGTTATCCTATAGAATAGGGCACTATTTCGGGTATTTCTGAGGTTCCCTACATTTATGGAAAATGACTGTAAATGGATTCAAGGGATCATTTTTATTTTCTTCCTTAATAATGTTTTTTTTTTATCGAAAATTATAAAATTTATGTCCCTTCCCACGCATAAAGAATTTCTTTTTCCATTGAGACCCTTTCTTGGGTTTCTCCTTCGACATTTCCTACATGATGGAAATTGAGCTTTTTTTTCTCCATGGTCTCCACTGCTGGAACTCTTATCATTCACCTCCATTCTCTTTGTTGTTGAGTTCGTGAGTTGGTTAATATATATTTTGATGATCGTATTTTTAGAAAAAAGTATCCAGCATTAACATGATATCTTTTAGGCCAATCAACATTCCATTTCATTTCTCAGTTCCTCCATTGTGCCCACCTTGTACATCGGGTTCAATGTTACTATGATTTCTATAGAATCTATCCGTTGACTAAATCTAGAAAGAAATGTGTGAGTAAAAATAGTCATAAAATCATTTTGAGAATATCATGACCCATTGTATTCTTCTAAAACACCTTAGGATTAACCTAGGTTATTTATTCACATCTTTTATTAAAATCCATCAAATTATTTTGTAATGAAAATGTATATTATCCTATGCATAACCCTAAGGATAGTCGTAATGAAGAGTGAAGAAAGACCTGCTGTCGTGAACCAATTCCTATTCGATTTCTAGCTCAATGTTGTGTTTTCATGTTTAACCGATAGGTAAATTTGTGTCAGAGCTTCCTCTACCTACTCGTATCCGGACCTGGATGTATTTCTTGGAAAACCCACAAAATATTTACATTACAAAAATATTTAGGATGTTCTTCTATACTAATCTACTAAGTCTATATTTGGGTAATGTTCTCTAATCATAGTTTTGTTTTCTATATTTAGTTTCCATGGTTTGTACTAAACATCCTATGATACCAACTATGACACCCTGACCCTAGTTACCCTGATTCGGTGCATTATTACATATAATTGGCATGTTCACAAGAGATCATGTCCCGAAATACCTATTAGTTATTAGACTTGGAAGTAATTGATATGTAATTATGTTTTACATTACATCATGAAATAAATAAAAACAACGTTATGTGCCCTTTGAACACAATCATACCCCTTAGCCTATTCCTGCAGGTTAATCATGATATACTTCTTCACATCCTGGGAAAACTAAAACTTACATTGGGGTGAGCACATATGCTCTGTAAGGATAATAATATAGCAGAAAATTTCATAAATAAGCATAAATATTTAAGGAAATGTATAAAACAAAACGAAAAGCCCATTGAACTTAAACATCAGCATAATAAGTAAAATATAAATCAAATAATGCAATTTACTTATTAGGATAGATATTCTAATAATCAAATAATTTCATGAAATATCAACAGCTAATTACATAATGATGGAATGCAAAATTTCAGACATCATAACCACAAAGTCAAGGCCTCATGCCAAGACTACAAAATTAGATTTTGTCAAGGCCTTGTGCCAAGACACTAGTTTGTCTCAAGAGACATAGTAATGAATTAAGGAGCTATAGAGGGATCCAACCATCACATATTAAGTCAAATTCTTTCCACATATTAAAAGGTTGAAACATAACATAAACATTAATATTAAAACAATCATATGAAATGTTTATATTTTAACCACTAACCATCAATGGTATAAAAATATCACATCTATAGGAAAACATATATCATTCAATACAACCTGGAAGATTGTATTATGGTAGATCATCCTCAATCAAGAATAATGAAGGATATTTACATAGATGAAAATAACTAGTAAAACTATTTAAGAAAAATATCCCCCTTTTCTTTAAAATATTTAAAAGTCTCATTATTTATCAAGAAGATGTTAAAAATAGATTTTTGACTCAAAGTTACCCATACCAATGTGAAATGTTTAAAAGGAATTTTAATTTTAAAACATTGATGTACATATAAATAAATCCTTAGAATTATTTTTAAAACATTGACATTAATAAAAATGATTTAGAAGAATAAATATTTAAAAGATTTAAAATGATATTTTAAATATAGTTCCTGGCCAAATGAGTGACGCTTGAATACAAATAATTGAGGTAATAAAAACAATATAATTTCATGAGAATAAAGGTATTCATGATATACTATGTCAAAGTATAGTATATACACCATATTAATGTGAATTGGTGCATAACAACAAAGAAGTATCAATGGAATGTAAATTGATATGAAATGCATTATAAAGTTCGAATCCTTAAATTAAGGATAAATAAATGTTATTATAATCTGTGAAAAATATAAATACAATCAAAATTATTGGATATTCAGTGTAAATCAATCATAGGATATTCACACATATTCTTGTAAAAACAACACCAATGACTTGGATGTTTAACACAGTGAATTGAAATTGAGTAAATATTACTCTTATCAAGTTCATATTGATGACTTGAGAATTTATCAATGGAGTGATTATTTGTATCAAAAGTATATCCACACTAAGGGCAGTGTAAATTACAACATAAATAATAATTATTGATTTCACACATAATCTTGGAGTAAAATATCCTATGATGTTTGCGTAAAACCCAATGAGTGAAAATTGAAATTAGAAATTCTCTTACCGATTTGGTATAAAAAAAACAAACAACCCATGAATGAATGATAATACAATGAATATGTAAATAACCATAAAATAAATTATATTACACAAATAATACAACCATGGTAGGTGTATACACCACACAACAGGAAATAGTGTTAAATATAGCATGAATCTCATGGGAATAAAAGTGAGATGAAAACCCCTTTCCACGTTGTAATCAATAGAGTCATATGAACAAAAGTTAATAACCACCAAATGAATCACATAATACAATTAATATTAATAGAATCATCATATTATATATCAAATGGTAGTACAAAATACACCACATGTAATAAATAAGTGGTGAATAATGGAAATCTCACAGTATTAAAAGTGATATAAGAAACCCCCTACCTTGTAAATTTCCTTAGTTAAAGATATGTTAACCTCCTGTATAATGGTTAAATAATTTTTATTATATTATACATAAACCATATATATAAATATGATGTCATATATAATCTTTTAATATTACTTTTTTAATAATATTTCAGTAGAATCATTGTTTTGGGTGTTAAGATATTCATTTTTGTTAATATGTTTGGTTACATAAGTCATGTTTGTTATGGATTGGATGTATTTTATTGATATCTAGAATAATATTAAATTCTTATAAATTATTATTTTAATCATAAAATGATATTTATTCTATAATGGTTATGATGGGGAATGAATCTCATCGTGTTCGTAGTGATGGTAATCCCTACTTATGCACAAGTGAAAATACCATTATATTAATGGTGAAATAGTATATATATGGATGGAATTTCAAAAATAAAAAATAAATAACATGTTATATTTTTTATTTACATCAATTATCTTTATTATTATACCTATCCAAATAATTGTGTGTTCAATAACAAACTACATAATGACGTGGAGACGGTAATCCATACGTACCCACGTATGGTGATTTTTTCATTCATAAGATGAATAGAATAATGAATATGGTAGTAACATATTAATAATAACATCATATTATGTATAAAGTACTGGGGTTATTATTTTTGTGTGGAAAAAACAAATAAATAGGAAGTGGAAGATGGAAAAAACATTGAAAAAGGTGATGAAATAATTACCACTTTTTTGGGTGCTTCCTTTTGATTTGATCAAAAGGAATCAATAGGTTGGATTTATGATCAACATAAGGACTCTATGTTGAATTTAGGGTAGTTCGGAAGATAATTGATTGTGGTTTGGCTGATCCAAATTGCTTTGGAGGTGTGATTTTAAGAGAAGAGGAAGTATCCTTTTATAAGAGAGGTGGGGGTCACTTTAAGAAACCCTTGAAATATTATTTTATTTCACAATAATATTCAGTTTATAATTGTTCCAAAAGAATTTATTTTGAAGACAAGTTGGGTATGGGTCCAAAACCTTTCAAACAATAAGTTTTACATAGGTTTATGTCACCATATTAACCTTATCATTTATATTTAACTCTTGGTTAAATAATTTAACATTTACCATATCTCCTTGTATTTTAATATTATATGGTTAATAAACATACTATTAAATGCCAAAATAACCCTAAGTGGTTTCTTAATAGAAGATATATTTTTATATAAGTCTTTTGGATGAAACATATTTTTTAGGACTATTATATCATTTAATAATATAGTATTTGTTGTTAAAAACTCATTTATGACAATTTTGACATTATTTAGTATTTGGTTTTTGTGAAAGTCATAACAATATGATTTATTAAAAATAAATAAATTAAATCAACTATAACATAAAATATTAAGCTTGAATTTTTTTTTTAATTCATAAAAAATATCAATTTACATTTATTTTAATATTTATAATATCAATTATTTTAATCTTTCATTAATAAGGTAATCACTACATCATCATTGTGAAATAAATAAATATAATTATATAATGTCAAAAAATTATAAATAAAATACCATGATGTAGGAAATATTATTATCTTTCTAATTAATATTTATTTTTGTAATTATATTATGTATTATCCTATATTTAAAAAAAATTAGTTATTAAAATTTGAATTTTACACTTTTAACTCTTCTTTAAATAAAATAATAATAAATTTCTTAATCTAAACCAAGTAGACCAAATGGATATTATTTTATTACTAAGGTTTATTTTAGTTGAAATAAACTTATCAAATTCAATTATGAAATTTTTTAAGATCATTATAATATCATTTTTACCTTTAATTACACTATTTACTTTAAACCATGGTAAACAAAATTCAAAAGTTACTATTCATAAAAAATTATTTTCATCAAATTGAACCACATATTATTTATAGATATCAACTATGTCTCTCGGATTTCTGAAATTCAATTCATAGAAGTGATAAAATTATGTTTTATGCAAATTTTCTAAAATGCAAAGAAGGTGGGTAAAGGGCGTTAAAATATTCAATAAAATTTTATACATCTAATTTTATTATAAAATGACTCCAATTAATTATTTTGAACTATCATAGGTACTATGTATATATTTTTACTTAAAATAAATTTGAATAAAATAAATAAATATTTAAATAAAAAATCAATTTATAAATAAAAACACAGTATTTTTAACTAGTCATCAAATATTTAAAGTTTTCAAAAACAAATACCAAAAAACCATCCAAATCTAATTTTGATATTCCGAATCTAAAAATGATGACTATTTTACCAAATTCAAAACATAGAAGTTCCATTAATTAATTTAAAATAAATCCCCATTTTCAAAACCAAAAAGCGGGTTTTTTAGAAGTAAAAACTATCAAAAGATTGATATGTGTTTATGTATTGTTTAAAAGTGAAATTAAATCAGGTGAACAACATTGTATGAAATGATAAAAATATAATCTAATTATACTTCAAAACCATTAAATTGTATAATTTAACACAATAAATTATTTTTATTAGAAATTTGTTTTTCAATTAATATTTAATATCTTTCCTTATTCATCAAAATATGATAGTTATCCGAAAGAAACCAAATATTTATCCAAACTAAATTTTTATTTCCTTATAAAGAATAATTTAATTGTAGAAAATTTAATATAAAAAAGTTTCAAAATTGGATTTAGAAAGAGTTCTCCATTAAATGGCGGAAAAGAAACATTTTTCAAAAAATAATTCTCTTATCTGAAAAATTGAATTTTTCCTTCTATTATATCTAAGAAACACAAAATATGAATGTTAAAATTATATGGGATATATATAAAATTAATAATTTTGTTTTTTACTATTTATAACTGATTTCTAACAGGCTAGTCTGATAGGTCCTGTTATGGTTGAACTCGGTGTTGCATACATCGCATGCTATTGTATTATTCAATGAGAAGTTTACCATGGGTGTTTGGGGTGTTACATTTCTACTAGGGGGAGTGATGGAATAAATGTAGACTTTGTATTAGAGATTCCCCCGTGTTATTATAGAGTATAAATTATGTGAATGGGAATATGTGTGGGAGAGGACTAGGGTGATTATATGATAATAAATTTTGTGACTGGGGATTATCTCTAAAAACATCATAGGTGCTTCTAGGGAGTAGAAATTATGCTAATGGTACATATTCATGGGATCTATTAAGGTTTCTCTAGGCATATAAATAGTGTTCTTGGGAATTATGGGTGGAAGTTTTTTGGGTGTTGGGTTATCACCACATGTGTCTAACATTAAGCATATCATGATTCACACATGAGGCTTCTTTAAATTATTACATAGGGAATCCCATGGTCACTTCATAGGGTATGGTTTTAGTTTAACAACATGTGAAATGATGGGATGTTTAGGGATTTTTCATTGAGATTTCCATTCATTCTTCCTCAAGTCTGTTTAAGAGGGAATCCTATGATTGTTTCATGTGGTGATATTATAGTTTAACATCATGTGAAATGATGTGGTGTTAAGGGATTACTCATTGAGATTTCCATCCTTTATTCATCATTACTCATTAAGAGGGAATACATAGTTCCTTAGTTATAGTAAGGCTACAGGTTAATGTCATGTTGAAGGATGTTTATATAGGGCTAATAAATTGAGTTATCCATCCTTTAATCCTCATGTTTGGCCTTGATGGAATCCCATTTTTTCATGGGGGTAAGGTTAAATATAAATTTCTTTTTAAAATGTGTTTTGTGCGGGTATTTTTCATTAATCGACTCATACTTTATTCTTCAAGTCCATTCAAGAGAAAATTCCATCTTCTTAAACATAGGGTATGTTTATAATTTATCTTTATGTGAAAGGATGTGGTGTGCGGGTATTATACATTGGTCTTCATTTCCTTTCACCCACATCATTGTTTAAGAGAGAATATTGATTCTCTAATGGGTTGAAGGATATAAAAGGGGCTTATACAAAATATGGGTCTACATGGTGGCTATTTGGACTTCGTCTCAAAATCATTACATAAGGAATCTTATGCTTCACACATACATAATCTAGTTCATTTCGCTGGAGGATATATATTCTATATATTAGGTATACTATAGTTTATAATCATGTAGTAAATATTAAGGGTTTATCTCATCATCATTATATGTGGAATCTTATACTTGAAACATAAGGTGTCTCTTGATTTTTCCAAGAGGAATCCACTATTTTTCATATAGGGTACACTATACTTTTGAATCATGTTGTGAGGAAAATGAGGAAGAAGAATACAAACAATTTATAGTGTGAGAATGATGAAAGAGAATTCCTATTAGGTTTAACCAGAAGTAGGATTCAGTTGATGGGGTTTTATGAGTTACTTGAGGAGTTTTTTAACTCAAGGTACTTTTAAAATCTATAATTAGATTTTTCAAATCAGGGAATGGGAATGGGACAAATAGGAGTAGGTTAAATAAAGGTATTTTTGGAGTTTTAATAGATTATTTAATCTCATGGTATTATATATGGTAGAAATTATTGCTGTGTAAGACATATTGATGATTTTTCATTGAAACGACTCAAAAATTTCATAGTCACACACTCCATTTTTCATGGGGGTTAGTGTTGGTAGTGATGGAACCTTTTTAGAGGTTTTTTCATGAAACATATGGGTTTGGAAAATGTTCACAAGTTTCATGAAAGTATCCAATGTAAAAGGATGGATCCAAATAGAGATAGAAACAATATTTTGTGAAACTTTGGAGTTTCAATTGGCATAACCATCTTATGTGAATAGTGATATTTACCAATAGATGTTTCATCATACTTCATTAAACATAAATGGATGTAATTTTTTGAGTTAATTAATGAAATATTACCCATGGGGTAATGAGTTATGTGAATTTTTGAAACTCTTTAGAGTTTCCTGAATTGAGAGTGTGGTGTCACGTCATAGCATCTACTCCTCTTAATAATGATATGAGGGGGTTGATATAGGTTCAACCAAGGGGAGGGACATGGGTTCATGAAATATAGGGTCCTTCATGAAATATTAATACTTCAATCCATATAGTCACCTATGTGAATTGGATTACTGTAAGCCATGCATATGTTTCATGAAATTTACTATCCCTGCATTGCATAGCCAGTGACTTAAGGGAAATTGGGCTTCCCTGAACCAAACATACACTGTATGAAGGTTACCATTAAATGTTCATATAGATATAAACATTTTCCAATCAAAAATATATGATATAGATTTATGATATGTGATGGTTACCATAAAACATTCATATAGTTGAGGTATTTAATGAGTTGGGTTTCTTCAAACCAGGCTTTTGTGAACCAGATATTATTATCACGCGTGAAAGTATGAGTTTCATGGAAAAAGATTAATGAAATTATTTACTTTGTTATAAAATATGCCTTTATATCTATTTTTTGATGTTTGACTTCAAAAAACCATAAATATTTATTCTTATGTCTGTTTAGGGTTAATGATCAGTCAAATCTAAGCCTATGAAGTGAACCCTACAGGTAGATTAGGTTCTCCTTCATTTTATCCTTTCATTGATGGAATTTTTTAGTACCAACAGTAATAAAAAAAATTATCATGATTATTTATAGTGTCTTACATTCATACCATGGTTGTTTTATTTAATTCACATAATGTTAAATTTTATAATGGGTTGTTTTGGTACCTTTTAATGAATGATGTATGATATATTAATAATGGTTTAACTTTTAAGTATTAAATTCCATATCATAAAAAATAATATTTATTTACATATTTTATCCTATATATCCATTAATTAGGTTTATATATTCATCAATTATATAAATTCATATCATTTTTCTTATTGGTTCATAAATTGGCCCAAAAAAGAACACGATATGATTTGTGGGTGAGTATAGTTAAGAAAGTGATTATTTTGGAATAATAAAATTATTAAATAATTATAATGACATTATTAATATTTTTTAAGGTGGTGAATCATATATTATATGAATTAGTTCATGAATAAATTACTAAATGAAAAAAAACCTATTGATTTTTGGATCAGGTTGTCCACACGTATACACGTATAATTTTTTCATTATGTATATAATTTGAGAAAGATTTGGGTTGCATTATCTTTTAATAATATTAATTATATTATACATACCATGCTAGTTCATTAAATACTCTCTTTTAAACAAATATTTATGGTGGTGAAGGAAAACAAATCACATCATTCTTATAGATTATATTATGCCCATATGTTGAAATGATGTTTCAATTTTTCAATGAATGAAATGGGAAAGGGTAGTTACTTTTTATTCCCTTTACAAAGTAAAATTATCTATAATAACTCAACTAATTTAATTATTTTATAATGTGAAATTTAATTTTAGGATTTAAAAGAATAATGGGATTGATGGAAAATATTTACCTAACCACTTAGAAAATCTCCTTTTGAAATATAATTATGGATTAGAGAGGTGTACATTTAACCATAAAAAATATCCTGAAAATGTATACAAGTGTTGGGAAGTTATTTAGGTAGTTTTTTGGTATTATTAGGGTTATGATTAAGAGAAGTGGGGTGGGTATGAATCCTTTTATACGTAAATGGATTGGAATTTTTGTAATAATATAAACGAACATGTCAATATTCAAATGTATAATAAATTGATCAAATGAAAATAATTGATTGGTGGAAGGGGTAGCCACGATAAATCCTAAACCATACATTTTTTCCACATGTTTTTAATATTTATATAATTATTTTACTCTTAGAGTTTCCAATTTTAAATTTTTTCACCATGGTAACTCATTTTTACCTATAAAATTTAATTTTAGGGGATAATAAAAAAAATTAATTATTACATGATTTGGGATTACTGATTATAAATATGTTATATTTTTTTTCAAAAAATTAATATTTTATCATGATATTTTTAATATTATCACACATATTACTTAAAACCCATTTTTTGAAAAGTTTAATTTTATAACTAAATATTATAATTAAGATATAATTATATATTTCCTTGATTTATAATAAATTAATTTTTTTATTATAAAATAAGGATGTTTTATGTGGCTTTAAAATAATATTAACGCTTTCTTCAACCATTTGGATACTTAATTTAAATAAATTTACCAAAAATGGTTTTTATTAATATAAATATTACATAAGATTAAAAATGCTAAAAATGTTTTTTGAGAATTCAAAATAATATTTTTAAATGAATAATATTACAAATTATGTACATATTATCTAATTAAAATACTTTATATGTAATATACTTAATCATAGTTTATGATACTATTGTAAAAACTATGGTATAAGTATGAACTATCTTTTTCAATATTCAACTAAATATCTAATATTTCATTAAAATTACAAATTCCATTCTAAAATAATATTGTTATGACGAATCCAAAAATTATCTTCATTTTATAAAATTCTAATACTAAAATTTTATAATTTAGCATTTATATAAAATAGTAAAATATAATGAAATTAATTTTTATGGTAAAGTGAATTTTCAGAAGATTAACTATTCATAATTTAATTTCCGATCAATTAATACTTAAAATATTGTTAATATATAAAAAATATCTTATATAACTAATTATCTACAATATATTTATTTTGATAAAATAAAAAATCATAGCATATAAAAATGTAATTTTCATTAAAAATCCATTTTATCAGAAAATTATTTTATGTTGTTTAGCTATACCAATTGACTTTTTTAATTCATTAGCATTAAAAAGGACCTACATTTTTATTTTTACATATATTTAATATTGTAGTTAACTTAATTTATACCCACCAAATTAAATTCTATATTACAATAGATATAAAATGTTATTCAATTCTTTTGGGTTCAATGTTACATTTGAAGAAACCTATTCAACATGTTATTTATTTAGAAGATAATTACATATTGAAATATCAGGTTGTTACATTATATATAATCATCCATTGATTCATTCTATGAGTACCCTATCATGGAGGATAAACAAAAGATGCTCATTTTTCATAGCTCCCAAATCCATAATTCCTAGTCACTATGGTGGGAAATTCTCTATATAGTATAAAAAATGTTAAAGAGATATCCAATAGCACTGATTACTTATTATTCAACCATTTGTATTAAATTAATCATTATAAGGCTTTAGATGAATTACCAAGACCTCAATTAGTGGACGGGAGTTAGAAAGTGAAATTCATACTAACCCACCCCATACCAATTTCAATTATCTAGATATATGACATGAATTCATTGAATATATTCATATCAATTCCACTACTGGTTCCATAAAATTACTAGATTTATTGTTCACCTGATGTTCTTAAATGATAAATTAACTCAAACAACCCTTAGTATCTGAGTGATGTTTTATAAACAAGTAGTCACTAAACTACATATTTAAGAAACACAACATATGTAGTCTTCCATTAAATTCAATTATAATTCACTAACCTCACACTTCATACTTCCCATATCTTAGGGAAAGATGATATGATCGCATATTTCCACATGAATGGAGACATGGATATCCTTCAGGCTTCATAACAATTTCCTTTGGAGTATGTTTTTTTGAGGAAAATAAAAAAACTCTGTTGTAAAGTATATTTCCATGACTATAGTGGTATATTTCCACATTTGATCTTGAAAAACTATTTGGTAACATGTATTCCATGATCTAGGAATGTTTTGCATCATGGAATACATCTGATAGGGGGATTTCATAAACCACCCACGGGATGAGTAATTATACTTTCTTATAACCATCCCATGGATCGTGGAAAAAATATATATGTATCACATGAAATGATTTATCATTTGAGATAGAATAAATATAGATCTATTTATATAAATATAAATCACACATCCATGGGAAATGAGACTACAGATTAATATTTTTTTACATGATGAGGGTAAACTGACATATCATTAGATTCTCCCCAAAGGATACCCTTTCTCTTTTATTCCATAGGTGATGATCCTATTGACTGAATCTCATGTATTTAATGATGATACATTCAAATATATTTATTTCACTTATAAGGGACACCCTCTGCCTCGATGATATGTTTGGGAATACAATTTATGATTCACATGTATGGGGTGAGAAAACACCCCCATTATCATTTGGTTTTCCTCTAAGGATACGATATTTCTCTTATTCCATTTGTGATGATATTATAGATATAATTCAATATAAATGAGGATAACATACATAACCCCTATGAGGTTCTCACTAAAGATTAAATTTGTTGACATTTAATATTATTCTAAATTATAGAGAGACCACATTCTATATCTAAACTATATTTAGATATTCCTTATGAATTTAGACTATATAGAAACCATATAACCTTCCATTATTTCTTTAATATATATTATTACCATTATCAACTTCTCATAAAACTATTAACTATTTAGTAATCAACATTTCTTCTTGTTTAGAAATTGACTCTATAGGGCACTTCCCTCTTTAGGGGGGATGAATAGGATTGCCTTTAAATTGACATATAAGGGTTTAATATTTATTATATCCATAATAAATGAATGTCACTTAGTTCCTTAATTAAATTTCTTCTTGCTAACAAAGTGAAGAGAATTATATATAACAATGGTGCACAAAAATTGATTTGGGTAGGATTTTTAATATATGATTAAACAGATAAGTGAGTCATGGAGTAGGAAAATATTTCTTCACAAGATGATTTGAAATATTATCCTATTAATTTTAATGTATTATTAATTGATCAAACCACCCTATCTAAAACATTATCTCAATATCCCCATCCATGTAATACGCTGACCCTAGAAGGCTAGAGTCGGTGCATTACATTATTAAATTAAAAAGATTACAAGGAATAAAAACCTAAAGGATCAATCTGTTTAGAAGTCTTGGAATTCAAGATACATACATGATACCCAAAATAAATTTTGAAATAAGAAAAAAAATCATGATAAATAATAAAGTGGAAAAAACTACATCCTAGAACGCTTATTCAAATATTTATTCTTCATCGCCTGGGGATAGAAAGCATAATATGGCTGAGCTCAAAAGACTAGTAAAGGTAAGTGAAGAGGAATAAATAATGAATCAATATGAATAAATAAATTAGGAATGGTAAATAATTGATTACACATGTCATTAAAAAAACTAGATAAGGAAATATCAATATGTAATGGTAAGGAACTAAAACTCATTCTATCTAAATCAATAAATTTTAAAGGAAATGTATCAATAGATATGTCGATGAGAAATATCATGGGTTAATTATAACTTAATATAAATGTGTTAAATGAAAAATTATTGTATTTCGTGTTTCCCAGGTACATGGAACAAGTACCCTCAAGACCATTCATAAGATAGTTTATTTATTGAGTAAAAACTCATATATTTGGAAAACTATTTCATCTCATGAGACTACTGATGCATCGAGGGGATATCTATAATAGGGAACCGCCCCTATTCATACCTTTATAAAGCCTTCCCCATATATAATAATCAATTTAAATAATAATAAATGGTCATTAACAAATATTTATACTAAATGAAGGATACCGATTTATCAATTATTCCCCAGTTAATCAAATAACTGTCAAAGTAAACACCATATGAAAAATGATATATGGTGTAGTAAAATAATAATATTAATCATATGAAGATGTAGATATTCAAGGAATAATATATGGAATATATATTTAAAAGTAATTGTTTTTTTTTTCAAGAGAGAGTTTACATTAACTAAAATGTGAGATTGTAAATATAATCATTAATAATATTCCTGACCAGAATAATCATTAAACATTCCAAAGCGTACCATACAACTTTGAAACATTTAAATCATAATAACCACGAAGAAATAACATTAAACAAAGCTTATAATATCAGGATAATAAATAGATTCATTATATATATTTTAATGTGTAGTATATACATCATATAAAATAAACTAGGTATAAAACTACAAACAAGTCTCAATGGAATTTAAATTCAGATGAAATCACTTAACATATACTTACTTTATGCCTCTGTGGTATATATCCTCTTATATGGTGGTATAAATTTTTTTAATAACTTATAATATAACCTTAATAATTATTATAATATCATATATCATCTTATTATAATTTATATTACTCTTTTGTTAACAATCATTCATTATTTTCACTATTTCTGGTGTAATATTCCTAGTTTACTCAAGTATGTATTGACTTGTTATTTGATTATGAAATTAAATTGATCATGATTTAACAATATTCATAATTTCCACCATGAATTAATTATCTTATTTATTCAATAAATATGTCGTTCTAATAATTTATAATGCTTGGAGACAAGAAATTAATTTCACCTTTTATGGATATGTTAAGCCATACATACACATGAATGCTACTTTCATTTCTTTTTCATATTAAAAGAAAAAAAATATAAATGAAAATTATTTATATTATAATACATTTATCTTATCTATGTTATATTTGGTACATATATTTATCAAAATTATCTATAATACATTCCGTATATGCCATGAATGAGTCATGTTGCTTTGAGGGGGGGTAGTATGCACTTCTTCAAACAAAATTATCGTATTTACACAAGATGGAAGCATAAAGGAATGTTTTGAAAAAATATTGAATTATAAAGAAATTATAAATATCATATATAAATATATAAATATATTTTTCATCATAATGGTAATCATGAGATGTGGTAAAGGAAAAATAAATAATCATTATTTCGTGATGAAGTAGTTCACTGTACATAGAAACAGATTGTTTGTTACCCATTAGATGGATGTGTTTGAATGTTTAGGTCAAATAATTGTAATAAAAAAAGTTCTATTCAATTTAATATATAGGTTTTATATACATGCATATAATATTATTATTAGGCGGGGTTGAGAATGGAAATAAATCCGAAAAGCTTATGGAAAGATGTTACCTCTTAATCATGTAACTTCTTTTTGTTTGTACCAAAAGGATTCCATGGATAAGTATATGACCTAATGTAGGATTAAAATAATATGGAAAGGATTTTATGGAGATATTTTAGAATGTCTTGGTCTATGAAATATATTCTTTAGAGGTGTAAGGAAGTGGGAGGATATAGTGCCCTTTTGTTGTAGAGGAGGACTGTCACACTTGTAATATTTTCACAAAGGAATTTCATACACGTTTTTCACATTTCATTTCCTAAAATAGTATGAAATATTTTATACATGGTTGGATAGGGTCTAAATATTGAAATAAAATGTATTTTGAACAAGTATCTATGTTTTTTTAGTCTTTATGATTAACATTTAGTCCTTTATTAAGCTTAATTTTCTCTTAGTTGTTTTAATTAATTTTAATCACTTTCAGATAAATTTTTGGTCAAAAACTATGATTAACTTATTATAAATTATAAATTATTCTAATTAAAAATATAGATTCTCGTTTTTTCAAATTCAAATCATATAAATGGAATAACATGATTTAAATATAATCCCATAGTCTGGACGATAATGTTTGTTTTTAGGGAAAAATCATCCAAAGAATTGTTATATAATTATTCTTTATTTCAAAGTAAAAATGATCCCAATGTCCTCAATTGGATTAATTGATAAAAATATGATGTAATTAAACATTAAAATAAATATAAAACATAATTTATACTTATTATTAAATGATATGAAAAATTATTTTTGAATTAAAATTCATTTTTTCAATATTCAATAAAAAATGAATATTCAGGAAAAAACCAATAATATTTTCCTAAGATAATTTTTATGTTTATAATTCAGATAGAAAATTTATTCATACATAAAAAATTTATAAATGTGTCAAAAAATTGGATTTATAATGGGTTATCCATTAAAAGGCGGTAAAAATACCATAATAAAAATATAGTATTTTATTCATAAAATTGGGTTTGTTTTTATCTTAAGCCTGTCAAATATATTGGATGAATACCAAATATATTTTATTGTATATATAATATATTTATCACATTAATATTAGTCAAATTTCGTAATTAATTTAATTTATTAGTATAAAATACCTTTGTGTGCATAATTAAATTGTCTTATATATTTAATTGGTTCTTATATTAATTTCTAATTTATTTCTAACCTATGAATAAATTTTATAAATTACTAAACCATAGATTTTCATAATTGTGTTAATTATATTAATAACCACAAATTTAAAGGTTGAGTTCAGAAATATTATATTCAATAATAATATTTTAACAATATATAAGCTTTCAGATAAAACTAGGTCTTGTGTGTAATTTATCCATCCAAAGAATGTATCTCTAATGTCTAACGCATGCTGACACAGTGTTGAATAGATTGAAAAATATTGAATATATCAAATATATTTAAAATATTAAACATATTTTAATGTATTAGGGTATTATATAACCTTTCTCTCTTAGGGTCGCATTTCATTTAAGCTAACAAATATAAGGTTCTCACTTTAGAATTTCAAGGTGAGAAATTCTCCCAACCTAAGATAAATTGCATCCTCACTATATAACCATGAATTCAGTGATAAAGGCCTCAAAAATAAATTATTTTTGAAATACTCGCATCGTAAAAAATGGTTAATACCACACATTCTAAATGAGATAAAAAGGAGAGTACAATGGTTAGTAACTAGTTTCCCTTGTATGAGAACATAGGTAAGAAATTGAAGCATGGATATGGAAAAAAATCCAACAATAAAGTTTTGATGAAGAGTGTTAGAGAACATGTTTAGGCGAATGATGCTGACCATAAAACCATATGTTAGAGGTATGGATAATGTTCATCGATATCATTTAAATTATGATAAAAAGAAAAAATTTATCTCCCAAGACACTTTTTATATAATTTTAGAAATTTAACAATCTATAAGATTATAAGTAAATATATGTTTCTCTAAATAAGATATTATCCTTTGTATGTGCCTTGAACTATTTCAAATTTTATTCTAATATGGAAACAAAATACAATAATCTAGAAAAACTTGTCTAAAGATCAACTTTAACCTTTTCTTAAATTATTATATTTTAAAAAATATTATGATCCAATACGACGGAAAAAATGAAATTAAATATCAAAAATAAAATTATTATTATCAATTTTTAAACATGAACAATATTTAAATTTTTATATTCTAAAAATGTGAATTGCTTTATAATTTATCTTATTAAAATAGGATAATAATTTGAATTACCATAAAACCTTATTGCAAACATACATTCTTCATCATTCCTTATGTAAGACGTATGTTATTTGATATATTCCATATATCTAGAAGTTTTATAAACTCCATCAGTGACCAAATAGACCACTATTTGAGAAGTTATCAATCAATTACAAGGTAGTCATCAGTTATCAAAATAAATCATTTATTCATATTTATCTCAAAATCATAAACATATCAAGGTTTTTATTTCCCTAATTCTTGTGTTTTATGAAATGATTTTTATTGTAGTAAATAACTTTTTATCATAAAATTCAACATATGATCTAAAATCCTTAATGAAAATGTCTTGTAGTATATTCTATAAATATTTCATAAATAATATGATGATGATGTTATATTTTTTCAACCTATTTTTTAGATGAAAATACATAAGTAAATTAACCATTCCACATATTTTGTTTCATTAAAATATGCCTGACCTCTATCCATTAGATTTTTCAGAGTTTTATTCTATTGATTTTTAGTTAATTAATTTTTATAGTGAGCCATATCCTTTCAATTATAAAATTTAATAGTAGCATTTTTATTCTTTCCTTTTCATTATACTTCTAAGGAACACTTTTCTCCACAAATATAAAATTCTCCCATCAATTTCAATCATTTCCTTATGTGATTATTTCTATAGTTCTCACATATAGAAAATTTCTAAAACTTTTTATTCTTATTTTATGAATTATTTTTTTCTTAGTACTCATAAGATCTTTTCTACCCTTGGTTTCCTTTTAATTCATAGGATTTTTATAATTCCTTCTCCTTCTTAATGGAATATTAAACTATTTTTTCATATGATGAAAAATTATGGGAAACCAGGGCCCTTAGAATATTTGTCTTAATACCTTCAATGAAGTGGTATATCATGAACTTCATGTAGAATATATAATCTATAGAATATGTGTCCAATATTGTAATGGTAGATTCATAATCCACAACAATATCTTATTCCTTTTACATTATGTTAATAATCCTTCTCTTCATCTCAAATTTTTTATCATGGAAGATGTATTTAACAAATAATGTATCCTTTAATGATCTCCATTCCCCAAATTCTATTTAGTATTCCTCCCTGGTATTCTATATCAAGGTCCACGATCGATCTTTATCACCCTAGAGAAAATAGACTAAAAGGGAATCCTTATCCCTTTCTCCACATCCTAATTCCATGAATGTCTTCTCCAAATACTTAACCCATTTCTCGACTATGATTGGATCAGTTGTCCCACTAAATGGTGGTGGCCTCTATCATGTAAAGAAATATCTAATAAAAAAATGTCATTGTGGATTTGGTTTCTCCATACAAGAAATATTATGGGACAGAATCTGATATTCTCAGGATACCAGAATCTAATATTTCCAGGATATTCTCAGTCCCAAAACTGGTTTTATTGGTTTTTTTCATATAGAAATCTTTACATTTTCCATGAGTGATGATACCATTCTTCCTTCCATTAATCATTTTTAAACAGTGGAATATACTTTATTGTCTTATAAAATTATGAACTTTGTATAAATCTAAATAGGTCATCACACAAATTAAGAAATTTATGCATATCTATCCACATAAAAATAAACGCTGATTCCTTAGTGATATCATTACATATAAATCATTTATAATGGTAGGTAATGAAAATGTGAACTATCCTAAATATATACCCCTAGAGTGTTAGAGAAGGTGTATAGTAAGGCCTAGTGTCATGTATCAGGATACCCCAAGTCAAGATTAGTACACCTTGTTAGACTTATTACTCCTAGGTACTTCTGTTTTACAACCATGTCCACCTATAGTTTCCTGATAGGGGCGTATTGCTAGGAATACCCACATAATATTGACTTTACCAAAATTCTATGATGTTATTCTATAATAATACTCAAATTCTATCTTAGAGTTATGTTCCCTGGACTTTGTTTACCTAAACATAGTTTTCAAGGTTTCTACTAATGTTTCTTTGATACCAACTGTAACGCCCCAACCCTAGAATCCCGGAGCCTGTGCATTACATTATAAAATTGGCATGATTATAAAGAATAAAATCCCAAATTACTGACTGGTTTAGCAGTATTTGAAATACAGATACATACATGATACACATAATACATTGGGAAATAGTAAATACATTCATTATACATAATAAATTGGATTAAAATACTCCTTGAATACTTGTCCAATGATTTATTATTCATAGTTGAGGGAAGGAAAATATAATAAGGGTGAGATGAAATTCTCAGTAAGGGTACGTAATGTGGAAGATATAATGAATAAAAAGGAATAAATTTACATGTTAAGGAAAATAAATTATAACACATGCCATTCAAATAACTAGATAATTCTTTATCAATATGGAAAAGTAAAAAACTAAAACTCATTCCATCTAAATAAATAAACTGAGAATGAAAAGTATTCATATATATATCGATGTAAAATCTCATGGATCAATAATAATTGAATCTAACTGAAGGAAATTATTAATTATTTTATTTCCTATTTCAAAAGTACATGGAACTTGTTTCATCAATACCTTTCCAAAGTTGTTCTAGATATCTGGTAAAAACCCTTCTATTTGGCCAACTATTTTATCTCATGAGACTACCGATGCATCGAGGGATTATCTCTAACTAGTACCACCCATTAATACATGTCTAAATAATACCTCATATATAATAATATATTCAAATAATAATGAATTGTTTTTGAAAATATTTTTATTGAAAGGTGGATGGGTCAGTGTGTGCGGGAGCTCTATAAGGATGGCGATTGGGATTAGGGTTTCTGATATAGGTTCCCCATTTCCTCAGCACCATGCTCGAGGCTGGCGGTGTAGGAACTGACATGAAGGAAGGTCCGCGACATCCCGAAGATACGGTGTGTTTGCTGAAATCTCGGTCTGGTGATATTCGGGCCGCTGATGTCTGATATGTTGTCTGGAGTGTCGGTGCATCGAATCCTAGAGGCTGTGTGCCCTCAATGGATGAATCATCATAGATTCGTGTTGTTTGCGATCATATGATTGAATGTGGCTTGCGGGAACACAATGCCACCCGGGAGGTTACCCATGCCAATCCCAGATATCGGACTTTAGATGTTGGGCATGGTATTTTGGGGGATGCAGTTGCGTGGGGTCGGGTAGCTGAGTCCAATCCAGGACATCTGCTGATGAAGGACCTGCATTCAGATGTTTGCGATGGCCTGGTTAATTGTATGATGCAGTATTGAATTATGGATAATTTTTTCCTTCTTCGTAGAGGATAAATATGAATTATTTTTTGAAACTTGCATTTTCTTCTTACACTGACTTGTGATCTCAAATAATTCTTCGAAAGTGATCTTGTGCACACATTGAGGCCAATCCAGAGGTCTTTGCTGAAAGTATTTCCATTGGGAAAACTTCCCTGATTGCACGTCCTGTCTTACCTAAGGGTCAAAAATCCTGGAAGTGTGATGATTTTGTCCAATGGATTTCATGTTTATGGGGTTTCTCTGATTGGAGGTGTGTATCACTTGGATGATTTTTCAGTTATTCCCCAGTTAATAAAATATATTTCATAGTAATCACCATTTGAAAAATGATATAAGGATTAGGGAAATAATAATATTCATAATATGAATATATGGTTTTTAAGAAAATTTCTAAGAAAAAATGATTTAGAACTATTTTATTTCTTCACGAGATATTTTAAAATCACTAAGGATGTGAGATTGTAAATATATTCATTTATATCATTAATGAGGATAATAATCTGCAAACATTACAATGTATTCTATACCCCCATTGAAACATTTGAACCATAATCCCCGTGTAGAAATAAAATTTAACAAAGCATATAATATCATTATAATAGAGAGATTCGTTATATAACATTTCATAGGTATTATTTAAACCATATAAATGAAACTAGGTGCATAACTACAAACAAGACTCAATTGAATGTAAATTAAGATTCAATCCCTTTCCATAGCCTTCCTTTTTTGTTGTGTGGTATTTATCATATGGTATAGTGGTATAATATATGTTAATAAATTATACTATAACATTAATAATTTTCATAATATCATTTATCATCTTTTAATAATATCTTATTAATATTTTGTTATCAATCTTTCATTATTTCCACTATTTTTAGTGTAATTTTCCAAGTTTACTCAAGTACGTTTTGACATGTTTTTTGAAACTCCTTTTACATAGATCATGATTTAATCATATATATAATTTAATCCTTTAATTAATTATCTTATTTATTCAGTGAAATTTTATTTATAATAATATATACTGTTTTGAGATAATAAATGAAATTCACCGTTCATGGAGGCGGTAGGCCATACGTACGCATGAACTCTACTTTCATTTATTTATCATATTAAACGAATGAAAATTAAATTATACATATGTATATTATAATTCTACTGTCTTATATGTGTTATATATGTTACATTGGTTTGTTAAAATCATCATTAATACATTCCATTTATGGTATGAATGAGTCGTATCACTTTTAGGGGGCGGTAGTCCACACTTCCTCAAATGAAATTATCGTATTTACACAAGATTGATAGCATTATGGTATGTTTTAAATAAATATTAATAAGAATAACGATATTATAAATATCATATATATCATATATAAACATATAGAACATTGTAATTTCCCCCATTAGAGGAGCTAATAGAAAAATAAACAATCATCATTTCATGTGGCATTAGTTCACCATACACAGAAATAGAATGTTAGTTACCCATTATGTGAATGTGATTTCATATTTATCTTTAACCATTAGAATGAAAGAAATAAAATTATATATATGATACCTGTGTTTTTATAAATTAATATAATAAGAATATTTGGGGGTTGGATAATGGAAATAAAAGTAAAAAACATATGGAATGATGTTACCTCATAATCAAGTTAATTCTTTTAGTTTGTACCAAAAGGCCTCCTTGGATGGATTTCATCATAAAGGGAGGATTAGAGGATGAATGTATGGACTTTTATTGGCTATTTTTGTTAGTGATTGGTCGAGACAAAGTGGATTGAGAGATTTCAGGAAGTGGGAGGAGATGAGACCCTTTTATAGTGGATAAGGAGTGGCACTCCTGTAATATTTTAACAATAGAATTCCATACATGTTTTAATCATTCAAAGTGGAACTAATAATTTACCAAATTATATAACATGGATGAAGATTTTTAAATAATTCCATCCATTTCATTTTGTACAATTTTATAAGTCGATTTTGGACTTAAGTTAACTGTTATGTCCTTTATTAAGAATAATTTCTTTTTAGTCATTGTAATTAATTTTAATAACATTCAATGATCATTTTGGAAAAAAATATAATTCTCAATAATTATAAAGTCTAAATTATTCTAATTATAAATATATTATCAATTTTTTCAAAATTCTAGTCACATAAGTGGGAGAAATTAATTTAAATGTAATCTCATGGTCGGGATGACAATGCATTTTTTAAGGTAAAAACATCCAAACATTTTCCACGTTTTTATAGTCAATTTCAAAGTAAAATTAAGCCCAATGACCAAAATTTGATTAATTGATAAAAATATGATTTATTTAAAATTTAAAAACAACATAAAAAACATTTTATTCTAATAATTTAATTATATGAAAAATATGTTTTGAACTAAAATTCATTATTTTTCACTGTTCATTAAAAAATGAATCTTCATAGTAAAATTCAAAAAATTCACTCTAGGGTAATGTTTTTGTTTATATTGCAAATAATAATTTTATTTTGACATATTAAATTTATAAAAGTTAAAAAAATTGGATTGAAAATGGGATCTCCCTTAAAAGCTAGTAAAAATACCTTATAAATGTGGTGATTTAGGAAAATAAAATAGGTTTTGTTTCTATCTTATGCCTATAAAATCTGTTGGATGGATATATAAAAATATTATTTTATATATAATATATTTATCACATTAATATCGCTCCATAGTGGTAATAAATTTAATTTATTATTGTAAAACATCTTTGTGAGCATAATAATATTTTCCTTTATATTTAATTGTTACTTATATTCATTTTATATTAATTTTTAACCTATGAATTCATTTTATATTTTTTTAACCCTATATTTTCATAATATATATAATTATATTAATATACAGTAATTTAATGTATTGGTAAGGTATTAATAAATTAAATACTAATATTTTCATAATATAATATTATTTTGTTAAAACTATGTCTAGCTTGTAATGTGAGATATCAAAGAACGTATCTCTTGCATGTACATCAAGATAACTTTGTGTTGTGTGAATATCCAAATATAGAATATATCAAATCTATTGAAAATACTAAATATATTTTAATTTATTAGGTTATAATATCTCATTACATGATTGGTGTTACATGTCATGAATGCTATCAAATATAAGATTCATATGTTATAATTTAGGGGTGTAGCAATCCAACTGTTCATACTTAGTGATTATATATTGGGGTTTTCAATTAAAATAACAATGGTAAATAAAATATTGGTATATATGAGAATCCTTCATACAAGGTGTGAGTAAAATATTGTCATATGTAAACAAAATGACTAAACATATCTTATGAAACAATATGATTACATGAATAAATATGAATGGTACCAAATACATGATTTTATTATTTAAATTTAACATAATATAAGCTATAATATTTTAAACATAAAACCAGAATTATTAACATCAATAGAGTTTTCTATTTGTAAAATATATAGATACTAGTCCATGTTATATAAGAAAAATATACATGGATGTTACGTTGTAATATCTGAATCAGATCTCTCATCCACCAAAACTAGACCACTACAAGCCCCTAAGTTCATTTCAAAGTTTATTGGTACTATAACTAGAACCATGTATCTAAGATTTTAATTTAAAAATAATTTGAACACTTTTTGTGAGAACTAGTTTAAAATTATATTATTTAAAAAAACATAAAAGACCCATATATATAAGAGACATTTCCCAAGATAAAATTACTATTTAAATACTGAGGATTACATGTTACACCAATCCAAAAATATAAATAAAAATCTCTATATAGGTATCAAAACATAATGAAACATTTTATATATAAAATATGAAATATTCCATAAGCCAAATAAAATTTTTTATTGACCTCAAATAATAAAAATAAATACATAATGAAATATTTTTTTGGCATCTTCTACCAAAGTTGGACTCTCATGTTCCATGTAAATGAGGATACATAGATTTTTAAGAAAATTATTTTCATTGGTAGTCCTTATAGTATCCAAGAATTCATCCATCAATGAACCATAACTTTCCAAAAATGGAATACATGATATTATTTATGTACCATGATTTTTATGTTGGGTGGTAGTGCAAAACTCAATAGGACAACGATAATGGTGTACCAAACATGATCCATCATATGTATGAGTTATATTGTTATATAAAATTATATATAACAGAAACCAAATTAGTAAATATTTATTATATTTGATGAGAAATAATAAACCATTTATATATTATTATTTATAATCAATAAACATGTACCAAAATACATGGTTTTACATATTATTATCAAACTATGGTGGGAACCACTATGCCTTCTTCAATCCTTTCTTGATAATCAATTATTCATGCATAATGAAATACATTGGTATCTATGGTATATTCAAAGTATATTAAAGGGTGCCTTAGTTATCATTCCTTTGGGAAATTGGAACTTTGGATCAAGATACGGGGTGATAGAATACCCATCCCCTAGTTAAGGGGAATTGATTCATTAAATTAATGGACCCAAATGCACCCATCATATATAGAGTTAGGGTATTAGAATACCAATCCCATCATTCACCATAGGAGTCATCATAAATAAAAATTAAATCTAAACAGTTGGACTTACAGACAATTTTTAATGATTCATTTTCCTTTTCACTGAATAATAACATCTAAACAGCATATATATAATATGAATAAAAATAACTTATAGGTAACTCAAACAATATTTTAAAAACAATAATCCTATTCATATCTTGTCAATTTATAACAACATACATACAATATTTCTCTATTTACCACTAAATAAACCAATGTTTAATAATATAAATTAACATAAATACATATAAGCAAAACATTAAAACAATATTTAACTCAGATGAATGATATCATATTATTAGATAAATAATATCATGGCTAAAAACAAAGGTACTAAAATTAAATCACTGAATATATTTTTTATCAAATTCACATAATTGATAAATCCATATAAATTTTTGTGTTACACTACTTTATTCCAATATTAAGATATTAATGGATGTATTTTAATAGATAAGGGTTCCCCATCAATAGAAATATATTCTATCATCAAAAAAATTGTTTTTTAATTTATGTAATTAATAAAATACATCTCTCTAGACACCTTATCTAAGGTGATAATGTATTTAATTCCTAATTCTATCCTTCTAATACCCTTATTTTATAAGAAAAAAATTGTGATATACATATTCATTTGTAACTTGTTTCTTATTATCCATTCACTCTATACAATAACAAAAGAACCCTGTATAATACATTTCCATAACTCTACTAACCCAACCTACACTCTTAAGTTTCAAATTCATGCAGAAAAATGACACAAGACATATGTTATTTTTAATAATACTTAAAGAAACAACATGATTCACTAAAAACCTCACCCTCTCAAATGATACATAATATTTTTCAACCCTTTACTCAAATGTAATTGATCACTCATTTTGGAATATATGTGAACAATTTAATCATAAATTACAAATATTTACATGACCAAATTTAATTTGAAACACCATTATTGGTTCTAGTTCAAGTAACATGTATCCCTTATTCCATTTCATAATAGCAAGACAACACAAAAATACACATATATCAGAAATTCCAAATAATTATAAATACATAGTGTAAAAAATATACAGTAAATATGAAATAATGGGAAGATGGTATAAAGAGTGGAATGGTTTGTGTGAGAGTAAACCATGTCAGGATGATTATTACCACATCATGGTTTAGTTAATGGAAATTCATGAATTATGAGATAATGTATCAGTTGATTATCATGTAATGACGATTTAGATGATATTTTATGATATAATATGAATTGATAAAAGTGATTAATAGTTTATTATTAATAATAGAAATGTTATAAAACATTTATAAAATATAATAATATTTTCTTTAATTTATAAAAGATTTAAAACCTTGGGGGATTTACCTAGATTCTTATAAATATTGTCCTTGACTATTATATAGTCAAAACATTATTCCAGTAATATAAACATATTGGGAAAATATCTTGTTATATTGTTTTTATCTCCATCCTTTAATAAAATTATTTTATTATATTTTTGGTAAATTAGAGTTCTCTCTAAGTGTCAAGAGACTCACATGATTCTTGGATACCATATATGGAAGGAGTTAATTTGGTATATATCAGTGATATTTATCAAGTTCATGTGGAAGGTTGAGGGAATATTATATCAATAGATTAAATTTATGTTTTCCTAATTTATTTTAAAAAATCCAAACAAATGTATTTATTATATTGAAAATTATATATTTTTTCTTATTATATTCATTGACCTTAAAAAATCATTGTCTTGTAAAGAACCCTCTGTTGTTATTAGAAAATATCTTATATCATAATGATTTTGTTTTTGAGAAGATGAAGAAACTAAAAACCATGACTTTCTTAAACCAATATATATATTGTTTTGGATTCCAATGGTTCGTGATGTTTTATAAACCAAATAAATATTTTGTGGTAAAACTATAATAGTTTTATAAATTTTATAAGACCATTCAATGATTAGAAAAAATAGTAAGTCAATAGTATCAGGAAAAATATGGCATAATAAAAAAAGACAATATTATAGTATGGTTATCTTAAAAACAATCATGTATAGTATTGAAATTTGATTTACATAACAAAAACCATATGTATATATGTAAAACCACATCATGGTTTATAATGTTATAATTTTAAAGTCTCTTACTAGAGAAATATCTTCAATGAAAAATGAAATTATTTTCCTTTGGAATGTTTTTTCAATGAGGAAAAACAATTTCATGGAAATTAGTTTTACCTAATTCAATAGGGATAAAAATCATAAAATTTCAATTATAGTGAAATAATGAACAGAAAGAAACTAAAAACTAGAAATATATCAATAATTTAAAAACATAAATAATTAATGAAAAAATTCATGTAGGTGAGTGAATCTAGATTAATTTAACCATCGATGGTAAAATATTTAATAAATAATTGATTACTTTATTAGTTTCTTATAATTAATTAGATTCCATCAAATTTAATGTAACAGCCCAATAATATTTAATGGAGAAAAATATATTCCATACCTTGAAGGACATAGAACAATGTGTTTATCTTTAATTACAGACAAAAATATTATTAATTATTATTACATTCAACCACGAGATTTTTCTATTTGACATCATATTCAACATGCAACACCAATGTTGAATAACCCATGATATATATTTCCATTTCTTCCAAAACATTAAATTAGAGGGTGAAAATATAATTAAATAATTTGTATAATAGATTAATATATTTATATATATAAATTTATTGAGAAATATAAATTATTGATATTTTTCTTAAATAATCAATCTATTTGTAGAAAAGTTATTTTCTTCGTAAAAATTATATTTGTTTCAGAAATAATTTCTATTTCCTTTCAAGATAAGATATTATAAAAATAGTTGGGACTTTTATAATTATTTTTGTCAAAATTGTCTTCATTTTTTGAATCTTAATTTTGACATTAACACTGGGTGAATGTTTTGGACTTTTCAAAAAAACCTAATTTTTCAACAAATAGTGAAAAATACTTATATTTACAAAAAAGTATTTTATTTTTAATAATATTTAGTAATCTAAAAGTACCAATATGATATGAATTTGATTTCAATTATCATAAATATTATTTAGTTTTATTTAATACAATTGATTACTTTTAATAAAATTTATACTGGTTTTTAGAATAATATTGGTTTTGGGTTTAAAAATGGGTTTTTCTAAACATTATTTTAAAATTCATACCGTCTGTCATTTTTAATTATTTAAAAACCCTTAGAAGGAAATTAATAAAATAAATATATTTTATATAACATTTAATATTAATTAAGCTCCATACAATGATTTTATTTTCTGTAGAGTTACTATATAATCATCTTTTTCTCCAAAAATTCTATTCTAAAAAACCAGTTGACTCGCCACGTATGCATGGATAATATTAAATTATTTTTTTCAACTTTTGTAAATTTTATTTGGTAAATTATATTCCATATATTGTATCAGAATAATTTATATATCTAACAAGGTATACCTAATCTTTTGGCTAAATTTATTAGTGAAAACAATTAAAATTGATTTTAGTTATTGAGTTGAAAACAAGTTTTCTTTTTTGTTAAACATAGAATATAAGGTATAAAAACAACTAACACTTCTCGAAAATATATTTTAAGGGCTTATTTATACCATGTCTCTTATCTTATAGATAATGGAACATTATTTGGGAATAACTTTAGGAATGAAATGTTGGTGGAATTCACTCATTCAAGAAAATGTAGTGGTTCCACTCACCTCATTTTTAAAAGACCACCACCACTCCATGCCTACTCAAACATTTAAAAACACTTTGTTTCGCCCAAGAGATTCCCATATCATTGTCCAAATTTCCTCCTATAATATTATAAGCCTTAATTTTGGAATAAATACAACTATTTAAGGCCTTTGGTTGAAACCAATTTGAGTTACCTAAAGAATAAGAATATAAAGTAAAAGCATAAATATTTAACTTTTGGTTATAAATAATGTGGTAAAACAAGTTAAGTATAGAATGAAATTAATATTGATGATTATGATGTCTTAATCTAAAAAATAAAATCTTGGTTATGTGGGAGAAATTATCTTTTAAATATATTCGAATTATTTATGTATGAGTTTATCTAAATTCTCTAAAACACTAAACCTAAAAGGTCACCAAGATATAAGTGATAAAAAAAATTAATTTTGATTTTGGAATGTTTGGGTGGAATAAATTGGTTCAAAATTATCATCACCATGTATGGAATTATAATTTTTATTATTTCCCCACTGAATTTTGGATTTCAAGTTTAAGCATATTATATTTTATAAAAACAATAATAAATAAATGAATATGTCGTATATTCCATGATATTGATAAGGCATGAAAAATGAAAAAAAATATACTATTTGATCCCAATGACACTAATCATGTCTAATTAAATTTACGCATACTATATAAACAAAAAAATCACACAATACCCATAGTTCAAACATAATATCTTGACATCTCTCATAAAATAATGATCAACCATAATGATAATGATTACATTTTTTTATTTTTTTCCATTAATGTTATGATGATATTATCTTATATATATCAAAACAAAAAAATACCCATAGATACTTTGATACCACTTTTAATGAACCAATCTGGGTCTTCTATGAACCTATCTTATATTTCAACAACCTCCATTCGTGTTTCTATATCTCAAGGAGCATGGGACAATCATTGATGGAGTCCACATTGGATTGGGGAACAATTAAACCTCTTTGGATGAAATTTTTTTCCCATATTTAATTTTACTAACAATTTTTCTTGTTCTAATAATATAAATGTTTCCAAAAATATATAAATAAAATATGTTCGATAGAAAAAATGTTTTAAAAAATAATATTACGTTAATGAAAAATATAAATAAAACCAACAAAAATATTATAAATATATTAATAGAAAATAATGTACAACTCATTAAATGAAAGTGAATAATTGGACATATTCAAAAAAAATATCCTATTAAATATAGTCTATAATTATTGAACACATGATAGAGACATTTCCTGCTAAGAAACATCCATAAAAATATTTCCCCAAATATTGAAGAAATCATTGCACACATTTACCAACTCATACATGAAATGAAACATGTGAAACTGCATATAGACTGAGATAAATAACTTATGTGTGATTATATAATTCAGTAGGATACTAAAAATGGTATTCTTAACAAAATCCATTATATATAGTAGTGTATTCCTGACATCCAATGATATGTGATAGTAGTATAAAATTGGAAAACAATTTATAATAAAAGAAATTAATAAACTAAAAATACACCACTACTGATAATTTATTTAACAATAAATCATACACCATGAGTATCATTCAACAATGGTCTCACAAATCACGATAGGGACATATAATTCCAAATTATAGCCATTTTTATAATCTATAATTATGGTACGTACCCATCATAATAAATTTAGTCACTAATGAAAATATGTATATCATGGGAAAAAATTTCCACCAACATGGAAAATGAATACTCCAAATAAAACGTAATGTGTCCAAGGAATATCTATAATAAAAAATATAAAATATATCCCCATTAAAGAAAAATTATTTTAGGTACCAATATTCCATGAAAAAAAGTTACCAAAATGTCCCCAGAATATGTGAATCCTTTTATATTTTACCATGATGTAATTTTAATCACCTACTATAGTCATTGAGTTACATATTTTTACAATCCCATAATCAATTCATCCAAATCAAACTAAAATGTGAACAAAAATTAAAGGTTTACTACTCAAAATGAATGGCTACATCAATAGCATGCTCTGGTAAAACCCCTAATCAAGTGATCAACTAGTTTGTACCATTTTTGATACAATGTCTGTGGTTTATAATTTTTATCATTATAAACAATGTGTCACTTAACATGTGTAAATTCCTCCCTCATGATAAAATATAGATTAATTAAAAATTTAAAAAATATATTCTTCAACCAATACAGATGTCCATAAAGCTATTGTTGTGATTATTCTTCATCCACATTTTCTATTTATTAAACTCATCTTTTATATATTCTCTTACTATTTGTTATTGTTGATACTCACTAAAATCACCTAATCACATTTTATTGTAGCTAAGTTCTATTTTAATTATTTTAATTTTAATTTCAATTTCAAAATCCAATAAAAAATATCTTCTTCAATTTACACTTCACTAATTTGAGAAAATGGATCAATTAATATCTTATCATAACCATCAATGTGTTTTAAGAAATTTAAATATATATTTATTTTACATCTAAAAGCATAATATAAGTTGCATAATAAAAATAATCGAATTCTATAAATATAATTTCATCATTAATTTTACACGAATCTCTCGTCATCAGGTGATTTACATATATTTTTAGACATGATAAAACACCATCATATGTTATAATTAAATCATGGAATAACAACATGTGTTTTTGAGTGATTTTATATATACTGATTATAATTTAATATTAATCAATTTTATTAAAACGTGATAATATCTTCTATGCTGTGATCATATTTACAACACCAATATGTCCACAAAACTCCATCTTCTCAATCCCAAAATTCTTGTTTTCTCTTTAATGTTATAAAACACATTAAATAAAATGAAACAATATAAGTCAATTAATATTAAATATATTTTATATATTAATAAATTCTTTGAAAAAAACTAAAAAAATATTCATAAAAATTATCCACATTAAATTTCCTTTACTACAACAGAATTACATTTTAAATGATGTCCCAATAAATATTGGTTTAAATAATATCCTCCAACTATTTTATCTGAACAATATCCACCTTTTTATTTTTGTGGTCAATGATCATAACCGATAGATTATTTAAAGCCATTCTATATGAATAACCATTTCAATATTTTATTGAATCATTCTAATCATACATGATAAATATAGATGTAGTAATTGAGATCTATAAATAAAATAACAACATTTTCTATTAGAATAACTTACATTAACATCAAAAATATTATTCCATGGATATTAAAATAATTTGTTTGAACTACTCTTTATAATTATTTTTTTGATTAATATTAAAATTTCATACACACGTGATCAATAAAAAAAATAGAATAGTTCACACACACTGAATTCATAAATTTTCCCATTAAAAAACTCTACTAAAAATATAATCCCCCTTAAGATGATATTTATACAAATTTTACAAAACTAAGTAACTTTAGATTAATGTTTCTATCATATAATACATTGAAAAAAATATCCATAAAACATTAATAAATGGGTGATTAAAGACTATAACTTATCGATGAATATATTTAGGTTGAACGCCCATCATCAACCTAATTTTTAAACAGTTTCTTTTCGTAGTGGATTGTGAACACATCTATTTTTTTCATCATGGTTGAGTTGAAATTTTAGATGAACTCTACTTTCCCCAGTAACTCTTCGATAAAGTGATTCTTTATATAAATTTTAACTTATTCATAATATTTAATCAGATTTATTAATAAATTCATAGTTATTTTATTATCATATCCCATGAGCAATGGGAACATCACATCTACCTTGAGACCTGCCAGCGGAATTTCTATCCACATAAATTTGGTTGTTTCTAGATTATCCACAAAATATTACACCATTTTATTTCTCAAGTTTATATAATTATTATAATTTATGTTCCATTCCACACACATGCCTTTATGAAATAATACTCCATCAAATGTTGGCTATCTATAAGAAACATTTCCATCTTAATATCCATATAGATATTAAAAGTGATCAAAAGATTTATTTTAATTATATATTTATATATAGTAAATTATTACATTTATGTATCATAGGATCATATTTTCATAAAAAATGATTTTTTTGTTCACATTGAATATATCACACAATGTAACAACATACCCTCCATTAGTTCATGATTTTTGCAAGTAGACTGAACACTAAATGTGTTTTTAAACTCTTTTGAACCAAAATACTTCCCATATTTATCTTCCAAAACGTGTTTGCAATTTAAATTTGTCTAGAAACGTAATTTTATTCCTTATAACAATTTTTTTATATTTTATTAAGCTTTATCCTATTGGGAATGGAATATATGATCCTCCTGTTCATAAATTTTATGTACCATGGTATATTTCATCACTCCAAGAATAGAAATCACAATAATATTCTTCATTTCTAAATAAAACCCTAAAAATGAAACAATTAACATAAAATAAATATTATATCATATATAAAATAATTAAAAATTTATATTTGTCTTTATAAACATTTATCTCGGGGTTATAGTGAAATCATACCTTCTGGGATTTGAATAACTTAAATAAAGTGATGAAATTGGATGTTTGTGTTTATTAATCATCAATGATTCCTTATGACACAGAGGCGGTGGTGTATTTTTTAGAGGTATCTCTCAAGTATTATTGTTCTGGGTGTTTTTTGTTTTTCTTATATGTTTAGTTTTGGTTTTATGGGATTAGAATCCTTTGAGTGGTGTATTCTATAACATCATATACATTTCCAGCATGATTATTTTATTTATTTGGGTGTTGTATGTATAGGTGAAAATCATAGATGAATAGATGTAGAGTTTGATCTTACATTATTTCTATGAAATTTAATTCATGTTATAGATTTTGTTTTCAAGCTGTGAGAAGTATGATCGAAAGTACAATCATAGTAGACTAATTATATACATCCTTGGTTTATTGAATTCAAGACTTGATTTTATGATGTTTCATAGAAGGATGTCAATTCATTGTTTTAATTTTTTTGTTTCAATGTGTATGGTCTTGATAATTATTTAGGTAAAGTTAAAAATCTATAAAATTATTTAGGGGACTTTTATTGATATGTTGATGACTCTTTCTGAACACCCGTGCTCCATTGGTTTCCACCCAATTCAAATGTTCAATTCATGAAGTTGAGGCATCCATAATAAAAAGGAGTCTTGATGGATTATATTATATTTCAATGAATAACCACTGAAGTGTGCCTATTTCTTATAGAGTAATGTCTTAGGTGCCCATTTCTATGGTTAATTAAAATGGATGTCTTGGAATGGATATTTATTTCATGGAATGGGGACCTAGAGGTTGAGATCTTTAGTATTTCATTAGTTATCATTGGACCATCATGATTAGTCACAACATTATGATTCATCTAGAATATTAGATTAGTTAATTTTACTGGACATAAATTAATTTTTGAGGAGTATATCTTGATGGGGATCATAGAGGTATGTTTAGTTTGACTTAGTCGTGGTGTGACTTTGGCATGTCCTGTTATGACACTATAGTTTCCATTGTTAGTATAAATTCAAAAATACCTACAAATTAGTTTATAATTTTTATTTACTTCAACCCTTAATAAATAATAGATTTTTTATCGAGTTATTTTAGTTATTTTATGTTTTATTTATACCTTATATTTAGTATATCATTTAGTGTTGATCTAAAACGAGTTTTCCTTCTTTTCATCAAATATTCCTTCTATGTTCTGCATCTAATATTGCTATGGAAGAGGTTTTGATTTTTTTTTTCTAGTATTGATTCATTATTTTTATTGGATTTGTTTTGTTATTGGAAGTTTTGAGTGTTCCTCATGTGGTTATGGTTTTGTGAACATCTCATCATCACCTAGTTCATACACAATTATTTGAAGCTTTAATTGAGGAAAGGGATTCAATAACTCACTATAATTTTATGTATAATGTTAATGTGAAATTATATTTATTATTTTATATTAGTGTTATTTGTTAACCTAGTAATAATAATAAATGAAACTAAACTAAATTTATGTGATGTGTGGTTAAACAATCTTTTTTACATGTTTCTAGGATATTTATTATGTGATTATTGGTTTAAGATTTATTATTGTTGAATATATTTTTCTGTTGTGATATATATTTATATATTAGGGTGTTTTTATGAGATTAAATTAATTAATTTACTTTTCATAAATTTTTAAACATATATATTTTTATATGGTATTGAATTGACTTCGTAGAATTTGTAACTGTTGTAATGGTGCTTGTGCAAGAGAGAATGGTGTAATGTGAAACAATTCTTGGAAATGATAATTTTTATAAAGTGTTTAAATTCTATAAGTTGGATATATTAGGTAATGGATACACTTTTTATAATGATTTTACTACATGGACTTGTAGAGATATTTAATGTTGTTAGTTGGGTTGTTAGTGATAATTATAGAATGGGTATTATAGCTACCTTTTCATGGTTGACAAGAAGATATGTGGTTGTTATTGTGGTGTGGGGGTTTTTTATAACATTTTTCAATGTATGACATGGTATATGTTGTGGTTTGGTTTTTAGGAAGTTATTATCTTGTTGTGGTAATGTGTTATAGTTTCCTAGTGTCTATTGAATTTTATTGGTAATAATCATTATATTACGGGGTGTGGGCTATAATTGAATGATCTGTGGGTATTAAAGGGAATTACATTAAAGAATATGACATTGTAGAATTTGTATCCAATGTGGAAAATTTGAAATAATATTTTGACAGTAAACATATAATTTATTGACATAATGAAATAAATCATTATAGTAAAAGGAAACACTTGATGATAAATATGAAATGATTAAATGAGAAATATTGATTTGTTATTGTGGATTGTTTATACGGAAAGTGGGTTTACTTTTTATTATCGTAATTAACAGTGATGGTAACATGTGGTGGTGATAGTGTGGTGGTTAGAATGTACAATTAAGTGTTATTTTCTGTTAACCCTCTATTTTGGGTTTTTGGGAAGATATATTATACATGAATCTTCATTTAATTTCTTCACACCCCTCACAATTCTGATTACCATATAGATGATCCTATATTATGGGTTCTGGGTGTTTTCCCTGACAACTAGGTTGGTGGGGGATTGAATAGTTGACTACTCTATCTTATACACTCTACCTTATGGATTTTTCATCAGTTTTCCAGGTTCACAGTGGCTATAAATATATGAGCATTAATGGATTAATGTTATTGTGTGTGAATAACTGGATGGATTTTTATTTGGTTGTTGTAAAAGTATATAGTGGGGACCATTAATGGTAGGATGAGGGTACAATGATAATCCCCAATATATTCATGATGCCCTTGGGATATGGATGTATTATGATGTTGTAATGTGCGGTGGTGATGCAGTGATATGATTATGTGGTGGTATGTAGTGGTGGCTATGTGGTGATGATGGTGATGTAGATAAGGTATGTGATAATTTGTTATGATATAAGATATTTTGTGTTTTGTCTTCATTGGGGAAGGTAATAGGAGAAAATTATATTTTACATTAGTGGGTGAGAGTGAAAAAGTACTGGGGAAGTTTTAGTAGGGTACCTTATATATATTCTTTCAATATAATGTCATTATACATGGATGTGATATTGGGTAATATATCATTAGTGAGGTTATCTAATAGTGTGCTTGGTAAGTTATTTTTGGTTATATTATTTTTTTATTAGGGTATTAGTATAATTATTCCACATTTTTATGAGAGTTATTGGGGAGGATCCTGGAATAAATACATCTGTGCTCAACACTATGTATATATTATTCAATTTTAAAGGTTTCTAAGAGGGGTTTGGAGATCAACCTAGATATTACTAGGTGGGAGCTATTTTCATTAGAGTTTCTACCAAGGTGTTTATCTTCACATTTAATTTTTGGTGACTTTGTATTTGTATGACATTACATGGATTTGTAACATATTTTTTAATTTTATTTTATTGACTTTGTTTTTTGTTTTCTTATTATTTTCCTTATATGTATAAGTTAAATAATGATAGGTCCAATACATTCACATCTTTCACTATGTATTGTCATGGTTTAAATCCAACCATTTTAACATCATCTAGGTAATTATCACATGTTTGAATTATGAAATTATTTGGGGATTTAGTAAAATACAGATAAAATATTGAATATTAATTGTGTATTTATTTATTTTGGATTATTAAAATAAATCTTATACTAAATATTAAATGTTCTAACAATTATTTAAATTGATAGGAAGGTACATCATAGAAACCAGGGAACTTCAATGTTAATCTAGTAAGTTCAAGTAATATTGCAGGTAACTATACTCAAGAACATTAAATTGATCCATGGTTTTCTACACATATAGTCACTTGTTTTTCATTAAGTCACACAAATCTAATAGTCAATCCATTTTCCACTGTCTCATGGTCTATCAAAGACCTAGAAAGAAATAAAATCATGGACTGTTTGGAGTATACTACATGAATATCATCTAAGCATGGAACCAAACTATTAGGTTTTCCACATAAGTGTTTATGTAAGTAATAGTTGGATTCAACATAGATTCAAACAAGCACAATATTTTTAACATCAACTAATATGGAAGAATTTGGATTTTATATAACACTTAATCAAATTAGATATTTTATTATTAGAAATAAAATGAAATAATGATGATTTTAAAAGGGGGAATATATAAAAGGGTTTGTCAAGGAGTTAAAAGAGTTAAAAATTGGTCTATAAGATTAGAATATGTTATCCTATAGAAGGTATATTTTCTGTTGGCTTGGACACATGATCTGGAGGATTTATATAGTGATCTTTTCATTCTAGTTTCATTTTTTTTATTTTTAATGAAAAAATATTTCCCTCTAATCAAGATAAATTTTCTCTTATAGGGGTAAACTCTAATTGATCTAGGAATAAAAGGATACCATTATCTGTGTCCATTAAATTTTTATTCATAAACATCATAAAATTCTTTCTAAATTTTATTTAAAATGATTCCAATATTCTATCAGTATTTTTTATTATTTATTGAGATCATATTTGGTTTTTTAATTATTTTTTTTATTTTTATATATGGTGGATTATTCGTCATCTCTATCCAAAAATTCCTATAATGTATCTAATAGAATACAATGGATCTAGGTGGTGAATTTCTCGATGGTAATTAATATATGTGAATGTTGTAGTGGGATCTTATTGTTATTTAGGACTAACAATACCTAATTTGGAATTTCATAAGTATACTATTAGGGCCCCCTATAACACTTTCACACATTATAAGGTGGGTAGTCCAATATGAGATCACAATCAGGTTTATTCTCACCGTCAACATTCAGATACTAAAGAGAAAATAATCAATTGTCGAATATATATTTTACCAAGATTATCATAATAAGATTTGATAACATTGAATCTTTTATAGCATTGTAATTAGATAATACAACCCTCAACTGATCACTATCCGATAATTATTTGTTTCCAATTCACTGTTTTAATTCCTTATATATGTTTTATAATCCAAAATTCTGAAAGAAACCCATTTTTCTAAATAAACATGTGGCAATTGGGTTTTGTTTGCTCCTATCATAGAGAAAAACTAAGCTAAAAATATTAATTTGTATAAAATAGGAAATTAATCATTGTCTATGATCCATCATCGAAACATGTAACAACATGTAACCATTGTTATGTAGGTATTTACAACCAACCAACTGATAATTTTCATGACCTGGCCCTCACACTAATTTTTTTTTACCTTGACCCCGAAATAGATAGAACATTGAACTTATAAAATAATATAAATGTAAAACTATATTTTGAGTAGGACAACCATAAAAATTCAATTAAAACCACTAGTTTCAACATTAAGTGTTTATTTATTTTTATATATCCAATCTTGGCCTTTATATATCTCTATGAACCTTATTGCATAGATCAAAATAATAAAATTTCTATTATAGTGTTACAAATTATCTTTAAAGTAAAAAATTGATTTATTAAATTAAATCCTAAATACCATGGTACTCTAGGTGAATATCCATGAAATCATATCAAAGATTTCACATATGTATTTTCTAATTTTTTTACTATGAGGATTGGCTTAGGAATAAGTTAGGAAGATGGAATTTTCTTTCTCAAATGAGGGAATCACATAGAAATGATTTGTTGATGAAACTAAGAGCTATCCAAGACAATGGCGAACTTATTAAAATTTTATTATAATTTTTTTCATGGATTCTAAGAACATATCGATGATGAATTATATTTTTTACAATAGGAAATTATCTAGATAAACATTTTATAAGTGTTGGGAAAGGGGTAAGAAGTAAAATAAACATTTCCCACATAATAGAGTTGAAGGGAACCACTTCCTTATATTTTTCATCAAATGAATGCTTGATAATCATAGAATAAAATATAATTCCATATCTAGAGTATATTTGATAGAAAATTAAACAATTTACTTCACAAGCCTGATTGAGAAAATCACATAGAATTAAAAAACTTCACAATAACAGGTACTAGAACAATAGGTATACATGAGGTAATAACTTTTTATTTAACACCAATATGTAAAACTAAACAAAAAAATTTACTAATTTTATAAGCTAAATCGATCTATAATATTTTTTTATAATAGGTAGTAGTTATTTATGGATGTTTATGCTGACTACCTAATCATTTGATTGATTAGTACTCTTAAGTGTAGATCATAGATAACAATGTTGAATCATTTTATCCAATGAAATTTCAAAAACAAAATCAAAAATAGAGGATAAATAAATATGAATATTATGGTTTTTGAAATAAAAAATTATATAAAACTAGATACTATAAAATTCCCCTTACTAAGAGAAAATTATTCCTTCCTACCCGATGTAGTTTCATCAATATTAAATTTTCGAGTCGTAATACCAAAATGTTCCTACCTTCTAAAAAATTATATAGCCTTACCACTAACATACAGAACAACAACCACCCATACCTTCTAGAAAAATAAATCCCATGGGTATCCATTCACCAGGTTACCACACCATTTCAACAAAAGAAAAAAAATAGATGTGGATATACTTTGGGCTAAAATGACGTAGATAATAATTTTTTTGAGGAATTACCAAAAAAACTATGAAATAAATAATCCTAATCCATCTGTAATTGAATAAAAAATATGATTATGATTAACATAAGAATCAAAAATGAAATTCCAACCATGGACACCCTTGAATTGGAAATTTATAAACCTTGTATTCACAAATAATGATTTGAATAGACTAAACCAAAAAAAACACAACTAAGGCATGAGGAACATGTTCTAGATGAATTTGAAGACTAACAATCATAAATTCATTATAAATTTAAAAAAAACAATCTTTATGATGAAGAAAATAAGGATTATTTAGGATGCCTAATGGAAGAAAATACCAAGTGAAATCATAATAAGGACAACAAGGAGAGGAGTAGGACTGTTCCCCATCACTCCCATCAAGAATGATCCAATACAAGAAAATTAAAGATAAGGAATACCAAAGAAAAAATATAGATACATTCTAGAAATTAGAAATAAATATACCCCTTTTTATATAACAGATAAATATTCCCATAGATATTAAATTTTTTAAGATATTTTCACTATGAAGAAGAGGATTTATGGGAAAAAATTATTTTTCATAAAAATATTGTATCAACCCTTATCAAAACACTATTACCTATACAAGGTCATGGTTTAGTAAATTTTTAATTAATTTCTCCCTTAGATGTATTAAATTTTAGAATTCCTTATCTTATTGTTTTTCATTTATAAATGCTACCACTCGTGAACTGTTTGGGTATTTTCACATAATATACATGAAGCTCACAAGAGTAGTGGAACAAAATAAAAAATAATCAACTATATATTTTAAAGAAGTATTAGAAGATTTCCTTATGAGTTTAAAATATATGTTGTTCGAAGATGCCCTCTAAGTGCTAAAATTTGTGAAAGATAGGGAAACTAGCCACTCATCAATTATCTTTTGAAATCAATTCCTAAAGACAACCAAGACTATTATTAATTTACCTGAAGAGATACTTATGATGGGGTTGGCATAAATCACTTTTCACATTTATATATTTGACTCCATGAGGCATATGTCAAATAAATATTATATTTTCACTATCATACCTAGAAGAGGATAAACTATTTTCATATTATGGTATTATAGATCAATTTGTAACATTATGAGAATTTTTTTTAATTGAAAACTCTATGGAAAATGAGGATTCCCATAAATATATAAATTTTACTCTAAACATAGAAGAAATGGTAACTTGTGATTTTTTTCTGAATCTTGAATTTATCTTTAACATGAAGAAAAATATAATATTCATCTTTATTTGTAATATTTTCATGATTTAGGAGTGGGGAACCCCAATGGAATTTCTTCTCATGAACAACATAAAAATATAGAATTAAAAAACATCAAAATTAATTAAAATATGTCTACATTCAGGATATAGAAAAAATACATATGATATTTTCCTATATTATATCTATAAACAATGAAAAAATTGTGATATACAATTTGATAAATAATTTCACTGAAATAGGACCATATTTATGTGATATCCCATAAATAATTCCATCAATTTTATCTCATAAATTTAATCTTTAGGGAGATTATAAAGTTATTAGGTATCAAAAAATATGGCTAAATCCCACCATGAGATAAGTAGCAAAGAATGTGACTGAGAATATCATAGAAGTAGGGATTATCTATCCAATTTCTGATTCCAAATGGATCAGTCTCATTCATTATTTTCTAAGAAAACTAAACTAACCAATGTAGGGAAAGAATAATGAATTATTCCATTTTATAATTTAGAATAGATTTAGTGGTTTTACAGACTATAGGAAATTAAATATGGTCAATCAGAATGACAACATCCCTTCTCTTTCATTAGACAAGATACAATGGCTGAGAAGACACAATATTACTTCTTGGTTGGATTTTAAGGTTTTTTAGAAGTGACCATTTCTTCAAAGGACCAAGAGAATACCACCTTTAAATTCCCATTTGATACTTATATTATAAGGGGATTCCATTTGCAATATGTAATCCTCTATATATATTTTATACATTCATAAGAAAGTATATTTCCTAATCACATTGTTAATTTTTTTGATGTATTGTCAGAGAATTTCATTATTTTGAAAAATTATTTTGATCATTTTTTCGAATATTTTGAAATAACATTTAAAAAATTCATTTAATGGAATGTGGGGTTTGATTCTATATTGATTCATTTCATGGTTGAAAGATTCATTGTATATTGGTAAATCATTTCAAAAAAATGAATTAAAGAGGATAAATCAAATAATTATATAATAAATTATATACCATACCTCACTTTTGTAAAACATGTCATATAATTATTAGGAAATGTTTTCAGTATTATGAGGTTTATCAATTATTTTTTAAATATTTATCACCATATCTATTAAACCCTTTTAAATGTTCTTATTTATTATTTTAAAAATAAGTGTAAGAAATACCCTTGAGGAATTGAAGAGGGAATTTATAACCATACAAATGATGTCACTAAAAAATTAGGTTTAACTATTTGAGATACCTTAGGATCCTTTCAAACAAGAAGATAGAGATATTATTCATAGATGAACTGCTTATAGTACACAAGTCTTGCTATATTTTTTAAAAACTGTAGATACTACACAATTAAAATTCAAAACCATATAAAAATAATTTCTTAATGTTTTCTTTTCATTGGATAGATTCATATCATATTTTCCTGGGTATCATGATTATGTATTTTTACCGTAATTCTCTATGATAATTAATAAAAAAAAGGAATATTACTTGCTGAAGATTGAGAAATAAATGAAACAACTTTCGGATTTCATCATTGAAAAAAAAATATAAGAGATAATATGAGATCCATGTGCCTATCACAATATTATACATTATAACATAGCCAAATTGGAGATTCTAGCCCACAAACCATAACATAACTCATTCCGAGGGAGAATCCCCACTTGGATTATGGTAATTTTCTAGGATATGAATACATCATAAATTATTTAGGAAACTAGGAACCCCAACCCACTTAAATACCATAAATATTATAAAAGTAACATTTTAATTTAGACTGACTCCAAGAAAGGAGAGTCTGATGAGGGTATAATGGGGAAGGTATCATGTAATGGTCTTGGTATCACGCCAGACACTCAATGCCTTTCCCCAATTGATTAGAACAGGAAATCTCAGATTTTGGAAGGGGGAGCTTAGTTGTGGCAGAGGATGTGCTAGTGTGGATGGATGATGTCTTTAATGATTATGTTTCTATGAAGGTCACATGTAAGTGGGGAAATATTTCTGAAAGTGATAAGGAAAATAGTGGTGCTATTAGGCCCTCTTTCAGTGATATTGTTTAGAGTGGAATAAGGAAGGTTTTTGAAAATGATGGTGTTATGAATGCTCCACCTAGGAGAAATCCCAGGAAAGACTACTCTCATCTGCCCAAGCCAGTGGCCACCAGGGACTCATCTAAGAGGGAAAGTGGAGCCACCTCGGTGTCACGTACGCAATACTGTAAGGATTATTCATCATTGGAAAAGTTTAATCTTAGAAATAAGAATGATAATATTCTAAATCAACATGAAAAGTCTTCATAACGGGAATCAGCTAATGCAGAGGAAGCACATAACTATGGAAATGTAGAAGGGTGTGATTACAATGACCTGTACTTTTCCTGTTTTAGTTTGAAATGGTTGGATATGGTCAAGATGTTCTCCTGCATTCTTCTTTTCTATTTACTGTACTTTTTTCTTTTCTTTTAATAAATGGTCAGGGGTTTCTCATCTAACTAAGCTTGTTGGGTATTATACATAGGATGTTCCATTTATTCATAAAATTTCAATTATTAAATGATAATAAGATACATTATTGAATGTGAAATTGAATATGTATTTTAGTTTTGTTAGAGTGTGTCTTATAGTTACTAGGTTTGACTGTAAATGAAAATATAAAATGTTTTGGAATTTTTATATTATTATCCTTATATACTTAAACACACTTGTGATTTTTGTAAACAAAATGTGAAAATATAAAATTTCAAGATATATTTCAAAAAGTAAATAAATTATTCAAAACCCCATTTCTATTTTTGAAATTTTAAGAGATTAGGGACAATATTTAATGAGATTTATCTTAATTTCATTTGAAAATTAATACATCTTAGTTGGAATGGTTAATATTTTGAAATGGGTGGAATCCAGAGCCTCTAAAATTGTTGATACTCATAATGTTTGTGATTAGGTATGGGATAAAGTTTCTTATAGATATAGAATGAAAAGGGTCATCATCAGTGATTAATTGACTCACTTATTAAATTAGAAAAATAAGGATTTATTAGAAAAATATGTGGTACATCATAAAACATCAATTCCCTGTCATATTCATAGCAATTACCATGTCAAAGTGTCTAATAAGGATATAAATGGAATTTTGGAATACTATCAAACTAAATAGGAAGTATTGGATCCAAATAGTGGATGAAACCTTATGGTATTATTGTCTATCCTATAAGAACCCTTTGGAATGAGACCATAAATGATAATTTATGGGAAAAATTCTCACATATATATAAAATGGAAACAAATATCCTACTAGGAATTAATATAGATGAAATTGGAATTAGACAGTATTGTAATGTAAAAAAGACTCTAATTGAATGATATATAAAGAATTTGCAGATCAAATTTTTAAATTCTTAAATTTATGATGACATAAAATAGGTGGCTGTTAAAAATTTCATCCTACCAAAATCTTTACATTATAAGGACATATTGTTTCAATAAAACTCAAGGATAAAAATCATTCATGATAAATATATTATAGATGGGAAGATCAATTTATAGTAACTCATGTACACATCTTCCATGATTTTTATATTATAAATAATGGATAGAAATTCATGTTATCTATTTATGAGCAATGGGTAATGAAATTTCATTGGAATCTTACACAAAAAGATATAATAGAGACCACACTACATTAAAATTTTTATCAATGAAACCCCATTATGTTGTATTTATCCATAATATTATATTAAATTTTGTTATTCCATTTAAAATATTATTACATGATAGGTCAGTTTTAATTCATTGAGAAGGCTACATCAATTAAATATTGGAGACATAATGTTTTTAGTCTAAGAACTCTCAGATATTTTATTTTTATGCCTTTTTCAAAAAAAAAACTTTATGACATTTTCTTTCGATTTTTAGTATTTTTTTGAAAATTATGAGTGTTAATTGAATGACTACGAAAACATTGAATCCATACCAAATGTTTTGAAACTAATTTTATCCATCAACTCACCTTAAAAGAATATTGAAAAATAATATTTGTTTCAAATTCTATGTGATGAAATTTCATTCAAAACCATTAATTTTTTAAACTCATGCTCTGATATAATTTCTGATTCTTTTTATTAAATGCATGAGAGGCTTCTGAACCAATTTGGAATTTTTATTTTAAATTTCTTGTTTTTAGGGTAAAAAATACATACATGAATAAATAAAAGTTTCAATGTCGTATAATCAAAACATAGGTTCCTTCATGGAACATATTCTTAAATTATCTAGTCGTTCTGTGGATTTAATTCCACTCTTTCAATAAACCCCTTTTCAGTCGTAATTATACATTGATAATTTTAGCCCTTAGCATACATGAATGAATATTTATGGTGGAATTATAACTTTATGAATACCCCTATATTCCTTTATATATATGATTTTCCAAAATATATGTTGAATTTATGTTTGGGGAGGATGGAAAGTTAAAGAATATATTTTTTAAAGAATAAATTGTAATTTAAAGAAAAATTTATTGAAACTATTATGCTATTGATTTTTGAAAAAAAATCATCATGGGTAGAATGTATAAATGATCATAGTTTCATCCAAATATTCCCATGAAATTTTACCATTGTTTTATTGTGAATGTGTATGTGATTGAATAGAATAGAGTGATGTGGTGATGTATTTGATGAGAATCAGCATGTGTGGAAGTGTAAGTTGGTATATAGGAATGAAAATTCCCCATTGGGTATTTCCTTATTGAACCCAAAGGGTCCTATATAATACATATAGACATAGTATTGTGGTTAGACCAAGATGTGAACGCAATAAAGGTTATTATCACTATTACCTTTCAGAAAAGGGAGGGATATGATTTCATTTTGATATATCTCTCTAAAAAATATGATAAAAAATAACTTTGGATAACCTTGGGAATATGATAGAATTCCAATAGGTCATTTCAATCCAAACATGAGAACCATCCCACCATTATTTGTTTCCAATTTACTATTGCATTTCCTTCATTATCTTTCAAACTAAAAAAACACAAAAACACCATTTTAAAATATACCAATTGAAAATAGAATTTTGTGAACTCCCCCATGAAGAGAACATTTGTGATCCACTATTACAATATTTTACCTATGAAAAATTATTTATTTTTAAATAATCGATGATAATTATGTGTAAAAATCCTCTTATTTCTATAATTTTTACCCTTGGTAAAATTTTCCATGCCAAGGACTATTACATGTTTCCATTAGGGATAACTCTCTCTTCACTATCGTACCAAGAGTTGTTACTATTGAGGAAGGTTTATGACATGTTTTAGACATATAAATCTGTATAAAATTAAAATCAAAATTATCCCTTCCGCCTATGAGTTTCCTTTGCAAAAATAAATCCATCCATTATCTCATCACCTCATCTTTCTCATTCCAATTTTTATGGAATACCCACTAATATTTATAAATATATTGTTAATTTTCTTTGTATTTAGAGAGTCCTAGATTAGCGGTAATAAAATAGAATGAAACTTTGGAAGAATCCATTGCAATATATTATATCCTATATAAAAATGGAAGTCCCACTATATGGAAAATAAAAATACATTTAATTAATTACATTTTTTACGCATCATTTGTGCAAGTGAGGTTAGGCATCTCTTTGATCGCATGATAATTGTGTTACTAGATCACAATTTATAGTATACATGTATTATTTACTTGTGATATTTTAAATATTTTAGAGAATTATGACATCTATGGACAATATGTTGTGTCTTCATATAGTCATTGAATTCCTTTTTGAGTGTGACCTTGACTATATAGTTATACTGATGATCTTATGAAATCAAATAGAATGTAATTCAATGGTAGTTCCCCATGTCCCATGGGATTAGTTATGTCGTTGAACATATAAATACAAACCTTAAATTCCTTTGAATACAAGAATAGATTTTGTGATATCCAAATGCATTAAATTCAAGAAATCACAATGTTTCTGAGTAAATCCTTTAAGAAATATTCATTGAGGAATGATTTTTCTACATATACATTATATTTAAAAATAAAAAGGGTATGGTATCCTATGTATTTTATTCATGGAAATTCCTTTCTTACAAAATATCTTCATCATATGGTCTACATAAAATCTTTACAAGGAACCCTATACTTATCCAATGTAATTTCATCAAGTGTGGATGCCTATATGAATCTTATAAAATTTCCAACACTTAACATAATTTTCCTTAATATACCACACTCATCCAAATAATGACCTAATTATTATTTGAGTTTATTTCCTCATAAAGTATTTTATCTCTATTTCATGTGGTCTATTTTGAAATAAAATTTAATCATGGTTTTCCTACAATGTACGATATCCCTCCCCTTTGGTATCAAAGCCCTATTAATATCAAAAAATATTGAACTGACACACTAATATCTAAGTCAAAACCATGAATTTTTTCCATTTAACGCATCTTCTATAACCACCTCACATACATGAGTAGGTCCACATACATGGTTATATGATTCATTTTTATTATGTATCCCTTTTATAATAGGAATAAAACATTATTTAAGAGATCTCCAGTTATTTTCCCCTCTATCGTATTCGGTCCTTAGTATTCACTAAATCAGGTATTCCCTTGATAATTATAAATACAACATTTTAAAGGCCAGTTTAGTTCTCATCATCTTATCCTCACCACCTCATGAAATTTATTTGTTTTAAGTTGACATCATGTATACCTAACACATATAAAATCCTTTAATCATCCCCAATAGACTAATTAATGATCCATGAATATAAAAGGGAAAGCAATGTTGTGTAATCCATGATTATTCCCCACTAAATCAAATCACCTAGGTTTCTATTCATCCTTTCTTATGTAGTTACCAATGGAAAAAATAATACTAAATTGGGATGTTATTATGTAAGTCCAAAAAAAAATCATTAATTTTCATCTTCTTTCTAGTTTTCCATTTTGCATGACTTTAAACAGCTATAATGTGGCCCAAGAAAAATAACCATAAAATACATGACATAATGTCCCTTGAAACATTAACAAAAAAGTTATTAAATAGGTCTTATACATTTTACATTAAAAGAAACTTCATCTAGTCCAGTAAGCATGACCTTAGAGGTAACTACTTTGGTCATGGATTCTTAACCATAAAGTTCCCCACTATGATCATTTTCAACTGATCAAAATATTTATAGTGGGAAAAAATAAATGAAACAAAATGATCTATGTTTTCATTACCCTCACTGGGATGTGCAAGATTCCATCCTCGTAGTTGTAATCTGAACTCCACAATAACAATTACCTTCATAGATTGAGATAATTTCAAGATTACCCATTTATATATCCTTAAAATTGAGTGTAATTAATTAACTGGGATAAATATATAGAACTTATCAATTTTATATATGGATAACATTTGAAACACACGTGTACACACTCTCACACACACAGACACACACACACACACACACACATATATATATATATATATTCTCTTTGGTCCACAGTAACAATACATTGTTATCATGAAAAGGTAAAAAATATTTTTACTAGAAATTATTTCATGAATTCATCTTAAACCTAAATAAGAGGCCAGGACAGAGAAAAATTCCTTCAAAATAATGATTTTAAATCCCAACCTCATGAACTAATTTTTCAAAATAAGTCATCATTACTCCATCCTAACGATCACCCACCTTTATAAATCTGATTCGTAAATAAATAAAATTCATGTATTGATGTCATGAGAATATAAATTGTTAACCTAATCTTAGATCAATTAAATTAATAATTAATACTCTAGATAAATAATCTTACATATTTTAATGAACTTATATATTCTATGTTTTTTAATCTCCCTTGAACATCCCATTAAATCAAAATAGATTTGTCTCTTAGTTCATTAGCATGAATTAAATCCCTTAATATGAATGGGGTATTGTAACATAGATTAAGTGTTTTTGACTCAAAATAAAATAACACGTAAACCTATGATAAAAATATAATGAATATCACACCCCCATTGACCTTATGATGTGTTCAAAAGGAATTTACAATTCTATAGGATTTGATCATATTATAAATTTTTTGTTCCAATCCTACACTTGATTACAAAGACATATCAATGTAGTAGTGTCGAGTTGAACCCATATGGATGACTGGTAGGCACTTAACCTATCAATTGGAACCATAATGTTGGATTTATTATGATCTCTATTCATTTTCAGTTTCACTAAAAATAGTTATTTTTCATTTATATTTGGTAACAAATAAGGTATCAACGTCAATTTCAGTGATTTCACAAAATATAATCCAACATATAGATTAATTTCTGACTATGGATTAGGATGCAAAGTGGTGAAAGGGTTTACAATTATTTATGGTCAAACTAATTAGATCTACAAAAGCTAAAACTATCCCTTAGTCTGTGTATATCTAAAAATCAAGATGCATTATTCTTAGATTCTATTCGAGAATATATCCCATGTTAATAGCCTTAGCATGCCTGTTTCCCTCTGGAATTAGGGATGATCTAATTGATTTAAGATTCAAACATTCCAAGTGGTTTCTAATAGGTTTGTTCATAGAACCAGAAACATCCAATGATTCCATATCCATTTGAGCCTACTTTCCAAAGGTAGGTGCTCATTAGTTGTAGACTGACGAGGCTTAGGAATTTTCATTGGTCGAGGGGATGGGAGGTCGGACTCATCACACCTTTTAGGGTAATTATTATCTACTTCAGGACTCCCTTTATAGATTTAAGTTATGTTTGTGAATCCTTATTACATGACCAAGTATAAAATGATTTTTCCTTTAGATCTGACAATCAATGATTGATATGTATGAAATTTAGATAATCTTATATATGTATTCAAGGTTCTACATTGATAGAGAATCATCTGTATTTGTTAGAGATTCTTATTCAATGGTATACTTTGATACATAAAACTATCTTGGTAATTATGATGACCATAGTGGTTTTAAAGCCACTCAGTGGGGCACTTGATGTTTATTGTCATTCAGAAGGACATGAATTATTTCAAAGATGGGATTATACCCACAGATGGGTTGCCTACGTATACTTTATTTTGGAAAAGGAATCAGACCCCACATAGTTCAATTTAGAGAGTATTATGTTTATGATTGATGGCTCAAATAAAGATATCATTATTACTTTTACACTCTAATCTCACGTGAGTCATGATTGGTGTGAGAAACAAGAGGTATTGGTAAAGCCATACAATTGTGCCATGAAAGATGCAATCATTATAAATGAGGATTAAGATTTACTTTAGGGAAGAAATCCTGGAACAGGGTCCATAAAGGTATATGTGCTTCATAGAGATTTGGATACTCTAATCTTGGGTCTTACTCCTAAGGAAGATGCCCAAGTTAGGAGGGGACTTATGATTGGGTTTTATTCCTCAGAAGGAAGTCCAGATAAAAAGTAAATTAGGAATAGTTAAGGGACATGGGGCTTACTCCTAAGGAAGATTCCCATAATTAATGGGAATTATTATTGGGAATTACTCCTAAAAAGGAGGCCCAGGTTAAGAGAATTATGGTTGGGGCTTACTCCTAAGAAGAATGCCCATTCTTGAGAATTAGTTCTGGGGTTTATTCCTGAAAAGGAGGCCTGTATTTAAGGGGTTATATCATCTTAAAGGATGAGGTTGGATCAATGAAATATCAATCTTTACTGAAATAATGATGTGTAAATCATTAGTTTTTGAGAGATATTCTACAGAGTTCCTTTCAGATAAGGAAGTCAAATCATGAAATCATGCCAGAAATGGCTTGGAAGAGTGTCTTAAAAACTGAATCATGAATAGATAAGGTAAAATGATATAGGAGGGGTTAAATGGGAAATAAGGGCATCCCAAAAGACAATGGTGCACAAGTCTTGGCAGGCGCACATGTACTGCATGGGTGCGCAAGTCCTGGTCACGCAGGTATACATGCGCGACACATGTGTACTTGCGCGATTGTTAACCAGTAGGGTAACACTTGGGAGATCCTTGACCAAAGCCTTTATAATTATCCTAAGGAACATCCAGAAGTGGGGCGTGCAAGTTTTGGTTAAGAAGTAGGGTGTCACGCAAGTATGTTCATTTCCCTTAAGGGTAAAAACAGCTTAGGTGGGAAACTGTTAGTGAATTATAACACTTAGACCTTACTACTCTTGTTTAGACCTTCAATTCTAGGTAAAAGATTACCTTAGAAGTGTTTGGAAGACCTGAAGAAGAGACTTGGGTTTTCAAAGCTCTATATCTGAATTCTGTAAAAATTCCTCTAAAATGGGGGGCCCACAAGGTCTATTTATAGGCTAGAGAAGACCCCGAGTAGTTATCACTTAGGGTTCGCAAGTCACTTGCGCAACCATTAGATGGCATGCAAGTATACTTGTTCTAAAATGAGGGAACATGCGCGACCCTTGTGCATTTTAAGCCTTGTTCATGCCTTTATTGATTTTTGAGGTTTTCTTTAAAGGATGAATCAATGTGTGCTAATTCATTTCCCTTTTCCATTCTTTTAGACAATTTGACGAAAAGGAGCATCAACAAAATTCCGCCCTCAGAGTTGGATCCGAAAGAATAAGGATGTGACTCTGAGGAAAAGAAGAAAATCAAAGGAAAAGAGGCGCATAGGGATCATCACGCAGGTGCGAGTCGCGCAGGGCTGGAGTGCACCGGCTGTAGGCACGCAGGTGGGTAGCCTGGCCTATAAATATGCAGCCCCATTTCCGTAAAAACAATCCGGATTTCAAACCTTCGAGCTCTCACCACACAAGTCACCTTTTCCGCGCAGGTTGCTCTGTTTTCCGATGTTTCTTTGCTGTCGCGCTACTGTATAGGTATTTGGACTTTTGTGGTGATACTTCCGTACCAAAAACTTGCGCGGCACATCTATACTTGCGCGTAAAAATAAGACTTTCGCGCCTTAATGCCTTAGCCATTTTTTTCAAATTTCTTCAAAAATTTTATGAAAAATAAATCCATTTAAGAATTAATTTGTTCAACTCTTGTGCAGATTTAATGGATCCCAAGAGAATCAGAATGGCTGATGGACTGGCTAGAAAGCAGATTGATGACATGATGAACATTGTTGTCCATGATTACTATGATATCTGCGACAACACTCTCCCCGATTCAGCTAAGTACTTGAAAAAATATCATCTTAATTTCCCACAGAGCATCTACCTGCCTCTATGTGGTCATGGTCATCTGCAAGGAGTCAATGTTCCAGATGCAATTAATTATATGCCAGAGATGCAGCTGCACTACTACTCCTCTATTTCGGTTATGTTGTGCATTAAGATAAACAACATTGTCATGTACTTTTAAATTTTTCCTACATGTCATTTCCTTGTAGATATGAAAATGGAAAACCCATGGGCTGAAATGTTTTCCACTGTCGGTTGGTGGAGAGAAGAGAAATATGGTATTAGAACAATATCTGAAAAGTGTACTCTCTATAAATGGATCTTTGCTTCCAATGATTCATTCTCAAATCTATGTATCCGTATTCTATGTCTTTTGGATAGAAACACAGTCACTGTTTGATCAGCAGAAAATTTTCTCAAACCGCACTCAAGAACATTCGTTTACAATTGTTCCAAGAATATCCGGTATCACTGCATCTCTTATGGTATCCAGTTGAATGAATGAATTCTAGATGGCTGCTGATGAAGCTCAGGATGTCGTAAATCAAATGAAGAGTTATGTTGAAAGTGTTTTGTAATTCCTGAAAAGCAGAAGAGACTCTAGTATGTGGATGTCCCTCTAATTCTTGTGCATCAAATTGAAAGAATGCTCTCATATTTAATCACTTGTTCATGTATTTTCCTACTACCTACTTCAAATTTTACATAATCAAATGGTACTAGTAAGCATAGTTTGATTTTTACTAGTATTATTATAAATAACCATATAAACATTGAATCTTTTAATGGATCAATATTACCTAAATCTAACAAAATATATGTTTAGTGAGCTATAACTTGAATTTTGTTCAGATTTTATTTTTCTTTTGTGGGAAGTTTAAAGTCATTCATGTCGTCCATAAAGAGGATAATGTATAAGGTCGAAAATGCTTTGACCGAAGGAATTAGAATTGATTCAATTCCTTGACAATTCATCTAAAAACATTGTACCATACTCAAGTATGATAGAAAATATGTAAACACTGACTTAAGAATATTTGAATCTGAGGAATGATATGAAAAATAGATAAAAGCCATTAAAATAAGTAGTTCCCATGAATGAAGTTACCATTATTTAACAAACCCATTAGGGGGTTGAATTATGCAGGGCCACCTAAGGGAATTGGCTGCATAGTCAAATAAATATCATCTTTTGGCTGACAGGTCTGTTATGTAGACTACTTATGCAAGGCCACCTAAGGGAATGTGCTGCATAGTTAGGAAAAAGAACTCTCAGAAATTTACTTTCCTAGTGCTAAAATCCAGTGAATGTTTATGGAGATTCAAATTTTCCAAGTATAGAGTTTGTTGTATGGAAAAAGGTACCTGAATATAGAGAAGATATTTCCAAACAAGATTATCAAAGAACTGGATGGATATCACCCCTACGAAGATCTGGCCCAAATGTATGGAAGGAGAATATAAACCACAGACTTGAATACTTTCAGATCATGAAAAAGGATATGGGACAAATATGTTAAGGATGGATATTTTTGCAGATCCCTACATATTGTCATTTAAGACAAATAATGATAAAAGAGGCTTTCTTCCTAGTAATGAAGTTAACAGTATCTGAAAAACCCGTTAGGGGGTTGAATTATGCTGGGCCACCTAAGGGCATTGGCGGCATAGTCAAATAATAGCATTTTTGGCTGAAAATCTGTTATGGAGACTTTTTATGCATGGCTGCCTAAGGGCACGTACTGCATAGTCAGGAAAAAGGATTCTCAGAAGTTCGACATTTTTGTGACTAGAAGTCAAGAAAAGGGTTATGAAGACATGAAAATATTTAAGGTTATGATTATGACACATAAATATGGGTATTGTCCAATTTATACAGAGATACACAAATCAGTACTAACCATAATCATGTTATGGCTGGGTCCTGAATGGAAATGTCGGACTTCACTACGTATCCTATAATTATGGGAATCAAGCCCACGTAGTTTTAGAAATATAGTTTAACGTTGTGTAGTACAAAAGTATTAGAGATATTAGTTTAGGGTCATAATGCTCAGACCATCATAAGAAATACACATTGTGTGTTTTCATGGGGACTTTTCTGTCAAGGTACTGAAAGTGGGATTTGGGGTTAGGACCAAAAGACATGGGGCGATATTCGAGGGACATTCAAACATTCCTATGTATCCCATAAGGATGGGAATCAAGCCCACATAGTTCAAGAACTACCCTCTGTACAAATTTGGTTCGTACATGTGAAGGGTGAAAGGGGACCTTAGTGCAATGATGGTTTGACCCAAGATAAATGATTTGGGCATTTCCATGTATACACATAGTCTTTGAAATGAATCATGATTGAATATTAATGTAAATAATGATTCCCTCTCAAGTGAGGGTATCAAAGAACATTTTAGTTTATTGTCATACTGGACAAAAGTGTTGTATAGTTTAACGTCGTATAGCAAGGAAGAAAGTGAACCAATGTAAAAAATATAAATTCTAGGGGTGGTTTCATGAATCAACAATGTATGAGATGGATGTGAACTGATGTGAAGAGATTGGTTTTGGGCTTGAACCTTGGGAGGTTCCCTACATACCCAGCCTAGAAGGAAAGGATCAAAGTCTATTTAGTTCTTTTAAAAAATGAATTAGTAATCAAGTTGTTTGTGGGGACAATGACCTAAAAAATAGTGTTGCAACTTACACATGATTAACGGCCCAGAGAGAGTGTTATGGTTGAATTTTTCTTTAAGCTCACGTGAGTCATACTCTGTGTGAGAAACAAGATGTAGCAACACCCTTAACGATGCACAGTTTAATGTCATGTAGGACATAAGAAGGGACTATGCATTTTAAAGTCTTGCAGTTAGGACTATTGGTGCTGCACAGTTTAGTGTCATGTAGCAGGGATAAAATACAGTTTAACGTCATGTTGGACGTATTAAAGGACTTTCTGTACAGTTTAGTGTCATGTAGTTAGGATTATTGGGACAATACAATTTAATATCATGTTGGACAAAAAGAGGACTGTGCTGTTTAATGTCATGCAGTGAGGACAAAAGAGTACACCATTTAATGTCATGTTGGACGTATTAGGGACTTTTTCACAGTTTAACATCATATTAGACGAAAAAGGGACAATACAGTTTAGCGTCATTTTGGACGTAAGTTCCAATAGTTTAAGGTCGTAAGCATGGACCATTGGTTATGCAGTTTAACTTCTTGCTTGATTTAAGGAACTTCTATATAGTTTAACTTCATATAGCAAGGATGATGAAGGGGATATAGTTTAATGTCATGTTGTCTGGACATGATGAGTAGTTTTAATGTCATGCAGGATGGTGGTGCAGTTTTAAGGTCATACAGAACCATGGTGCAATTTGAGGTCATACTGGACCATGATGATGCATTTTGTGTTTATACAAAATACCTCTTCAAAAATCTGGCATTGGTTGGAGTAGTGATGAGTTCTCCATCCACTGAGATTAATGAATAAGATCCATTGGAGTAGACTCTATGTATTGAGTAAGTTCCATCCCATTTTTTCTCAAGCATGGGAGGTTTCATTCCTGGTATCATTGGAGTTCTGAGAACTAATATCAATTCTCCCTGATTGAATGAACGAAGAAAAACTTTTTTGTTGAATGCTCGTGCTATTCAATTATGATAGACTTCCAAGTGGTGAAAAGTGCACAATCTTTTCTCATCTAACCATTACAATTCATTCAATCGCTTTTGATATTTTTCATCTGTAGATGACTGATCATAAATGGCTACTCCGAGAGAGGGTAGTTGAACTTCATTGGGAAAGACTGCTTTTGTTCCATATACTAGTGAATATGGAGTTGACCATGTTGCAGTGTGGGTGGTAGTCCGATAAGACCATAAAGCATGAAAGAGTTTATCGGGCCATGACTTCTTATCATTATCCACCATCTTTTTCAGTATACTGGAAAGAATCTTTTTGAAGGATTCTATCTGGCCATTGTCCGCTGCATGATACCGAGATGAATGATTGGATTTGATGTTGTATTCTTGATACAACTTCTTTACCTCGGATGAACAGAAGTTGGTGCCATTGTCTGTCAATATGGTATGAGGGACACCAAATCTGGTAATGATGTTAGACTTGATGAAGCTAACAATGCATTTAGAACTGACTTCTTTGAGAGGTATTGCCTCTGTCCATTTGGAAATGAAATCCGTAGCAGTAAAAATATACTTAAACTACTTGGATGTAGCTAAAGGGTAAGGTCTCACCACATCCATTCCCCATGTGGAAAATGGTCATGATTATTTAGATGTATGAAGAAACTCTGGAGGTTGATGAATGATGTTGGCATGTACTTGTCATGAAGGAAACTTCTTTGTAAAATCAACACAATCTTGTATCATTGAAGGCCAAAAGTATCCAACCCTTCAAATATGATCAGACAGTCTATGTCCAGACTGGTGGGCACCACAGATTCTTGCATGCACTTCTTTCATGACAGTCATTGTCTCTTCACCATCAATGCATCTGAAGTGAACTACATCAAAACCACATTTGTAGAGAATTTTCTCTAAGTGATCTGGGCTATCATAAAGAATAAAATTGATCACACGTCGCCGGATTTGTTCTTTCTCGACTCTATCAGGTGGAAGTGTTCCATTTTTAAGGTATTCCCTGATAGGTGACATCTATCTTGTAGTATGACTATGCGGTTCATGAATGGGACTAATTTCATTAATTTCCTCCGTTTTGATTCGACCATAAGGTGAAATTGAATGAAGGTGGGAAATACTGATGGTTGTCTCATCCCGATTTGGATCTGCCAGAGCTATGGCTATATTATCCAGTGCATCATCTTGAGCATTTTGTGATCGCAGGACACAAGAAAATGTCAGTTTTGAAGGGAAATCTACCATTAACTCTCTAACGTAATCATATAAAGGTATTAGTTCTTCTTTTCTGATGGCACAATCCCCATTGACTTGTTTGATTACCAGGTCTAAATCACCTTTCACCTTTAAATGAGTCACTTGTTCTTGAAGCGCCAATTCCAATCCGGCAATGAAAGCTTGGTATTCTACTTCATTATTGGTACCACCTTCCCATAATAAGAAGGAATAAGGTAACACAGTCTTTTCTAGAGAAATGAGTAAAATTCCTAAGCCAACTTTGTTGAATTTAGGATTTTCCATTTTCCTCCCTGTTGGACTTCTAGAAGCACCATCAAAATACATTTACCATTACTGAGTACTTTCTTGAATAGAGAAGACTTCCTCATCATGGAGTTCAATATCTGAAGATGTGTCTTCCACTAAAGGGTGTTTAGCTAAGAAATCAGCCAGATCTTGGCCCTTTATTGCCTTTTGAGACACATACTGAATGTCGAATTGCTGCAAAATAACTGCCCACCTTGCCAGACATCCTGTAAGCATTGGACGACTAAGGATGAATTTGAGCGGGTTTTTACGAGATTCCAATTGGACCTCGTGATGTTGAAGGTAGTGTCTCAATTTATGAACTACAAAGATTAATTCAAGGCAGCACTTCTCAATACTTGAATACCGGGTTTCTACTTTAAGCATAGTCCGACTGAGGTAGTAGAGGCTTTTTTCATTCCCAGTGTCATTTTTCTGAGTAAGAAAGGCACCCAATGATTGCTCTAAAGCTATCACGTAGAGTATAAGTGGTCTTCCTTCTACAGGTGGCATGAGTACCGGTGGACTCAAGAGGTATTTCTTGAGAATATCAAATGCTTCTTGACATTCTTCATTCCACTGGTAAGTGACTCCCTTCTTCATCAATTTGGTGGAGGGTAAACTTTTTCCTTCCAAATTGGCGATTAAACACTGAATATAGGCTAAGTTTCCTTGATGTCCTCTTAATTCTTTCAAATTTTGAGTAGGTGAAATATCAAGGATTGACTTTTCCTTCTCATGATCGACTTCAATACCACGATGTCGTATAAAAAATTCGAGAAATTTTCATAAGGTTACCCCAAATGCACATTTTAAGGGGGTCATCTTCTAATTTTGTTGCTGATGTTTGCGGAATATGACTTCTAAATCAGCCAAGTGATTAGAACATTGTTTGTATTTGACCACCAGATTTTCCACATAGCATTCAATAGACTTCCCTAAAAAGGGTTTGAAGATATGATGCATGGCACACTGACATGTTTCGCCTGCATTATTTAAGCCAAAGGGCATTACCCAGAAGAAAAACACACCTTGAGGGGCTCTGAAGGTTGTGGATTCCTCATCATCCGGAGCCATTCTGATTTGATTATATTTGGAATATCCATCCATGAAGGAAAGTTCTTCATAGCCATCTGTTGCATCAATTAAAAGTTCTGTAATCAGAACGGGGAAATCATCCTTAGGAAAATGCCGATTAAGATCTTTGAAATCGATGAAAACTCTAACGTGTCTGTTCTTCTTCTTGACAGGGACAATATTATCCAACCACTTGGGATATTTAACTTCTCTGATGATGTTAGGTTTGATAATCTTATCCACTTCAGCTTTAATTTTGGAAGCATAGGTTGGGTGTGTTCTTCTCGCAGCTTTCTTAAATCCTCAATATTATTCTGGATAAACCCAAATGATGAGTAGAAACATCGGGATCAAGCTCGGGCATCTCTGTATAATTCAAAGCAAATATGTCTCGATTTTTCTTTAAAAAGTAAATATACATCTCTTGTTCATCAAGAGTCATGGCCTCACTGATTAAAGTGGGGTGTGGATCTTCTTTTGTACCCTGATTTATTTTTCTGAGTTCATCCATGGTGGTAGAGATACCCTCTTCAAATGCTGGAGGAGCATCTCTAAGATCTTCCTATTCTTCTTAATTATGTGTTATTTCTTCCATTTCTACTTGCATAGTAGATGATTAAGCAGAATTTCCATGATCATAAGAGATGTTAAAATTTGAACATTTTGAAGAATAATCTTCCATTTCTGTCCCAATTGACGATGAAGGGTCTTCCTTGGAAAATAAAGAGGATATGATGGATTGATAATCGACAACGTTGTTCACCTCCGATGTTGCAATAACTTCTTCTGGCCCGATTGGCGAAGTATAGACTTGCTGGATTTCAGAAGATGAAATGAAGACATCTCCATTTAAGCTTCCATCATTGCATGGAAGATCACCAACTTCTCTCATGTTGTCTACCTCGATTGCTGTAATTGACATTATGGATCGTTCCATAAGAGTATTTTGATTTGTGTATATCCTATAAATTTGACTGATAGGCAACACATAATCTGTACTCACATGCGCAAAATGGATTTACTGGAATCTTTTCCAAACCATACAGAGCATTAACTTTGGTAAGCTCCCTTGTTGTGGATTTATCCTTTCCCTTCATGTGATAGAATACCACCTCAATGTATTGAGACTCACATGTCTTGAATGGGGATTTATCACCATACAGTGTCCCAACATGACCATCGAAACAATATTTGAGATATTGATGGTATGATGAAGGGATAAACGCATGTTTATGTAGCCAGGGTCTTCTAAGCAAGATGTTGAAGGATGAATCTTGATCAACAACCATGAAATCTGAATTGGATATAATATCTCCAAACAGAGTTTTGAGTGTAACTACGCCCAGTGGTTATTGTTCATTTTTATCATATATTGTAACATCATGGTAGAAGGAGATAAATCAGGTTCTGTGAGGCCCAATCGATGAAGTGTACGAATGGGCATGAGGTTGACTCTGAACCATTATCAATGAAATATCTTCAGACCTCTACGCCATTGAACTTTCCAGATAAATACAAAGGTCTAATATGTCCATGAACGACATCATCTTCATCTTTTTCAGTGAAAGATATCACTGAATGGAATTATACAGGATTATTCTCTATGTGATAGACTTCACCTGCAGCAATTTCAGTTTCAAACTCCTGAGGACTTGACAATTCCTTTATGAGTATCTCTCGAAAATCCTTTGACAAATTCAAAGCATCCAAAATTAATAACTTGGCCAGTACTTGGGACAGGTGTTTCAATAAGTCATAATTTTGATTCAGATGGCTGTGTTTCCCAATAGGAACATGTGGTTTAGCAGGTGCCTTGGAAGTTGATGCTTTGGAATTTGATGCATCTTGTATCAGGATAGGAGTTGGCAATATTCCTGGTTTTGGAATATTTGACCGATTAGATCAATTTACTTGATGATAGGAAGAAGATGGAATCTTCAACCGGTCTTCCAGAATAACTGTGCCAGGACTGAATCTGCTATTGGTAAAAGAACATTCTTGTTCTTGCTGAGCTCGCTGAAGGGCTCTACCGGGAGTTTCTGCTGCGTACACAGTTCTAACAGGGGTATAATGGAATAGTGGCTTCTGAAAGATCCACATCTTCCCCTGTACCCTGAGCCTCTGGAATTTCCTCTGATTCCTCTATTTGATATAGGAAATTCAGGCTCATCAAAATCGAAACTATGACAGGCATATGGATCTGTTAATTGAATCATATTAACAGAACCGAAAATTAAATCTTCATCTGATGAACTCTCTTCCTGACTAGCCAGTTTAGGATGTTCCGTTTGATGGGGCGGTGCCCATTACTTCGAAGTAGATGGCCGGAAATCTTCCAAAGTCAAAGATGACATAGGCTTTGACACATACTCATCTTCTTCTGATTGTTCCTCCTTCTTGGAATTGTTCCATTTCATTGAGTATTTTCCCTCTGATGAAGAGGGTTTTGATGCGGCATTCATGGAAGAAGGCACAATTAGCTTCTTCAATTGAGATCGAAAAATAGCATGAGTTTGGTTGATCCCATTTCTGACCATCCAATCATCATATTTTTGTGAATTTTTTCTTTTGACTTCTTGACATTCGCCTTCCTCTTCTAGAACTGTAGCGTTAACACATGCTACCTGAGTTGAAGAACCTTTCAGTTTGACTTGTCCTGAGTCAACCATATTTTCCATGAGTAATTTGAAGAAAAAACACTCTTGGATGGGATGCCCTAACATTTTATTAAACGGTCAACAGTTAGTACGGTCTTCATCTCCTTCCATGTTTGGCCTCTTGGGCATTGGGAATTGAACCAGATTATTTTCCAGAGTCGAAATGAAATAACTAGGAAATTTTTCATTCCGGAAAGAGTAAACTTTCCGTTTTCTATTCCTAAAATTGTTTTTGTCTTTGATCTCTTTGATTATATTGAAAAAACAGCCTCTGTTGTTGGCACTCAAGAGGTGGAGCCTTTCGAGAAGATGAAGGTTTTGAGGTAGAAGCAAGTATAGGTGATTGTTTAAGCATAACTATAGCAGTATCTGCTTTACCCAATCTCATTCCTAAATCTGATGGAATTACACAAGATTTAGCCTTAGTCTATGTTAGAGAATCTTCAATCTGTTGAGCGATTGATGTAAGGTCTCAAAACCCTCTTGTGTATTTCATAGGGATCGATGGTGTGCTTAATTCATCACTAAGATTTCCCACACATATTGGCAATAATTCTTCTTGAGGGAGTACTAACCTTAGGGAATATGTTAATCCGTTCCAGCGAGCAATGAAATCTGAGACCCTTTCATTCTCCCTTTGCTTATATTTTTTAAGATAAAAAACTAATGTCTTTGGAAAAGTTGAGCTGAATTGAAGAAGAAATCGTTGACAGAGATCTTCCCATCTGGTAATTGACCGGGATTTCAAGCTTGTATACCAGACAAACACTGGTTCTTGCAAGGTTCGCACGAAGCATCTATGTTTCACTGCTTCTTGCTGATCTGGAGTTCCTATCATAGGATCTCAACAAGACATGTAATGCATCAAATGCTATTCAGGATCACCTGATCTATTGAAAATAGGGAATACAGGGTTCCCAAAACTTGATGGGGGAGAGACTGAATCTACCCATTCAGGGTATGCTTTCTTTTCTGGTTGAAATTGCACACGCTTCTCTACCATAGTCTCTAACAGATCTGTTAATGACTCAATGGTTGTTAATAACTTTTGAGAAGCATCCAGTTGAACTTGGACCTGGGCAGGTGCAATGACTTGAGTTTGAATAGGTATAGCAGCCGGTACTGCCACTAATGGTAGCACTTCCAACTGTTGTTGCACTTGACCCGTAGGATTAGACCTGTGAGGGTGTACTGATAGAGAAGGATATTCTTGATCCATCTCAGTAGCTGCACCAAATTCCCTTGGTTGACTGCCTCCAGTACGTTTAGGAAGAATACTTCCCTGAAGTAGTTCTGCATTCAACCTCCTCAATTCCTTCATCTCTTCCACCTGTTGTGGAAACCTTTGCTCTAGTGAGAGCGATTGGCCTTCTCAAGAGGAAGGATATCTAACCTGATTCTTTCCCTTCCCCTTGTTTGATCCCTTTCAGAGAGGGGGAAGTTGGTTACTTGAAGGATTATCTATGTTCATACTAATCCTTTGATTTCGTGTACACACACCTTCTTCATTTGTGTCTGTGCATACATCTTCTTGAGCAGGAACCTTTTTATCTGAATCCCCTGAGTGAGCCTCATCTGGTGGAGCAGCAACAATGGCATTGTTGACATTGGTTGATGCATAGCACATTGCATCCCTTCTATCAGTATTTCTGTGATATTGTCTTCTTCCATGTATTTGATGAGACATTGCCTTTTGCTGATTCGATCCCTCAGGAACTTCTTGACGAACCATAATTTGGAGGGAATCTCTGGATAATTTGGCTCTTTATTCCTCCTATGGCTTCTTCCACAATCAAGAGAAGACTGACTTTCACTGAGGAGGGGATTGATGATTTGAAAAAGTCCCCAGCCCGGTGGACTGGGGCAGTTCCTGCTGTCTTTTCTCAACTCCTCGAATCCTATTTGTTGATTCTGAGGGTTGGTTTAAAAGAGTCCCCAGTCTGGAGAACTGGGGTGTCTCTTGACATTCTATGTCTGAGACTTTCTTAAAATCTCTCCTGATCATCTATACCTTGGTCTAGAAATTTTCTGGATGCATCAATCGACATCCACTTTTATCACGGGGTTCAAAAAACCATTGGATGATTTCTGACACTTCTGTCACTTGATGATGTGCTTGCTCCATACAAGAGGCCTATTAAATATTCTCGTTTTCTTGATACAGGAGTAATTCAACAAATTTTTCACTGTATTCTTGATTTTGAGAGGAACTAGTTGAGGCATGTTCTTGGTAAATCTTTTAATTACAAACAAAGCCAGGTATTTGCGGCCGGTCATGCGAAATAAAATTACATGAGACTATTTTCGGCGGGCTTTGCTGACTGGAGAGCACCATGAAATTCAGTGCTCCATGAACACCCCATCCTCTGACATGAATACCAGATGGGGCATTGGAAATTAACTGGCGCTACTTTCTTAGTGCGCCAAGGCATGAATGTTGAAGGGCTCTCTGCTGCTTTTCAGCCTTCGGATATCGAGAGACTGCTAGAGATGCCAAGTCAATTTGGCACTGTTACCCTTCTATTATCTTAACGTTATTTTAATATTCATCATAAGATAATATTATATTTTTCAACTGACAAAGTGTTTTTCATATGTTAAGACGAATATCATGAATTCCATCTTCCATCAACATCTCGGGAATTTCATACTGAGAGTCAGCAAGAGGACAAAACATGACTGGCAGTTCACCTTTTTCCAATTGTTTTCTCATGATCAGCATTTCCTTTTTATCATTCAATGAAGATTCTTCTACCTGATTTGACCAGAGTTGGTGCTTCCTTGTTGCTTCATCAGATTCAACAAGATTGGTAGAGAAATCACTGATCAAACTAGAAGATACATGACTTAGGGGTGGTTCGGAGAATGACCTACACCCTGGGCTATCTTTCGATTGAGAAATTATTTCACCTGCTAACAATAAAGCATCAGACATGACTGGTTTAGTGTTTTCATGTTCCTCAAGATAAGAGGGATTTCTCGGCACTGCATTGTCCACTGGAGCATTTTCCGGGAAATGTACATCACTTCTAGGGAGAGGACTTTCGCAGTGAAATTCATCATCATGGGGAGGACCACCATGGTGGATTATGGCAAAATATGAGATCTCTTGCTCCTTAGTCTTCTGACCACAAAGATGGTTCATGTGGCTCTCATCTGAAGATGAAACATCGAGATTGACCGAATTGTCATGAAGAAAGCCTTCATGTGGAAGTGTCTGTTGAAGACCTTCGGAATTAATGTTCCCACTATTTGGAAATGGGGGAGTAGAATCTTGCATTCCAACAGATAACTTTCTGAGGGCTTCAAGAACTCTAGCTTCTACCAAGGCCTTGTTACAGATTGGCTCTTCATTTATTGACAATGCGGGATGGGTCTTTTTCTTAGATGCCTTCTTACTCAATTTAGTAGGTGTGTGTGCCTTCTTAGGATAAATGATTAGGTTAGGCTGATTATCTCCGCTCAAACCAGGTGTATGTTCCTGACTTGGTAGTCCGTATGATATGGGGGAGTACGCCCCACAACCCTCTTGGACTGAAACATATGTGTGTGTCTGTTCCAGAGTGAACTATTGATGTGTCACTCCACTGGTAGGGATAGATTTATGTGTCTTTTCTTGAGATGTTGCTGAAGCTATTATAATATCCTGGAAAGCATCCAAAATATGAGCAGGGATTTTCTTATGCTCTTTCACCATTGATAGAATATGCATGGTGACTTCAGCCGCTGGAACGGGGATATACGTCTATTCAGTGCATGGAGTAGGTGTATGTTCCTGCTCTTGTCCTACTTTTCCTGTCAGTGAATCCTGACGGTACACAAGAGTGGGGGAAGAGAATTGAGTCTGCCTTTTGTTTGTCGCCGGAGCTTTCCGACTGACTTCTCTGAATGCTACCAAGCGAGACTGTTGGTAGGCTTGATCAGTACTAGCAGGTGTTTGTGCCTGCTGATTGCACTTCCCCGAACGTGGTTAACAATATTCATCATATGTAGTCATACGAGCCTGCTAACTAGCTGATGACGTATAAACATTTATATGTTCCTATCTATAATACTCCGCCGGAATTGCCTGGCGGGATTGGCGTGATGCTTCCAGACGAGTCTGCTGGACAGCGGAATTAAAACGAGCACGTATGTGTGCCTCCTTGTTGCTTTCCACCAAGTTAGGTTGGTGGACTTCTCCGAAGATTAAAGAGATGAGAACATGCTCACTGTTAACCGGAATTCGCCTATGGCGATTCATCTTGCCTACTTGGGTTCGAGGAACCTGAGCGGAATGCCTATAGTCGGTAACCTCATCATGTTGAGGGCTCATTTCCGCACGAGTCAGGCGGTGATTGTTGGTGGGATCCCTCTGGAAGGACTCATGTCTTCTTGAATTAAGGCGCTGGGGGACCTGCTCATTCACCTCCCCAGAATAAGGGAGAGAATAGTGATTAAGTTCCAAGGATAACGACCAGAAACGGTTGGAGACAGTGGTTAGCACCGCCTGCTTCTTGATCACTGGTCGTCATTTTCCGGACGACCGGTGTGAGTTGTTCACTTGGAGATCTTTTAGGGAAGCCCCCGGAGATGGAATGGTACCATGTTGATGGTAGTCCTTAACTAGTGCGGTTGATACCCAACGTTGAAGACGTTGAGTAGGTGATATCGTCCTCAGAGTGGACGATGATCCAGTAGGAGTAGCAATAGTGGCATTTGCAGCAGAATTTTTCACAGTAGACGTATTCATAGATGTGAACATAAGAGAATCCATTCTGGAAATGTAGAAGATCTTGGAAAAGAGTTCTTGTTTGTTATAATAGATGTAATCATGATAAATTCAGCCACAACATCTTTTGGATGAGCACATATGTTAATGATTTTTTTGTTTTCCCTCTCATTGAGTTTTAAATTGGGGCCTAAAAAATAAGAAAAAATTCATTTGGACTTGGTTAAGGATTCGTGTCTAGTTCACCATTTTTTGTTTCCCTCTTGAATAGGGGATGATCTCATTAATTTATGATTCAAACATTCCAAGCAGTTTCTAACAGGTTTGTTCGTAGAACATGAAACATCCAATGATTCCATATCCATTTGAGCCTACTTTCCAAACGTAGGCGCTCATTAGTTATAGACTAATGAGGCTTAGGAATTTTCATTGGTCGAAAGGATGGGAGGTCGGGCTCATCACAACATTTGAGGGGAATTATTATCTACTCTAGGACTCTCTTTATAGATTAAAGTTATGTTCTTGAATCCTTATTACATTACAAAGTATAAATTGAGTTTTCCTTTAGATCTGACAATCGATGATTGATATGTTTGAAATTTAGAGAATCTTTTATATGTATTCGACGTTCTTAATTGATAGAGAATCATCTGAATTTTTTATAGATTCTTAGTTAATGGTATACTTTAATACATAAAAGTCTCTTGGTCATTATGATGACCATACTGGTTTTAAAACCACTCAGTGGGGAACTTGAAGTTTATTGTCATTCAGAAGGATATGAATTATTTCAATGTTGGGATCGTACCCACATATGGGCTGCCTATGTATCCTTCATTTTGGAAAAGGAATCAGACGCCACGTAGTTCAATTAATGGAGTATGATGTTTATGATTGAGGACTCAAAAAAATATGTCATAATTACTTTTACACTCTAAGCCCACGTGAGTCATGCTCGGTGTGAGAAACAAGAGGTATTGGTAAAGCCAGACAATTGTGCCATGAAAAATGAAATCATAAGAAATGAGGATTAAGATTTACTTCAGGGAAGAAATCCATGAACATGGTCCATAAAAGTATATGTGCTTCATGGAGATTTGGATACTTTAATCGTGGGGCTTACTCCTAAGTAAGATACCCAAGTTAGGAGGGGACTTATGATTGGGTTTTATTCCCGAGAAGGAAGTCCAGATCAAATGTAAATTAGGACTGGTTAAGGGACTAGGGGATTACTCCTAATGTGGATGCCCATAATTCATGGGAATTATGACTGGGACTTACTCCTAAAAAGGAGGCCCAGGTTAAGAGAAATATAGTTGGGGCTTACTCCGAAGAAGAATGCCCATTCTTGAGAATTATCCCTGGGGAATATTCCTAAAAAGGAGACCCATATTTAAGGGGTTCTCTCATCTTAAAGGATGAGGTTGAATGAATGAAATATAAATCTTTAGTGACATAACGATGTGTAAATTATTAGGTTTTGAGAGATATTCCATGGATTTCCTTTCAGATAAGGATGTCAAATCAAGAAATCATGCCAGAAATGGCATGGAAGAGTGTCTTGAAGACTGAATCTTGAATAGGAGAGGTGAAATGGTATAGGACGGGTTAAATGGGAAGAAGGGCACCCAAAAAGGCAGGGGTGCACATGTCTTGGCAGGCGCATAGGTACTGCGTGGGCATGCAAGTCCTAGTCGTGCAGGTATACCTGCGCGATACATGTGTACTTGCGCGATTGTTAACCAGTAGGGTAACACTTGGGCGATCCTTGACCAAAGCCATTATAATTATCCTGAGGTACTTCCAGAAGAGGGGCTCACATGTTTTGGTTAAGAATTAGGGTGGCGCGCAAGTGTGTTCATTTCCCTTAAGGGTAAAAACACCTTAGGTGGGAAAGTGTTAGTGAATTCAAACACGTAGACCTTAATCGTCTTGTTTTGACCTTCCATTCTAGGTAAATAATTACCATAGAAGTGTTCGGAAGACCTGAAAAAGAGACGTGGGAATTTAGAGCTCTATATCTGAATTCTGGAAACATTCCTCTAAAATGGGGGGCCCACAGGGTCTATTTATAGGCTGGAGAAGACACCGGGTAGTTATCACTTAGGGCGCGCAAGTCACTTGCGTGACCATTAGGTGGCGTGCAAGTATACTTGCGCGACAATGAGGGAACTTGTGCGGCCCTTGTGTATTTGAAGCCTTATTCATGCCTTTGTCAATTTTTGAGGTTTTCTTCAAAGCATGAATCAATTTTTGCTAAGTCATTTCCATTTCTATTGTTTTAGACAATGTGACGAAAAGGAGATTCAACAATCCCAAATCTAATTAGGTTAGGTTCATTAAATTGCACTTACCATATTATTTGATGTATAAAATATGGTGATAAAAACTTTTTTAGCCTAATTATTATCCAAAGAGTTATCAAGAATACATTTATTGATTACATAGTCTTAGAAACACCCTTTCTCTCAACCCCTAACCGGAATTGGATTAATCACGCATAACAGTGTTCATCAAAAGAAAATTTATAGTAAAAATTCTTATCATAATCCTAAAAAACTTCCAAAATAATATATCCAAAATTAGAAAGTGATTAAAAATCAAAAAAAAATAAGTTTAATGGAAAAATAATGAAGAAAGCGTGCTAAAATTGTAGTTTGGTAGTGATTGGTATAGAAATAGGCACCTAAATGGATGGTGGAAATATGATAGGCCAAGAATGGGATTAGAATAGAAAACAACATACTGGATTTAATATATTATGTAAATCATTGAATTATAACTATGTTTATAAGGATAACATAGAATAAACAGAGGATAATTGAGTGAATAATGGTGCCACCTGACTCCCTATCCATTAATGGCATTGCCCAAATATTTATAGGCTCAAAATCAACAGAAAATTTGAAGGATTCATTTCATGATTTTATTTTAAGTTCTTTATTTATAAACATAAAAAAATTATGAAATATGTACATGTCATGTACATTAGATCCACAATATACTTAGAGAATATTGAATACTATTTTATCCTCAATATATATCATTGATCAGATGAGATCTAAAACTATTCACATAGTGTAAGTGATTAATGTCTTGTATATTCAGCACATTGGGTAATTTCAGTATGAATTAAAACTTTAAAATATCATGATGATTAATTTACTTACACGAGATTTAAATGTTTCACATCGTGTAATTTCCCATGGGTCAGAATTTTGTATTCACAGATGATGTGAATGAGGAATACATGTCGTGAAATCCTTTCATGATTTGTAAAATCTAATTTTCTTATTTTTTAGAATTTATTCCATTGATTCCAAAATTAATAAATCATATAAGAATAAACAAAAATAAAGTGCATTATCATGTAATCCATTATTGAGCCTTAAGTAAATGTATCTAAAATTTGTATAAATATTTTTTTATCAAGTTCCCCTTCAAATGAATAATTTCACATCCTTAAGAAATACTCATCTCAATAGGGATTCAAAATGAAACAATTTTCAAAATAAGAAATGTGTATCATGAAAAGACAAGTGAAACTAAGTGAAAGTTGAAAAATTAATTATTTTGGAATCAATATTGCATAAAAAATAATGCATGACACATATTTGTGTTCTTTATTCAGATTCATTCTTCATTTAATTAAAATTTAATAAAATTTTCCTTAGAAATTATACCCATTTTTAATTTTACCTTAAAATGCATTTTATCTCATAAATCAGGGTAAAAAATGGAGTAATGTTTATACCCTGAATACATGTTCCTAACCATAGAATTTCATTGGTTCTATCATCTCAACATTATATAGAAAAACAAAAATATTAATAATGAGGGATTCATCAATATGATTCAAATGAATCTGAGGCTGAGGGAATATGAGAAATTGATAAAAATATTTCTCGAAGATGTGGGTAAGCTATTAATTATAATTCCTGAAAATATTGAACAACGAAATACACTAACTCCTCTAAAAAATGTGTCCATGCTCCAAATATTTTTAAGTGGGTCCATGAATATATTATGTAACTATCAAGAATGTACCATGTTCTATTATTTTTCATTTTATTTTTTGAAAATAATTTCTCTGTCAGGTCTCACATCCATCACCTAACAACATATAATCCATAATTGGATTCATATTTTTTGTAATTGTTCTCTATGACCTTCCTAATACACAATCCAATATATATATATATATATATATGTTTTGTTATTATTTTTTCTTTTTCTCTCTAATAGAACAAGGTATGCATTGAATGGGGTAAAACCAATCCTAAACCATTTTATATCATTCTGGTGAATGTTTCACCTTAAATATCATAAATATCAATATATGGTGCATGGATGAGATAAAAAAATCCCCCAGACATTTTCAAATGAAAATCATGCTTAATACCAAGAGTTGGAAAGAAATGAATTGTGGACTTGAAATGGGTCCATCATAACATTTTCATTCAGGGATACTTTGGGGGAAAGAGGTAACAAATTAAATGTGAGTCACTAAGAATGTTGTCTTACAATAATTGCCTCAATCACTTCAGAATTATTTCTGTTAAATCATGTCTCTAACAATATCTCAGTGAATGTTTTGATAGGTTCACATTTACCATGTTTCTCTTAAGAAATATGCTCAGAATATAATATGATAGTGGATGTATAGAATCCTCTTGGGAATTGTAGTATAAATATAACTGGAAATCACATAGGTCATAGTATCAAGTAATAAGTCAATATAAAATATTTCAAAGAATCAGGAATTAGAATTAAATAATTCAACAAAAAAATCCCGTTGATAATTGTAAAAAATGAATAAAAAAGTATTTCAACAGTCCCATACCTTATTTTTTATTTTAGTTAAATGCGCGTTATGATATTTCATGTTTAAAGAACTCCTTCAATGAAAATTTTCCCTTAGACTAGTAAAAATAGGAAATAATAAATGTCTATCAACAATAGAGCTCATGAAATACAACCCCACACATAAAATTAGAAAGTTTCTACACTTTTCAGAAAATATTTTTGGATAGATATCAAATATATCATAGAAAAAAATTAAATGGGAATAATGAATAGAAAAAGAGGGAATCATGAGATCCCTATATTGAAATCCATTTAATGGGAAAAATTATTGGATGTTGATTGGAAATTGCATGACCTAAAAATATTGTTAAAAATAAAAAAGCATGTATTACATAAACCATTAGTCCATAGGGTTATGAAATATGTAAGAAAACAAATAGTTAGGTGCACACATTTGACAGTAGGGTACAAAAACTCGGATAAATGCAAGAAGTGTCTACACTAAATTTTAAGATGGCCCGTATTTTGAAAATGAAATAAAAAGGAAAAAAAATGTTCATAAACACATGACTGAAATAAAGGATGTAAAAATATGGGTTTCCTCCATTAAAGAACTAATAATTTCATCATAAGCTAGACAGATTGTCAATGGAATCATTTAGTGTCATATATCGTCTTAGATTTACTTTTCATACTATATAAATTAGTGGCATTATCATAAAGATCAAAGAGGCAGTTGATGGGATTAACCACCTTGGGAAGGTATTGACCTTGAATCTCATATGATAGGAAGAGAGTCTAGGAATTCTATAGAGAGAAACCATACTGAGTATTTATCTATAGTTGGATCACCTCAACCATTCCATATTGGTCAGCTACACACTGATAGATCTCAAGCGGGATGTAAGGTGACTACTTGATAGGCTCATAAGTGATCATAGAAGATCCAGAAAATATAGATATGGATATATTAATGAATCAATGAAATAAAAAAACCAACAAAAACTATGGAAAACTATATCCCATTTACATATATGATAAATTATTCATATGTGATAAAATAAATACATGTAGTGAATAAAAGAACCATGAAAAATAAAATATGGGGGAGGGGAAAGGATAAGAATAAATGGTATAAGAATTCTCCCCAATCTATGAATTATAAGTCCCCATTATAATAGTGTATGTCTAGATCAGTTATACCAAATCCATCACATTGATGGAGGTATGGGTTAGAGGATCAACCTCTATAAGAGATTTCATTGTTCTCTTAGTTGGATCAGTCGAGAATAGTGGAAGATAGGTTCCAATATATAATATGTCCACACATCTGGTAGCTAGAACTACTGGGGGAATAATAGAGGAATATTGGAGGGGGAGTCCCTTATATAGGTAGACATGCTTCACAAGATACTCTTATTGGGTAGTGGGGTTGGTGCGTTTGGAATGAAGATCAACTGAGGTGGTAGGTGGTGAAGTGTGATGTGTTGGTGAATAGAATGTGGAGATGGCCACATATATACCTTTGGTTCCCTAGGATTTACAACTGGAATGGATAGATGTGGTTGGTAATGAGTGGTATATTAGAATATTTAGCAATTATAGTGGTGGTGGGCGGTATGGATGTCGTAACATGGGAAGAGTCTGTGTTGGATGTGGTGACCAAGAAGTGGATGTGGTTGACAGGATATAGACCAATGAGGTTTTGTTAGTTGTATTTAAGGAAGATCATTTGTATTCACACTCAACATATACTAGCACAAACCGGTAGATACTATTGCTCTTCATTAGAATCCCTACCCTTTAGAGAAAATGGATGACAATACTCCATATCATTATTAGGGTGGAGAGAGGCTATGTGACATTAAAGGCATTCATATGCCTCACTAACTGAGTAATTAAGTAGCCTCCCACTATTTTTCCTTGGGTCCTCCTTTAATGGATTTAGTATAAAAAATAAAACTAACTAACCATGTTAATAGTTGGTCCACCCATGGATGGGACAATAATGATCACTTTATTTTGGATCAGTCTCCCATGAGCTTCACCATGAGCTATCCAGACATGAGTAGGGTCCCATTGAATGATCTGGATGTAATCACCTTAGATCAGGGTATATCTTTATCATGTGAGGATATTAAATTCTAAATGTATATATATATATATCTTTCCCCAATGTTGTTAAACATATATCTTTTTCAGCTCGAGCTACATGATCAGGAAAAAAATTGTAGTGAAAAAGCTACTTGATTAAATGTTGAGGCTACAACAACATTTATAGTAGTCCTCTATGTATGATGGTTATAGAGTTGATGGACAACTCTAGGGTGGCCATGAATTTAGGTAAAATCTACCTTTAACTCTCCTCATACCCCAAGGTAATGGGAGAGAGGTTCATCTGGCCAATGAGGTAATAGTCCTCCTAGTCAATACATATCTTCACAATAATGGATGGGTCTATAATCTTGTTGGTCCTCATATGATTCATGTAGAGATGGGCCTACCTGGCCTGGTGATCTGGTGTTGATAAGTGAAGGCATGGATGGATGTGAGGTTGGTAGGTTAACTATGACCCACCACATAAATCTTGTGAGTTATCAAAGCATGATTTAGAGGAATAGGTGGTAGTTGAGAAGTAATTACAAGGATTTGTGGGGGTGTAGTAATCCCATCCATGTTCTGCATAGGTGGTGGTGGTTTCTCATATTGATAGGGTGTGTGTTTGGTGGGTTAATTGTATGTGGTTTTGGAGATTTTCATTTCATATAGAGACATTTTATAAGGGGATGGAGTGGGTTGTAATGGAGAGGAGAATATATATGGATGGAGGAAGATGAATGAATGGGATTGGCAGTCAAGAGTGGGGGAGTTTCCCTCAAGAGATGAGGAATATAGGGAAGGATGTGGAAATATCCAAGGATTCAAATTTTTTAATTCCATCCAATTTTTTGAGTTATGAAACTATGTCTGAATATCATTTTTCTATTAATTTTATGGATTTGACAATCACAGGTCATGTGTAGTTTACATGTCATGTATTTGGAATTTTGTTCCTCTTTTGACCCGTGTCTGCTTGACATGATTCAAAAATGTTAAATCATTATATGAATAAACAAACTTATTTATCATACCATGGGATGCGTCGAAGATATTTCCTCATTTAACATCGATTGATGCACTATTTTTGGTTCAACTGATTTAGAATGTAATGAAACACCCTTTTTTAAATAGTTCTTGATAGATTTTTGGTCTTTTTTGTTTACAATATAGGTAGGTTCTATGCCTTTTCTAATTTTTATGACCCTATAAGGTAAAACCATAATGATTTGATAAGGACTCAACCATCGGTTTTTTATATTTCCATTTAATAATTTGAATCGATAGATGAATAACGTAACATTATACCCATGAATAAATAGTTTTCATGAAATTCACTAGTCATTCCCCATTTTCAATTTTGACATTATCAATTATGCAATTCCCATAAAAACATTTCATAATTTCATTCAAATAATATATTTGAATCATTCTGATTTCCCCATCATTTTGAGCATCCCTGTTGAATTTTTTATTTCCCAATAAATGTAGTCCTCCAATTCCACTAGATTATTGAAGGAATTTTTGTACAAAATGTATGAATGTACAAATTTAAATGTGAATATTCTTTGTTGTGTGATACAAAAAAAAGTTCATCATCTATTTGGACACTATATCCCTTCATACTAGTGATGAATAACATCTTTAGGATGTTTTTTAACTTTCACTATTTTATAATTTGACTCACCCACTTGTTTGCGGGTGGTAGGGTCTTCCTATGTTATAATATATTTCATACTGTTTGAGTAATACCTTGATGAAATTATTTTAAATATGTGTTCCCAAATCACTAATGGGTTTTCGGAGGATACCAAAACTTGAGAAGATATTTTTTTCAGACATTTCATGATTATAATTGTTATGTCATGTGTGGTCTCCTCATCTTATTTCAATTCTGAGATGTTGTTATTGCCGAATAAGATATAAATCATCCGATGAGAATCAGGGAATGGTCACATAAAATAAATCTCAAATATTTTGATGATTTAGACTTCTAAGATGGAATTTTGGGTAATTTTGTTTATTTTCCTTATAGTGCATGTTCTTTGGCACCGATCGTAGAATTGAACAATGTTTCTTTCATAATAGTAGAGTGTGAGCCAATATAATATTAATTTTAGTGTTTACACTATGGTACATTCAGTACCATTATTCCCTACTGCTATTGACATATGAAACATGCCAAGTTCACTTTGTATTTCATTTTATAGGATGCAGTGCCATATTAATCCTTTAGTAGAGTTCTTAAAAAGCAACAGCCCATCCCAATAGTATTGTGAAGCCTCAAATAGGAATCTCTTCCTCTATTTATTAGTGTGGTATTAGTAAATTTTTTAGGTGGTTAAATAATTTTAATTATAAAAAATCTTAGTCAATCTTTTATTTTATTTTGAAAATTGTTTCATTAAGGAATTCATAATCAATTTTAAGGTTGGTGTCATCCTGAATTATGGCTAATGGAATTATTTATAGATTATTAGCGATAAGATACTCAATTATTTTTCTTTATTTTATGACTATATAAAAATATTGAAACATTAGGATCCACTCTATCAATCATGAATTGGACTCCTTTTTATTCAATATATATTTAAGTGTTGAATAATTATTTTTGACCACTACATTTGACTGTAAGAGGGATTAAAAAAACTTTTCAAATGTGTATATGTCTTCCATAAATTCATTATTATTAGTCATATAACTTACCTAAGACTCATTCCGTGTGTGATTTTCATAGTAAGTGGAGAAAAAGTTATGTTTGAATCATTTTCCTATGATAACACCAACAATGAAGTCCCCAGTATCCCACATCAGTTTGAATTCCTTATCCCAATGTAGAGAAATGATTACAAGAGATTCACCCACTATTTTTAAGGGTATTGAATTTCTATTCACACACTTTAGTGAACTCAAAATTATTATCTTTTGAAAATAAGTTTCTCAAGGGGAGGGATTCTTTTGTAAGGTATTTTATGAAGAAACTATTGAATCATGCATTTCATAGAAAGCTAATTTTTTCCTTTATAGTTGGAGAATATGAAAAGTCCATTATTAAATTGTTTTTCATTAGATCCACATTAATGAATTTTTTTGAGACTTTATGTTCAAAAATCATGACCTCGTGTACTATGAAGTTACATTTCTAAGATTAATACAAGGAATTTCTTCACATTATTGTCAAACTAAGTACAAATTGTTTAGGATCCCATAAAAATATCTTCTATATATTGATAAATCATCCATAATGATCTCAAGGACCCCATCATACATATCATGAGATATATTTTTCATTCACCTTAGAAGGTATTTCAGTGAGTTTCACATTTTAAAGGGAATTCATTGATAGAAAAAGGTTCTGAAGGGACAAGTTAAAGAAGTTTTGGAGTATTCATTTAGATTGACTATAAGTTTATTGTATCCTATGTATCCATCCATAGACTAATATAATTCATTTCCTACTAGTCATTCCTTCATTTTATAAATAAATGGTAATGAGAAATGATCTATTTTGTTTCCATGTTGAGGCTTCGATAATCAACATAAACTCTCAATCTAGTGATTGTTCAATTAGAGATTTTTTATACTCATTTCTTCCACAAAATTTAGACCACCATTTTTTTAATGACTAGCAGTGGAGTCTCCCCTTTTCTGTTAGAATCCGAAAATATTATTATATAATCTAGATGATTCTGCACATTATTATTAACCAACAGTGTCTCTAGATAAGTGAGACTTCTCTAGGGTTGGAGTTTGTGTTTAGAGCCTTATTCCAATAATATATTTTGTTTGATGATTGTGGTTATGATACATATAATGTCAGTCAAAACTCAAGTTATTGAAATTTTATGCCTCTTAATGGATTTAATCAACTTATCCTCTTGTATTCTTCTCAGATATGAAATTATAATGACAATAAGTATAGCTACACTCTCTATGTATGAGTGATTGAGTGTCCTCTATAGTGTTTTGGTTCCAATTTTATTGGATTGCTAACCGAGGGAATGAATGGTGGGATATTTTCCCTTCCTAGCAGTTCAAAATAATTTACATCCTCATGGTCCATGCCATTATATTTATAAGGGAAACGATTCTCCTTTTCATCCTCAATGGTCATAAAATCATCATTCTCATCAATAATAAATATGCCTTTATATTTTAATGTCTCAATTTTTTATGAAATCCTTTACTAAGATGAATACTACATTTTTGTTTCATACTCTGAATATCAGTCTCTCGATATATATATCAATTAGTTCTCCCCTAGTCGTGGGAAATGGCCATTATATAATTATTGTAATGTATCCTTCTTCTTCCTTATATAAGATGAACAAATCCATAAGAAATATATATCTTCTAACTTTTAATAAAACACCCTCAAAATTTATTGAGGATACTTCAGTAATCAATCAGCTAATTATAGTTTCTCCCTTTTTGGTTTTAATTATTTGAGCCCTAGATTTTGTAATACACTCATAAGCATGAGGTTAATGATTACTACCATATCACTCAACATTCTTCTGATGTTTCCTTCCACTAAATGGAATAGAATAGAGAAACCGATAGGGTCTCAAATATTTGGTGGAATATTATACTAAATAAAAGTATTTCATTAATCATTTTAGGATATAACTCCTAGTTATTATATCATTATTTTGTTTGAATAAAATTCAACTCATATTTTTTTATAACCATGAATTTGAGAGATTTCTTCAGTGATGGGAATGAAAAAGTGAAATTTCTTAGAGATATCTATATACTTATTATATGTACCTCAAATATTTCCTAAAGTCATTCTTTATTGGATGGGTAGAGAGGGTTTATATTATGGATGTTCCAAAAACACTTCCCCCTTTTCAAGAATCCCTTTTATCCAATTATTTCCCTTAGTTTATAATTCATTATTTTTTATGGTATTCCCTTATAAAATTGGATTCATCCATACTGATGAAAATTTCACATTTCTAAGGTTCTTCATGTCTCTTTTCCTTACCCTTTAATGGTTTCTGAATGTATATTATTTTACCTCTATAAAGAACCTCTATATTTTCATCTTCTCTCTAGTGTGTATCAGTTTTACTAGACATAATACCACATAATCTATCTGATATGGTCTTTGATATTTTTCCCATTGGTTATCAAGAATTCATACGGACCACCTTTTGTTTTACATTTCTATCTCTTATGTGTTCATTCCCTAATTATACTTTTACCAAAATTAGTGAGACAAACATCCATATTAGACTATAGATGTCGAGATTCTTAATGTGGCCTTGGAAATTCCAGGTAAAAGTTTTGCTAAGAACTATGTGGAAGATTATGTTGAAATATTTTTTTTTTGGATTTTAGGATATGGGTTTTGATGTGTGAATCTAGTTGTTTCCTAATTATGAAGTGGTTATTTGAAACTCCTCTATTGAAAATGGCCTTCATTGTCTTTTATGGATATTTCTGATATGGTCTGTTCTGGTAATATTGATGTTGGAATTGTTGTGTTCCCTATAATTATTGGCCTTGTAGATTATAACTGATGTAATTAATATATTGGAATTGAAGATCCCCAATCAGTACACTGTTGTCTTGGTATGTTCGGTGGCCTCCACATATCTCATAATAATAGATCTTTATTATAGGAGTAGGTTGGTGTGGTGGTGCAGTAGGTATTTAAAAATTCTCTAATTTTTTTATAATAGAGGCCACTTGGGATATGAGGCTGGTACTCTCATACACTTGATATATTCTTAAGTGAGGTGGTAAATAAGAGTGTTTCCAAAAACTAGAATAATGGGAGACCTCATCAATAATTTCTCATCGATTTTCTTGTGTATTAATCATTTTTCTACCAGTACAAGTAGAATAAACTATAGGTCTTATGGTGGGTTAGAGTTCTAGATATAACATTAAAAGATAATGACACATAGCAAGTCTCTAATGTCTTCACATTCTAGTGAGGTCCTTAAAATGATCCCAGTCTTCCAAAGGAGCCTCTCCATCTATCTAATAAAAGTTCTAGATGGTATTCTTGATATTCAAAATATGTATTAGGGGCATGTTCTTATCTAGGAACTTCTTGGATATTTTATCCCATTCATGATTGACTAATGTTCTTGTAATTTCCTCCAATAAATGTCTTTGTAATTCAAAGGGAATGGTAACACACATAGTATAAATATATGATATGAAATACTTTTCTTATAAAAGGTTTCACAAACCTTGATAACATTGTAAATACATTAAGGGGGAATTTAATTTAAAGCCCACTTAATTTACCCATTTTCTATATCATGTGAATTTGTCCATGTTTTATTTAAAAAGTGTGAGCCAAAATCGGAGTGTGCATGATGCTTAGTGCATCAACAGTAATTGATGAAAATTATGAACTCAAATAGTTTTGGCCTCTTTGTCTCTATATAAATGAAACAAATTTCATATCGGTGGTTCTGGGGGTGTGGTTGAGCAATGTCAATTTGATCATCCTTTGTTAAGTAGCTCCATGCAGCTATAGATCGGTCGATATTATGATATAATGTAATCAGTTATTGAACATAGATAACATTTCAATGAGTCAAAAGAACTTGATTAATACATTTTCCAAGAAGAATTAGATGCAAGCTCTAATCTGTGAGTAAAATTTATAAAAACAATAGTGGAAAGGGATAAAGAACAAAAGGGAAGGGGTTAGGTAATCTGAGGTTCGAATGAAGGTTACTGGGCCTAATAAATGATGTCCTGAACAACAGAGACAAAATTTTATGTTACTCAAAAACTTATTTGATTCCTCTAGTCATGAATATATAAATAATTTTTTTTCTCAAAGTACACTCGATTATAAATACATAGTAATATAGAAATGTGGGGTTGAACTCATATATATGAATGACTGAAATGCAACCTATCAATTCCAACCCTAATGTTGGATTCCTCATGATCTCCTTTCATGTTTGTATTCACTATAACTATCTTATTTGGATTTAAGTTAGATATCAAATAAGTCATCAGGGTCAATTTTAGGGAACTAGGAAAAATATAATCAAAACTCTAGATTGGGATATACCTATGGCTTTGTCTATGAAGTGACATATGTGTCACCAAATTCTTATATACAATCAAATTGTTTCTACATAAGTTGCTAATATCCATTACCCTATTATTGTTAACAACCGATATTCCATACACTTAGATTATATAGTAGAGATTTTCATAGGATATTGTTCATAGCCAGCTCAACTCTAATTAAGTTAGGTTCATTAAATTAAACCTCCCATGGTCATGTATTTGAAAAAAAACTCAGTAAATTGTTTTTCAACCCAGATACTAGAAATAGGGGTTCCATGGTTCAATTTATATATTTATTAGGCTCATAAAAACCCTTACTCTCAACCCCTAACCCTAAGTGGATTATTTTTTCATAACTGTGTTGTTTAAAAGAAATGGGTTAGTAAAAATGATTACAAAAATCTGAAAAAGATTAAGAAATACTCTTTCTATAATTAAAACATTAATAATCAAATCAAAATACTACATCCAATGAAGAAACAAAAAAGAAACATTGAAAGAGTTTGAGTCAGATATCAATTTTCATCAAAATGGGTGCCAAAATAGATTGTGGAAAGGATTAAGAAAATTAACTTGAATAGAATGCTAAATGATGTAATGTATTTAATAAAATAAGTAAATTATTTATTAATATGACTGTTCATAAGAAAAATAAATAATAAATAGTTGAGAAAATAAGATAACAATGGTTCACATATCTGTGTACATGGTGGGAATATAAAAATTATTTATAGTCACGAATGATACATGATGTGTAAATAATTCATAAAATTTATTTAAATTAAGTTTTTTCTATCTCAACTTTTATAGGATGTGAAATAATTACATGTTATGTACTTCAGATCTATTATATCCCTTGAGAATATAGAATCATATGGGATCCTCGAGGTATATCTTTACTTTTCATATCATGTAAATTATCCATTTCATGTATGTGATTCATGTCTCATACTTTTTATACATTCTGTAATTTTCATGGTAATTGGACCTAAAAATATCCCAACACATAATTTATTTACACGTCATGTAAGTACATCACATTAGGTAATTTCTCATAGACTAGATATTGGTCTATAGGGATCTAGTGAATGAGGAGTACACATCATGAACTCCTTCCATAATGGTGAATATATTATAACATTTTTTATAATTTCTTCCTTTGAGTACAAAAATCCCCAATTCATTTGAAAATAACCAATAACCACATCATTTTTATGTAAAACATGATTAAACATGATATTAATGTATAAAAAAATTTGTATACAGATTTGTATTATCACCTGACACAAATTATTACTACTAAAGAATCACAATGTATTGTTATTGACTACCCTTTCCCAATAATACTCTATAAAATCTTTATTTTGGTTTTTGATGTGGCTCATTTCATGTTTTAGGAGTACACACAATTCCTCTAATCAAATAAAAAAACAAATAAGGGAAATTCATCAAACCAAATTTCAAGTAAATTGTACATTTTTTGTAATTGGGGATTATATAAGATGTGGATTATGTTTAAAGGATTTTTATGAGTATTTTTATTTAATGGATGTATTTTTGAGGTTTAGGATTTGATCCCGATTATTAGAAACTACGAAAAAACTGCAAGAAATTGTGAAACATTTTTCATGGTCACTATGTTGGCCCACATTTGTTTTATAGTTTGGTAAAACATTAGGAGTACGCTAGGGAATCTAGGAAGATTTAAATAGTGGGAAAATCATAGTGGGAATATCATTTTTATACCATTGAAATATAACTATGTGAGTGGTTGGCTTGATGAAGTAGAAGTGAATGGTTTTACATACCATGTATCCTAACCATGAAGAGATTTTTAATTAATCTGAAAAATATATTTTATCATATATTAAGACCCTAGAATCCTCATTTTACCACATTTTTATTAGGTCTTGAATGACCCTCCAATTAAAGGATCCTTTAGTCTTGTACTTTTATTTAGAGTGATGTTTCTTTTATTCAAGTTGTGTTGGAGAACTAGATTCACTGGTTCATCATGGTTTCAATCTCTCTCCATATATCTGCTAATTTTATTAAACTGGATGATGATATCTTGTCTACCCTGTATAGATCTGTATTCCTAGTTGAAGATAATGGTGAGACCATTTTGGATATTTTTAAGGGAATTTATTTTGTTCCTAGATCATTAAGATCTTATTGTAGGTCTTAATTTTCACTAATATTTGATATCTTGGCTGATTCTCTCCCATATTCTTAATCATAGAACATAAATTCATTTTTTATTAATTATTACTCCTGGAACTATTTTTCAAAACATATGTGATTAATGATGGAAGTACTTTTCTGTTATGAATTGAAAACTATTGGATATTTTATGGTATTTAGAAACCCCATTTTTTTATAATTTTAAAATTATGTTTTTAAATATGTGGGATTTTTTTATGGACATAAGTTTTTTGATAAAATTACTTCAATAAAGTCTTCATCTTGAAGTCAAATGGTTTATAATATAATTTTTCATATATGGTTCGTATGAGGTTATTTTTTTCACCATGAATAATGGTTGTGTGCTATTGGGGTACTAATACATTACCTTTAATATGGGTAATGAACTATTAGAGAACTAGTGGATTGTTCACCTTGTGATGAATTTGAGAGTCAACTAGAGACAGTTCATGATTATGTAATTTTCACATGGAATGAATGTGTGTGTATTTATTTGTGAAAATATGAGAATGGGGATTCCAAATATCTAAAAATGGGTTTGAGACTTTTTTTTATTTTCCATGGAGCTTGTTTATGGTCTTAATATGAACAATTTTTAGTTATTTTAATGTGTTTTATATTAAATGATTTTTGAAGTTCTTATCCTAAATTCATGATTTCAAAAACTTTTGGGAAATATTTTTGAGATTATACTCACCCCCTAATTAGGTACTTTGGTGTGTTTGTAGATGACATATACCTACACAAAGGAATGAAAATGGAATCACACATATCTAGTGATGCATATTGATACATTGGGCATGGAAGGTATTGATATAGATTAGTGATTTATGGATGGGGTTGTTTATTATTTTATGTCTTGTTATCTCTTAGGTATTATTAGTTATTCTTCAAGTATCTATTGTTACATTTATAATGTTGGTTTTTTTTATAATTTGAGTTTACATGGTTTTTTTATGTATCGTTTGGGCTTTCATGGATATTTACGGTTTATTGTTAAAGGGCTATTTTATTATTAAGGGAAAATAATCACCACAATGTTTTTTATGCCTTTGAAATTTAATTTGAGCTATTGGTGAAATAGTGATATAAACTACAGTAATTTTCTTTGGGAATCTATCATTTAATTGAAGAAAAACCCACCTTCTTAATCATGATAGGGATGATGGGATATTTACTATTTTCCTATGGCCACCCAAGAGATGGCTAGGTGGGATCCCATAAACCATGGCCACTACCATCCCCACATATCCCTGATTTAATAGGTGTTCATAGATGTAGTTTCAGATTCTCTTGTAGTCCAAAACAAGTAATCTAGGAGGATGTAATTACAAGGCTCATCAACTGTAAATTATCTGCTATCAACGTCACTAAAATTGTAAACACCAATATTTATATACATAGTTTTACATAAAGATTATTTGAAGTCTCCATTGGAAATAATCCTCATATTATTATTAGTTCTAAACTTGTGGATTCTTTTGAATATAACTCGCTAATAATGGAAGACGACAATTAATGAAAAGTCCCTCCCCATGGTAATATAGTAAAACCCCTAGAGTCCATACATAGTTCGCCCATCCTATTGTTATTCCCCATGGTGATAAAAATTATAACCACATAGTCCCTCCTCTTGGTAGAAACAAACAAGTCACCGGCCACAAAGTTTCTCTTTATAGTAGAACACTTGTTGACAATTCCATAGGTCTTCTACAATGTCTTTTCTATGAAGTTACTCACTATATAAATATAAGTACCTACCTTAGAGTACCTCCATATGGGGTTTATCATCTAAAAATCATCGTGGTCCCCCCTATGATTCTAGTTATAAAGTTTCTCCCCAAAATTAAATGATCAACTAGTGAGGATCACCATTCCTTGAATATAAAACAATAATCATCAACCATAGTGGTATTACACAAGGTTTTCAATTTGTAAATTTCCATGTAGAGTTCATATCTATCATTAACTATCAAAAATATATAATGGTTCGCCCGATAGAATATATTACCAAGGTACTCCCAATGAAATGTGTTTTTGACAAAATAAGCTTCGCTACCTATTTTGATTATCTACAAACTAATAACCATGTTCATGACCATAATGTTCATTTTAATGGTCATAATTATGATAATACATCTCCTACACATGAATTGGTGGCTATTTATTAGTGGTTCAAATGTTTCCCACGTATTGAGGGGAATTGGATATGTGTAAGTTGGATAAACATGGTAATAAACAATCAACTAGAAACATTTCACACCAATGGAAATGTAATAAAATTCAATCATCATTATTAATTATTTTTATAGCCGTGCAACCCTAGATGTTATAATAGAAATGAAAAATGATCCCTCTACTCTTGAATATATATGTAAAATATCATTTATGATCTAACATGTTCAAATAACCACTCATATGAGATTAAGGAGACTCTGGTATCATGCCTAAAAAATACACAAGGTAAAATACCAATTATGTTCTATATTATTTCCACTCATTAGTATGCAATTCATTAGACCATGTAATAGGAATGTATACATCATCTATAGTAAAACTGACATGAGATATGTCTTATTAATAAATCATTCTACCAATAAAAGGAATTATATTCTATTTATCTCCTAGAGTTATATGTTTTGTACCATTGTGCTGGTCTAGCAACCGATTCAATTTTTCAGATTCCCAAAAAGAGAAATCAATATAAGTATCTTAAAAAATACTTCTTTATTTCATTAGAGAATATTTGTAAAATAATATAAGAACCCCCCCAACATATGATTTAATGGTTAAGGAGATATAGAGATCCACATTTAATTCCACGTGAAGGATAACAAGGTTTTTTAGGTATGAAAACTTTCTATGTCATTGCCTCATGACATGTATTTGGTCTGTGGTCTATAAATTCAAGTTGTTCATGAAAACATAATTCCATTACTAGAATTCGGTAAAAATTAAATCAAAAAGAGTGATCAATCGATATACTTCAACATCAAGATGTCATTAAAGGGTAGCAAGCATCCAATTTGTAAAAAGAAAAGTACACAATTGTTAACCCACATTTTCTAGTTTCCCAATCTCAAAAAAATAATCCAAAACAGACATTAAACATATATCATGATATATTGTGAGATCATAATATGTGGAGGTATTTAGTAAAATATATAACATAAACATATTTATAGCCCCATATGATCAGGTATGGGAAACTTTTACCATTATCACTTCTCCAGAAACCATTATATAGTAAATAAGGTATATAAATGACCCTAAAATATTAGAATCCACCTTATACCATAGAGAAAATAACATTTTTAGATCTATCTCATATGAGAATGTATATTTTTCCATTTTATGAATATCTTGATAAAAAAACCATCATCGTACTCCTTTTTTACATTTCATGATTCATCCCCACTATCAAATTATATTTTAATGGATGATATTAGTGATTTTATAAGGTTCATCCTCTATAATGGATTTATTGCTTCATCTACATATGGAAACTATGGAAGATAATTAAATTCTAAAAAGAAGAAATAAAAATAAATCATTTTTCTTGGAAATATTAAGAGAATATTAAATTATATACCTCGAAGGATAAATTTTTTCAAATTAGTTAACTTATTATTATGATTTAGATGATGATGTGATACCTAATTTTTGATTCACACCAATAAATATTTTTAGTGAAAACCACATAGATGAAGTAATGTATGGTAAAGATACAAAGTTATCTTTTGAGGAGACACCTATTTGAAATTTTATTTACATGAGTTGTGATATGAAGTATTCCCAACTCAGTATCAAATTCAGGATCATGATTTGGGAGATTTGTTGAATATCCCATTATTTCCTATATAATAAGGATTTTCTAATGAAATATCGAGAAGTTTAAGTTGTTTAATTTTACCATATACCACATTATTAAAGTGTTCCACTTTATACTAAAGAGAATATTTATTTGTATAATGTTGTGTTAGATAATTTGATTTATCTCAATGATAAGTTACTCAATGGAAATTTACCCACTGAGTAAACCTCTTAAGCTGAAACCACAATGAATCCCTCGGCTAATCATCTTTAATAAAAAGTTATTTTTTAGATAGAAAGGGTTAATATTGTCATACAACACACCCAGTTTCAAATTAACCCTTTTAACATATCCTAAAATCATTTTCTATCAATAATTTAATCACTGGTGATGAAACTTCCACAAACCCAAGTTAGGTATTCGATGCCAACTTAGTGAAGTTACTAACCACAATCACAAATAAGCTAACCATATTAATATTCTCTAAATATTTAAATATAGACATTATATTATATGGTAATAATTAAATATATTCTCAAATATAATAAATGTTTTCTACTAATATAGAAACTAGGGATTTTCAATATGTCATTTTCTAAAATGAGACGAATTTATTTCTTGAGTTCAAGGATTTTACTCATCTAACACTGAACATCATGAATCACACCTTCCCAATGATTAAAAACACATGGGACCTGAAATTGTTTCTCATAAATTTTCATCCCGATAAGTACGTATTATGGGAGCCCTAGAGAATCATTAAGTAGTGAAGATCAACTATTTTGTGAAAAAATAGAAAGGTGTAACTTCTATGGTGCAATAATCTTGTATCTAAATTCATTTACAATTGGTAAGACCACTATTAAAGGTTATTTTATTAGTTTTATTCAATAATGTGGAGTATAAACTTCATTAAACTCTAAACAATTTTGAAATAAAAAAATATAGGGATCTTTACATCATTACTATGGGTAAAAGTTTTACCAATTATTTATTTATATCCTTACATAAAATCCATTACCAGATATCTATTCTGATATTATTATTGTTGAGATACAATTTTTTCTCCTCTTATAAAATTATCCTTGAATAATCAATTTTTAAAATTAATAAAAGTTGGATGATTCTATTTGGTGTCCCAAATATAATTCTTATCCAATTTCCTAAGTGTAGTGAATTAAAATTTTCATGGGAGAAAACATTGTAATCACTCTCAAGTTAGTGTTAGTGAACGATCAAGTCTTTGATCCTACCAAGGACTATACAAGACCTCATTCTAGGAAATAATAATTATTACAACCATATTAATAGTGAAGAAGAATAAAAATTGAAAAAAATCAATTATTAGGTGGATAAATTTTATTCATTTTGAAATGATAAATTCTAAGTGTATTTCAACGTTTCCTGAAATAATTTTTCATGTTATCGTAAGTGAAGAGGAAAAATGGGGGCGGTTGTAATGATCATCCAAATTATTAAAAATACCATCATATAATATTGAAAAGGATATATGTTTTCTATGTCATGAATTACTTAATCCAAAGGAAAATCTAAAAGAGATATGTAATGTTGGTCTATCCACAATCATGGGTTACATGTGTATATATTTCAATATAAGAGGAATAAGTTTGCTAGAAAGATGTTCTGTAAGGAAATTATCAAAATTTAATAATTAGATGACCAAAAAATTGGTTACCCAATCCCAAACCATCATCATGTAGATACTGGATCAACCTTTCATCACATTAAATTTCCTTGTAACATGCATGGTGATATCCTTATCTCTAAAATTGTCAAAATGTTTATGGAATTTGAATCGATGGAGAAATGTACATGTTAAGGATCCCCCGAAGGCAGCCCTTCCAATCTACAATCTTTAATATTTCCTTACCCATTATTATATGGATGGGAACAACCACATTAAATTGAATTTTCTTCTAAAAAGGCGATAAAATATGGTTCTACTAATTTACTTCATTTCACTTCCCACTTAACTAATGAAAAGGGTTTCTATGAAGTATATCTCTCCATCTACATCCATGGCGGAGTCCATAAAGTATGATGAAAGGGAGATTATGGGCGATGCGTAAATTTAGGTTTCACTTTCTGTGAAATCGTATATAGGGATAATAATTACATAAAAGTACTATAAATAGAGAAATCATATCTTCAGTTTTATCTTGAGTCTTATAGGTTTCATATCTATCCAATGATATTGGTATACTAATTTACTATAAAATATTCTTCTAGTAAATCTTGGGATATGGTAAGGCCAACTCAACATGATCCTCAAAAATTAAATGTTCTCATAACATTCACTAAAGGAGGGATTATCATTACAAAAAATGTTACCCTTATTCCTCATTCATATGAAAATAAATGTGGAAAAAATTAAAGGCCTATATATATTAAAATAGTAATGTGTTAAATCACCACTATGTCATCCCTATCATAATTTTAATCTTATAATCCCTTCAAATTTCCAAAAAACATAGATACACTCTTATTGAGACTCTTTCAAGACTTATGGTGTTTTAGACTAAAGTTGTAAACATTGAAACATACTATATAGGAATCAATTTTTTTACTTATCAACAACTCATTTCATTCACCAAAAAATATTAAGATATTACAATAAAATGTAACATAATACCCTTATATGTATCGAGAAAACTCAATTATTTCAACATTATTTTTTCATTATTTTAAAATAGATCTAGAATAAACTCTTTGTAAATTTGTATCCTATTATTTTATGTCTATAGTAAAGTTATCATGTCTCCTCCCATCATAAAAATTTTGGCTTATGATAAGAGTGATAAGAAGAAAATTAGTAGGATCAAATAGATCAAACAACATATAGAACACATTTTACAAAACGAATTTATTTTGGATGAAAAAGAAAGATCATTAAACAGGATATTAGGAATACCATGATTTCATATGAATAATGATCCCAAATCAAACAACAATTGAATGACATATTCTATTGATGGACTAATTGGGTACCCTATAGATTAAACTCCCATAAAAATATCATTATCCCAAATTAATTGATGTATATTGTTATAAATATTCACGGAAATATGTTTTAGTTAATAATATAAAAAATGAATTTTTGTAATGTGTTAGAGGTTACCCCCAATAATTCCATTTAGTGGATTGGGTAACAATATTTCACTCCCCATTAATAAAATCAATGAAAGAACATAAAACATAAACAATAATTTGGTCATGTTGGATACTTGATTTTATTATTCAATTCTATTCCTCTCTATTCAGAGTAAATCATATGCTTTCAATAAATTACATTCATCAATTGATAATTATATTTCCATGAAATTCCTGAAAGTTAATATTTCTTCTTAGAATCGCTACATGAATGTGTGTTTGAATGAAATTCAATCTAAACAACGATGTCACATTATCATTCTATATATGAACCCTCCATGTTTAATAATGGTATTAGGTTCCTTCACCACCATTCATATAGTGTCGGCCACACCTAATGAGCCCTCAATCTCAACAATATTGTTTTCTATTGAAAAATGTAATGAAAACTATGTATCATCTATTATACCTCTTGTAGTACGAACATCATCCACCTTTGAAAATGAATAGAAGGAGGGGATAAATTTTTCACCTCTTGTATTCAATAATTTCATTTTATCCATTATTGATGAACCCTGATATGTTAAATTTGGAACTGAGTTTGTCCTATCAACAACAATAATCAGTGAAACAATAAACCATAATGAACCAGAAGAATATTTTTGTTTCTTTTTGATAAATTTGGATTTATTTTCATGGAGTTACACCAATATGACATTTTTAGATACTTAGGTATCAAATCATAACACTTGTTTACTAAACACGCCCCTTGGATGTAAACAAACACCAAAGATAATACATTAGGCTAATGTTGCTACGCTGGAATCTATATTTGTAATGATAATCAAATCTATATTTATATTGAAGAATTAATACATTAAATGGCTCAATAATGATTTCCCTTTCATAAAAAATAATGATTAAATTTTGGATCGATATTGACTTTAAATATATGAATCACTATTTCTCAAAGGATGATGTACTAGTCCAAATCAAATAGATGATAATTAATTTAACAAAAAAGATTTCAATATTGCACATTAATGAATGGGTATTCTAGACATAACTAGGTATAAATAGATCATGATTATGAATTATCCACTTCTTTTAGTTTACCCTACATGGTATATTCCTACAATATAATTCCATTTGTCTAAAAGAATGCTAGAAATACTTAACAACATTCCATGCGCCTTATTTTTAATATCATTCCTATGTAAAATGGAGGAATGTTATGCATATGGTCTTATAGTAAAATAAAATTAGTTTCATCACCACTTTCTCGATCTTGGGGTGGTGGTCAACAAGTAATGAAAATATAGCTTGAAAATGAACCTGTTGAAATGTATATGCTCAGTGATATCAGGGGAATTCATTATAATCCTAGAATTTTTAGGAGATTTTAAACCACTGATCATCAGATGATATATAATCTATAACTCCAAGTGTAATATAACAAGACACAGAACATCATTTACGAGAAAATCCCCTACAACATTGATGAATAAAAACATAAGATTTTTTTACACCCTATGTTACTGCACCGAGTTTACGAAATCTCTAACATTAAATTAAAACTCACAAATAAACCTACAATTAAAATACAAAGTATTAAAATATCACATTAGATGAGATAAATAAATTATTAATTCATACATCAATTTTGAACACTCTATCATTTCTATTACAATAATAAGTTAGACATATAACGCTATCAAATTGCTAGGTCAATTAATTTTAAATTAAATGTGAACGATCACAAGACACATGTCATCATTTTCTCATTCCACATTTATAGTGGATAATATGAATTCATATAAATACACCCACATCATATAATTGGGAAATTTCCTCCATTTAACAAAAATTACTACAACTGTCTATAGTAATATACATTTTACTAATAAATTTTGAAAATTTTATGATGTTAATCTTACACTATGATAAATGGATCATAGAATTGTTTTCTTTCACTTTCTTACTATGAGGATTTAATAACTCATATCTTCTTATGTGATCCCAAATTATCCATTATAAAAACGTATTATAATATTATTTATAATAATAAATACAAGAAACTATCATATAGAACCTAACATTCTAGACCCCAGGTCATAGAACATATCATGTGGACCACCTCCCTCTGCTGGATTATATTAACACTATTTAACATGGCCATTTTTCTTGGGAATCTTCTTTTAGTCAACTAATCATCACTGAAAACAATTATTTCCTATTCCTACAAATCTTACATTTATAGACACATTCAAATAAACCATTTAAACCTACAATATTTAGGAAAATTCATTTTATATAGATTATATAAATAAATCAATAATGTATCAATCGTCCTTTGGTTCACTCAAGTACCACTGAGGCATAATTTTCCCTTAAACTATATCCTTTTATAAAAAATTATTCATATTATATATTTCAGTTTTCTTCCATATCTCTAGCTCACAATCCTCTAGAATCATCTATATGAACTGATATTTTAGGCTGATTTGTTTTATCAATTAAGGAAAAATATTCTCTAATAAAAATTTATTACACTCTAAATTTCATATTTTAACACTCCACCTTATATAATCCTTCCATGATCCTTTAAAAAACATTAACCATGTCTATTCTTTCTTATCTTATATTATGTTTATATATTCTAGTGTTATTTTGAATATATAAATAAATGTTGCAGCCTTGACATCTATCAAATTGGTTTCCCCCAGTACATGAAAAGATATCATGTTTTACTCTTACAAATATCTAAATCACCCCAAAATTTAGTATCTATGTCCCCCTGTATTTTGTCACCTATCCAAAAAACATATCAATATATCTTCTAATTCATTTTGATACAGAATTATCTATTTCATGGCATCCCAATTTTCTTTACCTAGATTCACATGTATCCTCTTAATGAATCACACTAAAAATGAAATATAAAATTGAGTACATATCGGGGAATATATAATGAACAATACCATTGATTAAAATAGAACTCTAACCATATATATTCCTTCATCTTCTTTTTTCAATACTATCCCTTTAGATAGTTTAAAGTATATATTCAATGGAGTTGAGACTGACTTATATAAAAATACAGAAAACATTTTTATTATCTTAAATATATATTCCATCTAAGAAAAACCTATTTTTTAAGATCTTTTATCTCTCTAAATAATCAGTAACATTATTTTCTATGAGTTATTGATAACATTAATCTTATATTTTCTAGAAAAATCAATCTTTAGCTCCATAATCCACATAACATCCATACCCACTAGAATTATTCCAACCATATAAATGAGAAAGATAATGATATTCCCATACAAAAATAACTACTTATAGAATCAATAGTTTGTATTTATCGGTATGATTCCTCTCTCAAACATTAATTCATCTAATATCCATTTTCACTTCCTCAGTTTCTGAAATATTCCATATTGACATATCTTTATCCTACATACCATGTCCCTATTATAATTATAATCTATACTAGAATGATTTTTCATATAAATATCCCTCTTTAAATACCCATTATTTATTCCATTATTACATTCATATTCATCTTTTGAAAAAAAAATTTGGAACCTACACTCCATTATACCAAGATAATAGACTGGATAACTGCTATGAAAATATTTTAATGTTGGGATTACCATCCTTATATTAAAATAAATTTATCACCAATGTATCCCTATACCTCTTCTTACATTTATCCTCTTATTTTAACTAGAATACCCATTTATTCTCCTATTCATTCTTATCATGTGGTAGATTCATTATCTCGCATATTAATTTTTCATCCAAAAAATACATTTATTTTTTCATAGATAAATCACACATTATATAATAACTAATACTATTTTTTATCCTAGGCTCTTAGGAACTAATCTATTTATTAAATGTAAGTAGTGTAAGCCATTAGTAGACCTTTTTACAAGCTTTTTTACTCTGGTATGTTTTCAAAATGAATCATTTTAGTCCACTCTTGTAGAAACTATAACATCAAAAAAAATTAGTTCAGATACTCTAAACCAATCCTCTATAGTCATAGAGAATTAATTCACTTATGTAACTAATCTAAATACTAAATAATTGATTCCCCAAGAACATTATGAACCTTTATTCCGTCTAGAACCTCCATATAGATCAAATATTATTTCATTATTTACAATTTTTCTGTCAAAATCTTGTTCAAGCATTATGTAGTCTTTCAATAAGACCTTATAGTTAATGTAAATATTCTATATCCTTATTATCTTCTATTTTTTCATCCCAAAGAAAGAATCAAGTTATTTCCATTCCATATGCCCAAAATAAATATTTAGGATACTTATATTCATGTTTTCACGTATAATTTTTATTGACATGTTCATAAGTAATACTTCTAAAAACATTGAAGTGGTGAACTCTCAATAGTTTTTCGGACAATAGAAATGCTAAAATATTATTCCCCCTTGGTATTGATGGTCATATGTTAATAATATACTATGTACTATCAACCATTGCATCCCAAATCACATTGGATATTCAAGAATAGAGCCTCATAATTTATGCCTTTATATTTACATTTTATTAATCTGATTTCCTATTATTGAGAACACTTGGTGTAAGTGGCAGGGAGAGGAATCCAAAGGTGATGAAATATATTAGGTTTATCCCTCCAATCAATGATTATATAAAGGTGAATGTGGATGGGGTAGCCTATGGCACGCTGCGACCTGCTGGATGTGGTGGTGTTTTCAGGACCTACCGAGGCTTTGTAAAGGGATGCTTCTTTCATTACATTGGCAATGGGCACGCTCTTGAGAAGGAGCTATGGGCTATGATAAAGGAAATAGGGTATGCTACTCTCTATAGCTGGAGGATGATTTGGATAGAATCAGACTCTTCTTTTGCAGTGCAGATCCACAAAGACCAGTCTAGGAATGTCCCATGGAGGATGCTTCCTGCTTGGATTGGATCTTTAAAGATTGCTGAACTAATTTCCCTTATGGTTTCTCATATATATAGGGAAGCAAATCAAGTGGAGGATTCACTCTCAAAATAAGCAATCATGGAGGTGAGCTCTAGCTTGTCCTTCGTCCTCCATGATTATTGCAATGATCATGATCACAATGATAGAATTGGTACTATGTTTACAAGGTTGTCTAAATCCACCCTTTCCTGAGTGGTTTGTACTGTTTGAACTTTTCTTTATTTAAGCTTATGGGAGGTGGTTTTCACATGGCTCTTGTACATTTGGGGTATTAATCTGATCATCCATAAAAATCTATTCTAGTGTTCTTGGTATATATATTTTTATATAGATTCTGTTATTCTGATTTTAGTTCCAATAATACCTTCCTCTATATTTGTTGTCATTATTAGACCATAATTATTTGAATCTATGTCCAATTTCTCTTTTCACAATGGCTTTCCCTAGAGAAAACAATCAGAACACCTGGAACATTGGTTCTATTATTCAAACCCAAAATTCATTCTAGAATAATCAATTAATGTGATAATTACGAGAAACACGTGTTATAATTATTTGGGAAGGGTCCCCAAACATCTCTATAAACAATTTTTATATTCCAATATCTAGTATTACATTTTTTATGTTGAATTATAAATTATATATTTTGAAATTATAAAACTCTCATAACATACGAATTTAGTGTGATCATGATTCAACGTACCCTTTTCCTCTAGGATTTTCATGTTCTTATCACATATGTTTCCAAGATAAAAATGAAAAAACACTATATATATGGAATTTAATGCCCCATCAACCTTCAGACAATACAATCATTCAATCAAATATAATGAACCATCATTTAATACTCTCTCCTCTATGAAGGATCCTTAATTTATATTTCAACATATCTCTTGAATATACTTTTGAATCCAACCACATCAATCTAGCCAATTGAAATTACATTCTTTCACCTTCCCGGTAAGTTCTAAAAAACCGTCAAATCTAGAATAAATTTTGTCTTCATCAGAACTCTAATATTATTGTTACCTATATACTCAGAAGCCTCATCATCATCTAATTACACCTTTAAGAATTTTTGGGTTTATAACAGGTGTGCTTATGATGATTAACTAACATGAAATTTTAATTTATTCTGTGTGTATGTAATTTAATGACATGTATTTACAGTATTTTTTGATACTATTTATAATAAAATGGTTTAATGATAAGATATTGATAAAAATAGACTGATACAAAATAGTTTTGAAGATAGTTCATTATAATGAATGATGTGAGTTGTTCTTTATTCATAGATTTGATAATGTATTTTATTCATTCATGTTTCTTTCATCATGTATTCTCCTATAGGATCAAAAATAACTAATTGAAATTTCATTACTATGAATTATATAATATGATTATTGTTCCACTATATAAAAATAGAAGAGGATCAGTTATTTTAAATCAAGACAATATTTTATGATATTCAATTTTTCATAAAAATTTTTATTATTAATCGGTATCTTCTATTAATAAAAGTGTAATTTTCAAAAGTTGTTTATTTTTTCAAGAAATTTTCATTGGTATCAAATAAATTATAAAGGGGCTTATTTTTTATATAATGTCTCATTATGCTGAATAAGGTGGATTTTTTTACAAATATTGTGTTTTTATATATTTTATGATTGATTTTTTTATTTATGTATGGTGTTTTTGTATTGGTAAAATGATCTATATAGGTTTTTTATTATCGTTAACTAAAGAGAGATAGAAAAAATGAAGGGAAGAAAATTATATACTATGATTCATATGTCTAATATATTATAATAATACCTAAAGGCTTAATGTGAGTAATGATGAGAAATATGATTTCTTTCTATAGTGGAATGTACAAGAAAAATTTATTTTTAAATGTTGTGTTTTTAGATTATATTTTTTATAAATTTTTTTATTAAATCAACATCTCATGTCCGTAATTTGAATTTTCATGTATTGGTTTTATAGAGAATATTTAATTTTTACAAGTAAATATACAAAAGAAAACAACTCATGATTATTTACATTTTTTCAAATTTTTTCAATATAAAAATATAAATATAGAATTTCTTAGTGGAAGGTCATGTTTTGGAATAGTATTCAGAATGCTTAAATTATAAGAAGAAAAAATCACGATGAAGGATATACTGAAGAGAGTTGTTAAAACTATTTGATAATAAAAAGGTATTATGTCACATTTTATTGGGTTGAATTTCAGAGTTAATGAAAAACAAATAATTCATTTAATCACGTTGTAGGGTTTATTTTGAACTATATGTGAATTTTAGAAATATTGAGAGGTGACTTCCCCAAATTTCTAGAAACACACCTTGTATGTGTAAAAACATGATTTCCTTCACATATAATGAATATATTTTCAATTTATTCAATAATTTAGTGTAACATGGTCATATTATAGGTTTCTCAAATGTCTCAATTTTTTTGATATGGAGAGAAACTTGAGACTACCCATGATGGGAGAAGATTGAATACAGAATAAGATTCTTGATGAACAAACATCATTAGATCATATATTGGAGTATTATGATTTCATTTTTTATTATTAAATTTTTTATTTTATGTAATGTGAAGAATTCATTGGAATTATAGAAAAAATATGAGTTTGTTACTATGGTATAAATTTTTCGTCAAATTGTCTCATATTTTAATAATAAAGAAGTTTAATTATATTGGTATACAAAGACTCATTGAATGAAAATATTTTTAGTTGAAAGAAGAAAAATTGAATGAATAGTTCTGTGATGTTTTACTTTATCTAATATATATACATGTGACATGGAACTTATTATTTTATGATAAATTATTTATAAGGATTATAAATATATATTATATACATTTTTATTCATTATATTTTTCATGTAGATAGTTTTACTTAATATGTTTCCAATATATTTCATATATATAGTTGTTCATTTGGATTAGTGAACCATTTAAATGACATTGTTCTTCCTATTGATTCATGATTTCTTCTCATTAATCATTAAATTTAACAACACTAGTTAATTAATTTATTCATCTAATTAGGAATCAATAAAATTTCCTAACAGCATTGAATAGAATTTAATTCACATATATAGACCCCCCATAAATTCTTGTGTAAGAATATCCTACTAGATCCTCATCAGATGACATGGACAATGTATTCCCCATCCACCAATAAGTATAATTATCTTCCAATGGAAAACATATTTATATGATTACCAATGTCAAAATTAGTCAATATGTATCATGGATGACAATTCATGTCATGTATCTTATTTAAGATGGATAAATGATGTAAAAATATTATGTAGTAAAAGATTATTTCAATATGAAGTTAACCTAAATAGTATGTTTTATCAACGTCACCTTAACCTATATGGTATAATCCTTTCCAAATGACATATAATTTTATAGTACATTCATAATTTCATGAAACTCAACTGGATGTTAGGACATCTTTAATACATGATGTTTGATTGTATTGTCTACTCTCCTTCTTTAAAAAATTAATCTATTTAAAATACAATCCTCAACAAAAGACTGTAAACTACATGGGGTTATAATCCTCTATTATTCTATATGCATGCACAAGAATTGTTCCAATTTATCCATTAGGGATGATCACCTTTATGTTTAGATTAGTCGCTCATATCAATGATTTTCATTGTATATTAATATTCACCCCCTTCCATTTCACAACAATGTCAATTTACTTTATAACTATGAGTGGTATAATTTGTAAAAAACTATCCAAATCCTATAATATACATGACACCGTATCTATACCATGTCAAGTGCAGGATAGTTATCATAGTCCCTATTAGATTATAAACAGTGTATGGGAATCATAGTAATAACTTTGGGAATTTTTTCTCCCATGTTAGTGATAAAAGATAGTGGAATATATATATATAGAATAAAAATGATTAAAAACTCCAAGAAGGTCATAACTAACCAAACTATTTAAACCCATTTTCCTAAATATATACAACATACCTAAATAAAAATATACAATAATGGAATATGTTCAGAAAAAACTTTCCAGAGAAATAAAACAAATATAAACCAACTCGAGTTGAGTCTAAAACCAAATTCATATAGCCACCAGCTACTCACTACTACCCAACTCCACAAACATCAGAAATAAGGATACAAATATAATCAAGATAAAAATAAAAAACATAAAATATATAAATGTGACCTAAAGAGACCAGTAGGTCACCACAAACCAATGTTACCAACCAAAGTTTTCCTACAGAAATTCATAATTGGTTTTTTGAAAATAAAGTATAAAGAAATATTTTCACCAATAACTTCTGTAAAACCAAAATAAATCTATAATAACTTTTAAAAACATTTCACTTTTTTCCCTAAACCAATGAATTTACTTTGACTAAATTTTCCTCCAACCCTAGCCATTTTAGAGAGACACACCTATTAACATTTTTCAATATCGACTGATTTTTTTATTTAAATTAAAACATTCACATTAAAACATTTCACTAGAAGAAGACATTTTGAAACAACAACCCAAATTTTTAAAATAATTTCAAAAACCTACGCAATAGTGGTTAATTTGAAAATATTTTTCCCAAATATATTTCAAAACACATTTCCAAAAGGATATAACCTAGCACATGTAAGTCAATCATAAAATAGAAGAACCCATATATCATAAGGAATTTAACACAATTTATATGAATCAGTGCCATAATAACGAATGTCTGAAAATGATACAATCATAAACTTGATAAAATCTCATATATAAAAATATTATTAGGAAATTAAATGTGTCAGGGGCTTTATCCTATACCCCTGATGTATGAGGCATATGACCGTATAAGATTATTCCAAATCACAATCTAGCTACTGAAATCTGCTAATGTCAACCCCATAAGTCACCCAGATAAGCTAAATGACCCTCATTATTACGAAACACCCTTTTATCCCTTGTTCCTAGCATGACTGGAGGCCCACTACTGGTGTGTGAACCAACTAGTGGAACCAAATAGATCTACCACTTACTAATATGGATCTCAATACCAAAACGGAGGTGAATAGAATGTAATAGTATGAAAATTCCAACACAAGAGGAATAATCAATGTATACCCATCACCCCTAACACACAGATAATGAATAACCCCAACATCACATGAAATCATGGTATAAAAAGAAATTCCCACACCATGGGTGGAATACAATCACATAACGATAAGGAATACTCACATGGGGTAACCAAATCAATCTGGGAAATAAATGGGTGTATTTTATATAAATCATTTGAACACAATAGTTTTAAATCGTTCATTATAATAATACATGGCTTAAAATACCATGATCATTCACATTTCATAAAATACCACTTTTGACATTTCTTAAAAAAAATTAAATCAAGCACACATTCAAAAACATTTCAAATATTACCATAACACATGGGTCTTCTTCTATGAAAGAAAAGACAAGTCCAAAGACCAATAATCTACTTAAAATACGTTTGGAAAGATCTATTATAGAATTTTTCATGTAGGATTAACCAAACACTCATTTAAAATACCCAATTGAAATGCATTAGGGAACCGCTTTGCGAATAATTTTCTGGGAAACACCTAATATTAAATGGTATATCTCTCTAAATCATAGTTTTCACTCTAAAACCCCAAATGGATCAGAATATTGTATTTAACATGAAAACCATTTGAAAACCCCCAATGGCATTTTAAAATTCTTTATACATGAAATCATTCCATTTATAACATAAAATCATGTAATTTGAGAAGAAAAACTACATTATGAAACCTCAAAACACAATTAAATGGTTTTAAAACATCCTAATGAAATCATATATATTAATATATTTATTTAATATTAATTTAAAAAGAACACATTGAATTCCAAAATGAAATTATTTTATATGAAAACATACATGGAAAATGTTTAAATCAGGATGAACCATGTCTCATTCAATTAAAACTACATGAAATAGGAACGAAATGTTGTTTAAAAATCCTAGACACTAAAAACCCTATCATTAAATACACATAGAACTGTATAATCATACATAAGTTTTCTCTGGTTTATAGGAGGAGAGAAGCCCAATAGAAAAGAGAGAGTGAATGTATGAAGAGAAAAATAAAGGAAAATTAACACAAAACCTATTGGAAATAACCAAATATAGTAAATGAATCAAGATATCCATGTGATGGAAAACCTCTATGGGATCCCTTGGGTCAGCCAATACAAATAGGATAGAAGAGTGGTGAAATGACTCTTAATTCATAGAGTATATTTTGGGAATTTAACATATTATTAACACCAAGGAAGTTCATATAGTATAGATTCATGGTTTAAAATAACATTCTTCTTCTATGTTTATGCCACTATCTAGGACAAGAGAAACCATATTATTTTTACACAGTGTTTTTGAAACTCTATGCTATCCTCTCTCAATACCAAAGAGGATTCATAATTTATAGAGAACTCCAATCTATTTGACATAACATTAAAAATATGTAGAAATGGATCTATCACCATGAATATACCTTTAATATGGGAACCACAATGTTACTTATAAATAATTGGGAAAAACATTATTATCTGAAAATCCCAAAAAACTTGTAAAATTCCTTATCGTAAACTACCTGAACTCAAAGCATCCTATGTTAAGATAAAATAATACAGAACAAATCCATAAAAAGTCCATGTTTAAAAATAATGATGACAGAATCAAATGGTACCAAGATAAAACAGTTACTCAAGATGATTTTACCTGGTTACCAAATGCTATTATCTTCAAAATAATTGAGCATATCAACAAAAATATTTCTGGTCGAATTTAATAACATCCATAATTGAACCTCAAATAAGGATTCCTATACATCACGAGAGACCTAACATGTTGTCCCCACCATAAATAATTTTTCTAACATTAAAAAATTGATATATTCATCCAATAAAAAATAAGAGACCATTAGATAAAATCACACTCAAACCGGAAACAATTAAAAACAGAAGATCAAATGAATAACCATAAGAAACAAAGAAGAATGACATGATATCCACAACCCATCTCTCTCTAGTGTACCTAACACAACTGGTAGATAACATGCCCTAGTTACCCAATATTTTACCAAGTGCCTTTACCATGTCCAAAAAACTAGAACCCCAATGGTTAAACACTAGATCGATTGCAACCAAATACATCAGGGATGGTTAACCAAAGAAGTGAGCCACATTAAAACAGATCTCATATACACCAATAATGGAATGAGGAAGACAAGAATAATAACCTCAAATCCTTACACAGGTGATATTTTATAAAATAAACAAGGAATGTGATAAATGAAATTCAAAAAGAATCTATATGAAACATCTCAAAAAAGAAACCATCCACAAGATTCAACAACAATGAGGAAACTACAAAACCACGATTACAACAATTAATGGAAAGGTCTTAAAAAATACATCCCCAAAGGATTAAACTAGATCCCTCTTGAGAAATCCTTGCAAACAAAACTTTTGAATATGAAGAAAAATCATTAATGAAAGAAAAATCATGGAGAATTAAAATATATTGTATTCAATAAACTAAAATCCCCTCACTAGAAGAACACAAAAGACCATTTATTCCCATAAAAAATACCCTTATACTTGAGGTCTAGATCATCCTCCTTATTCTCCTACATAACTAGGTTATCCTCATTCCCACCAGATGGAACTAAGGAATCACCCCCGTAGGTTTCCTAAACTATTCAGCTTCCATAAGAATGTTCATGTTGAAATGAACTTGAAAAGATTTAAAATTGTTTGCTAGTATAGTTGAAAAAGGATTTTAGTGATGAACATTTTAAAATAAATTATATTTCCCAAAATTGTTGATGATAAACATTGAATCAAGGATTACCAACATTACGAGGCAATTGATGTACCCCTAATGGATCAATAATCAATATGAATGGTCATAAACTCAACTACTCCCTCTAATTTCACCACATTTTGAAATAACTAATAGAGAATTGTACCATAAAGATAACATGTGATATTCATTTTCATAGTCATAATTGTACCATACACTCCTACAAAAATAATCTAAAATCTGAGAAAATATCTTAATATCTCTCACCTGTGGAACATCAGTTTCCCCAAGAGATTTTAGGATCACCCCATATAATAAAACCACAACAAAATATCCACCTAACATGTATCGCCACTGAAGGAAGGTGAATAATGATTCAAAAATTCCAAATAGGGTTTTAGAATAAGAATGTTTCCACATCCACCTCTCCCCTTGGAGTCTAGGTTGGATCTAGAATGGGAGAAAACTTTTTTACCATTCTAAGAGGGTGGGGAATAAAAAAAATAGAAGGCGTGAACCACATTATTTAATTCATTAAAACATAAACTAGATGATTCTTTCTAAAGCTATGAATCAAGCTAAAATTACCATCCATTAATAAAAGAATTCACCATTCACACTATGTAAAGAAACATTTATTTTGAAATATATTTTTTCATATAGTAATTTTCAAGTCACCCTCCACATGTTGTATGCTTGAAAACGAAGCCAATACAATCATTAAAATGATATAGCTTCAATTGAATATATATCACCTAAATAGGGCTTGCTGGTAAAATTATTTTCCAAATTCAAAATATTTAATGCCAAACTTTCAATGAATTCTAATCTAGCTCCCACAAATTTTGAAAACACATTTAAAGCTAATGTAAGAACAAAATAAAATTTACAGAAATATTTGTAAAACCAATTTTTAATGATTATTAAAAAAAATATTTTCATTTTCTTAAACTATATTTTAAAAATAAAGTTCACTCAATGAATGAGACAATAATTCACGCTTGGTTCACAAAAATCCATGTCCACAAAAAGAATCAAAACACTCTTTAATATATCTTCAATAATTCAAAATCACTCATAGATAATTATAGAGTTGAGAAGAGTAAAAATATCATAACCAGGGAAGAAATAATTATACACACTATGTTGACACATGGGATGAGAACCCATGTACCAACCAAGATACTCTCTATGTAATGGAGGGAGACACATTCTCATGGAAACTGCAGGGTTTTCTACGCCATGATATCTAACATTAAAACTCATGTTCTCCTATAAATTCACAAAAAAACCCATTTAGTAGACCCCAATATCACATACATACTCAAATGGGATAAAAATTCATACTTTAACATCAAAATCAATTATATTCCACTAAAAACAAACTCAAATTCACATTATGAAACCAAAATTCCCATGGAAACTTGAGGCTAAATATGATAAAGTACTAATAAGGTTGCACCAAACCATACCACTCAACTTCTAAAAACCTTATTCCACTTTCATGCAGGACATCCCTAAATAATGAGGTATATGAAAAAAGTCTATGTCTCTTACCATAAAACCAAAACTCTTATACAAATTTTTAACTAACCAACCTAGGCTACCAAAGAACCCAACACCTAACCAAACCTTTAATAAAGTCCAAAGGGTATACTTGATCCCCACGTACTAGAAAATAGTTCCATGGTATAATTGGAATTCTATAGGTAATGATTTATCCCATATTATAAATATAAGATAGTGGAACAAATATATAAATAATAAAAACAAAAAAAAATTCCAAATAGGTCATAACAAACCACACTGATCCAACCCATTTTCAAAAATATAATGATCATCCATAAATAAGAAGATGCGGTATGAAATAAGTAGATAGCACATTAATCAACAAAATATAAAACAACTTCAAACCAACTTGTGTCAAGCATGAAACAATGTCCACACAACCTCTAATTTCACTCTTCCATCAAACTCACCCCACATCCTCCACAATGATAAAACCGAAATCAATATGAAAACATTGAACATGATATATATACATAAAAGAAAAATATACCATTAGCTCACCAAAACCCACAAAGACAATAAAATTTGTTTTATATGTAAATTCATAAATAAATGTTTTAAAATAAACTAAAAATTAAGATTTAAAATTATGAGTTGTGGAAAACCAAATTAATTTGATAATAAACTTTTGAAATTTATATCTTATTTTCCTAAAATATAAGAAATGATTTGAAACAAATATTCACCATCTTAAGTCATTTCAATACCACACACCCATTAATATTTTCAAATACAAATCTTTTGTTTTATTTTTATTGAAATTATCACCTTAAAACATTACATTTGGAAAATACATATTTAAAAAAACACACCTTTTAAATTCCACTTCAAACCCATCTTAAGAGTATTAATTTCAAAAAAGGTTTTTCAAATAGCTTTGAATACTCATTTTCCAAAGGAATCAACCCAATACAAATGTGCCAATAAAAAAGAAGGGTAACTATATATCACAAGGAATGTAACAATATAAAAAATAAATGATTCCATAATAATGACTGCAGTAGAAATAATTCAATCGAGAAAAATATAAAAACCCCTATATTATATATTGATCAATGAGTTGAATTTATTATGGGATCTTCCCTATATAATATATGAAGCATCTATCCATATAATAGTATTCAAAATAATGAACCTACTACCGGTACATGAAGAATTCCAAAACATAATTCATCTAACAAGAAAACACAAGAATCATTGTGATGATTATCCATCCTTTCAAATATACATATCATGACTGGAAGGCCAAAATCATCATGTAAATAATCTAGAAAAATGGTATTAAATGTTCCACTTAGTAACTGGGATTCTATAACCAAAATGGTATATGAGGTTAAAGGACAAGAAATCCATATCTAGCATAAATTGCAGAAGGAATGGATAACCCTAACCTCTAACACCAAAACAATGAATATCCCTAACATCACATGCACCCATGAAATTAAGAAATAAATCCTGCACAAGTTGGGAAACAATCATTTTATAATAATAAATAACCCTCACAATTGGTAACAAAATGAATGGAGGAATATAAGGGGTTTATTTCACAAAAATTATTTTAAAACCAAAGTTCCATGTATGACTTTATCATAAATCATGGATGATAATTTAAATCCCTTTCAAATTTGTTAAAATTAAAATTTATTAATTTCCTTCAAAAAGATGAAGTAACCCATGCTATAAAAAACATTTTAAATATAAAATTAGAACATGAGTCTTCTTCCTTGAAATATAAAATAATTCCATAGAGAAATCATTTACCACAAATACATTTACAAATAACCCTTATGGACTGTATCCTAATGAGTAAACCATACACTAATTTCAAATCACCATTTTAAATCCATTAAATAACCCATTTAAAAATTATTTTGCAGTCAACACCACACTTGTAAACAATCCCCTCATCAATACATTATATTGACTCCTCAATAACCAATACTGGATCAAAATACATCATAAAACCTTAAAACCACTTGAAAGAGAACCTAAAGGATTTTCCAAAATCTTATCACATGAGGGGATTAAATTTAAAATAATAAATCAAGGAATTTAAATTAAAAACAATTTATTACAAGGTAAAACATAATTGAATAATTTTTAGACATCATTAGGATATGAAATATATTCATACATTTATTAATAATGAATATAAAATGATAAAAACAAATTGAATTCAAAAATGAATCTATGTTATAGAAACACCAAAATTGAAAAGTTTAATCCATTCTGAAGCATGTCACCATCCATAGATACTATAAAAAGGGATAAAAACAGAACCTATGGATCCTAGTCCCTAAAACCCACAATATTATCTCCACCTAAAACACTTCAATCAAAAATAATTATTCTACGGTTCATTGGAGAATCCAAAAATAATTGTATATAGGGGATAAAGGGAAGAAGTGAAAAGAGAGGAATAAATACCCAAAATCCTCTTGTAAAATTTCCACGAGATACCATGAATCTAGATAAGATGATGTTTGGGATTATTCCTAGGCTCCCATGTGTTAGATAAAACAAATGGGGGAGAATAGGGGCGAAACCCCTATTAATTTAAAGGGGAGATTTTGGTAATTTCCCTAAATTTTCAAACCTATATTGTTGGATTTTTTTCATATGGTTTTTCCAACAATTCTTCAACTATACACAAGACACTACCTAGGAAAATATGAACCATACAGTTTGGTTGAACATATTTCCAGAAAGTGCCAATTGTGCACTATCTTTCTCCTAGACCAAATATGTTGCCTGATATCTTGTGATCTCCGAATTGTTTGAAAACCCATTCCAATGTCCTAAAAAATGAAACATTATACTTAATAATTCAATATTCTTGAGCCCCACATGGTTACTCCAATCTGTACAGGCTTTCCATGATTCTCCTAAATATCCCTGTAAAACCACAAATTCAATCTTGAAATCTATTAGAACTCAAAACAACTTAATAAAATTATAATAATTAAAAAAATCAATAACATAGTGACACATAAAGTCTCATATAAATCTCGACCACATGAATTATGTAGCGATACCCAGTAACTCTTATTTTTTTTCTGAACCGCAATATGTTTCCACCTATATTTTCCATTCAATTTGACTAAATACTAATTTTTTTCATTATTAATATTCATGTTAGGTTCCATCCACCCTCTCCCAATAGAACATGATATGGAATGATTCATTTCCCATTATATATTTATTGATTCATAGACATTTTGTCTTGGAACTAGCCATATTTTGTGTCATCCTCAATCATTGTTCACGTTTTCCATCACCTATCATCATCATTTTATATCAGTGTTGCCACTTCTTCCATATTCTACTGATATTCCTTCTCATAAATTTTTTATATCAATGTTAACTCATTTTTATTCAACCTAGGGCTCACAATACTAATCATGTGTATTTTATTCCAATTCATTACATCATTAATTCCCCTTAACAATATTATCATATATTTTCACCTGAATAACTTTCTGATTGAACAGTGAAATATCATTGGATGATTAAACTCATTTTAGGTATCTTGTATTTTTTTATCACACTTTTTCTTTAATTATTGAGTCAACATAAACCCACTAATCCCTTTATTCCAATTGGAAGCAAAAATATCAAAATATATTAAAAAACTACTTGAGTTCATTTGATGACATCTACACCCCAATATTAGTTATCCAATACCCATCCATTGAATATATTTAAGAGGAAATATTATTGGATCCCTTTATTTATTATTTAACTATTAATTAATGGACATTCTATTTTAAATTTTTATTTTAATATTACTAAGTCTGCCAATCATCTTAACATTCTTTCTTAATTTTATATCGTATTCAATGACTTTCTTTACGAATATTCATATATTTTAGTATATTCCAAAACCTTTGGTGTTATGATTTCTGAAATTAATCATGTTAAATGGGAGAGTTATTACATTGAATAAAAAGTTAATTGATTTCTAATTTTGTAGGAAAAATATTGTTGTCCAAGACCATTATATTGGGCCCAATAATATTTCTTTTCTACCCAATAACAAATAAATACATACTTGATAAGGATAAAATCATTTCCATTATAAACCTCATAAAAGGATATATCAAAATAATTTGACTCATGCTGACTAAGTATCCACTATGTGGATTATGAATAGTTGGTTGAAGATAAAAAAGATTAATAAATCAAGTATAAATAACAGTTATCCCTGAAAAAATCCAAGATACACATTCTACATAAATAGTTCAATGAAAAAATTTTACTGGGCCTCTATGGAACCATGTCATAGGAGAATAAACTGTGAAACACATTATTCCAAGATCTAATAAATTAAAATATAGAAATAACTAATCTTGTATATAAAGCATAATACTATAAGGAATCATATTATTTTATTTCTATGAATATAATCATTATTCTAATTGACAAAGACCATTTATGGATGATAACCTATAAATTATTATCATAGAAAATTTTAATTTTTTCTCATTAATCATCCTCTATATATCATAGGGAAAAGGATAAAATAAAAATAATGAAGGAAAATAATATTGTTAGAATATTTGGCCCTTTAAAAAGTGAAGTTATGCTCCTTATTTTAGTGTATTTAGTAAAAAGTTAATGGTTTCATTTAAATATAATTTTCAGACAATGATATTGATTTTACCCAAGCATATCATATATAAATATTACATGATTATATATTATTGTTCATTTTATATTACAATTATATATTTTTTATGACTATAATAGTTCAGTTTCTCCGATGGATATATAAATAAAACATATTTCTAAAAATAAATTCAACATCTCCCATAAAGATTTCCATATGAGTACCTATATATATATATCTTACATATAACCCTTCATCAATATATTTGAATGAAAACCTATTAAAGGGTGTGCATAGATTGCTAATAAGGGTAAATATTGGATATTAAATCATAAGAGAATAAGATGATCACAACGTATGATAACATAACCAAATTCATGTTCTCCACATTAAATATTCAAACGAATAAAATATTAGACCACAACTACAAAATAAATTCATATCATGAACCATGATTAATAAGGTTTTTAAATTAGTAATCATCATTATATATTCATAACATAGTCATGTGGAATTATGAGCAAAGGAAATAAAAATCTTCAGGACATAGCTATTCAAATACAATATATGAATTACCTTGAAATTATAGCTATAAAAAATCTAACCCAAATCTCCAAATGTGAACACAACTATTCAAAATCATGTCCACACATATTATTGTGAGAAAAAATATAATTCATCATACACACACATCAAAATGTGAACATATCTATTCACAGTCAATCTCATACTTATCTTGACCGTATCATGAGATATCTATATCACATTACCAATTGAATTGGTGGGATATAACTGAACCAACCATCATATAATTTGAATTCATTAATATATACTACATATGGCCATAAAAAAATTTATCATTTCACCATAGCTTAAATCAGGGATACTAATAATATATTAATTAAGATTTTTCCACTGTAATAAATAATTATCTAGAGATTGGATAAGAAATATATCATTAGATCATGTACCCAAAGAATTATAAGTTACATTACAAGATTTTTTTTATATCATAAAGTACAATAAAAAGATCACTAAAACAATTCAAGAGTAAATTACCCATTTCATTTTGAGATTATATATTTAAATTATAAAAATTTATAGAATATTCGTGAAAAAATTATTTGAAAATAACCATGGAAACATATAAATTGTTATTAAAATATAATAGTAGGCACAATGGTGGTAAATTTTGTTTGTGCGGATTACATTAAAATAATAATTTCATTAAAACCATTGTTAAAAAATCATTCTTTGTAAATCACATGAAGAATCATTTTTAAAAAATATTATAAAGAAAAATATGCATAAAAATAACATTATTCCATCAATGTAGAATAGTAAAACCATTTTTGAAAACATTTTGAAGATAATATTTACAAGGAATAGAATATTCATCGATAAAGGAGAAATTAAGGTTTATTATTCTTAATAACATTTTATCTATGTTGTTTTAAGTGTCAAATTGAGAAAAATGGAACTATTACATGATAATTATTGGAATAACCATAGAATTTAGAGCTCCATGTAATATTTACCACTAAGTGGGGGTAAATAAAAGGATTGATTTTATGAATTATTTCATTTAAATTAAACCACATGAACTTGATCAGGTCCCCAATCACATTAATAAATTATCAAAAGCATCACCTCCTGTGTAGAAATTATAAGAGAGAGAATTATACATAGTATTTAAAATGTTTTTAAAAAGTATATAATTCTTTCAATTTTGGTTAGATTCCAAAAAATTGATTCTATAAACTAATTTTATCATCGATTGCAATGGATAATAAATTAACTAGTTATACCCCATAGTAAAAAACGTCTTGTAGACTCTGGTTCTACACCGCCAAAACTAACTCGTCTTATTTAGTTAGTTATACCCCATAATGAATTTTGTTACTGGGATGGTTCGACACCTGAACCATGAACATATTTAGAAACTAGTTTCACACACCAGTCACACATAAGTTTTTCTTTTTTTCACTATTCTATTAATGAAAATCTCAATTCCTTAAACAGAGTGATCTTCCTCAATAACCTTATTGAATCAAGATTTATTATTTAAACCTTTGATATCTTCATGAACTTCAAAGAATAAGATTGTTTGTATTTCTGAGAAAATTCTATTACTTAGTGAATGATTAGGACCTCCATAGTCATTAAAATTATTGGGAGTATTTTCTTCTTTAGATAATGACATTTCTATATTCATATTCACTTTCAAATAATCAATAATCACCTTTCACAACTCAATGATTATTCACATAAACATCATGTATATTTGATATATGAAATGTTCTCATCAAAATACATTCATACACTTGTTATTTTTTTGTGCATGAAAATTTTTAATATTGAATGAACACTTACAAAACAATCACTTTAGGTTTAGAAAACACTTATAGTTTTAGACTGACTATATATCACAAACAAAACTCTTATTCACAAGTATTTGTAAAACTTGAGGTGGATAACCTACTATCCTTCATTCATGCTCAATATTTCGTGCATGGGTTAACTCAAGATCATTATATAAGTTAGTTTATAGGGGTTCAATATTTCTTTTTCCAATTTTAATATAATTTTATATATTTTGGATATAAAAAAAATTTTCATATTGAATTTACATGCCGGCTTGATAAACTTTATGTAGGGACTCATGTAGAATTCTCATTTTGTCCATAAATGACTTGATAGACTTTGAGGACTTTCACTCCCATTTAAAAATAGGTAAAACTAATGTTTTTTTATCCTTCAAACAATGTAGTTATGGGATTTTTATTCATATGGCCTAAAGGTATCTTGGTATATTCTTCATCATCAATAATCTATGGAGTTCAAGGTTCTATGACTTTTGGAAAAATGATATCTACCTCAAACTCAAACAATAAAATGTCAAACCCTCACCCTTGGAATAATATTTATAGATGAATTCCTTATCACCTCTACTTGGAGTTTTGTTCTTGGTCATGTATTTATATTAAAAAAATCGGAATATTTTTTTAAACCAACTTATTATAATTCTAAAACAATTCCTTTTTTCATCTTATGTGACACTAAACATTAAAGAATTGAGGCCTTTATTGATCATATTCATCCATCGTAGTGTAATTCTCATATTCTTATGATAATGATTGAGTTATTCTACCCAATCTAGGATCCTTAATATGATTCCTTGATGGAAACATAATTGTGTAATCCATAAATATTGATAAAATTGGGGCTTTACAATATGGTACTTTCTCAGAGTCTCTATTTTTCACATAATTCCTCTGTGATATGTGATTTCCTAATACTGAAAGCATGACACGATGTCCCCACCATGTCCTTAGATGCACCAATATCTCTATTCAAAAATGAACCATTTTTGGATGGTATTAAATGATTTGAATTATCATGTACATAAATGATGGAGATAGTTTCATGGATTTAGGATGAACGACCATGTCTCACTTGGTTGACATAAGCAGTGAAGATGGTTGGGCTCATTGATATTAGTGATAGCTTAATGTCATTTTTCTCAAGCACATATTCATGCATGAGGAATAATAGTATTTCATACTATATTCTTCTTTTTTAGTTGTGTCATGTCTTTATATTATACTATCTAACACATATAAATAGGAAATCTTATATCCCACATTTCCTCATAGATCATCCATTCAATAATTCAAAATACACCCTACTTTATCAACCGCTTGATTATGCACCTGGTTCATTAATTTGTGACACTTAATCATTCCCATCATGGGACCCACCACCCTATTTATAGGTTCACCCTATCACTAATTTGTGTACCTTTTCTTCATGATATTTTCATTAGTATGATTTATATGTAAACTATACATTCCCTCATACTCAACTTCCACCATGTACGGCATGGTTGACCCTCATCCTATGTGGTGTACCTATGTCCTAAAAGTGTGGTTCTGCTGGGTACTTGGTTGTCCAATGGATGGTCAGTTTTTTTAGAATGAATAAAAATAAAATACATTGATACTTGAAAGACCTCATAAAAAATGGGAGACTTCTAGAAACCACCTAAAAAAGTTTTCTTATCAAATATAAATTTTTATAAATATTAAAATAATTATTTAACATCATTACGTCGTAAAAAAATCATCATGAAAAAGATAAATATTTTTTATGTTCCCTACACAATAATTATATTCATTAAATAGTAGAATATTAAAAAGACTTGATTTTAATTCTTCCCTTGGTGTAAACATTGTGAAAACTCCAAACAAAATTGTAACATATCTTATGTATTATGACCAGTTCTACAATCATCAAAATTATTATTTCTACTATATATTCAGCATCACCTAAATTCTTCAATCTAGTATCCCAATAGTTCATTTTCCTTTGACTATGGTAGTGCCTCATTCAACTTATAAACTTACATTGTTGCTTTATCAGATGTAAAATATAATGAATATATAATAATAATCATCTCCACATTTAATACTTCTTTATACGTATATTTTCAGATGTATTGAAAACAAATAAACCATTAATTCATTATTAATTCTCTTTTTCTCTTAAATATCATCATTTGAATTCATTTTTGATACTTCATAACTTATTAATGTCAATATTATTCTCCCATATATTGAAAATAAATTCAAAGGAATAATAATATCATTATCATATCACAAATCATACCATGTAATTATAACATCCTCTGAAATTTTATTCCCTCAAATCCTCATTCTTATCCGCTTGTGAGAGAAGGATTACACCACGTGTTTCTCTTAAAAAAGAAACTCTATCTAGAAAACACTATGTCTATGCACTAAAACACTCTATCTAAAAAAATTGAATAACCATGTGGATTAATTATATGTAGAAATAATTATATATGGGATCTCAATCTTAGACAACTCACTTTATTATGTTTTGGTGATGCAAAAAAATACATATAAAAAATATTATAGAATGCACATATCTCAAAAAACACTTCGAAATTTTCCAATGAAAAAAGATAGTAATCCCCATTATTCTATATATATCAACTTTCACTTCATAATAACTATTAGTTAATTAAAAATAGGGATATATGATTTATTTTAATACATCTTCTTCTAATTTTATAATGTTATTTATAAGTTCTATATTCACTATATAGTGATCATTTAATAGCTATAACTCATCTAGAATCCCCCTCAATGGATACATTCATCTTATTAAATTGAATACATGTCATCTCAAAAATAGATATATAAGAGAATACAAAGGGAACTATTTTTCCTCTTAAATAGAACTAAGGATAAGATTTTCTTCTAAAACTCATGTTGTTATTCTTATTTCTAATCTCAAATTTTGATTTACCGCAATTATTGTTATCATCTTGAATTGTCTACATATTTAAATTAATTACATGAAAAACTTCCCCATGTGGAGTGGTGTTGTCTATCCCAATGTTAAGGAAATTTCCCTTCCCCTTTATTATATTTTAATCATCATACTCATTTCATAGGATACTAATATTGACATGAAATTCTTCATCTCATGCTCACATTGTTCACAATAATTCTTTTGATCCCTAAATAATTACCAATATATGAATTCTAATGGATTTAAACCTCTTCAATTGTTTTTACCTACATACCCTCCAATGTCCTATTCATTTAATATTTTCACGTTTTTCTATCTAATTTGAATGAATTTGGAAAAATTAGCTAACACTCATTCTTTGTATCTTCAACCATTTATGGGTGTCTCGCATTTATCCACATATTCAAAGGACATCCTATCTTTTGTACTATTATTTTTTATTACATTAATAGTATAAGGGACCTCTCCATGTAATTTGGTCATGCATACTACTTCCCATTGACCTTCTAAACAACATATTACATAAACATATTCTATTAGTTCATATTTTTTGTATTGGAATATCGGATGGTTTAATAGTCACTAATTTATATTTTTGATAACTCATTCTCATGAGTACCCCATGAATCCCCCTTGATTCATTAATATTTCCAAGAAATGACAAGTTATACAAGAAACAATAGTATTTATACCCATAAATTTCATATAACTAGAAAAAAACACTAAACTTAGATCTCCCACCTTGATATGTATTCTTTCCAAACACTATTCTTGCTGTAATATTTAAAAATTATCCTTTATTTTGTATTGGGAAGGATATTTTCAGGAAGCATTTGTCACTACCTCTGATGTATAAAACTATATTTTTCCAATATTCTTGGTAAATGTAGATTTTTATTTAATTTTTCACATACACTATTCGAATTAAATGATTTCTTGTGAGATAGAGTATTTGAAGATTTATATTTATTATTTGGACACTTCATATGACTAGAATTGTTAGATTCACCTTTTACCTTAGTTGACCAGCTCAAATATTTTTTACTTCTATGTTGTTTTTTCATAAAGAGATAATTATTTTATTTTTATTTCTTTTTCTAGTCATGTTCAAAAAAAATCTATTTTCTTCAACATTACACATACATTCGAATGAACATAAATTATTTTCATAAATCATATTCTTATGTAAATATTCAAATATCTTTGTGATAAACATTCAGTAACACCAACAATATCCAGTAACAATTATTCTCTTATTTTTTCATATAGTCTACCCAAATTTCATATGATCAATGCATTAATTTTTTTCATGGATTTAGAACACTTTTGTAATGCTATTATGGAATTTATCTTTATACATATTCTCATATCTACCATTTATTTGGTAAGTTTATAATTAATTTTATCCATCCATACTTTCTACAATTTTAGTATTAAACATTTTACATCGATTGAAATCAAATTATTTCATATGTTTTTTTGGTTGTATTATTCCACTTTCTTATGGGATGTTTCAATTTAGATATAGGATGATCGGATTCTCTTCTTGGATTCATGACTCTCAATGAAAACTTTTGTGTAAGCATCACTACTTTCAATAATATGGGTTGTTATAGATTTTAGTGATTATTGATTCAATAATCCCATCTCATACATTAAAAAATAATTTTCAGGAATCTCATTTCATCACCAAATGAACTTCTCATGTCTTCCCAATCCAAATTTTTATTCTTAATTTATTATTTAGGTATCTTTTTGGATTATTATAAAAAAAATTAAAGCTCCATTACCATTTCATTCTTTAACCTCTAATTGATTTTCTTTGACATCCATATAAAAATTTAAAATTTTTTATAATATATAGAATGCTTCTATAGAAATAATCAAAAATAAATATTTCTCACAAACATTACATTAAAATAATTTAACTTCCCCAATATGTATTTCATTTAAAATGGATATTAGTTCATCCTTTAATGTCAAATTTTTTAAATAGTGCTTCATATTCAAGAAATTATCACTAATTCCTCTTGTTTTACATTATCCTCTTCTTATATCTAAAATATTTCATCTTAATCACCCTCTATTTTTAAATCAAAAAAGAATTTCTTATTTTTGAACACAATCAATGTGAGTTTTAGTCTCTAAATGAACACAAATAAGTGACACATCATTTTTAAATCATGAAAAATATTAATCAAAAGATTGAAAATAAATAAGAATTGTTGATATGTTTACCACCTTAATAAGATTCAGTTAATGATGTATATCCCACATCTATTAGATTCTTATTCAGTTACATTACATGTATTTTCTTGTTTTTCATCAAGGTACTAGTAGAAATATGGAGATTTACATCTTGAAGAATAACTTTATTTTACCTCATCTAAGTTAGTTCACAAATTTCATGAAATATAAACTTCATAAATTACATCTTGGGTTTTTTAAAGGGAACCTTTGTTCTAATAACACTTATTGATCCCCATGATGGATTTACCACTAAGAGGGAGTGAATTAGTTGTTTAATTTTTTTAATTCTTCCCTTTTAGTTCATCCTCTTGAAAAAATAAATTTTCTCGATATAATCAATAATGTCTCATATTCTCATCTCATATATAGAAATTATAATAGAGAGAACATGAAAGATTGTTTACATTGATATCTAAAAACAACAACTCCTTTCCATGTTGTTTAAAAACTCTAACATCAATCGTCCAATATAACTATATAATCAATTACAATAGATAAAAAAGAAATGGGTTATTCACCCTAGTAATTATTCCATCCACTAATCTAATATCAGAAACCTAGTAAACAATTATTCTACAGTACTTGGATAGACACACCAATCGTATTCATTCTTATTGGTTTCATAGACAAACTATCCTAGTGCCACATCTATAATTGGTTAGAAATTCGGGTCACAAAACTATATTCTTCTTTTTGACATTGAACTAGCATTATAAATTAATAATCCTTCCTCATATTTTTATTTATAAACAAGAATATATTATCATATTTTCTCAAGTACACCATCAAGACCTTAAATAACTTATTATAATAATCTGGTTTGTCTTTCTCAATAATTTTTGATCTTTAATAAAATATCATGCCATTAGTAGTCATAGAAATTTCAATGTAAATGATCTCTTTCTAAAAATGTGGTTTCCAACCTAAAATTCAAATTTAAATAAATAACAATTACCTTTATCAACTTAATATATCTTGAAATAAACCTCATGCGTGAAGGATACATTAAATTATCTCCTCAAAACACCATCATACAATATTTGTTTCATTGGAATGAATATTTTTAATAGTGAAAGAACTCATACACTAACATCACGTTAGGTCTGCAAAAACTTACAGTTTAATGAATAAAATATATATCAAACCCATCTCTTCATATAGAGTCATTATAAAACACGATATGAATAAATTACCATCCTTCATTCATAAAAACTATTGTATACATTTTTCAAATGAATATATTTATGTATGTAAGGTTACAAAAGTTATCTATTTATTATTCTTCATTTCCTATCAGTATATGTTCATGGGACCTTTTAAATTAATCACATATACAAAGAATGTGGTAGATTTATCAATTTAGTATAAATAATCATCTTAAATTTGAGGTCACACTATGTAATATATGATGGTATTCATATTATTATACTCCCTCATGTAAAAGGATCATATGAATCTCTTGAATCTATTTGATGCCATGGAGTTCATGGATCTAGCTTTACATGACCTAAAATTCTCACATGATCCTATTCTTCTTTCGAAAACTATGTAGTCCATTGTCATTTATTTTGTTGGAAAATATTATCTCTCTTAGAATTCGATAGTAGTAACTCATCCCATCTTCCATCAATAGGTTTTTATTGAAAAAATAACCTCCACCACTCCTTCCAGTTTCATACTAATTAATGTATAGATATTAATATATTTTAGGTATTCAATAATTAAAATATTTTTAATGTTGAAACTATCACTCTTTTCAAACTCAGGAGATACTAGAAACAAATGCATCATGGATTATATTTATTTGATTAATCCAAAAAAGTGAAACACTAGCATTCATTTTGGGATGATTTCATGATTATCTATATGCTCTGAACATTAATGTGATTCCTTGGTCAATATAATATCATGAAATCCAAAATTATTTTTGAAATTATGGATTTATATGATATGAAATTCTCACAATAGTTGTTCTTAACATGATTTCATATAAATACATGATCAGATAATACCAAATTCTACATGAAATATCTTAAGCATGTGTCCAAATTCATGAAAATATCTTTAGATCTTTATATTAGATTGTAAGAAATTATTCAAATTTAAATATTTATGTTAGATGATGATTATATAAATAGATTCAGGATAATCGATCATGACTCCCATTTTTTACATAAACACTATTTATAGTTTTGATTGTTGATATTAGTGATATTTGTATGTCGGTTGTGTTGAGATCACATACAGACAGGATGAAGAAGATGATGTTTTGGAATCTTCTAATCCATCTATTGCATTTTGTTAGTATATTACCTGATCAAACAATAATATAACCAAAATAATATGTCCCACATCAACTCTAAACATGTACATCCTTTACATAATAGTACTCCCAACTTCATTAACCACTCAATATGGTACCGGGGTTGACACTTAGTGAAAGTTACAGATTCAAATCATAGGTCGTTCAACCCCATTGTGAATTCCACTTAGATAGTCACCACTATTTCTTTGGTTCATACAATTCTCATCGGAACATTTCTTAGTATCCCAATTTATTCCCTCATATTCACCATCCTAGATAATTGGATAGGTTTATTTTCGTACAACAATGAAGAAGTAGGTCTCAAAAGTGGGTATGACATGGGTCATTGGTCATCCAATGTATGGCCAATTTTTTAAGTATAAGGATAAATCAAATATGTATACAACAACGAATAGCTAAATAATATGGTCATAGTTCTACAAACACTGTTAATAAATTTTTTCGCATCTAATCTAAATTATTCTCGACTTTAAAACATCATTTCAACTCCATAACTCTCAAAACAATAGTCAAGAAAAATAGGAAAAATTTATTTCCTTCACAATAAATCTCATATTGTAGTAGTAGAATATTTCATGGCTTAATAACTAATTATTTACTTGTTTCAAACATTTTTTAAACTCTAGAAAATATTGGGTCATGTATCAGGAAATCATACTAGTTCAACAATCATCATAATTATTGTTACCACTATGTCTTGAACTTATATTTAATTATTAAAGATAGTAATCTCATAGTTTATTTTACATAATCCATTGAAGAATCTAAATAAACCTATGGATTTATATTTATTCTTTATCTTGTTCTATATCCAAATCCTCTCCAATTATCGTTGGGTACTCATTTAAGTCTTCCTCGTACATTTACATTATGATATACTAATAAGGAATACAACATAATTTAATCAATAATTAATTTTTTTCCTAATAGAAGTAGAATATATATTTTATTTGATTAATAATATTTATAAAATTTTGCGCAATATTATTATTTCATAAAAACTTTTTAAAATATGTGATGTTATATTATAAATTTATTACCTCAAGAGTCATATTTATTTATATGAGTTCAAACCACTTGTATAATAAATATTTATTTATTATATATATATAGATTATTGAACCCTAATCATACATAAATTAATATTTAACACTTCATAATAATTTATAATTATCCTTTTTTATCAATTATTTGTTAAAAATGACATTCAGGTGAAAATAGGTTAATTATCCTTGCATGTTTCACTTCGATGATTTAGGTACACGCACCTTTATAAATTTTCATAATATACAGTATCGTAATCCAGAAATATTCATCATATTTATTATTTATATAAAAATTTATAACCATTCAAAAAAGTGTTAATGAAAAATGAACTAAATTGCCTTAGAGAGATAATGGAATTTATGTACACACAAGTGGTGTTTCGACTTTCTAATGGATGGAATAAATGAAATATAAATTATAATTCACAATTATATAATAACAATTTTATGGTAATATATATATATTCATTTAATATATCCTTATTACGATCTTCATAATTCAATAATGAAAAATGAATCACATCTCTTCATAGATGTGGTAGTCCACACGTACGCATAAACCTCATTAACATTTTACAAAATTTATGATGGAAAGAAGGTTTATAAGACATAATAATTATAGAATAATTTTATATCATAAATATAATATATAAGCATTAAATCTCACATAATAACTAATAATAAAATATGGTTATGGATAATGAATCATATTTCCACACGGAGGTGGTAGTCCACTTGTATGTGTGACAAATACTTTCATTTCCCATTTTATGAAAAAATGTTGGAAAATGGTTTCTATATAATAAAAATAACGTTTGAATATATATATATAATATATTGTTTATTTTAGGATTGATAAAATAGATTTATGGGATTTATAAGAATACCTGAACTTGAAAAATAAAGAGAAGATCATATACCTCTTCTTTGAGAAAACGCCTTTGAATCTCTTCTTAAGGACACTTGGATTTAAATTTTAAAAATATTATCACATATATGACAACTATATAGGGTCATTTACAAGATTTTGGTATGTTTTGGTTGATAAAAATGGCTCATCTTGTGTGAAGAAGAGAGAAAATGGGGTTCCATTTTATAATTGAGGGTAGTGGCACACTTGTAAATATTAAGAATATTAAAATATAATATTGGCACCCTCAATGGAAAAAATCTCCAAATTGGATAAAGATATATTTAGAATTTTATAAAACCTAAATATATTCATCCAATAGTAAATAGAAAATACTCTATGTCATTTTTACCCTTTTTCTACTTTTCTTAACACCTTTCAACCTTTACTAAGGTAATCATTTGGACCTTAGTTACTATTCATAGTGGAAGACAACTAAATTAACCACACTAAAGATTATTAATTATAAAAATTACAAATATATAATAAATTTTTCAAGATTTTATTCCACTGTGTAGTATTAATTCATTTTCAAATAATATTGACAAACACAACAAAACTATTTTTTGAAAAAAAAAACTTTTAAGCATAAAACTGAGGTTACCTTCATTCTGTTCCATTTAAAAACTTTTAGATTAATGTTAAAAAATTTCCCGAATAATTTAACCAAAAAAATAATTAAAATATTTCATAAATAGGTATTAATAACATATATTATGAAAAAAACATTTTGGAAAAAATAGTATATTTTTAAAAACATCACTTTTTATAATCAATTGTTTAAATTTTAATTTATAAAAAATTGAAACCTAGAAATTAATTTTTTTTTAAATATATGAAATTTTTTTCAGGACTAAGTCATATTTTTAACCACCAATCAAATTTAAATGTGGTAATTATCAAATTAAATAATAATATTCCAATATTATTTCATGGTCTGTTTAAACACGATATTGGATGCAACATGTGCTATCAAAGAGATTAAATTTATTTAAATATATATATTTCACCATAATATTTTATTTTTACATTATACTCTATTTTAATAATTTTACCGTTTTAATTAAATCACATTACTTCAAACAACTAAGGATATTTCTTCATCAAGACATGCTCAAGTTTTCGTGTAGCTTCATGAATTTTATAGTTTCAACAAAAAACACTATCCATGTGAGTTGTCTTGTTCCATAGCACTTTCTATCTTCAATATAGACTCTCCAATAGTTGTCCCAAAAAATACTATTTATTCTCTAGTTTTATGAACTCTGAGTTATGTATATTGAAAGGACCCAGTATGTACTTCCTTCAGATAGATACATGGAAAACATCATGAGCTCAAAAGTGATTCAGTGGAAGCACCAGGTGATAAGAAACTACCCCAATACAATCAAATTTTATTATTAGAATGATATATATTGGGATAATATTTACCATAATTCTAAATATAATAACCTTATTCTAAGGATATATTCATAGAAATACATTGTCACAAAATTTGAACTCTATACCATGTCGATGATTGTCAGCATAATTTTTTAACAACTATAAGCTGTAATGATGTCATATTCAATGGGACTAAACTAATCTACCATATACTCAAGTATTTTATTTCCTAATTTTAAGGACCCCACCATAAAACATTACACAACAATTATATTTTTATGTTAATTCGGTTAATTATATTTTTATATCCTCAGAGATTATAGTTTTAGAGAATTAGGTTATAACACATGCATCACATACCTATATATTAAAAAGTGTACACATCCACTAAATGATCATTTTTCCCATAATACAAATATTATAAAATAAAAAAATTTGTATTTATATGAAAATTAAAAAAATTCAACAATACTTCCTCTTTGTTCCAACTCATCATTATATCCTCTAAAAAACAATTAAAAATATGGCATGAGAAAAAAATATCAGTATGGAATATCAAAGAAAATAATATTTTTGTCCAATTAAAACCTAAAAACATAAAAAAAATTCCTCCTCAACATTATTATTTGAGAGAATAAAATATATCATATCCATATATTTTAAAAACATTATTCTAAATGAAATCAATAAATAACTATAGTGAGAATATTAAAAACATGGTAGGAATTTTGGAGAATTACAGTCCTAACACATTTTCACACATTTTTTAACAAAAAAATTTCTAATTAAATATATAGGATAAACTAATATAGTTATCTCTCTTCTTATTTCATTTCAAGACATGGAATATTGCATATTGCATTGGGCACTTTATCAGAATCATCCATCATTGAATATATATTTGTCTCACCAATCATATAAGCTGTATTCAGATCCCATGTCATCATCAATAATGATCAAATACCATTCCATGAATAAAAAAATTATAATCTTACACTTTTTCATCATTAATCCATTGAAAACACATTTCAACCCATAATTAAACAACTATCCATTTTCACATATAAATGAAGAGAAATATAAATTCCATTTTATAAATTATTATGAGTGAAGAAATTTTTTAATATATTTAATATGATAATATATTATAGAACATTTCTATTAAAGTATTGGAGATAACATATAATGGTTATGTTATATTTAAAAGGAAATAAATCCATATATGTTAAAAACACTCTTTTTATCATTTCAAAAATCCAAAATAAACTATATGTAAGACATTTAAATGATTTTTCTTTAATACATTGTGAAGAAAGTAAAATATATTCAAAATTTAAATTCATGAATCACAAATGGATATATAAGAATATTCTTCAAACTTTTAAAAGAACATTAATATTGAGGATAAAGAATTTAAAACATTTTAAATAATGTTTTGAATTAAAATCCCTTACCTTATGTCCCTAATATCTTTATAAATTATCTAAATCTGAAAAAATAAAATTATATTACTTTTCATTTGGGTTAAAAAAAATTCAGGATAATTTAATACTTATAATTAAATTTATTTATTTTATTACCATGATATATTTATTTTATAATGTAGTTATGTTTGTGTTGGAGTATTTGGTGTCAATCAGTTTATAACCTCAAAACCACATTCGTTCATTGATTGTGGTCAAACGTTTAATGATTCAATAGAAAAAATATTAAAAAATTTATATTTACATAATTTATACATTATATAATCTTTTAAAATAGACCATGTAATGTGGTAATGAAAAATGATCTATGTGGTTTCATGGAGCTTGTAGTTGATATATACACAAGAATGATGTTTTAATTTTTCTTATTAATGTGAGGGTGTAATGTTCGGACCCTTCCTTGTTTTCATGCGAAGGCATTGAGATGCTTTTTAGCCTTTGTTGACATTCCCAAGGCACTAAAGGCTAGAAATTAATGCTGAGGGCTTCATGAAAAAGAGTGGAACTATATTCCCTTATAATAAACCAACCAACCAAAAAATGCATGACCAACCATAAATAAATGATTCATGTCAACAAGTAAACCATGATAACACATTAGCAAAAGGCAACCAACAATTCCATAAAAAATCCCATTAACTAGTACAATAATCCCCCAAACTAAATATCAATTTACCAAGAGGAAGACTTAATAATTAACCCGAAATGAAACCATGAAATTTTTCATGGCTCCACACCAATCTCATTCCTCCAAGCACCACAAGACCTCCCAAGAATCATGATGAACCAAAATCAGAATAAGATACTTTACTCTTACCCGTGTCTCAAGAAAATGAAATCTATAAAAGCACCAAAGTGCCAGAGCAGGGGGTGAGTACAAATACTCAGTAGGTTTTACCCGAATTACGTAACTAAACATTCTACTAGGATATATCTATTAGTAAGTTTTTATAAAATAGTTTATATAACGCTTCAAATAGTGAAATAAATTTCATCAAGTCAAACACACCCTTACCAAGACACTCTCCACCAAAATCCCCACAATAGAAGTTAAATCCAATAGACCTTTTATAATATATTTACCATCATATAAGAGAAAAACAATATCCACCATTCATTTCCACACACAAAATAATAACAACTATACAGTTTCACATACCAAAATCTGTAATCAATCATGGTGTAACATCTCATCCAATCCCGTTTACTCCATCTCCCAATCTAGTGGTAGTTCCCGCAAACATTTCTTTGATGGTGTCCCTTCCATCCACAATCCATCCCCTTTTTATAGTGGTACTCCCCACCCTCTTCCCATCCCACAGTCTCATACCTAAATACTTCCTCAACCACAAGCACATAGCACACCAAGGACACATCATTCAACCAACAACCATTTCACAACCACAAAATAACTTAGGACCCCATCTATGCCAAATTGATATTCAAAAAAAATAATCCATGATTATTTAAAAAAAATTTAACAAAACATGTTCATAAATCAATCCAAGAAAGATACTTTATAATATTCATATTAAAATCCAACAACCAGAACATGTAACTACAATATCCCATTTTCAAGAAAAATTCATAAATCATCACCAAATAAATTTCAAAAAGACTTCTCATGTAATAATCACAGTTAATTTCAAGATTTCCCAATTAATTGAAAACAAGGGTTCTAGTTAAATCAAAATGGAGTCGAGAGAGAACCCACCTACCTTAGGATTTTAGTAAAATCAACCAACGCCAATCTACAACACAAATATGGGTTAAAACTTCACAAAATTTATATAGATCTCCATATTGGGGAAGAATCACCTTCACTGCACATTGAAAACTCTTCTAATACATTCTGTAATGAGTGGGAGAGCTCCTCTAACCCTCATATCAGGGTTATTACATTCTACCCACTATTTTACATTCCATCCTCATGATTTAGAGAACTATAGATTTATCAAAAAAGCTTATGCCAATGCTTGTCCATCTTTTACTCCCACTCCCAAGTCTCCTCCTGAATCTGACCATGCAAGCACCAACCCTGGACTAGACTGATTATTTTTCTGTGAAAGGTATTCTCTGGCCTATCTACAATTTTCACTGGCACATGAACCAATGAGGCATCCAAATCTATCTCAACATAATCACATTGAATAACATCATCAATATCCTAGTGATAATTTTTCAACTGAGAAACATGGAATACATTTTCCATTGCACTAAACTGTGGTGGAAACAAATACTAATAATCTACCTCTCTAACCCACACATGTATCTTAAAATTTCCAATATATCATGGAGATACCATGTAGTTCTTCCCAAACAAATGATTTTCAAGCCTAGTGGAGATTCTCAAAAAGACATGATCTCCCACCTCAAACGTCAACAATCATTGATGATGGTCCGCATTCAATTTTTGTGAACTCGGAGGCATCTCAATTCAATTCTTGATCAACTTGATCTTCTGCATTGTCTCCTGGACAAGGCTTGGTCTCACAATCAAAGTTTTACCTATTTCTACCCACCAAAGTGGATGATGACATGGTCCCCTATACAATGCTTCAAACAGAGCCATATGTATCGGGGTAGGATAATTGTTATTATACTAGAATTACACTAATAGAATGGGTTCCTTCTATAAGCCACCAAAATTCATTACAAAAGATTGAAACATGTCTTCAAATGTTTTTATCATACCCTCGGATTTGCTTTCCATCTTTGGATGATATGATGTTCTCATTTTCAAATGTGTCCCGAGGGCTTGCTCCAAGGATCTCAAAAAACAAGATACGAACCTCAAATATCTATCTGATATAATTGAAACTGAACACCATGACTCTTTAACACTTCATGGTTAATGATTTTGGATAGCTCCTCTACATTTTGATATTCCTGAATAGGTATGAAATGGGACCACATTGGGAGAATATCCACTATCACCCATATGGCCTCGTGATTTCTGACCATTCATGGGAGACCTGTAACAAAATCAACTCTAATTTCTCCTAATTCCACACAAGGATAGGTTAAGACTGCAACTTTCCTTCTGGCTACTGAAACTCTACACCGACTTGATGACAATCCAAGCATCTCGAAACAAACTCTACCACACTTTACTTTATACCGGCCCACAAAAACCTCACTTTCAATGCCAGGTTCATTTATTGAATCCTATGACGAACAGTACATAAGGAACAATGATAAGCCCTGGTAATTTCTTCGTTAAAATCCCCTGGTAAAAACATATGATTCTGAAAACACAAAATAGAATGCCCATTTAGTTCCCATCCCTCAATGGTCTCCCCACCATTGACTTTCGACCTAATAACCATACACTCAGAATCAAACATCTACGCATCATTAACCAGGAAAACCATGTTGGGAAACAATGAAACCAGAACTAAAACTACTCTATCACCCCAGTCCTACCATTAAAATCACATGTCAGCTATAACTGACATTAGTTTCCATGGATTGGATGCATGTTTCACCACCTGAGAAAAATAATTCCTACTTAATGCATCTTCCACCAAATTTTCTTTACCCAATGTTTATATCAAGTAAAAATAAAATATCTATAGATACTCTATTCATTTCCTTTTCCTCATGTTCAAATCACATTATAGTAAAATATACATTATTCTTTTATGATCAGCATAAAATAATGACCAATAATGGAAGGGTATTATTACTTTTTTTTACAAAAAAATTACTTTTATATCTATTACAACTTATCAAATTCAATTTCTATAGGTGATAGAAATTAAAATAATAAAAATATTTCAAAACATGATGAAAAATGGTATTCTAGAAGAATACATTTTTTAGTATAAATAAGTTTTTATACCTAAATCAAGTGTAGTGTTGATTCCAATGAAATTAATCGGATTATTAAATATTAAAAATGATCTGATAAATTTTAATACCAATCCAAAATATATTTTTACTTTGTAATCCAATGAAATGAAAATAATTCCTTCTTAAAAATTGTTATTTTCTAATATTCACCAAATTATCTACTTTTTCATAAAATTCAACAAATTTACACAAAGATAATTTTTAATTTATAATAATATAAATTGTATACCTTTAAAAAATAAAATTCTAATATATGGAATTAAAATTTTTTAAAAAAAAACAAACAATTCATGTAAACAAATTTAGTACAAATAAAATGATTTCCTTTTTATTGAAATGTTAATATTTTTACAATTAATATAAGTCTTTAAAATATAATTCTTATAAAATAATATGGCCTGAAAATGATTTTATATAATTATTAACCTTGTTATTAAATCAATAGACCTCATTCTATAATTTCATTTGAACACATTGGAGGTATGGAAATCCTTCCATATTGGTCTTCCTAATGAATCACATAAATGATCAAATGAATGTTGAAACAGTAAAAAAATTACATAAATGTAAGGTGTTGATTCCAACCACATTAGTAATCCATTGAAAAGTATCATAAAAAATCCTCTAGGGTTTATTGGTCATCTCATGTTAACTATCTATCTATGGGTGATATATAGTAAAAATGTTCAACTGGATATTTGAAGCATTTTGATGTCTTATCTTGAATATCAAGGAAATCCTTACATCCATATCAGATACAATTTATTATGATACTCAAAAATCTTACCACATAATTAGTGTATATATTTGAATTCATATCAAGATAGAAATATTATTTTACTATAATCAAATGTGTTGAATTTTTAAGGTGATCGACTATAACCCAAATAGCATTGTCCATTTAGATGGTTAGGGGAGTCTAATAAGAAAAATTCATGGAAATGTTTTCTAATTTCCATTCACTTACGGGTAATGGTTGTGAAATCTCCTTAGACTTATTTCAATAAGATAGAACATTCCGAATTACTACTCTTTGTGATACATAATCTACAATATCCCTTTTCATTTTATCCAACTATAAATGCTTTTTGATATCTCTAAACATTTTCATAATTCTAGGATTAATAGAGAATGATGAACTATGATCAACATCCAATATCTCTTAATTATAGAATATTTTTTATGGGATTCATAATTTGTTTCAAAACCGTATCATTTTAGGAAAATCATAGTTGAACTTAAGAGTATTTCTCACCACTTATGCAGCTCAAAATCCTCATTGTGGTAAACTTTAATCCTCACATCAATGGACGGTTGAACATTCATTTAAGATATATATTATTTTACCCCTTTAATCATGATATCAAGGTCCATATTCCTAAAATACATAAAAATTAAATATCTTTCATTGACTTTCCAATAAAAACTCTAATGTTCTTTCTGACACAAGGAATTACTAACCTCATTTAACTTCCTAGAGTGGTACTATATTGATTCATGATAATATTTGATCAATTAAAATCAACTAATTTTGTTTATATTCAAATATTTCTGTGTTAATATATACATAATGATTTTTTGATCCTTATATTTATCACATCATTAACTATAAAGATAAATCCTTTATAATTTGAATGAATAAATAGACACTTCAAGCACCAAATAATGAGTCTGGTAATTTTACTCAAGAACTAAGAAAATATATGTCCAATAAGATATCACCATATAATTATACATGAGGATGCATCATATTCCCATATTCGGTGCATCATTATAGATCACAAATACTTCTATAATATAGGTTACTATGAGTATAAATCTACTGACCAACCTTCTTTTTAACTCCTTGAAAATTTACAATCATCCATTAGTCTTTATAAACTAGGATTACATTAATATAAACATAGTTCATGGATTGGATACCTCTATAAAATTATCCACAAATCACTGAAAATACATATCCAATCCAAGAAAAACAAGGACCTCCATCATAATTGTTGGTCTACGACATTGGTCGATTGGTTTTATATTGGATGAATCTACCAATATACTCGTTCATGAGATTATTTGGCCTAAGAATAAATATTTTCTCATAAAAAATTCACACTTTCTGAACATGTAATATAGATTCACTTTTATAAGGGTATTCAATATAATCCGAAAATAATTTATACTCTCTCCCTTTCTATTTTAGTTTGTAATAATGTAATTTATAAACACTTCCATTGATAGTAATCCTTGAAGACCCAATTCATTAGATCCACTAAGATACTGGGGGAATTGGTATGTCCAAATGTAATTACTATATTTTCATAATTAAAATAACATGTAAACAAGTATATCTTTGATATATCCTCTTTCATGAACCTCAATTGATGATATCTTAAATGGAGATAAATATTTTAAAACAATTGATACTCACTAAACTGGTCAAACAAGTCATAAATATTTGATAAATGGTACTTGTTCTTGATATTAATCATGTTAAATTCTTGATAATCAATTGAAATATGAATTGACCAGTTATTATTTATAACCAAAATAACTAGTCTATCCCATAGTGATGCTATTGTTCATTTGAATCCCATATGAATATTGTCAAGTTGTTTCATCTTCAATTCCCAAAACTTAACTGGGTTATTCTAAATGGATTATTTAAAATAGGTATAACACCAGGTATGTGTTTTACTACAAACTAAAAAACATGATTTAGTGGAAGACATAGATTGTATTTAGGCAATTCATTAAGAAATTAAAAAAACACATATAATCAATGTTTATTTTCCCCACAACCAATTGATATTGTATAGGTATAAATAAATCCAATACATTCTTAATATAAAATCTAATTTAACTGGATGGAGAATAGAAATATTTGTAGGAATTAAATTCCCACAAACTTCTATCAAATTGGATCTACAAACATGAGATCTAATCATAATGACATTTTGATATTTTACAACCAAATCAACTTATACTCTTTGAGGTGGTGATTTGATAATGTTACATATTTATTTATTTATAAAAGAGTGGTTAGGGACTTAATAAAATAAAACATTTGTAGTTATATAGTGGATGGTATATGTCCCTTTCAGTACATCATTCTCAATAACTATAGATACCTAACCTCATTAGCCTGTAGATGGTTCTTGCTACCATTACATTGGAAAAATATATAAGGAAATTCATTCTGAAGGATAGAATATTTTATTCATCTTTGTAATCTAGATACATACATGAGTTATACATTACATTTGAATTAAAAAATTACAACATAAATTTTTTTAAATAACAATATTCCATCTAGAATAACCCTACATATTAGTCATAGTAAATATTTTTTAATCCTAATATAAGGGAAAAAATACAGGTGAGATAAAATTATTATTAAGGGTTAAATATAGTGGAATCTAGCATGAATCATTAAGAATAATCATTAAGAATATTTAATTTACAAAACACACATGACATTTAATTAAATTGAATTTCATGTTTCAATAATGAGGAATCAATATGGAAAGTATTAAACTTAACACACATACCATTTAATTATATAAGTTAAAAATTAAATGAATCTACATTTTACAACGCAAGGAAAATCTGAAGGATAACTAAAAGTGAATATAAATGAAGGAAATGATTAATTATTAGTCATTGTGTTTCTAGGGGACCTAATACATTTACTGTCAAGATCGATCCTCAAGATGTTTTAAAATATAATCAATAAAAATTCCTATTTGATTTGTTTTATGACCTTTTATAAGACACTACGATCAAGATCCATCTTCCAGAATAACCTTCTAGGTTACAAATTCAAAGGGTTTGTGGCCAACTAATTTAATCTCATGATACTATCGAGGAATCAAGGGGGTTACTTTAAATTTTCCCCAACCCATTTCATAAATTCTGAAATAATTATTCCTATGTAAAATAATTAATTTATTTAATAAATAATGTGCCTTATCAAATATATCTATTGATTGAAGAATGCAGATTTATCAATATTTCCTTAGTTAATAAAATAAAAATAATATTAAATTCCATTTGTCTATATAGAATATGGTTTTGGTAATTATCATATCTATGATAAATGATATAGAAATTTAGGGGAAATTTGATATTCAATGATCATAGGAAAGTTAATTACTAAAGTGTACGTCAATTACTACAAAAAAAAAGATTCTTGTTAGTGAATAAAAATATTATCCATGATGAGAATAATAATAATAATGTATGAATAAAAAGAATTGTATCAATATATTCTATAACCAATATATTAAGAATGAGGGTTTTATATTTTAAGCAAAAATGGTATTTAAAAGAATTTATGAAAAAAATATCCTTTTCCTTTTTAAAATTACTCTTTTTTAACAAAATACATTTCAAAAATAATTTTTTTTAAAACTATTTGAAAACATTTTCTTTAAAAATATACTTGTAATATTGTAAAGGTTTCTTCAAAGAAATTAAATTGGGTAATTTTTTACATGGAATTCAAGTTATAAATAACATTATTTTCATTATACAATGGTTTGAAAAGTTCCATGTTATGAAAATGACAACTAGATTCTTTTTATGAAATTGGGTAAAAGTCAAAATGGGTAAATATTTATTTAAAAATCATTTTGAAAATTTTAAAAAAACATTTTTTTAATTTTTTTAGAAAATTTGGTTTTAGAATAAAACTAGTTTCTAGCCAAAGAGAGAAATGAGGTTTGGTTTTCTTAAAAATAATTTAAAAAACATTTTAAGTACCTCTATGTGGAGAAATGGTAGTATTAAATGAAAATAATGATAAATAACCAGAGGGGAGTAAAATTAAATTTTTTATAAAATAATTTTCCATTAATTTTCTTCCTTTCAAATTCATGTGTAAACAATCTTGGAAAATGAGATAGTTTAGTAAAACCTTAAAAATATCATAATGATGAAGTGAGAACCAACCAATGAATTAATTATGTGAATACATAGTAAATCCATAAAAATTAGGTATAAAAAAATTAAAAATTCATTATACGCATAATCATATAATACTAATGACAATTAGGATTTAATATAACCTAATGAAAGGGAATCGATTTATGAAATTCTTTACAACCTGGTAACAATTAATTCAAATATCATTAGATGATATAATTACAATTGAAACCTAAAATACCAGGAATAATGAATTTTAAATGAAATTACATGTTATACAGAAATATGAACATCATATAAAGTTATTATGTTTAATAACAATACAATATGCCTCGATGAAAATTAAATTAAGATGAGTCCCCTTAGCTTATATCTCTTTTTTTTAACACTCTTTAACCCCGTGTATAATGGTTTAAAGAATGTAAATAACTTATTCTAAACCGTATTAATATTTATTATATCATATTTGACCCTTTTATAACATCATATCAATCATTAAATAATATTTGTTCATTATTTTCATTGTTTTGGGTAATAATTGATTTGTTTTTTGAGTTAGTTTGGAATTGTTATTTTTTTCTCTTACATTGATCATGAATTCCTCATCCCCAAAATTTTAAAATTTATTTGAATATAATATATATTTATTATATATGTTCATATATTAATCTATAATTTTTTATGGAAATTGAATACAAAATTTATGGAGACGGTAGGTCGTACGTTCACCTGAACATCGTTTCCATTTTCTTGTCGTATTGAATGAAAGAAACATGAATTATAAATAGATAAATTATAATACTATTATAATTATTATTTCATATATATCACATTTATTTATTGAAACCAGACTTAATACATTCCATGTGAATCGTGAATGAATCATATCTCTTCGTGAGTCAATAGTCTATTGTACACACGAACGACTTTATCGTATTCCTACAAAATGAAGAAGAATTAAGATATATTTTATGTAATAATTACAAAATAAATAATACAATATAAATATCATATAAGTTATATATAAATATGATTTCCACCATTATTTACACTGTTTAAGGGTGGTAATATAAAAGAAAATGACATCAATTTGCGAGGTGGTAGTTCGACATACACCAAAATAATGATTTTGTAAACCATTTGATGGAATTGTGTGAATTTTAATTTCATAACCATTGCATAAAAATATCTCATTATATTTAATATACTAATAATGTAATATAATAATGTCATAATAAGAATTTATGATGGTGGATTTGTAAATAAAATAAAAACACTTCTATAATAACATTACCTCTTTTTCCAGTATCCCCAATTGGATTTCACAAAAACCATAAAAGGATTTCATTATTTCAAAAAATATGATTTATAGGATTTCGATAGGGATGTTATGGAGTTATTTGCGAAGTTTTTGGATGATAAAAATATCTATAGAGTTGTGAAGAAGGGGGAATAGTGAGTGCCCTTTTATTGTGGAGGAGGAGTCACATTCTTGTAAATATGCAAAGGTATTCCCTATTGGGAGGTTTTTTTACCTCATGTGCCTCAGAAATTTAATAATAATATATGAGAGGATTTATTTTTTCATTATTTTACTCTATATATAATGATAATATAATTTTTATAATTTTTTTCCTTATCTTTTATGCTTCATTATTTTACCATCTTGGATTTTCACTAAGGTTACTTGTTTATAACATTTTTAATTTATCCATTAAGTCTAAATTAAATTGATAAATATTATAAATATATAACCACTGATTTTAAATATTATATCAAATTTAAAAAATATAAAATGTAATGTTTTTTGGAAATTAATTTTGATAGATTCACATATAAACCGCAAAAACACTCCTTTAACGCCAATTGTGCTCACAATGTTTTTACAACTTATGGGTTAATATATTCATTAAAAATTTCAATTGGATCATTAATGGAACAAATGTTTTCTTTAATAACATTAAAAAATCCCCTGTCTTAATATAAATTTTTTACAAATATAAATCATTTCATAAAATATCATTTATAATAAAATAACATTAATGAAAATTTTGACATTATTATTTTATTTTGAATATAAAAAATCAGTAAAATAATTTTATTTTAATAAATAAAGTTAAAATATGTTTAAAATGAAATATAAATATAAATAAATAATAGAAAACAATAATTCATTCAATTTTATTCAATTTTAATATTTTTATTATCATTTATTTCATTTCATTATTAACTAAATAATTACTACATTGGCCACTCAAAACAATTTTATTTATGTAATTAATCAATAAAAAATAAATATAAGTTTTTAGGATCAAAATATATAATTTATCATTCATTATAATATAAATAGTAGAGTCAATTTGGTTTTTTCCCTATCCCAAAGCATTATAAATATTAAAGGTCGGGAAGGTTCTATTTTTTGTCTTTTTCATTGCCTAAATTATTATATAGATAAATTTAATAGAAATTTGTCCAATAAAATCATAAAATTAGATAATAATATAACAAAGTTCTAATTAAGTCGATATATTTTTTTTTTGAAAAATGGGTGTGTCATTTGACTTTTTATATTCAATGTTTATCCACTATGTAAACACACTTTTATCTTAACAAATGTAATTAATTTTAATTGTTTTCACTAATTATTATGGAAAAAATTAATTTTACCATATTATATAATATAAATTGTTTTGATTAGAAATATTTATTCCACTTTTGACAATTATACTCATAAAATTGGAAATTTTCATGTAAAATTATTTCTACTAACGCCATGAGAGAGCGGGTTTTTAAAGTAAAAGAGTTCAAAAGTTTACAAAGTTTTTATATATAAAATAAATATAAAAATGATTAAATTTAACTATAATGGATTAAAAGGATTATAATTTCACTATTTTGATTATGGAAAATTAAAAATCTAATTTAACATTATGAATTATTTAATGAACAAGGTACTTTTCAATTAATTTTTGTTAGTTTTTAATATTCATAAAAAATTGAATCTTCTTAGAGAAATAAAAAATAAAAGTCCATAAGATAAATTTCATATTATGAATTAAAAAATAGTATTTATTTTCTCAGATAAATATTATAAAAGTGGAAAAATACAATTATAAATTAAGACCTCCTAGAATGATTATATTTCCTTTTAGAGAAAATATTATTTTTTAAAAATCATATCGTTTTCATTTAAATGATTCTTATTTTATTTATAATCAAATAGATAACTAATTACTATGAAAAAAAATTATTTTAATAATTTAGTTGTTCTTATTCAGTCCTTTCATTCAAACTACTTAATGATAATTATCATTTTAAGTATTTATAATAATATTTTATTATTGTTTAGAAAAATTGATATTGCATGCAATGAATGATATCGAAGAAACTCATTGGTGTGTTTAATGAAAACTAAAATAACTGTAGCATGTAATGAAATCTGAACTCAGTGTTTTAAGTAATGTAAGATAACTCAGTATCTTATGTAACATAATCTATAGAATGAAATGTTGTTGTTTTATAATTTTCAAGATGTTACATTCTTCCATCATAAATAAATTACCTCCTACAATTTAAACATTATCTCCCTATTATAGTGTTTGAAAATTGGAAATAGCATTTTTGAAAAACAAACATCATAAAATATCTAATAAAATATCCCTTTAATAATAGAGTAAGGGAATTAAAATTTTCATATGGAATATTACATATCTAGGATTCAAAGTATGAGTTTAATGGTGGAAACTGAAGATGTAGTTATTGAGGAAAAGAATAAACATTTATAGAGAGTATTAAGGTAATTAATCCCGTCAAATTTAGATATCAATATAAATTTTGGGGGGTCAAATCCATAAATCTGTGATCATTTATTTGATCATTGGTTCAACATAAATGAATTTTTTTGGATAACATTTTTCTATACAGATAATTTTCATAAGATTGAGTAATACATTAACTATATAAAAATACAATGAAATATACTTACTTGATATAATTCAATTTCATAAACACAATTTTATTCTTTTGTTATGATTTAATCCATTTCCATCTCATCCATTTTTTTAATAAATTAATATCCAAAAAGTGTATTTTTTATTCCTAGAGCACAAACATTTACATTTAATAGATCATAATATCCATAAAAGTGACAAGTCTTTCCATCTATCACTTCATCTTTTCCAAAAACATTATGGTTAATAAATTAATCTATAAACCTAAAAATTGATTCTACAAGTTTATTATAAATTGTTATTTTTCTGTTAATTTACCTAAAAATAATTACATAATAACCAAAACATCATCTTGGAAGGTGGTAGAAGCGAAACACTTATCGTCCTTCTTTCATGGGTTCAAGCACCCTTGCCTTTCCAATTAAGTTGGGTTTTCACCCCGAAAATAGGCTTCCATTATTCCACATACATATTAATATAATTCCTACAATGTTCCCAAAAAATACGATATACATACTTGAAATAAAATTAATCATTAAATAATATTTTTATTAAGGTTCTAGATACAACTCATGTTTTCCACAATGTCTGATAATCTTATATTACTATTATTAAATATTCATCAATGATCATACTAACCCTAAGGGTTATAAATTCATTTAAACCCATTTCTATAAAATTTGAAGGCATTATTCCTCAAATAATATCCCCAATAAATCATATACATTCCATAAATTTCTCCAAAATATCCTCAATATTAGTAAACTCCTATAACATAAAACCAAAACATGGGAGTTTATGACCTTGATTGTGTCTTAAATATTAAACATTTTAAGCCATTATTGTATCCAGATAGAGATGTATTTCTAGGAAAGACCACATAATCACCACCTTACCAAAATTGTAGGTTCTTCTTCTATACTATCCTAAAATTATATCATAGTGTTATTGTCCATAATTTATATTTTCATAAATTTGGTTTCCAAGGTTTTAAATGAACCTAATTTAAAACCAACTGTAGAAAATAGACCCTAGTATGCTATATCTAGTTATTTCAACCATTACATTGGTATGTATAAAAGAAAACACATCCTAAAGGTTTGATTAGTTTGGTAGTGTTGGTAAACTAGATACTCACATGAATTTTACATTATATTTGAAAAATGATATTACAACATATTTTCTTAAATAACATTTTCATATTTAGAATATGATTTTATATCACTCATAATAAAATTAATGTATTCCTAATAAATGAAAAAATAAGGGTGATATCAAATACTCAGTAAGTGTTTAGTATAATTCAAGCCATCATAAATAAATATGAATAATCAATAAAGAAATGCAAATAACAAAATATGAATTTTATTTAAATAACATGACTATCATGTTGAGATAAGGAAAATTTAATTTGGAATGTTTAAAAGCTAAACACTCATTCCATTTAATTCAATAAGTTAAGAATGAAATACTTCCATAGATTATAACATACAGAAAATGTCATGGATATTAAAGAATGAATAGGAATAATATCCATGCTTAATTACTCTATTTTATTTTTCCCAGTCACATGATACCACTACTGTCAAGATCTATCACCAATATGGTTTAAAACATGTAGGGAAAAACTCATCTAATTTGTGTCAAGACCATTCACAAGACACTACTATCATGATCTATACTCCAAAGAGTTTTAAATTTCATGGCTACAAATCCAAAGGGTTTTTGGACTACTGATTTCGTCTCATGATACCATAGATGCATCAATTATATTACATTAAATGGTCCCCAACACGTGTCATACCTATCCAATTCATTCCTCAAATATCGAATATTTTATTTAATGCGTAATCAATATGCCTTATCAGATACCCATATTCAGTGAATAATAGAGAGTTGTAAATATTTCCCCAATTAAAAAATTTCATTAAATGTAGACACCATTTGTAAAAAATGATATTTGGTTTCAGAAATAATCATATCGATCATAAATGATATTGATATTTAGGGGAAATTTGAGGTTCATCAATCATAGGAAAGTGAATAACTCAAGGGGAAGTCAATGACTATAAAAATGATTCCAGGAAGTAAATTTCAATACTATACTTTGTAATGAAAATCACAATCCATCAATATTACCAATTGGAATTACATTAATATGTTGTATACCCATTAGCGTAATAATGATATTTTTTCATTGATGAAATAAAAAAATTTAAAATTATTTTGAAGAAAATATGATTTTGTTTTCAAAAATAACTATTTTTAAAATTATAACATTTTAAAAATAATTTTCATTAAAAAAATATTTTAATTTTAAAAAAAATCATTTTAGACTACAAAATGAAGCTCTAGAGAAATGAAAGTGGGTAAATATGTACATTCTATACGTATTAAAAAGAACATTTTTTATATTATAAAAAGGACATAAAGTTCTCATGTTTAGAAATAGAGAAAAATATTAAATTTATGAAATTTGGTAAAAGTATAAAATGGGTAACAATTACATTAATGAATTATTTTGAAATGGTTAAAAAATTAGAATTTTTTTATAAAATATATATTTAGAAAAAAATATGTTTTAGACAAAACAGAAAAAGGATTTTTGGTTTTCTTAAAAACATTTTCTAAAATATTTTATGTTCTATAGAGTTGGTGAATTTTATTCTTACTTGAAAATATCATGAATAATCTGAGGATAAGAAAATGAACGGTTTTTTTAAACATTGATCAAATAATTTTCTTCAATGTAAATTCAAGTGTAAATAATCTAGAGTAAAATAAGATTATGAAATAAACATATATAATGATCATAATGTTGATATGTGAATAAACCAATGAATCAATTATGTGTATCAACTGTAAATCCAAATAAAAAAAGTGAAAATACAACATTATGTAATAAAAAATCTTTATACACATAATGATATAATATTAATGACAATTTGGAAGTAATATAACCCAATGAACTGAAATTGAGTTTTGAAGTTCTTTACCACATAATTACTCTTAATTCAAATCTTGTTTGATGAAATAATATTATTTTAACCTTAACATAACATTAATAATTATGTATTAATTATATCACAATTCAATGGGTAGTATATACATCATAAAAAATTAATTAGGTGAATAACATTACAGATATGCATCAATGAAATGAAATTGAGACCAAATCCCTTATCTTGAACATAATTTTGGATAAATTCTATTAAACATCATTTATAATGGTTTTAAACATGTTACTAACTTATTATAGTACCATATTAATATTTAATATATCATATATTATCTTTTTAAAACATATTATCAATATTTTGTTAATAATCATTCATTATGTTCATTGTTTTGGCCAATACCTGATTTTTTTACTAATTTCTAACTTACTATTTTTTTATTCCTCTATTTAATTGAGTAAATAAATTATCTCCATAATTTAAACCATTATTTAAATATAATATATATTTAATAAATATATATATATATTAGTCAATTAATTTTTTGTATTGGAAATGAAATACACTATTCATGGAGACAATAGCATATAGGTACGCAAGAGTGTTGTTTCCTTTTTATTTCCATATTGAAAGAAGGAAAAGTAAACTATATAAGTATATATTATAAATTTAGTGTAATACATATGTCATATATATCACATATGTTAATTAAAACTATCTGTTGGTTGGAGTAGATTACTCAATAGGGGTGAATTGAGTATCTATAAAAATTTCTGGTTAAAAAGTATTCATAAATAGTGTCCCTAATAAGGTTAAATACAGACCAGTAAATCAAAGCAATATGGTAATGAAGGTTTGACTTTTTAAATAACTTCTATGAGGATTGACTATTTCTCAGTAATCTTAATGTCAGTCATTAATATTACATTGGAAGCAATTCATCTAAGACAAGACAGTTATAACTTCTTTCTAAGATTTAATATCAAAGTGAATTTAGTGATGTATTAATTATACAGTAAATCCGTAAAATAGGAAAAACTAAATTCAGCAGCATAGAAGATATGAAACAAGTGTATTAGTCTCAAGCTGAGACCTAATCCACTCCACTTGCAGATCTCCTTCCACAATGAAGTTTATAAAAATAAACATGATCTACACCCTGGATCAGGGTTAACAACAGTACACAGAACTGTCCTGGTCACACAGGGGCCACTTTTACAGTTCTTCGTGGGTACAAACAACCAGGCAATATAAGGACCTCTTCCACACTTATATGTGGGTATACACAAGTGTAAAAACATATTTGAGTAAGGATATCTTATATCCTTTAGTTTAATGCAGGAGACAGAGTGTATTGTTATACAGATGCCCACACTTCTCAAAATCTAGTGTTGACCTCACCTGTTTTGATAATTCCAATTATGTTTTAATATGTGTTTATAATTCTATGTTGACAATAATATCAAAATAATCATTGGAATATGTTAATATCTGTTTATCTATGTTTATACAAACCTTGAAATAATTCTAACTCAATATAGATAAGTTTTTCATAGGACAGATAAGTGTTATGTTCATTGGTATGCACATAGCTATTGATACAGACAAACAGATAGACCTACTGTTATATCAAGAGCTACCAATTTTAAGATCACTAATACAAATAGATACACATCTATTGATAAGGCTATATACACCGGTACTGAAGTCTACTGATATGGATAAGGTCACCAATATACATAACATCTACCGATAGAAGAAGATCTACCGATAGAAAAAGTCTATCGGTATGCGCAAATCTACTAATACAGACCTACTGGTACATAGTGTACCGAAAGACAATGGCCACCGATAAGCATAGCTACCAATATGGGTAGACCTACTGATACAAATAGATAGATGAATGGCTTCTCATATTAAGTCCACCTAAACAAACAAATCCACTGATATAAGCAGTTACCGATACTAGCAAGTTACCGATAGACCAATGCTACCAATAGAAGGAGTTACCAGTACATAGATATATTGTTACACAGCGTAACAGCTACCGATAAAAGGCATCCACTAATACAAAGTCCACCATTACAAGTCAACTGACAGAGATCTACTGTTAGAAGATGATTGTCAACCAGTCACTACTACTCAAACTCTATACTCTTTCAATATTATAAATATAATGCTAACGGTAATATTTGGTTTATTTATTGCAACTCATATTAATTAATGTGCGTTGTTGGAATGTCAGAGAACAATACCTCATACCTATGAAAAGGTAATTATTCCTATTACCAGAGCATAATTGAAGTTCCCAGTCAGGATCCAAGTATCACTGAGAGGGTGAGGGGGTGAATCAGTGATATCTTTTTCTTTTTATGTTTCCCCTTTTTGAAACAACCTTCGCCTCCTGTTAAAGAGTTTCTTCCCTACTGAACACACACAACCACAGGAATACAAGATTTACAAGGTTCAGTACTCAACAAGAGTCGCTACGTCCTTGGTATGGTATGGAAACAATCCAGTACCATACAATCCACTAGAAAACAATCCTTTGATGTGGAATACAACGAGTAGGATATACCCTTACACTCGTGCAACACTTTGAAAACAATGCAATTGTGCGTGTGCTCCCTCTTAGCACAAATAGGGTAACACTATGTTTCAGTGTTTCTTTACAATTGAACAGATGTATTCTATGAAGTATAAATCTACACTTTCTTACCCAGAAGCCGGTAAGAACTCTCTTACACACTATTGAATACGTGCGAAGACCCAAAATATTTCGCGCAGCCTTTAGGGTGTCGTGCGTGCAATTCAAATGGCTTGCGCGTAAAAATCCCTTTTGGCATGAAAAACTTTTTCGCACAACTTTCCTTTTGCGCGCAACTTTTTCTCTTTTCGCGCAACTTCTCAATTTTCCGCGCAGCTATCCTCTTTTCATTCAAACTTATTTCTTTTCGCGAAACTCACTTAGCGTATAATTTACGCGCACCAGAGCTCGATATTTTTTCTAAGTGTCAAGCATATCCAACTTACAAGGGATAGCCTCATTTTTATAGGCATTTTTTAACCTGCGCGAAAAACACTAATCCGCTCGTAAAACCTCTTCCATGCTCGTAAAAACTATTTTATTCAACTTCATATTTCGCGCCATGCTTCAATATTTTTCTCACCTCATGCCTTTGCCATTTCTCATCCTTCTAATCATGAAGCATCAATTGCACGCAAAATTCCACACCGCATTCCATATTGCACGCAAACCCAATCTTTCTCGCGACATCATATTTCGTGCACTACTCCAATCTTTTGCGCATTTCAAGCGTTTGCCAATTTTTGAGCTTCTGATCTTGAACCACCTTTTGCGCGAAAACTTCATTCCTCAATTTCGCGCACCATGCCATTATTTCACAAAAAATTCATTTTTTTGCGCAACCCGCTGATATTACACGCACAAATTTCTTTTTCGTCCATCCCGCTAATTTTTCACGCATCCCGCTACTATTTCGTGCAACCGCATATATTGCGCGCACCACTTTAATTTTGCGCGCAACATGCCTCAATTTCTGTGCACTCCATTACTTTTTCATTTTTCAATGTTCTGTCATTGAATAACTCCTTGCACGTGAAAATATAAACCATTTTCAATCTTGTGCACAACATCCATTGCCATGCACATTTCTTCATCTACCGATTTTCAGGCCCTAAAATTTGGCAAACACTGGAAAATGGCGCCACATTAAACTGTGCTTTTCTGCCATCCCCAGATTTTCCATTGCTTTGTCATTTTCTCTCTTCACTGCTTCCCATAACCATTCTTCTGCACTTATCATGAATCCCACTATCATGATATTTATCATTTGTTAGATCATCGTTAGCATCGTCAGAGTTGAAATGGGAACTGAAACTTCCCTATCCCCCAATAGCATCATTCCTTCCAATCAAAAATTTATATGACTGGCATCATCGTTTCTCCCCCTTTCCTTTATAAGGATTGCATTACAAGTTCTCCTAACTCATGATTTGTGTGAAATACATACCAGCAAAGCATCGTCTGATTTATGATCCTTCTACAAAGTGAATTGATTTATCTTCTTTGACAACAAAATACAACACTCTGCAAAGGCTAACTCTTCATACTTTCTTCTCCATTCAACATGGTCCCAACAATAAGGTTTAAAAGGAAGATCGAGATATAGAGAAGAGGAGAGGTGCATATACCCAATAAAGAAAGGCGACATCCATACACCTGTATACTTGAAAAACACTAGACATATATGAGTCCATTCATACAAGAAGAGAAAGCAACCCAAATCTTAGTCAATGAGTGAAGAACTACAATGATTTCTTCATACACTCAAGCTGATCAAATTGAACCTTAAAATCATGGAAGCAAACGACACTCTATTTTCAAGACAAAAACTAGAGAACGACTCAGAATAATTTATGTTTAATCAAAAGGAGTCCAGGTCTGCATTTCAAATCACTAGAGCATTCTATACTCATATCTAATCTCTCTCAGTGATTTTTTTTGAGTAGTGTCTGTGCTATATATTTTTAGACACACACTGTTCTTGTGCCAAACTGGATTATTTCTAAATCCTCACACAAAACTTCTATAACTCTCTTGTATCCCACTGTGGATATTAGTAGAGGTCATGTGTGACCTGGATATCCTGTGTGATATAGTTTTTATTTGTTCCCACGAAGAAATATAGTAGAGGTCTTAGTACATGGAAAATCTCTGTATTGTTGTTTACCCCGATCCAGGGTGTGGATAAAAATTTATACAAATTGTTTGAGAGGCTTAAGACTCGGCTTGAGAGTGAACCTATTGTTTTAAACTGTTGTCCTTATTTTATATTGTTTTAAACTATGTTGATTATTCCACTTATAAGTACTTTGAAATATAAATCTATTCTAGAGTAACTTTGATAGTTAAACTAGGAAGTGTTTTTATTTATTGTAAATCATTAGGTTATCTTCAAAAGTTAATTAATATTCTGATTAGATTAACTGATAACTAATAAATCTCTTGAGAACCTAACTAACCCTCTACTGTATTACAAATTCACTATAGTTTATCTTGTTATTTAATTTGAGGGATTTTAATAAGACTCTTTTTAATAGAAATTTTTAATTGGAACTCAATTCACCCCCCCCCCCCCGCCCTCTTGAGTATCCACTCCGACCAACATTTTGTATCAGAGGTTGTTTGTTATTTATAAAGGATTTCAGAATACTCTGTTTTTCAATTGTGATTTTTGTTGTATTTTAAAGATCTTAAATTTCTGGTAGTTCTAAATTTTAGCTATTTAAATATATTTGATAAAATATAATTGTGGATAATAGACTAGAAGGTGTTTCTACCAACATTCCACCTTTATTTAATGGTACATATTATTCCCAATGGAAACTTAAAATGAAAATTTATTTAGAAAGTATGGGATTTGACATCTTTACTTCTATAGAGACTCAATATAAGATTCCAAAAACTAAAATCACTACTTGGGATGAACCTACTAAAACTGCTTACAATAATAATTGTAAGGAAATGAATGCAATATATTGTTCTTTAAGAGATGATGAATTTAATCGAATATCATCTTGTAAAACTTCTTATGAAATCTGGGACACTTTGGTTATTTCCCATGAGGGAAAAACCCAATGTTAAAGAAATGATATTTAATACCTACACTATTATGTATGATAATTTTAAAATGAAGTCTGATGAACCAATTTCTAATACGTATCTCGGGTTCAATGAGATTGTCAACACTGTGAGCTCACTTGTAAAAGCTGTTCCTGCAAAGGAAAAGATTATGAGAATATTAAGATGTCTAACAGAAAGATGGAGAGGCACATCAGTCTCAATAAGAGAATCGTGTGACATAAGTTCACTACCTGTTAAAAAATTAATTGGTATATTGATGACGTATGAAGAAGAGCTGAAAGTAAACAAGGAAGAATATGATGAAGAAAAAAATAAGTCAGTATTATTTAAATCTACTCCATCAATGAGCAAGGACATGGATAAAGTTCACATACCTACTGAAAGATCCACCAGTGGTGGTTCAAATTCTGATAGTGATAAAGAGATGGCTAAGATAGCCAGACGGTTCAAGAAGTTCTATATAAAGAATAAATTATTTAGAAAATCAAACTACTAAAGAAAATATGACAACAAAGGTCATTGGAAGAAGGATTGGAAAAATTCTGATAAGAGTGATGAAATTGTCTATTATGAGTGCAAGAGGAAAGGACTTGTGAAAGAAGACTTCCCGAATTAAAAATTCAAAAAGAAATATGATTTTAAGTACAATAAATATAATAAATCTATGAAAGAAACTTATAGTGATTTATATGATAGTTCAAGTAATTCTGAATCTTCTCAGGATGAAAAATCTCAAAAAAATAATTTGTGTTTCATGATAAACACATCTAAGGTATCATTGGATACTCCAGCTTTAAATTATTATTATTATGGAGTTGATTCTGATTCTGAATCTGAAAACATGACTACTGAAGAGTTATTTAAATATTGTAATATGCTAGAAGAAACCTGTAATGAATGGAAGGACATGTATAAAACCTTGAAGAAACAACATGCTATGACAAGATCTATTAAATTTGCACTTGATATAGAAAAGGAAAATAATGCTCAATTACTTAAGGAAAACACTGAACTGAAATTGTCCGATGTGAAATTAAGGAAGGACCTAGAGAAATTTAAAAATGGAAAGAATACTCAAAATAAAATTCTAGGGAAACATGTGGCACCAAAATATACCACTGGAATAGGCTATCATCCTGGACAAAGATAGATTACTAAAAATAAATTTATTTTTAAATCTGGATAGAATGCTTCTAGTTCTAGTTCTCAAAATTCATATGCTTAAACTAGTTATTCACATGGTTATAGACCAAATAAAGTTTATCTTTAAAAATATCTGGAATCTATTGATTGTATGAAACCCATTAGGAAAATTTGGGTACCAAAAGTTTTTCTTTCTAACCTTTCTGGACCCAAGAAAATATGGGTACCAAAATCATTTTTCGTGTAATCCTGTTTTGTTGGAAACATGATTGAAGAGTTACCATAAGAAGATATGGTACTTGGAAAGTGGATATTCAAGGAATATGACTGGAGATTACTCACGCATAAAGAGTTTAATCACAGTTGATAGAGGCCATGTCACCATTGGTGATAATTCAAAAGGAAAAATCATCGGCTAAGGCCATATTGGTAACACTGATTTAGTTTTAATTACCAATGTTTTATTTATTGATGGAATTAAATATATCCTTATTAGTATTTATCAGTTGTGTGATGATGGTTTCAATGTTAAATTTGAAAATTATTCTTGTAACTTTTTTAATTCTTAAAATATTTTAGAATTTTCTACATTGAGAAATGAAAATGTTTATGCAGTTGATTTGAATTATTTAGCTAAACAAGAACATTACTTTCTTAAACGCTTTTCATAAACATTATTGGATATGGAATAGAAGATTAGGACATTGCAACATTCATTCACTCAGAAAACTGACTAGGAAAAACTTAGTTAGAGACCTACCTAATCGTGAATTCCCAGCTGATAAATTTTGTAATCCCTGTCAAAAGGGAAAGAAACATAACGTTTCTTTTAAATCAATGAAAGAATTTTCAACTTATCAACCTCTCGAGTAGGTTCACATGGACTTGTTTGGACCTTCTATATTTTGTAGTTTAAATGGGAAGCACTATGTCTATGTATTAGAAGATTACTATTCTAGGTACACTTGGGTATACTTTTTAGCTCACTAATGTGAAGCTTGTTCTTAAATTATTAAATAATTCAACTCTATAGAAAACCTTAGTGGACTTAACATTAAGACCCTAAGAAGTGATCATGGTTGTGAGTTTGAAAATCATGAATTTGAATCTTATTTCTCACACAATGGTTATAGTCACAATTTCTCTACCCCTAGAACACCTCAGTAGAATGCTGTAGTAGAAAGAAGAAACAGAACTCTTTAAGAAATTGAATGAACTATTATTATTGAGTATGACCTGCCAATTTACTTTTGGGCTGAACCTGTAAATACAGCTTTTTATATTATTAATAAATTCATGATTAGACATGTTCTCAAAAAGAACCCTTATGAGTTGTGGAACCATAGGAAACCTAAGGTTAATTACATTAATGTTTTTGTTTGCAAATTCTTTATCCTCAATAAAAAAGATAACCTTGAATAGTTTCCATCCAAGAGTGATGAAGGAATTTTCCTAGTTTATTCAATCTTTATTAAAGCTTATAGAGTTTTTAATAAAATAACAAAATGTGTGGAATAATCTATTCACATCATGTTTGATGAAACTGATCCACATGAACCCAAGTCTTCCATTGAAAATCTTGAAGAAGGTTTTTCTTTTTTGAACCTTAATGATAAAATCAATGAACCTGTTGTAAAGATATCCTGTTCTGGAAACATTCTAGAATTTGTTTCTGTAGAACCAGAATCTGGGTAAGAACCAGAAATTTCTATTCCCACCTTTACTAGATCAACTATGATTCTAAAGAATCATCCTTTAGATGTTGTTGTTGGTAATATTGATATAGGTACACATACTAGAGTTTCTCTAAAAAAACTAGTTGAACATCATGATTTTCTTTCACAGTTAGAACCTAAAAATATCAATGATGCAATAAATGATGAATTTTGGGTAATGGATATGCAAGAAGAATTAAATCATTTTGAAAGAAAAAAATTCTGGTAATTAGTTGACAAGCCTAAGGACACTTTAACCATAGGCACTAAATGGGTTTTTGGAAATAAAGTTGATGAATTTGGAAATATTTCTAGGAACCAAGAAAGTCTAGTTGCGCAAGGATATATTCAAGAGGAAGGAATAGACTATGAGGAAACATTTTCTCCTTTAGCTAGATTAGAAGCTATTAGGATTCTACTTGCCTATGCTGCTCATCTGAATTTCAAGTTATATCAAAAGGATGTTAGAAGTTCTTTTTTAAATGGATTGGTAATTGAAGATGTTTTTGTTGAACAACCACTAGGATTTACTAATCCTCATTTTCCAAATCCAGTTTTTAAGATCTCTAAAGCTTTATATGGTTTGAAACAAGCTCCATAAGCTTGGTCAGATAGGCTTAGTAATTTTCTTATTTCAAAAGTTTTTTCCAATGGGATTGCTGATCCAACACTCTTTATCAAAAGAATTTCTAAATATGTTTTGATAGTACAAATATATGTTGATGATATTTTTTTTGTATCTTCTAAAAATACTCTGTGTATTGTTTTTTTAAGAGTATGAAAAATGTATTTGGAATGAGTTTATTGGGAGAAGTCCAATATTTTCTTGGATTTCATGTTTTTTTAAATTAAAATGGTATTATTTTAAATCAACGTAAATATAAAATGAATATTTTAAAACGTTTTGGATTAGATTGTATTAAGGAAAGTGATACACCCATGAGTACCACCTGTAAGTTGGACATTCATGAATCTGGGAAACTAGTTGATCAAACAAATTACAGAGGTATGATTGGAAGTCTAATTTACCATACTACTAGTCAACCAGATATTATGTTTAGTGTGTGTATGTGTGCAAGATTTCAATCTAATCTCAAATAATCCCATTTTCATTCTGTTAAAATAATTTTTAAAAATCTTAAACATACTGCAAATTTAGTTTAGTTTTATCGAAAAGACAATCTTTTTATTTAATATGTTATTCAGATGTTGACTTTTCTAGTTGCAAGTTATATAGAAAGAAATATTCTAGAATATGTAATATACTAGGTAAGTCCCTAGGATTGTTGTTTAGTAAAAAGGCAGAATTTTATTGCATTGTATACTGCTGAAGTAGAGTACATTGCTGCTGGTAGTTGTTGTGCACAAATTCTGTGGATCAAATATACTTTGTTGGACTATGGATATGATTTTAAACATGTATCAATAAATTTTGATAATATTATTACAATTAACATCTCTAAGAATCCCGTGTCTCGCTCTAGGACCAAACAGATTGATGTAAGGAACCATTTTTTGAGAGATCATTACCAAAAAGGTGATATTACTCTTGAATTTATAGGTACTGAACATCAATTAGCCGACATTTTCAACAAGCCTTTAATTTCATGTAGTTTAAGTTACATTAGACATGAGTTTGGAATGATATAATTCAACCGTTATAAACCTCACCATTAGAAACCTCACTGTTAGAAACCTCCCCATTAGAAACCTCACCGTTAGAAACCTCACCCTTAGAAACCTCGCCGTTAGAAACCTCACCGTTAGAATCCTCACTGTTAGAAACCTCACTGTTAGAAACCTCACCATTAGAAACCTCACTATTAGTGAACCTCACCGATATACCTCACCTGTTAGAACCCCACCGGCATGAACCTCACTGTTAAACCTCACTGTTAGTGAACTTCACCGATATACCTCACTGTTAGGAAATCTTATTTGTATATGATTACTGTTAGTATGTGAAGTTTTTAACTTCGTGTCTTTGGCCGCCAGAATTTGTATCATTTGTAATAAACTTATTAGGTTTTATTTATTTAATTTATTATTCCTAAATGATAAAAACCAAGTCTTAGTTACTTCTCAATCCACTGAACTCTTCTATCTCAAACTCAACTCCTTAAATCCCTGAATATCACAAAAACCCTAAGTTCTTCAATCCAGAGATGGAAAAACCCAATCTTCCGACTATTAGAGATGAATTTGATGAGCCGAATGTAAAGAAGCAGAAGAAAGGGCCTGAAGCATGTAGTAGTGTCAATAGAACAAGGTCGGGGAGAAGTCCAGTAAACCCGCATTTTCAAAATAGAGAAATTGTAATCGAGAAGGAGCTTTGTTTAGAATGGATTTTTCCCCCAAAATCACTGAACCGAATAATATTGGAGGATCAGAGATTGCTAGAATGTTTCACAAACAACTACGGTCCTTATTATCCGAAGCTGATAAAAGAGTTCTATGCTTTTGTGCGCATTGAGAAATCTGATAAGGTGAATATAATGGTTTCATTGGTAAATGGAAAGGAAATAGCTTTTTCATCCATTGAATGGGATGAATGCATGAAGGTACCACATGAAAAAGTATTTGGGTATTCATTAAAGACAATACATCCTACTAGTGACATATTTGACTATGATACTGCCTTAGAGGATCTCACTAGTAGTGGCAAGAAAAGAAAGGTTGTGGCTGCTGAGATGGATGTGAAAAATAGATTTCTGTTCAAGTTCATTCAACTTGTGCTAAGTCCAGTTATAAGGGACTTGGACAATCTGAAGTATCAAGATTTTTATTTGTTGCATCTCTTAAGGCATGGTGTGAAGGTGAATTTGTGGAGGCTTTTAATGATTGAAATAAAGGAAGTGACCAGAACCAAATAAAAAACCAATGCATTATTCATTTCCAAATTGATTTCAGTTATGATTAAAGTAAATGGGGTTTTTGAGTATCAGGATGAGACAGTGGTGTTAAGGAACAATTTTTGTATCACAAGCATAGTATGTAAGTACATGATGATTAGCTGGAACCCGTGGAGAAGGCAGTGGGTTGTTGATGATGAAAACATATAAGTCAAGTTCAATCCATTTGACCATCCAAATAGACCAAAAGATAAGAGAGATCCAGGTCTAGGAACTGATGAGGAGGACCCACAATATAGTGTTGATTCAGATGAGGAGGATTCCTCTGCAGCAGATGGAGGAGATCCGGACATGCCTCCTTGCACAACAGCTGAAATAGTATCACAAGAAAAGGGAAATGCTTCTTTGAATCTACTTAGTATAGAAACTGTTTTGGGAGTTAGCAGTGAAGAGGCACCTGAGAATGAGGAAGACTATAAGAGATCATGTTGGGAGGAGGTTTCCCTGGAGAATGAGGAAGAAGAAAGAGAATCTGAGACTAAATCATCTGTGTCTGCCACCTTGAGTTTGAGTCCATTGATTGGAAGTTCTACTGTGCCATTAGAGGTTTTTCTTGTTGAAGTATATAGACCTAGACCTATTCCTAAGGAACCTCCTATTGTTGAAGAAATGGAAATGGTTGTGGTAGATTCTTCTGAGGAATACTGAGCAGATGAGGGTGCTATTTCTATATAAAAGAATTCACCAGTTGAGGGGGAGCAACCAACCAGACTTGGAAATGTTTCCGTAGCTAATGGAATTGAAGACCAGTCTGAAGAACCTTGTTTTTTGTTTTTTGTGTTGGATTACTCTGATTCTGAAGACGAGACAACCATGAACAGACCACAAGTTAACTATAATATATGTTCTGAGTTTTACCTGAAGATATTGTAAGAAAAGATAATCTAAACCTATTGAAGTCTAATCATAAGTCTTCATTTGTGGAATAGATAAGAAAAATGGAGGCCTCTTTATTATCATCCATTTAATTTGTTATGAATGCCTATGTGTCTAGTACTGTGTAAGAAAGAGAACTTGTTGTTGTCCCTGCTAGTATGGTAACCAGGGATGAATTTGAGTTTTTAAAGGCTGAGATGAAAGAGTCTTTGAATGCATCTATTTCCGATTTAATGAATTGTTTTGTTGAGGATCTGAGCAACATGGAAAAATCTTTTGAACACTCTCTTGGTTGAAGTGTGTCATCCAATTTGGGAGAGATAGTGGATGAAGTCACGGTTTTCTAGAATCAAGTATTGTGCTTTGTAGAGGATGTTGAATTTCTAATGAAATAAATTGTCTCTATGGAATCTTATATGAGTTCTAAATATCTAGAAGACAAGGATTTGGCATTTGTGAAGAGTGTAGTTAGCCAGATGGTATCAGTTTTTGAAGAATTTAAGCATTCTAGAAAGAAGCATGTTATCACCTAGGATTTTGTAGTGAAAAATCTTATCAGTGGTCTAACTAAATGTTTCAAGGAATCAGTGGATTTTACTATTGGTTATCTTGCTTCCAAAACATTAGTAGAGTTGGATCAGATTTGAGCATTGATGAAAGAGGATATTGGTTCAGCATCAACCAGTGGCTCTATGGACTCATCTTCCCTGACCCAGGTGGTTACTACCACTAGAGATATCATGAAAATTATTCAAATTATATGAGAGAAGCTACTTACTCTCAGAAAGAAGTAAAGGATAATGTTGATTCTTATTTTATAAAAGTGTATACCAAGCATCAGTTGACCAACCATTTCAAACATCTTTTGGAAAATTTGAAATTACCTCCTGTTAATAAAGCCTTTCGAGAACAAGTAAGAAATCTCGAGGAACTGACTCGAGCTTTGAAAAAATTATCGGAAACAAGGATGATTTCATTTCTACTATGGAGAGACGAGGAGGGATCATTATACAATTCAGGAATCTGTTGCTACCATTCATGCATGTAGACAGTAGCGCTATCATTGTACCTCCAGCCCTGCCTGCCTCTACTAAGTCTTCCTCAATTCCTCAGATGACTCCTACCCAAGCCATTCAGAGCCTCACTCTTATGATCACCCAAAGAGCTACACAGTATAGTCCAAGCACTGTCTCGGTAGCTCAGCCTCCTCTGATTATCTCTAGTATTAATAAGCCTCCACCTGCATCCACCATGCCTGAATCCTCTTCTGATCCCAAGGGAAAATCTCAGTCTGAGGAGGTGGATTGATTAGTTGCTAAGATCTTTGATAGGAATCACTTGTATTATTTTTGGTTCAATTCTGTATTTCTATGAATTTTTGCCTCATGGAATATATCAATGCTTTCATTCTCTTTTACCTTATGTTACGTCTCTCATTATTTCTACCCTTCTTTTTGCTAATCACAAAATGGGAGAAATCGTAAAAACAAAGGGAGAACTGATATGGAGAAACATGGATAAATATTATAAGTACGAGCTTAATATTTATGAGTATAATACAATTGTTTTATATATTTACCTCTAATACATGTGTTTTATAATATATTGTTTTCTCTGATACAATTGCATTTAAAACTGTATCCTATGATACATTTAAAATCTCACATTTGAAAATTTCATTACTCACACTGTGAACTACGACCAATTGTATTTTATACTGATACACTAATGATTATTTTGGATTACAATTCCATGAATTGTTATTATCAAAAAGGGGGAGATTGTTGACCTCACCTGTTTTGTTAATCCTAGTTATGTTTTAATATGTGTTTATAATCCTATGTTCACAATAATATAAAAATAATCATTACAATATGTTAATCACTATTTATCTATGTCTATACGTACCATGAAATAATTCTAACTCAATCTGGATATGTTTTTCATAGGAATGATAAGTCTTAAGTTCACCGGTATGCACATAGCAACTAATACAGAAAAACAGACATACCTACTGTTATATCAAGAGCTACTTATATGAAGATCACTGATACAAATAGATACACAGCTACTAATAAGTCTAAGTACACCGGTACTGAAGTCTACTGTTATGAAAAAGGTCACCAATATGCATAACAACTACCGATAGAATAAGAGCTACCGATATAACAAGTCTACCGATATGCACAAGTCGACTGATACAGACCTACTGGTACATATTCTACTAAAAGACAATGTCCACCGATAAGCATAGCCACTGATATGGGTAGACCTACCGATATTAACAGATAGACGAACAACTTCCGATATGAAGTCCACTGATACAGACAGAGCCACCAATATAAGTAAATACCGGTACAAGCAAGTTACCGATAGACCAATGCTACCGATTGAAGGAGTTACTGGTACATAGTGCTACAGTTACACATAGTAACAACTACCGATACAAGGCATCAACTGATACAAAGTTCACCGTTAAAAGTCTACCGACAGAGAGCTACTGATGGAAGATGAATGTTAACCAGTCACTACTACTCAAACTATATACATTGTCAATATTATTAATATAATTTTCAATGTCATATTTGGTTATTGTAATGAAACTGCTATTAATTAATTTGGGTTTGGAGGCATGTCAGAGAACTGTACCTCCTACCTATGAAAAGGTAATCATTCCTATTACCGTAGTTTAAGGTATAAAAGGAATATCGATCTATATAGAATAGTAGAGGTTCATATACACAATAAATAAAGGAGACATCTATAAACCCATATACTTGAAGATCACTAGACATATACGAGGCCATTCATACAAGAAGAGAACACAAGCTGAATCTTAGTCACGGAGTGAAGAACAACAATAATTTCTTCATACCCTCAAGCTGATCAAACTGAACCTGAAAATCAAGGAAGCAAACGACACTCTGTTTTCATGAAAAAAACCAGATAAGGAGTCAGAATCATTTTCGTTTAATCAAAAGGATTCAAGAGATATATTTAAAATCACTAGAGCATTCTAAACTCATATATAATCTCTCCCAGTGATTAATTTATTTTTATTTTGACCATTGTGTGTGCTCTGTATTTTTAGACACACACTGTCTCCTGTGCTAAACTAGAGTATTTATAAATCCACAAAAAACACTTCAATAACTCTCTTGTATCCCATTGTGGATAGTGTTAGAGGTCAAGTGTGACCTAGATAGACCATGTGATATTGTTTTTATTTGTTCCCACAAAGAACTGTGGTAGAGGTCTTAGTACCTGGACAGTCTCTGTACTGTTGTTTAGCCTAATCCAGGGTGTGGATCAAAATATAAATAAAGTTTTTGAGAGGACTAAGTCTCATCTTGAGACTGAACCACTTTTTTTTAAACTGCTATGATTATTTTATTTTGTTTTAAACTATATTGATTATTCCGCTGCTATGTAATTTGAAATATAATTCTATTCTAGAGTAACTATACTAGTTAAACTAGAAAGTGTTTGTATTTACTGTAAAGCAGTAGGTTAGCTTAAAATGTTAATTAATCTTCATATTAGAGTAACTCAAAACTAATCAATATCTTGAGAACCTAACTGACCCTTTACTGTATTACAAATTCACTGCAGTTTAGATCGTTACTTAATTGTGGGGGATTTAATAAGAATCTTTTTAACAAAATTTTTTAATTCGAACTCAATTCACCCCCCCCCCCATCTTGAGTATCCACTCTGACCAAAATATTGTAAAAATGATAAAAAAATATAGTTGAAATATTGACATAGGTTTAGAAATGCCCTGAATGTTAGTCTTTTCAGCTTTGGACTTTTGAGATGAAGCAGATGCAGAAATCAAGTCCTCATATAGAAAACAGAATGTCGCAAGTCAGACAGATCTGGCTTGTGTTCTTCATGATATTTTATAGTGCGGATATGTTCTTGATTCCTGGATTTAATTACACTTCATGTGTTCTATAGTAGTATCATGTTTTATGTAACAATTATTTCTTAAAGAATTCTTTGAGTGAGTTCTTCATTATCGTGTTTATGCCTGTTTTTCCTCGCTCTCATCTATCAGGACACACTCTTTTTATTTCTTGGTCGCACTACCCTTTTATCATGGAGTGCATGTGTTTGAACCGACAGGTTGCCTGTATTCTACACCATATACCTCGTACTATCAGATGACATTTCTAGAAAGGAACATTAATTATGTCAGTGCATTTAAAATCTTCAAATATGATCGTTAGAGATTAAATTGAATGACAAAAAATGGATTAAGAAATGGTGTCACAGTATGTCATGGAAACTGTTACTCATTCACAGTGTCTAGTTCACGGCGTCTGGTTCATCGTGTCTGGTTCATCATGTCTCATGATCACAGTGTCTTCTTGTTTGTGGTGTCTTATAGTCACTCTGTCTTGTGGTCACAATGTATCATGGTCACGGTGCCTACTTGTTCACAGTATCTCTTGGACACGGTGTATGCTTGATCACGGTGTCTCATGGTCACGGTGTTTTCTTGTTCATGGTGCCTCATGGTCATGGTGTCTACTTGTACATAGTGTCTCATGGTCACGGTGTCTTCTTGTTCACAATGTCTCATGGTCACGGTGTCTCAGACATAGGAAAATATTTGTATTTAGACTTATGAAATTATATTTATAGAATGGAGTAAACATAAATATTTGTCAGAGAAATCATTATAAAGTAAATCAAAAGATATTGTATAGTAACCAAGCTGAGTATATAGATCTTAAGAGCTTTGGATAGCTTTTACTAAACAACTTTACATTTTATGTGAGATAGATTACATATAGTTAACAAGGATTACAAACTGAATAGGATTTGTGATCATTAAAACAAGATTAATACATGATGAGTCCAACAATCTCCCCCTTTTTTATGATAAAAAATCATGTATATTTAAAGTGTATATTTGTTCTACCAACAATGTTCTAATTTTCATATAACATATACAGAGTGAGTGTTCTCTTATAGAGAGTGTTCTCCTATGGAGAGTTCTCCCCCTTTAGGGATTACCAAAAAGTACCAAGAAAAAGAAAGACAAAAGGGACAAGAAAAGTTCATAATGTATTAGATAAAAAGAATGGAATTATAAAAACTAAAACAAATGTAAAAAGATTCCAATCAAAAGAGAGTATGATTTGTCCTTCTTCACTGGTTGGTCTTCTCTTTTCCCTTAGACGTTGCAGTAGAAGAGGAAGCCAAAGGAGTAGAGGTTGAGGTAAAAGAAGGGAGTGGGGTAGTTGAGAGAGAAGGTAAAGGAAGAAAATCACAGATAGAGGGATCCAATGTAGGTGTAGTAGAAGACCGAGGAATATTTTGATCAAGGATCACATGCCTTCTCTAAATCATCGCCTGACTGATAGACATAGAAGTGGAGGCGAGGGCAGAGGTGAATGTAATAAAACTAGATCTCAGAGGTGTTGTCGCTGTAGTGACAATGGGTGTACTTTGGACATGAAGATAGGGCCTCAAAATCTTGATAAAATCGGCAATGATCTCTCCACCATACTGCATAGATTTCTCAAAGTCATCGTTGTTTTCCATAAAATTATCCAAAAGACGAGCGATCTATGTGAGATTTTGAACTTGAGTCTTGAAATCTTGAGTAATAGGAGGAATCCTCAGATTTTATACACGATTTTGAAAGGATTGGTCAAGTAAGTATTTTAGAAGGTTCTGTTGAAGTAGAAATCTACATTCTTGGAAATTTCTTACCGAGCATCATTAGCAATTTTTTTAATGGATTTGGTTCTGATCAAGAACTCTGTCACTATTCTTGAAAACATCAGATAGAGACTCATTATTGAAACCACTAAGCCCAATATAAAGTTCTTCTTTGACCACTATTTTTAGCAGGTCACTGTCTAAGGAAGGTTGAGATGATTTTCCAGATTCTTTAGAAGCAGTGAAAGCTGAGGTAAGAGATTTCAGTTGATTTAGCACTTTTTGAAGGAACTCCTTATACTCGTGAGTGAGATTTTTAATATTAACCACAATCTCTCGCATATCTTTCACAATTTTTTATTTCTTTCAGTGACCTTTTCAGCTAATGAAGCTAAATAAGGTTGAATTAGATACGAAATATTTTGTGGGGGTTTGAGGAACAACAGGCTCGACCGGATGGGAACCAAGTTCTGATATCAAATCCATCACTTTCTGCCTGTCTTCAATCATACCTCTTTGAGTCTTTACATCATCACTAAGCAATATATTTTCAACTGTGACTTCCAGAATCTCATTAAGCATTTTGGGTTGAATGTTCCAAATAAATACTTCCAAAAATAGTGAGGCATCTCTATCACTTAGATTATTTTAAGGAGCTGGTTGGATATTCAGGAGTTTTTCCACTCCAGAAAAAAGGGTAGCTCTAAATTCGTTCAGATCATCTTTACTCACCAAGTATGGTTGTTCTGGTGATGGTTCAAGGATAGGGGCTAAGATGGTCTCAGGTTCTTTTTCAGGGGCAAGATTAGAGACAGATTTCAATTGGAACATAGTGGAAAGGAAAATGCCTTTTACTGAGACTTCCTGAGAGTCATTCACATCATAAAAACTAGGGAATTTATACCGTGTTTCAATAGGTCTTGGATCAATCAGATTTGGAACTTAAATAGATTCCAGATTTCGGGGTTGGTCCCCCTCAACATTTACATACTTCTTAGGACTGAGAGGCATAGGGTCTTGATCTATTTCCATTAATTCATCACTTATTTTCTCACCCATTTCTTGTCTAGCCAACTAAAGAGATAGCTCCCGCCTTTCCTCAGCTGAATGAATGACTTCAGGAATAGATTTTTCTACTAGGAGTTCCTCAAGGACATCTTCTTGCATAACAGGTAAATCATATTCTATTAGATCTTACATATCATTATTTCTGGTTTCCTTGGCAACAAATTATGTTTCAACTTCGGGTTGATCTTCCAGGATTTCTACCTCTTTAAGAACAAGGACTTATTTTTTCATTAATATATGAGGAACAAGAGTATTTTCTTCATTATCAGAAATAGTTTCCTTGGGAGGCACAGAAACCTCTTCTTCTTCTTCAGAATACTCAATAACTTTATCTCGTTCCAAAAAAAGGATCAGAAATATATTTTGGTCTTGAGGGATGTTCCATTATATTGAACATTTCATAGATCCTATCATTGTCTTCCACTCATTCATTTTTCCTAGGATTCCAATTGATTTTCATCCCCTTGATAATAACTTCTGAGCAATGTTATCTGGGCCACCCCAAGAGTCCATAACCATCACACACCTTACTCTTTGGTCTTATGCAGGTGTTATAAGGTTTTATGTCAGAAGACCTCAGAACTATGATTATATACATTACTTTTGTATATAATAATGATTATACTTTCATTTTATTATTGTTACCTTGTAAATAGTTTCTTTTTTAAGCACAAATAGTATTTTAAGTTAATGTTCAACTAAGAGATCTATTTTGATGAATTAATGGATTTTTTAATAAAATAATATTATAATAAAATATTATTATTGTTATTAAATTAATTTTTATTAAATATAAGTGATCGTATAATTTTATGAATGCATTTATAAATTTTACTAAGGGTTTGAAAGCCATGTTTTTCAAAACCTGTGAATTTTTGATAAATGTCTGCTTTTATTTTAATAGTAAAAATTAACATATTTATAAAAATTTTAGATAAAATAAATATTATTTCTGGAATTAGGATGTCAAAATTATCCAACAGTGAATTTTCCATAATTTTCTGAGACAGTCGAATTTTTGGGAAATAATTAAATACCATTTAAATATATAATGTGTTTTATGACATCATAATGACCCAATAGTGATGTAATAAAATACTATAAGCCTTATGTTTGGACAATATATGTTTTACCATTAAAATAATGTGTTTTTGGTTTTTTTTGACTTATTTTACAAAGCATTAATGGACCCTTCAAGACTAATTAACAATCTAGTCTTTTTATATTGTTTTCCTTGGGAGTGTCACTCACCTCCATATAAGAAACCCCATTGTTTTAAAAAGTTTGGACTTTGGGCTTATAAAATATATTTTTCCACTTCCCTTTTCCAAAAACCGTGGGCAAAACCCATGCTCTAGATTGTAGTTTGGATTAGTTTAATAAGAGGTGTCCCAAACCTAAATAATAAAGAAATCCCTCACCTTTCCGATATAAACCCTCCCAAGCTCCCAATTCCTCCTCACTCAAAGCCTTTGGAGTTCATCCGACCTCTTCCCTCCTCTCTCTGGAATCCTCCCATTGTGCCCCAAGCTCCCAAGAATCTTCTCTCAAGCCTTCTCAAGCATTTGGAAGCACACTTCCAAGTAAGGGTTTTTCTTCCATTCTCATTTTTGTCCAATATTCTTTAAATTGTTATTCCTTTTTAAATCAATTATAAATTTTGGGGAATGGTTTCACAATTCCACCATACTACCCTATTTAATTTTGAATGATGTAATACCCCTTTATTTCTAATTAATTTCCTCCCATTTACACTCGTTACTATGTCGAAATTCCGAAAGTAATTTCTCTCTCCTCTTTTACATTCAAGCAATTATTTTATATCATGACTCTAAATTCCATTATAAATATTGGGAGATGTATTTATATGACCCCCTTACAAACCATTTCCTATACATATGATGAGACACTGATTTCTCTCTCATCAACCATTTTTATTAATTCTTACATCACGCTGTTACGCTTCTGAAATTGAACCGATTATCCTAACCAATGTCATTGTTTAGTGAACACCATGCCCATTTCTCTATCATGGGTATTCACCTTTAGGAACATTTACTTATTGTTTAAATAGTTTCATGTATTTATTTCACATTCCTTTATCATGGAATAAATTATGATGTTTTTTGGAACCATTTTATATGATCCATGTGGCACTCTTATGCATGAAATGAAATCTTTAGGAACGGTGCACCCATATAGAGCTCCAATGCATTGGGTAAAGTACAGTATCATGATACATCATGTGCAATGGGTGTTTACTCATGCTAATTGAAGTTCAGTAAGGTTTTACTCATACTTCATGTGCAATGAGTATTTACTCATGCTCCATGTGCAATGAGCCTTGGCACATGCTAATTCCATGTTAAGTGTTGTTGGCTCATTTCCATGCTATGATTATCATGATTTATCATGCCTTTATGTTTATGCTTCTCTTGTGCTCTATTTATATGCATGTTGTCCAACATGTGTTGTATTCCTCATGTTATTCAATGATTATTCCCGTACTAGGCTTTATAGCTCACCCTTTTCTTATGCATGCCCTCAGGTTATCCCATGCAATGCTAAGTACGAGGGAATGTAGTGGTCATGTAAATGAAGTTTTCAATAAATATGTTTTATTTCATGTTATAAGTTGTTAAGTAATGATTCTATGCCCCAAATACACTAGACCTCTTGATATTCTATGTTGTATAAAGTGAATTTTATGTAATAAATTATGTTTAATTATGTAATAAAAGATCAGGGTTGTCATAGTTGGTATCAGAGGATATGTTTAGTTATTTTTGTGATTAGGATTTGAAAACCCTAGTAAAGCCTTAGAGGAAAGACTAATTTTAATAAAAACATCCCTATGTTTTGGTGAGTATTGAGTAAGTGGTTTATCAAGAAAATACATCCCTGTCTAGATACGAGTAGGTAGAGGTGGCTCTGGCACAGATGTATCCTAGTGGTAAAACATGAAACCACTGCTTTTAGCTAGACTCAAAGGGGAACTAGTGCATGACAATGGGCCTTGCTACACTCTTGGTTATGAAACTCCTGGGGATATGAATTGGTAAATTTACAATCTTAGTATGAACCATTATTAAGGGAAAAAAATTCCCTACGAAAATATGTTAGAAAGTAGATCATGGATTACATAGACTAAAGCCAACAGATTCATATGTTAAGGAAATAAAAATTATGTATATGTCATCAGTTTTGTGCTTGGATTACCCTTTATGTGTTACCCTTAACATTCCTTTTATTCCAGCCAATGGCCGGTAATAAGAGGACTCGGGCTAACAACTGATGTGAAGATCAATGTGATGACTGTACTAATGAGATGCCCAATTCAATGGGAGTAGGAATCGTGATCTTTATCACTCTTATATCTTATATAAAATAATATTTGAATAGAAACATGGGTCAAGAGGAACGTTCAACGCCCCCAAAGAATGAACATGTCTTTACTGGGAGCTTCATGAGACAAAGGCCTCCGAATTGTAATGGGTTATCTGATCCCTAAATTGCTGAACAATGGATAAACTCCATTGAAAAGATCTTATAAATCCTTCAATATTATGAAAAAGAGAAGGTTCTCCTGGATGATTATCATATGGAGGGTGAAGTTGATCAATGGTGGATGTTGATCAAAAATATTAAGCCTGAGGAGGAGATCGAGGTGTTGGAATGGATGGATTTCCGGAAGATGTTTTTCGATAAATATTTTTCATGCACCCTCTTGCTTAAGATGGTAAGGGACTTCCTTTAACTCAATCAAAAAGATGACAAATCTATTAGATCGTATGAGTAAAACTTCACAAGTCATGCACAATATGCTTCCGGCTTTGTCGTTACCCCCGAATGCAAGGTTGACTACTTCTTCGGTCGGCTGAAACCTAGCCTGCGGAAAGCGCTGTTGATTCATGACTTCAATAGCTTTGAGGAAATTGTCCAATGTGCCCTTAAAGTAGAAATGGAGATCGGAGAATCTCATTGGTATCATGGGGATAAGAATCATATGGTGGACTTCAATGTTGGTGGTCCGATGGATAAATCCAATGGTGCAAAGAGGATCCAACACCCCACTTGCCAAATCTGAAGAAAGAAGCACCCCAGAAACTGCCTGAAGGAGATGTGGAAATGCTTTAGGGGTGGAATATAAGGGCACCTAGTAGTTAGCTGCTGACAAGAAAAACATGCAGCTACAAAAAAAGAGAGGAATGCTCCGTTCGTACCTCAATGTATTGTTCATTGCTAAAACTACAAATAACCAATGCATCTTGAAAATTAGTTCCCTAAGACAAGGGTTTTCGGAGGCAACCAACAACCTGCAAGGTAGAAAGGGCGAGCCTTTTCCATCACTACATCCATAGTGAACCTCGACAACGAAGTGGTGATAGGTACACTAGTTATTCATTAAATAATATAGAATGTACTTTTTGATTCATGTTCTACGTATTCTTTTACATCTCGAAAGTTTAGTAGAACAACCTCATCACAACCACAAATCATGAAAGTGAAGATGTTGATTAGTACGGAAAATGGGTCAATCATTGCATCCCATTAATATAACTCCTCCGCAGTCATAATTTGTGTATTAAACTTCCTGGTGAATCTCTTCATACTCCCTCTAGTGAAATTTGATGCAATTCTTAGCATGGATTGGCTTTCCATATATAGATCCAACATAAATTTCCATGAGAGGGAAATCACTCTCCATTTGGAGAATTGAACCCTGATTCTTTAAAAGTGCAAGGAGGAAGATGAATATTTTTTAGCTTCATCATCTCAACCATGGATATTACTACTCTATGAGCATGCATATCTGGCTTAGATGATTGAGTCTAAGGAGGCAACCATATTAGAGGAGATGACTATTGTGAGGGAATTCTGAAGTGTTTCCCGAGGAATTGTCTACTCTTCCTCCTAAAAGACATGTTGAATTATCAATTGAACTTATACCTGGGGTGTTACAAATATCCAAGACTCTGTATATAATGGATGTTGTAGAGCTTGAGGAGCTGAAGAAACAACTACTGGAGAATTTGGATAATGGGTTTATACGCCCAAGTGCTTCACCAGGGGGTGCACCAGTCCTCTTTATTAGGAAGAAGGATGGGACAATGTGCCTTTGCATCAATTATCATGAGCTAAAAAAATCATGATAAAGAACAAGTATCCTTTCCTACGAATTTATGACTTTTTTGATCAGCTACATGGAGAAAAATACCTCTTCAAGGTGGATTTGTTGTTGGGATATTATCAAGTAAGGGTGAAGAAGGATGATATCCCCAAACCTGCTTTTCATACAAGATATGGGCACTATGAATTCATAGTAAGGCCTTTCGAACTCACTAATTCTCCAACAATATTCATGGAATTGATGAATATAGTCTTTAGATATTACCACGAAAAATTTGTGGTAGTCTTTATAGATGATATTCTGATATACACAAAAACGAAGGAGGATCATGAGGAGCATCCGAGACATGTACTGAAGACCTTAAAGAAGGGAAAGATCTATGAAAAGTACAACATGTGTGAGTTCTAGTTGACGTAGGTCTCATTCTTGGACCATATCATTACAAGAAATGGGATATCAATGGATCCCTCCAAAACTGATGCAATTGAGGGATAGTCAAGGACAACATCGGTAATATATATCTGTAGATTCTTGGGGTTAACTGGATATTATCGATGATTTGTGAGAAATTTCTCACGATTTTCCAACCCTCTTACCAAGATAACTTGGAAGGGAGTAAAGTTTTCTTGGAGTAATGAATGCGAAGAAAGATTCAAGGAGTTGAAAAGGAGGCTTATCACTGTGCCCGGGGTCACTTTACCCACCAGTGGAGAACTTTTTGTGGTATTCAGTTATGCTTCGATGAAGGGACTGGGATGTGTGTTGATGAAAAATAACCAAGTCATTGTTTGTGCTTCAAGGAAATTTAATGTTCATGAACAGAACTATCCAACTCATGACCTTGAGTTGGCTGTAGTGATATTCTCTTTGAAAATTTGGTGGCATTATCTCTATGGAGAGAAGTGTGAAATATATATGGACCACAGAAGCCTCAAGTATATATTCACATATAAAGAGTAGAACATGCGCTAATGAAGATGGTTAGAGCAGATCAAATACTATGACTGCTTAATCCATTACCACCCTGGGAAAGTGAATAAGGTGGTGGATGCCCTAAGTAGAAAGGACCCATTGATTCTATCATTGATGAGAATTGAAAAGGATCCAATCTTCATAGATTTTATGTAGATGGACATGGAAATTATAAATAAGTGAACATCATCAATTATTTCACAAATTATATCTAAACTGTCACTTTTGTAAAGGTTAATGTATGCTCAAAAGATGATGTGGAAATTCAGTAAAAAGTTAAAGCTATCAAAAAACGAAAATCCTTGGTGTTTAATGTTAATGAAGAAGGAATTGTGAGATTTGGAAAAAGACTATGTGTTCCATCAAGTCTGGAGTTGAAGAAGGAACTTTTGGATGATGTACATAGTTCAAATTTATCTATTCACCCAGGAAACACAAAGATGTATCAAGATCTCCAAGATCAATATTGGTGGGATAATATGACGAAGGAGATCATTGAATATACATCAAGGTTCCTAGTGAGTTTTAAAGTGAAGGCAGAGAGGTAAAAGTCTAAGGGGATGATGCAACCATTACCCATACCAGAATGGAAATGGGAGAACGTCACCATGGATTTTATCACCGGACATCTGAAGAAATCCAAAGGAAACAATGCAATCTGAGTTGTTGTGGATCGTCTTAAAAGGCTGCACACTTCATTGCTATTCTAGAAGATTTCTCATTGGAACAACTGACATAGATATAAATCATGGAAGTGGTAAGGTTCCATGGAGTACCGCTATATATTGAGTCCGATTGAGATCCAAGATTCACCTCTATGTTTTTGAAGAGTCATCAACATGCTCTGAATACTGAACTAAGCTTCAGTATGGCCTATCATCCTCAAACTAATGGCCAATACGAGCGGACTATCGAAACACATGAGGACATGTTGAGAGCATGCTCAATAGACTTTAATGGAATATGGTATCAACAACTTCCTCTGGTAGAGTTCTCATATAATAATAGTTTCCACTCGAGCATCCAAATGGAACCATATGAAGCCCTTTATGGGAAAAGGTGCAGAACACCGGTGTGTTGGGATGAGGTAGGTGAGCGTAAGCAGCATGGACCAGAAATCATCGATGAAATGGTGGAAAAGGTGAAAACCATTCAGCGGCATATAAAGGCAGCCCAGAGTCGACAGAAGAGTTATGTAGATAACTCTAAATGAGGCCATGATTTTAGTGTTGGAGACATGGTATTCCTATTCATATCTCTATGGAATAAGTTCATGAGATCTGGAAAGAAAGGGATGTTATGTCCAAGGTACATCGGCCCCTTTAAGATTCTTGATCGTGTCGGGGTTGTGGCCTATCGACTAGCACTTCCACCTACCATGGCCAAAGACAAGATTTCGTTCATGTATCCCTCTTAAGGAATTACATAACAGACCCATCACATGTAATATCTTCAGAGGTGGTATAGTTAGAGGATGATCTTTCTTATGAGGAGAAACCGGTGAAGATCTTAGATCGTAGAGAAAAAGTTCTACGAAATAATACAATGCCCTTCATCAAGGTGTTTTGGAGAAACCACAAGTTTGTAGAAGCAACATGGGAATCATAGGAAATGATGAAGTAGAGTTACCCACATCTGTTTTGAAGTGGGAAAAGAAAATTTTGAGGGTGAATATTTTTAAGGGTGGAAGATTGCAACGACCCAAACATTCATTAATGGTAATCCCTCTTGATCGAATTAAATGTCTGTTTTTGTAAAATTTTTATTTAAAATGTCATCTTCTTTGGTTTTATGTTATGTATTGTTAATGTTTCTAATATATCCATTGAATAGTGATCATAGGGTTAGTATAAATATAGGGCTTTAACAATTCCAATTTACATAGAAAAAGGAATCGATGGACTCATCTAGTATACGTTCGCTATATAAAGCCCATTTTTAGAGCTTGGAACGGAGGTGGCATAATTGGGATTCACTCTTGACCAAGCCCATGATGAGCTTGAATATGTTAATCTTGAGTGAGACCAACTATGAGAGAAATGGGTGTTGATATAGATTACCACCTGAGCAATGTTATACGAGTCACCCCAAGAGTCTGTCACCATCGCACACATTACTCTTTGGTCATATGGGGTTGTTATAAGGGTTTATGTAATAAGAACTAAGAACTATGTTTATGTATATTATTTTTTTATATAATAATGTATATAATTTTATTTTATTATTGTTACCTTGTAAATAGTTTTTTTAAACCACAAATTGTATTTTGAGTTAATGTTCAACTAAGAAATATATTTTGATGAATTAATGGATTTTTAAATTAAATAATATTTTAATAAAATATTATTATTGTTATTAAATTAATTTCTAATAAATATAATTGATCATATAATTTTATGAATGCAATCATAATTTTTATTAAGGGTTAGAAATCCATTTTTTTCAAAACCTATGAATTTTCTATAAATGTCAGTTTTTATTTTAATATTGGAAATTAACATATTTAGAAAATTATTTAGATAAAATAAAAATTATTTCTGGAATCACGACGTCATAATTATCCAATGGTGAATTTTTCATAATTTTCTGAGAGTCAAATATTTGGGTAAAAATTTAATACTGTTTAAATATATAATGTGTTTTATGACATCATAATGACACAATAGTGATGTAATAAAATAATATAAGACTTATATTCATCCAATATATGTTTTACCATTAAAATAATATGATCATGGGTTTTTTTGACTTATTTTACAAAGCATTAATGAAGCCTTCAAGACTTATTAAACATCTTGTCTTTTTAAATTGTTTTCCTTGCGAGTGTAACTCACCTCCACATAAGAAACCCGGTTATTTTAAGATGTTCGGACTTTGTCCTTAAAAAATATTTTTCCACTACCCTTTAAAATAACCCATGTTCAAAAACCATGGTCTGGTTTGTGTTTTGGATTAGTTTAATGTGAGCTGTCCCAAACCTAAATAATAAAGAATTCCCTCACCTTTCCCATATAAACCCACCCAAGATCCCAATTCCTTCTCAGTCAAAGCCTTTTGAGTTCATCAAACCTTTTAACTTTTCTCTCTTGAATCCTCCCAAGGTTCCCCTATCTCCCATGATGTTTCTCTCAATTCTCCCTCAATCCTTTTGAAGCACACTTCCAAGTAAGGGTTTTCCTTCCTTTCTCATTTTAGTCAAATATTCTTTAAATTGTTATGCCCTTTTAGTTTCAAATATAAATGTTGGGGTATGGTTTTTCACCTCCCCCATACTTCCATTTTTATGTTTTAATTATGGGATACTCCTTTCTCTCTCATTAAATTCCTCCCATGTACACCTGTTACTATGCCGAAATTCTGAAAGTAATTTTCTCTCCTCTTTTACATTGAAGCAATTCTTTTATATCATGACTCTAAATTCCATTACAACTTGTGGGACATGTATCTATATGACTCCCTTACTATCCGTTTCATGTACATATGATGAGACAACCCATTCACTCTCCTCAACCATTTTTATGAATTCTTACGTCATGCCATTATGCTGCTGAAATTGTACCGATTTTCCTAACCAATGTCATTGTGTAGTGAATACCGTGACCAATTATCTATCAATATTATTCACCTTTATGAACATTTACTAATTTTTTAATGATTTTTAGGCATGTATTCCACATTCCATTATCATGGAATAAATTATGATGTTTTATAAAACCATGTTATATGTTCCATGTGGCACACTAATGCATGAAATGTAATGTTTAAGAAGGGTGTTCCCTTATAGAGCTCCAATGCATTGGGTAAAGTATAGTATCATGATAAGTCATGTGAAATGGGTGTTTACTCATGATAATTCAAGTGTAGAGAGGTTTCACTCGTACTTCATGTGCAATGAGGAATTACTCATGCTCCATGTGTAATGATCCTTGGTTCATGCTAATTCCATGTTAAGTGTTGTTGCCACATTACTATGTTATGATTATCATGCTTTGTCATGCCTTTATGTTTATTCTTCTCTTGTACTAAATTTATATGACTATTGTCTAAAATTTATTGTCTTCCTCATTTTATTCCATGATTATTCCCTTACTGGGCTTTATAGCTCACCCTTTTCTTATGCATATCCTCAGGTTATCCCATGCAATGCTATATACGAGAGAATGTAGTGGTCATGTAAAGGAAGTTTTCCTTAAAGATATTGCATTTCATGTTTTAAGTTATTATGTAATGATCCTAATCCCCAAATTCATTAGACCTCTCGATCTTCTATGTTGTATCAAGTGAAGTTTATGTAATAAATTTTGTTTAATTGTGTAATAAAAGATCAGGGTTGTCATACTGTTGGCATGAAGCATGGATGAGATAAGCTAAGAATAAAATAGGGAGGTTGACATGGATGTGGTTTTGAACATGTCACACATATGGTGTATGACATACTTACAGAGGTTGATATCATCCCCATTTTTTATAATATGATTCAGAAACACATCTTAATATTTTAGTACAGCAAAATCACCTTTTTGGGGCTAATCATGTTCTGAATATACTTAAACAGAAGTTTAGATTCTCCATCCAGTTCAGCAGAGATGGCTCTCCTCATGGTTCCATTTCGAGTTATGCTCTTCAAAGCATCATTCAAAACAAACAATTCACTAGAAGGTGGAGGCCCTCTCTGATAGTCCTCACAAATGCCTTCATGAGGTATCCCAAGGTATGTAGCCCATAACCTCGAATAGAATTTGCATCCCTCACCATTTATCTAGCTTCTTATAGAATATCCATCACCAGAATCAATAGAGAACTAAACATACTGATAGAATTGGGTCACTATCATAGTGTAGATAGTTCTATCATCCTTTGAAAACCATTCTAACCAGAAATTCTATTTTAAAACATTACAAACCCGATACTTACTCGACAGAACCCACTTAGGGCATATCATTTTCTCAGGTAATACCACTCAGTTCACCAGATTTGGATTTAGAGGACCTTCAGGTGCTAGATTGGGTGTGATCTTCTTCTTATTTGAGCTATGTTTCTTAGGAGTAGACGATGATGGGCATTTATTCCTCAGGATTTACTGAAGGTTCGAGAGAGAGAAGGGTTTCAGGGTTGAATAAGTGTTATGAATTGAGTGGATAGAATAAAGATCAAGTGAAGAAAAAGTGACACTTCCTTTATTTTATCATTTTGGAATAATAAACGTCACAAAAAATAAAATCGCGGGAAAGTAAAAAGGAGAAAGGAATAATTATCGCGATACGGATTTTACTTTGTAATTAAAATACATAAATAATCATTATGGTGAGACCATATATGGTCTTTATAGTGAGACAGTGAATGAACATTACAGTGAGACATTGACTGAACATGACGGTGAGACAGTGGCTGAGCTTTACGGTGAGACAGTGACTATCAGATAATAATCATGAAATACTAACTGTGAGACTGTAAACATGGAATAGTAAGGTATAAAAAAGTAATAAAATTTCTTAAAGATTTATCCTGCCTATTTCATGTATGATGTAGTCTATTCATACATAATTTAATGGTTTGGTGAATATATCGGCAAGAAGATATTTAATTCCAATGAATTCCAAAGTGATATCACCTTTTTGATAATAATCTCTCAAAAAGTGATGTCTTACATCAATATGCTTTGTCCTAGAATGTGAAATAGGTTTTCTCGAGATGTTAATAGCACTTGCGTTGTCACAATTTATAGGTACATGCCTGAATTTATATCCATAATCTACTAATGTGTGTTTCATCCACAAGATTTGTGCACAACAACTACCAGTAGCTATGTATTCAGCTTCTACAGTAGATAATGCAACAAAAAAAATTTCTTACTACACCATGATACTAGTGACTTGCCTAAAAAGTGACATGTTCCAGATGTGATTTTTCTATCTAACTTATATCCAACAAAGTCAGCATCAGAATAACAATCTAATTCAAATGATTGTCCTCGAGGATAGAATAGTTCTATATTGGATGTATTCTTGAGGTATTTGAAAATTCTCTTTACATCATTTAAATTATATTCCTTAGGATTTAATTGAAAACGAGCACACATACACACACTAAACATAATTTCAGGTTTACTAGTAGTTAGGTAGAGTAAACATCCAATCATTCCTCTATAAGTGGTTTGATCAACTGATTTTCCATCTTCATCAAGATCCATCTTACAAGTGGTGCTCATTGGAGTGTCACTACATTTAGTGCTATTCAATCCAAAACATTTTAGAATATCTCTAGTATATTTACATTGAGTTAAAATAATACCATCATTATTTTGAATGATTTTAAATACAAGAAAGAATCTTAGTACACCCATTAAACTCATTTCAAATTCACTGTGCATCATTTTAGAAAATTATATACATAAACAATTTCTTGATGACCCAATGATAATGTCAGCTACATATATTTCAACAACTAAAACATCATTATAAATTCATTTTATTAAAAGGGATCAGCTATTCCTTTTGTAAAACATTTGGAAATAAGACAAGAACTCAACCGATCATACCAAGATCTTGGAGCTTGTTTTAAATCATATAATGATTTTGATAATTTAAAAATATAATTTATAAAATGGTGGTTTGTAAAACCCATTTTTTGTTCAATAAAGGAATCCTTAGTTATAAACCCATTTAATAATTCACTATTAACATCCATTTGATATAGTTTGAAATTTAGATGTGCAGTATAAGCAAGAAGAATTCAGATTGCTTCAAGTATAGATATGGGTGAAAAGGTATCCTAATAGTAAATTACATATTCTTAATTATAGCCTTGTGGAACCAATCTAGCCTTGTTGCTAACTATGTTACCAGCTTCATCTACCTCATTTCTAAACACCCATTTAGTGCCTATGGTGAATGTGTCCTAGTGTCTTTCAAAAAGTTTCCAAACATTGTTCCGTTCAAACTTATTAAGTTCTTCTTGCATATCCATCACCCAAAATTCATCATTTATAGCATCATTAATGTTTTTAGGTTCATGTTGTGACAATAAGATATGAAGTTCAACCTAATTTCTAAGAGAATATCTAGTTCGAGTTCCTTTGTCTAGGCTCCTACAACAGCATCCAAGGGATGGTTCATAAGAGTTGTAATAGCTCTAGAAAAGGTCGGACTAGTTTTTTCAGGCTCATCAACAGGTTCAGGTTCATTGTGACAAGAGTCTAAGGAATTTATAGAACTGGATGTCTTCACTTATTATTTCACAGAATGGTTTTAGGATTTTGAATTAATGTTTAGATTTGATACATCATCCTCTAGGTTCCCTAGAATAGTTTTAAGCTCATGTGGATCTATTTCCTCAAATTTGACATGGACATATTCTTCAACACCTTTTGTTATTTTATTGCACACTTTATGGGCTTTACTAGACATGGAATATCCTAAAAATATACCTTCATCACTCTTGGATGAAAATTTTTCAAGACTTTCCTTAGTATTAAGGATATTGAATTTTCATCCAAAAACATTAAAGTAGTTAACATTGGGTTTTCGATTGTTCCATTACTCCAAAGGAGTTCTTTTAAAAATACGTTTTATCAACACTCTATTTATTATGTAGCATGTTGTATTGACAGCTTCAGCCCAAACAAAAATAAGTAGGTCATATTCACTAATCATTGTTCTAGCAATCTCTTTCAGAGTTCTATTTCTTCTTTCTATAACTCCATTTTGTTGAGGTGTTCTAGGGGTTGATAATTTGTGACTATAACCCTTTTGTGAGAAAAAGGATTCAGACTCTTGATTCTCAAACTCACGTCAATGATCACTTCTTAAGGATTTAATTCTATGTCTAATAAAGTTTCCACAAACTTGGAATATTTAGTAAAATAATAGCAGGCTTAACTTTTGTGAGCCACAAAGAAGGTATAAGTATATCTAGAGAAGTAATCTAAAAGAACATAAATATAGTGCTTCCCATTTAAACTAGATTCTTTAGATGGTTTAAAAAAATCCACAGGAACCTGTTCGTGAGGCTGAGAAGTTGAAACTTCTTTCATTGGTTTGAAGAACATTTTGTTTTTTTTTCCATTTGACAGGGATTACACACTTTTTCATTTGGAAACTCATGTTTGGGTAGCTCTTTAATTAAGATTTTTCTAGTTATCTTTCTAAGGTAGTGAATATTAAAGTGTCCTAGTATCCTATTCTAGATCCAGGACTCTTTATGAAATACACTTCGGTATGAATCATTTTGAAAATCTATGAAATCTATGTTAATAGAGTAAAGACTTTCATTTATTAATGTAGAGGACACTAATTCTTATTTATAATTAAAGAATTTTCAAGCAAAATTATCAAATCTAACATGAAATAAATCATCACATTATTGTGATAGACTAAGAAGATTATATTTTAATCCATCAAAAAACAGCACTTTATAAATTAAAACTGAGTTAGAGTAACTAATTTGGAAGAGGCCAATAATAATTATTTTGGAATTGTCACCAAATGTGACATGTCCTCCATAAATTTTTATTAGGTTCTCAAATCATGAGTAGTATCTTGTCATGTGTCTTGAACATCCACTATCCATGTACCATAATCTTTTACAGGAACTCTTTAAGAAGGTTTCCTACAAAATGATTAAGCAAAATCAAATTTTGGTACCCATACTTGTTTGGGTCCTGTAATATTTGTAATAGGCACACTAGGAACCCATATCTTCATCATAGGTTTCCAAGAAGAATTATTTAATGTATTTGAATTATAAACTCTATTTGGTTCAGAAAAACATGAAACTGTAGAAAGTGTATCATAAATTGAACTGGTTGATTTTTGTCCAGAACTGGGAGTTAAACTATATGTCCTAGATTTAGAAACAAAATTTATTCTTCGAAGATTTATTTTTCAAGGTTGATAACCAATGCCAGTTTTTTATTTAGGGGCAATTTTTTTAGCTAGCATTTGAGAAAGGGTATTTTTCCATTGGTAAACTTATCTAGTTCATTCTTCAATTGCTCATTAGAAATTTTTTATTCGTTGTTCTCTAAGAGCAGTTGAGAATTTTTCACTTTTTTGGTTGTGAGTTCATATTTAACAGTCACAGTAAGAGCATACTGTTTCTTCAATGATTTATATTTTCCTTTTAGTTCATTGTATGTTTCTTCAAGCATGTTAAAATATTCAAACATTTCTTCATTATTTATATTTTTATAGGCACTCTCATCTCTAGAATAATATGAATTATGTAATAGAGATTCTAGTGTTACCTCAGATGTGTTTTCCATAAAACACATGTTGTCTTTGTTAGCTTGTTCATCATGTGATGTTTCTGATTTTCTTGAACTATCCTCAGAAGAACTCCAGGTTTCTTTCATTTCCTTTTTATACTTCCTATCCTTGTCCACATATCTCTTTTTGTACTTGACTTTGGATAGTTAGCTTTGATATGTCTTTTTTTCTTACAATCATAGAAGAAAATATCACCAGACTTGTCACTTCTTTTCCAATCCTTCTTCCAACATCCTTTATGGTCATATTTTCCCTTGATTATAGGATTTTGGAAAAAGTTCTTCTTCTTGTAAATTCTCATGAATATTCTGGATAATTGAAACATCTCCTCATCATTGTCAGGTGTTTATTGTTCACTAATAGAAATTTCTATCGAAGCTTCTAATTTCCCATTGAATTTTTTTTAGAGGTGGTGGTCTAGAATACAACCGATTTACTTTTTCGTTCATAATCCTATCCCTTATTGACTTTAAACTCTTATTCATACATCATCAGTTTCCCAATGACTTCTTTTATAGGTACCATGATAATGTCGTATGATTCTCTAATATAGACAGAGGTTCCTCTCCATCTGTTAGGAAAATATCTGAGAATTCTCATGATCTGTTCTTTGGGAGTGACTTATCTTCCAAGAGAAATCATTGTGTTGAAAATATCATTGGACCTAAGATACATATCAGATATAGGTTCATCTGGTTTCATTTTAAACTTATCATATTTAATAGTATAAGTATTACATCTCATTTGTTTTCCCTAGATGTTCCTTAATATGATTTAGATAGGGTATCCCAAATTTCATGGGCAGTTTTTAAGAAACAATTCTATTGAATTCTTCATCTTATAAGGAGTACTATATAGCATTCATAGATTTTTAATTTTTATTTTAGGAAGTTTTCAAAGGTTCATCCCATGTGAATCTATGAGTAGTTGGAATCTTATATTCATCTATAATGGAAGACAAAATTTCAAAACCCATACTCTCTAAATGCATTTTCATTTTAATTTTCCACTGAGCATAGTTGGTTTTATTAAAGAATGGTGGTATGTTGGTTGCATAACCTTATAATATATTATCCATAATATATAAATTCTTTGAATGAGTTATAAATTTAGAATTAATAGAAATTTACAGATCATTAATATATAACTACAATCACAGTTGTATAAGGTTAAATAGGGTTTTTAACAAATAACCTCTTATACAAAATTTTGGTCATAGTAGTTTACTCAAGAGGGGGTAGGGGTGAATTGAGTATATATAAAAATTTCTGGTTAAAAATTATTCTTAAACAACTTACCTTATAAGGTTATATACATCCATGTTATTCAAAGTAATATGGTTATGAAGGTTTGACTATTTAAAAAACTTCTTAGGAGATTGATTAATTATAATTAATGTTAATGTCAGTTATTAGTATTACTTTTGAAGCTGTTATACTAAAACAAGACAATTATAACTTCTTTCCAAGATTAAAAATCAACGTGAATTTAGTGATTTCTGAATTATACAGTAAAGCATTAAAACAGAGAAGACCGAATTAAACAGCACAATAGATATGAAACAAGTGGTTCAGTCTTAAGCTGAGACCCAATCCACTCCTCTTTGTGATCACCTACCACTAAGTAGTTTATATAAATAATCTTGATCCACACCCTAGATCGGGGTTAACAACAGTTCACAAGACAGTCTAGGTCACACAGGGATCTCATTCATAGTTCTTCGTGGGTACAAACAACCAAACCACACAAAAAACTCTTCCACACTTATCTATGGGAATACACATGTGTAAAAAGATGTTTGAGTAAATATTTCCTGTGTACTTTAGTTTAATGCAAGGGACATAATGTGTTATTATTCAGATACACACACTACTTGAAAGCTAGAAAAAATGATACTCAAAAGAGAAAAAATATTGAGATAGGTTTAGAAATGCTCTAAATGTTAGTCTTTGCAGCTCTAGATGTCTCAGATGAAGAAGATGCAGAAATCAATTCTTCATATGGAAAACAGAGTGTCACAAGTCAAACAGATCCATATTTTGTTCTTCGTGATGTTTGGCAGTGCGAAGATGTTCCTGATTCTGAGATTAAATTATGCTTCGTGTGTTCTCCAGCAACATCGAGTTGCATGTTAAAATTCTTTCTTAAAAAAATTATCTAAGTGAGTTCATCGTTATCTTTATTATTCTCATTTTTCCTCTATTTCATCTATCATGCCACGCTCTTTTTGTTTCTAGGACACACTACTCTTTTATCATGGGGTGAATGTGTTTGAGATGACAGGTGGCATGTATTCTGCACCTCATACCTTGTACTGTCAGATGACATGTCTACAAAGGAACATTAATTATGTTAGTGAAACTAAAATCATCAAATATGACTATTATAGATTAAATTGAAAGAAAATAAAATAGATTAAGAAATGTTTTCATAGTATGTCATGAAAAATGTGCCTCGTTCATGGTGTCTAGTTCATGGTGTATGGTTCATGGTGTCTGGTTCATGGTGTCTAGTTCACGGTGTCTCATGATCACAGTGTATGCTTGTTCATGGTGTCTCATGGTCATTGTGTCTCAAGGTCATAGTGTCTCATGGTCATGGTGTCTCATTGTCACGATGTCTCATGGTCACAGTGTCTTCTTGTTCACGGTGTCTCATGGTCATGGTGTCTAATTGTTCATCAGGTCTCATGGTCACAGTGTTTTCTTGTTTACAGTGTCTCATGGTCACAATGTCTAGTTTTTCATGGTGTCTCATGGTCATGGTTTCTTCTTGTTCACGATGTATCATGGTCACAGTGTCTTAGACATAGGAAAGTATATGTATTCTGACATAGGGAATGATATTTATTGAATGGATTAAACTTATTCATTTTTTAGATAAATCATTATAAAGTAAATCAAAAGATAGTGTACAGTAACCAAGAATATTGTATATCACTTAATATCTTTGGATTACTTTTACTAAACAATTTTACATTCGATGTGAGATAGATTACAGAGAGTTAACAAGGTTTATAGACTGAATAAGATTTTTGATTATTAAAACATGATTAATACATGAGTAGTCCAACACTATACATAATATATTCCATGTAAATCATGAATGAATCACCTCACTTCGCGAGTCCGTAATCCATTAAACACACAAATGATGTTATCATATTCCCATAAAATGGAATGCATGAAGGTATGTGGTATATAATAATTATATAATCATAAATACAATGAAAAAATAATATACAATATATGTTAATATATTTTTCAGCATTATTCCTTACCATGAAAGGTTCTAATAGAAAAAATGAAGGACATTGGGTTGCAAGGTGGTTGTCTTCCACACACATGAATGATTATTTCTTAACCCATTCGATCGAATATGGAATTTTTTTGTCATACACTAATCATAAAAACATCTAAGTTTATTTAAGATACATATTTTATTATATAAAAATTTTGTAATAGTAATTTATTGGGTGGATAAGGAAATAAAAATAAAACACTTTTAGGATAACATTACCTCTTCCTCAGTTATACATAATAATTTTTCAATAAAACATTATAATGTTGTATTTATTCCCAACGTCAATATTCTAGAATGATGTTAGGGATTTTTTATTTATTTTTTTAGGTTTTTAATGATAAAAAATTCTTGAGAGGTGTGAATATTTGGGGGAATGGGTTCCCTTTTATAGTCGGTGAGGAGTCACATTCTTGTAAATACCCTATTATATTAAATATTGGGTGGTCTAAATTACCACATGTGCATACATAATTGAAAAATAATGGAGGTAAGGTTCTATTTGGTAAATAAACACCTCCAAAACAAAATAATCATTTATATAATGTTCTTCCACATCTTTTACCTTTTATCTTTTTACCATTTTATTTTTTAATAAGGTATCAAGTTTTCTACCATGGGTAATTTATCCATTAAGCCTAAATTATATTTTGAATTATTCTTCATTTTATAAAAATTATCCATAATAACATTTCCAACTTATAAAATAAAAAATCCCATTCATTTGGAATTTAATTTTGACATAATCGCATCAATAGCACAAAAAACCCTTCATTAAACCAAATCATGAATATAATGTTATTGAAATTTATGGCTAAATAGTTCCATTATAAAAGATAAATTAGAACATGAATGGATAATATTTTATATTTATTAGAAATTAAAAATCACTTCAATTAATATGGTATTTTTATTAATTTTAAACCATTTTATAAAATAGTATTTATAAGAAAATAACATTATTGTCAATTTTTAATGTATAAATTTAATTGGATATTAAAAATATCATGAAAATAATGGAGTTTTAATAATCTATGTTCAAAGATATTTAAAGTCACATATTCACTTAAATAAGAAATTAATATAATAATTTCTTCAATTTTATTCACTTTTTATATTATTAGTATCATTTATTTTATTTTATCATTAACTAAATAATTACTATGTGGTCATTCCTTAAGCATCATAAGTAACTAATTAATCACTACAAACAAAATATAATTTATTATGATCCAAAAAATAATTTATCTTTATAAATAAAATATATAATTGAAATAATGTGGTTTTTCACCTGTCCCAAAACCTCATAAATATTATAGGCAAGGAAGGTTCCTTTTATTGTTTTTCATTACATATATTTTTATATTGGTCCCTTTTAGAAAAATGTGTCCCAAAAACTCATAATATCTATCATAAATTCAAAATTATCTAAATAATAAAATAAAATGGGTTTTGTAATAATGGGTAGGTCATTTTGCAACTTATAATCTCTGTTTAGCCACTAAGTAAACTCGTTTTTACCTAATTGATTGAAATTAATTTTATCTATTTCTATAATTATTATGGTATTTAATTTCATTGAAATTATTCTATAATATAAATATAATTATTATAAATATGGAATCCATTTTTTGAAATTATAATTAATGAACTAGTAGATGTTAATTTAAAATTAGTCTTGTGGATGTAACATAAAAGACATTTTTATAATGAAGATGTAAAAAAGTTTATGTTGTTTTAATAACTAAATTCAATATTAAAATGATTGAAATAAACTAAATTGTAATAGTATATTTTTTATTTTACTATTTTTTATTATAAACCCAAATCAAAATATAGTTTATATTTATAAATTATTTAAATGAAACAAAAGTTTTCAATTAAAATTATTTATTTTTCATTATTCATCAAATAATGAAACTTCTCAGAAAAACACCAAAAATTAAAACTAAATTAATTTTTATAATATTATTTCAAAAATTATTTTTATATTTTATTTAAATCTTGTAATATTTGTAAAAATTAATTTTATATTAAGTTCACCAAGCATGATTAAACTGTCCTTTAGAAAAAAAATTATTTCTCAGAAAACAATACATTTTCTGTTAAATTATTCTAATTTTTTTATAATAAAATAGATAACTAATAAACATGTGAGAAATTTATATTTTCATAAGATTTTTTTAGCCATTTATTCCATTAATTCCAATTTCTATATTGTATTTATCATATTAAAAAATAATATTAATTGTATTTTGTTATTCGATAAACTCGATCTTTTATGTAATGAATGCTATCGAAGGAACTAGTAGTTATGTGTAACGCAATATAAAATTATAATTTCTTATAAAAAAATAAATCAACATTTTCTATAATTCAATATAATTCAGTATTACAAGAAACTGACAATATCGAAAAAGATACCTTTTAGAATTTTAAGTGTGTTCTAAGAACCACTTCAGTTATGATAGAAAAGGACATCCCTTTATCCTTTTTATAAAATGTTTTTTGATGAATAATATCCTTATACATGATGTACACTTACCATAACAGTGTTGATATTTATGTGTATACTTTTTAAATGGTAATGTGGATATATTAGTTATTATATTGAATGGTTATATCTATTTCTGTGATATAATAACAACCTCTAGACACCATGACATTAATATTAAATGTATTTATTATGGTCAAGATACATCATAAAAACTAGTTAACATTAATGTATAACAATCAAGAGTTGGGGTATCATAATCATTAATACACATTCTCATGAATTTCTCACTTGGTGATGTCTATTAGATAATATCCTGAGGATAGGCCCACCAATTAGAAGATCTCATGTTTCAAGTTTCATTAGTTGTTCTTATCTATGAAAATGTGTACTGGTATCTTTAATTGATATAATTATCAATATGATTCCTTTTATCATGTAAATTGATGAAAAGAAAAAACCATAACATTTAATATGTGTAAAATTATCTTTTTTTGGGAGCGTTATTGGTGGTATGACATTAGTTGAATGATAAAGCTAGAATTTGTCACTTATTATTTAAGAAAGTGATATCCAATGCATAGTTGATTAGGAAAAATATATCCTCATTAAATTCATGGACATGGTAGACTAATGTAAATTTGTCCAATTGGATCAAAAAATCATTATAAAATAATGGATGATTAAACAAGTTAAGAATATTTATTTATAATATATTACATGATGGTTATATTATATTACTCAATGCATGTTTGTAGGAGGGATACCATTCTTATGAATACTAATTATATATTAAAGGTCCTCTATTGGTTACTATACTCCACTCTTATTCTATGAATAATACTCGATGTTTTCTAGATAAGGTCCTAGAGAGTCACATATAAAAGTGTATTTAAGAGTCTTCCCTGTTTATGTTGAATATGTGTATAGGACATGGTGGTCCCCACCATGTGGACCTAGGGATGTCGATGTTTTCACAATCTCTTATGAATAAATAAATGCAATATTATAAGATTATAGAATAATTGTATTGCATTTTTTTATTAAAAATGTTTACAATCATTTATGTAAATAAATGTAAAAAATTATATGAACAAATATTATTTTAACATCAATGGTTCATTTAATATTTTTGGAATTATGAGTTTTTTTATTGTCTTGATTTTATCATGTAATATATTCAATATATATTACAAATATGATATAAAAATAAAAATGACATTATGACATATTCAATTTATCATAAAATTATTTTTATTACTTATTTTGTGGTATTTACATATACAAGGGTAAGGGAAAATATTCTAGGTATTTAAATATTACAAAAAAACTATGACAAGAAACGTTTTTAGACAAATATTCATACCAATGAAATTGAGAGCTCATATCTCTTCTTTCCTCCATATAAGAGGGAGAAATCTCCCATATAAGCTTTTGGTCTTTAATATTCTTCATAGATCGAAAGTATGTGATCATGGTTAATGTCATGACGTTGAAGGAATTATTAGAGCTCCATAATAGCACCTCAAATTTAGTGATCGGTGTCTTCACAGATTCATGAAGCATGTGGGAAAAATCGGGAGTGTTCAAGATCTATCCTTCTAGCAGTGATCTCCATATATGTGTGATATATTAAGTTTCCTCTAGTTAGAATGTGGTACATGTTTGTTTAATTATTTTGCTTTTATATATTCATAAGAGATCCTCATATCTCTAACGGTGCTCAAATCACTGAAGATGGTAGATTACATCACTCCAGTGGTGAAAATTCTTATATATTTGGCACACAAGAATCCATTTTGTATCCCAGTACCTAAAATTTATCTATAATATTTGGAATATAGGTGGATTTAATTTCTTTCCTCCTTGGGATTTTACATTAGAGTTTTTAGAATCCTCATTTTTCTCTTATTTTTACCAAAACTAAAAGACTAATTAGATTTCCCACTCTACATTTCTACCATTAGAGTAGATTGAAAAAGTTATTCATATTAACACAGTATCTTATTGGAAATGACTTTCAAATTCATGGTTTCAATCAATTAAAGAATTGATCCCCTTTTACCATTGGTTCTATGATAAATCTAAAAGTGTATATTGAGATTCTTAAAAATAATTCTTTATATTTATGAATGGATTAATTATCCTTCACTTTCAACTCCAGAAAGTCCATTTACATCCTATTATGAAGAGCTTTTTGAAATTATTTTTTAAAAAAACCCCTCTTAAACTCCAGAATGTCCCATTACATCCTTTTCTTATGAGGTTTCTCCCCCAATCTGATTTGGGAAGTTCAGTCTGGACTTCCTTATTGGGCTAGAGCACTCTACCATTTCCTTTACATGTCATTTGGGATATGGCTGATTTGGAGGGATGGAAACATGAGGAGGGACCATGCTTGCATGGGATCGCCGAGTGTACAGCTTAGGGATGGTGGTTATTGTTGTTGTGTGTATGTGGTAGTTACTGATCTCTCCGGTTTTTGTTTGGGTTTGTTTGGATGTCTTGTTGGACCTTTTGGTTTCTCACATTTTCCACAAAACTGTTTCCTGAATAAAAAATAATAATTTTCAGTCAGTATTTAGGGACTATATCTATAATCAACAAATTTCAAAAATTATATTTATTGTCTCCCAAAAAAAACATATTTGTATGCATATATATATATATCACTCTTAGGACCTTCCATCGAAACCTATAGAAGAAAAAGATTATAAATTGTGAGCTTAGATTATTAGTTAGGGTAAACTTGAGAGATATAAATCATAAGAGTATAATATGGTCAAATTGAAATAATAACATAATCATGTACATCTTATCAATGTAAAATATTCATTTATAGAAAATCATATATCAGAATCTCCAATATCAAATCATATATTGATGAATGATTAATATGGGTTGTGAAGTATAGAACCTCATTCAAGATTCATAATATATAAATGTTGAATTATATACGTAGTAAATAATAATATTGTTGGAATAAATTTTCAAAATCATATAAATACATAATATTATGAGCATATCTAGAAGAAATCACACTCAAGCATCAAAATTTTGACTTATCTATTCAAAAAAATCAATTCGAAATCTTGTAACCATATAAAGAAACAATCACACTCACAAATGAATATTTAAACATAGTTATTATCAATCATGTACAGATATATATTTATCATCTTATGAGATATCAAGGTAACATTAACCAATTCATTTGTGGGAATTTATAGACCAAACCGTCACATAATCATAATCCATTCCTTTGTATTTCACATAGTCATGAAAACACTTGTCATTTCATCATAGCTTCACACGTGTAAAGGAAAACAGTTTTCATAAAGACATATTCATCATAATCAATAACCATATAGAGAAACAATAGGGATGGTATCATTGTATAATGTCCTCGGTGAAGAATAAGTTATAACAAAGGATCTTTTTGTGGAATAAAAAATATTTCATGCATCACTAGAACATTTTTTTTGGAAAATAATAGTTTATTTTTTACATAAATTGTTTAAAGTTGTAAAATTTCTATAATATATGAAAAAAAGTTTATTAGAAAATTGAAAATTATTATTTAAACCAAATATTAATTCTAATGGCGGGTGATGTCATCCATTATGAGTATGTAAACCCAAATATTTTGTTCTCAGTTTGGGTAAAAAAGTACCTCATTCAGAGAATGGCCAGAAGATTAATTTTAAACCATTTTATAGTGAGAGATCTACTGAAAAAATGAATTTAACAATCATTAAAGGATAGTGAAAACATTATAAAAACTTTTTAATGAAAATATTCACATGGTAGAAAATATTTTTTAACCAAAGATGTATTAAGATAAATTTTTCATAAAAACATTTTTTTATCCATTTTGTATAAAAAATAGAGGAAAGAGGTAATATAAAATAAAAATAAAGGAATAATAAGATAAGAATATATTATATTTGTTTTATATGATAAGATCTATATAGTTTCCTTTAATAGAAAAATATCACAGAAAATATTGAAATGAAATGAGATTGGAACATAAATCCCTTACCTCAAGTCTCATATTTATTCATACACATTAAAAAAACCTATTTAAAAATATATATTTATTATAATTATTTTATAGAAAAATATTATTTCATAATATTCAATTTACGATTCTATTATAATTTCCAATTATCCTTTTATTTACAATTGTTCCTTAAAATATATATTTGTTGTGAAAAATCGTCAGTTTCAATGCGTGTTTCAATTCAATGGTTCTAATAATTACTCCCTAGTCTTTGTTTAATCCTCTCATAAATCATAGTCAGGAAATTATTATAATGTTTATTAATTATAAACAATTTTTTAATGATTCTCATTGAGCAATGATTATAAATTAATTATAAGACTTTGTAGAGATGGTTGTCCATATGTACACATGAGTTTTGTTTACACTTTTTATGGATATATTGAAAAATATTAAATTAAAATTGAGATTTATATTATAATTACTATATAACTTTTATAATAAATATTTAATAAATATATTTTTATTACCAAACTAAAAAAATATGAAATTTTAAATGAACTACATCTCTTCATGTAGGTGGTAGTCTGCACATATGTATGAGTGATGTTGTCTTCTTCCAACATATGGGAAAGTAAGATGGAAGAAAACAAATTTTAATTACAGGAAAAAATTATGTTTTAAATATAAAATATAAATATAAAATCAATCATAATAACCAATGATAAAATATGGTTATGGAAAATGAATCATATCAATACGTGGAGGTGGTAGATGACACAAATGCATGAGGGATAATTTCATTTATCATGTAATGGAAATGAGGTGTAAAATGGTTTTCTCATAATAATAATAATAGAATATTATTATATTTATGATATAAAATTAATTATTTTAGGATAGATAAAATATATTTAATTTATGTAGAAGAAGAATGAAATATAAAAAATATTAGTAAGAGCATGGACCTCTTTCTTGAGAAATCTCCATTGAATATCTTCTAATTTACCATTTGGTTTCCTTTTAATAATAGCATCACCCCTAAAATGTTTATTGAAATTTTTAAAATAGATTTGGTTATTTTTTTAAATAAATGGATCAAGTGGTGTGAAGATGATAAGATAATGGTGTTTCATTTTCTAGTGAGGGGATTAGTACACGTGTAAATATTCAGAATGTTAAACAAATATAGTTAAATTCATGAGAAAGTGGAACTAAACTGGATAAATAATAAATATAGGATCCAATAAAACCAAATTTTATTTATCCAATAGGATTTTTTAAAGTTATTATATCATATTAGCACATATAACTTCAGATTAACCTTTCATTAATCCCTTTTAACCAATACAATAATAATAAATTTTCACCAACGTTACTATTCATAATGAAAAAAATTAATTTACCTCATTACATAATATTTTTCATATTGATTCCAAATATCAATTTTACCTGATACAATGCTCATAAGTGGACGAAATCCATTTCAAAATATTTTGGTATAACACAACAAAACTATTTTCACGAATTGCATTCTTATGAAAAAACCTGAGATTACCATAATTTTTTCCATTTATAAAATATTATATTAGTGTTAAAATATATTATTTAATATTTTATAAATATATTTTATGAAGATAATTATACATATAAATTAATTTCATTTATTAATATAAAACCACATTATCTTTTTAAAGATGTTTTTTTAGAAAAAAACTTTTTTTACATTATATGATTTTATTCTAATTTTAAATCTATTGAAAACTAGTAAATGATTTTTAATAATATATAAAAAATATTTTTTCATAATATAGTTATTTATGTTAAATACTAAGAATAAAATTACTTTTCAATAACTTTCACATTAAATATTCATATTTAAATGGTATATCATTGTCCATTTAAACTTAGTGTTGGAAATAAATTAATTTTTCCACGATATCAAATTTATTTCAAAAAATATATATCAAAAACTATTTTGGGGTTACATAGGATCTAGAAAACTTTTTATTTTAAACTTTGGGAACAAAAAATATAAAGCACCATACGGTAAAATATGGTTAACCAAAAACCACTTATATTCATAAAAGATATCAAACTAAAAACAACCAATGGAAATATAAGAAAAAATATATCCATTTTTACTGATGCTCTGTGAATTATCTTGTGTAAAAATTTGAACATGATAAAAACATTTCCATAAATATTATGAGATCAATAGTTTACCCTTAAAAATTAAATATAAGCTCATTATTTCTACATATCATGGTGAAATTTAGGTGTAGAAATTTAATCCTCAAATCCAAATTATACTAATATATTTAAAACATTTGTCTAAATTGAATTACCTAAAGCAATAGTTCACCAATTTTTATGAGTGACAGAACATTAAAATAAAAATTAACCATTGATAAAATAATAATATACATTAATTGTGGGATAAATAGTCATAAAAAATTTATATTAAAAATATATGATGAGACTTATATGAGAAAATTGTGTTACAATTACTTAGCCTCATCAACACAGATTAGTAAAAAGTTAGAGAATAAAAAAAATTCATAATGCTTTTAGTAAAAACACTTATCCACAGAATATATAAATATATTCTATTTATTTCCATGTATATATAAAAATATTTACTAGAACATACATTTATATATTTATCAATAGAAAAAATAAATGAAATACTAGTTTCATATTTATGGAAATAAACAAAAAACCGTTATCTGGTATGAGATCTGAATGATTAAACTATAAAAGTCCAAATATAATGATCTATATGACATTAAATTTATAATAAAAACATTTAATAAATTGAAATTCATAAAACCATATTGAAATATACGTAAAATTTATTTCACTAAAATCCCGTAATATATATTTAAAGAAATTTTTGAATCATGCTCATTATTCCTCCTCAAAGATTTTATCAAAAAAATATAGAAAACACTAATTTCCCCAATAACTTCATGTGGATGAGAATAGTCTGTGAAAATGTTCTGTTTGGGACACCCACAATCATATTGGTATCACATCCTCATATTATTGATTTTTGATTAATTTAAATTTTACCATAATTTCAGTGATCCCATTAATATAGACAAATATATGTCTTGATTATTAACACAAAGTAATTGTATGATTTCTTTACTCAAGTGTAACCACATTCATTTTCAAACTTCCTTCCCATTTTAGGTTACTATTCACCTCTTCCTTAATAATACTGTGGATTACTTCCCTTATCCTCCCTGCATTAATATTATTTTTTAATCATTTCCTTTTGATATATCACATTATCCATATTTTTATTCTTATATTATATCTTAACATTGACATTTATTTTTCAATTCACATTGTGTTTCCCTGATCAATATCCAAATCATAGTTATTTCTCCTTCTACTTTAATGTTGATAATATAACCATTTTCCTTTTAACCTGTAAATATTCCCCCCTTAAGAGAGAAAAAAATTTCTATCATTATTTTCCTCTTCGCAAGATATCTAAAAAATAATAAAAACCTTGAATCACGCCCAAAAAACAACCTTTTAGCATGGTATACTTTTAACATGGTCAATATAATACAAGGTATATCCCAGTTTCCCTTAAAGAGTAGTAATCATTATAATTTCATGTTCATTCATGTTGTACACCTTCAATCACTTTTTTGGTTTGTTCACCCTAATAACATTCTTAATTAACATCGATGGAACTATATTGTGCATGAAACCATAATAAATATAATTTTTTTTGTAAACCTGAATTTATTTCCTCTAATGATAACGTTTCCATTGACCAATCAATTTTCATTATATCTGAATAAACACAGAATTTTTTATATTGAAGGAGTATTAACCCCCAAAATGGCCATCCAATACCCATCCATGGTAAACATCATGAAGGAGAACATTCCCCTACCATGTATCCAAAGTATATCCCTCATTCCCTACCTTGTAATATATGGGCATGTTCATTATATTAATGATAATAAACTGTAAAATTATATTTTATTGATAAAAAAGAGGAAGGATCCACCAATGGATAAATACATAAATAAAAAATTATATACTAGTGAAGGATAAAATAAAAATACAAAGTGTTAGTAAAGAGGTATATTAGGGATAACTAAATATTCTTTCCTTAAGAATCCATTTATTTGTGTAATAAATAAAATCCCTATCTTGGATATAATAAGAGATTATACATGATTATTTATTTTGAAAATATTATATATATATATATATATATATATATTTACATCATGGTTTTAACCATTCTGCCAATAGTTTTTATGATCCATAATCTCTAATATAGTCTTAGTCTTTATGGATACCAATTACTACCTATTTTTCAATAAAATGGATTTCAGTTCATTAAAAAATTTCCCAAATAATTCATCCACATCATCCTAGTGTGCCTTCTCTAGAAGATCTAACTCTAGTAAATTGGGGAATTGTGGCTCAAAATCAATAATTATGGGGTCCACCAACAACACCTCTAATTTTTCTGTCTTAGCCACAAATCCCTTAATATTATTATAGATAAGATGGAAGTTAAACCCTCAAAATCCCATGTTAAAAAATATATAACATGAATGATTTATATAACTATACATCTTACCTAAAAAATTTAGAGTGATAGGGTTTTTAATATTATAAATGTCCCTCTATCTATTACCATGGATTATTATAGTAGTATTGGGTTTAACTCTTCAAAATTCTCTAAAATATGACCATATAGAGGAACACAATGACATAAAAAAGGGCCACTAATAAAAAACACTCTGTGAAACATACATATTAGTTCTCATATGGGTTTATATCATACTTTTGTGAGTCTATATATACAATTAAATTCATATTTCTATTACTATATTGGTACTCCAGGTATGTATTATATAACATCTTATCTTCCATGGAAGAAATGTTTTATATTTTTTCAAATATATATATGGGTATTTTTAGTTTTCCTTTTGAACATTGTCATAATTTTGTTAAATCATAATGTTTTCAAAACACTTATTATTATCCTGTCTATCATCATATAACAATAACACTAGATATTGGTGATCAGGAAGTGTTTTTGAGTTATTATGTGGGTCTGGGTTAGGTTGTTGAGTGATTTGGATTTTTATATACACTAACATCAACTCTAAATATTTTAATACCTTATATATATATTAGAATAAATTTAGATACTATATGAATCATGGATAAAAGCCTTGTTTTTTATTTTTTAGACTCTTCAAAACAAGTTTCAAAGAATGTGGTGATATATGGGAAATTACCTTATTCCCAGGTTTTCTTTTCAATTGTAAATATATGTCAAACATATTATAAAAATCATCAATGATACGTTTAATGATGTAAAACAAAATAATGAAAATAATCTTAAAAATTATATTCATTTTTAGTGAGATTTTATAGTGTTTGATTTCACTGTCTAATAGTGGGAAAAGACCTCAATATGAACAATTATTATCTACCATTTGAACCAACTAAGTTAAAAAATTAGTTAAAATATTTGTAATTATGGTAGAAAACTTATTAGAACCCTGAAAAAGCATCATACATAGTGTTCATCAACTTACATATTCTTAACTTTACCCAACATCAATTGGTCTCAGTTTCAAGAGCTCAAAAATTCTCTTGAGTAATCAATGGAACCTTATTTTTAAATTCATAACCATAGTTATATTTATATAGAATGTTAATATAATTCATTACAATTCAATAAAAAAGAAAAAAGTTTTGAAAGTAAATTAAGACATTATGGAAATGAGTAACCATCTCCCCATTATACTATAAGAAATTTATTAACTCTAATATTTGTTCCATGTTTAGAATTACCAGGGGTGATAATTGTATGTTTCCTTAGATATGAGTGACTAAGTTATTGGTTTTTATTTATATAATCTATTTGTGAATCAATATAAATATTAACATCAAATGATTATTTTATCTCTAAATATACTCCCTTACCTTGTATGTAATAGATAAAATGTAAAATGGGTTATATCTATTAATTCCAATGAAATTTAAAAATATAAATTTTTTCCCACTAAGGATATAGTATAATGAATATGTAAATATAGAATTAAATATTTAAATGATCATTTATCTGGTTATTAAATTCATCTTATTCAACTCCTTTATTATCCTTTTTTTTACCATTAAGAGTGTGAAAACTAACATTAGAAAGTATACCTGATTATCATTAACAATGCTTCAGGTCCTACTATTATAGAATATAAAATTTTAAGAAATAATTATAAAAAATAAATCATTCAGATAGTTAAAATAAATATTCTCTAAAAACTAAAACCCATTAAAATAGGAAGTCTCCAAATTCCACCATGTAAAAATTATCCCACCAAGAACTCCATGTGTTACAGGATACTGAATGAAGAATTGGAACAGAAAATAGTTTATGAATCACTATTAATGGATAATTGAGTTAGGTAATTTCACCTTTTATATTGGTAGTGATATTTTTTTTAACCAACACTTATTAAAATTTATTATTCTTCTGTATTTTCTGTCGATCCTCTCCTATGATTTTGTGAGACATAACTAGAAATATTTTTCCATTCCCATGGAACCTGGGTGTGAGTATATCCAAGATTCAATATGTCCTTGATGGAGATCAGTCAAGGATTTAATAATTTTCAATACTTACTGTGTCTTTTATCTTCTTGGGAAAATATAAGCTAAAGTTAGCACATCCCCATGGGGTGCATCTGTATAGTGACATTGTATGAAAGTGTGATGATTATTCTTTGAAGGTAGTGGAAGTAGAGATAAAACTAATATAGTGTGTATGTTTGACCATTAATAGTCCATCAATTCACCCCACAACTAAACCATCTTGGGGAATAAACAAATATGAAAATTTTCAATTTCTCTGAGAGACATCATTTCTGACTAATAATCCTCTATATGTTAAAAAATGATGTTAAAGTGATATCCTTGAGATCTGACTACTACCCATTCAACCATTTTTATTGTTGAACCCTAAATGGGGATTTTTAGGAATTATTGGAACCTTGTTCCCTAGATGGGTGTTAGGTTATGAGTTTTATACTATCCAATGAACCATCCCAAAACTAATTTAAATTTATATAGATGTGATATGATTCATTTTCTTATTATATATTCATATATTTATTAATAATTATATGATAAGGTTAATGGGGTTACCATTCACTAGAGGTTCTTATATAATAATTGTTCTTAGTTATTCCTTATTATGTGATATATTTAAAGAAACAACTAGTCACTCGATTACTTATTTAAGAACCACCACTAAATAGAATCTTACATCCACAATAATTAGGATTCACTAATTCCACCCTCCATTCTTCCAATAATCTAGTATATTCCAATGGTTACTCACATTACCATAGGTACAAAGTCTTCTAAATCCCCAAGGCCTATTCACCAATAGATTTAGTATATGTTATTCAAATAATATAGACATACTTAAATTAAATAAGATTTTTGTGTGTTATATATCCATCCCAATTTCATCTTGAGAGCCTTTTGTGACATACATTCCATATTTGGGACATATTTTGTATCATCTGTACCAATGGATATAGGAGGGATTCTAAAAAATCCACCTAAGATATTTAATCTACTAATATTATTTAGATTCCAAATATTAATTAAAAACACTCTATATAATAAGAAATATGTGTCGATCAATGGGATCCAATGGATGTTGATCCATGTAAATAATGTAAAAGCACACGTCTCTAAGAAATTATCATTTGGATGAATGTATATAAATATAATGAACATTCAATAAGATATCAGTAGGTTCTATCCAAAGGGAAGACTCTCTTTTATTTTTGGAGTGTTGATCCTACAGACTGAGTCACATGTATATGATGAGCATACTGTCATATATGAATATATTCACCCCAAATGACACCCACTTTATTCCATTCAATCAATTGATATTATATTGATGGATCTCAAGTTTGTGATGCCTATGAAACCCTAATATAATTATTTTTTCCTCAAAGGAAGATCCATTTACCTTATTTCATCAGTGTTCATCTTAAATATTCATGTCCATGTATGTAATGATCATATACATAATAATTATGAGGTTCTCACCAGACGATAACTTCATATAATTCTTGTATAAATTTAAATTACTGAGTGGTCACTATATAGATCTAAATAATAAAATAACATCATTTGTGACATTAAACAATATAAAAAACTTATAAAACTATAGAGGATCCTACCACCCCTTATGTGGAAGTATAAGTATAGTGAATCATACTTTACATACATATAAATTACTTCAACATTAAATAATAGTATTTAAATTATATAAAAAATCCATGACAGGACCATATTTTTATAGAAAATTTTGACATAGGGAAACATAAACCACTAGTTCATAAGACATCTAAACTGTCTCCCACTTATTCATTCAAAAATAGAACCATTTTTTATATATCTTACTTAATAACCTTCTTCATGACCAAGGGAAATGAAACAAAAGAAATGGCGATCTCAGCTTCTTTTAAGTGTAAATAAAGAGATATGAATCATATCATATTCATAACACATAAGAACAAAAAATTTAAAATCTTATCCTGCATATGAATGATTGTGATATCATGACATGGGAGAAATCATAAAAGATCATAAAAATCAATGAATGTAATACAATAATTAAAAACAAAAGACATGAAATTTTATTTCATAAACAGAAACATATAAAATTATTTCATATTAATAAATACTCATTTCCAATAATATCATAGAAGAGAAATTCCATTATTGATCTGAGCTATCTATTCCTTCCAGCCCTATATAACTTATCCTAGATCATTTCCTGGTCTAGCCCTGTCAATCTCAGGGGATAAAATATTTACCCAATTAATTAGAGGGAGATATATGTCCAACCAATTGAATAATGAAATCACTCTTACATATGGCAGAAAAATATATATAATTCATCGTAAAATATGTTGAGTCAATAAGGTTTTCCTTATGAATTTTTCATTCTTTCTTGTTTTGAAAATCAGAAACACCTTATACATAAGCAAATATAAATTTTACCTCCTTAAAGAAAATTACTTCTTTAAGGAAATTTACCTTAACCTAGATTTTCATATAAATATAAATATTTTTCTTAAGTATAAAAACCGGATTCTTAACCAAAATACAGGAATCATATAATGTAAATATTTGGAGCATTATGTGTTTGGGATCTGAATTCTGAATGTGAACTGTTATGAAGTTCCAATCCGAATTCTGGACTCCGAATTCTTAAATAGTTCGACTCCGAACTCTTAAGTAGTTCGACTCCGAACTCTTAAGTAGTTAGACTCTAAACTCTTAAGTAGTTCAACTCCTAACTCATGAGTAGTTCTACTCCAAACTCTTATAAACTTTGACTCTGAAATTTTAAGTAGTTCGACTCCGAACTCTTAAGTAGTTTGAATCCTAACTCTTATGAAGTTCAACTCCGAACTCTTAAGTATTTCGACTCCGAACTCTTAAGTAGTTTAACTCCGAACTCTTAAGTAGTTCGACTCTAAACTCTTATAATGTTCGACTCAAAACTTTTAAGTAGTTCGACTCCGATCTCTTATGTAGTTCGACTCTGAAATCTTATGAAATTCGAATCCAAACTCTTAAATAGTTCGAATCCAAACTTTTACTAGTTCGACTTTGATCTCTGCAAGTTCAGATTCTGATCTCTGGTGAAATTAGACTCCAAATTCCTATAAAAAAGAATCCGTACTTTTCTTATCATAGACTCCGAATTTCACTTTGGTTAGACTCTGAACTTTTAATTTACTTACACTCTGAAATTTTGTATAGATTTTACTTACATATGATCCATTTCAAAATGATGATGTGCATTCAGTTATACATGATTTATTATTAAACGATGTCGTCTATTCTGTTTTTAATTAACCGTTGGTTGAGTTACATGTGTACAGGTCCCTCCGAATTTCATGGAAAATGTGACCGTTGGAGGAGGGAGACAACCGTTGGAAATTTTCCTATAAATATGAGCTCATTTTAAAGAGCTCAATAACAAGTTGATCGATCTAGAGACCAAATGCTGTTAAGGTGATTTCTAGAGAGAGAATCTTTCCATGCCTTGTGCATACTGAACTGCTCATTCAGATTTCTTTGTGCAACTCCAAATGTAGGTGATTACATTCGAGGACTTCCGAGGATAGGAAGACAGAGGTGCTGACTACCATTAAGTTAGAGGGCTTCCTTACTGAGGAAGACAGAGGTGCTGACTACCTTGAAGTTGAGGGCTTGCGGGGACAGTAAGACAGAGATTCTGATCTTCATATTGACGGCGTACCCTAGTGTGGGTAAGACAGACTTGCTTTAAAGTATAAATCAGGGGACCTTTATCCAAGGTTGTTGGATACCCTTCTCTTTGGGATAGAAGACTTATATCTCGTTACTAGTAATTTTACTACTTGTTTGTTTCCGCTGCATATTTTATTGTAAGTAAAGAATAACCTTCTTATATTTCCTTACACTAGTACTCTAATATGTTTATATTCTATACACTTTAAGGTAGAATCTCATATTGTAAACCTTAGTTCCAATTCTCCAATTGGTGTTAGAGGTGTTGTGAATCTGCTTAGTTTAACATTGTAAAACTTAGAACTTTCCTTGTCTAAGGAAAAAATAGTTATCCATAACCAGATTTAAAGGTCCCAATTGAATTTTTAAAGTGTACAATTCACCCCCCCCCCCTCTTGTATATTGATCATCTACATCGTTATTTCGATCCTACAATTGGAATCAAAGGTTGTGAATCTCGAAGCTGAAAAAAAAGTTTTCTTATCGATTATGATGTGCATAGAATGTCCTTCAGTAAGGTAACAAAGTGGTCTAAAAGAGGTGATAAAGATTTAGTTCAGATTGAATTTTTTCAGGCTGATGTTCAAAATGCCTTTGACACAGCAGATAAAAAGATTAAGAATCTTCAAGATGAGCGATAATTGAGCAGAGTTCCCAGAGTCAACAAGTGAAGGAACTAAATGACAAGGAAAATTCTCTGGCTCAAAATCTTATAAATGATAGAAATATCTGAATTGAGCTTGAGAAAAGAGTCATTCAGCAAGATGAAATAATAAAGTTGCAGAAAGAAGCCATAGAGGCTCAGGAAGAAGCTCAGGCAGAAGCTTTAAAATTCAAAGAAGAAAAGACAAAATCCTTGGAGCGGCAAGTCGAGGAAGACCAAAGAGACCTAAATAAGCTCATCCCGAAGGAAAAGGAAGATAAATTAACCCTCTCCGATCTTTTGTTGTAGTTTTCTTTATTTGTAAACTTTTTCCCAACTCTAATGAAATGTTATTTGGTCCGTTGTATCATGTCATATACTAATGTTTCAGGTACCATATTTTCTTTTCCATACCCTTTAATTCTATTTGAAAATCCCAAAGGGGGAGAAGGAAAAATAACTACTCCTAAGGAAGAGAAAGAAAAATTTAAATGTGAAATATTCTTAATGTAAGGGGGAGTTTCTCACTTCGAAGTTTTTCATTCACATGATAATGTGAACTCCACTCCAGAAATTCAGAATACAATCCTTAGAGTTTCAATGCCTAAGGGGGAGTTAGTTGTATTCACTTTCATACATGAAAAAAGGGAGATAAGTTTTAATTTCAAAGCCTAATGAAAATTATCAAAGTCCTTATATTCTTTTTTTTTGTATGAATGTTTGTGCTTTCCAAAAAGAGCGATATTGTTGAGTCAATAGGGTTTTCCTTATGAATTTTTCATTCCTTCTTGTTTTTAAAATCACAAAAACCTTATACTTAAGCAAATATAAATTTTACCTCCATAAAGAAAATTTACTTCTTTATGTAAATTTACCTTAACCTATATTTTCTTATAAATAGAAATGTTTTTCTTAAGTATAAAAACCGGATTCTTAACCAAAATCCCAGAATCATATAATGTAATGATTTAGAGCATTCTGTTTTTAGGATCTAAATTCAGAATTTGAACTGTTATGATGTTCCAATCTGAATCCTGGACTCCGAACTCTTAAATAGTTCGACTCTGAACTCTTAAGTAGTTCGACACCGAACTCTTAAGTAGTTCGACTGCGAACTCTTAAGTAGTTCGACTCCGAACTCTTTAGTAGTTCGAATCCGAACTCTTATAAATTTCGACTTTGAACTTTTAAGTAGTTCGACTCCGAACACTTAAGTAGTTCGACACTGAACTCTTATGAATTTCAACTCCGAACTCTTAAGTAGTTCGACTCTGAACTCTTATGTACTTCGACTCCAAACTCTATAGTAGTTCGACTCTGAACTCGGGAGTAGTTCGACTCCGAACTCTTATAAAGTTAGACTCCAAACATTTCTGTATTTTGACTCCTAACTCTTAAGTAGTTTGACTCCGAACACATATGAAGTTTGACTCTTAACTCTTAAATAGTTCGACTACAAATTTTTACTAGTTCGACTTTGAACTCTGCAATTTCAGATTCCGATCTCTGGTGAAACCCGACTCTTAATTCCTATAAAACAGAATCTAATCTTTTCTTAACATAGACTCTGAATTTCACCTTGGGTTAGACTCTGAACTTTTAATTTACTTACACTCCGAAATTTTGTATACATTTTACTTACATATGATCCATTTCAAAACGATGTCGTGCATTCATTTATAAATGATTTATTATTAAATGATGTAATCTATTCTATTTCTAATTAACCACTGGTTGAGTTACACATGTATAGGTCCCTCCGAATTTCATGGAAAATGTGACTGTTGGAGGAGGGAGCTGACCGTTGGAAATTTGCCTATAAATAGGAGCTCATTTGAAAGAGATCAATAACAACTTGATCGATCTAGAGACCACACACTTTTAAGGTGATTTCTAGAGAGAGAATCTTTTCATGCCTTGTTCATACTAAACTGCTCGTTCAGATTGCTTCGTGTGACTCTGAATGTTGGTGATTACATTCGAGGACTTCCGGGGATAGGAAGACAGAGGTGCCGACTACCATGAAGTTCGAGGGATTCCTTGCTGAGGAAGACAGAGGTTCCAACTACCTTAAAGTTGAGGGCTTGCGGGGATAGCAAGATAGAGATTTCGATCTTCGTATCAAGGGATTACCCTAGTGTGGGTATGACAGACTTTCTTGAAAGTATAAATCAATGGACATTTATCCATGGTTGTTGGATACCCTTATCTTTGGGTTAAAAGACTTATATCTTGTTACTAGTAGTTTTACTACTTGTTTGTTTCTGCTGCATATTGTATTGTAAGGAAAGTAGAACCTTCTTAGCTTTCCTTACACTATTACTCAGATAAGTTTAGATTCTATACAATTTAAGGTAGAATATCATATTTTAAACCATAGTTCCAAATATCCAATTGGTGTTAGAGGTGTTTCGAATCTTCTTAGTTTAACTTTGTTAAACTTAGAACTTTCCTTGTCTAAGGAAAACATAGTTATCTATAACCAACATTAAAGATTCCAAAGGAATTTTTAAAGTGTACAATTTACCCCCCCCCCCCCCACCTCTGGAATATTGAGCATCTACATCGTTATTTCGTTCCTACAGAATAAACCAATGAATAAAATGGTTTTCTTAAACATCATTCAATCGTAACATTATCCATGTAAAAAAATGGATTTCATAAATATCATTCCATAAAAAACATAATAAAATGAAAATAATAATATTTATAGTATACTTCTATCATAACCCTTTTAAATAATTCAATCTTAGATGGAAAATTATTTTTATTGATCACTTGAAAATAATTCTTCAGAAAAATATCATTTCTTCTCTAAAATCATTTTATTTTCTCAAAATACCACAAAATTTTAAAAGAAAAGAATTTCTTGGAAAATAACCTCGAAATCATGCAATTTAATATTCATATATATATATAGTTTTATGATAATGTAAAAACATTTCATGTCATACAATTTAAAAGAAATCATTCTTCTCATAATTTTTTCAGATAAGTCAAAAAGAAACTCGTATAAAAAAATGACAAAATATTCATTTTATACCATTTAATAAAAACTCACAAACTATGTAAAATTGAATTTAAAATATTACTATAAGGGTTGGATGATTATTTTGGAATACATATTTAGGAAACCTGGACATGGATGATAACTATACCCTAGTACATATTTATGTATAAACAATCTCGGATAATAATGAGAATGAAAAATTATCCCTTACCATAGGTTTGATATACATTGTATGAATCCAAAACTCCTATATAAATATTTAAATAATTAAATTCACATATTCTACAATTATATTAATATTTATGATATCATATATGATCATATTGGTGTCTTTTTTAGTAATATTATTACCCATCCATCAGGTATTACCATCTTTATTTTCTAACGCATGTTTTTTTGGATAAGTTCTTATTTATCTTATTTGTTTATAGTTATAAAATTTCAATTTTTATATTAGTATAATATATTGCATATTTATTCATTAAATTTAATTATATAATTATTCATTAATGAATATCATGTTTAATGAATCGCATCGCATCGTGGAGATGGTAGGGCGTACGGATGCTTGAGCGATGATAACATTCCCATAATTGTTAAATGGTATGGATATGGATGGTCTATAATATTTCATAATAAATATCAAGTGATAATAGTTATATATAATTATTATTTCCAATATTATACCCATCCAGTTAAGGTGGTGGTGAAAAATATATTATATCACGATGTGGAGACCATAAGTCATACATAAGTACATGTGGTGATTTTGTTTTTCGTTGGATGGATAGAAGGTGGAATAAAGTTTTTTAATAAAAATAATAACATATCAGTATATACATGATACTATAGTTATTTCTTTATAATGAAACATCTCAGGAAGAGGAAGTAGAATAAGAATTAAGTTAGAAAGAATCGATAGAGGAGACTACAAATTTTTTTATGTCCTCCCTCTAAATCTCTTATTAATGAAATGGAGTTGGTATTTGCAGAAGACAAAAACCTTCATAATGTTACTTGGGAATATTTTTATCGAAAATTTCATGGGATATCTAATATTGAAGGATCAATGAGTTTTTAAGAAATTAGTGAGGAGGTTCCATTTATATATGAGGTGAGGGGCACTTTTGGAAACTCCAAAATATTAAATTATAAAAAACTAAAACCACATCTAAAGACACCCATAATATCACATTTTTAAATATGATATGATATAAGTATGATATTTAATCAACCAATAAATTTTATACAATGTTTTCAATCAAATTAAAACTTATCATTTCAATTAACACTTAGATATTCTATTTAATTGTTAAATTTGATGGAACTCTTTTATTTTTCTCTTTTGTTTATGATAAGAATAGATACCAAGAAAGGAGGGCTCATTGAAATGACCTCTCCAATTTAGGTAATAATATCAATAATTCTTGTTTTTTTATTGGTGACTTTAATGATATTCATAACTCAAGTGAGAAAATTGGTCCATCTCCTAGTATTATTTCCATAGAAGAATTTAAAACCACTATTTAAGAAAAACAACTTGTTGAAATTAATCTTACTGCAGTGAAATTTACTTGGAATATAATTCATTAAAATTGGTTGGTTCCCTCCAAGTTTGATAGTTCATTCATTAATGTCTCTACATTTGACAAATGGGAAAATATCTCCACCACCACCCTTCACAAGCTGCACTCTAATCACCATCCCATTCTGGTCAATATCTCCATAAAAAATAAAAAAACCCCACCTTTTAAGTTTAACAATGTGTTCTTTTCTTATTTTTATTGCACTATTATTGTAAAATATTTATGGTCTTCTATACCTCACTAAAATGAGGAATTTTTTTGTACTGTTAAGTTAAAAACCCTCAAACAGACTCTCAAAGGTAGGTCTCGTTATAGAAAAATTAACAATGACATTATTCTTCTTGATGATGACCTCAAATTCAAAACAATGACAGTAGTTTTATTTTCAACATTGATCTGGCACCATATGTAAAACTTTCTATAAAACAGAACCCTTTTCACACCATTAAAGAGTGAATTTGGAAACATAAATTTAAAATTAAATTGTTATCAGATGGTGACATAAATTCTAAGTTCTAGAAATACATTCAAATATTCTGAAAATATTGAACACCACTAAATTTTTTACAATATGGGGGAATATTTTAAATAATGAAAATGGTATTTCTAATTATATTGTCTCTTACATTGAATCAATCATTAATGTTTTTGATAACAATAAAGACTTATTTCTTGATGTTATTCTGATGGTTGTCAATGATGAGGATAACACTTTCCTTCTAAACACTCATCTTGATCATGAAATTAAGGACTTTTTCTTTAGTTTAAATCTAGATTGTTCCCTGGGTCCTGATGGGTTTTATAATGGTTTCATTCAAAATTATTAGGATGTTATTTAATTTTATTTTTTCCATCTCGTTAAATATTTATTCTCCAATTGTGACTTTTCTCATTATTTAATTCTTAATTTCTTTCCTTGATTACAAAAGTGGTCAATTCTTCAAAGATCCATTTGTTTAGTCCCATTTCTCTCATTAAACCCCTTCACAAAATAATCACTAAAATCATTGCTAATAGACTTTCAACCACAAAGGGAAAAATTCTCTCCTGGAACTAATTTTGGTTTATTAAGGGTAGATCAATACAAGGCTGCATTTTTCTTTCCTTAAGTGTATCAACACATTAAAAGGATAATATAGGTGGTAATTTTCCTATTAAAACTGACATTATAAAAGACTTTGAAACCATGGATTAGAGCTTTATCTTTAAGGATCTTAAAGGGATTGTATTTGGTGACTCCTTTATCATTGCAATCAGTACAAGGTTTTACTCAACCTCTATTTCCATTCTCATAAATGACCCTCCCAAGGGTTATTTCAAATGCACCAAAGGTTTTAGGAAAGGTGACCCCCTCTCTACCATTCTTTTCTCTATTGCGGAAGACTATCTTAGTCTCTTGTTCACTCCTCTTGTGGAGAAGACCAAAAATAATCCCATTAATGTTTCTTGGAATGTGAATGATCCCACTCACCTTTTATATAATAATGATATCATCATTTTCTTACAAGGTGATAAAAAAAATTAAAAACCTCAAAAATGATCTTTCTCACTATGAAGAGGTTTTTGATCAAACCGTTAGTTGGAAAAAATCATGTATCTTCTTTAAAAAAAATATTCCTCCTAGTCATAAATGTAACATTATCAATGAAATAGGCATAAAATTAGGCTCTTTTCATTTTAAATATCTTGGTATTCCCATTTTTTTGGGGTAGACACAAGTCCTATTACATTTCTTCAAATGTTGATCATGTTCTTAATCATCTATATTCTTGTAAAGGTAAATATATGTCTATGGCAGGAAGAATATGCATGGTAAAATCTAATATTGTTTCTAAGGTGGGTTACTCCACGGTGGTCTATAATTGTAATGTTGGTCTTATCAAAAAAATGAATTACTCAATCAAAGAATTTATTTGTACAGGTAGCACTGTGGAAAGAAAACTTGTGACCATCTCCTTGTTGACTGGTTGAAAACCTATTGAAAAGGGAGGTATTTTCATAAACAAATAAAATACTTTAATGAGTCCCTTCAAGCCAAACTCATTTTGAACATTCTTTATTACAATTCTGATTCTATTGATTTTCTCAATAATATATTTTTTATAAATCTTAAGGAAGTAAATTTGAATTTCCTCAACTCTTATATCTGTCCATCCAGTAAGCAATATTTTTCAAGTATTATGAATAATTCCATATAGGTGGTTTCTATGGTTTCCTTTATGAATTTATAGTTGGATAATTAGACTGGAATGCCTTAAATATCAATAATTCCTCTAGATCAAACCCCTAAGAGTACCAACTATTCAATTAGACAGATGCTAAATTCTAAAAATGATCATCTCCCTGAAATCTTTATGCATGTCATTGACAACTACCCTTTCTCAAACACTGAAGACTTTTTAATTTGGGAGCCTTCTCACCATGGTATGCTTAACTCAAAAAATATATAAGAATTATTTTTTGTAATTCTTAAATTGATTTTGGTTGGTTAAAATATTTTAACAAAACATTGATAAATACATCATAATTAACTCTTATTTGGTGCCTTTCTCACAATAGAGTTCCCACAGATAGGTGACTTGAATCGTTTGGAATTAAACTTTGCTCTAAATGTTTACTTCACAACCAACACAGAGAAGATTCAAACCATCTCTTTATTTCTTGTGACACTTCTTATACTCTTTGGAACTATTTTTGGATATATCTTACTATATATGGTTAGTTCTTGACTCTATCAACTCTCAATTAAAGAGATGTGTGGAAATGAAAATTTCTCAAAAAATTAAGAACCTTTTCCTTGTGGTTCTTGAGGGCTCCATCATGTGATCTAGTATGATAGAAATGATATTATTCATAAAAAGTACTCTTTCAGCCATAATTCAGGTTGGATGCGGATCCTTATTTCCATATGTGGAGATGCATTGATGCAAAAGGTCCCTTACAACAACACTATTGATAAGTTTCCAATTCTGAAATGTCTCGAGATTGATTGGAACGTTTTCAAACCTCATCGCACATTTGAAGTGTTCTGGGGAGTTCTTTTTCCTATATGGATTAATGTATATGTGGATGGTTCCTCCACAAGCAATACGGGTCGTACGAGTTTTGTTTCCATCTTGAGGAATCGCCATTGTCAGATCCTTGGATGATTTCTTGGTATCTGCAGCATTTCCTCTTCCTTGAAAGCTGGAATGGTGACTATGATACATGCTATTTAATTCACTAATATCTATTTTTGGAACAATCTCTAGATTGAATATTATTAAACTACCATTTTGAAGGTGATTTTGAATGGTCTAATACATCTTGCATGTCTGATTACTACCCATTTGATGGATTTCATCCACATGATTCCCGACATAAATTATATTATCACTCATGTTTATCATGAAGAAAATATGGTTGCATTTGGATTTCTAATAATGAAGTAAATAAATATATTACATGGCTTGATGACCTACCTGCTAATCTTCTACCACATCATTATAAGGATTGTAACATGATACCATCTTTTAGATTCTTGTAACCACTTTCTTTTATAATATTTAGGCCTTGGAGAAAAAAATTAATTTTTAACTAGTATAACAAAGCTTTTAATATTAAAAGGGTGAAATATTTACTTAGACGAAGTCAATTAGACCATAAATAATTATCTTAGAATGTTTTAGACCACATAATAATTAACATACATTTTTTAGGATAATGTTTTATTATTTTTAAATAACATAATAAAACATTATTTTGATATATAATCAATAGTGACAATTTAGAAACTATTCAATTAATTTATTTTTAGAAATATTAAAATAAAAAGGTAAATTCGGAATCAATATTTGATTTTATTCCTAAGGTGCTAAGGTCATCTATAAAATTCATTAGACATATTAATTATCAAAAAATTTATTTATTTTTAAATTTTAATAACATTTATTTGTTATCTCCATTAATAAAATAATTACAAAATCAGTTTTATAAATTATATAATCAATTTATTTTTTGAATAAAAAATAAATATAAAATATTAACATAAATGTAAATCTATTATATTTCATATGATTACTTTTACTTGAATATATATTCAAGAAAATCACAGATAAATTTTTTTATATATATTAAGACATGAATGTGATAAATTTAACATCACTATAAATAAAGTAATATAAGTGTCATAATCTCTTATACAGGGCTCCAAATGGTCGATAACTAGGTCCTTGGTTGATTATTGTAGATATATAATCAACCAATGAGATTTGGCCAAATTTCTATGACTTATAATGGTTATTATAATTTTAATAAAAATTGGTTTATTGATTTTTTGTTAATTAAATAATTTCTACATCACCAATGTATAAATCTTTAATGTAATTATTTATTTCCAGAAAATTTCTAATAAATTACCATGATAAATATAAAAAATTATCTTTAAAATGAGTATTTATAATATATTTTCGATTCTTTATATCCTAATCTTAAAAATGATATATTTATTAAAATTTGAGTGATACATAATTAACTTTTCATTAAATAAAATGTGTTAGGTATCCTAATATCATCAAAGTGGCTTAAAAAGGATTCCATTTTAACCCAAGGATGATTAATGTTGAAACAAACTCATCCAATTATATTATTAATAGTGTTACATTAATTTAATAGTATTATTTTTACCCTAAATTTCTAGATTTAAAATTTTACCGTACTGATAAAAATTACCACTGTTACTATTCATAAAGCCAAAAAAATGTGATTTACATAATTCAGGAAAAAAGATTAAAAATATTGAATCCATTTTTAAAATTCAAAATAAAGATATTTGTATAAATATTTTAAAATGAATCCTGTTATAGAAATTTGAAAATGCATTTTAGAAGTTAAAACATTGCAAAAGATTGAAATGTTTTTAAATATAAAGAAGGGTTATATTTTTTAGTATAAAAATTATTAATGTTTCAAAATCTCAATTTAAAAATGGTCCTCCACTAAAATGTGTACAATTATATTTTGAAAATATATATTTTTATACATAAAATATGGTTAATTCATACTCAGTGTCAAAAATATCTATTGGATGAATATATAAATATATTTTATTAAGTATATAAAACATATATTTCATTAATTTAATTTACTAATAGTAATTCACTAAATTTATTCATACAAAAATACAAATATATAGTTCATTTATATTTTTCATAAATAATTGGTTGCCAATGAATTCACCAAAGATTTTCATAATTTAGTTATATTTATTCCTACTAACATAATTGCTTGGTTATGATAGTCATTTAATACAAAGGTCATCTCCCAGTTAATTTAAGAACATGACTATGTGGAATGAAAAATATTGAAGAATTAAAATTATTTTAAGAAAATATTTCATAAAAACATCCATGTGTTACATTCTAGCCCCCACCCCCACCCCCCCCCCCCCCCCAACTAAATTTCACACGTGAAATTCAGTAGTTGGATAAAAAAAATATGAGGATACCTATACCCCATCACATCTGAAAGTTCCCATGTAGCTTCCTCAAATTGGTTGTTCCACTATATATCTTTAACCAGGAAAGTGGTCTGTTTTCATATATCTTTTCCACTACAGTTCCGAATTTCTATTGGTTGATCATCATAAGAAAGTTCTTTCTCTAGTGGTATATAATTTGAGTTTATTACATGCAAAGGATTAGTTTTATACTTTATTAGGAGAGATACATGGAACATATCATGAACATGAGAGGGATTCAGTGGAAGATCCAATCGGCAAGCTACCTTCCTAGCATGATCCAGAATTTGGAAAGGACTGATATACATAGGGCTTAACTATCCCTTCTTTCCAAATGTCATTAATCACTTCAAGGAAGATATTTTTAAAAGCACATTATCACCCACTTCAAACTATAGGTATTTTTTATGGTTGTCATCATAACTTCTTTGTCGACTCTAAGCTATTATTAGGTTTTGGTGAATAGATCTGACATTTTCTACCATTTTGTCAACAAGATCTGGTCTTAATAACTTAATTTATTTAACATCATCCCAATAAGTTAGAGTTGTTTACTTCATTCCATATAGGCCTTTATAAGGATTTCTTTTAATAGTAGAGTGAAATCTATAATTGTAAGAAAATCCCACCAAATTTAGGCGTTGATCCCAACCACCATTGAAATCAATAGAGAAAGATCTCAACATGTCTTCTAAAGTTTTTATTTTCATCTCTATATGACTGTCATTCTTTGGATAATAAGTAGGGCGGACACATCAATTTTTATCAGGATCCAACTTAAGACTTCCCTAGAACTTCAAGGTAAACATCAGACCCTGATCAGATATAATGGAATATGATACTCCACTAAATCATTCAACTTCCTTTACATATATCCTAGAAAAAAGATCAAGATAGAAATAATATATAATATCAATGAAATGTGATGACTTCATAAGGTTAGAAACTATAACCCATATAGCATTATGTCCTTCAGATGTTTTGGGATGTCTGAGACAAAGTCCATAGTAATGTTTTCCCATTTACATTCTTGTGTGGGTAATGGTTTTCAAAACCCTATAAACTTCTAACTCATAGCCTTAGCGTGCTAAAAAATCATGTATCGAGAGACATATTTAAAAACATCACCTTTCATTCCATCCCACCACAAATTATCATTAATGTCCCTATACATACCTAAACTTCTAAGATGAATAGAAAATGAAGAAATATGAGCCTTATCCAACAAATCCTTCTTTAATTCTGGTATGGGAGAAAAAAAAAACTCAATTCCTGAAACATATTATTTCATCACAATCAAGGTTGATTTTTGGAAAATTTATCTTGTTCTTTTTTAGATCTACATATTCCTTTGGTTCCTCTTTAATCATCACTTGTATAGATGTTTAAAAATTTATTTGAGAAAGATAAGACTTATCCCCTTCCTTTAAAATTTAAAGATCCTTCCTATAATATTCGATAAATATTGGATCATTTGTGATCCTCATCATGGATAGGCTATCATGGTCCTACTGACTCAATGAATATGACACCTTATTCTCTTTCCTATGGTGGTAATGTATTGAGTAATCATAATATTCAGTAAACTCCAACCATCTTAATTGATTCCTAATGAGATCATTTTTTGTGAAAATATACATTAAACATTTATAATCATCATTAATATCACACCTTTCACCATAAAGATAATGCCTCCATATCTTTAGTGTAATGATTACCGGATTTTACTCTGAATTATGAGTACGTTAATTTGGATCATGGATTATCAATTTCCACGAGGCATAATCCATCACCATATCGTTTTTCATGAGAACACAACATATCCCCTTCTTGGATGAATCATTATTGATCACATACTGTTCTACAATACAAGGAAATGTGAGCACTGATGCACTAGATAACATTATTTTTAATACTTTGAAATTATCTTCTCATTCCTATGTCCACAAGAAAATAACTCCTTTCCATGTCAAATTAGTGATTCAATTAAATAATGGTGAAACATATTTCACAAAACGTTAATAATATCAAGCCAAACCATGAAAACATTAGATCTTAGTAACTGTTATTGGCCTTGACCAACGTTCAATAACATTTATTCTTTATGAGTCCATAGATATCCCCTCTATTGAGATTATGTTACCCAAAAATTAAATTTTTTAAATCCAAAATTGCCACTTGGTAAATTTTTAATAAATATTCTCCTTTCATAGGGTCTTCTGTACATTTATCAAGTAATATCCATACTCTTACATACTCTATGAATAGACAAGAATAAAATCTACATAAACTACCACAAACAGATCACGATAGTATCTAAATACTCTATTAAATTATATCCATGAAGATAACAAGGGAATTTGTAAGACTGAAAGTCATCACTATAAATTCATAGTGTCTTTACCTTGTATAGAATGTCCTTTTTGGTATATCCTCCTTCTTGAACCTTAATTTAATATATGAAGAATGAAGATCAATCTTGGAAAAATATTGATCTCCACGTATTTGGTTGAATAATTCATCAATAAAGGTAAGAGAATATGTTTTCTTGATAGTGATCTTTTTGTGTTCTCGATAATCAATGTAGAGTGTCATTGATCCATATTTATTCTTAAAAAATAGTACATGTTCACCCCAAGGTGATTCACTAGTGAATAATAATCCCTTGTTTGTATTCCCTTGGATTTCCTTCTTCAATTTATACATCTCAATTGGGGTTATTTTATAAGGTGTATTTGAAATATGCATAGCACCCAGTAAGAGTTATATTGAAAACTCAACATCCCAGTTATGTGGAAGACCATAAAATTCTTCTAGAAAGACATCAAAAAATTCCCATACAATGGGTTTATTCTAAATTGTGATTTTATCTCCAACCATTTGAGGTAGATAACATTCATTTATAGGAACTAGGACCCATAAGATTGAATAAATGTCTACTAGAAGATCATATTAATCCATGCGTCGACAGATGATCATAGATTGATGTGGAATATGAAATGTGAAAACCATACCATGGAAACGAATATGATATCTATATAAAGAAATACAATCCATGCTATTAATCACATCAAATTTCACTATATAAAGGATCACAAGATTGATAGGAATCACTAATCCATAAACATCAACCATAGAAGAATAATAAACTTTTGATGTGAACATTGTACCATTAGGAGTTCTCATAACTAACTCAACATCTAATAATAGAGGTAATATGAATTTATCATTAAAAAATTATTTTAAAATTGAATAGTGGGTGGATCCATAATAAAATAATAAAATTTAATACTTTTTAGTGGATGGTGTGTGTACCTTTCACCACTTCATTATCATACTCCACATCACCGATAGTGATCTAATGTCACATGCCTCTGTATTTAGACCTAAGAGGTTTCTGATGATGATCATCATAAATATCTTTTGTATTAAGGAATTGATTTTAATAATTACATATTTATTTTTAATTGTAACCTTAAAGTGTAGGAGGGGAATTCTGTATAGCCTATACTTTATTAGGATAATTAGACATCTTTTTCCCATCACATCAGAATTCAACTTCCCGATGACCTTCTTTTACACACATGAAACATTTTCTAGTCCCTTTATGGTGATTTCCTCCTTGATTCATTATATGTATTGTTTATAATGGAAAATCATCTACTTTTTAGTGTGGTATTTAGATTTTCCCTTGAATTCCATTTTTCTCTTCTTATCAAACCCATAAGACTAATGGGTTACTCCAATCTCCATCTCAACCTTGAGAGCACATAGAATTATTTTTTCATAGCTAATGATGTCCCTTATGTCCAATTCCATTTAGAGATATGGTTTTAAGCCACTCAAAAAATTGATCCATTTTACTCTTAGGTTGGATAATAATTCCAAAAGCATGACTTGAAGGTCTCATAAAATTTACTTCATAGGTACCAACGGATAAGTCATACTTTTTCTAAGGTTCATGGAACATCTTATGCATCATTATTTAAAGAATATTTCGAAATTAATTATTGAAAAATAATTTCATGAGCTCATCTCATTCAATGGATTCAATTTCATCTATGTACTTCATATTTTTGATAAGATTCCACCATTTATCTATTACACCTTCTATAGGATAAATTACCAAGGTGAAATCATCATGTTCAAAATGTTGGAGAATTAAAAATATATTTTCAATGATAATAATCTATTTTCATCCATTAGTGGATAAAAATACCCACTAAATGAAGGTGGATGCTACCTCATTATGTAATCATCTGAATTTTGTTCCCTCCTTTGTCCATTTTTAATTCCCATATGATTCGTAGTTTGAGAAAGTTGTGTGAGCACAACAACAATATTTTCATTATACCTCCCATAACATGAAATTGTTATAGAGGATAATCATTGCATTTCTCATCAAATTCAGCAGAAATGTGGTTACTCTATGTTCCAACCATTGACTAAAAGCAATAAGCATATAATAAGAAACACAAACCATAATAGGAAAACAAAATGATAAATAATAAAATTTTAATTTAGGTCATTTTTTGTCTTATAATAGGTTATTTGTGATCATTTATAAAACAATAGGATTATAAATAATACGTAGATATATTCTTAGGGTTCTTGTTATGGTTTTCTCATCCTTGTTTCCGAAGGATAACTATACCTTTCCTATAATACCAACTATAGAGACACATACTCTACATAAATATATATATATACATATATAACATCAAAAATGAATAATATTAAATAACAATTGTTACAAATCCATGATAGGATTTTATAGGTATATTGTCTTCAGAAACTGGGAAACATAAACAATGAATTCATAAGGCATCTACATTATCTCATACTATGTCCTTCATAACTAAAACCCTTTTTGACATATATTTCTTAATAAACTTATTCATGACCTTGGGAAAAGAAACATAAGAAAGGGTGAGCTTAGATTCTAAATAAGGGAAGATAGGCAGATATTAATCATATTATACTCATAACACTGATTAAAATAACATTAGAAATTCTTGTCCTGCATATGAAAGACCATGATATCATGCCATGGGATAAATCATAAAAGTTTAAAAGAATCAATGAACCGAATCCCAAAATTAAAAAAATAAGACCTGAAAATTTTTGTCAAACATACAATCATAAAAAATTATTTCATATTAGTCAAGGCTTATCCCAGAACCATCATTATTTAAAACCCCTATTACTGAATCGAGCTTACACCTTGTTCCAGCCCTATATTACTGAACAAATATCATTTCCCATTCCAACCCTATCTATCTCAAGAGAAATAAATCATTACCCAATGAATTGTAGGGAGATATAGGTCTCACCCATATCATAATGAAATCATTCTAACGTGTTCCACAAAACATAAATCATTCATCATAGCATAACCCAGTGAATAAAATGAGTTTCTTTAACATCATTCCATCAAAACATAATCCACATAAAACAAATGGATTTCATAAATATAATTCCATAAAAACATAATAAAATAATAATAATAATATGGATAATATAATTGAAACATAACCCTATTAAGGAATTCCATCAATAATGAAAAATAATTTTTATTGGACACTTGAAATTAATTCTTGAGGAAAATATCCTTTTTTCTTCAAAAACATTTTCTTTTCTCAAAATGACACCCAATTTTACAAGTAAACAATTTATTTTAAAATAACCTTGAAATTATGTAAATCAGTATTAATGGAAATATTATGTTACGAAAATGTTAAAATGCCTCATTTTTTATAAGTTAATAAAAAACATTATTCTTATACTTTTGACGGATAAGTCAAAAACTACATTGTATTAAAAATTGACAATAGATTTCATTTATAACATTTAATAAAAATTAACCAATTGGGTAAAACTGAATTTAAAAAATTTAATAAGGATTTAAATAATATTTTGGAATACATATTTATGAATCTTGGACATTGATGTCAAATATACCCCGGTATATACCTATATATATACAATCTCAGATTATAATGAGATTGCAAAATTATCCCTTACCATGGGTTTTTTGTCAATTGAATGTATCTGAACCCCTTGTATATTTTTTTAATAATTTCATTTAATAAATATAGAATCATATTAATTTTTATGATAATATATATGATCACATTTTCATCTTTTTTCAGTAACATTATTACTCATCAATCAGGTATTAAATTCTTTTTTTTCTTATGCGTGTTTTTTTGGATATGTTCTTTTTACTATTAATATTTTATAGTTATATCATTTAAAACATGATATTATTATAATATATATAATAAGTATTCATTAAATATATGTATATTCATTCTTTAATACATATCATGTTGAATGAATCACATCGCATCATTGAGACAGTAGGTTGTACGTACGCATGAGTGATGAAATCATTTCCCATAAATATTGAAATGTATTAAATTGGATGGTGTATAATATTTCAGAATAAATATCATGTTATAATAATAATATACAATTATTATTTCCATATTTATAGCCATTTGAGTAAGGTGGTCATGAATAATAGATTACACCGCATCGTGGAGATAGTAAGTTGTACGTATGCATGTGTGTTGATTTAATTTTTCATAGGATAGATAGAAGGTGGAATATGGTTGTTTCATAATCCTAATAACATATAATTATATAATTAAAATTGTATTTATTAATTTATAATGAAACAACTCATGAATAATAATCAAAAGAAGAAAGAACTTTGAGAGAACTAGTAGATGAGATTACCTCTTCTGGGTTGTGGTCCCTCAAAATCTATAATAAAAGAACATGAGTTGGTATTTAGAGAAGAAAATAACCTCTATAATGTTACTAGAGAAGATGATAATGAAATATTTCAGGGGATATATGCCCTTGTAGGCTTAATGAGTTGTGAATAATTGAGGGAGGAGGCAACCATTTATAATTGAGGTGAGAGGTACTTTTGGAAACTCAAAAAATATTAAATTATAAAAGACTCCAAACGCATCAAAAATTCTCCCAAATATACCAATTTAGAATATTAGATGGAATAGGGTTGTGATTTCATCAACCAATAAATTTTAGACATTTTTTTTTCTTAGTTTAAATCTTATCAATTTAATTAACACATAGTTATTCTATTTATTTTCTAACTAGGGTAAAAATATTAATATTAAAAGGGGGAAATATTTACTTATTTGGTATCAATTAAACAATAAATAAATATATTATAAAATTTTATACTATAAATTAATAATTATAATTTTTTAGAAAATGGTTTATGATTTCTAAATAATTTAATAAGACATTATTTTGATAAACAATCAAAAGTGTCAATTTGGACACTATTGAAATCATTGATTTTTTAAGATATTTAAATAATAATATATCTTAAAAAATATATTTTATTATATTCTTAATGGTTCATGTTCATCTATAAATTCATTTAAAATATTAATTATCCCAAATTATATTTATTTAAATATTTTAATAACATTTATATGTATATCTATTAAAAAAATAATTACAGCATATGTCTTTTGTAATTATTTAATACAACTATTTGTTGAATAAAAATAAAAAAGAAAATAATATGATGAAGATAAATCTAATATATATCATAATAATACTTGTAGTTGAATATATCATCAGAAAAATGAAACACTAAAAATATTGTGCTTATTAAAACATGAATGTGACAACTTATACATCTCCTTAACTAAAATAATATAAGTGTAGTCGTCTCTTCTATAAGGATAAAAATGGTAAATAAATAGAAAATTGGATGATTATTGTCTATATATTCTTGAAAAATAATATTTGGTCATGTTTTGGTGTCTTTTAATGGTTATTCTCATTTTAATAAAAATTAGTTTATTTATTTTTCTTCAATTAAATATTCTTCGCTTCATCAATGTATAAATCATTAAGGTAATTATTTATTTCCAAAATAATAATAATAAATAGCCATGATAAATAAAAACGATTTCTATTTAAAATTAATATTAAAAATTGAATTTTTCTTTTATATAACCATATATTAAAAATGATATAGTTTTTAAAATTTGATTGAGACATGTTTAACTTTTCTTTAAATAAATTAATGTATGTGTCCTAATATCATCCATGTTGTTTCGAAATGATACCATTTATAACCAAATATAATTTAGGTCAAAACACACTCATAAAATGATATTAGAAAAATTTCCAGTGTAATTTTATAATATTATTGTTACCCATAATTACACAATTTAACCATTTACCGTATTAATAGAAACTAACGATGTTAATATTCATAAATTCCAAAAATAAAATAAAGCTATTGATAGAATTTGGACCTACTAATTCCAAATATGGAATTCATTTTTTAAAATTCAAAACACATAAGTTTTAGTAATTAATTTAAAATTAATCATGTTGTCGAAATTAAAATACAAGTTTTAAAAGATAAAACATTGTAAAAGATTTAATTATTTTTACATCTAAATTCAACATAAAATTGATGTTAATTACCTACATTATATTAACTGATAAAAATATATTATATTTATATTTTAAAACCATTCAATAATATAATTTATCCATATAAATTATTTTGATGAAAAAAATTCTTTTCAATTAAAATTTAGTTTATTTTTTGTATTCATCAAAACAATAATGTAATCTGAAAAATATCAAAAATTAATCCAAAGTAAATATTTATATCGTAATCCCAAAGAAAAATATTTATGTTTTCATATCAATTTTTTTTATTTGTGAAAATATTAATTTAAAAATGGTTCCCCGTTAAATGGAAGAAAATTTTCCTTTCGAAAAATATATGTTTTTATACATAAAATATGGTTAATTCATACCCAATGACAAAAATATCTTTTGGATGAATATAGAAATAATTTTATAAATTATATAAAATATATATTTCATTAATTTAACTTTATAATAGTAAATCACCAAAAAATTTCATACTAAAATACAAATGTATATTTGATGTGTATTTTTCATAAAAAATTGGTAGCCACTGAATTCACCATAAATTTTCATAAGTTAGATACATTGATTGTTTCTAACCTAACAGCTAGGTTATAATGGTAATTTTATACTAAGGGGATCTCATAGTTTATTTAAACTCGTGATTTTGTGCAAAGAAAGTTATCAAAAATAATAATTATTTAAAGGAAATATTTCATAAAAATAGCTAATTGTTACAATAAGATTCTTCATACAATGAGGATATAAGGATCTCATTTTTTATTGAAAAAAATTCAAGAACATCACTTTTTTACTTATTCAAATGTATTATATCAATTAAAGTGATACTAAATATGAATAACTAGTTCCCATTAATATAGATTTGGTAATTCTTTTTATAATATGATTCAACAAATAATAAATGATTGGACTAGAAAAAACATTTAACTATGAGGTGACATGATATATTCTACGATTAATTTTAATGGATGAAACATAGATCAAAACAAACTCCATATAATATTATCTCTATATACTCATTATTGTTCATATACTCATCATTCTAATATAGATACTTGGTATCAAACAATCTTGAGCATCAGCTTGAATCGACAACTGACCCAACTCACCACTGGCCCAATGGGTTACTCTCATCCCCTTGGGAAGACAAAAATAATCCTTATCATCTAATGAACTCATTGGGGGTGATTTTTTTATCAAAATATAATTTAAACACTAGTGGAATTATATAGTAATTTCATCATGATCCATCCATTAGTTGACCATCCATGCTAAAAAAATATTTAGTTTAAAGATAATATTAAAAAAATTAAAAAATGAAGCATAAAATACAAATATAGAAAACAAATCCCTCAACTCAACCTCTATTTATCTCACCTAAAACTAGCTCCTTTTATCACTATGAAATCCATAGACATAGTTTTCCACCTATTATCATCACAAAAAATAATAAATTACTTATGTGGTTGAATCTATTGAAATAAAAATAAATATAAACAATCATAGTTGAACAATCTAACCCATGTGACCTAATGAAACAATTTATTCGATCTTGAATTGCATTCTGAGAATCAAACTAGAACCTATAAAATATCACACAGTCTATAGACATAAATTTGGGTGAGTATGATGTGATTTTGATAGCAGATTAGGTAAACAGGATAGACTCCATGCTTTTGTTTTCGAAAATAAATAAAAAATCTATTTTTAAATACAATTATAAAAAAAATTGCATTTCATAAGTGAACATATGAAAACAAAATATCATGATCAATTCTCTTTGAAATCATCCATTTAATTTTCTTTAAATGAATACAATCACTTGGAAATCAATTTATTTTCTAAATCCTATTTTATAAAAAAAATTGAACACATTTAGAAAAGCCTGTTTTAAAGAAAACCAACTAATTCAAAACATGAATTGACAATCAAAATTTTATTTCATTAAAAATTGGTACATAAATGATAAAAAAAATAATAAATTGAAAAGAAATAGAATTATTAATCAATAAAGTCTAAAAAAATTACAATGTTAAAAAATTTATGAAATGTATATATGAAAGGGTAATCAACTACAATCAGAACATCAACCCAAAATATAGAGTATTAACCAAAACATCCATGAAATAGGTGAATGAGATATAACATATAGGTTGAAAATGTAACTGACTCATTCATTTAAAAGTAATTTTATTTGTGAAATGATTAAAAATATGACATGGTCTTCTTGAGAACACTATAAATGGACTGTAACTAGTGTATTCTCTAACGAGACAATCACTCATCAGGTTGCTTGTATAAAAAAGGTCTCCCACTTTCCAACCACAAACAATTAAATATATAAATTATCCCATCCATAAATAATAATATCCCATAATCAATTACACCATTTTAAGTCATTCCCCCATCTAAAACCCCAATTTTGAATGATGAAACCATAATCAGTATTTTATTAAATCTATTCCACAATATTTTGTACATAAAAAAATTATCAAACAAGGATACCCCCAATCACTAACCCTTCAAATAATTCCCTAACAAAATAAAGTTGTATAAAAACCTAAAATAATTTTTAAAAGTAACATTTTATCTTTTAATACAATCACAAACATTTTATTATCCATGTATATAGGTTTTCCAATAAAGGATGACAAAAAAGATGGGACAAATCTAGATGAACCCAATTACAAATAAATTGTAATACTTTAAGAACCATGAGAAAAATTGTATCATTGAATAAATTCATACCAAGCTAAAAATTTAAATTTTAATAAAATTTATTTATAAAACCCAATCATATGCAAGAAATTATTGAATCAGAAAATAATGGTAATGATTACCTAGGTATTGAATGGATGATGTGAACCCTCAAACAATTATAAGAGGAAGGATAAAATAGTATACAAGACACCCATTGAATAAAAAGTAAATATAAATTATAGGTAGATCCCACCAATATTATTACGTAGGGTAGACATGTCAAAGGGATGAATGAAATTCATGTTTGATAGGAAGAAGATGGAGTAGGAGAATAATGTGACCTACAATGGCTAATTTCAACTTGAAATTACATATTAAATTTCCCAAAATAGGATGACATAAGTGGATATTAATTACAAGTGGAGTGGTAGGGTCTTTGTTGTGTGTGTAATTATAGATAAATAAGAAGAAGGGTAAGGGTTATGGAATATTTGGATATAGGTTTTTTTATAACAATTCAATTTTATTTTAAATTTTGGTCATATGTCACGGTTATGGAAGGGTTTACCAAAACTATTCTCCCTTCACAAGTCATACATGGAGCTATCATGGTTGGAATTCATGTATTGGGAAACCATGTTGTTGGTGAGTCAGAATATCTACTTCTTACTTTTCTATTCCTTTAGTTTTGGAAATCACAACAAAATTCTTAAAACTTGTTTACTAACTTTTTCCAAGCCTAGTTTTTTACACTATTTTTTTGTATAAAACATTGTCTTTTACCATATTTAGAATGATTTATAATGTATTATTAATGTAAACATACTATTCTTCATTATGATTATCATAATGATTATGCATCTAATAAATCAGACTCACCTTTGTCAGACAAGTAGTAAGATTTTATTCATTCCTTTCATACTGATAAAAGTATTAAGAATCGAATTGATATTGGTATTGAAACAATCATACAGACACTCATAAAAAATTGTTCAATTGTAATTTTTATGGAATTCCATTGTAATATCTAAGATTATAAACAAAATATATACACTTTTTTCGAATGTATTAAATATATTTGACTTTGGGATGGTGTAAATCAATCTGGTGTCAGACATTAAGTTAAGTTATATCCTTATGAGCTATCAAGCACCAAATTTCTGAGTTCATTAAAACAAATAAGGGAATATGACCATTGGGATATTTCTTCTAAATACTAGTTCAATTGAAGAGTTTGGAGAAAATTATTTTTTTCTCATGTCATTTGAAGAGTATTAAGCATAAACTACGCATTCTTAGTCTTTTGTATTTCTTTAGAGAGTTAAATTCACATGGAATCCTTGTTAAGGATATTTTCTTAAGAACTTTTCAAATTGTATTCACATATGATCTTTGATATGATCAATGGATTATTGTTATTGGAAGAAATTGAATTTCATCCATTAGATCACGGTCTTCTGGGGCTAGGAAGATAGATTTCATCATCATTTAGAGTGATTCTTAGGATAGGGAGATAGATCAAATAGGATCAATATATTGAGAGATTTATTTATAAGGAGATAAATACTTTAATGTTAATATAAAATAATATATACCATTAGATATAATTATTTAATACTTTAATATTATAGTTAAAATAAATTTATATTTTTAAATATATTATATGTCATTCTTATATTTTTTAGATATTTTATCACTTATTTTTACTATTTTTATTTTGATTAATTTAATAGAATGTGAGTCATCATATTAATCATTGAATTTCAATTGTTTTGTCATATTAAATTTAATTAAAAATATAAAACTCTTATTCAAATTGGATTAATTATTGTTATGATTTTCACTATTATATAATCAAACCAATTTGTAGTTCTGGTTGTGTATGTTTTTTAATTGGACTGAGTTCAAGTCTGATAAACTAAATTTAATATAATTTTTTTTAATTAGATTAAACTTTTAAACTATGTTTTTTAAACTATAATCCACCCCCAGCCTTTTAATTATATACATACATGAGAATATTTATGATCCTATAATTTGTATCAGAGCTATCTTGTACTACTTATTAACTTGCTATGTTTTTAGTTTCTTTAATATTACAAGTAGTTGAGTTTTTGATATAAAATTTTTTATTATAAATGTTGTTATACTAAAGTATAATTGTGTAAAAAGAAATTTTTTTGATTTTGGGTACTCTTTGTGGATATTTAGATAATATAATTCATAATAGACCACATATCTTTAATGGTTCTAATTATGTTCACTAGAAAGATTGGATGAAAAATTTGTTTTATCAATAATTGAGTGAGTAATTTTGTTACACTTACCAGAGACTACCAGATTCTATATAAGGAATATAATTATTTTACCCATCAATATAATCACAAGTATATGTTAAACTATAGATTTTTGAATACTTTGTTATGTTCAATGACTCTATGTATATAAACTCATATATCATCTTGTGAATCAGTAAATTGTATTTTCAAAATTCTTGGAGTCACAAACTATGGTACTTCTAATTTTATTGATACCAATATAGATTTTCATATATAAGTCTACCAAGTCATTTATTTATTAATTTTTTGATCAATTGAAAATTTGCATCATAGTTTCATGACAATCATAAATATTTTGTAATCTGTTGGTGAGAATGTTCTCGATCATGAAATCCTTATAGAAAATATTATTGAAATCATTCCTAATTAGTGGTAATGTAAAATAAGAGCTACTTATGAGACAAGAATTATTAATAATCTTACATTTCATGATCTAATTAAAACCCCATATGTGGTATGTTTGAAGAGTTTAAAGGAATTCTGAAAAAGTGGAAAAGAAAAATGATGGAGTCTCCTTTGATATAACATCTACCTTACCTTGAAAAGTTCAATCAACTGATTAAGTTGGTAAATATTCATAGAATAATAAATTGGTTATTCAATTTGATTCTATTATTTGTAAAAATTCTATTAATGAGATTGAAAAATTTTCTATAAGGATTAAAAAGATATTCTACACGAAAGATTTATTATACCCATACAAAAATTCTCATAAAGATAAAATTCAGAAGAAATATGAAGTCAATAGAAATGAATGTAAAAAATAAAGTCATAACTGACTTGATTTTCCAAATCTGGAGATAAATCATAGAAAGGAAAATAATTCAGAATGGAATTCCAAAAATATTTATAAATATAAAGGATATAATGTCTTGAATGATACTGACACATGGGGTTCTAGTGATTGTGATTATTCTAAAATTTCTTCCCATAATGAATGTTCCCTAAAGAATAACATTTTTTTTATTTTATTAAAGTCTCCAAGTTTAATCAATGTTTCATGGCTATGTTATTAACATATAAAAACTACAAAAACATCTCTTTAAACCCAAATTATCCTAATGAGAATAATTATACCTCAATTGTGTAATAATATTCCTTATTATGGGATAATAGTCTTCCCAATTATGATAATGTTTTTCATTTTTTTTAAAAAATTGAAAAATGAGAATTGTAAAATTTAAAGAAAACACAATAATAAAAAATCTAAAGTCGTTATGGCTTATTCAAGAATAACTATTTTGACTAATGAAATATAATATCTTTTAAAATATCTTGATTAGGTTATTTTTCAGAAATTAATTATTTCAAAATACATTTATAATGTTTTTTGTGAGAAAATATATTTATAAAAATACATATGTCTAAGAAAAATACCAGTGAGGTTAAAAATATAGTAGGTAAAACTAAAATCATAAATATATAGTTTTAGAAAATATTTGGAAAATATTACCATTATTAATTAAAAATATTATAAAATTTACAAACAAATTAAACCCCATTGTAATGTTATCGGATTCAGTTTTACTAGTAGAAACCCTGTTTTTAGTAATAATTACATTATTCCCAAAAGTGAACCTTTTTTCACTAAGTTCCAATGTATTATGAACTTTAAGGAAAAATTTTATTTTAATAAAGTACAATACTTAGTTTTTTTTATGGCTTATTTTTTCAAAGGAAACTACATTTCTCAAAATAAATTTAGGAAAATATGGTTACCAAAAATCATATTTTCTAAAAATTCTAGACCCAAAAATTTATTGGTTTCAAAAACTTATAATATTTCATTAATTATAACAAATATTTACCAAATAGAAAAATAATATGGTACATGGCTATTGTATGTTCCATACACATGAAAATAAACAAATAGATTTCATGATGTTTATCAAAATGAAAGGTGGAAAAATAAATTTCAGAGATAATGGTCAAGGAAAGATTGTCATTATAAGTAATATTTTTATTCATAGAAAAGATCCTATTTCAAGTGATATGTTTATTGTAGGTATTAAGCACATACTTATAAGTATAAGTCATTTATGTGATGAATTTTACCATGTCGTGTTTAAGAATAAAAAATATTTAGTTCATAGCTCCATGGATGAATTCATTATTTCTACTAATCGACATGAAAATTTTTACGCATTTAACTATTCCATAGTTGGGACAAGATTTGATGCTCCTTAAGAAGTATGCATTATCATCATAAATCCTTCATAGAACTGTGCATCCACACCTACTCTTGGTATAAAAACCGGTGCCAATATGGGCACCATGAAAGGATTTTCTGGCAGTCCTTGATCTACCATTTCGGGTGTCTGACCATCGCCCAGTACCAAGAGTACAACTGTAAGATCTCTGGGTGGCATGACACTTCAAGTTCTATCAAACATCTAGTAATATATTATCAAGGACTACCACTTAGAATTTAAAAAATGGAATTGGAGAAGGAAAAAATTCATGTATTACAAAAGAGGGTTGCATAGTGTATAGAACCACTACATTGCGTGTTACCTTAATCCTTAACATGGGTGTGTACCTCTGCCAACTTGGTTGTGTAACAGTCCATACACACGGTTTGTTCATCCAATGATATGGCGTGAATGTGATTTTTTCCTCCTGCCTAGGTACTTCTACATAGCTAGAACAACATGGTTCTTCTGGTGTAACACTACATGGCGTATTCACCCTAGACATGGTGTTTACTACTTATGTTCCATCCACCAGTGTAGTTAGTCACATGGCCATCTAAATGGTCTCCTATAGCACATTGTGTAATCCCCGAAAACAGTGTGTTCATCCAAACGTTTATCAATCTTATTTCTCTTCTTACACAGTCAGTCATGCAGTCAACTACTATGTGACATGTACATATAGTACACATCTTGTACTTAACAAAAGGCAGTTATTTCAGAATAGAAGAACACATGGAATGTGTTCAAAACATCACACACTTTATTGTTTGGGTTTCCAGACATTAATCCTCTACAACTTCTCTATAACCCTTAAAAACATCAAATTTGACCACTTCATGATAAATTACAACCCTTGGGAGCCCATAATCCCCAAAAATCAATTTTTGGAATCCTTTTTCATATCATAACTTGAAAATAATTTAGTTTCAAACATTATCCACAAAATTCTCATCAAAGACCGACCATAACACCTTAGGGTCCAATGTTTGTCATCCATCCATGTGAAACACTACATATTCCAAAACCCTATCATAAATAACCATTATTCTATCTTGGAATCTATCAAATTTTCAAGCATATCATGCACAACATCTATTATAATAGCATGCAATCAGTAATGCATCATAAATGGCATGAGAAGAGTGCATGACATGTGACCTTCGGAAAGTGCGTATTTGATGCATGAGATGGCATACCCTCATCCCATTGAGTTGTAACAAAAAATGAACCACAATGATATAAATCATAAAAGAAAAAAAGAAGCGAATCACAAAATAGTGAAATCAAATCAACTGAGACAATTGAAAAACTAGAAAATTTGCAATATTTGTGGTATCTTGGAATTTACCAGTACACGGGTTAACAACTCCTGAGAACAGATTATTACAAACTACTTATTCCATCCTATCCCAATATATAGGCTCAAAATAGTAAGGAAAATCATAAAATAAACACCTCCGATACCACTTTGTAACATCCTGGTTTGAGGTGCTGCCCAAAGGTTCCCTGAACATAGTTGGTAACATAACCTTAAGCACATTTCCCCAAATTTGAAAGGATGCCAACTAGATATGAGGGCTACAATGTGAAATGGGGAATATAATCCCTCATTGGTAGAGTATACATAGTGGAAATAAAATAGTAAACAATAGCACAAGTATTAATACCATACAACAAAAGTAAACTGTGGAAGACTGATTTTAATATAACAACTAGAGCATATATATATATATATATGATGCATGTCACATGTGTTCTAGAAAAGAATTCAAACAAGTCACAATGATGTAAATACAATATTGAAAACAAATTACATAATATTAGAAAACTCCAATAGTATCACAAGCCTCAGCTTGGTCCCATTCTCTCCAGCTTTAACATAAATCAAGACCCTGATGAAGAAGGGTGCTTTCCTTTATCTATACCTGTAAAAATATAATCTGTTTCTGTCCAAAAGCATGATCCATGTATGGTGTGAGAAGAATCCCAATAGGCCACCACCATAATATCTATGCCTAACAATTAGTGAATTTATATATATATTAGGTAATTTGCAGGAATGAAGTAATAAACTAGGAAGTACTCAAAAGTAAACATCCTTACAATTTTTAATTACATTCATTTAATATTCTTTATTCATCCATTGAATCATGTAAACCTTGGGATCTAGCCTGAGCTATGAATCCCCTGTGTAATAGAAACAAAAGACATCCCAAAAGACCATCTATCCAATCAAATAAGACCCAGTACAAGATTCTTCTTTGTCTTGGAATATAGGTCACCGTCATTCAATTATTCATTAATGACCCTTTGGGAATGTTCTCACTGACTAATCCCCCATGTCTAACATCGCATCAATTCATTTAAAAATAGCTCTATGGGTATCTCTCATAGTCTAACCCCTCTGTTCTAACATAGAACTAATCCTTTTCAAAAAACCACATGGGAAAGCTCGGATGGTCTAAACCCCATGTTCTAATATACTATCAAACAATTATAAAAAATCACCTTGGAAAGCACTCACAGTCTAAACCCCTGGGTCGACAACCACCTGGAAGCTCTCACGATCAATAACCATGGGTACCATAATAGTAAATCATACATAAATGACCCTACCTCAGAGAGCTCTCACATTCATATTCCCCTTGGTCAAACATCCACAGTTCATATCACAAGCATTTCATATTATCAATCAAACTTATTTCTAATCAATCATGGCTTGGAAAACAAGGTACCTAACCTTACGTGTAAGAAACAACCCCTTTTAATCATTCAACCATAGTATGTATTAAAAAGGGTCAAATTTCTTATCGAACAATACCCAAAATGTTGGTATGTGGAACTTTAAGAATATATAATCCAAATATGAACAATGAAAGTTACAAACCACCTACCTTGATGTCGTACGTTCCACACTCATCAATTTTGGCCCTTGAATCGGCCTAGAATGGTGTATATCTACTAAAAGGTGAAAAACACTCATCCTTGATTAACTCACAAGAGTGGAAGAATCCGAAAGAAATTCTCTAGGGGAATTGTGAACTCACCTATGACATTCCAATGCAATCAACAGTATTTCAATAAGAGTTCAGATATAGAATTAAGAGGGGATCAGAGTTCTTTAGACCATCTATCATTATCCTATATGAACGAAGGATAGAAGAATATTTTTTCTAGGATAAGACGTGACCCAACTCTGATTTATCAAATAAAAAGAAAACTACATAGTGTGTTCATTAAAGATACATGCCATGTATTAGCCTTAATTGGCCCACGCCTTAAGCGGTCTTCCAGGTCACTACTCATCCATGTACTCTACCATTACATAGCCTGTATGAGGCTGTATGTGGTACCCAGGTACACGGTGTGTACTCATAAGTACACAAAGTGCACTTAGAAAATTCCTATTTCTTACTTCTTTTATCTCAAAACAACATGAATAAAACATCCATACATGAAATGATGTTCTGGGTTCTTAAAAATGTGGTGACTGGATCTGTCAGGATTGTTGATGAAGTGAGAATACAACATCCATCTGATATTTTGGATCTGGCGATGGAGGGATGATGAAATTTGATGTTGAATCACTCTAGTATTTGTAATGTTTCCATGGACTCTATCTAGAAGAATTTATCACACTCTCATCTTACAAAAAATGAAAGAGGCACAAATCGAAGAATTTTTTTGTTTCCAAAAAAGTTTTGTTTCAGAGAAGATCATGATGAAATATGACACTTATCAAGTTTCTTCTAATAATGAAGTGGTCGTTTATAGATTTAAAATATGTTACCATTCCACTATTTCTAGGCTTGTTTTTCCCACAAGTGGAATGATTTGTAAAATCGATGATTTTGTTCATAATAGGACCTTTATGTGGGGATTTTATAATTTGAGATATATTACCATGGTTCAGGGCTTCATTTTCATAATTTTCCCATCAATGGATTAGATGTGAAGGACATGGGGGATCTGATTAATCAATATAAATTCTGGTATGATCAACTTTTGAGAATGGGATTTTCGGTTGAATCCATTTTCCTTAAATATACTAGGTCTCAAGTTATGATCAAAATTATTGGTCTTAATCAGATCTTGTGGAATCCAAATATTTTATTTCTTGTTTCCACCTACATGTTAATTACAATCAAAATGGATAGGAACACTGAGGATTCAAAATATGGTTACTATGCTAGGGTCCCAGTGGATATAAATTCAATCTCTTTCATGATTTATATTGTTTGTCTATCAGCACTGGATGATTATATCTCATTAAATGTGGAGTATGAAGGACTTAATTGTCTAATTCTAGATTATAAAATTATTTGACATCTCAATGATTACTATTGCAACAATATGGTATGCTATTTTTTCATTAAATTGGAATAATGAGGCTACTTTTTTGATGAAATTGAGGGGGGAATAATACAAAACAAGGTGGCCTCAATTGGTGATATACCCGCTCTTTATAGAGGAAGTGACCTTATCAATGTTGGTGCATCAATAATGGATAATTTATTTTCTCATAAGTTGTCATAGGTTACTCAGTAGGGCCATGATAGTGTCTAAAATCGTGATTAAGTCAATGTAGTGGAGGGAATTAAGATAATTGGAGATCACTATCCATATGGAACCTCTCTTATAGGTGAGGGGCTTTCAAATTCAGTTAATGGTGACATATCTAAAATATCATAGAAAAAGGCAATAAATTAAGAGAAACATATGTAATTCATGGAAAATGGGATGATACTGAGGATGATTGTCCCAAATATCACTCCATTATATTTTATTTTTTAAAACATAAAAAAGTTCTTGTGGATGAGGAAGGTTCCCAAACCGTCCTGACTGAATATTCATGACTTTGGAAAGACTACTCATACATTAATACAACCATGGTTACTAGGTCTCATGGACCTACAAAATCTAAATCATATTGGTATGATGAGTATGAGACTTCTTATCAATTTTATTGTGATTTCTAATCTTGTCATGGGGGAATAATGTCTTGTATGAACCTAACCATATTCTCTTTGTCACTTTTTTTTTTATTTTTTCAAAAGTTCCTTTCGTAAAAAAATTAACCACATCTGTAGACATCCCCCATGAAATACTCCTCTTCATAACATGGGGTTTGGGGAAATATTAAAAAACATTGAGCTAAAATTGTTCCTAATGGTAAAAATGGGAGAAAAAAATATGGGAACATAAATGTGTATAATATTTGAAAAGTGTGTGTGGGAAATAATAATAATACATTCTAACACAAACAAAAAATATAATTAGAGAATCATAGAAAATAAAAGATACATGGCATAAAATTTTTATAAAAATTGAATCATGAATAAAAGAGATTAAAAAAATCAATAATCAATGGTCTTAAGAAAAAACATATCATAATAAATTCATTTATATCATGTACTTTTTTATATCATATATATATCTCAAGATATATAATTTTGGCACAACCACAAGTATTGGGAAACATCACCTTTATAAAAAACACAATTTTACCCACACTTGAGAGAAGTGAAATATTTACTATGCGTGCATGCATAATGATATATTGAAATTTAACCAAAGCATAAGATGTTGATATATGACCCCACCCATATATCATATATAAATACATGTTCCACTTGAAAATCACGTTCTTAAAAAATAATAAATAAACCATGGAAATGAAATGGGTTTCATATGACCAAAAAAATGAAAATCATTAAATTCTTACAACATAAATAACCCATTGAAATAAAATGATTTCCTATAATATTTCCATGTGGTATAAAATAACAACATTAATGGAATAAATTAATAAAAATGAAGAAATCACCTGAAAGGATAAATTCATAGGATAAAAATTAGAGGTTCCGATAAAAAAATAACACTATTGGATATAGAGGGAAAAAAACAAAATCATGAAAAGTGAATTCTTAAAAAAGGATTAATCTTCAATAAAAAAGTTGTAGTTATGTGTCTCATTTCATGAACACATAATTTTTTTGAAGAGTTGAAAACAGTACATAATAAAATAGTACATTCTAAATTGATACAAACAAAGGAAACTAAATAAAAATTATTCTTATTAAGTAAATATGGAGTGGAAGATAAAGGAATATGTTTTGAAAAGATACGACTTGTAATTATTTCTATAATACATTTTTTGAAACCCAAATAAGCCAAAAATATATTAAAAGTTCCACTGGAATATACTTTTATAGAAATATGAAGATCAAAATATAAAGACCGTATTTATCTATCCAAATAATAAAGTATAACATTGTTGGAATTAGTATCATGTATATGAAGTAAAATGATCTATAAAGAGGATAAAAATTATTGTTAATGAAATTACAATTTTTCAATAAAGGATCCATCAAGGGAAACAATTTTCTTTGAAATATGAATTCCCTAAATCAATTTTCAAATATAATAATGAATCCTCAAAATTATAATAAATCAATCTTTAAATATCAAAGTCAAAGAAAATGATTATTACCCAAGGAAGATATTTGAGTCAAGAAAACCCCTTTATTACATTCCTTCTTCTAATAATGCACTCTATCCTCTATTATAAAAAATATTTTAGTAACTTATTTAAAAACCTTGTTAATATTTATATCCTTTTATAATCATCATTTATAAACAATTATTTATTCCCTATTTTCATAATCAAATTTTTTTAGTTTTGATAGTTTGTTATGTACTATGATGTTGGTATCGAATATTTTTTATAAATTCAAAGTTCATCATTAAAATTTCATTAATGTTACTTGAATATATGTTTCATAATTATTTATATGGTTCTAATTCAATTTTTAATGTATTTTAGTTATGATTCATGAGGATAAAGTTGATGGAAATCTTGATTTGGTAACTTTAATGATTGAGGGTTTGCATATCATTAAAAGTTTACATATTATCACTAAAATTATAGAACCCAATAACATTATTACATTATTATTGAAAAATATCACCAATAATATGGCTTCCCTAGTTATCCATGATATAAATACATATCTGTTTTCATGTAGGTGGTTAAACTGACCCAAAGAAGAACTTGCTATAATCGATGTGTGAGTATAGATAAAAAAGTGATCATTTTCCATAATTTCATAAATAAAAATCATAATGATATCATTTATATGATATTAAGGTGGTGTTTTATATTTTATAAGAGTTCTATAAGTAATAATGGACTATGTGAAAAACAAAATATGTCACTTTTGTGGAGGAGATATTTTACATGTTTGTATGAGGGACGTGATTGTTCACATAGAATGTAAAGAAGGTATAAATATTTTTATATATTAATAATTTAAATAATTTTTTTACTAACATATTTATTTATTTAATACCAAATTTTAACCATCCTTATATTGTGTTTATGAAAAATGGATCACATCGCTTGTGGATTTGGCAGTCAGTACATAAAAAAATGAAATTTATTTCATCTGATTAGATTGGAGGTGGGTATAAAATGAATATTCAATTTCCATAATAACACTTACTCATGTAATTCATACTAATATTACCTTACATTCATGTAATATTAGGTTTTAGGTGGTTTAAAATAGAATAAATAAGAGAGCTTAGTTGATAACATTACCATTTCCTTTTGATGTCCTCCATTGGGTAACACCATTGTTGTCCTCAGGTTATTATTTTGGAAAGAAAATGGAATTTAGGAATTGAGGAGATATATAAGAATATATAAGGTAAGATTTTTTGTATATATAATTTTTTTAAATGGTATATTAATGTTGTGGAATTAATCCACTTATATAATTCAAGCTAATAGAATTTTATAAAATACCCATTATTTTATTAATAATGGCCTGACACTATTCAATATTCAATTTCTCCAATGATGTAATAAATTTACTATGGGGTTATGTAAGGTTGCTAAATACTCTACTATTTATTTTCACACATTTGTCGAGACTTTTACCATTGTATATTTTATTTTTACCATTTTTATTTTTACATTCGAAACTATCTTGTACCCAAAGTTATTTATATTTTATTAAAATTATAAGATCAAACCTCTCACTAAATTTTTATTTTCTAAACATAAAATTCATATCTATACAATCTACTTCATTTTCTAATGATATTAAATTTTAATTTTAAATTTTAATATTTAATATAAATATAAAATATTTTATACACAAAAATTGTATTCACAATTAAGTGTTCCCAATAATATTTAGTATTTATTACAAAGTGAATGAATGTTAATATATATATATATATATATATATTAATTTAAAAATTATATTAATTTAAAATTTTATGATAGTTTAATATATTTGATTATTTAAAATTAAATAGTTTTATGAAATCAATTCAATGAATATAAAATTTTTACCATTATCATGGTAAGTAATGTTAAACATTATAATATGATTTTTTATGGATAAAAGTTTTGTGGACCGTTATAATTTAAATCAAGTAAAGAAAAATCTACATTACTTTTTTCAAAATAGTATTTCTCTTGGAGAAATGTTTTTTTATCCTAGCACACTAGTATCATAATGTTTTTTAGAAAAATATAATTTCATGCATAAAATAACCTTTATTTTATTATACATTTTTATTAATAATTCATAAGGTGGTTATTTCATACCAATACCTATAAATTTTATGGTCATTATATAGTAGTCATATATAATAATTATATTTTATTAATATGTAATGATTTTTTATTTTGGTTTTATGTAATATATAAGGAAATATACATAACATGATTTGAGGAAATGTATTTACTAAAATTATGAGTTGTTACATTCCACCCTATTAAAATAATCTCTTTCTCAAAATTGTTTTGTTAGGACTAAAAAATTTGCATTACATTATTTACCTCACATCCTCAGGTTCCCACATAGACTCTTTGGTCATATTATTCCTCCATATAACATTGACTAGATGAGTGGTATCCTTATGAAGTACATTTTCTCTTTAATCTAAGATATCTACTTGATATTCCCATTATTAGATATCATGTTAAAATTACAATACTTCATTGATTTATAAATTTGAACAGTATTGTTTGTAATGAAAAAATATATATAAATGGAACACATCATGTAAATAGGAGAGGTGTAGAGGTAGTTTTATGTAAAACATTATCCCCACAACCTGATCAGGTATTTACAAGAGACTAATATATATAGTTTCTATCTTTCCCTTCATCCCAAATATCATAACCCTATTCCATTGAGAAATATATGTGAAAACATTATCACTATCATCAAATTATATTTCTCAAGGTTGATTCTCTTAATAATTATTCTATAAAATTTGTGCCAATTTTATTTTCTAGGGAATAGTTTGAACATTCCCTATCAATTCATAAACAATGTCAAGATCTAGAAGCTTCCAATATCTAATATCAACCCATTATGATGAGGTCAGAAATTTCCTCCTATAAATAACCTTATATTGGTCAATCTGAATTATAGAAAAAAGACTACTTTTATATGATAAATTTTTAGTGGAGGTGTGTTACTCACAACATCAATATAGTTTTATCAAACCAGATCTCTATATATCATCCATAGATTGAATTTCTAATCACAATAACCATCTATTAAAGGATAATAAGAACTGTTAAAACTTTAATCTCTCTCTAATGATTGCTGAAGGATTTTCTAAAACATTGAGGAAATACTTGGTTCTTAATAAGCTCCATTATAGGGTGGTGGTCCATACAACCTTACCAATTCGCTTAGGTATATCTTTACAAGATGGTCACAAGGTAAATCTTCATTTTATGCTATTAAATTAACTAAAACTGTATAGTAATCAAATATAAGGAAAATTGAATTTATATTTTTTAGGTCCCCTAAGAAGTCCCACAATAAAATACATGGTAACATTTTCCCATTTATATATTATCAAAGGTAATGTTTTAAACCTACCCATAAAATTCTACTATTTATCCATGACTTTCTGACATACCAAGAGTCTATATATGTACTCTAAAGTATTTCTATTTATGGTATACAACCTGAAATGTTTCTCTATATTTCTATACATATTCATGATTCGTAGATAAATAGAGAAGGTTGTTCTATATGCATTTTCCAACGGATCCCTTTATATTTATTATTTTGATGGGACACATATCCAAATTCCAAACTATTAAATTCCTTATTTAGATAATTGAACCATGGAATACTTGGTACCTTTTTCTCAGTCCACATAATCACTCTTGGATTAAATTTTATTTACATAAATGGTTTTTTGAGCATTCATTTAGGATATATAGTATTTCTCCCCTTCCCTTATGGATTAAATATTCATTTTCAAAAAAACCATGAGTATTGGGTCTTTTGTAATACACATCATGGATATGGGAGCTTAATCATTTCTTCATAGAGCATCTGTAACATCCAATGTAAGTAATTAATAATAGATATTTTTATCTATGTCTCTTAATGATTAATATAGTGTTTTAGAGGCTTAAAATGAAAATAAATACAATCTTAAGAATGGAATACACTAATATTTTTTAAAAGATTGTTTTACTGCCTTTTGATGGAAAACCATTTTTAAATCTATATTTTGACAATTTTATAAGATATGTTTGTCAAAATAAATATATTCTTTATTATTGGTACATCAAAATTTACTTTGTGTGAATTTTTGGTATTTTTCAGACAATGTTCATTTTTTTAATGAATAGTGAAAAATACTGCATTTTACATCAAAACTGCTATTTAATCTAATTTTTTTATATGATTAGATTGTATTTTGAATTGTTTTTTAAGTTAAATTAGAATATATTTTTACCATTTAATCAAATGGTAGTCATTGGAATCAATTTCACTTTGAAAATGGACTTAAACTGGTGTCAATCTTTTGATACTTATTGTTTCATAAAAACACGCTATTTGTCATGACAGCGGGAATTAATTATTAAATTAATTAATGTAACTTATATGATTTGAATTTTGTAAAATAGACATAATTTTTTAATTCGGAGTATCAAATATAGCTTAGGGTGAATTTTTGGTAATTTTCTTATAAACTTCAATTTTTGATGAATAGTGAAACCACTAAGTGGTAATTATAAAAACTGATTTTTCGTTTAAATGAAATTTTTCATTCTTTGTGTTTTGAATTTAAAAAATCCGACATACATGGTTGTCATTAAGAAGTAAAATATGGTTCAATGAGATTATAATAATTTTTTGGTGAATAGTAACTTATTAAGTTTTTAATCGCGATTAGAGGTAATTAGTGTTGTTTAAGGTAAGATTAATGTTTTAATAAAATTAAATGACCTAGAAACATGTCCTACCCTTATTGGTTGTGTCATGGACGACCAAGACAAGCCATGGGTAAACTTGGGGACCCCATGGAGCCACTTTGTTTGGGAAATGACATAAATAACTTTTTATTTAATGTCAATGTAAAAATGACACAAACATGAGTTATTTTACTAATACAATATTTACGTGGGGTTATACAAGTCATATTTTTGACTATAAATATTAATTAGAAAGATAAAAAAGATTTCCTACATCACAGTAGTTTTTTTATAATTTTTAGACATTAGATAAATTAAATTATTTATGACATCATGATGATGCAGCGATGACCTCATTATTTAACAATTTAAATAAAATGGAAAGATAATGTAAAATCTAAGCCCTACACATGGCCAAAACCAATTGGATGAGTGGATTCAGAACCCTTATCACCTTATCCCCGAATTATATCAATTTGGGATCTTTTTAATCCGAAAATCATTTTAAAATAAAGTAACTTATCTTTACATTCCAAGAGTGCCCCTCCTCTCCTCTTATAAAAGGCCCCCAACTCTACCTCCTTACCCACACTTCCAAAGCCTTTGGCTCGGCCAAACCCTGACCATTTTGTCTCTACACATCCCTCTATTACTCTTTGAAGCCTCACTTTGGGCATAAGTCTTCCCAAGGAAGCCTTTGAGCACAAACCAAAGGGAGTGACTCGATTTTAAGGTACTGTCTTCACTTGAGTCCTTCTGTTTTATTTTGCTTATCCAACCCCCTAAACTATTTTTATTTATTTATTTTGTAACAACTCCAGTATCTTCAATATACTAGGATGTTGTTATAAGAAATATTCAAGATACACTTACACACACCTACATCTAATGGTTAAAGAACATATTTTTTCCGTGGATGGTGAATTTATCCCTCCCGAAACGATGATTGTTCAACATTCTTTTAACACCTTAAAAGGTGGCCATTAAGATGTCACTATATTTATATATGATATATAATATGTTTATGTTTTCCTTAATCTTCTGTATTTTTCATTTTGGGTATACCTTTATGGTTTCCATTATGGGTAAACGCGATATCTTCATTTAAGGAAGTAAGGACTACCGCCCCCTCAAAGTGAGTTGATTCCTTAAATACCATATATGGGACATATAAAGGATGGAACTATGATATTATATATGATATTATACTGGAATTATAATATACCTTTATATAATTATGATTCAATTCTATAAATTATGAAATAGAAATGAAAGTGGCGTTCATGCGTACGTACGGCTTACCGTCTCCATGAACGGTGCATTTCATTTCTTACCTATAAATGATTATGTAATATTATAAATGCATGCATTTACTGGATATATATGACATATATAATATATAAATCATGAATAACATTCTGGATATAATGGATACATGAACAACTTGTAATTATAAAGGGATTATTTTTGACTCAAGTACCAATGATCGTTAAAACGACCGTTATTAACTTAAATAATTACATAGTGTTCATGACATGGAAATAAGTGATATAAAAGGAATAATGAATTTGAAAAAGGTTCTTAAACAAGTAGAAATTAACTCAAGTTTATTATTCAGGAGATTAAAGAACGACCGAGTCAAGTCGGACCCGTGATATGGGACTTAGTCTCAATCTCCTTTCATTGAGGCATATTTTGTTTTATACACAACCTTCTTTTATATGGTGTATAAACCCCTTTGACTTTTACGTTTATCCAAAAGGAATCTTTTTTATATGAAGCATTTTACTAAATGACAAAAGGGAATGTTTTTGTCGTATGTATGCGGCGACAACGACTTCTCCGCCGTCGTGACCATTATTTGAGTTTCAGCTTCCTCTACAAGCCATACCTTCTTTTTAAAAGAAAAATAAATACCATGTTTTACATTTCATTTATTTTGGTATTGAAAATGGTTTTCATAATGTTTTTATATCAATGTGTTTTATTGATATCATGTGATTTAAAGGTGGAAATGTTATGTTTCCTTTATGCATGTTTTATGTGATACGATTATGTTGAGGTTCTTGGGCATTATTATGAAGACGGGTGGTTCCGTGATAAACTAAGGGCGGGTGAGCCCGATATAGCTCTCCAATGCATTAGGTAACACGATGGAGTGAAAAGTTAAGGTTTCTCCGAAGAGATTTAGGGAATATACTGTGATGGGTATTCCAAACGTAACCAAGAGGGTTACCCCCTACGTAGGAATGTTATGAATGCCTCAAGTTACCTTTATGTCTTATTATTTCTATGATTTATTCATCATTTGATGAGGTATGTTAAAGTGATTATGTTTTATGGGTAAAGTATGATTTCATTCTTATGTATATATGTACCCATGTTTCCTTTCCATATTTTTATATCCCTTACTGAGCTTTTTATGCTCATCCCAAGTTTTTTTAAAATGTTTTTCACAGGTCAAGGGAAAGGTACATGATATGATGATAGTGTCAAGGAAGTGTCAAGAAAGAATCCATGTTTTATTTTAAATATGTTTCCATTGATGGGAAAGAAGAATACTATCTTTATGTAACCACTTTGTTTTTACGTGGAATGTAATGAAAGTTTTATGATCTAATTCTCTAAAACTCTAAACCCGAAAAGATCCTCAATGTGTAATGTTGTAATCACGCAAGATTAAGTAAGGTTTAAGGCTGGGGCCTTATAGTTGGTATCATAGGTCAGTTTAGATAACTTTATGAGTTAGAATTCTATTAAATTATTATCCAAAAATATTTTTTTATGGTCAAATTGAAGTGATATAGCATTTGAAGATTACCATGTTGCTTCACCTAAGGTGTTTCTGTGATAAGAATGGTTTTCCATATAGGAAACAGAGCAGCTTTTCTGGGAAGGCGTACAGAGGGAAATAACCTTTAAAATCAGTATCCTGAGATGGTCAGAATCAAAACTAAATAGTTTTTTGCAGTGATGGCTCAGTTGACTCAGGTGAAAAATGTTGGTTGTTTTTATTGATGATATTTTGGTGTTTTCTAAAAGTAAAGAGGAGCATGAAAGTCATTTAAGGGTTATCTTTCAAACCATAAAAGAAAATAAACTATATGGAAAATTCAGCAAGTGTGAGTTTTGGTTGCAAAAAATTTCTTTCCTTGGTCACATTGTTTCTAAAGATGGGATAACTATTGATCCTACAAAAACAAAAGTTGTGGAAGATTGGCCAAGACCCACAAATGTAACTGAGATTCGTAGATTCCTTGGTTTGGCAGGCTATTACCGAAGGTTTTTTAGAAATTTTTCACGGTTATCTAGTCCAATGTCTAAGCTAACTCGGAAGGGTGTTAAGTTTATCTGGACAAAATAATGTGATGATTGTTTTCAAGAATTCAAAATAAGATTGGTGAATTATCAAGTTTTGGCACTACCTTCAAGGAATGGTGAGTTTGTTATATACAGTGATGCTTCATTGAAAGGACTTGGTTGCGTCCAAATGCAGAATGATCAGGTAATTGCTTATGTTTCACGACAGTTGAAAACTCATGAGGTAAATTACCCTACACATGATTTGGAATTACCTGCTGTTGTTTTCGCTTTAAAAATTTGGAGGCATAATTTGTATGGAGTAAAGTGTGAAATATATACTGATCACAAAAGTATAAAGAATATATTCACTCAGAAAGAGTTAAACATGAGATAGAGGAGATGGCTAGAATTAATCAAGTATTATGATTGTACAATTCATTACCATCCGGGAAAATCAAATAAAGTATCTGATGATTTGAGTCGAAAAAGTAATGCTTCATTAGCAATGTTGCATTTTAAATGTGATACTTTGGTTAAGGATTTGATGAACTTTGACATAGAAGTTTTTGGTACAGGATGTTCTTCTGTTTGGTTTCAGGTATTAGTGAGGTCTTCTCTATCATACAGAATCAAGCAAGCACATGAAGCAAGATAGTGAGTTGTAGAAAAAGGTAGAGCTGGTTCAAAAAGGTAAGTTACATGAATTCAACATTGATAATGATTTCGTTTTGAGATTTGGGAAGAGATTGTGTGTTCATTGTGATTCATAGTTGAAGAGAGAGTTGTTATGTGAAGCTCGTAGTTCTCCCTTTTCAGTTCATCCTGGTAGTACTAAGATGTACAGAGATCTACGGGAGTGTTACTGGTGGGATGGAATGAAAAGAGATATTGCTGATTTTACTGTGAAGTGTTTGACATTTCAACAGGTCAAAGCAGAGTGCCAGTTACCGAAAGGGATGCTTCAGCCTTTACCAGAGCCAGAGTGGAAATGGGAGAATATATCGATGGACTTTGTTGTGGGATTACCGAAGACATATCGAGGTAATAATTCAATCTGGGTTATTGTTGATTGCTTGACTAAATCTGCACATTTCCTTTCTATATGAGATACTTTTTCCCTAGATCAACTTTCCCGTTTTTATCTTAAAGAGATAGTCATGTTACATGGAGTTATACTCTCCATTGTATCTGATCGTGATCCCAGGTTCACTTCTAACTTTTGAAAAGTCCTTCAGAAGTCGTTGGGTACTGAATTAAATTTTAGTACATCATTTCATCCTCAATCAGATAGGCAGTCGGAAAGAAAAATTCAGACCTTGGAGGATATGCTACGGGCTTGCTTGATGAATTATCAGGGATTTTGGGACCAACATCTTTCTTTGGTTGAATTTTCATATAATAACAGTTTTCATTCTAGTATATAGATGGCACCATTTCAGGCATTATATGGGAGGCGGTGTCAAACTCCAGCTTTCTGGGATGAAGTGGGTGAAAGGAAGTTGATGGGACCAGAATTGGTAGAAGAGATGGCAGAAAAATTTCATCTGATTCAGAAGCACATGGGAACAGCTCAGAGCAGGCAGAAGAGTTATGCGGATAACTGGAGGAAGGATCTATCTTTCGAGGTAGGTGATAATGTTTTTCTCAAGGTTTCTCCTTGGAAAAGTGTGATGAGATTTGGTAAGAAAGGAAAACTGAGTCCAAGGTTTATTGGACCATATGAAATTATAGAGAGAGTTGGATCAGTTTCATACATAGTGGCTTTCCCTCCGAGTTTATCTCAGGTACACAATGTTTTTCATGTTTCAATGCTGAGAAAGTACATGCCAGATCCATCTCATGTTTTGAGTTCAGGGATAGTTCAGCTGGAAGAGAACCTATCTTATGAGGAACAACCGGTCCAGATTCTTGACCACAGGGAGCAAGTGTTGCGGAATAAGGTGATTAATCAGGTAAAGGTTTTTTGGAAAAACCACATGATGGAAGAGGCAACATGGGAATCTGAAAATGCAATGAGGGATAAGTACCCCCATTTATTCGATAAGTAAATAAATTGTGGGGACGTAATTTTCTAAAGGGGGGAAGGATGTAAAATCCCAAGTAAGTAATTAATAATAGATATTTTTATCTATGTCTATTAATGATTAAGATAGTGTTTAGAGGCTTAAAATGAAAATAAATACAATCTTAAGCATTGAATACACTAATATTTTTTAAAAGATTGATTTACTGCCTTTTGATGGCAAACCATTTCTAAATCTATCTTTTGACAATTTTATAATCTATGTTTGTCAAAATAAACATATTATTTATGATTGGGACATCAAAATTTACTTTTTGTGAATTTTTGGTATTTTTCAGACAATGTTCATTTTTTAATGAATAGTTAAAAATACTGCATTTTACATCAAAACTACTTTTTAATATAATTTATTTTTATGATTAGATTATCTTTTGAATTGGTTTTGAAGTGAAATTAGAATATATTTTTACCATTTAATCCAATGGTGGTCATTGGAATTAATTTCACTTTGAAATTGGACTTAAACTGGTGTTAATCTTTTGATACTTATTGTTTCATAAAAACACGCTATTTGTCATGACAACGGGAATTAATTATTAAATTAATTAATGTAACTTATATGATTTGAATTCTGTAAAATAGACATTATTTTTGAATTCAGAGTATCAAATATAGCTTAGGGTGAATTTTTGGCAATTTTCTGAAAACCTTCAATTTTTGATGAATAGTGAAACCATTAAGTAGTACTTATAAAAACTGATTTTTCATTTAAATGAAATTTTTCCATCTTTGTGTTTTGAATTTCAAAAATCCGACATACATGCTTGTCATTAAGAAGTAAAATTTGGTTCAATGAGATTATAATAATTTTTTAGTAAATAGTATCTTATTAAGTTTTTAATCGCAATTAGAGGTAATTAGTGTAGTTTAAGGTAAGAATAATGTGTTAATAAAATTAAATGACCTAGAAACATGTCCTACCCTTATTGTTTGTGTCATGACCGACCAAGACAAGCCATGGGTCAACTTGGGGACCCCATGGAGCCACTTTGGATGGGAAATTACATAAATAACTTTTTATTTAATGTTAAATTAAAAATGACACAAACATGAGTTATATTACTAAAACAATTTTTACATGGGGTTATACAAGTCATGTTTTTGACTATAAATATTCATTAGAAAGATAAAACTATTTCCTACATCATAGTATTTTTTTATAATTTTTAGACATTAAATTAATTAAATTATTTATGACATCATGATGATGCAGCGATGACCTCATTATTTAACGATTTAAATAAAATGGAAAGATAATGTAAAATCCAAGACCTACACATGGACAAAACCAATTGGATGAGTGGATATCGAACCCTTATCACCTTATCCTCGAATTATATCAATGTGGGACCTTTTTAATCCTAAACTCATTTTAAAATAAATAAACTTATCTTTACTTTCCAAGAGTGCCCCTCCTCTACTCCTATAAAAGGCCCCCACCTCTACCTCCTTACCCACACTTCCAAAGCCTTTTTCTTGGCCAACCCCTGCCCATTTTGTCTCTAAACATCCCTCTCTTACTCCTTGAAGCCTCACTTTGGGATGAATTCTTCCCAAGTAAGCCTTTGAGCTCAAATCAAAGGGAGTTACTTGATTTTAAGGTAATGTCTTCACTTGAGTCCTTTTGTTTTATTTTGCTTCTCCAACCCCCTAAACTCTTTTTATTTATTTCTTTTGTAACAAATCCAGTATCTTAAATATACTAGGATGTTGTTATAATAAGTATTCAAGCTACAAATACACACACCTACATCTAATGGTTAAAGAACATACTGTTTCCGTGGATGGCGAATTTATGCCTCCCGAAACGATGATTGTTCAACATTATTTTAACACCTTCAAAGGTGGCCATTAAGATGTCACTGTATTTATATATGATATATAATATTTTTATGTTTTCCTTAAGCTTCTGTATTTCTCATTTTGGGTATATCTTTATGGTTTCCATTATGGGTAAACGCGATATCTTCATTTAAGGAAGTGCGGACTACCGCCCCCTCAAAGTGAGTTGATTCGTTAAATACCATATGTGGGACGTATAAAGGATGAAACTATGATATTATATATGATATTATACTGGAATTTTAATATAACTTTATATCATTATGATTCCATTCTATAAATACGAAATAGAAATGAAAGTGGTGTTCATGCGTACGTACGGCTTACCGTCTCCATGAACGGTGCATTTCATTTCTTACCTCTAAATGATTATGTAATATTATAAATGCATGAATGTACTGGATATATATGAAATATATAATATCTACATCATGAATACCATTTTGGATATAATGGATACATGAACAACTTGTAATTATAAAGGGATTATTTTTGACTCAAGTACCAATGATCGTTAAAACGACCATTATTAACTTAAATAATTACATAGTGTTCATGACATGGAAATAAGTGATATAAAAGGAATAATGAATTTGAAAATGGTTCTTAAACAAGTATAAATTAACTCAAGTTTATTATTTAGGAGATTAAAGAATGATTGAGTCAAGTCGGACCAGATGTACGGGACTTCATCTAAATCTTCTTTCATTGAGGCATATTTTGTTTTATACACAACCTTCTTTTATACGGTGTATAAACCCCTTTGACTTTTACATTTATCCAAAAGGAATATTTTTTATACGAAGAATTTTACTCATCGACAAAAGGGAATGTTTTTGTCATACGTATGCGGCGACAACAACTTCCCCACCGTCGTGACCATTATTTGAGTTTCGGGTTCCTCTACAAGCCATACCTTCTTTTTAAAAGAAAGATAAATACCATGTTTTACTTTTATTTTATTTTTTGGTATTGAAAATGGTTTTCATAATGTTTTTATATCAATGTGTTTTGTTGACATCTTATGATTAAAAGGTGGAAATGTTATGTTTTTTTTATGCATGTTTTATGTGAAACGATTATGTTGAGGTTCTTGGGCATTATTCTGAAGACGGGTGGTTCCATGATAAACTAAGGGCGGTTGATCCCGATATAGCTCTCCAATGCATTGGGTAACGCGAAGGAGTGAAACATTAAGGTTTCTCCGAAGAGATTTTGGGAATATACTATGATGGGTATTCCAAACGTAACCAAGAGGGTTACCCCCTACGTAAGAATGTTATGAATGACTCAAGTTACCTTTATGTCTTATGATTTCTATGATTTATTCATGATTTGATGAGGTATGTTAAAGTGCTTATGTTTTATGTGTATAGTATGATTTCAATCTTATGTATATATGTACCCATGTTGTAGAGACCCGAAGCCTGACGTACATAGACTTTACATTACTTTTGCGGAATACTTAGTACATAACAAAAACACACACACAAGGATCGTAATAGTTTAGTGTCTTTGGAAACTCGGATCGTAATATTTTAATCGTGGTGAAAGATCTTCAAAATCTCCCATAAAGATCTTCCTTTTTTTTACCTAAAACCTTTCTTTATATCCTGGGGAAAAGAAAACATAAAAGGGGGAGCTCAAATGCTCAGTAAGGGTAAACAAAAGAAATATCAATCACATCATATACATAAGCACATAACTTTTGGAAATCTTAACCTGCAAAAGAGATCATAATTTCATAACATGGGGTAAATCATGGTAGTGAAATGTAATCACAATAATCATAACATAAAACATGAAACTTTGTGGCATTCACACATAATCATAGAGAATCATTTCTTTTTAGTCAAGACTCATTTCCAAGACTATCTTAGTGGACAAAGTCCCTTTCTGAATCGAGTAACCCTCGTTTCAGTCTTGTTTCACTGAACCGGTATAACCTACCGTTCCAGCCATGTCTATCTCATGAGATATAAAATCTTTACCCAATGCATTGGAGGGAGATATAGGTCCCACCCATCTTATAATGAATCCTTTCTTATGTGTTCCACATAATCATAAATCATACATTATCGCATAACCCATGTAATAAAAATGGGATTCTTAAACAACATGACATCATAAAACAATTCATATAAGATAAAGGAATTCATAAAAATATTTCCATCACAACATAATCAAATCCATGTAATAATAGGGATAAAAACAGAACCCTTTTTATTAACATAGATGGAAAATAAGTTTGATAAAATACTTGAACTCCATTCTTGAGGAAAATATCCATTCTACTTCAAAAACACTTTTCCTTTCCTAACATGTCATAAAATTTTAAAGTAAAAGAAGTTGATTAAAAATAAACTTGAATACTTATAAAGGAAGATTCTTGGAAATAATGTTTTAAAAATCCATTCTTGCCGTATAATTTAAGTTAAAAAAACATTCTTCGTACTTTTGTCGGAAAAGTCAAAAAGTACCTCGTATGAAAAACGACAAAAGACTCCTTTCATACATATTACTAAAAACTCACCTAAAGGTAAAAATGGATTTAAAAAATTGTAGGTGGATGGAAATAATATTACATATTGATGAAATATGGATGTGGATGATAAAATACACCCCAGTAAATACTAAAGTATAAACAAACTCGGATAAAAATGAGATTGTGATATTTCCCTTACCTTAGGTCTGATTTGCTTTGTATGTGTCCGAAGCTCCTCTTCTTTGGAACGCCTCTTTGAATCCTACACTTAGGGAACTAAGATTGGTCTTTGAAGAATACCAGGACCTCTAGGATTATTCTAGGGAAGTGGAGAGGAGAAAATGGCAGGGGTTGTCCGAGCATGAGTGCTCAAATTGGTGTGAGGAGGAGGGGGAGGAGGTACCCTTTTATAAGGGAGGAGAGGGGCACCTTAAGAATATCTCAAAATATTATTTTATATTAAAGTCAAAATCGGTTTATAATTGTTCCAAAGGGTCTTATTTCTAAGATAAAGTGGGGATGGGTCGAAATACTATCATCCAATAGGATTTAGACAAGTTTAGGGTATTATTTTAACCTTATCAATTAGATTTAACTCTAAGTTAAATAATTTAACTTTTACCGTGTCTTTTTGTTTTCTTTCACTATATGGTTAATACACTTACTATAACATGCCAAACGAACCCCAAATTGTTTATTATTAATATATATATCCTTATCTAAGTCATTTGGCCGAACCTTAGATTTTTAGGAATAAAATAACAATTAATAATATAATATTTGATTTAAAAACTATTTTGTGTCAATTTTGACACTATTTGATATATGATTTTTGTGAAAGTCATAACAGAATTATATGTTCGAAAAAAGTTGATTAAATCAACACTAATATATCATAGTAACCTATAAAATTAGTGGAATTCATAAAAAGTCTCAAATTACATTCATTTGAGCATTTATAACATCAATTATGATAATATTTCCTTAAAAGGGTAATTACTGCATCATCGTTGTGTCATAAATAAATTAATTTATTTAAAGTCTAAAAATAATAAATAAAATATCATTATGTAGGAAATCTTTTTAGCTTTCTAATAAATATTTATTGTCGAATTTATCTTATGTATAACCCCATATTAAAAATTATTTACTTATTAAACTTTGATTTTAACTATTTTAACCCTTCTTTAAATAAATTAATAATAAATGTCCTAATCTAACCCAAGTGGGCCTAAATTGTCATATTTTATTCCTAAGTTTGTTTTTGGTTGAATTAAACTTATCCAATAGAATTAGGACATGTGTTAGGGTAATAGTAATATCATTTTTACCCTTAGTTACCCTATTTAATATTAACTGCGGTAAAAAAAGTAAAAAGTTACTATTCACCAAAAAAAATTATTTTTATCTCATTGAACCACATTTTACTTACTGATATCAACCGTGTCTATCAGATTTTCGAAATTCCATTCACATAAGCGGTAAAATTAAGTTTTATGCAAAATTCAGTTTTTAACCTACCACTTAGTGGTTTCACTATTCATCAAAAATTGAATGTTTTCAGAAAAATACCAAAATTTTACCCTAGGCTAATTTCTGTATTCCGAATCCAAAAATGAAGTCCATTCTGAGAGCTAAAATTTCTAAAATTTAAAAAGTGGTTATTACTATTCATAACGGCTAGTTTTAATAATATTTTAATAGAATATCGTTGTTTAGTGAAACTCAGTATTGAGTACTACACACGCTATCGAGGAAGGTTGTGATTGCGTGTAATGCAAGGCAATTCAAGGATGCGTGTTGTGCAAGCTCCTTTTGGTGTAGCATACAACACAAGAAATTAGTGAAATTAAAAAATTTATTTTTCATAAAATCTCGGGCTGTTACATTCTACCCCCCTTAAAATGAATTTCGCCCTCAAAATTCGTCGGGGTTATATATGGTTTACTATTCGAAAGTTTCTTTAATAGAAACCCACATCGTAAAAAGGAATACCAATACATGACTTTAATAACTAAAGTATGAAATGTAACGATTACCCAAATAATCTAATCACTGGGTTTCCACATAGGTGAAAATATGGATATGGAAGAAAAATATAACCATCATGTTCTGATGGAGAGTGGTAGAGAACATCGCTATAGAAAAGCCAACAATCACAAATCCATAAATTTGTGACGATCTAAGGTACCATCCGATTCATCAGGTATAAGATCACTAGGACAACATTTTTGGTTTTCAATATCATTTCCCTAAAGTTGAAAATTTGAATTAGAATAAATACTTTCTTTATTTTGGTACAATCTCACTGTTGTTCATGCCTTGAACAATTTCCACTTTATCTCTTAAATAAATTAAGTTGAATTTGTTATTCGTGAAGTGTTAGCAGATCATGTGATAGAATGACGGGTCATTCCATCTATCTCAAACAAAAGGTTAGCAAAAAATTATATACATAAGTCGTTCTATAGTGAGATTAATCACATATGGTTCCTAAAATGGACTTATACTTCATATATCATACTGCTTAATATAATAAATCTAGTTTCTACTAAACAGGGACTTCCTGTAGGCCAGTGGTAGGCGATAAAGGCCAATCGCACTTCGGTTGTGGGTTCGATTCCCACAGCCTTGTCCGAAGTGATGGGCCGTCGCCTGTCCTGCAGGTTGTCCTTTTTCTAAAACTACATTACTATAACATCCAATCAATAATATCGAAAAAAACTTCTATCCTTAAACAATACTCACTTATGTCCAACATAATCCATTTCAATCTTTAGGCTTATCCATAATACTACAGTCCACTCTCATAAAATAGTGAAAACGATTACCAGAGATTTAATACCATCGTTGATCCCCATATATCATAAGATATGTTTTTTTGGTCACATTCCAAACATTCAAAGTCCTTAATCATGTATTCTCTTGAATACCTTAGTGAAAACATTAATGCAGTTTAAAGTTAACACTTTCCACATACCAAAATCCTCAAAATTCTATATACTCAAACCATGATATCACTTAGTCCTTATATCAATCATGAGCTCATGAATAATATTAAACATTTCATTTTCTCGTTTTCCCTTCATTATGCGCATGTCATCTTATTTCCAAAAAATATATCAATCACTTTGAATACCACATCAATAAATATTGCAATACTCAATGATACAACATTATTTTGGAATCCCATTACATAAACACTTAATCATTCCACCACATCGTTGTCATATTCAACATTGCCAATTGTGATCGCATGTGACTTCCCTTTGTCCTTTGCCTTCAGTGGTTGCTCATGTTGATCATCACTAACCCTTGGATTAGGGAATTTATTAGCATAATGCCCCATTTCCATGCACTTGAAGCATTGAAGTGTTGGTGGTGCGTTCTCTGCAGTGTTTGCTTTATTCACATCATTAGAAACCCTTTTTCCATTACTTCGACACTCAGCTGCTCGATGACCTTCTTTTCCACACTTAAAACATTTTCTAGTCCCTTTAAGACAATCTCCACCATGATTATTTCCACACTTTGTGCATAAGGAAACATTCATCTTCTTTTCACCATTATTTTGAGATTTCTCTTTGAACTCCATCTTTCGTTTCTTGTCAAAACCATGAGATGGATATGTAACACCAACTTCCATTTCTACCTTGATAGCACAACGCACAATTTCTTCATAGCTACTGAAGTCTCTTATAGCTAATTCCCTTCTAAGACTTGGTTTTAAGCCACTGAAAAATCGATCAACGTTACTTTCTGGTTGGTTGATAATGCCTGATGCATACCTTGCAAGTCTTGTAAAATTCGCTTCTTATATACCAACAGATTCATCATCCTTTTGCTTTAGTTCAAGAAACTCCTTCTCCATCTTTGTTCGATGAATACGAGGGAAGTACTTATTGAAAAATAAGTTCTTGAACTCGTCCCATTCCATGGACTCAATTTCATCTCTTTGCCTTGTATTCTTGATAAGATTCCACCACTAATCAACTTCACCTTCCAAACGATATACTGCTAAGATGACTTTATCATGTTCAGAACATTGAAGAACTGAAAATATCTTTTCAGTGGTACAGATCCATTATTCAGTAACAAGTGGATCAGAAGACCCACTGAAAGAAGGTGGACGTTGCCTCATGAAGGACTCAATAGAATATTGTTCCCTTCTCTGCTCATTTGGAAGTCCAGAATGATTCATAGCTTGTGTAAGTATAGCAATAAGATTTTGCACTCCATCTCCCATAACATTTGTTTGTTCAGGAGGACAATAATTGCATTGTCCATTGCATTGATCAACACGGTTCCTTCGGGTTCTAGCCATCGTCTAAAACCCAAAAAGAATAGTGTGAGAGGCAAAAATCATGGTAGGGAAAACAACATAATAAAGGGGGAGTACCTTCAATATCTAACATCTTAGGTTTAATTCTATGATCGTTAGCGTAGTTCTAGTACTATAACCTATACGTATACTTAACCTTAGGGACATCCCTAGACATACCGTAGAAATATCTCTAGGGATCTCACTAACGTTTTCGCATCCTAGTTTCCAAAGGTTGACTAAACCTTTCCTCTGATACCAACTATAGAGACCCGAAGCCTGACGTACATAGACTTTACATTACTTTTGCGGAATACTTAGTACATAACAAAAACACACACACACAAGGATCGTAATAGTTTAGTGTCTTTGGAAACTCGGATCGTAATCTTTTAATCGTGGTGAAAGATCTTCAAAATCTCCCATAAAGATCTTCCTTTTTTTTACCTAAAACCTTTCTTTATATCCTGGGGAAAAGAAAACATAAAAGGGTGAGCTCAAATGCTCAGTAAGGGTAAACAAAAGAAATATCAATCACATCATATACATAAGCACATAACTTTTGGAAATCTTAACCTTCAAAAGAGATCATAATTTCATAACATGGGGTAAATCATGGTAGTGAAATGTAATCACAATAATCATAACTTAAAACAAGAAACTTTGTGGAATTCACACATAATCATAGAGAATCATTTCTGGTTAGTCAAGACTCATTGCCAAGACTATCTTAGTAGACAAAGTCCCTTTCTGAATCGAGTAACCCTCGTTTCAGTCTTGTTTCACTGAACCGGTATAACCTACCGTTCCAACCCTGTCTATCTCATGAGATATAAAATCATTACCCAATTCATTGGAGGGAGATATAGGTCCCACCCATCTAATAATGAATCCTTTCTTATGTGTGCCACATAATCATAAATCATACATTATCGCATAACCCATGTAATAAAAATGGGATTCTTAAACAACATGACATCATAAAACAATTCATATAAGATAAAGGAATTCATAAAAATATTTCCATCACAACATAATCAAATCCATGTAATAATAGGGATAAAAACAGAACCCTTTTTATTATCTTAGATGGAAAATAATTTTGATAAAATACTTGAACTCCATTCTTGAGGAAAATATCCTTTCTACTTCAAAAACACTTTTCCTTTCTTAACATGTCATAAAATTTTAAACTAAAAGAAGTTGATTAAAAATAAACTTGAATACTTATAAATGAATATTCTTGGAAATAATGTTTTAAAAATCCATTCTTGCCGTATAATTTAAGTTAAAAAAAACATTCTTCGTACTTTTTTCGGAAAAGTAAAAAAGTACCTCGTACGAAAAACGACAAAAGACTTCTTTCATACATATTACTAAAAACTCACCTAAGGGTAAAAATGGATTTAAACAATTGTAGGTGGATGGAAATAATATTACATATTGATGAAATATAGATGTGGATGATAAAATACACCCCATTAAATACTAAAGTATAAACAATCTCAGATAAAAATGAGATTGTGATATTTCCCTTACCTTAGGTCTGATTTGCTTTGTATGTGTCCGAAGCTCCTCTTCTTTGGAACACCTCTTTGAATCCTCCACTTAGGGAGCTAAGATTGGTCTTTGAAGAAGACCAGGACCTCTAGGATTATTCTAGGGAAGTGGAGAGGAGAAAATGGCAGGGGTTGTCCGAGCTTGAGTGCTCAAATTGGTGTGAGGAGGAGGGGGAGGAGGTACCCTTTTATAAGGGAGGAGAGGGGCACCTTAGGAATATCTCAAAATATTATTTTATATTAAAGTCAAAATCGGTTTATAATGGTTCCAAAGGGTCTTATTTCGAAGCTAAAGTGGGGATGGGTCGAAATACTATCATCCAATAGGATTTAGACAAGTTTAGGGTATTATTTTAACCTTATCAATTAGATTTAACTCTAAGTTAAATAATTTAACTTTTACCGTGTCTTTTTTTTCTTTCACTATATGGTTAATACACTTACTATAACAAGCCAAAAGAACCCCAAATTTTTTATTATTAATATATATATCCTTATCTAAGTCATTTGGCCGAACCTTAGATTTTTAGGAATAAAATAACAATTAATAATATAATATTTGATTTAAAAACTATTTTGTGTCAATTTTGACACTATTTGATATATGATTTTTGTGAAAGTCATAACAGAATTATATGTTCGAAAAAAGTTGATTAAATCAACACTAATATATCATAGTAACCTAGAAAATTAGTGTAATTCATAAAAAGTCTCAAATTACATTCATTTGAGCATTTATAACATCAATTATGTTAATATTTCCTTAAAAGGGTAATTACTGCATCATCGTTGTGTCATAAATAAATTAATTTATTTAAAGTCTAAAAATTATAAATAAAATATCATTATGTAGGAAATCTTTTTATCTTTCTAATGAATATTTATAGTAGAATTTATTATATGTATAACCCCATATTAAAAATTATTTACTTATTAAACTATGATTTTAACTATTTTAACCCTTCTTTAAATAAATTAATAATAAATGTCCTAATCTAACCCAAGTGGGCCTAAATGGTCATATTTTATTCCTAAGTTTGTTTTTGGTCAAATTAAACTTATCCAATAGAATTAGGACATGTGTTAGGGTAATAGTAATATCATTTTTACCCTTAGTTACCCTATTTACTATTAATCGCGGTAAAAAAAGTAAAAAGTTACTATTCACCAAAAAAATTATTTTTATCTCATTGAACAACATTTTACTTACTGATATCAACTGTGTCTGTCAGATTTTCGAAATTCCATTCATAGAACCGGTAAAATTAAGTTTTATGCAAAATTCAGTTTTTAACCTACCACTTAGTGGTTTCACTATTCATCAAAAATTGAATGTTTTCAGAAAAATATCAAAATTTCACCCTAGGCTAATTTCGGTATTCCGAATCCAAAAATGAAGTCCATTTTGAGAGCTAAAATTTCTAATATTTAAAAAGTGGTTATTACTATTCATAACGGCTAGTTTTAATAATATTTTAATAGAATATCGTTGTTTAGTGAAACTCAGTATTGCGTACTACACACGCTATCGAGGAAGGTTGCGATTGCGTGTAATGCAAGGCAAGTCAAGGATGCGTGTTGTACAATCTCCTTTTAGTGTAGCGTACAACACAAGACATTAGTGAAATTAAAAAGAATATTTTTCATAAAATCTCGGGCTGTTACACATGTTTCCTTTCCATATTTTTATATCCCTTACTGAGCTTTTTATGCTCATCCCAAGTTTTTTTAAATTGTTTTTCACAGGTCAAGGGAAAGGTACATGATATGATGATAGTGTCAAGGAAGTGTCAAGAAAGAATCCATCTTTTATTTTAAATATGTTTCCATTGATGGGAAATAATAATACTATCTTTATGTAACCACTTTGTTTTTACGTGGAATGTAATGCAAGTTTTATGATCTAATTCTATAAAAATCTAAACCCGAAAAGATCCTCAATGTGTAATCTTGTAATCACGCAAGATTAAGTACGGTTTAAGGCTGGGGCCTTATAGCATCACCCACCTTATTTATCTTCCATGGGTAGTAATTTATTAGGAAATCAAAATAATTTAGCAATTATAACAATATCCATTACCACATATTCGACTCCTTTTATTTGAATATATATTTCAATATTTTGTGATCAGTGTATATGTCAAACTTTTCTAAATAGAGTTAATGCTTCTAAATCTAAAATTTCAAGATCATTATTGTGACATCCAAATCAAGAATGGGGAAATTTTCTCATTATTCATTAACTATTAAGAGGAATAAAAAATTACCATAAGTTATATATGAGGATTAAACTGAATCCTTTTTAAATGAATCAAAATATATTGCAAACCCTTCCCTATTGTAGGGTAATCTGAGTACAAGGAAAATTGACGTCCACTTTTTTTGATTAGAAAAACCATTCAAAACATTCTTATGTCAAATATAATTTCGCACCACTATATTTTAATGTTTTTAATTTATTTTATACAAATGAAAATTTTATCACAATACATCAATGATGACTTGTTAACCTAAGATAACTATGGATCTCAGTTACAATGGTCGGTTTAGTCTATTGCATGATTACTTCTCTCATTTACAGATCTACGGATGTGAAACTTTTTGTGATTATTTTACCCATGAATGATACATTCGGAATCCATAATTCACAATTGGGAAAATTTTAAATATATTTCCTCCTTTATCAAGGTAATTAACAAAATTTTAAAATTTTATTGATTCTCTTCGTTTATAGTTGAATTTATGAGAACATTGATTATAAAGACAACCACAATTTGATCAAAGTAGTCTCTAAATAAACTATTAATTTGATCCCTTATGATAGTATCAATATTCATAAATATGACTAGTATAATTAAAAATTCATCATGTCCTTATCTTGTACAAAAAGCTATGTTAGAAATATTATCCCTTCTAACCCTTACCTGATGGTATCCAGATCAAAGGTATATCTTTGAGAAGTATTTAACTCTTATGAGATGATTAGATATATCATTGATATATGGTATAAGAAAATTGTTGATAACTATGATTCTATTAAGATTACAATAATTAATAGAAATATGAATAGACCCATCCATATTTTTTCAAAGAGGATTAGTGAACCCCATAGTGATGCACTATGGAATTCAAAACCATTGTCCATATTCTCTTGTAAATTATTCTATAATTATTCCAAATCAACAAGAGACATTAGATATATAATTTTAAAGAGATTAATGGATCCATATAAGTGTTTTATAGATAACTCAACCTAACACTCTCCAAGATTATTGGGTAGTTCATATAAAAATAGAACAACATATTAATATACAATAGCCTTGTCCTCAATATTGACTTTTTTGCCAATAAGTTGAGATATAAATCCCTCATTTATTGTTATAAGGACCCATAAATAGAATCTTATTTGTAATTGAGATCATGATTATCCTTAAAAATATATTTGATCATGGAATGATTCGTGATATGAAATGAGATATGCATATCATGACAATTAATATGTAATCTATTTATGGAAATCCAATACATACCCAGAAATAAATAAAATTTATCCTAGGTTAGATAAAATAGGTTTTTAGGAAATATCTTCTCAAAATTCATGATCAGTGTAGAGATATATATATTAGATATGACCATCCTTCCAATATGTTTTTTCAAATGTAGTTATATATCCAATGATTATGGTATAAAATAAATATTATATGTAAACATGAGTGATATAAAATAATTTGATGAACCAAAATGAAATATGGAATTTATAATTCTAGATTGAAGAATCATAATATTAGTCCCCACTTCATTATCATGATCAAACATTATGGGAGTGATGGAATATTACCTCGCTTATACCATTTTTTTGGGAGGTTGTTGTTATATATCCTCAGTAATAGATATTGGGTTAGGTTATTTATTATATTAATGCACTAAATTTATGAAATAAAATCATTTATCTGTAGGTGATTTATTTTTTTGGGTCCTTATTATCTTATGTTGTTTTATTCATCCATCTTTGATTTCTCTAGAATTTATGATTTAGGTTTCTAGGTTTACAACATCAACAGAACTCCTTGATCACTTTAGGAAATTACCTAGGTTCATTCTCTAATAGTTCTAAATTATTGAAGTTTGGGATACCTTCCCCCCATGTGTCTTACCATCATACATTCCATGATACTCCACTATTCAATTTAATCTTACAAGAATATTGATAGTTTATTGATTCATTCTCCAAAATTAGGGTACATCAATCAATCACATAGTAACATCTAAATTCTCTAACTATTAGTTACATGTAGAGGTTTTGTTTTAATCCAAAAAATAAATGGTCAGTATAGATTAAGAGACATAAATAGATTCATACAACATGATCCTCATGAAACTTATATCCAAACATCAAATATATTCACCATCCTTTTGTTTTGACACTATAAATTATTACATGACTTTTTCATGAAGAGTTTCAATCAAAATCTTGATGAATAATAATTTATTGAACTCAATATTATCCATAGAGTCTACTTCCTCTATTTTTATTTTATTATTAATAACTCCAATATTGTTCAACCTCTCTATACAAATTATTTATATCCAAACTAAACATCTTGTGCTATATAAACTAGATAATTATAAATATATTTTTTATCATGTTCATCCATAACGTAGAAGTAAGTGAAATAGAGGAGACTATAAATGAGGTTGGACATTGTTGTATAAAATACTTGATGGAAAGTTACTATTTATTGGTGTGTTCATAAGATCAACTCAATTTGTGTTATTATTCATAGTTTTGGATAGTTGGGTATGTATCACATTGAGTTTTTGTATATTGGTCACTATCCCATTTGGTAGTTCATTGGGACAATTAATGCATTATCCTTCAAATCAAATTTTAATGATGTTAATTCATGTCACATCTATTACTTTAATGAGAATAATGTTTAATCATGAGAATACTTAAATTAATAAATATATTAATGGAAAAATTGAGTTTATAATAAAAAAATCTTAATTGTTGTGTAGACCATAACTTATGAATCATTTTCCCAAAATATATATAATCTACAATAGTGTATATATTATTTTTATCTCAACTAAACATATTAAAATCCTTCATAATGGTTCTTAAAAAATATTTGGGTAAACTAGATTATATCCCCTATGTGTATCTAACAAAGTGTGTTGTCTTAGGCTTACACATCATGCACTGAGTTATAATAAAGTTAATACTCAACCAAAAACATTGGATGAATTACCCTACCGGTATTTGAGAAGTCATTGTATCCACTTTCTAGTATATAGATAGTGGTTTATTTTTTGGTAAAACAACATAATCACTACTTTATAAATGTTTTTGGATGTTATATTATTCATAGATTTAACCCTAGGGTTTTAACTATGTTCTCCTATATTGATATATAAAATAACTAAACAAACTACAAAAATATATAAACTATTCTCTGATAAAAATTAGGTATCCAGAGCCAAAAATTTCCATAAAATATTATAATTTTATATAAAAAAATTATCATGAAAAAAATCATGCGATATTGAGAACCCAAGGTTTAGTGTATAGGGAGATTAGTTATTTAAGAGATTATTTTTAAATAATCATGAATATTTATCCATAATCATAAAACATTAATATTCCTTCTAATAATCTCACATGTAATTCTCATTTTCATATCTTGGATAATAGGAAAATAAGAAAAAATTAGTTATCTCAAACGATCAGAATGGATTAACATGGGAGATAAAAACTATATAAAATAATTGATAATACAACAATAAAAAGATTAATGATAACATAAAAAAGAATAAATGACCATATATAATGGAAACATAACTATGAAATATATATCATAAAATATTCTTGTAATAAAATGAATCATGAGTGATAGGGGAGTCAAAACATAAACTAATAATAATGGGTCTTATGAAAGAACATAACATATTCATTCCGAAAGAAACTTTGGAATATATATCATGGAAATGTTATATATCATAGAAACATGTTATACTTTAGAACATTGGCACAACCATATGTATATGGAAACATCACCTTCATGAGTTAGACACTTTTACACATTCTTTCAAGTAACTAAATTGTGATATTGTAAACACGTCTAGTTAGATAAAAACTATAAATCAATGCATTATATTTTGATATGGGACCCCAAATATCATTCTTATATACTTATTCATGCTAAATTAAAATAATTCAATTATCACATGATAAAGGACACATGAGAAAAAATTATAAAACTCATAAATAAAAAATCATTCCTTTTTCATAGCATAAAGAACTTGTGGAAGTAAAAATGGTCTCCTAACATTTCCAATTTCTATAAATTTTCATGCTGATTTAAATTGATTGAAATAAAAAAAATTACTGAATATTTATCACATAATATGATAAATATATATATTGTGAAACATTAAAACATAAAACTGAAGAATATGGAGAGAAAAATGAAATCCAAATCATAAAATAATCATTCTCGAAAAAACATTTTTTAATCATTGATGTAAAATTCATAGGTACTTATCTTTCAAATAATTCATTATTTTTTTAATATGGTGAAATTAATAATTCATAAAATACCAATTTTAAAATAGGTCACAATAATGGAAGCAAAATAAAAATGAAGTTTCTTCCTTAAATATAGATTGGAAGTTAAAATAAAATATTATGAAAATAAATTCTTTCACGGCAGTATTAACCGAAATTTATTGAAACCCACATCATTGTATAAAAATATATAAAATTACTACTTGAAACGAGTTTAAAAGAAATATATAAATATAGAAATAAAAATAAAAAATATATATTTATATTTCAAAATAGTAATTAATAACATTAGTTGAAATTTAAAAGCTTGGATATAGAATAAAATGAACCATAAAACAGATGGAAAATATTCTTAAGGAAATTACAAGTTTACAAAACAAGGGTATTATCAAGGGAATTAATTTCAGGTGAAACTTGAATTCAATATAAAAATAGAAAGGAATAATACATAGCTCCATCATAGACAAGAATATATCAATCTTAAAATATCATAGTCAATGAGGAAGGTTTATGAACCATGGAAAATATTTAAGTTTAGAAAATATCTTACTTTTATTTCAACTTAGCCAGATGCACTCTATCCTCATGAATAAAAAAATAACTATAATATTAAACACTTTAATAAAATTATTCATATCATACAATTTTCCTATATTTACATTACAATCCTTTGTTACAAAATTATAATTAGTTTATTCTGTACGTTCATCGTCAGATGTTATTCGTTTTGATAGTTTGTTTTGTACTAGCTTCATAATTATAGTGTAGAATCTTGTATATATATTCATGTTTAATCATTATAATATTACTATAGGTACCATAATATATATTTTAATGATTTAAAATGTTTTTATTTTATTTTATAGGTATTTTAGTTACGATTCATGACGACAAGGTCCCTAATGATCTTGATTTGCTAACTTGAGTGAATGAGAGAATGGTATCTTAATAATATTTTAGATATTTAAATTAACATTTCAAAAAAAATCATTATTTATATTTTTTTATAATATCACCAATTTACATGCTTCATTATCTATCTTTGAAAAATGTTTATATCCTTATTCATATAGCTTGTTAAACTAGCCCCCATAAGGCCATGTTATAATAAATGGGTGATTGTGGTTAAGAAATTGATAATTTTGGAATAATATAAATTCAAAAAAAAATATAATGAATTTATTTATTTTCAAATATTTTGGGATTCATATTTTAAGAGAATTTTATAAAAAGGAAAATACTAGGTGAATAATAAATTTCATCACATTCATGGAGGTGGTAGTTCGCACATCCCCACTAGTGATGTTTTCATCTATATAGAACATAGAAGTGGTTGGAATTAGTTTATATTTAATTAATATTAATATTATTTTATTTATTTTATTTATTCATTAAACAATTTCATTGAAAAATCCATGTGTGTCTGTTAGAAAAGTGGTTCGTGTCACTTAATGTGTGGTGGTCCACATGTAAAAAAAATGTTTTTTTATTTTTAGAATGGTTGTAAGGATGGTTGAAAATGAATATTTAATTAGTATAATATAATTTAAATATATTATTTCTAATTATTTTATCATACTTCCACGAATATAGAAGGTTTTAATTATTATAAGATAAATAGAAATAAGAAATCTGTCTTGGAAATATTACCTCTCTCATTGGATATTCCCCATTAGGTAACACATCAAGGCTCATTAGCATGGTATTTTGGAAATTAAAAGGACTATAGGAAGTTGGGAGACGTTTTATGAGACACTATGGTATATTTTATACAAATATATATTTTTAAATTGTCTGAAAATGTGGTGTAATTGATCTAATTTTATAATAAACAAAATGTCATTTTTTTAAATACCCGTAACTTTTACAATGATTCCATTACATTATTCACAGTTAAATGGGTCCAATGTGGTAAATAATGAATTTTATGGCGATACAATTTTGATAAATCTACTAATATTCATTTTAATGCATATTTTTTACATTTTTCAAGAATTTTAACTTTAGATTTTTACATTTTGTCAATTTGGTTTTTTTACTTTGGTAACTGGTTTTTACCGAAGGTAAGTAATATGTTATAAAAAAATAAGTGGAACATTATAAATAAAAATTTATTTTATAATGAAAAATTAAGATCTATTTAATCTTATTCAATTTCTAAAAAATTTAAATTCATGTTTAAATTAAATCATTAATATATAGATAATCTATTTTTTGGAAAAATATGTTTTCACCATTAATTGTTCATAATATTATTAATTATTAAATACCAATTGAATGACTTTTAATTTATATATATATTGGTTTAAAAATTTATTTAATTAATTATTGTGGCTAGATTTTTTTTCTATTAGATAAAAGTACACAATATTAGTAATTTTTTTAAAATAACAGTTTTACGAATATCGTGGTAATTAAATTTAATCCAACTAATCTTATTTTTACCCCTAGTAATGAATTGTTCTCTTAAAATAGGAATCTATTGGTTGAAATTCTAAAATAAATCATATATGAAAAAATTATTATGGTGAGAAAAGTTAAATTTCATATTATCACACATAATTCATTAGTACCATTTTTAGAAAATTTTCAATTTTGAGCATAAAATGACATTTCCTATTATATATTCTTAAAAAGTTTCATAAGGTGGTCTTACCTTATTGATACCTTCCAATTTAATGATAACAACATAATGGTCCTGTTTAATTAATTTATTTTATTAATTTATCAAATTTTTTTAGTTTGGTTTCCCTTATAAGGAATGTTACTTGACATAATTTAAGGGAATTTATTTACTAAAATCAAGGGTAATTACATTCTACCTAATAAAATATTTTTAATCGGAAAATTTTATTATAGAATGAAAAAAATTGAGCATAATTTTTTTTCATTACTGCCCTAGTTCCCACATAGATTCTTCAAACATATGATTCCTCTATAACACCTTGACCAAATTAATATTATTGTTCTATAGTACCATATCTATTTTTTCTAATATCTCCATATGTTATTCCTCATATGAGATATTAGAGTTTAAGTATAAAAAAATCATTTTTATTATATGTTAAGGGTTTGGTAAGTGATTCCTTAAAATCAAATCATGGATCTCATAATGTACTTAGGAGAGGCTGAGAGAGATTTCTAAGTGATAAGATACCACCCGGATACAATCAATTATCTTGAAAGGGATAATGTATCTAGGAATCTAATTTAACTTCTCCCAAAATCTCATAACCCAGTTCCAAGGAGATACCTTGAAACAACCCAAGTAAATAACAAATAATACATGTTCATAATTATTAATATTTTTTAATTAAATATTAATTTTACTTTAAGGGGGTTTCTATGTTCAATGGAACACCCGATATGCAACAATGGGTTTCTTTGAAATCTTACGTTGCACACAAGGGTGAGTCATAGTAAGAAAATAATAATATAATATTATTATTTTAAATGGTAGTTAATGCCTAGCTGTTGTAATAGAAGGATTGAATAGAACTAACTATAATATGATTATACATGTTTCTTAAATGTGTATACATTTATCTAATAAATGTTAGAGGCATAAAATGTGAATTAATATAATTTTAAGTATAAATACTCAAATATTCATTAAAAGGTTGATTTACCACCTTTTAATGGAGAACCATATTTAAATATAGTTTTGGTCACTTTTATATGTTCTATTTGACAAAATAAATTTTTTCTCTAGAATCGGAACATCAAAATTTACTTTGGTTAATTTTGTGGTATTTTTCTAATAAAATTCATTTTTTAATGAATAGTAAAAAATACTGTATTTTAATTCAAAACTGCCTTTTAATATAATTTGTTTATATGGTGAGATTATCTTTTAAATTGGTTTTATGGTATAACTAGATTAAATTTTTCCCATTTAATCCAATGTTAGTCATTGGACGTAATTTCACTTTGAAGTTGGACAAAAACAAGTGTCAATCTTTTGATGGTTATTATTTCTTAAAACACACTTTTTGTTTTGACAACAAGAAATAATTTTAAATTTATTAATGAAACTTATATGTATTGAATTTGGTAAAATAGACATCGTTTTTTTATTTGGAATATCAAATATAGTTTAGGCTGATTTTTTGGTATTTTTCTGAGAAACTTCAATTTTTGATGAATAGTGAAAACACTGAGTAGTAGTTAAAAAGATGAATTTTTCATTTAAATGAAATTTTACCACTTAAGTGAATTGAATTTAAAAAATCCAACATATATGGTTGCTATTAGTAAGTAAAATGTGGCTCAATAAGATGAAAATATTTTTTGGTGAATAGTAACTTTTGGCTTTTATTTACTGCAGTTAAAGGGGAATAGGGTAATTCAAGGTAAAAAAATATTATAATAATATAAAATTTCCTTAGAACTTTTACTAAACTTATTTTATGAATAATGGATGACCAAGAAAATCCTTGGGTGAGACTTTTGTCCGTTGAAAGCCTCTTGGGTAAGAAAATGATATTAATAACTTTTTATTTAACGTAAAAATAAAAATATCATAAATATGTATGGTTTTTCTAAATCAATTTTAATGTGGGCATATAAAATTGATATATTTGAATATAAATATTAATTATGAAGATGTAAATATTTCTTAAATTATGGAATTTTTTAAATTTTTATATATCAAATAAATTAAATTATTTGTGACAGAGTAATGATGCAGTGTTTACCTCATTATTAATGATTTAAATAAATATGATTATAAAGATTAAAATAATATCAAAAACCTGTCCAATTGTTATTGGATGATTTTATTTTGACCATGATTCATCTTATCTTCCACTTTAATAAGTTTGGGATATTTAGAAACCGAAAATCATTTTATAATAAAATAATATTTTCACACTTTCCTAAAGAGCCCATCCTCCCCCTTATAAAAAGACCTCACCTATAACCCATTAATCACACATCTCAAGCCACTTGGATCAACCAAAAACTGCCAAAATAATCTATCATGGTCCCTCTCTTCCTCATAGAAGCCTTACCTTAGTCAGAAGGCACTTCAAGAAACCCTTTTTGTTCAAACCAAAGGGAGTTACCCGATTTAAAGGTAACGTCTTTTCTTAAATTCTTTTGTTTTATTTTACTTCTCCAACCCCCTGAACACTTTATATTCCTTTATTTTATAACAAAACATTTATAATATATATTATAGGTTGTTTTTATTAGATATATTCAGACTAAACTTACACACACCTTCGTCTAAAGGGTAAATAACATATTGTTTCTATAGACGGAAAACTAACGCCTCACGAAACGATGATTGTTCAATATTCTCCTACCACCTCTTATTGTGGCCATTATGATGAAACTATATTTATATATGATATATATTATGTTTTTTTGTTTTCTATGCTTCTGTAATTTTTATTTACAAACATTCCTTTATGCTTTCCAATAAGTGTATATACGATAATTTCATTTGTGGAAGTGTGGACTACCACCCCCTCAAGGTGATATGATTCGTTCATGAAATAATTTGAACGTATAAAGGATTAAGTTAATGAAATTATGTAACATATATATCATATGATATTATACTGTAATTATTATATACCTATGTATCTTTATGTTTTCATTCTATTAAATATTAAATAAAAATGAAAGTAGCGTTCATGCGTATGTACGGTTTTCCATCTCCATGAACGGTGCATTTCATTCCTAATCTGTAAATGTTATGTAATATTATAAATAAAAAAATATAATGGATATATAGGATATATATGATATCTAAATAATGAATATAATTTTGTATATAATGGAATTTTTACCACATGAACAACTTCTAATTATAAGAAGTTCATTTTTGACTCAAGTACCAAATATCGACCAAACAACCATCATTCACATAAATGATGGAATAATGTATATAACATGGTAATAAGTGATATAAAATTAATAATAGACTTTAAAAAGGTTATTAAGAATGTATAATGTATCATTATCTTATTATTCAGAAGATTAAAGAATGAACGGGTCAAGTCGGAAACGAGGTAAGGGGTTTCTTATCTCACTTTTAATTCCAAGAGATTTCCATTGTTCGCCCAAAATTTCATACATGTACTATATTATGTACTGAAATATGATATATATTATCATTATTATCTTTATATTTATGTTATTATGTGATTAATTTGGTGTTTATTAACTTTGGGTCATATAACTCGATTAATTACAACGTGATAAGGGGTTTTAATCTCACTTTTTATTCTCGTGAGATTCATGCTATTTTTGCCACTATTTATTTTTGTGTGGTGTATGTACTTATCATGATTGTATTATTTTTATACTATACATTAATTTATGGGTATCTACATCTTCATTGTATGATCATTCTTTCATGTGGTGTATGTTTCGTAAGTTACCAAATCGGTAAGGGAACTTTTTAACCCAATTTCCATTCAATGGGTTAATCTTATAATTCTTAATTATGTCATGCAATGATTATGTGTGGAATCACTATTTATTTATTTATGTTGTAATTTACACTCCTCTTTTTGTGGATATACTTTTGATACACATAATCACTCCATTGATAAATTCTCAAGTCCTCGATATGAACTTGATAAGAGTAATTTTGACTCAACTTCCATTCATTTAGTTAAACATCCAAGTCATTGGTGTAGTTTTTTCAAAAATATGTGAGAATGTTCTCTGATTGATTTAAACTTAATATCCAATCTTATTGAGTGTATTTATATTTTTCACACATTATTATTTAATGTATTGATATTTAATCTAAGGATAATGTTTTTATAAGGGATTCCGTCTCAATTTACATTCCACTGATAATTCATTGTTGTTATTAACAAATTCACTCTTATATGGTGTATATATTGTCCTTTGGAATATTATATCGTTAATCCCATTATTCTATGGTATTATAAAGTTATGATTAATTGTTATACCTCAATTATTTTTATTCAAGTGTCTCTCATTTTGTTAGAAACTCTTTAAATAAAATATCAGCTAAAATGTTTTAAAGATTTATTCTTCTAAATATTTCTCATTAATTTCCATGTTTCAAAAATAGTTTTTTGGTTTTATTTATATGGAAATAATTTTTTTCAAATGATGAATCATTTAAATGTTTCGAATTGGTATGGGACACTTTGATTAAAAAATATCCTTATTAAAAGTTTTAAATGGTTATTGAAAATGGTTTGATAAAGAATTGATTATGTCAATATATTGAAATAATATATTGTGATTGAAATGTGGAAATGTTATCATTATAATATTCTTGTTTTATATGTTATGACTAAGTTATGGTTCTTCGACATTGTTCACATTTATGTGTGGTTCCGTGATAAACCTAGGGCATGTGACCCCAAGATATATCTCCAATCCATTGGGTAACGTGATGGAGGTAAACATGAATGTTTCTCCTAAAACATGTAGGTTATATAATGTGATGGGAATTCCAAATGTAACTCCCTACATAGCTGTGAAATCTACACCATATTAATGTTATGGTTTCCACAAGTTACCTTTATGATTTGTGTTTACTATGTAAATCTTATGATTTCATGAGGTATGTTAAAGAACTTATGTTATGTATGTATTGATGAACTAATGGTTTCTTTCTTTTTTTTATAACCCTTACTGAGATTTTAAAACTCATAAAAATTTTTGAAATGTTTTTTATAGGACTTAAAGACGAATAGTGTCAAGGATGGGATCACAGAAAAGTCATGCGGTCCAAAACATGGGACTAGACATGACACTTTTTTCCAAAGTTTTTATTTTATGAAAAAAATGGAAACTGAGTAGAAGTGTCTACCTTGTAATTTGTGAGATGTAATATAATTGTTGTGGCCTAATTCTCTAAAACTATAAACATGAAAAGGTTTTCAAAATGAATTATTCATTTAATTCAAGATTATGTAATGTTTAAGGTCGGGTCCTTACTATTGGTATCAGAAGTTGGTTTAGACAACTTTTGGGATTAAGAGCATTTGTTAAAGACATGGTTAGTCCCTATGTCTTTTAATTCGGTTAAATACATGATTTATAAATATTTCAGATAATGTAAAGTAATTTACAAATGGAAGGAGGAGGATCTCAAACAACATTCCTATCTCTTCCTGAAGACATGCTTGCAGTAAGAATTATAAAGTCATGTTCAGATGATTTTGAAACTTTTCCTAGCATAAAACTCACTTCTAAGCAGTCTTTTGAGATATCAAACATCTCCACTATACCTTGATATCATCATGGTTAATGGGTTGTATTTAATCAAATCCCATTTTTTAACTATTCTCATATATTCAAGAAAGGTAAATATCATCAAGGAATTTTCATACATTCTACATTATCACAAGATTTTGAAGCATATTATGATTTTAAAAAATGTGCTGAAGAAGGAGACCCTTTAGAAACGTATTTATATTTTCTTTTACAATATAGTCTCTGAGAACATACTTATGCTATTTAAAAAGACCATTGATAGAAAGTTTCAACTGAAATTTGGTCTGACAGTTTTAAAAAAATCATGTTTTATCATATGTTTTGAAATTATATGTCATACATGATTATTTTACAAAACAAATTTTCTACGAACACCCATAAGACCCAATTTGTACAAGGTGTATTTGAATGAAGGATGAAAATGATTTTAAATAATCTCGAAATCATATTTTCAATACATTTACCTTCTACCTACTTGAACAAGATGATGATGAAATCATATGGGAACCATGATCAAGGTATGATGTTCATTCTATTGGGAATATTATTATTTTATCATATGGAGGAGAAAAAATGACAATATATAAGATATTGAGGTCTTAATGTATTGGAATGAGAATGAATGGTATAATAAAACCTTTTAGGTCAAAACCTTTTAGGGTTATTTTTTAGTTTTATAAAAAGAAAAATCTGTAAGATTGGTAACAACCTGTCGTGTCCGAAAAGGTCGCATGAATCAATCCAATAATCGAAGGGCCACAAGGGCGCATCGTCTACCAATGTCCTACGTGAAGTCCCTAGTAATTTTGACTTTTTCTTTTAAGTTAAATGACTTTATGGATCAGTAATAAGTTGAATTTGGGAACTTTTGTTTTATCAAATGGATATCCTTAAAATTAAAAAATGATTTGATGATTAAATTATAGATGTTATTTTATAAGATGTTTGCTCTTTTGGAAGCATTAAATGCTTAAGGTAAATAGAATACTATGGGATCTCATTTGTGGAGTAATGGTTCAAATTTTATTTTGGAAGAATTTATGTTTCTATTATAGATATATGTCGATTTGGTTTATTTATTGGAATGATTAACCTATTATGGAGAATATGTGATCAGGTTAATTACTTTTTAGTATGAAACTTTAAGAGTGACTGATGTTATTTAGAGATAAATTTTAAGATTTGTCTTGGAAGACTATGTGATTAAATCCTTATGAGATTTGGGTTTCAATATTAGTTTGGAATACATTGAAGAATTTTATAGACAGTTTTTATTGAATGGTCCTTGTTGAGCTTTGGGTATTGTTTGACAAATTTTGGAGAATAAGAGTAGTTTTATTTTTGTAATAGATTATCCTTTTTGGGGATTATCTGATCTTTTACTAACCTTTTTTTTTGGTTAATTTATAAAGACATGGTAAATATATAATTCATCTTTTATTGATTATGTGATTCTATAGAAGTTGATTATAGTGCATTCAATCGGAATAAGTCATCGTGATTACGCATCATTTGGATAAAAGATGAGTTTGTGGTTGAAATCTAGTAAAGGATGAGAGTCTACATGAAAATTAAGTATGTTTCCTTATGTTATTATTCATACTCTTAAATAAATTTCTCAAATTTATGAAAAGTTACATAAAACAAAAACATTGTCCATTATCTTTTCCGACTAGGGAATCAAATACCGTTTGACCCACTACATGTTTGTGATTTTATGGTGGTTAACATTCTCCTAATCATGTTTTCTACCACTTTCCATCAAACCTTAATGGTTTGTTTCTCTTCTATATCCATGTTTTCATACATTGAATCCCAGTATGGGATATCTCAAGTAAGCTTTTTTTTTCTCTTTCTTTCTTTTAATGTGATATTTTTAATGACTTTTTTTTCCGATGTGGGACTTTAAATGAAGTTTCCAAGACCAATTTTAAAATTTCTAGGACAAAATTTCTAAAAGGGAGGAAGGATATAACATCCCAAGTAAATAAAGAATAATAAATTTTCATAATTATTAATATTTTTGAAATAAATATTAATTTTACTTTAAAGGGGTTTCTAGGTTTAATGGCATACTCGATATTAAACAACGGGTTTCTTTGAAATCTTACATTGCACACAAGTCTGAGTCATACTAAAAAATTAATAATATAATATTATTATTTTAAATGGTTGTTAACTCCTAGAAATTATAATAGTAGGAATCAGCAGGACTAACTACAATATGATTATACGTGTTTGTTAAATGTTTATATATATATCTAATAAATGTAGAGGCTTAAAATGTGAATTAATATAATTTTAAGCATAACCACTCTATTATTCATTAAAAGGTCAATTTACCACCTTTTAATGGAGAAGCCTCTTTAAATATATTTTGGTCACTTTTATATGTTCACTTTGAAAAAATAAAAAACTTCTTTAGAATCGGGACATCAAAATTTACTTTGTGTAAATTTTTTGGTATTTTTCTGATAAAATTCATTTGTAATAAATAGTGAAAAATATTGTATTTTAATTTAAAACTACCTTTTAATACAATTTATTTATAGGGTTATATTATTCTTTTAAATGTTTTTAAGGTGTAATTATATTATATTTTTAACATTTAATCCAATTTTTCTCATTGGAAGTAATTTCACCTTGAAATTGGACCTAAATTAGTGTCATTCTTTTGATAGTTATTATTTCATAAAAACACGCTTTTTATTTTGACAACAGAAATTAATTTTAATTTAATTAATTCAACTTATATGTATTGAATTTGGTAAAATGTAAATCATTTTTGAATTCAGAATAACAAATATTTCTTAGGCATAATTCTTTGTATTTTTCTGAAAAACATCAATTTTGATGAATAGTGAAAACACTAAGTTGTAGTAAATGATGTGACTTTTCCATTTAAATGATAATTTACCACTTTTACAAATTGAATTTCTAAAATCATACATACATTATTGTTATTAGTAATAAAATGTTTTTTAATAAGATGAAAATATAATTTGGTGAATTGTTACTTTTGACTTTTATTTACCGCGATCAAAGGTAAATAGGGAAATTCAGAGAAAAAAACAATATTATAATAATATAAAATTACCTTAACACTTTTCCTAACCATATTTTATGAGTAATTTCTGACCAAGAAAATCCATGGGTGAGACATTTGGCCTTTTAAAGCCACAAGGGTAAGATAATGTTATTAATATCTTTTTATTTAAAGTAAAAAATAAAATTATCATAAATATGTATTATTTTGATAAAATAATTTTAATGTGGGGTTATATAATTGATATATTTTACTATAAATATTCATTGGAAAAATAAAATGATTTCCTAAATTATGGTATTTTTTTATAATTTTTTTACATCAAATAAATTAAATTATTGATGACGCAATAATGATGGAGTGTTATCCTCATTAATAAGTGATATATATAAATATGATTATAAATATTAATATAATATCCAAACCTTATCCATTTCTTATTGGATGATTTTATTTTTACCATGATACATCTTATATTTGACGTTAATATGTTTTGGATCTTTAGAAACTGAAAATAATTATATAATAAAATAACATTTTCACACTTTCTTAAAGAGCCCCTCCTCCCCCTTATAAAAATTCCTTACCTATAACCCATTACTCACACCTCTCAAGCCAATTGGATCATCCATCCTCTACCTAAATAAGATATCAAAATCGCTTTGTTCCTCCTAGAATCCTTACCTTGGGTATAAGGCACTTTAAGAAACCCTTTGGGTTCAAACCAAAGAGAGTAACCTGATTTAAAGGTAACGTCTTCTCTAAAGTTCTTTTGTTTTATTTAACTTCACCAACCCGCTGAACTATTTTTATTCCTTTCTTTTATAACGACACCAGTATCTTCAATATATGAGGTTTTTTTAAGATAAGGATTCAAACTACACTTACACACACCTCCATCTAATGTGTAAAGAACATACTGGTTCTGTGGACGGAAAACTAATGCCTAACGAAATGATGATTGTCAATCTTCTCAAACCACCTCTTATGGTGGCCATTATAATAGAACTTTATTTATATATGATATGTATTATATATATTTTTTCTCTATTCTTCAATAATTTTTATTTACAGACACAACTTTATGCTTTCTAATATGTGTATATACGATAATTTCATTTGAGGAAGTGTGGACTACCGCCCCCTCAAGGCGATATGATTCGTTCATGACTTACATGGAACGTCAAAAGAATGGAGTTAATAAAATTAAATAATATATATATAATATGATATTATACTTGAATTATAATATATCTATGTATCATTATGTTTTCTTTCAATTAAATATGAAATTGAAATGAACATAGTGTTCATGCATACATACGGCTTACTGTCTCCCTAAACGGTGCATTTCATTTCTTATCTCCAAATGTTATATAATATTATAAATAAATAAATATAATGGATATATATTATAAATATGATATCTAATTAATTAAAATCATTCTCGATATAATGGTCTTTTGACCACATGAACAACTTGTAATTATAAGAGTTCCTTTTCGACTCAAGTACCAAATATCGTCAAAATGACCATTATTAAATTAAATTATTTTATAATGTATATAACATGGTATTAAGTGATATAAAATGAATAATAAACTTGAAAAAGGTTCTTAATCATGTTGAAATTAGCTTTATATTATTATTCATAATATTAAATAATGAACGGGTCATGTCGGAAACGAGGCAAGGGGTTTCTTATCTCACCTATAATTTTGTGATATTTCCATTATTCACCACTTATTACTTGCATGTGGTGTATTGTGTACTGAAATTTGATATATATTATCATGATTTTCTTTATTTTCATTTTATTATGTGATTCATTTTGTGGTTATTAACTTTTGGTCATATGAATCGATTGATTACAATGTGGTAATGGTTTTTCATCTCACGTTTTATTCTCGTGAGATTCAGGCTATGTTTACCACTATTTCATTTTGTGTGGTGTATATACATCCTATTATTGTATTCTATGTATAATATACTTAAATTTATGGGTATTTACTTCTTCATTTTATGATCCTTCTTTCATGTGGTGTATGTTTCGTAAGTTACCAAATCGGTAAGGGAACTTTTTAACCAAATTTCAATTCCTTGGGTTAATATTATAATTCATAATTATGTCATGGAATGATAATGTGTGGAATAACTATTTATTTATTTATGTTTTATTTTCCAATCCTCTTTGCATGGATATACTTCTGATACACATAATCGCTCCATTTATAAATTCTTATGTCCTCGATATGAACATGATAAGAGAAATTTAAACTCAATTTCCATTCATTGAGTTAAACATCCAAGTCATTGGTGTGGGTTTTAAAAACAATATGTGAATATTATATAATTTATTTACACTGAATAACCAATCATATTGACTGTATTTATATTTTTCACACATTATTATGTAATAGATTTATCCTTAATCAAAGGATACAGTTTTTATAATAGATATCATCTCAATCTACATTCTATTAAGACTTCATTGTTGTTATGAACAAATTCACTCTTATATGGATTATATACTGTCCTTTTTAATATTATATCATGAATCCTTTTATTCTCATGATATTATAATGTTCTGATTAAATTTTATTCCACAATTATTTTTATTCAAGCGTCTCTCATTTTGTTAAAAACACTTTAACTAAAATTTATTCTTCTAAATGTTTCTTATTAATGTCCATGTTTCCAAAATGGTTTTTAGGATTTATTTATATGGAAATTAATGTTTTAAAATGATGATTAATTTAAAAGTTCCAAAGTGGTATGGGGCACTTTGATTCAAAAAACCCTTATTAAATGTTTAAATTGATTTTTGAAAATGGTTTGATATAGAATAGATTATGTAAATATCATGAAATAATATATTGTGAAAACAGTGTGGAAATTTTATCTTTCCTTGATGCTTGTTTTGTATGTTATGACTACGTTATGGTTCTTCAGCATTGTTTATGTATACGAGTGGTTCTGTGATAAACCTAGGGCAGGTGAGCCCGAGATAGCTCTCCAATGCATTGGGTAACATGATAGAGGAAAACGTGAATGTTTCTCCTTAGAGATTTATGGAATATACTGTGATGGGTATTCTAATTGTAACTCCCTACATAGCTGTAAAAGCTACAATTATGTATGTTATGAATTCCACAATATACATTTATTACTTTTGTTTGCAATGTAAATCTTAAAATTTCATGAGGTATGTTAAATAGATTATGTTATGTATGTATTTATGAACTAATATTTTATTTGTTTGTTTTATAACCCTTACTGAGCTTTTTATGCTCATCCCATGTTTTGAAAAAAAAATCACAGGACTTATAGATGAATAGTTTCATGGATGGGATCAAGGAAAAGTCATGTTGTCTAAAACATAGGACTAGATGTGACACATTTTTTCAAGAGTTTTTATTTTATGAAAAAAAGGAAACTGAGTTGAAGAGTCTACCTTGTAATTTTTGTGATGTAATGTAATATTTATGGCCTAATTATCTAATATTCTAAACTTGAAAAGATCCCCATTGTTAATTATTCATTTAATTCAAGATTGTGTAATGTTTATGGTCAGGTCCTTACATATCTAGATGAACACCTTGTCGCCAACTTCAAATTATTAATATCTTTGATTATTTTCTTCATAAATCTTTTTTTTATTTTTTTCACTTTATTATTCCATTGAATGGTTTCATCCTTCCCTGTAATGTTTCTCTAGTTTTGGGAGATAATATTTTCCTCTCTCTAAATTCAAATCTATATGTTAGGTCCGATATATCTTCCTATAAAGAACATAAAATGGCACCATCAAAATAAAATAATAGAATCTATTATTGTATATAACTTCACTTGTGGGAGGTGTTCATCCCATCATCCTTGGATATATATCAAACAGAATATTATCATATCCTCAAATGCTTGAATGGTCCGCTCAGCCAAACCAAATGTCTAAGGATTATAAGATCTCTTTATACTCAGCATTATCTCCAATTCTTATAGATGTAATCTCTAGAACCTATAGGTAAAACTCTTATCTAAATCAAATACTATAGAGAGTTTAACTCCATAAAGGTTTACCACTTCTCTCATTTATATCTGGTAGAGTTGGTTATGAATGAAATTTTTTTTATAACAATAAAATGTGATATATTTGTGAGTTGATTGACTCTAACCCAAATGGCATTGTAGCCTTTGTGTATCCAAGGAATTCCCACAATGTAATCGATGGTATTACTTTCCCATTTACATGCGGGTATGGGTAATGGTTTCTATATACCATTATAGATCTATCATTCATCCTTAACATAATGGAATACCAATAATTGAGAAATGTACTATTTAATCTCTCTCTTTACATAATCCCACTAGAATTTATGTTTTAGATATATATTTTTTATTTCGTGATGAATAGAGAAGGATGGATTTTGAGAATAATCTAAAATTTACCTCTTATGTTCTTGTTTTTATGGGATGCATATCCTATTCCAAATAATATAACTCTATTTATAACAAATTTTAATTCTGTAATACTCACTAGCTTTTTTGTAGCTCCCCGTCATACTTCTATGATTCTTTGATCTTCATTTGAATTAATGGGTTAGGAGATATCTTGAAAAGAAAGTATTTATCAACTTACTTTATGTCTTTAAGATCCATCCTCTACAAATCTATGATTAATAGGTCTTTTTTAGTCCTTATTATAGATAGTGTAGCATTCAATTTTCTACTCAGGGAATTAGCCACCTTATTTTCAATCCCTCGGTGGTAATTTATATTGTGATCGTAATTTTTTATTAATTCCCACCATCTCCTTCTATGTGTATTCAAATAATTCGATGTCAATATTTACTTAAATATTGTGTACTCAATATATATATATATATATATTATAATTTTCTCTATAGTAATATATTTTAAAAAAACATTATTTAGATATCACTACCACTATATAAAAATCATAGATTAGTTAATTTTTCTCACAAGCCTTTGATTTTCATGTGGAATAAGAAATTATTTTATCAGCCTTCATGAGGACACAACCCCGACCCTTTATTAAGAACCACTATATATTAAAAAGCCTTCCATGCTAGGGTAATTTAACTATAGGGTGACTTACCAACTACTTTTTTAGTTCTTTCTAACATTCTTCTTATCCTTATATCCAATGTAAATTTAATCCATTTCATCTTAAAATGGTAAATAGTTTTAATAACCTTGATAAATTTCACACCAAGTATTAGTAATGTCTATATATTCTGAGAAAACTACTGATCTTCATTAAAATGAGTGGTATAGCCCATTCATCAATGAATTCTATCTATGATGGATCTATGGATATGTCATTTCCTATGATTCCATCTTGAAGAGTAATGCTTTATATAGCTAAATATTATAATTTATAAATTTTTCCTATATTTTCTCTACTCTCAAGGCCTTTAAAAAATACTTAAATATTATTATTTATCTTCCTTTTCCTTTGAATATAAGAAAAAATCATCTATAAGCACTTCCATGTATTGAACAAGGTGGTCACTAAAGACACTTTTCATTGGATCCATGAAGATTCAAGGATAATTGTTATGAAACATATGTATCACTATAAATTCATAAATTCTATACCTCATGAAAAAAGCTCTCCTAGAAATATCCTCTATTTTGATTATTAACTGATGGTATCAAGATAAAATTTACATTCATGGTGAACACTAATATTTTATGATATTATTAAATAAGTAATTGATATGGGGTATATGTAACTTTTTAGAGTTATTTTATTATGATCATGATAATAAACATAATGATGCATTGATCTATCCATTTTTTTATGAACAGGACTGGTACACCCTGAAATAAAGCACTAGGGTGTGTAAAACCCTAGTCCATATTCTCTTGTAACTACTTCAATAATTATTCCTTCTAAATATGACATATTTTATATGGAATTTTTGATATAGACAAGGATATAGGATTGATTTTTATTGAAAACTCAACATGACTCTCTTAGAGAAGTCTTGGTTGTTCATCCAATATATATATCAATATATTCACATACAATCGGAATGTCCACAATAAATACTTATTCCAAATTCATTTTATCTATAAATCCCTCATTTCTAAGTATGGGGAACCCTATAATATAATTTTATTATGAAGGGAGATCATGATTATCCTTGTATAAATATTTGATCAAATAATGATTCAAGATATAAAATGAGAAATCTAAATCGTGAGAATTGATATGTGCTCTATATAAGTAAATCCAATCTAAACGCAGTGTTACATATACTTTAACCAAGTATAGAAAGAGTAGATTTACAATAAATATCTTACAAAAAATCTTAATAAATCAATATTTATATATTCTAGATAAAATCTTTCTGCCTATGTAGTATTCCTTATATATTTTAATATCTAAGGACTAGGGTGGTAAATCAATGTTCTTATAAAACTTATGTGATATGAACGAATGTGATAATCCAGAATAGAATTAGGAAATTTTTTCTGGTGTTGATAATGATTAAAAATTTCACTATGTCAAAATCATGATCCACCACCATAGTAGTGATGGTATATATAACACCCTTAGTTTTTTTGGAGTTCTTTTTCTGAGTTAGTTTAACCATTTTGATATTCTACATTTCATGCAACACGAAATATTACTTGTGTTATTTAAAAGAAATACGTTTGGAATGAGTTTCAAAAAACCCAAAATTAATAATTCACTACATGAAAAACATATATTAGATTTCTGTACAGGTAATACTATGTTTTTATTTTATTACACATAATTTCTAGTTCCTTCAATAGCTTGTGTTACATATAAGACTTGTTTTTATCGATCTACAATATACTACTGATACTGTTATTAAAATATTATTATAGTCCCCACCTAGACATATGAATGTAAATTAAGAATAATATTAAAAAAAATTGATAAAATATTATTTAAACATGTATATAAAATTATTTATATGGTAATAAATTATTTATAATTGAAAGTAAGAACTATTTGAAAATAAAGAAATTCATTTTCTAAGAAAACTATCTTCCTATGTAAAAACCCATTTTATCTCAATAAATAAAACAAATCACTTTTGATGAATGTTTTTAATAAAATATATATATTATATATTCAATAACATTTCTAAACTCATATAATAGGATTTGTAGGTATAAGATAAGAATAAATCCAATTATATAAATAAAAAAGGTATTTTCCAAAAAGGTATATTGAGAGACTTTTAATAGAGAACCTATTTTAAATATAATTTTTAACACTTTTATAATCATTATATAAAAATATATTATTCATATTTTAATTTATAATATCAAAATATACATTAGGAGAATATTTGGTATTTTTATGAGAATTTTCATTTCCTAATAAATAGGGAAAACTACTAGATTTTAATTGAAAACTTTATTTTCATATAAATTGTTTATATAGTTAAATTATATTTTATATTCGTTTTAGTGTATAATTAGTTAAATTTAACAAAAAAAATAATATTTAGGTAATTCTAATCAATTTCATATTAAAATTGGATATAAAATACATCAAAATTTTGAACTTTTCTCTTTAAAAACACTTCTTCTCATCCTGTTTGTGGGATTGATTCTAAATTAATTTCTTCAACTTCTATGATCGGAATTTGTAAAAATGGATTCTATATTTATAAGAAACATTACTTATAATTTATATTAATTTTAATAGTTTTTATGTCCTAAATTATTAGATAAAGTATTTAAAATTAATTCCAGTGATTATGGTAAGGACCAGTTTACTTATTGTATAAACTTTAACTTAAGGGTCCAAATAACCGAGACACGTTTACCAAACCCTTAAGATTGACATAGTTCGACCATATCCTAACATTGGTCTAAAAGTTAAAATTATTGGAAGAACATTATATAAGTGAGAGCTCTAAATATTGTTTACCTTTTTTTATTTACAAGTATTCCACTCCTCTACTATAAAAGGTTACACCCCCCTCAAATCATCACAACATTCATACCCTTTGGATCATCCAAAACCTACCCAAATAAGCTCATATATTTTCTAATCCCATCATAAAAGCCTCACTTGGAGAAAAAATCATGATAGTGGAGTCCTTTCGTAAAAAACCAAATTATTTACCTATAGAAGAGGAGGTCTGAATATGAACGAAGAATATCAAGACTTAAGGTATGGGGATTTCATCTCATTTTTTATATCAATGAAATAAAATCCAAATTCACCACTTGTTTCTTTTATGTTTTGTATATACTACCCTATAACATGTTATATCATGAATTTAGTTTATTTCATAATATTAAAAGTTTAAATAGATCTTATTCTTTCAGGGGGATCACGATTAAAAAGTTACTCAAGTAATAAGGGGATTTCTAGTCTCACTTTTATTTCTACGAGAATTACACCATATTCACCACTCATTTATTTTATGTGGTGTATATACTATATATGAATTTATTATACTATTATTATCTTTTTCTTTATGGGTATTTAGAAATCTATTTTTTGATCTTTCATTCATGGTGATTATGGTTAAAAAGTTACCAAATTGATAATATAATTTTGTCTCAATTTTCCTTCATTAAAACACATGTGATGTTAGGAACCTATATTGTATACGAGTTGTAAATTCTTCCAATTCACACATTTTATCATGAATATCATTATTTTAATGATATTTTATGCTTCATGTAATGTTATTCTTTCTGGAGTTTCATTACTGAAAGTCACCAAAGTGAAAATAGTTTATTGTTATAATCTCATTGTTTGTCATGATTATTTATGATTATGATTCCACTAATGAAATCATATGATCTATGTCTCAAGAACCCTCTTTAGTATTATTATGATCCATTTATTCCTGATATCTTCTTGTAATAATCAAATTTTCCCATTATTTGGTACTTATCATAATTAATAAATTATTTTTAAGAAATTATGTTATTATTTCTCTCTTTAGTTGGTAATATGTTTTATTCAAAAACAATGTATTCCAAAAAAATTATAAAAACCAATTTTTAAATAATATTTTAAGTTCATTTTCATGTTAATTTATTTTAATATATATATATATAGGTTTTAAAAAGAGATTAAAATTGTTTTCAAAGCCTCCTATATAAGTTTTTATCGATATTTTCAAAGTAAAAGGTTTTCAAAATGTTTTATGTTTTAAAAATCATTTTCCAAAGTATAAAGGATATTTTTTTCAAGAATTATTTTAAATTATCCTTTCAAAATTATTTTACTTATAAGATTATATATGTTGGTTTTACCTGTTCTTTATGAGCAATATGATCTAGTGATACAATTCATATTCTTTCTCTAAATGTTTTATTTTTTATTGTGATGATTTTTTTGAAAATTATTTCTTTTCCACAAACTCATCACATTTCAAATAGATTGGCATAAAACACATTTATTTTCCATGGGTTAATTATGTTATAAATTAATAAAAAAAAATTATTTGTTTTTATTAGTATATGCATTCAATTTTTACTTTATTCCTATTTTGGTTCATATACATTTCATATATGATCGGGTGAACTATATAGTTTTGGGTAAGCCCATTTTAAATTATTCGGTGTCATAGCCTAGGTAGCATTGGGTAAGCCCATTATATATTATATTATAGGGTGTCCCACATAGAATTAGTTAACCCTGTTATAATTTATATAATGGGTGACCCATATACCATCGAGTAATCCCATTATAGATTATATTATGTGGATTCCCATATAGCACAGGGTAAGTGAGTTACAGCTTATATACTGGGGCTTCCCAGAAATTTCCAGGTATAGATTATATGATGTGGTGGCCTAGATAGTTTCAGGTGAGTCCATTATAGAATACATGAAATATGGGACCTATATCTACCTCTAATGTATTGGATAATTATTTATACCTCATAAGATAAGGGTGGGAACAAGTAGACGAGATTCATCCACTATGGGAAGAAGGTAAAACCAGATCAACTCCATGGAAAGGGTAGTGATAAGGGATTGTGGTGTGTCCTGGATAGTTTCTTTTCCCATGTTATGTGACATGAAAATATTTTTCAATGATCCTTGACTTAAATGGAATGATTTTATATGTTTATGTGTATTATAAAATCTACTTTTTATGCTATAGTTATGCCCTCATGAATCATGTTCTTTTATTTCCGAAAAATTAATCCGCTAGAAACTTCAAATATTAATTCTGTGATTATTTATTATGATCTTTTATATAAAGGGTATGATATTCTAAAGAGGCATTCATAATATCATTCCCTTATTCTAATATTTTGATTACATATCTCCCTTTTTTAGCCGTACAGAGCATTCGAGTTCACCCATTTCTTATGTTTCCTTTCCCCAAGATACGAAAAATGATGTAAGTATGATGACTAAAGGGGAATATATTTATTATATACCTTTAATAAATTTCACCATGTTAGAATACTTCATGCTCTATGACTCCAAACACAGTATAAAATTATAGTCCTTGAGTATGTTATTTTTTTATTTTTTTAAAATTCATCGAAAATTATTTAATATCCATGTATATTAAGCACAGTTATCAATAGTGTATTCTCTCCCTTTCTCCATTTTTTTGCAAATAAAATGGTCTATACTCTGGAACTACTCTGGGGTTTGAGAATTTATTATCATAATTCATAAAACCTTGGAAATAAAATTACTGAAGTTTAGGTGGTCCATTGGATTGGGCCTTCTTATCCTTTGTGGTTTGATTTAGAATTATCTAACTACTTCAAAGGTTATGAGCTATGTGGTCATGTTTACAAAAATTTTAAAACATACAAGATTTCTTGAGAAAATTATCTACCTACTTTCTCACATGTTATTAAATTGGGGTCTTTTGGGAATTCTTCTGATTGTATGACTTATTACCATAGATTCTACGATAATCCACTTTTTATTTATTATTCGTAGAATAATAACATAGCCTTATTGATATCTCCATTTTTAGAACACATTGAAAAAATATTTATAGCCTCCAAATTATCTTATTAAAAATTCCATTAAAATACGTTATTCAAATTTACCAAATATATTTTTGATCATTTTTTAGGGTCAGAGATTAAACCATAGGTGTAACTCATGAGTCTCATGAAATCATATTCATTGATGAAAATGAATTCATCCTTATTTTGTTTCAACTCAATGAGTTATCACTCAATTCTATTATGAATAGTTTTAGGAATGTTCTTGAAGATGAATATTTTTTTAAACTCCTCCCACTCAATATAATATAATTCCTCCTTTATCAATGAATAAATATTAATAATCCATTATTTTTTAGCATCACTTTAAAAATGATATATTGATAAAATGAACTTATAGTGCTCCGAGAACTAGAGAAAAAAATATTTTCCCCATTGAAATAATTGATTAGTCTTTAAAAAGTTGATTTTAAAATCCACCTATGTTGGGTGGTTATTTTCTCATCAAAGACTTCATATAAAGTTACTCCTTACTTGTGAATTTAGGAGCTTAACTTGGTTCAAGTTATTATTCATTGATTGTGATAGTTTGGTGACTATCACTATGATATTTTGGACCTGGGAACCCATCCCATTTGGTAGTTCTTTAGTACAACCACCTAATTTTCATTTATATCCATTATTTAAATAATTTATTCGTTATCCAAAAATTAATTTTCAAAAATTAATTTATAGGAATGAGAATACATTAAATAAAAAATGCACTAAGGGAAAACTGTGAGACTAAAATAAAAAATTCATAAGTTTTCTGCATACCAAATCTTATAAATATTTATTACTAAATATAGGGTATCCTCGGTAATTATTTTACTATGTTTACATACATAAAATATATTAAAATCAATTATAATTTATCATAAATAAAATGTGAATTAACCAAATAATATCCCCCCCTGAAGTTACAAGCCATGTCTGAAATCTTATCCCAACCCAATGTGTAATGAGTAAATATCGTGTTAACACTTGACAAGACCATTTCATTGTGATTACCCCTAGGTGAATTTTTGGCACAAATATATCCATATTATAGTATCAAAAAATATATGTAATTTCATGTAATAAAAAACAATCATTACTTATCCTAAAATTTATGATGTTTTTATATACTGAGTATTATCCCTTAACATTATCCCAAAGGTTTTTAATATATTTATCTCATATTAATCCATAATATAACTAAAATAACCCCAGAAAATAACTAAACCTGTATATGGTATCAACTTATGTGTATTTACCCAAAAAATACCCAATCAAGATTATATTTTTACATTATTAAACATTTTGTCTTACTAAAAGTCAAAAAATATCTATAACATAATATTTAGTTTCTTGGAATATTAGTTATATAAAAGTCTACTTTTCAATTCACATAAATATTTATCTATAATAAAATAAATATAAATAATATTCTAAATATATTAAATTAAATTAACATCATTATAATCTTGGAAATATGAAAAATATAAAATAGTGTGACCTCAAATTCCCATAAGGGTAAAACAAAGAGGTGAAAATCATAGAAAATAAGTGGGAATGTGATGAGAAAGGGGTGTATGAGAATATAATAAGTATACATGATTATATATAAGAGATACATACCCTAAATATTATAATCCATATGATTCTTGTCTTAAAGAATTTTCATCTTATGAATCATGCATGGCATTGGAATAAAAACATAAACCAATAATAATGGATCATAAGAAAACACATAAAATAGAAATGTTGAACAACATAAGAATATATATCACGTAAATTATACATATCATAGAAAAAATGAATTCTATATAATTTTGGTATAACCATATGTATAAAGAAACATCACCTTCATTATAAACACAATCACTAACATGTTTAGGGGAAACTAAATTTATTCCACTTATGCATGTATCAAAAGATTTAAAATTTTAACCAATACATTGGGGGTGATATAGTAGCCCACTCATCATTCATACATACACGGGTGTGAGAATTGAGATTAATTCACTTATGACATCATAAATAACCCATGTTAATAAAATGGATTTCATAAAACATCAAAATGAGAAGCATTCTCCTTTTAGAGAAAAAATTACCTCGGGAATGAAAATGGTTTTCATAACATTCCCAATCAGTATAAAAGAGAGTCCTAAATTGAAATAATTGAAATAAAAAAAAATTATCACTCAAAAGGGGTCACTTTAGAATAGAAAAATAGTGTTTTAAACAGAAAACTTTCATTTCATTTTTGATAGTGAGGAAAATGAAAACCATTTAACCAAAACTTATTCTTAAAAAAACATTTCATATTTATCAATTTAAAATTAATATTTACATGTATCTTTTCAAGAATTAGTCAATTTATAGAAAATTTGTGAAGTGTATTTCATAAAATAATATTTCCAAAATATGTCTCATGAAATTAATCCAAATAAAAATGAATCTTATAAATTAAATAATGTGTGTAATATAAATGAAAATATTATCAAAATAAATTATTTCTTAATATTTTTATAATACCTTTCATGAAACCCATATCCTTTAAAAAAAATTATACTTATAAATATTTTAATAAAAATAAAAAACAAGAATATAAAAAATATTATCATTCAATATAATAAAGGATAAAATTGTTATAAATTTAATACATGTATTCAGAAGAAAAATATCCACAAAAAGGATGGAAATATTTCATAATGAGATTATAATTTTTTTAAACAATGAATTTATCAATGGAAATACAGTGTTGTGACATCTAAATTACCAAAAATAAAATGTTTGAATACAACATTGATTCATAATAGGGTATAATATATCAATCTTGAGATATTATAGTCAATTGTGAATCTTTATGGCCAAGGATAATAATTGAGTTATAAAATTACCTTACCCCTATTACTTCTTACTCAAAAGAACTCAATAACCTTCTATAAATAATTCAACATCTTAATAACATTTTTTATAACAATATTATTAACCATTTCCATTTTTATAATTATTTTGTAATCATTCTTTATAAAAAATTTACATAGTTTCACCCTATTTTTATTATCGGATGTTATTAGTTTCGATAGTTTTCATTTTAGTAGATTTTTAATGCCGGTTTGGATTCTTTGTTACAAGAAAAAAATTCATAATTATTTTATCATTAGGTTTAATGTAATATATTTTTTATAATTAATTGTAAATTTTTTATTTCATTTAATAATTATTTTAGTAACTATTCATAATGGTAAGGCCTACGATGGGATTGAATTGGTATTTTATCAAATGAGTGGGGGTATGATAATAAATTGTTTGATATTTCCCTTACAATTACGAAGAAAAAAATAATTATCTACTTATTGTATTCCAATATCATAAAAAATTAGAATTTTGTAGTTATTATGGTATAAATTAATGACATTGGTCATTTAGGTGGTTAAACCGACTCAAATAAGAACATGCGATAATCAACTAGTGAGTATGGTTAAGGAAAAAATAATTTTGTAATAATATCATTATTAAATAATAATAATGATATCATTTATATGTTATCAAGGAGGTGAATTATATTTTATGAGAATATGATAGAGAAGAGAATACAAGGTGAAAATTTAAAATTATCACTTTCATAAAGGCAGAAGTTTGCGAGTACATACATGTGACACATTTTTTTACATAAAATGTAATGGATAATGGAATTGGTTTATATTTTCATAATATTTATATTTTTATGTGTGATATTTATTAATTATTTAACCCCTTTTAACCTACCTTGTATGGCCAATATGAAAAATATTATTGTGTCTCTTATGAAGGCGTTAGTTCACATGTAACACAAGTGTATTATAATTTATCAGATGTTTGGAAGGAAGGTAAATATTAGACATTCCATTAGTATAATTACATTTCATTATATTAGTAATACTGAGGTTATCATGATCTCATTAATATCTTATGTTTGATATGGTATAATAATAGAAGAAATAAAGGTCTCTTTTTAGAATATTACTTCTCCCTTTGGTTGTTCTCCATTGGTTAACACCTCAAGGAAATTTAGATTGGTTGTTTAGAAAGAAGATGGATTATATGAGGTTGGGAGATATTTAAGGAGATACTAGGTTAGATTATTAGTAGATATAATTACTTTTAAATGGTTTATAAATTTAGTATTTGTGTTTCCCTTGTACAAGTGAAGAAAACTTCATTTTTATAAATACCCATTAATTTTAAAATAATTCAATAACATTTCAATATTAAATGGATAAATAATGGGAAATAATGAATTTTAGGGAGTGTTAAGGTCTTTAAATACTCTCCTATTAATTTTAACTCATGTTTTAAACAAGTTTTAAGACTTTTATCATGAAATATTTTTATATTTACCATTTTTTTTACCTTTTTAATTTTTTTTACCAAATGTAATTTATATTTTTTATAATAATAGAAGTTCAAATTTTTTACTAAATATTAATGTTATAACAAAATTATCTTCGAAATAATCTAATTAAATATCGAAATAATTTAAAATTTCTATTAAATTAAATTATTAACTATAGAGAAATTTATTTTTTATAAAAAATGTTATTTTCACTTAGTATTATATAATGTCCATTACAAACTGAATGATTTATTATATATATATATATGTGTGTGTGTTTTAAAATTATTTTAAATTTATCATTGATTTCCCAGTAGTTTAATTTATTAGTTAAAATTACCAATTTTTAAATAATAATTTTTTAAAAATAATAGTTTTACCATTATAATGGAAATTTTTTTAATACTAAAAATAATATTTTTATGCCTACAATTGAAATAGGAATTTAAAATTTTTAACTATTTAGTCATAATGTAAAATAAATTTTACCAAATAAAATTTTTAATTGTGATAGAAAATAATTATTTTAAAAGATTGCTTAATGTGTTAAAACGTTATTTTAGAAAAAAATGATTTTGAAGGATAAAATGGCTTTTTATTGTAATTTTTTCCAATGTTAACATAAAGTGGTTTCATAATATTTATATCTCCCAATTTAATAGTTATAATTGTAATGGTTCAGATTTTCTTGGTTTTATTTTTACAAAATTTCTGGGAAAATTTTGAGACCAGTCACTAAGAGGGTGTGAGATTCTAAGGCATTTTGTACCTGAAATGGTTTGATGAAAAATTTAATGTTTTTAATCATTTATGTGATTGGTTTTCTTAATATAGTGTAATAACTCTTAATGGGTGCTCAGATTAGAAATATGAGGGCATTGCTGCGTTCAAGATGGTGGGTTTACCCAAGGCCTGACATAACTTTATCCGGTGTGGGTCTCAAATGAGAAAACCCGAAAAGGTTGTAATTGTAAATAAAATTATTGAATAAAATTATTTTATTTTAAAATATTAACAAATCATGAATGGAGACTCATATTTTAAATCCAATACCACCAATGATTTTTTAATATTGTAGTTTCTTTAGGTGGGGCCTAACATTGACCGGTGCGGGTTGACTGTGAAAGTAGTTTTCTGGATGTTTTAAAGAATAATAAAATTAACATAAAGAAGTTTATTTTATTTGGTTTTTACATTTCACAGTGTGGCGATGCAGTGACACAGAAGCCCATTCTCTTTCATGAATAAAATAGTGTGGTGACACTATAACACTACAACGCAAAAAAAATGTTTTCTTCATTTAATAACTTGACAGGGATAGAGGATTAGATTTAAAATCCTGGAGAATTTCCCTTGAAACATTAGATAATAGAATTTGTGAATGGAAGTGGATCGACCACCTTAGGATCCTGTGAATCAAGGATCAAGGATTGATGATAGACAAATGACAACGACATAATCACTCTTCATCAATGATCGAACTGAATCTAGGTAGGGGTTTATTTATTCATGGTTTTCTAATTTCCACTATTCTATTTATTCAATGAAAAACATGGACCAATCCACAAAAATATTTCCCCACATATTATTAGTTTTTTCGGTATGGGTTTTACCTATTTTTTGGGATATGGGAGATTAATATAGTATGTTTTATTGAAATTTACCTATGTCAGCTGACTCTAGTGACTCTATTGACTATAATTATTAGATATTACACTTCATATACCTCTTTGGTAGTATACCTTGTATATTTATTAGTGGATTATGTTTTTGGATTGGGGTCCCTACTAAGTATTTTTTCACTCGCCCCTACATGGGCTTTGCCTGCACATGTCGTTTCTTGTGTAGATGATCAATAGCTTTGACAGAGTCCTTGGTGGGCCATAGATAGGTTGTTCTTCTAGGAGACCTGATGGATGTGGTATACTTATGTGACATTCAAGAATCTTACTGTACATACCCTTCAAGTATGGTTTTCTGGGATCGAGATCTAGGATCTTGTACTTTTCTATTTCAGTTGGGCTTGTATTTTGGCCCGTTTACATTTATATTCTAGTTGGGCTTGTATTTTCACACGTTTAATTTTATTTTTTTGTACTATTACATTCAATGGTGGTCTTAGTTGGATGTATACCTTTTTACTCAGTGCTTTTGGTTTCATCACTTTTTCCTAGAGTCGTGTGTGTATGGAAAGGTACATAGAAAAATGCCTCCCCTATGTGGGATATGCCTACTCGGAGCTAGTCACTGGCCCCTGGCCTATGGGAGGTGTGCATGGGGTTGTTGTGGAATGGGCCCCAGGGGATAGGTCATGATAGAGTGGTATCAATGCAGTCTAGTTCTACCTTAATAAACCATAGTCTATGAGTTTGGTTTGTGTAAATAGTGTTAAGTGTTTCAAGTTCATCTTTCAGGTCAGGGACTCTTGTGTTGGTGCGGCGGCCAACTTATCCATACACCAGGACCTTAAATTATACTTTTTGACTTTCTACATAAAAAAACTAGTTGTAGGAAAAAAAGATGGTACATGTATAGTATAATAATGGGTTCTGTTTTTCATATCCTTCTTAATTAATCTCACCTGGTATACTCTATTTATTGTGGTACATCATGGTTGGTTTCATGATTATTCTACATAGACAACAATCTAGGATTCCACCACGTGATTTTGAGGATGATCCAAGGGGTGAAAAGATATGGGCAAAGAGATTTGTACTAGAGACAGCATCTTCGGGTGGTGTGCCATCTATAACACCACCTCTAGAATAGCACATCGTACTCATAGTACCAGTTGATGAGATGTGCATGCTGGTATTACATTACAAGTTTCAAAAAGAGATGCCCCTTAGGTTCCAAGGATATATCAACTCATAGTTGTCTAAGGACTGGCTTGAGGTGGTCGCCGAGATTTCCATCTAGTTAGGACACTGTTAGATCAGATGGTGGTCCTTGCTATGATCCTTCTACATGGCTCACTAGTGAGATGGTAGGGTTTAGGTTACCTAGTCATACAATTAAGTGACTCTTCTATGGATAGAGTTTGTAAACCTTTATAAAATAGTGGTCTTTAACCAAACAAATTTAAGGGCTATCATTCCCAAGAGCTTATATAGATTAAACAGGATGACATGTTGGTAGCTGAGTATTCATCGAGTCATAAGAACCGTTACTAGTATTCGAGGAATACGATATGACTAGTGATTCTGAGCTCGGACCTCCAAGTGAGGTGTGTTTAGGGAAATCTGAGACAATAATATTCCTCTAATAATTCCAACATATGCTAGGGTTCTTGACCAATCCTTTATGGATGAAGGTCCTTTGGCTAGTCTGGTATAGCCGGTGGATGTCAACAGTATAATAGTAGGTGCAGATACCTCAAGACTAGGATTCTTATGTCAGTCTCAGAGACCAAGAAAAGTGTGAAGTTCAAGAAAAAAGGTCTTATGAAAGGGGATATACAGCTCAGGGCTCATAGTGTGAGTCCAGTCGGCCTAGAGATAGGCAATGCTTTTCATAAAATGGTAGGGGTTATCTCGCTAGTTATTTTCCATCCCGTCATGATAATGAAAATGAAATGGTGGATGGGCCACCAATATAGAGATAGAGATCAGAAGAAATGAATCTATAGGGTGACATTATTGGAAGTGGAGTTGGTATAGCAGTAGGAGGTGGAATAGATTTTGACATGTTACCACCACCACCCCAATGTTCTATTATCAGGCTTAGGGAGATGGATGACAGAGGAATGGGTAGCTACATGGGGTTAAGGAATATTCCCCAAGGGCTCTAAGATTGATTTTAGGTATGGTCAATGTCTATTCATATATTCCATATTAATAAACATAGGTTTTAATGATTTTTCTTTGTCATGAATCTTTTTTGAGACCTAGAGTTTCCGGTTAAACCATTGACATTGCCCTTACGTCAAGAGATACATGCGGGTTGAGACTCAATAATCACATAATTTCTGACAGTTTGATCTGACCATTGAGGTAAGAGTTTTGGTAGGAACTTCTTAGTGGAAGGGTTGAGGTCTTATGATGTTAGTGTGGGTATAGACTAGATATCCGCAGTTCATGATCAAATTGACTGTTTTAGGAAGAGGGTTTAGTATTTTTGCATCGATGGAATTTTATTTTTCATAGTCAGAGAAAAGGTAATACCAGGAAATAGGGGATGCACACATGTGTAGGAGGGTGCAATATATCACTCTGGAGTTGTCTAGCCATATCCTTGGGGCAGTGGTTGTTATCAGTTTTCTGTTCCTAGTCGCAGTGTCAGAGTACGAGGACATCTTTCAATAATATATTCCTTTTTACCTCCCTATAGGGAGATAAACTTTTTCATTTTTCTACACCTCAAGATGGTACTGATATCAGCATTAGTATATCTGAGGGATTTTTCAGATCATTGAGGGCACAGGGTAAAGGTGGAGGACTTGCAGAGGAAGGGATTAGTAATTACTAGTGTTCTAGGGTCTGTGTGGATTACCATAAATTTAACCATGTGACTATATAGTACTATTTTCCTCTACCAAAGTGTTGATGAACACATTGATCATTTGAAAGGGGATGCCTTTTGTGGATATAAAGGTGCTCACAGGCTTTTCAGTAGTTAAGACAGTGTTTTGCGAGCACCCCAATCTTGAGTTTTCCTGAGAAGGGATTCCAGTATGTAGTTTTATGTGATTCATCAAAGACCTTACATGGTTGCATATTGATTCAAAGGCAAGTAGTGATTTCATATTTTTAACATCAGTTGAGACCACATTAGTAGGACTACATGACCCCCATTCTTTAGTTAGAATGTGTGGTGTTATCATTGATGATGTGGCAACACTACCTAATGGGTGGGTAGTTTATCATCTACTCAGACCACAAGAGTCTCATGTATATGTTTTCTTAGATGGTTGTGAACCTAAAAAAAGACATTGGAAAAAGTTCCTCTAGGACTATGACTTGGAGAGAGTCTATACTCCTGGTAAGGGAAACATGCTAGCAGATGCCCTCGGTAGGAGAACCAATTCATAGTTACTAAACAATGAGACAAATCAATCATCCTCATTGTAGTTATCCTTCATTGATAGGGATGATGAATCTTACCTCTAGTCTTTTATGTTACCCCTCCACTCTTATAGTGAGTCAGGGAGTCACATCTTAGTGATACCGGCCATGAGACTTTATGTGCTCAATTTTCATTAGGGAATTCCCCTAATGAATATTCAAAAGGTGGGGAGTATAGTGTTCTTTCTAGAGGACACATAATACTATAAATGGATGCCTAGAGTGCTGAGATGCATTATAATATGCATTTGGGTGTCAAGTTGGACACCAATGATGACATAATGGGTTGAATCTGAGCTTACCTACTGATATAAAAGCTATGTTCTTATTTGAATCAGTTTAGTGGTTTGTAATCTCACCATGTTGAGTCCCTATGCTTGGAAGGGGTTTCTTTTTTAGTCTTTGGGTTTCCAGAAAGAGAGTGAGAAAGGATATTGATGAACATCATGATTGGTTTCCATGTACATCTTGGGGACATTATACCATCTAGATGATCATGGACTTACTCACCCATAAACCAATTCTTCGATTTCCGAGAGTAGAGTTCAGTAGAGATATTGGTATGCCTCTATGTATAGGAGATAGCTAAACTCCATGGAATCCTATATATGATATTTTCTGATAGGGATGCTCCCTTCTCATCCTGGTCATGTAAATTAAGAATTAGAAGTCAAGGACCCTCTGTGGGTAGTTGATTCCTTTAGCGCAATCCCAATGGCCGCATGAGAATCTCTAGAAGAGAAAATGGGAGCGGGAGGCTCAGGTCCATGCTTGTACCCTATCTATTTGGGTATCCCATAGTTTTGATTTTGGGGATGTAAATCCTTAAGGTGGGGAGAATTTCTAGGCTCATAATTTCCTGGATTTGTTTAGAAAATTCTTGAGAAAATCTTGAGACCATGATCTTAGGCGATGTGCAATTTCGAGGCCTGGTGTTGCTGGAATGGTTCGATGAAAAATTTTATCTTTTTAATATTTCATGTGAGTGTTTTTCATGAAAAATTGGAATAAATATTAAACAGATGCCCAAATAATAAATCTAAGAGCATCATTGCATTTAAGATGGTGGGTTTACCCTAAGCGCGACTTAACATTAGTCATCACGGGACACAAGTGAGAAAACACAAAAAGGATGAAACCAGAAATAAAATAATTAAATAAAATTATTTTGTTTTAAAATATTAACAACACAGGATTTGTGACTTGGATTGTAAATATGATACCCCCATTGAGTTCATAATGTGGTGGTTTCCTCAGACAGGGCCTAACATTGACTGATGTAGGTCGACTGTGAAATTTTTTTTGAACGTTTTAAAGAAGAATAAAATAAACTTAAAGAGGTTTATTTTATTTATATTTAAAATTTTTCAACATGGAGATACAATGACGTAGCGAAAGGGTTTTCCTTTCTCTTTCATTAATGAAACTATGTGGCAATAATGCAACATTGAAATGTGTTTTTTCATTTAACATCTTGATAGGGATATTAGATTAGATGGAAAATCATGGATAATTTCCCAGGAAGATCTAGACAAAGTAATGAATGGATGATAGAGGATTGACCACCTCATGATTCATATAATTGATCAACAAGGATCGAGGATCGAGGATCAAGGATTGATGATCGATGAACTACGGCGACACAATCTCTCTTCATCAATGATCGAACCAAATCTAGATAGATGTTTTATTTATTCCTTGTTTTCCTTTTTCCCCGATTCATGATATTCTACGACGAAGGCAGACTGATCCACAAATAGTTTGGCCCACATATCATTTTTTGTTGCGGGATGGGTTTTCCAATTTACATGGTTATGGGAGATTAATATTTTATTTCATGTTGTTTTATATTTACTATTCTAATGATAAAGAACCACCATCTCCAAGAACATTGATCAAGGTTCGTTCCTCATTTTTGGTTCATTATTTTCTCCCTTCGTTCTTTGTTCATCATAGGTATTCTTCATTTGCCCGTGAATCGATAATTCATGATTGATCGATCATTGAGAACCTGATTCATGGTGAAATAATCTAATATCATAGATCTAGGATTTACATAGCATGATAGAGGTGTGATGATGATGGTGTTGGATGGATCAAAGCGGTACTGAATATATAGTCGTTTGAATGACCTTGCATCATGACAAATTGTGGAATGGATCTGAGCCCACGATAGTGAAGGTGGAATCCCATGGATCATAGAGCATCTTCCAGATAAAAAATAGGGAACTAGAGAAAATTAGGTTGTTCGTAGAGAAGAGGATAGTGGCAGCGACACAACATTCTAGTAGGGTGACGGTGATGAGGCGCGGTCTGGGACCATAGTGGCAAGCTGTGGGTAGGGACCAGGGCTTTCGGTAGGCCACATCATGTGGCTAGACACCGTGGTCTAGTGGGACCATCGAGAAACCCCTCAGTGACAATTGTGGGGTGGGTCACATGGAATTCGACCACGTTGAATGTGGTGGCCGACCACATTGACTAGGCAGGGACACAGTAACAACCACATTTGGGTGGACCAAACCAGCCTACTCGAGTAGGACAGGCAGGGGCTAGTGGGTTGGGTCAAACCTAGAGGGTTGGGTCAGACTAGGTAGGTCAGTTTTGGTGGGACCTAGTTTAGGTCAAGTGGGTCTTACCGGTTCGGACCAGACTCGGACCCCATAGACCCCTTTTAACTTAAATAGAGATAAATTCCTAACCGTATGTCTATTTTATGAGTTGTTTGCAGTATTGGGACCCTCATTATTAAGTAGTAATTTTGGGATACTCCAAATGACCTTTCGTGGAGGTCGTTGTATGAACTTTTGGCTCAAGGAGTAGGTGATCCTGGAATAAGTGCGCTAAGGATGAAATCATGTGATTGGTTATGGTAAAGACACGAAGTTGGTCTCCTGTAAAGATGTGGAGTTGGTGACCAATGAGGTCAAGGATTCGGTCTTCTACGAGGGAGTGGATTAGGTCTCCATGGAAGATATGGAGTATCTATCATATGAGGGTGTGGATTTGGTCTTCTGCAATGGTGCAGAGTAGGTCTCCTGTGATGACACAGAGTTGTTCTCCTGTGAAGATGCAGAGTTGGACTCCTACAAGGTCGTGGAGTTAGTCTCCTTTGATGGAACAGAGTAGGTATCATTTGAAGTTGTGGAGTAGGTGTATATCGATGATGTGAAGTGAGTCACTAGTAGAGATTTTATGTCTCATCGGATTTGAATTTTCCTTGACCAGAATCCTATGGCTAAGGATTAGTGGTGATATTGAGACTCCTTGTGTTAGTGAGACCAACTTTCTTAGGGAACATCATGATGTATCAAGACTAGATATTCTCTTAGCTATTTTTGGTATAATAGTTCTACGTTATTACTATCAGATAGCTCAAGGAGTGATATATCCCTGAATGATCATGCTACGAGTGAACCTTGTAGTTGGTAGTGGATGAGACCTTGAGTTGTGGAATCCTTTAAGAGTATACCAAGATGTTCATGTTATCTCTTTTGTATAAATATACCTTTTTGAGCTAACTCTGGTGACTCTCTTGACTTTAATTCTTATAAGATACACTTCGTGTACCTCTTTTTCATTTTCCTAGTGTCTTGAATTGGGTTTTACCTTTGTGGTTTGGGGTCCCTACTAAGTATTTTTTTCTCACGCCTACACGGGCTTTTCTCGAACATGTCATGTCTTGTGCATATGATTGACAACATTGATAGAGTCCTTGGTCAGCCAGAGATAGGTGGTGCTTCAGGGTGACCTGGTGGATGTGGTACGCTTCAGTGACATTCAGACAGCTTGTTGTAAATACCCTCTAGGTAGGGTTTTCTTTGGATGAGATCCAGAAAATTACACTTTTTTGTTTCATTTGGATTGTATTCTGGACCTTTTACTTTTCTATTTTGTACTGTTACTTTTAGTTGTTGAATTAGTGGGATTCATACATGTTTACTCAGTGTTTTTAATTTCGTCACTTTTTCTTGGAGTTGTGTGCGTGTGTATAGGTACATATCCAAATGTATCCCCTCTTTGGGAAATGCCTACTCAGTGCTAGTTGCCAATCCATGGCCTATGGGAAGTGGTCTTGGGGTAGTGACGACAATGGCCATGAGGGATGGGTCGTGACAATAATATAATGACCATATTTTATAAAAACAATTATTTAAGTCTGGTTATTTTTCATTTATTGTGGTGTTTTGAATAGGTTAATTCACTCAACATGATTTAAGTAAACGTTTTTAGTAAAATTATAGGTCGTAACATCTAACATATATACATAGAATGGATAAATTAAAAACGTGATAAACTTATATTCAATTTATTATAGAATTATATAAATCATCACATGAATAATTAGTGTCACGTTGAAATGAAAACAAGGAAAATAATTTTGATTAAATCAATTTAAATTTTTACCTTACATGACCTTATGTCATTATACATTTATTACATGGATACATTTTATATGAGAATGTATCTCCATTTATCAAAATATATTCACTCACTAAAACCAAATACAAAACCTACATTATTTAAATAATTAAATATATCTCTTTATAATCATTATCAATGTAGATAAGGACTTTACATCAGACCTCTTCCCTTTTATAACTTTGTTTTCTTGGTAAAACCCTCCAGAGACTCCTTAACAAAAGTTACTTGGTTGGTATGCTTAGTTTACTCCCTAATATAACATAATAACCTTATTAACTACCTTTATAGACTATTACCAACCCAAACCAAACTCCCATGTTTCAAACTCATAGAGAAAAAATCCACAGGAAATCCTTTACTAGAAGTCCTTCTTGAGGAAGAAATGTGTTTCACTTACAACGTCACCACATTCAATGATAGTAAATATAACACAAATTATTACCCAAATTTAATTCAACTCTTTAGGTAGGGTTTCGAAGCACCATTCTATTATAACACTAAACATTATATAAGACCTTATTTAATTTCAAACACCCTTTATCCATTCATAGTTAAGTGACATGAAATCCTTATTTCATTAAATAATAGGAGGACCAAAAAATTTTTTGAGGAAAACCACAAATAGAACATAAAATTCAGTATTAAATGCTAATAAGATTACTATATCTGAATCCATGGCATGGTGGAGTAACTAATATCATATATTTAGTGATGGTGAACCATGTGATAGTGAATTCCATAAATTCATGGTTTAGTGAATATAAATAAATATATAATGAGATAAAATATTAGTTTATTATCATGTTATCGTGATTTCAATTAAATTTTATGATATAATATGAAATATTTAAGGATATAGTAATTTAATTATTTATTATAAAATTTTTATGAAATACTTATAACATTTATTAAAAATTAAAAACCTTAGAGAGTGTCCTTGGTGCCTATAAAAGGTTTCCAATACTATATTATGTTTAAGATCTTATTTAAATCATAGAAACTCTGAAACTATAGATTTATATAGTTTTTGTCTCTAGTAATTATTTAATATGATAGTTCTAGTTCATTTTAAATAAAATTGTGTTTTTCCATGTGTTGGGTGATTGTAAAAGATAGTTGATTCCCAAAGAGGAAATATTTTGATGGTTAATTCCCATTACTCTTTATCAAGATCATGTGGAAAAGAATGTGCAAATTAGAAAAATAGACAAATGGTATGTGTCCTTGATATAATTTATTCGATCCAAAAAAATTGATTAATCCTATGGAAAATAACATATTTCAATTATTTTGGACTAATTTTGTCACCTTATAAACCATTGAAAAGTATCATAGAATACTTTATATCATTCTTATTATGTTTTAGATATGATTAAGAGATTGCAATATATGTTTTCTCAACCAATTATGTGTTTTTATTTAAATAATCCTTTTTCAAGAAGTTTCACCTAACCATGATATAGGTATACTATATAAAAACCAAAATAAAATAAATTTTATAATACCAAGTCAATGTTTGATAAAATTATCATGAAATGATATAATTTAGTTATAACATTTAAATATGATAATATTATAGTTTTTTTCATGAAAAACACTCTTTGTTAGTGTTTAAATTTTATTTCTATAATAAAACCATGATGTCACCATGTGAAACCACATTACAATTTTTGGAGCATGATGTTAATAGGTTTGATTTTAATTATCCAAGTGAAAGAAAAATGATGTCTTTTCCCTTGGAAAGTGTTTTCACTGGTGATTGATCACATCATGGATTTTGGATTTACTTAACTATGTAATGATAAATATAATAAAACATATGTAATAGTATAACAATGAAAAGTGGGAAATTCATTAATATTAATATATAAAAAATTAAAGAACATAAATCATTAATGGAATACTAAACAAAAAATATTGACTATTAATTAATTACAATACCCATAATATGGAATTGAAGAAAATAATCGAGTAAATTATTAGTTTGTTATGATTAATTGGAATCCTTCACATTTAAATATCATATTATATACAAATTTAATATATCTTATGCTCCATGGAGTTTATGATGAATAAACTATGATAAAACATCTCTCCAAGAGGAAACATATGAATTTTATCTAGAATTATGATATTGTACTCAATCCATATAAAAAAACTCATTCAAGCCCAATAATACCTAGTCAATATATAAACAACCATGGTAACATGATATTCCTCCACAAATATATTGATTATTTCTTATTAGTTACATTTAATATTTGAATAATCTTATAATATGCTGATAATAACCTCTAAAACCAAAAATTACTCAAATACCACTTATAATGACCCTCTTTAGATCTTTTTAAGACTCAAATTAGATTTCCACTAACTCTAAATGTGTTCCTCAATTTCGAAATATAGGTTACTAGAGTTAAGGGTATTTGTTATCATTGGGGGATGATTAACCTAATATGAATGATAGATTATTTTCATGATGAATTAAAATAAAATTTCATCATGGTCTAGGAATATTGCAATTTACTAAAATAATGAAACCTATATTATAGGGAAAACCTAGTGTACCTCTATAATAAAATAACTTGAATGAACTATATGAGTTCAACCAATAAACCAAAAATAAATATCGAATAGTATAAAAAGAAAAAAATTGAAATTAATAAATCTGATGGTATAACTAGGTATATTCTATTGGATATAGCCTCCAATGGTCCAACCCCTCAAGTATACATTAGATGCTAACTGCATTCCATTCAAGCGTATCCCCAAATATCCAGGAATTCATCTAAACCATTTACGTCATCATACCTAAAATTAATTATTTGAATCTGCATATTCACTATGATCCATATGTTTAGTGTGAGTATATAACTCAATCGAATACCAACAATAGATCCCATAAAACAATCCATTATATATATATATGTCAATTCCTAATATGAAATGATGGGAACTTGTAATATAAAATAATAAGAAAATATAAAATAAAGGAGTATAAATAATCAAAATATACTTTAATTTCAATAAGTGATAGAAAAATAAATCATACACCATGAATATAGGTCTCCACTATGATCAAAAATCATGGTGTTGGCCTATAGTACATACAAAAAGATGTTCTCAAAGGCCATAACTGTGGTACATATCAAAAAACAACATTGTCACCCTTGAACAATTGTTTATCATGGAAAACTAAATCCACCCATTAGAACCTGTATATTGAGGGAATACTCAAAAATTAAATTCTAGTGTCCAAGAAACCTCCAAAATTATTAAGGATCCAAATACCACAAAATTACAGTGATTGTATTTTTGGTTCCTCTATTATTAGAAAACAAGTAACTAAAATGTCTTAAAAAAATAAGAGTTTACTGAGGAGGGTGTTTATTAGTGATTCATTTTATCCTATTATATTACACAATGAAATAAAATTCATAACTTATTAGAGTCGGCAAATAAAATATTTTCAAAATTACTTTGGTCATTTCAACCTTCAAAAACACAAAGGACCAATGAATTTACATGTTTCACCGGTCAAATTAAAAAGATTCATCTATAACATGATCTATTAAAACCCTTGATATCAAGATCCAATATTTGTAAATTTTTTTAAAAAATGATTTTGGTTTCTCCTTTAATCATGACACATAATGTATGTAACATGCCGAGTTTTTTAAAATAAATGACGTTGTGTTCAATAGTTTACATGATACGCCACATCAAACATAAGAATAAAAATAAATATTATTATTTAATAAAGTTGATGTTAAAATTTTAGGAATGAAAATTAATTATTTGATTATGAAAAATGGTTTCCACATGCTTATAATTAATTCTTTGGTGCATAATTAATTATTAATAAATGTAAAACTCTTTTTTAAATAAAAGGAAATGTTTTTCTGAAAAACTATTTAAATACAAATAAGTGACTATATAAAGAAATAAAATCACTCCCATGTAGTTTTATTAACAAAATATATATTTAATATATTCTATTTAATGTTTATGATTCGTCTTATATGTTTTCTATATATGAAATAAGAAAAAAATTACATTTTTTAATGAAATAATTACTTTTCAAAAAAATGTAGTATTGCCACATTTTGATGGATAATACATTTTCAATATAGATTTTTATACCTTTTTAGTTTCTATTTGAAAACATAAACATATTATTTTTATTTAGGACATCATAATTTTGTTTGGATAAATTTTTTGTATTTTTTTGATAACTTTCATATTTAAATTATTTGTAAAAAGACTGCATTTTAATTCAAAACTGATTTTTCATCTAATTTAATTATATTTATATAATATAATTTTAATAGATTATATATATATATATATTATGTTTTTATAATTTAATCCATTTTTTCTCATTGGTATCAATTTCAAATTAAAATTAGATATAAAAACATTTCAATATTTTGAACATTTCACTTCAAAGCCCATCTTTTTATTTTTTTTTCTATGGATATAATTTTAAATATAATTATTCAAAATATTTTAAAATAATTTTGTAGAATAGATTCCATATTTGGAATCATAAGTTTGAAATTAGGATTTATATTTAATTCATTTTTTTGTAATAAAAGATACCATGGTAATGAAATTATTTACATTAGTATATGTAAAAAATGTAAAATGTTAAAGTTAAAACAGTAAAGGATAAAAATAAATAAAATGTTGGGACCACTTTGAGTATAAGGTTTTATTATTTGTCAATAGTTGTAAATGAATATAAAAATGAAGGAGATCAAGAAGTACTCCAATGAAATGGAGGAATGGAAATTCAGATTACTATTGTACTGATCTTAAGTTCAAAGAACATGTGTCAAAGGTGACACATTGTTTGCAATAGTAAAGAATGGTGAGGTATAATCCATCTGAGTATGATGAAATAAGAATGGTATTTTGATGAAGACCATGCAATTATCCATGATTTCTTGAGAACTATGAAAGAGACTTCTTGAAGAATAGAATTGTATGATTTTCATGAAGTAGAGAATGACTATTGAAGAAGAAGACAATGTGGAAGGGATTGGAATTTTGATATAGACATGCACTTCACATTTTCTTAAAATATGATGATGATAAATCTGTTCTTCAAAAGGATATATATCATGATAGTGGAGTTTGTTATGAAAGCATAAGAGTTGTTGAAGAATCCAAATCACAGAAAAGAAGCATTTTTTAAGTGTTGTGATTTTTGACAATGGAAACAATGACATACAAATTTGTTGACAAAGGGGATTTCATGGTGTCATGTCGAGTTCGAGGTATGTGGTTAATGATACATGTTTGATTCAATAACGTCGAAAAAGGATTGGATGATCTGGAGGTAGTACAAAATGAAAAGATACAAGGTGGTTTCATTTTCCAGCGAGTGCCAAATTTTTGGGCCTGAAAATCGACAAATGAAGAAAAGTGATTTTTGGAAAAGGGACAAGCACACTATGTATTTTAAGGAGATGAAACTTGCGCACCATATGTTTTTCAAGATTAGAATATCAATTTATGGCAAAGGGATAAGGGTGGCGCAAGTAATGGGTTAGTCGCGCAAGTGACTTTCATGCCGAGAAGGGACTTGAGCGCCAGTGCCTAGGAGGATTGGAACTTGCACACCTATTGTTTTTCAAGAATAGAACTTCAAAATATGGAAAAGGAAATAGGGTCACCCAAGTGTTGGGGTGGTCACACCGGTGAGTAGCGCAGCAGTGATAAGGGCAGAGACTTGCGCACCGAAACTTGTGCACCAAGGGGAGACTTGTGCGCCGCCGTGTAGGTTTACCAAATGCCTATAAATATAGGACCACCCCTCCTAATTTCTCAAGGAGTTCAACACTTAGAAAAATAAGAGCTCCTGTCGCGCAGGTGGACTTGCGCACCAGTGTTTGAAGAGACGCCGATTGTTGGTTGGGCACCCAAGGAGGTTTGGGAGAGAAAGGAATTGAGTCGTGCAGGTTAGAAGTTGAGGAAGGCATTGTAGATCAGGTAGTTTGGTGATACCTGCACGCCAGTTTGGACCTGCGCACCGAAGACTGGCACACCGTATTGGGACCTGCACGCTAGGATTGGAGAAGAGCGCTAGGTTTTGTTGGAGCTCACCCATCTTTGTAGAGCTGCACGAAAGCCGGAAGATTTATCGATAACTTCGGTGAAATAGATGATATTTTTAGTTATAGATATGGAAGAAAAGTGAACAATTTGGTTCTTTGAAGAAAAGTGGTTCTGCACACACATGATTGGTTTTTAACCCCATCATTGTTCTTTGCATATAGAAGAAGAACGGTTTCTGCAACTAAACATAGATCTGCACAGAAATAGGTGATTATTTCAAAACACTCAGGTATCAGTATTAGGAATCAAAGGAAGTGAAGAAGAAGATACATTGAATTCAGTTATTTCACTAAGGAATAAGATTGAATACAAAAGGGCATCAACTCAGTACTCTGATGCAAGAATTGTCTCATGCTGACCAGGAGACAAAGACTTCAATGCAAATCTATTGAAGAGGCCTTCATGTCTATAATCTGAGTGTGACTTCACCAAGGGCAGTGAGCCAGGGGAGTCAATGGGAGTGACCCTAGGGACGCAGTGAGCTATCCCTGAACCTTTGTAAAGGCAGTGAGCCTAGGACAGAGTGACTGTACCTGAACCTTGTAATCCACAACTAGTGAAGTTTAGTGGAATTTGGTACGACTGGCGACTTGTTGGCGTATGCTCTTTGGGCGTAGCCCTTAGTGGTGAACCAAGTAAAATTTTTGTGTCATCTATTTGCATGTGAATGTTTCAATACTTATCATATCCATCATACAGGTTTAACCAGTTCCTACCAACGTGGGAACAATATCCTTGGTTTTAGAAGAAAAATTTAACACCCTAATTCACCCCTCCCCTCTCAGGGTTTCCCGGTGTCCTACATAAAAAACCTTTGAAATTTTTTTCAGGTGATTCTCAACCCTACATATCCTAAAAACATTAATTGCAGTTCCACTTAATCTAATTTAATTCCACCTAAATGAGGTTAGATTAAAATATAAAATAATTAATAATTTAGTCATTGAACCCCCCACTCCTCAAGTTTAAATACCACCTCTCACCTCCCAATTTAGACCCAAAAATCCTTATGGATACTAAACACTCTACAAAAACCTCTACTCCTCACTATCCCCACGTCCAAGTGATTTTTTTCTCACCAAAAGACCAAATCCAAGGTCCTCAATGGTCTTTCAAGGATGGGATATCAAGGGGTAATTTTCTCAATATACCTCCCTTAATTTGTTTTCTTTTTATACTTTATCCTAACCTCATTCATACATAAATTCATAATAACTACACAATCCTTTATATTATATATTTTTATTTTTACAATGGAATATATCATATCAATTTCAATTCTCACCACCACTTATTAAAATAAATGAAATTGTTGTCCCAGTTATGCCGTTTAATCGCCTCTATGAATAATGTTTTTGTTCTTTTTCCATTATCTACTTCATAGTTGGTCATAAAATATTTTTTAGTTAAAATAATATTTCAATATTTATATTAAAACCTATTTAAAATTTTATAAATTTTACATTAAACACTCATTCATTCCTTCTATATTGTGGTTATATGATAACTTTATTTGGGGATGTGTCGATTGTCGCCTCCTTAAAACAATGTGATTCATTCACACATCACATGGAATGTATTAAATATTTTTTTAGTAATAATATATGATATAAATGACATATTAATGCTACTGTGATGATATTATATATATACACATATTTACATACAGTTCACATAATTGTTTTTCTTGAATATGATAGGAAAAACAAAAATAGCATTCTTGTGTACGTACGACCTACCCTCTCCAAGAATGTTGTTTTATGTTTTTATTAAAATATTATAATAAAAAATTATATAATGAATTTATAAGATATTTATATCCTGATTCATATTTTTTAAATGGTTTACTTATGACCACATGAACTATTGAAATCTTATCAAGTTCATTTTCAACTCGAGTAACGAATGTCGACAAAGAATCTGACATGAACTTAAATAATTATGTAACATTTATAACATTGTAATAAGAGATTTAAAATGAATAATAAACATAAATAATGTTCTAAAGAAATTATAAATTAAACTAAGTTTACTATTCAATAGTATAATGTTTTTATGTGGGGAGTCGAACTCAAGGTAAAGGACTTTCTTAACTCAATTTCCACTCATTGGGTTTTATGCTTACCTAATTGATTATATTATGCCAAGATTATTTATGGAATAAAAGTTTATTATTTAGGTTTTAATTTCTACTTCTCTTTGTGTGTATATAATGTTTCTACACCTAATCACCAAATTGATAAATTCTTATGTCATTTATATGAACTGTGTAAGGATTTTCTATTCTCACTTTATACTTTTTTGAGATATATGCCTTATTCAATACTTAATACTTTTGTGTGGTGTACGAAACACAATTTAACACCTAATATAATTAATCTCATTATCTTCAAGGTATTAAATGTATATTTTTTAATTATTAATTTAATGGGGCGTACTATTCGAATGATTTCAATGTTATAGGGGAATTTCTTAACTCAATTTCAATTATTTCGGTTAAAATTATAATAATTGATTATATTTTTTCAAACTTACTTGGGAAATGAATTTTTAATATTTTATGTTTAATTTCTCTTTATAATTTAATTAAATTTTTTTCAAAAGGATTATTTTTATATGGATTTTATGACTTTCTATAAGAGAAGTCCAAAAGAATGTTTTTAACATATATAGCGACAACGACTTCTTCACTATAGTAACTGTTATTTGATATTTGGATTACTTTATAAAACATAATGTTTTTATAAATAAAATAAATCTATTTTATAATTTTTTGGGTATTTGGGTATTTAAAATGGATTTACTATTTCTATATCTTGAAATGATTTCTTGTGATTTGAAATGAAATTTTTTGATTCAAATATTAATCATTGCAATATTCTATGTGTACTGATTAATTAATAGTACATGGACATTTGAAAAGTGGTTATGTGATAAAACAAGTATGGTTTGTTACATTATAACATCTAGTGAATTGGGTTTGGATGTCGTTCATATGGCTATTCCATTTTTAAGTGTGACATGTATAGAAGATGAACACATGGTTATTCCATTTATGTATGATTATGTCATAAGAAACCATTATATGTTATTGGTTATTACTATGGGATTTATGGTAATATTTTTATTAAAAATAAATAATAAATGATATTATATAAAAAATAAATCATTTAATACTAAATAATGGTTAGAATTATTACTTTATGATAATTTATTCATGGTTTATATATTTTCGCAAGACTAAAAGTTTTCCATATTTCTGTGTCCCTTAATAGGATTTTTATACTCAATCCAGGTTTTAAAATGTTTTTCACATGATTTATGAAATAATAAAGATCAGGATGGTATTCGGGGAATGGTTTTTATGACTGAACATGAAGAGAAAACATGTTCATTTTAATAGTTTCTATTTTGTGAAAATGGATTGTTAGTAGAAGTGTCTACATTGTAAAATTTGAGTTGTTATTATGGACTACTTCTCTAAAAATATAAACCAAAAATATTATTGTAGTATTATAAAGTGAAATATAAATTTAATTTAATATTTTATGTAATGAATAAAGTCAGTTCCTTATAGTTGGTATCATATCATAGTTTATGCAACATTAGAGTTTAGAATGTTATATGGGTGTAGGATAAAAATACATTATAACCAAGAAGTTTAATGACATTTTGGGGGATTGTGGTAATTATGGTATATTAGATAAAAACATAAATACACTAATATATAAGGGGGTTTATGGATTGGATTATTATAAAAAAATTATGTTATAATATTTACCCAATAGAGTATTCTTCTTTTAGTAATTCTCTCTATGTTTATGTGAGGTTATATTCATCAGATTAAGGATCATTTCTCTAAATGGAATGATATATCTCTCTCATAAGCTTATTATCCCTCATAGATGATTTTATCATCACTATTATCTCAATATATTGTTTGAATGATTTTGATAGCTTCTTGGGTTTTCAAATCACCAATAAGAAATTGTTTATGTTATCCTACCCCTACTCATTTCTAAAAAAATTTAATGGGTCATGGTATCATTTTAAAATAATTTTAATATCTTAAATTTTATCACTCTAATAAAAATTTAAATAACTAAGTGTAGTGAATGGTGTCTTTTTGAAAGTTGGACAACATGTCGAAATATAAAGGGAATATCAATAATATCATGATATCAGGATTCAAGTTAGGATTTATTTTCTTATCCACGAATAATGAAACAATATTCGATTGTTATTTTTGAATGATAAGGATATTTTATCATCAAGAATGTAGTATTAAGAATCATGGTGGAAACACATAGTTAATGGATTATGAAGAACATTGAAAGATTAATATGTCTACTTGTAAAGGATTTAATGGTTATGGTATACTCAAGGATGATGGAATGTTTAAATGTACTAGTACTCCTTAAGTAGGGTGAGTACTTTGTGGAGGCTATAATTGATTTTCTGTTAACCTTATGTTTTTTTAAAATATTATTTGAGGAAGAATTTTATTTTGTGGACATAATAATAATGTTATGGATAACCTTAAGGGTTCATATGATTTTGAGGTAATTAGGTGTTATTATATTTTAGGATTGAAAATTAATGGTATGAGATAAAAATTAAGGATAAATTATGTTATGGATATTTTTTTCGACAATAACACATTTTAGAAAATTTATAATAGTTATAAAATATTATAAAATTTACAACCCACGGGATGCGTAACAACCCGTCATGTCCGTAAAGGCCCCACGAATCGAACCCACAACAGAAGGGAGATGAGGGTACATCTCCTATCACTAGCCAATGTGTAGTTCTTGGTTAGTATGTCTTTATACATTTTAGTTAAAATATCTAATGGAATAATTAAAAATTGATTTTGGTAACTTATGTTTTATCGAAGAGATATCCATGGTATTGGAAAATGACTTAGTGATTAAGTGAATGTTGTTATTTTGGAATACTCTCACAATTTTGGGAACCCTATATGATCAACATAAATAGAATACTATGTAATTTATTATATTTTGTAAGATTCTATGACCTAATTATAGTGATTTGAGTTATTTATGGAAATAGTTAACATATCTTGATGATAATAATGGAAGTTACATTGTTTTGTGACACTTTTTGTGTAATTTATATTTGAAAAAAAATGCTAAAATTTATCACAGAAGACTGTGTTATCAAAACCTTATGATTTTGGGTTTAAATATTTGTTTAAATTATTTTGAATAATTTTAAGGACAATTTATTATTGAATGGTATATGTAGAACATTGGTATTATTACTAAATTTTGGTTATTAGAAGTAGTTTTTCATCGTACAATGGTTTATTATTTTTGGGGATTAACTTCCCATATACTAACCATTTTGGTTTGGGAGAAGTTATAATGAAATGATAAACATATAGTTCATCTGTTTTGGATTATGTGATTCTATAGATGTTGATTATAGGGATTTATACATGAAAAACGAATCTTAAATACTAATCAATTAGTTGAAAACATGATTTTATGGGTGTAATTTATTAAAGGATGAGAATCTATTTTTCATTTATGTATATAAACTTATGATCCTAGTCTTGGTAGTAATATAATTCATGAAAACTATGAATAGTATCCTAAAAAAAAGTTATATGATTTATTTACATAATGGTAAATAAACACCCTTTTAACAAATCATAGATTTATTGTTTTGTGATTTTTAAATTTATCCAAAAAAAATTCTATCAAACTCGATCAGAACTTGATGGTTATTTTTCTCTTCCTTATTCAAGGTTTCTTATAAGGAAACCTATTATTTGTTACCTTTGGAGATCCTTTTACTTCTATGCTATTCATTTGAAGTGGTAGTTTTATTAATATTTTTTCTAATGTGGGATTGTAATAAAGGTATTTTGAAAAGCCATAACATAGTTACCGAAGATGAATTAAATTTTCTAGGATGGAATTTATTAAAGGGGTAGGGTCTAACATCCAGAATTCAAATAAGACACTATGTTCGACTGCGTAAATGATACTCCACATCAAACTTAAAAGAAAAACTAAATATTATTACTTACTAACATAGCTATTAAAATAGTGGGAATGAAAAATATTAATAGAATTATTAAAAAAATGGTTTTAAAATGTTTAAAATTAATTATTTGGTTCACAATTAGTTATAAATGAATGTAATCCCTTTGTAAATTAATAGAAATATATTTCTGGATAATTATTTAACTAAAAATATGTGAGTCTATAAAGTAATAAAATCACTCGGTTTTGATATTATTATTTAAATATATTTGTAATATGTTCAATATAAATTTTAATATTAATTGGATATTCTTTCTAGATATGGAATAAGAACAAATTCAATTTTTTGGATAAAATAAGTATTTCATAAAAGAAAATATTGTCTTACCACCTTTTGATTTTGAACCCTTTTTAAATATAATTTTTCAAACTATTATAAGTTTTATTTGAAAATGTAAACTTCTTATTTGGAAGTAGGACATCAAAATTTAGTATGGATAAATTTTTGGTATTTTTATGATAACAATCAAAGTTTAATGAATCATGAAAAATATTATATTTTATTTCAAACCTGATTTTTATATAATATAAACATATTGTTAGAATATCATTATAATAGGTATTAAATTATATTTAGATTATTTTTTCTCATTAGAATATATTTTTCTCATTGGAATCAATTTTTTCTATGCAATTAATTTTAAATAATATTATTAAAATTATGGTAATTGATTTAGGTAATATATATTCCATATTTCGAATCAGAATGTCTAAATTATTTTATAGATCCAATTTCTTTTTTGGGTGTAAAAAATTTTACCAGGGTAAAAAAATATTTATCACGATATAGGTAAAAAACGAAATATGTTATAGTTATAAGGGTAAAGGATTAAAATACCTAAAAATTAAAATTTTAAATGTTTTTTTACATACCAACCCTAACCAGAATAAAAAAAATTAATTTAAAGTCTAATTTCTGAATTTAATACCACCTCAATGTGGTTAGCGTTAAATATAAAATAATCAATAATTTAATCACTTGAACCCACCTCTCCTCATGTAAAAATACAACCCCTCACCTACCCATTTTGACCTAAAAAGCCTTCTATCTTCTCAAATATATGCAAAAAACTTATCATAAAACTCCTGAAATACATTTTATTTTAGTCTCACCAAAAGACTAAATCCAGGTTCATCAAGGGTCTTTCACGTTGGCGATATTTGATAGGTAATTTTCTCAAAGTACTTATATTAATTTCTTTTCTTTTTCTACTTTATCCATGCCTCCTTCATCCATAAATTAATAATAACTTTATAATAATTTATATAATTTATTTATATGTTTCTAATGTATCATCTCAGACCCATTTCAATTCTCACCCCCTCTTATTCAAGGAAATAAAAAAAATTCCATGTTATGGCAGTTAATTGCCTCTGTGAATAATGTTTTTGTTCTAATTCTATTACCACCGTCATAGTGAGTATTAGAACTATTTTTATGGTAATGTATTATTTTAATATCTATAGTATAACCTATTAAATATTCTTGAAATTTTATATTAATCATACCGTTATGTTTTCCATATTGTGGTTGATAATAACTTTTTTTCGGGATGTGTTGACTACTGCCTCCCCAAAATGATGTCATTCATTCTCACAAAACATGGAATGTATTAAGGATTTTTTATTAACATCTATGATATAAATTAAATTTTAATGCCAATGATATTTTAATATATATATATATATATATTTACATAAATTTCATTTAATTCCGTTCTTGAATACGACATGAAAAATGAAAATATCGTTCATGCGTATGTACGACCTACCTTCATCCATGAATGATGTTTTTAGTTTTACATTAATGATTATTATAAATACATATATAATTAATATATAATATATTTTTAACATGTTTTATATTCTAGATATGATGGAATTATGGCCACATGGACTATTGACATCTTATAAAGTTCATTTTCAACTCAAGTACTGAATATCAACAAAGCATCTGACATGAACATAAATAATTATGAAATTTTTATAACATGGTAATAATGGATTTAACAGTACTAGTAAACATGAAAAAAAATCAGGAAATTATAAATTAAACTAATTTTATTATTCAGGAATATAAATATTTTAAGTAAAGAGTAGCACACAAGGAAAGGGAATTTCTTCACTCAATTTCCAGTCATTGGTTTTTACTCATAGTTATATTATAGAAAGATTATGTTTGGAATCAGTATTATTTATTTATGTTTTAATTTAAACTTAAATGTTTGTGGATTTACTATTTCTATACATAATTAACCCATTTATAAATTATTATGTCCTTGATACGAACTTTTTAAGGATTTGATCTTCTCACTTTTTACTTATGTGAGATATATTCCTTATTCACCACTTAAACCTTATATGGGGTGTATTTACTTCCTTTGCATACATAATATAATTAATCTCAATATATTTATGGTATTCAATGTATCTTTTCATAATTATTGCTTTTATGGGGCATACGATTTGATATATTACTATGTTTTAAGGGAATTTATTAACCCAATTTCCATTCTTTGAGTTAAACATATACTTCTTAATTATGTGATTTAACTCTTATTTTTGAAATGAATTTTGAATATCTTAACTTTTATTTAAATATTTAATTTCATTCAAGAAAATTTCAAAAGGCATATTTTTATATGGAGTGTTTCACTTTCCATACCAAATGAAAAAGGTACATTTATAACATATATGGCTATAACAACTTCTTCGTTGTCGTAACTATTATTTGATATTTGGATTCCTTTGTAAGCCTTAATGTTTTTAAAAGATAATGAAATCCATTTCCCCCATTTATAGATATTTCGGTATTGAAAATGGTTTTCAAAATGGATTTACTATTTCAATATCACGAAATGATTTCTTATGATTTGAAATAAAATTTTATGAGAGAAATGTTGATAATTGTAATTTTTTATGTATTTTTATTAAATAATGCTACTTGGAAATTAGATGGGTGGTTATGAGATAAACCAATAAGAGGTGGTTTTTTTATAAACCATAGATGGGTGGTTATGTTATAACCTCTAATGAATTGGGTATGGTAGTTGACCGTATGGCTATTCCAGTTGCAAGAGTGATATGTATAGAAGTCAAACTCTTGGTTATTCCATTTAAGTGTGACTATGTCCCAAGTTAACATTATATGTTATATGTGGTTTATGGGTTTTATAGTAATATTTTCATTATAAATAAAAAATAACTGATCTTATATTCAAGAGAAATCATTTAATACTTCTTAAAGTTGAAAAATATTAAATTATAAGAAATTATTCCTGGTTTATATATTTTCCCTATACTAACAGTTTTCTTTTTTGTGTATCAATTATTGATCTTTTGATTATCATCCCATGTTTTAAAAAAAATTCATAGGATTTAAGGGAGAATAGATTCAAGGATGGGATCAAGGAAATATTTGTAATGATTGAACATGGAATGAAAACAAGTTTCATTTTTATAGTTTCTATTTTGTGAAAAATTAAATAGTGAGTAGATTTGTCTACTTTTTAAAATTTGAGTTGTTATTATGGTCTAATTATTTAAAACTGTAAACCAAAATTATTTTCAGAATATGAGAAATTGAATTATAAATTTATTTTACTATGTGATGTAATGAATAATATTGGGTCTTTATAATGTGTCTCATAACTTATGTAATATTCTCCCACATAAGTAATTATAGATAAGTTTAAAATGTAAATAAAAACCAAGTCTTAAACCAAATTTTCATTCCATAAAGTTGTTATTATGATTATTCCCCTTCCTCTTATTCTCTTTTTACATTATTTTTACAAATTTTCTTTAACTAATTATTCTATGTGAATTATCTCTACATACACCCATTCACCAATCCATGATATAAACTTTTATTTTTTTAATCATGTTTTAAATTAAAATTCAAATACAAATTAAAAACACCTTCTTTACCTAAATATTTTTATATTATCCACTAGAAAAAATAGAAGCATCTCATCGCTATTTATGTCATACTATACTACATGAAGATATAATGGGATATTATAAGAGGGATTTTCTGCATATTTTATAGTAAACTCTACTCCATAATCCTAGGGTTACTTTTCAATAAATTATGGTAAGAAATTGGCCAATGAAAAAATAAACAATAGCCCTATAACTAGCCTACCATATACTTGAGGATCATTCTTAATCCCCCTGTGTAGATGAAAATCTTCAAGGGTATCAAACATAACTATTGGGGAGGTTGAACCCTTATGTGGACAAATAAAAACATTCAACCAGGAATTAATGAAAAATAGAAATTATATGTCACAATTAACATATCATAAAAACCATTTCATATTAGATTACAAGATACAATGAATGCTAAAAGACTAGAGAGTATAAGGCCAAAGAGGCTGAGAAAAACTTGATCTGGATAGTTGCATTAAACTGAGGGTATAAACACCATATCTATGTGACACACAAGTCACCATAACAATACCAGAACCTATATTATTCCCTAGGAAAAGGGTTCCATATAAAACCCAAGAGTCATGATAGAATAAAATCTATATACACATTGACATGAGTATGTAGGGTGTGAGTCAAATCCAGTTGTATACCACCATGAATCAGTTTATTCCTTTTATAATAGAAACCAAAACTACTAGTTTGAAAATAATACATCATATAGGTTTTCATTTTAATTTAAATAATATATGAGTAAATAAAATATATTTCATGCAATTTCTCAGGGAACTCAGTTTATAAATCAGGCCATAAGATATTTTTCGAAAGAAAATCCATATTAAAATCAAATCTTTTACCTTTAACACATTATAATTTTGAAAAAAAAACACGCACACATTGTATAAAATTTTCAAAATAATTTTGACTAAGGACAAAAATTGAAATCATTTCCCCTTTTTTCATTAAAAATATTTTACACTCCCAAAATAATGGTAATAAATGAGAAAGAGAAAACTATAATAAATCCCTAACATATAAGGTGATAAATTATAATAATAAATGGATGGAATAATACTTTTCAATAGTTATACTAAACCATTAATGGATCAAAATATAAAGTAACTCTATCAAAAAATAATATTATTACATGAAAATAAATAAATTAAAGGTATACCATATGATACATAGCATGGGAAAAAATTATCGAGACTAGTGGGATAGTATAAATAGAAAAAAGTGGATCTATATCAGTAGGTTAGTAGTCACACATCCTTTAACTCAATAACTCTTACCTAGTCTCATAAATGGAACCCCACTAACTAGGTATTAATTATATATAATGATAACTATCCTGGGTGTAATGTAAAATATACAAGTAAAATCCCACTATAACAAACATCCTAATATAGGTCTCCTTACATAATAACTAATTGAGGTGGTCCCAGAACAAAAAAACTATCATCAAAAAAAAAATCCCTAAGGGATAACATTGTAATCACATCCTTTCAACCAAACATACAACCCTTTGAAATAAAACCAAAAAATAATCATGACGTTAATCACCACACAACATCTACCACATGGATTAGTATAATTTCATTAAAAATAACATGGGGCTCAATAAGGGAATAATAATAATCTATAAATCAAAACATTATAAAGTACCAAAGGGAACATGTCTTTTCACAAATTAAATATGCTTATGGAAATAAATTTTTGAAATAAATTTAAATTAAAATAATATTCCAATGGAAAACATAATGAACACCAATTAACACTAATTAATTAAAGGAAAATTCCATTATATTTTATAAAACAACACCACCCTTTTCAAATCAAGAAAACATATTTAAACAAAAATGGAATCCCACTTTGAAAATAAAATTTTTTTAAAATAAAAACTAAATATGGTATCAATAAAAACCCTCCCTATCATTTTATCAAACATGAATAATGTATAAAGACTAAATTTTATTAGAATAACACATAATTATAAAATTCCCCTTACTAAGGAAAATAAAAAGGAGTTATTATAAATAAAATATAGATATCATATACCTCATTACATTAATTTAAAAAAATAAAACCATCTACTATTAATGGAACTATTAAATAAAAGGAAATAAAATGGACAAAACTATCCCATGTGGTGGAATCATATAGTATTTGATGAAATCAATTATATTGGGTCTCAAAAGAGGGATTAGAACCCAAAAAAATCAACACCAAAATTATAAAACAATCCTGGGTATGGTAATATTTCAATAAAGGCCACTATAGTTATAGGAGAAGGGGAAAATTATATAAAACTAAATAAGATGGAAAAAAGATACCCTAACCTCTTGAAATGAGCAAGATATCACTAATAACCCAGCTTGAAATCACCATGGAGAAGCTAGGGATAATAGTAGAACCCCATGGAATGATCCTAGGACATTAGGTTAAAATGGTGGTGACTTTGGGTATAAGAAACAAATAAAAACATTGTGAAATTATGAAAAAAAATGCAAACTATACTTTTTACATGATTTTCTTTCACAGTTTTCCAAAACATTTAAAGACTATGTGTCTCCATTGCCTCATCACCCAGTGGTCGTACAACATTATAGAATTCTTTCCCTAACCATACCAAAATAGTTTTCTCTATACTATAAACTACTACATTGTGAACATGGTTTCCATACCATAAACCTAACCATGTTAACCTGTAAAAATTCCCAAAACTCCAAATATCAATGAGGAAAACCATAAAAAATTATAAATCCCACAAGAACACTCTCAACAAAGTGACATGATTAGTTTTTAAAATATCCTAACCATGAAACTTTATTCCCACATAAATTCTCATGTCAAGATATAATAAAATATAATGAGCCACAACCCACCCTACCATAAGTGTGGTGAGTTGTATGATGAACCACTATAGAGGCCCTTAGGAAGAAACTCTCAAGAAAATATTGTTCATCTGAACTACTCCACCAAAATGAAAAAAACAAAAATTCCAAAATCTATCTAGCCACATTCTAATATAAGAACAAAAATATAAATGGATACATAAAATGGGTCTCTATATCATTTATAAATCTCTTAAATGATATGATAAGGAGAACACCTTGAACGATTTCCTCCACTATGGGTAAATATCTCCCAAAAGACCCAAATAACACTTAGAAACAATTTCTCACTTCCTCAAGGGAAATAAATCCTCAAACTAAACCAAAAACAAAATATTGGTCCATCAATGAGCATAGAAAACACATTTTAATGTTGTAACCTCAATGCAATCCACAATAACACACAACATGGTCCCTTAACCAAGTCACTATAACCCGTGGCTAACCTAAGACCAAAATTAAAACACCATCCAATGGTGAACTCCAAATGTACAAATCCATCAATTTCTCAAAGTACCAATAGAAATATTTACCCTAATTTCCCACAAACATGCCTAAAGGTTTCTTATACCCACATAATTAAGAAACTAACATTAAAAAAGGTTATTGAAAATGAAAACATCATTCTATTAAAAATAATAAAACTGAAACAATGAGTTATTCATCCAAATCCCAAAACCAAATACATCACGAAATATATATGTTCTATACAAAAACCAAATTAATTCAAAACCTAGAAAAAATAAAATCATTTCAAAAATACAATACCATTTTGATCAAATATCAACAAATTCTTGAAAAAAAAATCATGGCCTTATCCCCTTTTATGAAGCATTAAAATTGGATTTTCTACTAAAAACTATACATCCAAATAAAAATCTTGTATTTATCTTTCAAAACATTTCCCCAAAATACATTTCAAAACTAAACACTTAGTTTTTTCAAAATCACATTCCAAATGATTTACACAATCAAATTTTAAGTTAATTTAAACACCAATCACATTAGATAAATCTATGAGGAAGCTAAGATAAATAGGAATTACCTAATGGTATATGAGAAAAAGGTTCAAATTTCACTTTTCTAAAATAATTATAATTCTGAGATTTTTTTAATAGTTGAAATCCCACTTCAGACCATTATTTAAAAATAAATATCTGGAAATACTTTTTGAAAAACATATTATAAATGTTTTTTCACATTCCCATCAAGAAAATTTTCAAAAACTAAATCATTTTCCTCTAAAAACCTCAAATGGCTTAAAATATTCCTTTAAAATTTCACCACAAGACCCAATCCGTGTTGAAAAATGTTAATATATAAAACTCTTTTAAATTTATTTTTAAACAATTTATAATAATCATGGAACCTTTAATCACCACATGAATCACCAAATTAAATTCATTCGATGTTGAAAACCACACCTCCAATTTCATTTTATGAACTAAATGTGGTTAAAACCCACTTAAATTTCCACATCAAATTTTAAATAAAACATTAAAATATATCACAACTTCTAATTTAAAATCCCATTTGAAAGGATAAGTGGAACAAAAATTACACGAAAAAAAAATGCCCATTGAACGAAATTTAAAATCCAAAATCCTAAATTGAAATGTAATAACTCAAATGGTATGTATTTTTTAAAACTATTAGAAACTCAAGGAATTACATAAAACCCATCCATATTTCAATGATAAACTCATTTGGTGGTCATCACATAACATTGGAGAATTTCTCAATAAGACTCAATTGATTCACTAATTATATCTATATTTTTAGAGATTTCATGAATAAAGAAGGTCACATCCCCAAAATGGAATGAAACCATCAAAGCATAACCCCTAGGAACAATATTATCTCTTATGTCAAGTATTTTCTAGGATCCACTTACCAACCAACACAACACATTATCTTAACTAACCATTTTCTATAGATATAACAAGCGGTCTCATAATCAGGGGAACCAAAAATGAAACCACTTCAAAAAATTATTTTAAAACAAATTTCAAAGAACTTTCAATATCCCATTTGAAATATAAACTGTTTTCCACCACCCATTTCTTAAAATATAAACCCATTACTAGGAATCACTAGTCTCAAAAGGAATTTAAACCAAGTTTCAACCCTTTATCTTTCAAAATAATCACATAACCTTTCATAAAAATTGAAAGATCGCACTTTTTTCAAAAAATAAAAAACACTCTAAAAAATAAACCATCTTAAAGAAAAAAACAAATAAAAAACAAATTCATACAACTTATACTTAAATAATTAAAAAAATTAAAAGAATTTAACTTTTTGAAGAAAAAATATTCTTTATTGAAAATTTTTTCCTTATCTCATTTTCAAAATAAAACACACCTATTTTTGAAACCACCAAAAAAAGGATTTAAAAAATAAAACATCTCAGTTTCAAAAAGTAGAGATCCCATATAAAAAACCATGTAGTACAATCAAATCGAACAACTTCAAACTACATCACATTCTATAAAAACCCATGTTAAAACTACTATATATAATAAATTTTGGACTCCATAATCTATTATAATCAATTAATTAGATAAGTATAAGAAGAAACAATTTCTAATGAAAATGTTTAGAGTATAGTGTTTGGATTCATGATTTAATAGTTAATATCATGGTTATAGATACAGAATACACAATCACCGCATAGTTTACCAAATAGTGTGTACTAGTTGTGAAATCATGGTCACTTTACCATTGTCACCTATAAAACATGGGCCAAACTTCATAAATCAGTAATACACACAACATGGATCTAATACTCATTTAAAAATATTCAAAATACAACATAACATACAAATATAAACTCATGATCAAGAATTAATAGAGCATAATACCAAAGATCCGAAAAAACATAAGACAACTAGTTTCATGAAATCAATGGTCCGAACAGTGTCTGTATGTGAGGCACATATCACCACCATAATGAAAATAGCCATATTCTTTCAAATAAATATGGAACTACATCCAAATATAAATCCAATACATTATTTTATATTCATAAAAATTTAGACTACATACCTGCCAATGTGACTTTGTAGGGTGTGAGCTGAAGCTAGTTGGAGAACACCATGAGTCCATTTCATTCCTTCTATAAATGAAAAAAAAACTGCTATCTTAAAAATAATTCATCAAATATGTTTTGATTTTCCATTAAATTATATAAGTGTAAACAAAATATAGGCCATAAAATTTCCCAAAGGACTCCATTTTTAAAATATGAAACAATATATTTTACAAAAATAATTTCATTTCCAAAAACAATAATTTACCATTAAAACATCATAGTTTTGAAAAAAAACCCCACACATGGTTTTAAATATTTCAAAATTATGTCAACCAAGAAAATTACTTGAAAACAAATTCCCCACATTTTCATAAAAATCTCTTATAGACAAAAAATAATTTTACATTATTAAATATGGGAAATATTAATAAAAAACTACTGTTGAAGGACACGAGTAATTCCAATAAATGAATAGAACCAAAATTTTCAATATCAAGAATAAATAAAAAGTGGATAAACACACATAGAACATAAATCCAAAAATAATCATCTCATATTTCAATATATAATTGATAGTAATAAAATTTGATAAATATCCTAAGGCAACATCATATGGACTAATGGTATAGAAAAAGGCCATAAAATTGTACCTAGTGTTGGTTGGATAAAGGCCACACATCCATCAATTGATTCAATATTATCTAGTCACATCTATGACACACTAATAGACAATTATTAAGTACAATTAGTTTTGGAATCTATTTCATAATATCATCTAGCCAAGAAAAATCCTAATGCATCACATGTATAATCCTAGGTATCCCCAGGGTATTACTAAATTATGTGGTCCATGAACAAAACAAATTTCATCACATGATAATAAAAAATACCCAATGGATAACACCATAATCAAATACTTCCCACCCCGCATAATTACCTTGGAAAGATACCCAATACATAAGAATGACATGAATCACATCACAAAATCCATCACATGGATTAACATAACATCATCAACAACAAAAATGGTCACAACAAGGGCACAACAATAATCAATCAATAAAAACATTGTAAAGGTCCAACAAGGCCTTTATCATTTCACATATATCATATAAATTTTGAAATAAATTTTCAAAAAAAATTGGAATCCAAACCCCATTAAAAAAAACATAACTAAAACCAATAAAATAAATTAACTCAAGGAAAACTCTATTTCATTTGATAAAACAACAACACTCTTTTCAAACCAACAAAACCCATTAAATCTAATTGAGGAACCCACATTGAAAATAAAATTAAGATTTATACATAAGGAATAATTATTTATCTCAATTAAAACCATCACTGTAATCTTATTAAACACTAAAAATATATAGAACACCCATTTCTACCAAAACAACACAAAATTATAAAAATACATTTATCAAGCCAAATGAAAATAAGAGATGCAGTTAAAAATTGACCAAAACTAGATGACATATTTATCATTACCTTAATTAAAAAATAATTTTAAAGAATCAAGTATAAAAGTTACTCTTACATAAAATTAATTAAAGTGGAAACACTGACATCTTGATGTTGAATCATGTCACATTAGATGAAATATAGAGAATTAGGCCTCAAAGGAGGGATCCCAACCCCTGGAATGAAACACCTCAATTTTTTAACAACCCCAAGTATGGAAATCATCCAATACTAGAAACTATTGTGTGTAATGAGAGGGTAAATTAGATAAAACATAATAGAAAGGGGAAAGGGACCCTAACCTATTGGATATAGTGGAGAGTCACCAAGATACCATGATGAAATCTTCTTGAAAGAGCTTTTTAGAAGGATAGAACCTCATGGAGTGACCTAGGATGAGAGGTTCGAATGGGGTTGTCTTGGGGTGGAATACCCTATTAAAAATAATTAAAATTTAAAAAATTACTCCTAAACATGCAAGGCCACATAGTTTTGTCTCACTATTTTATTAACCATGTATAAACATTGTATCTTACACTCCCTAAACACCAAGTGGTTACATAGTTTCCTCACATAGTTTCTCTAATCATGTGTATTCTAAGTGATCCCATCTTTCCAACACATGACATGGTGAAACAAATTTACAATATGGTTTTAAAAATATGTATTTAACTATGAATCCCAATAAAAAGTCAAAAAACACAAAATTTAAACTTGGAACACCCCAAACCCAAGGGAAAAATAACCACAAGGTTACTATAAAAAATGTGACACCATGGGTTGTCCCAATAACATTGGAACAATATAAAGGATATTGAATAACAAGGTGTCAAATGGTTTAATAGTATCTAGACACTAAATGAATAAATGTTTTCATATTATATTGGAAACTGGATAACAAAACACCATAAAAATTTTCAAAATATTCTTATTCCTTTTAGTAAATCAATGAATTCATTCAAATATACTATCTATATGCCTTAGTAAAATTCAATAAAATAAATGGGTGATGTAATATTCTCTTTAAGGGATATTATATAGAATAATATATCATAATAACACATGGAATACACATTATTGATGAGTAAATAACAAATATATGTGCCATATACTAAATAAATTGTGCATTAAATATATCCATGCATAACATGTAAATATATATATTTACATGGATTTCAATAAATGAATTCATGGTGATAGAATCTATAATTCTAGACATATTAATACTAAAAACAAGGCCTCAATAAAGTCATAATTTTTTCAATAAAGGAATCATACAATACATCACTCTTTCTATCAAGGTCATATCCAAGACATCATTATTTCTATCATGTTCGTAACTAAAATATCATTCTTTATCTGGTAGTAATAGACAAAATATCTAAACCATTAATCTTGTGATACCAATTGATTCATTAATTGGATATAAAATTTAAGGCCCCACCTATAAATTCATTAAGTTCAATATGTTCACCATCTTTAGGATTTCAATAATAATATGATTTAAAATCAAATTTCCTTTGAAATCAAAAATATTTTTTATTAAAATGACAAAATATGTGATTTTATTACATTCCCTGGTAAATAAAATGATCATTATCCAGAAAATAAAATAATTGTTATGGAATTGATAAATAATATCCAATTTGTGGCATGATAACTTTTAATGGTGTTGAAATGATAAAAAATAATTTCAAAATATTTTTAAAAAAAATACATAGAGAAAGAAGAATAAATATTTATTTCATGTTGGATGAATTTTTAGAAAATATATTATAATTAAAAGGGAATAGAAACTTTTATTAAAAAACATGAAAAAAATGAGATTATGTTTCTTAATAAAAGTTGTAATGGTGACAAGAAATTTTTTAGTATGGAAAATAATTAAATAAAGTTTTATTTAAAATTTTCTCGAGACATTCGATGTTAATCGAAAATGAAGTCAAGTGTTACTTTTAAATATCCTTTTCAAAATGAGGTCTATAAGAATTTTGAAAACATTATTTAAAATTATAAATCATTAAAAATGGGATTCTTAAATGAAATAAAGGCTATATCCATAAATGTGTAGTTGATCTTAAAATACAAGAATAAGAATAATTTTTCCAAATATCATTGTTACAACCCACATCCTTAAAAATGTAGAATATATTTCTTTTGTAAAAGAAAAATTCAAATATAATGATAATAATAAATAATATATATTTTTATTTTATTAAAACAAATGTGAACATTTGTGGAAATAATAATATCTTTAGGGAGGAGAAATGTTTTTTACCAAAAAAAATATGATTTGAAAAGAAATCCATAACTCATTGGTAAATTTTGAATCAAAATACATTTAAAGTGAGAACATGAAATATAACAATAAATAAAATGAATATAAAAATTGTAAAGATATGATATGTGAAAGAGTTGGCATATTCACCACATAAAATAAAACACGTGTTGAATATGGCATATGGCTCAAAGAATGAAAATTGAGATTAAACCCCTTAGGGTTTTTCTAACATTCAAATCAAAGGCCATGAAATGAAATATCATGAACTAGATTCCTGGATAATAAGAATTAAAATTTTAAAATGGTATTAAAAAATGATTATGTGGTATATAAAACTCATAAATAATGAAGGCAATGACTATAAAACATACCTCAATAAGAGAAATAGAGATGGTAACCCCCCTTCATCTATCTCCCATACATCATGAAAGCTCTTTAAACTCTAGTATAATAAAAATAAATATCTTAATATATTATTTCAGAACATTATTTATATCCATTACTGTATAAATGATTCATATCTAATAATTTATTAAACATTTATTTCTTATTCATAGTTTATTTTCATCATCAAATGTCTGCAATTATGATTATTTCTTATATGCTTTAAAATGACAATGTCAATCCTCATTGTTTGAAAAAAAGTTATTCATTCTAATATTATTCAAGAAATTGAATAGATTATATATAATTATTGATAAATTCATAATTTAATTCCATGATAATTCTAGACATGATTATTGAAAATTAAATTAGTAATGGGATCATACAAAAAACATTATAGATAATAATGGGTTACCTTATAATGACCAATGATTTTTCGGAAATATTTTTAGAATATAAAATAGGATACACTATACTTATTATAAATACATTTTAATATAACTTTATTTCTATCACCATTGATAAAAGTGATTATGAAAAATTAAGTGTGTCTTTTCGAGAGATGACAGACCACACAAACACAGGAATAATGTTTTTATTTTCCCATGAATAAAAAAATTAGGGAAAATATTTATCTTCTAAGAGTATTAATAATGTTTTAAGTATATTATTTATTCATTAAATTCATTATTATTACCATCTAAAAAGCCTTGATGAAATAAAAAAGAGTTTATTCAGGGAGGTTGTACTTCTAACGTCCCATGGACAACATTTTTGTTTTTCTAGGGACAAGTTTGGAAGGAAGATAAGGATTGTACTATAGATATAACAAAATTTAAGTATATTAGTGATAATAATGTAATTATGTTGATTTTATTAATATTTTTGGAGGGTGAAGATAAATAATAAAGGACTAGGAATATAGTATTACTCACATTGACAACTTGATTCTTTACTTAATGGGATTATTCAAGATGGGGGCCTAGGATAATATGTTGTTACTAGAGGAATATAAAGGTGGAATAGGACTATAGGATATGTTATGGGGTCATTTTTTAAAATCAATGTAGAAATATTAGAGTAGATTAAAGTGGTTGTAAGTGACATCATTTTATAGGGCACAATTAGGGACTTCTCCTTAGAAATAAACGTTAGGTAATAGGTAAAAATGGAATGATATGAATGCTATGAAATCAAGGTGAGGAAATAATTAAGAGATGTGTTGTTAAGACTTTAAAAAATAAATCATGGGTTTTCTATAGTGTGTACGTGTCATGTTAATTTAATAATGTGTTAGATTCCTTAAGTTACTCATTGTTACACATATTAACCTTAATTAAATATAAATCACGGTAATTATTTTACTATTAAAAAACATGAAACCAATTAATAATTTTAAACATTTCGAATCAAATTGTATTCTCTATTATAGATAATTACATATAAAAACTTTTAAAATTAACATTTAAAATAAAACATAAGCTATATGAAACTATTTTTTTAGAAAAAATTATTTTTATATAATATGTATTTTTTAAATTTCAATAAATAAATAATTAAGTGAGTTTAAATATATTTTTTATATGTTTAAAAATATAATATTGTGATCTTTTAATATAAATAAATTACATTTATTTGGAAGAAAATGTGGTAGAACTTATAAAGTAAATTCATTGAAAATAGTCATTTTACTTTTATTGTGGTAATTAATATCTGATCTATGTAATTTAATTTTATTCAAGGGAATTAAATTTCAATTATAGAATAATTTAAAAATATTATATTTAAATATTAAAAAAAATCATCAAATTCAATTTCTATTGTTTCTAAAAAATAATTTTGATTTAGACAAGTAATTTGTTTTCAAAATTTTATCTTTAGAGTAAAAATAAAATTCACTCTTATTTATTACCTAGTAATAATTATTGTATGGTTGTTAAAAAAATTATTGTATATTCTATTAATAAAATTCACTAATACCATTAATTATCTATAATATAAAAAAATGAATAACACATAAATTGAAAAAAATTAATAAAATGTATTTTTGAGATTATATGATTTTATTAATTATTTTGATACACTATTTGAATTTTATAAATTCATTAAAATTAAAAATGAATTTTTTTTCTCTATTTATAGATTTCAGAATTATGATTCTTTTAGTTATACCTATAAATTCAAATGATTCATTATAATGGTCACATTTAATACTTATGATATAATCTTAATAAAATACATCATAGTTTTGTATTGGTTTGGTGTTTCATGGGGAACAAAAAATTCATGATCGTATTTACTCAATGCATTATTTCTTGTTGAAATATTTAAGTCTTATATATCTCTTTAAATCCCCCCACTTTCTATAAATCCTCATATAATTTGTTCCATTTTACCTTATATTGTATCATATATAATAACTGCTAAAACCATTTCCAACACTCCTTTTGGAAATATTCCAAACCACGTTAGGAAAGTTATCATCATGTGTGAGATTATATGAAATAACTTGTAAATATATATCTTGTAGAAACCTAAATTGTAGTGACTCTGAGCCAATGCCTAACATAAATACATTAGAATAAGACATAAAGAATCACATCCTAAAAGAATGAATAGTTTACTATTCTATGTAATCTAAATAAGTTAATTATTCTCATAATATATTTGAAAATAAAAATTTCATCATAATTTTATTATATAATAACATTATTCCCAAAATAATATGCTTTCCTCTCAATCCTAGTACACTTCATGGATTACTGTGAATGAAAAAAAAATATTGGTGAGCTCAAATTCTTATTAAGGGCTACGTACATTTGAACATTTCTGAATAAATAGACATATTAAACATGGAAAGGTAAATTGAACAAAAATTACATTTAAATCACAAAACAATCATGATTATATAAGGAATAATCAATATGTTAATGTAAATAGATGAAAACAAGTTCCATTTATTCAAAAAACTAAGAATTAAATGCATTTAGATATAATGGAATTGTGAAAATCTAATGGATACTAATATTTTAATTCTTAATAAAATAAATTATTAATTATTTTATTCCATGCCTCAGGAATACGATACCTCTACTGTTAAGTCCTTTTAAAATACAGCTTAAAACTACACATAGAAAAGTATTTAATTCCTCATTACTGATTTGTTCCATGAGACCAACCAATGCACTGAGCGACTATCTATAACAATCCCCCGCCAATATCTTTATTTCCAAATAATTCAATATATATCAAAAAAATTAATAAATTCATTAAAAATGATCCTTATAATCAAATATCTATATTAAATAAGGAATACATGTTTGCAATATTTCCCATATTGATCAAATAACATTCAAAGTTATAAAAGATATGTATTAATGAGATACATTTTACGTAATAATAATATCCATGATAAAAAAATATGGATATTTAAGGTCATGTTAATGTAAAAGGATTATAGAAAAATTAATAATTAAATGGAAAAATATTTACCAAAAAATGAATCCAGGAAGTGATTGTCAGTACTTTCCATAATCAAAATGACCATAAACCATCAAGAGGCAGAATAAGGATGGTATTAGTAAAACATATCCCTGGTAGTGCATATAATGTCTCAAAATTTTAGATTAATTTTTTTAAATGATATGGAATTTTTTCAAGACTTCACGCTTTGACGGAACGTGATTTCGAGTCTAGGTGAGCTTGAAATGGGTTTTTAATTTTTTTTAATATATGTTTAATAAATGTGAGAGTGGGATTTTATAACTTTTGAACTGGTGGTTGGATCAAAAATACATGGAAACTGTTGAACTTAGAATAATGTAATTTGACTGGAAAAGACTTAACATCGACCAGTAAGGGTCAGATGGAAAAGTTAATTTTTGGGACATTTCAAAAAAATAATAAAATAACATTAATATTTTATTTTATTTTTTTTGTCACCATTGAGAGGAAGAAAACAACGCTGTGGTTTGGTGACATGGAGATGATGAGGGGAAATTAAAGAAGGACCTTAATGGTTCATTGTGCAAGCATAACCGCTATGCTCTTTCATAAATGAAACAGCGTAACGACACAATGTCTCAGTGTAACAGAAATGCTACGACATATTTATTTTTATTAAATTAATGTGTTAGATTTTCGAGAATGAAATGTTGAGGATTCTTAGATGATCCTCTAATGAACTTCTTCTCCAAAAAAGAATGAAAAATGCCAACAAACGTCAAACATATTTGAGGCACTTCAAAGATAGTAGTTAGAAGCGACGAACTATGTCAACGTCTTGAAACCTCGAGAACGTAACATCGCGACAACGAACATCAAAGTGCAAAGGGTTATTTGATTTTAATATTATTCTCAATTCTTATTCTAGAAATTACAAACGTAGATCAACCCAGGAACAGGTTGATCAGTGAATTTTCTGTTTATGTGGGAGGTTTAGATTTCTTTTAGGATTTATTATCTGGAATTATTTTATCACTAGTTTGATTAATCCACAATCCCCTTTCCTCCCCATGATTATAAACATCTATCGTGGAGGTCACAAGTAGACATGAACAAGCCCTGAAAACCACTACTGTGTGCTTTCTATGTGTTCGCACCCTTAAAGTGGTAGTAAGATTATTTCGGGACCTTTGCGGTGAAGAGGACGTTCCCAGAAGATCGCAGGAACATGCGAAGCGACGAAACGACCATCGGAGCACATCTGGTGGTCCGTATAACATCTGCTCCCAGTGAAGGCCCACGGGGGCAGACGCCAGTGGAGGGGGTGGCATGCTCGTCCACGTGCGGTGGCAGCAGAGAGGAGACTCGGTGCCCACCTGGTGCCGCGTGGATGGATGGCCTGAGTCTAATTCGTCCGGTTGGTTTGGTGATCTACAGTTGTTCAGTGAGTCGTAGTCATTCGACCACGATATGAGGGCCTTGCACATCCGTGGGGCCAGTAGAGGCTGGATGTGGTAGCCAGGTGCATCCCAGACAGGTGAAACACCAATGGACCACATCGCCCGAGTCGGGCTTCAGGCTAGCAGGCCGCTCCCTCAGCCAGCAGGCCGGACCCACACCATTAGGGTCAGGCTAGATGAGTTCGGGACGCCAGGTAACCTAGCGGGATGGAAACTCGTCCAAACCATAACAGGCCTAGAAAAGCCTTTTGGGGATGACCCACTAGCCACACCTGACTGGACCGACCCAGGCCCAGACCGGGTCAGGTCGAGTCATTCTGAACTAAAACTATGTATGTGGGACCCCCGGGACGGGTTGGTCGGGTCGGTCCGACCATGTTGAACCAGGCCCAGATGCAATCGGCCCCTATTTACTTAAAAGTTCATATCTCTTAAACCGGGCGTCCATTTTATGTGTTGTATGTGGATTTGGGACCCTTCTGAGGAGGTGGGATTTTTGAGATACTCTACGTGTGTTTTGGCAGAAGTTGGCATATGGATGGGTAGGATCGGACTCGAATCCAACCATTCCCTTTTTATAAAAATTTCTATATCTTACAGATCGGGTGTCCATTCGCCGCGTCGTCTATTGAGTTTGTACCCTTATGGTGAGAAAGTACTATAATGTTACTCTATGTGGGAATTTATGGCGATTGAGGTATGAAGGCTGTATTGAGGAGAGGATCCTCCCGAAATCAAGCCTGCTAAGTGCAAGAATCAAGTGGTTGACTGTGACGTGATGAATTAATAGTGATCCTATTTGGGTCAGCACCTAGTGAACATGTGTGGGTCAACACCTAGCGATCCTTTGTGGGTCAACAACTAGGGACCCTGTGTAAATCAGCAACAGAGCCTCTCGATAGAATAAAATGATCAATTTTTATTACTAATCATCTTTACTACTGTACTTATTTTATATGTGGTGTGAACTTTTTATTTTACATTGTACTATGTATTTGAGATTTTTCTTGGTGGTATTACCTCTATGGTATTTCCTTTGTTTTGTTTTCCTTCGTTGATTACTAAGAGACCTTCAAGGGTCTCGAGGTACCTTCTGAGTATTGTTATACTCACCCCTTCATGGGATTCACTTGCACCTATTTTTTCTTGTACAGACGATGGACAACTTTGACCAGGACAACGAGAAGCCAGGACTAGATGGTGCTCATAGGTGGGTCAATATACATGGTGTGTGGTAGAGACATCTGGAAGAGAGTTGTACCTACCCTTCACGTAAGATCCTTGGAAAATGACCTTTGGAGCTTTTACTTTTTTATAGAGATTTCTATATAGTTGGGTTTGTATTTTGGCCCCTTTAATTTTAGTTTACTCACTTTACTCTCAATAGTGAAACTTTGTGGTGGTTTTACAACATTATTTCATTTGTGATTTTCTTTGGGTGGTTTTCTATGTCTGTGTGTGTACATGTTTAGATTCAATGCCTTCCCTTTTTGGGATATTCCTTTCTGGTGAATGTCACCATCCCCTGGACTATGGAAGGTCAGTTTGGGGTAGTCATGACATAGGCCTCGGTATATGGGTTGTGAAAAAGTGGTATCAAAGGGTGCTAAGTTCTACTAGAAGAACTAAGAGTCTTTATTTTCAATGGGGGAAATAGTGTCAAATTTCTTGAGTTTGGATTTCAGCCTAAGGAGTTAAGTGTTGGTGCAGCGACCAATGTGTCCATACACATGGACCATGAATTCTGTTTCCGTACATGGTACACAAAAATAATACTGGCATGTGTTTTTTAAATGTTTTTTTATTAATATATTTTGTGTGATCTCGCCATGTAAAACTAATTGACTGTGGCACATTTCTTTTTCTACAAGATTCCTTCATGAAGTCAACTAGCTTGGATTCTAGAGATAGATCATGATTATGGACTACCGAGTAATGAGGAGGCAGTGTAGGGACAACTTATTGAGATAGCACATTTAGGTGTTGTAGCTGCCCCACCACCACCTAGATAACAATTGTTGCTACTATCCCCACCAGCAGACAGTGCACGCAGAATGAGCACACTACACAAGTTCCAAAGATAGAGGCCTCTGAGGTATCAAGGTGAGACAGATCCCTAGGTAGCTGAGGATTGGATGGAGGCAGTTACTCGGGTTTTTCACCTTTTGGAGACTCCTACAGACCAGATGGTGTTCCTAGCCGCTATACTTTTTCAGGTCATGGTAGGGAGATGGTGGATCTTGACACTCCAGACACACGAGGAGGCGACCCTAGTCTGGTCGTACATCGAGAGCCTCTTCTGGTTGAATTTTGTACTAGTGACACTATTCTCAGGGTGTATTCAGGGGTTACTACACCAACAACAGGGTAGCCTGACTGTGGACTAGTACTCAGTGGGGATTACCGACCTCTCCCACTACTCTACCGACTTGGTACCAGACCCTTTATTTAGAGCTTGGACCATTGATTATGAGATCCTATGGGAGATTAGAGTGTTGATTATTTCTCTCAGCATCCGGACACATGCTGTAGTGCTAGATCGAGCCATACTGGTTGTAGAGACCCATATCTTGACGTACATGGACATTCCATTACTTTTGCGGAATACTTGGTACATAACAAAAACACACACACAAGGATCGTAATAGTTTAGTGTCTTTGGAAACTCGGAACGTAATCTTCTAATCGTGGTGAAAGATCTTCAATATCTCCCATAAAGATCTTCCCTTTTTTTTTACCTAAAACCTTTCTTTATATCCTGGGGAAAAGAAAACATAAAAGGGTGAGCTCAAATGCTCAGTAAGGGTAAACAAAAGAAATATCAATCACATCATATTCATAAGAACATAAAAATTTGGAAATTATAACCTGCAAAAGAGAGCATAATTTCATAACATGGGATAAATCATGGCAGTGAAATGTAATCACAATAATCATAACTTAAAACATGAAACTTTGTGGCATTCACACATAATCATAGAGAATCATTTCTTGTTAGTCAAGACTCATTTCCAAGACTATCTTAGTGGACAAAGTCCCTTTCTGAATCGAGTAACCCTCGTTTCAGTCCTGTTTCACTGAACCGGTATAACCTACCATTCCAGCCATGTCTATCTCATGAGATATAAAATCATTACCCAATGCATTGGAGGGAGATATAGGTCCCACTCATCTCATAATGATACCATTCTTATGTGTGCCACAAAATCATAAATCATACATCATTTCATAACCCATGTAGTAAAAATAGGATTCGTAAACATCGTGACATCAAAAAACCATTCATATAAGATAAAGGAATTCATAAACATAATTCCATCACAACCTAGTCAAATCAATGTAAAAATATGGATAGAAACAGAACCCTTTATTATCTTAGATGGAAAATAATTTTGATAAAACACTTGAATTGAATTCTTGAGGAAAATATCCTTTCTTCTTCAAAATCAATTTCTTTTCACAAAACATCATGAAATTTTAAAAGAAAGAGATTTTATTGAAAATAGTCATGAAATCTTTTAGAGGAAGCTTCATGAAAATAAGGCTTTATAAAACAGTAGAAATCCGTTCGTGCCGTATAAGTTAAAAAAACATTCTTCGTACTTTTGTCGGAAAAGTCAAAAAGTACCTCGTACGAAAAACGACAAAAGATTCCTTTCATAAATATTACTAAAAACTCACCGAAGGGTAAAAATGGATTTAAACAATTGTAGGTGGATGGAAATAATATTACATATTGATGAAACATGGATGTGGATGATAAAATACACCCCAGTAAATACTTACGAATAAACAATCTCGGATAAAAATGAGATTGTGATATTTCCCTTACCTTAGGTCCGATTTGCTTTGTACGTGTCCGAAGCTCCTGTATAATGGTTTAAATAATGTCATTGACTTATTACAGAATCATATTCATTGTTATGATATCATATATGGTTCACTTATGACATTATATTACCCGTTCTTTTGTAAATTCCATGTTAAAGAAGCGTTTTGGGTAAAATCGTTTCTTTTATCGTAGGTGTTTTGACTTGTTGTTCTTGACATTATTATTACTTATATCATGATTTACTTACTTCCAGAATATAAAATATGATTTATATATCATATATATTCAGTATATATATATATATAATAGATATATAAATGAAATGAAAAACACCGTTCATGGAGACGGTAGTCCGTACGTACGCATGAACGCTGTTTTCCTTTCCCTATTGTCTTGAATGGAAGTAAGTAGATGACATAAATATATATATACATAAATCCAGTAGCTTTATAATGTCATATATTTCATTATTATTTCTTATATATACTTTATAATCATTCTTAAATGGTTAACATGGAGAATGAATATCATCGCGTCATGGAGACGGTAGTCCGTACGTACGCACGAGCGATGATATCATTTCCATAAATATTGAATTGAATTGGAGTGGATTATACAATATATCAGAATCAATATGATGTTTTAATAAATATGTATAGTTATTCTTTACACCATTATACCCATCCATGTAAGGTGGTGGTGGAAAATAGATTACACCACGGCGTGGAGACGGTATTCCGTACGTACGCACGCGCGGTGATTTCTTTTTCCGTAGGATAGATAGATGGGGAAATAGGGTTGTTTCATACTTATAATAACATATCAGTATATGAGTGATACTGATTTTATTACTTCATAATGAAACAACCTAAGAAGAATAAGTGGAAGAAGAAATAAAGATGAAAGAATTGGTAACGGTAATTACCTCTTCTTTGAAGCGCCTTTTGGAGACCTCCTCTTAGGGAACTAAAATTGGTCTTTTAGGAAGACCAGAACCTCTAGGATGTTGCTAGGGAAGTGGAGAAGAGATTTTTTCAGGGGTTGGCCGATCTTGAGTGCTCAAATTGGTGTGAGGAGGAGGGGGAGGAGGTGCCCTTTTATAAGGGAGGAGAGGGGCACCTTAGGAATATCTCAAAATATTATTTTATATTAAAGTCAAAATCGGTTTATAATGGCTCCAAAGGGTCTTATTTCGAAGCTAAGGTGGGGATGGGTAGAAATCCTATCAACCAATAAGATTTAGACAAGTTTAGGGTATTATTGTAACCTTATCAATTAGATTTAAATCTAAGTTAAATAATTTAACTTTTACCATGTCTTTTTGTTTTCTTTCACTATATGGTTAATAAACTTACTATAACATGCCAAAAGAACCCCAAATTGTTTATTATTAATATATATATCCTTATCTAAGTCATTTGGCCGAACCTTAGATGTTTAGAAATAAAATAACAATTAATAATATAATATTTGATTTAAAAACTATTTTGTGTCAATTTTGACACTATTTGATATATGATTTTTGTGAAAGTCATAACAGAATTATATGTTCGAAACAAGTTGATTAAATCAACATTAATATATCATAGTAACCTAGAAAATTAGTGTAATTCATAAAAAGTCTCAAATTACGTTTATTTTGGTGTTTATAACATCAATTATGTCAATATTTCATTAATAAGATAATTACTGCATCATCATTGTGTCATAAATAAATTAAATTATTTAATGTCTAAAAATTATAAATAAAATACCATTATGTAGGAAAGCTTTTTATCTTTATAATGAATATTTATAGTCGAATTTATCTTATGTATATCCCTATATTAAAAATGATTTACTTATTAAACTTTGATTTTAACTATTTTAACCCTTCTTTAAATAAATTAATAATAAATGTCCTAATCTAATCCAAGTGGACCTAAATGGTCATATTTTATTCCTAAGTTTGTTTTTGGTCGAATTACACTTGTCCAATAGAATTAAGACATGTGTGAGGGTAATATTAATATCATATTTACCCTTAGTTACCCAATTTACTATTAACCGCGGTAAAAAAAGTAAAAAGTTACTATTCACCAAAAAAATTATTTTCATCTCATTGAACCACATTTTACTTACTGACATCAACCGTGTCTCTCGGATTTTTGAAATTCCATTCACAGAAGCGGTAAATTTAAGTTTTATGAAAAATTCAGTTTTTTAACTACCACTTAGTAGTTTCACTATTCATCAAAATTGATGTTTTTCAGAACAATGCCAAAATTTCATCCTAAGCTATATTTTATATTGCGAATTCAAAAATAAAGTCTATTTTACCAAATTCATAACATAGAAGTTTCATTAATTATTTTTATAATTAAATCCCGCTGTTAAAACAAATAGCGTGTTTTTAAGAGATAATAACTATCAAAAGATTGACACTTGTTTATAACTGGTTTAAATGTGAAATTAAATCCAATGTCCAACATTGTATTAAATTGTAAAAATATATTCTAAATATACTTTAAAACCACTCAAATTAATAATTTATCACTATTAATTATTTCGATTAAAAAAGTTGTTTTTAATTAAAATTTAGTAATTTTCACTATTCATCAGAATATGAAAGTTATCCGAAAAGTACCAAAATTTCACCTTAGGCTAAATTCGATACTCTGATCCATAAATGAAGTCCATTTTGAAAAATAAAATTTACAAAATTTCAAAAAGTGGTTATTACTATTCATAACGGCTAGTTTTAATAATATCTTAATAACATATCGTTGTTTAGCGAAAATTGGTGTTGCGTACAACACACGCTATCTTGGAAGGTCGCAATTGAGTGTAATTCAAGCCAAGTCAGAGATGTGTGTTGTGAAAGATCCTTTTGGTGTAGCGTATAACACAAGACATTAATGAAATTAAAAGGAATATTTTTCATAAAATCTCGGGGTGTTACATTCTACCCCCCTTAAAATGAATTTCGCCCTCGAAATTCGTCGGGGTTATAAATGGTTTACTATTCGAAAGTTTCTTTAATAGAAACCCACATCGTAAAAAGGAATACCAAAACATGGCTTTAAAAACTAAAGTATGAAATGTAACGATTACCCAAATAAACTAATCACTGGGTTTCCACATAGGTGAAAATATGGATATGGAAGAGAAATCTAACCATCATGTTCCGATGGAGAGTGGTAGAGAACATGGCTATGGAAAAGGAAAAAATCACAAATCCATAAATTTGTGACGATCTAAGGTACCATCCGATTCGTCAGGTATAAGATCACTAGGACAACATTTATGGTTTTCAAGATCATTTCCCTAAAGTTGAAGAATTTGAATTAGAATAAATACTTACTTTATTTTGGTACAATCTCACTATTGTTCGTGCCTTGAACAATTTCCACTTTATCTCTTATATAAATGAAGTTGAATTTGTTATTCGTGAAGTGTTAGCAGATCATGTGATAGAATGACGGGTCATTCCATCTGTCTCGAACAAAAGGTTAGCAAAAATTATATACATAAGTCGATCTATAATGAGATTAATCATATATGGTTCCTAAAATGGACTTTATACTTCATATATCATACTGCTTAATATAATAAAACTAGTTTCTAATAAACAGGGACTTCCTGTAGGCCAGTGGTAGGCGATAAAGGCTAGTCACACTTCGGTTGTGGGTTCGATTCCCACATCCTTGTCCGATGCGATGGGTTGTCGCCCGTCCTGCAGGTTGTCCTTTTTCCAAAACTATATTATTATAACATCCCATCAATAATATCGAGAAAACTTCTATCCTTAAATAATACTAACTTATGTCCAACATAATCCCTTCCAATCTTTAGGCTTATCCATAATACTGCAGTCCACTCTCATAACATAGTGAAAACGATTACCAGAGATTTAATACCATCGTTGATCCCCATATATCATAAGATATGTTTTGTTAGTCACATTCCAAACATTCAAAATCCTTAATCATGTATTCTGTTGAATACCTTAGTGAAAACATGAATGCAGTTTAAAGTTAACACTTTCCACATACCAAAATCCTCAAAATTCTATATACTCAAACCATGATATCACTTAGTCCTTATATCAATCATGAGCTCATGAATACTGTCAAACATTTCATTTTCTCCTTATCCCTTAATTATGTGCATATCATCTACTTTCCAAAATATTTGAATCACTTTTCATGGTTACCAGTACCTTAAAATTATTGAAAACCACAATAGACCAATACATAAATATTTCAGTACACCATAAAAGTACCTCAACAAAATTATTCTTGAATACCAATACATAAACACTTTAGTCCATCCACTTCAATGATTGTCCTGGAATAAGTCCTTCTTTGATTTAGAAGTAACTTTTTAGGTCAGGGCATTGAGTTGGGTAATGCCCATGTTCTCCACAAATAAGACATTGAACTCCATAACAATCTGTCACTCTATGACCCTTATCTCCACACAGATAACATCGGTCCCTCCATTTGAGGTATTCCTCAAAGTTCTTCTTCCCTTCTTTAGAAATCTCTATCTTCTTTTCTTTATGCTCCTCAACATGCGAACATGCATAATAGTTTATCTTCCTCTTCTTTGATGAATTAGGCATACCACTAAATTTCACCTTGTTAATCATATATCGCGATGACTGATTCGGCATAATCACAATATATTTATCTCTAGGCATTACACAATTTTGTTGCTCATAGTCACCAATTTGTCCATTGGATTCAATGTTAACTGAATTCCTTCCGGTTCCCTCCATTAACTAAAACACAAAAAGAATTCTGTGAGAGGCGAAATCGTGCTAGGGAAGACAACATAGTAAAGGGGGAGTACCCTCAATATCTAACATCTTAGGATTAAATTCTAAGATCGTTAGCACAATTCTAGGACTATAACCTATATGTATACTTAACCTTAGAGACATCCCTAGACATACCTTAGAAATATCTCTAGGGATCTCACTAACGTTTTCGCATCCTAGTTTCCAAAGGTTGACTAAACCTTTCCTCTGATACCAACTGTAGAGACCCGTATCTTGACGTACATGGACATTACATTACTTTTGCGGAATACTTGGTACATAACAAAAACACACACACAAGGATCGTAATAGTTTAGTGTCTTTGGAAACTTGGAACGTAATCTTCTAATCGTGGTGAAAGATCTTCAATATCTCCCATAAAGATCTTCCCTTTTTTTTACCTAAAACCTTTATTTATATCCTGGGGAAAAGAAAACATAAAAGGGTGAGCTCAAATGCTCTTTAAGGGTAAACAAAAGAAATATCAATCACATCATATTCATAAGAACATAAAAATTTGGAAATCATAACCTGCAAAAGAGAGCATAATTTCATAACATGGGATAAATCATGGCAGTGAAATGTAATCACAATAATCATAACTTAAAACATGAAACTTTGTGGCATTCACACATAATCATAGAGAATCATTTCTTGTTAGTCAAGACTCATTGCCAAGACTATCTTAGTGGACAAAGTCCCTTTCTGAATCGAGTAACCCTCGTTTCAGTCCTGTTTCACTGAACCGGTATAACCTACCATTCCAACCATGTCTATCTCATGAGATATAAAATCATTACCCAATGCATTGGAGGGAGATATAGGTCCCACCCATCTCATAATGATACCATTCTTATGTGTGCCACAAAATCATAAATCATACATCATTTCATAACCCATGTAGTAAAAATAGGATTCGTAAACATCGTGACATCAAAAAACCATTCATATAAGATAAAGGAATTCATAAACATAATTCCATCACAACCTAGTCAAATCAATGTAAAAATATGGATAGAAACATAACCCTTTATTATCTTAGATGGAAAATAATTTTGATAAAACACTTGAATTGAATTCTTGAGGAAAATATCCTTTCTTCTTCAAAATCAATTTCTTTTCACAAAACATCATGAAATTTTAAAAGAAAGAGATTTTATTGAAAATAGTCATGAAATATTTTAGAGTAAGCTTCATGAAAATAAGGCTTTATAAAACAGTAGAAATCCGTTCGTGCCGTATAAGTTAAAAAAACATTCTTCGTACTTTTGTCGGAAAAGTCAAAAAGTACCTCGTACGAAAAACGACAAAAGATTCCTTTCATAAATATTACTAAAAACTCACCGAAGTGTAAAAATGGATTTAAACAATTGTAGGTGGATGGAAATAATATTACATATTGATGAAACATGGATGTGGATGATAAAATACACCCCAGTAAATACTTACGAATAAACAATCTCGGATAAAAATGAGATTGTGATATTTCCCTTACCTTAGGTCCGATTTGCTTTGTACGTGTCCGAAGCTCCTGTATAATGGTTTAAATAATGTCATTGACTTATTACAGAATCATATTCATTGTTATGATATCATATATGGTTCACTTATGACATTATATTACCCGTTCTTTTGTAAATTCCATGTTAAAGAAGCGTTTTGGGTAAAATCGTTTCTTTTATCGTAGGTGTTTTGACTTGTTGTTCTTGACATTATTATTACTTATATCATGATTTACTTACTTCCAGATTATAAAATATGATTTATATATCATATATATTCAGTATATATATATATATAATAGATAGATAAATGAAATGAAAAACACCGTTCATGGGGACGGTAGTCCGTACGTACGCATGAACGCTGTTTTCCTTTCCCTATTGTCTTGAATGGAAGTAAGTAGATGACATAAATATATATATATACATTAATCCAGTAGCTTTATAATGTCATATTTTTCATTATTATTTCTTATATATACTTTATAATCATTCTTAAATGGTTAACATTGAGAATGAATCTCATCGCGTCGTGGAGACGGTAGTCCGTACGTACGCACGAGCGATGATATCATTTCCATAAATATTGAATTGAATTGGAGTGGATTATACAATATATCAGAATCAATATGATGTTTTAATAAATATGTATAGTTATTCTTTACACCATTATACCCATCCATGTAAGGTGGTGGTGGAAAATAGATTACACCACGGCGTGGAGACGGTATTCCGTACGTACGCACGCGCGGTGATTTCTTTTTCCGTAGGATAGATAGATGGGGAAATAGGGTTGTTTCATACTTATAATAACATATCAGTATATGAGTGATACTGATTTTATTACTTCATAATGAAACAACCTAAGAAGAAGAAGTGGAAGAAGAAATAAAGATGAAAGAATTGGTAACGGTAATTACCTCTTCTTTGAAGCGCCTTTTGGAGACCTCCTCTTAGGGAACTAAAATTGGTCTTTTAGGAAGACCAGAACCTCTAGGATGTTTCTAGGGAAGTGGAGAAGAGATTTTGGCAGGGGTTGGCCGAGCTTGAGTGCTCAAATTGGTGTGAGGAGGAGGGGGAGGAGGTGCCCTTTTATAAGGGAGGAGAGGGGCACCTTAGGAATATCTCAAAATATTATTTTATATTAAAGTCAAAATCGGTTTATAATGGCTCCAAAGGGTCTTATTTCAAAGATAAGGTGGGGATGGGTCGAAATCCTATCAACCAATAAGATTTAGACAATTTTAGGGTATTATTTTAACCTTATCAATTAGATTTAAATCTAAGTTAAATAATTTAACTTTTACCATGTCTTTTTGTTTTCTTTCACTATATGGTTAATAAACTTACTATAACATGCCAAACGAACCCCAAATTGTTTATTATTAATATATATATCCTTATCTAAGTTATTTGGCCGAACCTTAGATTTTTAGAAATAAAATAACAATTAATAATATAATATTTGATTTAAAAACTATTTTGTGTCAATTTTGACACTATTTGATATATGATTTTTGTGAAAGTCATAACAGAATTATATGTTCGAACCAAGTTGATTAAATCAAAATTAATATATCATAGTAACCTAGAAAATTAGTGTAATTCATAAAAAGTCTCAAATTACATTTATTTTGGTGTTTATAACATCAATTATGTCAATATTTCATTAATAAGATAATTACTGCATCATCATTGTGTCATAAATAAATTAAATTATTTAATGTATAAAAATTATACATAAAATACCATTATGTAGGAAAGATTTTTATCTTTCTAATGAATATTTATAGTCGAATTTATCTTATGTATATCCCCATATTAAAAATGATTTACTTATTAAACTTTGATTTTAACTATTTTAACCCTTCTTTAAATAAATTAATAATAAATGTCCTAATCTAATCCAAGTGGACCTAAATGGTCATATTTTATTCCTAAGTTTGTTTTTGGTCGAATTACACTTGTCCAATAGAATTAGGACATGTGTGAGAGTAATATTAATACCATATTTACCCTTAGTTACCCAATTTACTATTAACCGCGGTAAAAAAAGTAAAAAGTTACTATTCACCAAAAAATTATTTTCATCTCATTGAACCACATTTTACTTACTGACATCAACCGTGTCTCTCGGATTTTTGAAATTCCATTCACAGAAGCGGTAAATTTAAGTTTTATGAAAAATTCAGTTTTTTAACTACCACTTAGTAGTTTCACTATTCATCAAAATTGATGTTTTTCAGAACAATGCCAAAATTTCATCCTAAGCTATATTTTATATTGAGAATTCAAAAATAAAGTCTATTTTACCAAATTCATAACATAGAAGTTTCATTAATTATTTTTATAATTAAATCCCGCTGTTAAAACAAATAGCCTGTTTTTAAGAGATAATAACTATCAAAAGATTGACACTTGTTTATAACTGGTTTAAATGTGAAATTAAATCCAATGTCCAACATTGTATTAAATTGTAAAAATATATTCTAAATATACTTTAAAACCACTCAAATTAAAAATTTATCACTATTAATTATTTCGATTAAAAAAGTTGTTTTTAATTAAAATTTAGTAATTTTCACTTTTCATCAGAATATGAAGGTTATCCGAAAAGTACCAAAATTTCACCTTAGGCTAAATTCGATACTCTAATCCATAAATGAAGTCCATTTTGAAAAATAAAATTTACAAAATTTCAAAAAGTGGTTATTACTATTCATAACGGCTAGTTTTAATAATATCTTAATAACATATCGTTGTTTAGCGAAACTTGGTGTTGCGTACAACACACGCTATCTTGGAAGGTCGCGATTGAGTGTAATTCAAGCCAAGTCAAAGATGTGTGTTGTGAAAGATCCTTTTGGTGTAGCGTATAACACAAGACATTAATGAAATTAAAAAGAATATTTTTCATAAAATCTCGGGGTGTTACACTGGTGGAGAGATACCTATTCGAGTAGGCACCAATAGTGAGATCCACCACTAGACGAAATATGGACGAGTTATTTGTAGCAGGAAGTAGGCAGATGACACAGAGTCCCAAACAGGCCAAACTGTCTAGAGGATGACCACAATATACATGGTCGGAGGTATGGAACTCACATGATAGAGGATATCATCAGAGGAATATATTTAGTTACTCTTTCAGTAGACATGGGAACATGGCTCGTGACTATTGGACTCCCAACACGAATGACTAGTAGGCGGTCGAGGGACCTCTAAGACAACGATAGAGTTTCAATTGAAGAGTTCCATGGGGCAGTGGACATGGCAGAAGAGTATGTCGAGTTGTAGCCGGTAGATGATGGTTTTATGTACTACCACCACCACCCCTAGGAGGTCCACCTAGAGCTTCGAGAGTATGTGGACAGGGGCAGGGCCAGCTTTAGAAGATGGAGGCTTATGACCACAGCACTCTAGAGATGATTTGACATACAATCTATGTCTACTCCACCTTACCTATAGTTATTATAGACACCAGTTCTAGTCACTCTTCCCCATCCCTGGACCTTGTCTGAGGATGGACGATTCCAGTGGAGTCGTTGGATCAATCCTTACAATTATAGAGTCATACTGGAGGTGATCTGATGATTAGAAACTGGTGTTGGTAGTGTGATATTACTCTTGGAGGTGAGAGATTCAGCTGGAATCTCTTAGAATCAGCATCACATCCTTACAACATCATCATTGGTATGTACTGGTAATCCACAGTCCATGCTCATATCATCTTTTTTAGGTAGAAAGTGTGGTCTGTCCATAAGGATGGTATCGGGTTTTCCTTCACAGATGAGAAGGAGACCTTTGCAGCATAAGATGGACTTTCATGGAGGAGGGTGCATCTAATTACTCACCAGTTGTCTATCCTCCCCTAGGTATGTTGAACTAGGGTATTTTGAGATTTCTTATAATGGTGCACTAGTATGAGGATGTCTTTCCACTAGTTGACCTAGGAATACCTCCCCACAGAAAGGTAGACTTATGCATTGACTTGTACCCTGGGATGACACTGATATCTACACCTACATATTGGATGGATCCCAAAGATCATTTTGAGTTGAGGGTATGTATGGAGGAATTGTAGAGTAAGGGGTTTTTAAGGCCCAGTGTTTCTATATGGGAAGCCACGGTGTTGTTTTCCAAGAAGTGAGACAAGATCTTGAGGCTATACGGGGACATCTGGTGCCTGAACTAGGTGATTGGGAAGAACAAGTATCCACTGCTGAAGAATGATGAACTCTTTGATCAGTAGAAGGGATAGAGTTGGTTCTTAAAGATTGAACTAAGATCAGGCTTTCATCAGCTTCAGGTGTGGGATAAAGACATATCAAAGTCAACCTTTAGGTATCAATACAACCACTATGAGTCCTTGGGGATTCCTTTCGGCATGAAAAATTCACCATCATTGTTAATGGGACTCATGAACAAGATCTTTCCTGTTAACCTCAATTTTTTCATGGTAGTCTTCATTGAAGGAATCTTGGTGTACTCAACCTCAGAAGAGGACCACGCTACACACCTATGGATAGTCCTAGACACACTCCAAAAGCACTAGCATTATAGTATGCTCTTAAAGTTCAAGTTTTGGATTCGGTTGGTCCACATTCTGGTACACGTCCTCTCAGAGGCTGGAGTTGTAGTGTATCTGATGAAGATTGGGTCAGTGTGTGTTTGGGATCCACCTCGGACTATGAAAAAGGTGAGGAGTTTGCTGGGGTTGGATGGGTACTACGGGAGGCTCATAACCAAGTTTTCCAATTAGCATCCCCCTTTTCATATTTGAAAAAGTTGATAAAACCCTTCTTGTGGATGGAGAGGAGAGGTTCCCACATTGTTTCCAGGAGCTGAGGCATCGACTGACGAGTTCCCCCATCTTTAGAATACTAGATGAGGGTGTTGGTTATGTATTCTATTCTGATGCATTATGTACTGGACTGGGTTTCATCCTAAAGAAATAGCGATCATTGAATTCCTATAGCACATGGAAGTTGAGGCAATAAGAAAAGAGCTATAAATCTCATGACCTGGAATTAATGATAGTGGTCTTTTCCTTGAAGATGTGGTGCCACTACTTGATTGGTGAATGATTTACCGTCTACTCCAACCACAAGATTCTCAGGTATATCTTCTAACAAAAGGACCTTAACATGATACAATGATGATGCCTAGAGTTCCTCCAGGACTATGACTTTGAGATAGTCTACACTCTTGGGAAGGGGACCATGGTGGAAGACGCACTCAGCAGAAGGTCCGGTTTGCAACTGCTGAGTGATGTGATGGAGCAGCTAGCCACGATGTAGATATCCTGTGTGGATAGTGATGGATCATCATAGCTATAGTATATGAATTTCACTCCCCCACTCTAACCACAATTTAAAGAGACCCAACTTATGAATGTTTACTGTGAGGTCTGAAGTTCTCAGATATCCTCAAGACTTTCTCTAGATGGATTTTCAATAGGCAGGGAGAACGTCATCCTTTTCAAAGCATGCACCTTAGAACTAGTGACATTGTAGGAGGAGGTGTTGAGAGAGTTACATACTTTCCCTTTAGTGGCACATCTTGGTGTGAAAAATATGTACCAAGACCTCTAATGTTAGTACTGGTTTCTAGGGATGAAGAATGTGGTGGAATTGTTCTTTTCTCGATTCCTCACTTATTAGCAAGTGAAATCCGAGCATCATGTCCTGGAAATCTTGCCACAACCACTTGAGGTATTTTATTGAAAGTGGGATGGTATATCCATTGACTTTTTGATGAGGTTAACACACATGTATAGGGTCCACGATTCTATTTGGGTGATTGTCGACCAACTCACCATGTCGTCTCACTTACTACCCATCCAGGAGTAGGGATCGGTAGAGGGCTAGGGATGCCTCTATGTCAAGGAGATACTACAGCTTCATGGGGTTCCTTAGAAGATCATCTCAGAATGTGATGCATTCTCTACACCCCGGTTGTGGAATGGGTTACATGAGACGTTTGGGAATCAGGTGAACTTGATAAAAGCTTTTCCCCCCCAGACGGATGGTTAGACGGAGCGGACCATACAAAACTTGGACAACAAGCTTCATGCTTATGTCCAAGATTTTGGTCGTAGTTTAGAGGACCATCTACCACTGGTGGAGGTTGCGTAAAATAACAACTATCACTACACCATTGCAATGAAACTGTTTGAGGCCTTGTACTGGAGGTCGTGCAGATCACCTATATGCTGGAAAGACCCCAGGTAGTCAGCACTAAGGGGTCCAGAGTTGGTACGGGTTACCACTGAAAAGATTCCGATAATCCAAAAGCGGATGAGGACTACATAAAGTAGATATAAGTACTATTCTTATAGGATATGGAGACCCATGGATTTTGAGGAGGGAGACCAAGTTTTCTTTCGGGTATCTCCCCGATGAGGATTGTGGATATTTGGATAGGGTGGAAAGTTATCTATGAGGTTCATCATACCTTTCCTGATCTATAACAGATTTGGTGAGGTGGTATACTACATAGTTCTTCACCCATTGATGCACCAGGTGCATGATGTTTTTCATGTGTCACAATTGAGGAGGTACGTGCATTATCTATCACACGTCATCGACCAGGGGAGTAGTACATTGACAATGGGGCGATGCTTGTGGAGTTCCCGGTGGAGATAGAGAATCGACAAGAGTGGGTCCTTCGTGGATGGTAAATTCCTCTGGTGTGCGTTCGGTGGAAGAATGGGAACCTCCAGGAGAGAACATTGGAGTGGGAGGCTCAAATTCATGCTCAGTACCACATCTTATTTTATTAGAACTTGTTTTGGATTTGGGGGATGTAAATCTTTATGATGGGGAGAATTTAGTATCTCATAATTTCATATTAATTTTTTTAAAAGTATGGAATTATTTCGAGACCACATGCTTGGATGGAACGTGATGATAAGGCCCAATGATCCCAGAACAAAATTTTGAAGTTTTTTTAAGTTTCATTCAATAAATGTGTAAGCGGGATTTTATAACTTTTGAATTGGTCCTTAGATCGAAAATTTGAGGTCATCATTGAACTCAAAATGGCAGGATTCACCTAGAAAGGATTTAACTTTGACCAGAAAGGGTGGGATGAAAAAGATATTTTTTGGGAATTTTCGGAAAAATAATAAACTAACTTTAAAAAGTTATTTTATTTTTCTTCACCCCATTGAGAGATGGAAGGCGATGTTGTGGTGCAGTGATGAGGTGACAACAAGGTGCAATTAACGAAGCCCCTTAATGGATCTTTGTGCAAGCGTAACTGCTACGTTGTTTTATAAATGAAACGGTGTAACGATGCAACATTGCAGTGTAACAAAGACACTACGATGTATTTATTTTTATTAAATGAACGCATGGGAGAGTGGAGAATGAAACTGTGAGGATTATTTGATGAACCTATGACAAACATCCTCTCCAATGAAGAACGAAAAATGCCAACGAATTTCAAACATATTTGACGCACCTAGAAGAATGGAGTCTGAAACGATGAATGATGTTTTCGTCTTGAAAGCTCGAGGATGTAACACTGAGGCATCGGAATTTAAAGAGGTAGGTGTTATTTGATTTTAAAATTCTTCACCGTTATTATTCTAGAAACGATAAACGTGGATCAACCCATTAACTCGTTGATTCAAAAATCATGTGTATATGCGGGAGGGTGAATTTTCTTCTGGGATATATTTTCCACAATTAATTTATATCTAGTTTGATTGAGGCACACTCCATGATCCTCCCAATGATTATAAACCTCTAACACGAAGGCAAAGACTGACACGAACAAGGCCCAACCACCTCCACCGTTTACATTATTTGTGGAAAAAACCTAAAACTAGTTGAAATATGGTTCTAAGACCATTTTGGTGAAGATAATACTCCATAAAGAGTGTAGGCATAGAAGGTGTGAATAATGGACAAATGGAGCGCATCTGGTGGTCCGTTGAATATCTACCAACGCTGGCAGCCCGTGGCGGTGGTCATAGGCGAAGTTGGAGGCACGCTAGTCGGCGCGCCATAGTGGCAGGGGGGAGACATGACACGTTTTGGGAAAAGCATGGTGGGATGGCCTACATCCGAGTTTTCTAGGTTGTTCGGTGAGCTAGGGTTGCTCGATCATGGCATGAGGGCCTCGCGCATCCGCGGGACCCGTAGAGGTCAGACGCAAAAGTCAGCCGCTTCCCGGCTAGGCGACGCACCACTGGCCCACAACATGCATTCCAGGATTTGGTATGGCTAGTCATGACCGTACTATTAGGCCAAACCCATGGAAACAGGTCGGACCCGCACCATTCAGGTTGGGTCGGACGAGACCGGGTTATCGGGTGACCCAGCGGGATGGACCCTTGGCCAAACCGGGTCGGCCCCAACAAATCCCTTTGGTCCTAGCCCACTGGCCAGGCCAAACTGGACCAACCCAGACCCAAATTGGGTCGGTTCGAGTCATTCGACTCTAAACTGAGGTTTGTGGGACCCCTAGACTGGGTTAGTCAGGTCGGTCCGACTGGGTCGGATCGGGCCCAGATGCAACCGACCCTTGTTTACTAAAACAATCGTATATCTCAAATCGGTCACCCATTTGGCACGAATTTAGTGGTGTTGGGACCCTAATGATGAGTATATCCTTCTGAGATACTCTACATGAGTTTTGGAGGAATTTAAAGTAAGGATTGGTTGGATCGGACTTGAATCGAACCGGGGCCTTTTTACAAAAATACCATATCTTGGAGATCGGGTGTTTGTTCGATGTGTCACCTATTTCTTTGGGACCCTTATAACGAGATAGTCCATTTGGGTTTATCTATAAGAAAATTTGTGGCATTTGAGGTACAATCAATTTCTTGAGATCAAATTATCTTGAAATCAAGCATACTAAGTGGGGGAATCGAGTGTCAGGCTGTGACGTGAAGAATGAATAGAGATCCTATGTGGGTCAGCACCTAGAGATCATGTGTGGGTTAGAACCTAGCGAGAATGTGTGGGTCATCACCTAGAAATGTTATGTGGATCAACGGGAGAGCCTCTCAATAGAATATGATGACATAGATTTACGAAAAATCATCTTTACTTTTGTAATTATGTTATACCTAGTGTGTGTTGTGTCTTTTACTTTGTGTTATGTGTTTAAGATATGTCTTTGTGGTATTACATCTGTGGTAATTCCTTTGTGGGGTTTTCCTTCTGGGATTACTGAGAGACCTTCAGGGGTCTTAGGGTCCCTACTGAGTATTATTATACTCACCCCTGAAGGGATTCGCCCACACCTGTTGTGTCATGTGTAGACAACGGACATCATTGACTAGACTTCGCAGAACTATGACTAGACGAATCTTGGAGGTGGGGAGATATATGTGGAGTTATGTAGTGACATATGACAGATATCTATACCCACCCTTCAGGTATGATCTTTGGAAGATGACCTCTAGAGATTGTACTTCTTTTGTTGTACATTCCCTTCAATTGGGCTTATATTCTGGCCCATTTACATTCAGTTTACACACTTTACTCTCATTAGTGATACTTTGTGGGGGTTGTAATACTTTCTTTCCATTGTGGTTTTCATTGTGTGGAATGCCCTGTCTGTGTGCATACAGATTTAAAGGCAATGTCTTCCCTTTTTGGGATATAACTTTCAGGTTCTAGTCACTTGACCTTGGCCTATAGAAGATGGGCTTGGGGAAGTCACAGCATGGACCCCAGGGGACGGGTCATATCTGATCATATGTAAAATAAATGGGTTTTTTCATTAATGAATAGAAATAAAAAAATAATAACATTAAAATCATTCTTCAGGAAAATATCATTTTTATTTTGGAAATCATATTCTATAACTAATAGTTCATAAATAATTTGGAAAATAATTTCAATATAAAATAACCTTTGAAATTTATAAATCGTTGTTTAAAACATTTGACTGTCTATGACTGTTGTAAATTCCATTCATATCATACAAATTGAAATAAATATTCCATTAAATTTTCCTTTAAAATCTTAATACTAATTTTAATTAGAATAAAATAAATATTCTTTTTTAAAAAACTAAAAATGAAAAATTGATAAAAAAAATTCAAACAAATAATTTTGAAAAGGTTAAAAATATTTTTTAAAACACTTTTATCAAACATGGTATGGGAGAAATATATATTTATGAACAAAAATATAAATGAATTTGGATTTTACAAAAAAATTCTCAATTATTTTAGGTTTGTAATAGTATAAAATTGAAATATTACATGAAAAAATTATGATATAACATAAGAGAAGATAGTGAAATGGTTTATTAGAGAATAAAAAATAATTTCCTTTAATTTAAATTCAATTATAATCAATCCCGATTCAAATGATATTGTGAAATAAACCCTTACAAAGATTATAAAGTGATAATTTGTAACGCCCCGACCCCAGTTACCCAGAGTCGGTGCATTACTTCATAACATTGGAATGATCACAAAAGATCAAGTCTCAAAAGACCGATTAGTTTAGTAGCCTTGGAAACACTAGATACATTCATAAATGTTACATTACATCATAAAGTGAAAAACTACAATAACAAAGTCTCCATAGTCCACACTCATATCCTCTTCTGACAATCCCTGCTGGTCATTCATAAAATACTTATTCACATCCTGGAAAACATTAAAACATTGAAAGGGGTGAGCTCAGATGCTCTGTAAGGATAACAATATTGCGAAAGCTTTCATAAATAAACATTAACATTTAAGGAAATGTATAACTAAAACAAAAGCCTTTTTAAACATGAACTTCAGCATAATATGGAAAAAATAAAATTACATAATTCCATTTACTTACTCACATGGATATTCTACTAGTATAATAATCTCATGCAATATCAATAACCACTTTTATAATGATGGAATTCATAATTCCAGACTATCATAACCACGTAGCTAAGGACTCATGCCAAGACCACCAATAAGATTTTGTCAAGGCCTCGTGCCAAGACACTAGTTTGTCTCATGAGACCTACTGATGCATCGAGGAGCTATAACGAGCTCCACCCGTCACTTATTAAGTCCAATTCATTCCTCATATGAACAAGTTTAAACATATCATGAACCATAACATAATTGTATCACATAAAACATGCATAAAGGAAACATAAGATTTCCACACTTCAATCAAAATATATCAATAAAACACTTTGATATAATAAAAACTTTATCAAAACCTTTTTCAATACCTAAATAAAGGAAAATTAAAACTTTTGTATTTATTTTTCATTTAAAAAATGTTATGGCTTATAGAGGAAGCCAAAACTCAAATAATAGTCACGGCGGCGGAGAAGTCATTGTCACCACATACATAAGAAAAAAACATTCCTTTCTTCATTTAGTAAAAACACTTCGTATAAAAATATTCCTTTTGAATAAAAGTAAAAGTCAAAGGGGTTTATACACCGTATAAAAGAAAGTTGTGTATAAAACAAAATACGCCTCAATGAAAGGAGATTGAGACGAAGACCCTTACAAAGATAATTTTTTTTAAATAAAGTATATATATTATGTGTATTCACTATAATTACACATAAATAATGTACAAATACAAGATATGACATAATAATATCATGGGATAATTTGAAAGTAGGAGATTAACCCAAAGAATGGAAATCGGGTTAAGAAGTTCCCTTACCTTGTGCCCGACTTGACTCGACCGTTCTTTAACCTCCTGAATAATAAACTAGAGTTAATCTATGAATGATTAAGAACCTTTTTCAAGTTCATTATCCCTTTTATATCACTTATTACAATGTTACGAAAATTATGTAGTCATTTAAGTTAATAACGGTCGTTTTGTCGATCTTTGGTACTTGAGTCAAAAATAAACTTCTTATTATTACAAGTTGTTTATGTGGTAGAATATCCATTATCTCCAGAATAATATTCATTATTAAGATATCATATATATCATATATATCCATTATATATATCCATTTATAATATTACATAACATTTAGAGGTAGGAAATGAAATGCACCGTTCATGGAGACGATAAGTCGTACGTACGCATGAACACTACTTTCATTTCTATTTCATATTTAATGGAATGAAGTTATAATTATATAAAGTTATATTATAATTCCAGTATAATATAATGTATAATTCCATTTACTCCATCCTTTATGTATCCCACATATGGAATTAACGATTCAAATCACTTTGAGGGGGCGGTAGTCCGCACTTCCTAAATTGAAATAATCGCGTTTACCCATAATGGAAATCATAAAGTATGCCATAAATGAGAAATAAAGAAGAATAATGAAAACATAAACATAATATATATAGAATATATGAAAATAGTTTCATAAAAATGGCTACCATTATAGTCGTTAAAAGAATATTGAACAATCATCGTTTCATGAGGCAGTATTTCACCACCCAAAGAAATAGAATGTTCTTTAACCATTAGACGACGGTGTGTGTAAGTGTAAACCAAATCCTTATAATAACAACATCCTAGTATATTATAGATACTGGTTCTGTTACAAAATAAAGGAATAAAAAGAGTTTAAGTGGTTGGAGAAGCAAAATAAAACAAAACAACATTAGAGAAGCCATTTCCTTAAAATCAGTAACTCTTTTTGATTTGAGCCAAAGGCTTCCTTGGTAAGAATTATGCCCAAATTGAGGCTTCTAAGAGTAAGGGAGGGAAGTTGGGAGAGTATTTGGGCAGAGTTTGGCCGAGCCAAAAGGCTTTGAAGGTTTGAGTTAGGTGGTAGTGTTGGGGGCCTTTTATAAGAGGAGAGAAGGGGCACTCTTGGAAAGATTGAAATATTACTTTATTATGAAATGATTTTTCAGATTATAAATGTCACACACTTATATATTTCGAGTATAAGGTGATAAGGGTTCGCAATCTACTCATACAATAGGGTTTTTACAAGTGTAAGTCTTAGATTTTACATTATCTATTCACTTTATTTAAATCATTAATTAATGAGGTATTCGCTGCATCATCATGGTGTCCCAAATAATTTAATTTATTTAATGTCTAAAAATTATAATAAAACTATAATGATGTAGGAAATATTCTTATCATTCTAATGAATATTTATACTCAAAACTATGACTTGTATTACCCAATTTAAAAATTGTTTTAGTAAAACAACTCTTGTTTGTGACATTTTTATTTTAACATTAAATAAAAAGTTTTTAATTTCATTTTCCTACCATAGTGGCTCCATGGGGTCCCCAAGTTGACCCATGGATTGTCTTGGTCGGTCATGTTTCGTCCAATAGGGTTAGGACAAGTGTAAAGGTATTTTCAAATTCTTATAATATCATTTTTACCATAAATTTCACTAATTACCTTTAATCGCGATTAACTAAACTTAAAAGTTACTATTCACCAAAAAATTATTTTAATCTCATTGAACCACATTTTACTTCCTAATGACAACCATGTATGTCAGATTTTTGAAAATAAAATCATAGAAGTGGTAATGTTTCATTTAAACAAAAAATCAGTTTTTTAACTACCACTTAGTGGTTTCACTATTCATCAAAAATTGATGTTATTCAGAACAATGCCAAAATTTCACCCTAAGCTATAATTGATATTATGAATTAAAAATTGATGTATATTTTATGAAATTCCAAACATATAAGTTTCATTAATTAATTTGATAATTAATTCCCGCTGTCACAACAAATAGCGTGTTTTTAAGAAACAATATATATCAAAAGATTGACAATTGTTTATGTCCAATTTCAAAGTGAAATTAATTCTAATGAACATCATTGGATAAAATTGTAAAAATATATTCTAATTATACTTTAAAACCACTCAATATAATAATTTATTACTATAAATTATTTTGATTAAAAAAGTTTTTTTTATGTATTTTTCACTATTCATAGAAAATTGGAAGTTCTCAGAAAATTACAAAAAATTCAACTTAGGATAATTTTGATATTCCGAATACAAAAATGAAGTCCATTTAGAAATATAAATTTTTTATAATTTCAAAAAGTGGGTATTTCTATTCATAACTATTACTTTGATTGGTCGTGGTGTGTTAGAATCTCAAAATCCGTACAATGCAAGCAATTGCATTATTGAAAGAGAAGCGTATCGTGAAAGCTTGGGGTTTTACATTCTCCCATCCTTCAATAAATTGCATCCTCGCAATTTGAAATTGTTATTCAAAAATAAAAGGTTGAAAATAGAAAATACCTTTGTGGAAAACCCACATCGGAAATGAGGTTAATAAAATTTAGCCTTAATAAGAGGGAAAGGGAAATGAAAAAGTCACCACCAAATTATGATCTCAATAAGGAGAACATTGGTGGAAATTAGAGACATATAATTGGAGGGAAAACGTAAATATTTGTAGGGAGTGATTGAGGTCATCAATCACAAACAAGCGTAAAATTGAGGGCCTCAAAGCCTTCAATCCATGTTGGTTTAAAATATTATCAGTTCAACAAGACATAAGGTATTAGGATAAAACATTTTTTTGTTTTAATATTCCTTTACTAATGTTTATGAATTAATTTATTCATAGAATAAGAGATAGGTATATATATATTTATTCTTGACAAGTAGAGTTTTATCCTTCAACTAATTTCTACCACAAACTCATCTTTCACTTAAAAAGATAATAGTACTCAAAAATATTGTATTTATCCTAATAGTACAAGGTTCAAAATATTAACACATAACATTTAGATTAGGAAAACTATTTTTTAATAACCAGGGACTTCCTGTAGGATAGTGGTAGGTAATAAAGGCTTGTCGCACTATGGTTGTGGGTTCGATTCCTGCAGCTTTGTTTGATGTGACATGTTATCCCCCAACCTGCAGGTTGTCCTTTTCCTAAAACTATAGTATTATAATATTCCAAAAATAATCTTCAGAAATGTTTTAACCTTACACAATACTATCCAAGGTTCAACTTAATCCATTCCAACCTATATAGTTATCCAAAATACCTATGTCCAGACTTTCTCTAAAAGGTCTCTAAATTCCAAAATCAATTGTAACATCAGATTCACCAAACAATGTAAAGTTTCTCTTATTCTCACATACTAAAAATATGATTACCTTCATCATATTAAAACCTTAATGAAAAAAACAAGTACTACAGTACAATCCTTATATATATCACATTATTATTATAACCAGAATATAATCCTTGAGTCGAAAAGCACTAACACATTAATTATTCCACTTCAACTATAATAACAGCATAAGATTGTCCTTGATCCCTTGGCCTTTTCAGAGGTAAGTTTCCCTGATGCTTAGGACATTCATTTTCATAATGACCCACTTCCCTATAATTTTAGCATTCAACACTAATAGCCTCTTTCTTTCCATTGAAATCACGAGCCTGATGACCTTTTTCTCCACATTTATAACAAACTCCCATTCCTTTTAGGCAGGTACCGGGGTGATTCTTCCCACAATTATTGCATAATGGAAAATCATTCTTTCCCTGTTTCCCTTTATCTGTCTCTTGTTCCACCATTTTCTTCTTCTCTTGCTTTACTTTATTGTCATAAGATTTAGAGAATTCCTTTTCTGTCTTGATAGAACATGCGACTATATCTTTCAATGTTGAGAAAGATTGTGATACTAGATCTCGACGGAGAAATGGTTTTAACCAATCAAAGAAACGATAAATCTTACTTCTTTGGTAATGTATATAATCTGTAGCATACCTCGCTAACCTTGTAAATTTGGCCTCATACTTTGCGACATTCTCATCCTCCTTTTTTCTCAGACTCAGAAATTGCCTTTCCATATCTGCTCGATGGTCATGAGGAAAGTATTTTTCTAAGAAAAGATCTTTGAACTCTCTCCATTCCATACATGATACTTCTTTATCTTCCTTTGTATTTTGAATCAATGACCACCATTGATCGGCATCTCCAGTGAGGCGGTAAACTGCCATGATAACCTTCTCCCTTTCTCTACTCCCCAAGGCATGGAGTATTTTCTCTAAGGAGTTTATCCATTGCTCAGCTACTAATGGATTTGTACCCCCATTAAATGTTGGTGGTTGTTTCCTCATGAAGTGGTCTAACATTGATCCTCCACATTGCGGATCAGGGTGCTCCATACGAGTAAGGTTATTATTCATAACCTGAGTGAGTTTTCCCAGTATGGTAATAAGTTGATCAGCACCAGTTGTATCTCCAGATCCACAATAATTATCTTGAGAAGGAGGGAAATCCCTACACGGAGTGTGTGCATTGATACGGTTTCCATTCCTTCCACTAGACACCATTTCTAAACAATGGCATAAACTAGATTAGTTTATGAATCAAAATACATAATTCCATTCTTGTAAAATACATAACATAAATTAAACTATTTATGCATATAATCCATAAAAAAATTTTCTTTGGGGAAGTATATACTCATAACCCTTCATAGTGGTTTGTAAAGAAAATGAGAATTATCCTAAGCATATCCCCCGGGAGTGTCGTAACCAAGAGTGAAGCAAGGCCCGTTGTCGTGCACCAGTTCCCGTTCTAGTCTAGCTCAAAGCGATGTTTTCGGGTTTTAACCCTAGGTACATCTGTGCCAGAGCCGCCTCTATCTGCTCGTATCCAGACAGGGATGTATTGCTCCGAAAACTCACAACATCTCTATAATACCAAAATTCTAGGAAGTTCTTCTATACTAATCCTCAAAGTCTATCTTTGGGCTATGTGTTCTAATCAGAGTTTATCTAAATTTAGCTTCCAAGGTTAGTACTAAACTACCTCTGATGCCAACTGTAATGCCCCGACCCCAGTTACCTAGAGTTGGTGCATTACTTCGTAACATTGGCATGATCACAAAAGATCAAGTCTCGAAAGACCGATTAGTTTAGGAGCCTTGGAAACACTAGATACATTTATAAATGTTACATTACATCATAAAGTGAAAAACTACAATAACAAAGTCTCCATAGTCCACACTCATATCCTCTTATAACAATCCCTACAGGTCATTCATAAAATACTTCTTCACATCTTGAAAAATATTAAAACATTGAAAGGGGTGAGCTCAGATGCTCAGTGAGGATAACAATATTGTGGAAGCTTTCATAAATAAACATTAACATGTAAGGAAATGTATAACTAAAACAAAATCCTTTTGAAACTTGAACTTCAGCATAATATGGCAAAAATAAAATTATATAATGCCATTTACTTACTCACATGGATAATCTACTAGTCGAATAATCTCATGCAATATCAATAACCACTTTCATATTGATGGAATGCATAATGCCAGACTATCATAACCACGTAGCCAAGGCCTCGTGCCAAGACCACAAATAAGATTTTGTCAAGGCCTCATGCCAAGACACTATTTTGTCTCATTAGACTTACCGATGCATCGAGGAGCTATATCGGGCTCCACCCATCACTTATTATGTCTAATGCATTCCTCATATGAACAGGTTTAAACATATCATAAACCATAACATAATTGTATCACATAAAACATGCATAAAGGAAACATAATATTTCCACACATCAATCACAAGATATCAATAAAACACATTGATATAATAAAACTTTATCAAAACAATTTTCAATACCAAAATAAAGGAAAATTAAAACTTTGTATTTATTTTTCATTTAAAAAAACTTATGGCTTATATAGGAAGCCAAAACTCAAATAATAGTCACGGCGGTGGAGAAGTCATTGTCGCCGAATACGTAAGAAAAAAACATTAATTTTTTCTTTTAGTAAAAATGCTTCGTATAAAAATATTCCTTTTGAATAAAAGTAAAAGTCAAAGGGGTTTATATACCGTATAAAAGAAAGTTGTGTATAAAACAAAATATGCCTCAATGAAAGGAGATTAAGACGAAGACCCTTATAAAGATAATTTTTTTTAAATAAAGTAGATCTATTATGTGTATTCACTATAAGTACACATAAATAAATTATAAATACAAGATCGGACATAATAATATCATGGGATAATTTGAAAGTATGAGATTAACCCAAAGAATGGAAATTGGGTTAAGAAGTTCCCTTACCTTGTGTCCGACTTGACTCGACCGTTCTTTAACCTCCTGAATAATAAACTAGAGTTAATCTATACATTATTGAGAACCATTTTCAAGTTCATTATCCCTTTTATATCACTTATTACAATGTTACTAAAATTATGTAGTCATTTAAGTTAATAACGGTCGTTTTGTCGATCTTTGGTACTTGAGTCAAAAATAAACTTCTTATAATTACAAGTTGTTTATATGGTAGAATATCCATTATCTACAGAATTATATTCATTTTTTAAATATCATATATATCATATATATCCATTATATAAAATCATTTATAATATTACATAACATTTAGAGGTATGAAATGAAATGCACTATTCATGGAGACGGTAAGCCGTACGTACGCATGAATGCTAATTTCATTTATATTTCATATTTAATGGAATGATGTTATAATTATATAAAGGTATAATATAATTCCAGTATAATATAATGTATAATACCATTTACTCCATCCTTTATTCATCCCACATATGGCATTAACGATTCAAATCACTTTGAGGGGGCGGTAGTCCGCACTTCCTAAAATGAAATTATCGCGTTTACCCATAATGGAAATCATAAATTATGCCATAAATGAGAAGTAAAAAAGCATAAGGAAAACATAAACATAATATATATATATATATAATATATTAAAATAGTGTCATAATAATGGCCACCATTAGAGGTGTTAAAAGAATATTTAACAATCATCATTTCGTGAGGCAGTATTTCGCAACCCACAGAAATAGTATGTTCTTTAACCATTTGACGAAGGTGTGTGTAAGTGTAAACCAAATCCTTATCATTAAAACATACTAGTATTTTTTAGATACTGCTGTTGTTACAAAATAATGGAATAAGAAGAGTTTAAGGTGTTGGAGAAGAAAAATAAAACAAAACAACATTAGAGAAGACATTACCTTAAAATCAGTAACTCTTTTTGATTTGAGACAAAGGATTCCTTGGGAAGACTTCTTCCCAAAGTGAGGCTTCTAAGAGTAAGTTAGTAAAGTTGAGAGAGTATTTGGGCAGAGTTTGGTCGAGCCAAAAGGCTTTGAAGGTGTGAGTAAGGTGGTAGTGGTGGGGGCCTTTTATAAGAGGAGAGAAGGGGCACTCTTGGAAAGATTGAAATATTACATTATTATGAAATGATTTTTCGAATTCTAAAGGTCCCACACTTATATATTTCGAGGATAAGGAGATAATGGTTAGAAATCTACACATCCAATACATTTTGGACAAGTGTATGTCTTAGAGTTTACATTATCTTTTCACTTTATTTAAATCGTTAATTAATGAGGTAATTGTTGCATCGTCATGGTGTCATAAATAATTTAATTTATTTAATGTCTAAAAATTATAAAAAAAATATCCTGATGTAGGAAATCTTTTTATATTTCTAATGAATATTTATAGTCAAAACTATGACTTGTATTACCCCATTTAAAAATTGTTTTAGTAAAACAACTCTTGTTTGTGACATTTTTATTTTAACATTAAATAAAATGTTTTTAATGTCATTTTCCTACCAAAGTGGCTTAATGGGGTCCCCAAGTTGACCCATGGATTTTATTGGTCTTCCATGATTCATCCAATAGGGTTAGTACAAGTGTAAAGGTATTTTCATATTTTTATAATATCATTTTTACCTTAAATTTCACCAATTACCTTTAATCGCGATTAATTAAACTTAAATGTTACTATTCATCAAAAAATTATTTTAATACCATTGAACCACATTTTACTTCCTAATGAAAACTTTTTATGTCATATTTTTGAAAATAAAATCACAGAAGTGGTAATGTTTCATTTAAATGAAAAATCAGTTTTTTAACTACCACTTTGCAGTTTCACTATTCATCAAAAATTGAAGTTTTTCAGAACAATGCCAAAATTTCACCCTAAGCTATAATTGATATTCCGAATTCAAAAATGATGTCTATTTTATGAAATTACAAACATATATGTTTCATTAATTAATTTTATAATTAATTCCCGTTGTCACAACAAATAGCGTGTTTTTAAGAAACAATATATATCAAAAGATTGACAATTGTTTATGTCCCATTTCAAAGTGAAATTAATTCTAATGAACACCATTGGATAAAATTGTAATAATATATTCTAATTATACTTTAAAACCACTCAATATTATAATTTATCACTATAAATTATTTTTGATTTAAAAAGTTGTTTTTAAGTATTTTTCACTATTCATAGAAAATTGGAAGTTCTCAGAAAATTACAAAAAATTTAACTTAGGATAATTTCAATATTCTGAAGAAAAAAATGAAGTCTATTTTGAAATATAAATTTTTTATAATTTCAAAAAGTGGGTATTACTATTCATAACTACGACTTTTATTGGTCACGGTGTGTTAGAATCTCGAACTTGCGTACACTGCAAGCTATTGCATTATTGAAAGAGAAGCGCATCGTGAAGGCTTGGGGTGTTACAGAATTAGTCAATTATATGTATGAAATATAAATAAAATTAAAACATCTATAAATAATAAGAGTTATCCAAAATTAACTACACACATAAAATTATAATATCAATGATAACAAAGAAGTAATATAACCCAATGAAAGGAAATTGAGTTATGAAATTCTATATCACTTTGTAAATTTTATGTCAAATAAAAATGGATGAAATAATTAAAATTTAAACATAAAAAACAATTAATTATTAATTAATCATGATATTACATGAGGAAGTGGTATTATGTACACCATATAAAATAAATTAGGTTCACTATAATAAAATATTCCTAAATTATGGGAAATTAAAATGAAGTCACGTACCTCACACATACTTTTGGTTAAGCATGATTTAACCACAAACATATTGGTTTTTCACATTATTTTAAGTTTTAATATAACAATATTAATATTTATAATATTATATATGATCCTTTAACAACTTATTGTCTCCCTTTTTTTAATTATCATTATTTATTTTAATTTTTGTGTGTGTTATTTTCCATGTTTTCTTATGCTTGCCTTATTATGAGAGATCATGTCATTGAACATATTATACAGCTACATAATATTATGAATATAAATAATGAAATAATTATCATTTTAATATATCAATTATACTTTTTAGTCAAATAATGAACTAAAATTTTCATAAATGAAGTATGTTATGATAATAGAGATAGTATGCCATATATACGAATAAGTAACATTTCCATTTTCCAATGAAAATTATTGAAAATAAGGTAAGAAATATTTTAAAATTAGAAAATGATGATAATTTTATATATAACATATTATTTCATTAAATATACTTATATATATCATCCATTTTTTGGTGATGAAAGAGATTCGCATAGCTTCGTGAAGGTAGTAGTCGACACTTACACGAATTATGTTATCATTTTTCAGTGTAAGAAAGTAAAATGAAATATTATCATTTAATAAATATAAATTAATCATTTATATAATAATTATTTAATTTAAATAATATATGTTTTATATATTTCTCTATATTACACTCGAGATTATAGTGTTGGTGAAAAATGATTCACATCGCTCCACGAGGTTGTAGTCTGTCGTACACACGAGCGATGTTATCTTACCCATAATGGAATAAAATTTAAAAATTATATATAAGATATAATGAATCTAATGGTATAAATGGGTTAAAAATATCATATATATATATATACTATATATCGATCATCGTGCCCAACTGCAAGTGGTGGTAGTGTAAAAAAGAATGTCTCTAGTTCGTGAGGTGGTACTCCATCATACACATGAATGATGTTTTCATAACAAATTTGATTTAAGTGGGGATGGTTATAGGTCATAAAATTAACATAAAAATCTTATTCTATGGAATATAATTATTAAATTATACCATCATGTTTTTATTAAGAATTTATCTAGTTGTAGGAATAAATAAAATAAAAATATTCATTGAATAATGTTTCCACTTCTTTGGGAAACCTCTTTTGGTTTGAAACAAATCTTTCCAAGATTAGATTTAATATGAAAATACAGATTAGATTATGATATGAGGGAATTTGAGAAGTTATTTGGGTAGGTAATGGATGATCCAAAAGTTATTTATGGTGTGAAAAAGATATGAGAGGTGGTGGCCATTTATGAATAAGGTGAGGGGTGCATTTATAATTTTGGGAAACAAAACAATGCACCCACATTTTTCACATTCCAAAACGAAAAAAAAATTTGATTATTATAGATAATTATACATTATAGTGGGTAAATATCTAAATTTCATATATTTTAGAAAACAAATTATGTTATTTTAACCTTTATCTATTTAGGTGAAGCCTCGGTAAATACATTTTTAACTTAACCATGGTAAATAATTTTTATTATTTTCGTAGTTCATTTTTATCAATGATTATATTCACCTTATTTAATAATATAAATTATATTCATTATTGTTATTTAATCCATTTTCTCAAATTCCATTCACAAAAGTAGAAAATTTTAATTTAAAATTATTCTCATAGACTCGACGAGAAAGTGTGTTTTCAAAGAGAAAACGTTGAAAATATTATAATGTTTTTATAGAAAAATTAAGTATAAAAAATTTTAAAATAAAATAAATTATATTAATTGATATATAAATTAACTATTTTTACTTTAAAATAAATTTAAAATATAATTTTACTTTAAAAATAATTTAATCGACCAGACAATTTTCAATTAAAATTCAATAATTTTCACTATTCATCCAAAAATTAAATATCTCATAAAAATACAAAGTACTCACCATATGAAAATTTTGATATTTTTATTTCAACAATGAATTATATTGTTTCAAAAATGATATCAAAAATTTATAAAAAATAATTTAAATTTATTTTCCCAAGGTGTGGCTAAACCGACTTTTAGGAATAATATAATTATTGAGAAAACATTTATTTTTATTTTACATGATTTTTATTTAATTTATAATCAATATATAACCATTATTTTCATATTTTATTTAGTATTATTCATACTCTCCAACTAAACATCTAGGTTTTAATGTTTTACTGTATTATCGTTCATTTTTACTTGGGGTTCTATCTTACGTAAGCTAAAGAAGAGATTAAATTTATTAAAAAAATATATTTCATAAAGTATCGGGAATTATATTTTCTTCCATTCATGGTTTCTAGTTTCATAAATTCTATCGAAATAAATTTTCTTATTTTAACACATAACTAGGATTCTCTATTAAAGAATTCTACTGGTAATTGCAGATATTGACATGGAAGAAAATTATAAATAATTATCGGGAGTGAATGATTTCATTGAGCCCAAGAAAGTGATTGAACTAGAGATGGTTATTAACCAAAAAACCATAGACCAAAGTGGTTTGAAAATGTTCATTGATATAATAAAAAATATTGATAATAGGGTAACATTTCTATTTCAAGATTCTTTTCCTAGATTTGAAGAATTGTTTTTCTCTCTACGAATATAAGTAAATATAATTACTTTGTATGTTTCAATTTCATAATAACAATTTCACCCTTTGGTTTTTCTTTGATAAATTTTCTATTCATCCCTTACTCTAATAAATGAATAAAAGGAAATTAATTTTTTATGCCTAAAGCACTAAAATACTCTTTTAACAGATGATAAGATCCACAAAAGAGTGAAATTATTTTGGTATTTCTATAAAATTTTAGAAAACCGAATACAGTTTTCACAAGTTTTCTAATATAGTAAATTAATAACTAAAAATAAAAAGTAAAACCAAGGGTTTATCATTAATATTTTTTTTAAACTGTTTTACTAAATACAATTACATATTAATCAGTACTTCATGTCAGACATCAGATAGTGATAAAACCTTATCACCCATTGGTAATGGGTTCAAGTCCTACGGCCACTTCGTATGTGATGGGTGGTCACCAAAAATTTGTGTTTTCAATTCATAAATTTTATTAATAAAATTCATATAACCTTCCCAAAAATTATTCTGGACATCCTTAAAATAAAATTAATCATTATATAACAATTTTTATAAGGTCTTAAAAAATAATTTCATTCATATAGTCTAATAAAAATATTTTACAATTATTATAATGTCATTAATGAATAGATTTTCCCTAATGGTTACAAAAAACTTTTATCTTTTTTCTATAAAATGTAAAGGAATTATTCAGAGATAAACTTTCAACTAAAACATATATTGGCCATAACTTTATCCTAAAATATATTTAATCATGGTGGAATATCATCACATAAAAACCCTAATGGGATTCATAACTCAAAAGTTAATGAAGACATATATGATTAAAAAATTTAAAAAAATCCATATATTTTTTATAATTTTTATCACCAAAATCACCTTGTTTAAAGTACTTCAACAATTTAATTCCTCAACCCCAATACATATAAACATCATCAATATTAGTTCCACATTATTCATTACAAATTCTAGTGTTTAACAATTAAGAAGATATCATTGAATCAGATAATGACCAGGTTTTACACATTTAGGACATCAAACAACAAGTGGATCCCAATGATGATGTTTATTTCCTTCCATCATACTCTATATTTTTACTTAGAAATTATATCATTATTACCTTCCTTTCCATACAAATATTATTTTCTTATTATATTGACATGCTTTATTTAAATCTAATAGACCATAGGATTAACATAGGTACTTTATATAATCTTTTTCTTAAATCCAATATAATGGTTTATTAAGAAACTTTTAATCATACTAATAATATCCCTAAGAGTATCAATCTAGGTGGGAAGTATGGGCAATTTTCATACACCAGGTAATGATTAGGTCACTACTGATGTTTCCTTTTTGATCCTATGACTGCTAGGTATATCTATAACATAACCATGTCCATATGGAGTTTCTTAAAAGGTATTTATTTCTAGGAAAAACAACAACATAACTTCCTTACAAAATATTAGTATTCTCTTCTATAATTATCCTCAAATTCTATCATAGGTTAATTATCACAAATCTATGTATCAAAAAATCAATTTCCAACTATTTCTACTAAAATTCCTCTAATATAAACTATAGTGACCTTAAATCATGAAGCTAAGAACAAATGTATGCCTTTATTACAATGGCATAAGATACAAGGAATCACATCCCAAAGGATAGAATAGTTTGTTAGTCTTGGTAAACTATATATATAAATGATTCCTATGTTGCATTTGAAAACTCAAATTACATCATTTTTTTATAATTATATTATTCCTTATATCACATCCTTGAATATTAATAATAATATACTTATTGGATTCCAAGGAAATTAAACAAAAATAGGTGACATGAAATGATTAGTAAAGGCTATGTATAGTATAAGTTTTCATTAATAGATAATCAAACCGAATATTAAAAGTTAAATAACTAAACATGTGTTCTATTTAAATAACTTCACTATCTTGATTATATAATTCATTTTCAATATGATAAGATAAGTAATTGAAAAAATTACCATTTAATGAATAAATTGAGAATTAAATTTATCTAAATATAATATCATCATAAAAATCTCTTGTATAACAGTAACTAAATTGTTAATGATGTAAATGATTAATTATTGGAAGTAATGTCTCAGGAAAATGATCCATCTGTAGTTAATACCTCTCACAAGATGATTTATAAGTACAAGAATAAACTAGGTTAATTTTATCTTTCTAATTTTTCTCATGAGACATACTAATGCATCAAAGGGTATCTATTAATAAGCCCCACCTATATCGACATGTCTGAATCTTTTCATATATATCAAATAATTTATTTAATTCATGAATAATTTACCTTATCATCAATTATTCATACTTAAGAAAATATTACAGATGAATAATATTTCCTCAATTAATGAAATAACATTCAAAGTAATAAACCATATATAAAATGAGATGTGGTTTATGAAATAAGAATATCCTTGATAAATAATATTGATATTTAATGGAAATATAATTTCCAAGGATAATAATAAAGTTAATAATTTAATATAATGTTAATGAAAAAAATGAATGTCAATACATTTCTTGGTTAAAAATGATCATAATATTTAAAAATTAGGAATTAGAATTCTACAAATAAGAAATATCCCTTGTGAAGTATATTTAAAATAATGGTTTATCATCATTGATGAATTTAAATTCCAAAAAGATTATTAAAAATGTTATTGATTAAAATATCCTTTTGATTTTGGATAAAACTTTTAAAATGAAATGTTCCCAAAAAAAATTTAAAATTCTTTTCTGTGAAAATAAATTATGAAACTCATAAATGATGTATTGGGTCATTTTTTGGTAAATATAGATGGTATTTTTTCATTTTTTACATGTTTAAATAAATATTACATTCACATTTTCATTAAAATATATTTAAAAAATGTTTTGAAAAATAAATTAATAATACATTAAAACCATATTTTAAAATTTCAAAATGAGTAAAAAAAACTTTAATAAATCATTTTTAAAGGGTTAGAAAAATTGAAAGAAATTTTATAAAACGTTTTTTATGAAGAAATTGGATTTGTGATGAAAGAGATAAATGATGTATGATTTTCTTATAATAATTTTCTCAATTATTTTAATTACTATTGAGCATAAAAATTTTACTATTTCAAAGAAACATGAGAAATAGCCATATAATAAGAATATTAATGTTTTTATTATAAAATGATCATAAAATTTCCTTTAATAAAAATTCAATCATAATCAATCCCAATTAAAAAAGAGATTATGAAATAAACCCCTGAAAATATCATAATGTTAAAGTGATAATTAATCAAGAAGTAGATTTTGTGTATGAAATTTATGTACTCATAAAAAAGTGGAAATACAAAAAATATATTGTCAAAATTTATTACATGAATAATCTTATAATATCAAAGGCAATGTAGAACTAATATAACTTAATAAAATGAAATTGAGATGTGAAATTATTTATCACATGCTATCTTTTAATTCAAATACCATTGGATGAGATAATTAAAATTGAAAAACAAATTTCCATCACTAATTTAGTAATAATTATATTAAATATCAATTTGTTATTTTTTACACTATATTAAATAAATTAGGTTCATTATAATAAAATATGCCTCAACTATGAGAAATTTTGATGAAGTCCCTTACCTCTTACTTCCTTTTGATTAAACATGATTTAACAACATTTATAGTGGTTTCAAATATGTTATTTACTTAGTCCATTAAAATATTATTGTGTATACTATTTTATATGATCCATTTTTAACATCTTATCACTCATTTTTTTAATTATCATTCATTGTTTTCATTATTGTGGGTGTTAATTTTCTTAATTTCTCATGCATTTTTTGTTATAAATGATATGGTTCTTAATAATATTATTTTGTCCCATAATATATATATAATAATAAAGACATAATTATAATATTTATATAAAAATTATACTTATAATATCTATCGTGAAATATTATTTTGAGAAATGAAGTATGTTATGATCATAGAGATGGTAGGTTGTATGTACCCATGAGTAACATTTCCATTTTACAATGATCATTATGGAAAGATTGTATGTAATATTTTATCTTTCAAGTATGATCATAATATCTTATATGATTTTTTTATAATATAATTATATGAATATCATACAAATAGTGTGGTGATGAAAATAGAGTCACAACTCTTCATGAAAGCTGCACTCTACATGTGCATATATGATGTTATCATTTTTCAGTATAAGAAATAAAATGATTTATTATTTATTAATAATGACAAATATGAAATTAAAATATAATTATTTAATTAATATCATGTATATTAATTAACGTTATCATTATTTCTTTCAATGTAAATCATTGGTGAAAAATAAATCACATCGGTTCATGAGGTGGTAGTCCGTCCTACACACGAGTGATGTCATCATATACCCTATTGATTGTAAAGTAAGAAATTTATATATTATATAATTACAAAATATTTATAATTATTTTATAAATATAATTTATATACTTTATATAAAACCTCATACCCAACCATGAGAGGTGGTAATGGTAATATTAATGATAATGGTTTGTGAGGCCGTAGTCCACCATACACTTGAATAATGATTTCGTAATCCATTTTTATGATTGTGTGGTTGTTTTTAGGTAATTACATTAACATAACAAAATATAAATATATTTAATATACTTATAATATTATATCATCTTGTTTTTATAATAATTGAAGGATGTGGAGGAAGGTTTAATATAAAAAACACTCATTGAAGAATGTTAACCCTTCTTCATTTGACCTCCTTAGATATTCATGAAAAAACTACCAAGGTTGGATTTTTGAAAAAATAAGGATTATATCATTATAGATTTTATTTTTGGATGTGATTTATGAAGTTATATTCTTAATAGAATTGTTTTTAATGTGTGAATAAGAGAGGAGAGGGAGTGGCCTTTTATAATTAAGGTGAGTAATGCAGTTGTAATTTTTGAAAAGAAATATTTGTACCCATGTTTTCCACATTCCATAGGGGTCCAAAATAGATTTTTCTCCATAATTATAAAATATAGGGATTATATATGGACACAGAATAGATTTTATAGAAATATTTTTGTTATTTTAACGATTATAAATTTAGTTTGACCCCAGATAAATCTATTTTAACTTTAAATGTGGTAAATAATTATTATTAATTATACTATTAGTTTTGGTTGAAAATTAAGATAAAAATATTAGATAATATAAATTATTATGATTCAAAATATATGATCCATATTTTAAAATTATATTCACATAAATAGAAAATTTTAATTTAAAATTAATCATGCAGATGCGAAGTGAAAACATGTTTTCAAATAAACAATATTCAAAGGTTTACAATGTTTTTTTATCAAAATTATATATTAAGTTATTAAAATAACCTAAATTGGACTAATTGATATATAATTGATCTAATTTTACTTTAAAAAAATTAAATATTATTTAATTTTATAAATAATTTAATAGAAAGGAAATTTTCAATAAAAATTCATTATTTCCCTCTATTCATTGAAAAATATATATTTCATAAAAATAAAAAAATTAACATAATGATAATTTTGATATGATGATGTAAAACATGAAGATATTTTTCAAATAAATTTTATATAGATGGAATTAATTTTAAATTATGTTCCCAAATCATGGATGAACTATCCTTTTTAAAGAATACAGTTTTTCAAAAAACATTTATTTTTCATTTAAATGAATATTACTTTATTTAAAATTAATTTATAACAATGATTTTTATAATTAAGTTATTACTAGTATTACCAATCAATTGGATGTCTATATTATAATGTTATACAATATTTTGGTTCATTTTGATTTCAGGTTGTGAGTTCCACAAGCTATCGAAGTGATTAAATTTATTTAAAAAGAAATATTTCATAAACTCTATATTGTTATATTTTATTCTAATAATTATGTTAAATTACATACATTATATAAAAGAAAATTTTATTCTTTTAAAATTTTATGTTGTCACGTATCAAACTCTCCATTTTGATAAACTCAGAAACTCATTTTTCTCCCTAATTTATTCTCAATCCTCATTTAATTAACCAAAAAGGGTAAATCTATAGGCCTCTGTAGAAATGAAATAAAATATGAATTATTTAATTCCTAAATGTATACATATAAAATCCTCTTCTAAAACATCATTTTTACTCCTGAAATTAGGGGGTCTAGATGATCTTAATCAAATATTTAGATCTCTATACTATTCTCAACCAGTTTTATCTAATGCGTGCATGTATTTTAATATGATCTACTTTTTGAAAATATTAATTAACCAATGGAAAAAAGTTATTAGATAATTTATATTTACTCATAAATTCTTGATTCTATAAATATATACTGTCTAGATTGAAGAGAACATCACACGTTATTCCCGGTTAGGGAGAAGCACATCATATTCCCCCATACAATAAATAACCATATAAAATATCCTATATTGTTATAATTATACACTTCCTAATTCTATATCAATTAATGTATCAGATGAAATACTGATCATACATGAGTAAAAATATCATCTTGGTCAAGCTCCAGCTAGTGACATTATCAAAAACATACCCAAGCACCCTTAGATTGTTTAAGACTCACAAAATTTGAAATATGTGTATCATAGTATAAATGTTCTCTTGAAAGTAATCTCTTTAACATAAGGTATTAAGGAAATAAAAATATGAACCATGCACCCATCTATACCGAATATAAAGTTTATGAAACACATTTGGTATTAATGGGGTACATCTAATACACAACACTCATTTTCTGGATTATAATCATATTTCATATCTCTATACAAAATATCACTCACACTAACGTTTACATTTCATCACAATACATAATAATACTTGATGAACATTTCTTATTGATAACTCAAATTAATACATTGAGAGGATAATTAAAATAAGATATGTATCCAACAGGAAAAAATGGATATTTTTGTTTATAAAATGATACATTTAAAATCTTTAAAGACCTTTAAGAGTATAAATAAAACCCTATATATGAGAATTTCAAATCATATACTATATTATATACTACCAGATCAGGATTTTGTTTACTGTATTTCTAGGTTTTTTCTAAAATAATTATATCTCTACGTAATTCATGTAACATATTTATGTGACTATCTGATAAAACCATTCCAATAAAAACGTTATTTTATAACATCTATGAAGAAATTTATTTTGAATAATTCTTAGACATAAAAATCAAATTCCTAATGTCAAACTCTTTTAATATATTATTTAGACTCTCTAACATTAAAAACGAAATGTAATTATATTGATAATATTTTTTTTCTACTTAGAACTCTTTTTATATTCTTTTTAATCATCATGTTTGGAACCCTTTCTATACAAACATTCCCTCAAAATCTTTTAGTAACTAATAAAAATATTTACAATAATTTTTTTTAAATTCCTTAAAACCTTTAGGAAATTAATTGATATTAAATTTTTATTTTGAAAAGAATATTCATTTATTTTTTACTTTTTAACTTTTATATGTTCAAAATATAAACCCACTTCCCACTTAGAAATTATATTTTACTTATAATATATTTCTAATATAAAATACCTGTTTTAATTAATAAAAAAATTGTTATTTAGAGACCCCATCCCTAGTAGCCCATATATGGTTTCTACATTATTATATTTCCAGAGGATAAAAGGAATCCCATTCCAATGGACTGAATATTTTTGTGGTCTTGGAAAACAATATACACAACTGATTCTTTCATTATATTTTAAAACACAAATTGCAATGTATTTTTTCCAGAATAGCATTATTTCCTCAAGAATATCTGTTCAGATCCATCATATTATACTTCATTGATTCCTGGGAAAGGAAAAAAATAAGCGGGGTCTCAAATGCACAGTAAGGTTTAAGTATAGTCGAATCTAGCATGAATCAATAAGTATTATCATCATGGAAACGTAATTAACTAATCACACATGAAATCTAAATAACTATATAAGGCATAATCAACATGGAAAGGAAAATAACTAAACACTCATAAAATTTAAATAATAGGAAATGAACAATCAATATGTATATGTAAATAACTAAATACACATTCCATTTAAATAAATGTATAATGCATAATCAATATAATAAGGTAAATAACTTAAAACTCATTCCATTTAATCAATAAAATAAAAATAAAATGAATACAAAGATAATATCACTGGGAAAATATTGTGGATAATAATAATTGAATTCATATTTAAGGAAATGATTAATTATTGGACATAATGTATTGGACACCTCATATCTCCATCTTCAAGATCTATCCACAAAATAGTTTCATACAGGTGGGTACAAACCCATTTAACTAATGTTATCCAACTATTTCTTCTCATGAGACGTTTCAGTGCATCGATGGGTTATCTATAACTGATCCCCACCCATGTCTACAATATTAAATCTTCTAAAATATATCGAATAATTGAATTAAATCGTGAACAATGTGCCTTATCATCAAACACTCATATTGAGTAAATAATTTGGAATTATCAATATTTCCCATGATAAATAATTGAATTTAAATATAGAACACCATATGTATAAATGATATATGGTTTAATAAATATGAATATCCATGATAAATGCTATTGATATTTAGGTGAAATTTAGTGTCCAGTGATCAAAGTAAAGTGTGTATTTCAAGGGAAAGTTAAGGACATCAATAATGAACCATGATTGTGAATCTCAATAATTTACATGGAAAGAATTATCATAATACATCCATATAATGTATAGGTATTGTATCAATATGTAATATACTATTTTGAGTAAGGATAAAGGCTTATTCACAATAAATAATAAAAATATAATAAAAATATTATTAAAAAATTTAACGAGGAAAATATCCTTTTCATTTTGAAAATAACTTTTTAAAAATAAAATTTCACAAAAAAAATTTGAAATTAATTTTCTTTGAAATAAAATTTCAATCATATAATATAATATTTAAAAAACTTGAGTAGATATGATGGCTATAAATTCTATTCATTTTGTACAAGTTAATACATTGATTCCTTTAACTTTTTTTCTAAAATCCAAATGTACATTATTTTAATGATAAAATTTATATTCATTTAAAAACATTTTTTCTGACTAAAAATGGGTAAAAATATCCATTGATAATTTATTTGACATATTTAAAAATGTTTCGAAAACATTTTTGGAAAACATTGTTTTGGAATAAAACATATTTTTTTCTCAAGAGGGAAATGATGCTGAATTTCATTAAAATCCTTTTAAGTACAAAAGATTGGAAAAATCGTAATATTATTTGAAAATATCATCAGAAACTAATTAAAATAAAACTATAACGTTATATTAGACAATTATTAAATAATTTTTTTAATAATAATCCTAGAATAAACAATATCAATTAGAATGAGATTGTGAAGTAAACAATTAAAATTATCATATGGTTGAAGTTATTATTAATAAATAAATTTATAATTTATATAAACTTATAATCCACATAAATAATTTTTAAATAAAATAAAATATAATCAAAATTCATTATAGACATAATATTAGAATTTCAAAAACAAAAAAGTATTTATATAACCTAATGAAATGAAATTGAGGTATGTAATTCTTTTCCACTTGTTAAATTTTATGTCAAATAAACATGGATAAAATAATTCAAATTGAATGATAAAATACCCAGAATTATTAAGAAATATTTATGTTACATGTCAAAGGGTATTAGATACACCATATAAAATAAATTAGGTGCATAACAATACAGGATGCCTCAGTAAAGGGAAATTGAGACGAAGTCCATTACCTAATACTTTCCTTTAGTTGAATGTTATTTAATATCCTATATAATTGTTTTAATCATGTTATTAATTATTAAAATGGACATATTTGTATTTATAATATTATATTTCATCCTCTTACTACTGTTAACCACATGTCGGTTAATGATGTTTCCTTATTTTCATTACTAATATTTTAATTTCCTTGTTTTCTCATGCATGTATCTCAATTAAAGTAGTTTTTAATTTTAATATAATATATATCCATAATATACATAATAATATTAGTTTTATAAACATAATATTACTCATCATATATATTATTATATCCATTCAGGAATGATGATCAATGAAAATGGATCGCATCGCTTTGTGGTGACGGTTGGTCATATGTACACATAAGTGATGATATCATTCCCTTGAAGAGTGAAAGGGTAAGGAAGTGGTTGAAATATTTATTTTCAATTTTAAATATCATTTTATACATAATATATTCATTAATTTTATACTTATTACATTCCATATAAAGGGTAAGTGAAAAAACAATCACTTATCTCTGTAAGGAATAATTTCATCATACATAAGAGTGATGTCATCATATTTGAAATGGAATGGAATGAAAAAAATGAATATGTGATATTAAAATTAAGGAATTATAATAATATCATAAATATTATATAAATTATCTAAACTCGTCATTATATCCATCCCCTAATGGTGGTGATGGAAAAATAAGTACATATGTTTGGGATTCGGTAGTCTACAACACGCACAATCACTGATTCTATTTCAAATTTAATGGAAGTGGAGGTGGATAATTATTATACCATCATCATAATAACACGTTAGTATCAATTATATGAATTTTTTATATTTTATGTTTTAATACAAAATTTAATGTCGAAAAATAGAATGAAAATTAAATATCTATGTTAATATAATTACCTTCTCTAGGAGAAACCTTCATTATATCTCCTATTAAGGATCATAGGGATGGAATTTTGGGAGGAATAGAATATCTAAATTTAAAATGAGTTTTTGGAGATACGATTCATGACCTAACCCGATAGGGCTCGGGCCACAACTCCCCAAGCCCGCCTCCAATAGGCCATGGACTAGAGACTAGTGCCTAGTAGGTATATCATAAACGCCTCCAATAAAAGGAAATAGATGGAGGAAAAAAAAATTTAAAACCTAATAAGTAATGAATTCATGAATACATCTATATCTTACAACTAGAGTTCAACAGATGTATTGAATGTGAAAGAAGGAAAAAATAAGACCCAACAAAGAAAACAATTAAAGTGTCTAACTAGCTCTGAAGGAGGGGATCGATGTCAACTAAAACTTCCAAAAATATCCTCATCCTAGATCTCGTAGACACATTGATCTATCTATCTCACTAATATCCTCCTTACTAATCTCCTTAGTGGACTCCATAAAAAGGTAGGTGTTCTTCACTAGACACAAAACATGTGCGGGAAAAACCCATGTAGGAGTGAGTAAAAAACACTCATTAGGCACCCCAAAACCTCCAAAAGAAAAAGAGATCAACTAAAAGGTAACATTACACTTGTCCTGGCCAGAGGGAACCCAAATCAAGAGAGAAACTCCATCTTGAACCATACTTAGTTGTACATGACAAGTCAACTCAATGTAAAAGGGGAGTCAACCCTAGCATGTGACAACACCATAAGGACTCCTAGAAATCACCCAGATATACTCATGTCAGAATCCATGTTGCATGAAGTTATAAACTCATAGCTAATAATGGTATTTCAACTCAATGCACTAAAGGTAGAACATAAAACAAAGGGAAGACACTCCATGAGCTCATCCACACTAGATTTCACCCATCTGAGTGATTCACTCCATCGAGAGCATCTCACTATGTCTAGCTCTAGTGCCCAACACTACAATCCCTCTTATTGTTCCCTTTTTTCTAGTGCAAGATAAATAAAACCAAGTGGAGTGGCCCACCCTTCACCACTACAATCATTTATGGGGGTACTACTTCAGAACATGAATCCTCTCTAATGAGAGAGAACAAATGGACCCACACCTTGACACTTCCCTATAGTCGATGGATTACTGCTCATAACTACCCTATAAAACATCTGTCGATCCTGTATAGAGTGTCCCACACCACATTCCATCATGGGAGAACAAATTACTATCTAGGTATCATTTATATCAAGGGGTGGGGGCCTCTCTTTGTAACTATATCCCACAATTTAGGGGGATACAACCCCAATGGGGACCTGCTCCTCGCTTCTACTAGAATAAGGACTGTGCTACTCAAAAAGTGAGGACTTGCTCCCTGGTCCAACAGGGGTGTACTACTCAGATAATAGATGACATGCACTCTGATATGACTAGGTAGTACCACTCTGTGGATTAATAACCCGTACCCTAACTCTATAGGGGAGTATCGCTTAGTGGCTTGATGACCTGAACCCTGGTATGACATGGGAGTACCAAATTTACTAGAACATACACTATGGGGGACACACACTCTAAAAATGTACGATATTACCAGCCTTGAGTTAGAGGACCCACTTTCTGATATAGTAGGGGAGTACCAAATCTATCGGAATTACACATATAGAGTGCACGCACCCTATAACGATAGGTTAGTACCGAATCCTAGGATAGAGGACCCATTTCCTTACATGTTAGGGGAGTACCGACTATACATATATATCATATGTGGAGGAAATGCGCCCAATTCCAATACAGGAGTATTGTCCATATTCATGTACATCACGTTGAAACCCACACCCTAGTCCATCACAGGACTAACACCCCTGAAGAAAACCTCCCAAAGGTAATTAACCCACACCCACAATGTTCGGAGTCTTTTATCTACCTAATCAGAGAGGTAAAGGAAGAACACACCCTAATCCCTTAGGGGAGTAACATACCCAACATCTCTCTTCATGATCCATACTAATATCTAACATCAGCTCAGCATAGCTTCCCAAGAATATTTCTTTATTTATTCCACCTCATATATCAAAAGATATAACAGAGGCCACCATTATTTTATATGAAAAAAACTTCTTAGGATATACTAATCATAATCCTTAATTTGAGTCCCAAATAATAAGATACAGAAGGTGGAAGATCATAAGAGAGTCTCCTAAGAGTACACAGCGTGCACCGGGACACACACGACATGTGAGCCCACCCAATCACCCAGTCTTATATCATTTATTCACATTTACTAACCCTTTTAGGGATACACAACTTGTAAAGTGGGTATACAATGGGTCCCTCTTCACTTGGATGTTGGTCATGTTCCTCTTCTACACGGATCGACAAACCATGTCCCTTAAACGCTATATATCTTAGACTTCACAGCATGCTCAGGAAAAACGGCCACCTACCCATGTAGTTTTTCAATGCATATACCAAACCTTGTGTCTGTGTACCATTCCCATGTGTTAGTACACAACAATATAGTTTTAAATGACTAACCCTAGCCATGTTTGCTGGTCACATGGTTTGACGAAATACACGTCATGTAACCCCAACACATGGAATACAGTCCCAAAAGTTCATCTACCTCAAACAAGAAGGGCTTTATAGCATGTTTCACTATACTAAATGCCATGTATATGGTAATTCCAGTCAGGAAGTACCTATAAAATGCGTTGATTCATCCTGTTCATCCCAAAAAACCACATATCTATCTGGAAGGGATAAACAACAATTGTATTTGGGATCTATAACCTTTAAAAAATCATAATGAAAGGTATCAAAACCAAATATCAAATCCTCCTAACTAAATTGAGAAATTTTGAGGCTTTGGTTGAATAACAACACCTGGTCCGTCTTGTTCTTCAATCTGATGATGATCTTCTTCTTAAATGGAGATCGGCAGCACCTTGGTCCATCAATTTGGTGTCAATTTATTTATCACCAAAGGGAGGATAAGGGGTGAAGGAGATGATGGATATCCTTTTGTTGTTTCATGCACCTTAGGTTTTTGGTGGGATAATTGGTTTCAATTAAATTAAACCAATTAATTCCCCTTTAAAATTCTATATCACCAAAACACCCCAGACCGAATCTCCTGGCATGAATGACCTTTGGTCAGGCCTAGGGTAAATACGACATTCCAAACTCAACTGTGGTCTTATAAATCTAATTTCAAACTCTGAATGTGAGTTATTTACGTTTTATGTGAAACTATGCACATGATGAAATATATTTAATATTTGTAATACCACCACACTGAGGCTGCCCGGGCCTCAGATTCCAGCACTGACTCAGCACCCAACTCCAAATATTCTATCTGAAATATTTAAAATTCATATGGTTAAAAACATGAGTCTTTACATTCTACCAACCATAGGAATTTTCTTCTTAAAAATGGAAACCTAATCACAAGGGAAGAAATAGAGCATCCCACTTTACTATCATGCTAGTGAGATCATGAAGGGTTCCCATACTTCTAACAAGCACACACATAGAGGAACCGCCAAGGTCAAACCACTCTCATGTCCAGATTTTACCAAGATATCATTATGAAGCAAATGGTAATATGTCTCCTTAGCTACGATTGGTGGGAAAGCACTAAAAACCACAATCCATAGATAGTCATAGGGTCTAGTGGTACACCACCTTGCTAAAGTAGTTTAGATAAAAATAGAACCCCATAGTTTACATCCACCTGTGGATTGATTGTAAAATTGCATCCTCAAGTATTTGGTGTTCATGGTTGATACCGAACATGTGAGGGTATTCACAAAAGAAACAGGGTGGCCCAAGGGAAAACATTGGGTCTCATCAGGCCCTTTATTTTCAAACCTAAAACTGTAACACATCTCGCCCAAACAAAAACGCTACCACACCCACCTGTGGAATACTAACTAAGTATCAATGGTAGTTAACTCATCCATATTGTGGAAACATTATAGGGTCTGACTCTACCTCTATGGAATGATTATAAGAATGGATTTCCCTCTCCTAGTGTAGCCAAGCTAAAGAGTTTAAGTAAAGAAACTCTGTTGTAAAGGCCAAGACCATGCTCAGACACTTCCTCACATAACCTTTCCCTAAATATGAAAGTATAAAGAACTCATTAACGACACCTCGATGCTATCCACTATGGGTGGAAATGACTCCATTTCACAGTTTTGGTCGCATCACAATTACACATCTCGGTGTGGAAAGAATCACCCTTCCTCCTAAGTTCAATGTTATATCAAACAGCACCACATTCTCCTTGAGCATGTCACAAACAAAGCAGACACCAAAAACATGAGAGTGTAAAAAAAATCAAAGGGATACCCAAACACACACTAGGTATTACTGGTCCCTCTATCACAACTACCACCACAAGGTTCTACCAACACCTAATGACTCCCTAGTTAGACCTCATGCATAATAAGAAATAAAAAATTATCGAAAATAGTGTCGAACAATTGATACTGAAGAAAGTAGAAAGGACACTTGGTGTAACTCTATTCATCATGAGATATTCCAGGTCAAAGACCTCTATAAAATGTAACTATCTTCACCCATTTCCTACACCTACATGATGCTGGAGTGGACCACCTAGAGGTGGTAGTGGAAACACCTCGAACTACCTACCACCACATCTCTCTCTTCTAGCTCCTCCACCTCATCTACCACCTCTTAAAACTCCATTCTCTAAGAATTGTCTATACAAAGGTGGATCATCAGTCAGCTCCCTCTTAGTAGTACACCATATCATACTATATATGTAGAGATTCCCCTAAATATCACAAGTGTAACAGTGATTATCCTATTGTTTACCAAGTCCTCGATGTTTCTCTTATATTACAGACACACACAAATGTGTCTGGAAAAGGGTCTACCTCCAATTCCACAATCCAGTCGCCTATATTCTACCAACTCTTATAGATTCCATAACCTTGTGACCACTACTGCATGTCACATTCACCTATTCCTCATCCATGAAACCCTCCACCACTATATCTTCTTCCATTATTCTATTATAAGAGGGAATTCACGGTGGAATCATAATCGCCCTGATCTCCCAATAAAAACCCAGCTCGATGGTCTGTACTCTTAAAAACAGATCCTGATCCATATACAGGGAGTATCATGAAAAGTTTGTGAACATTACTGAAAACTCCTCCAGTAACATGCTACAATGATGATGTTGTACAAGCTCTTAGATACGCACTGATCTCAATGTGTATGGGTGAGACACTTCCCTGATGAGTCTCTCAAACTCATCCCAGGTGAGCGTCATCTCCCCATGAGACTATATCATCAAACTCCATCATTACACAAGTGAATTCTATAGAAGGATCACCATTAGGACCATAATCTGATTGGGAGGTGTCCTCGCTAAGAATAAAACTGGTGTGACTACCTCAAGCCACTTATCTTCTACTTGAGGGTCTAGATCACCCTGGTACCTTAGATTTCAATGCATATAGAACTCGAGTAGTGCACTCAACTAGTACGCAGCCTCATCTATAATTATTGGTAAAACCTTCCTTTCAACAGCAAGTAGAACTACCGAAATACCACCTATAGCTAATGCCTAGAATCAATTCCATGCACTGAAGCCTCATCACGAGGTGGATATTCATCACAATTTCACTTCCGAATCACGTCTGGAATTCGTAGTAGTTGTATCCTAAAATAAAATAAAAATGTTCCATAATCAAAGAGTATATATGTGGATATGAATCAAGAATGACCAAAAACCCCATTCTTATATGATGCAAGACCATTTATTTCCAAGAGACCAGTTTCATAATGAATCGAGTTGAAAAGTTGGTTATCAGAGTCTTGGTGAATAGATACATCAGCTGCTGCACCAATACTAGAACCTATGTCCTAAGATCCAAACTTGAAACATTATAACACTATATCTATAAAACCCAAACCAAGCTCATGAAACTATGGTCCCAAAGTGGCACTGAAAATCTCTAATACCACTGTGCCATGACCAGACATGACAGGGCCCAGGCCACAACTCCCCAAGCTTGCCTCCAATAGACCAGGGGCAGGTAACTACCGCAGAGTAAGAATATCACTAACATTGGAGGGATTTTCTATGTACCTATACACACCCACACATCTCCAAGATCATAAAATTTTAAAATGTAAAAACCACTATGTAATGAATGCATGCATATATATATATCCCATGACCTGAATATAATAGAAATATCGAATGGGAAATAAGGGAAAAAACACCCACAAAAGAAAACTATAAAGGCATCTAATCTGTTCAAAAGGAGGGGATCACTATCAACTACAATTGCCGAAAATCTTTTCATCCCAGCTCCAGGTAAACACCTAAGTCTATCTAGATCACTATGCTCCACCTACCTTATGTCCTCTATGGACTCCATTGGAAGGGATGTGGTCTTCACAAGACACAAAACATTTGCAGGAAAAGCATGTGCAAGGGTGAGTATAAAAATAATTTGTAGGCACAAAAAAAATACCAAAATAAAAAGGGAGTAGCTAAAAGTAAACATTTCATTCAACCTAGCCAGAGGGAACCCCGGTCGAGAGAGAAGCAACATATCAAACCATCCATATTTTTACATTAAAAATCATCTTAGTCTAAAAGGGGTGCAAACCCTGATATGTAAAAACACCATAAGAACTCCTAGAAATCAACAATTTATACTCGTCTTAGACTCCAAGTCTCATGAAGATCCAATATCATTGCCCATAACCGGATTTCTACTCAAGGATCTAAAAGTAGCACAAAAAACCAACATAACACACTCCATGAGCTCATCCATCCTAGATGAAACCCGTCTAAGATATGTACTCCATTGGGAGCATATTACTAGATCTATCTCCAATTCCCCACACCAGAGGTCCTGTTGTCGTTATATTACACCCAGTGCAAGATAATAAAACCCATGTGACGAGTGCCTCATATCATCACTACACATAGTTGAGGGAGCACTACTCTAGGCTATGCACTACATGAATCATCTCTAATGAGAGAATGTATGGACCCATGCCTTGCCACTACCCAATTGTCAAAGGATTATTTCTCATAAATAACCCAAGAAACCTCAATTATTTTATGGAGTTTCCCCTACCTTAGTCCATCGCAGGAGAACTAACTCTTATCTAGAAATCATTCATACCAAGTGGAGTGGTCGTCTAATCATAATTGTATCCCATAGCCGAGGGACCTCCAACTCCAATAGAGGACCCACTCCCCACTAATACACAGAAACGAGGGAGCGATACTCTGATTTTGAGGATCTGTGCCCTAATCGAATAGGGGTGTACTACTCACAGAATGGAGGACCCACACAATGATATGATATAGGAGTACCATTCCAAGGACCGATGACCTACACCCTGACCTGGTTGGGGAGTACCACTTGGTGGCTAGAGGACTCGCACCTTGGTAGTACAGGGGATTACCAACCCTACCATCTCATTCACTATGGGTGACCTACACCCTGACATAGAATGGGAGTATCGAACCCAAGCTAGAGGACCTTCTCTCTGACACAGTAGGGGAGTACTGACCTAGCCAGAACAATATGTATGGAGGACTCCCAACCAAGAACGACTGGGAAGTACCAACTCCTAGGATAGAGGAACCATGCCCCAACATGGTATGGGAGTACTGACTCTACTTCTATGTCATATAGGGAGGACCCGCTACCTGGTCCAATAGTTGAATACTTTCCAACTTCACAAACATCATAGGGAAACCCGCACTACAGTCCATCAGTATAGTAACAAACCTGGAGTAATCTACCAAATGGTAATAATCTCATGACCATAATGTGGGGAGTCCATTATCTACATAAGTAGACAACTAACAAAAAACTACACCCTAGTCCCTTAGTGAAGTAATATTCCCAGTGTCTCTCATCACAGACCAGACAGATATCCAACATTGGCGCCGGACATCATTATAAGATACTTTCTAGATTTACACCCTATTGTATTTTTTAAGTTGTAATAAAGGCCACCATCACGTTCTGTATATAAAAATGCTCAGTATAGACTACTGAAAATCCTGAATCCAAGTCCCAGAAAGGAAGATATAGAAGGCATAAGATCCTAGGAGGATCTCCTAGGAGTACACATCGTGCACCGGGACACACATGTCATGTTAGACCACCCGAGAACATGGTCATGTATATTTTCTACGTGGTTTACCAAACCATGTAGGGGTACATGGAATGTAAAGGTGCTACACACCATTCCCCTCTACACTCAGCCCTCGGTCGTGTTCCTCTTCTACACATATTGGTAAACGACGTCCCTCACATGCCATATTTCCTATACTACATAGAGTATTCATGATAAATATCCAACTGCCCATTTATTTATCCCATGACTGTGTCTAGACACCATGTCTAGGTACTATAGTTTTTTAGTAAATGGTCATACATTTTAACACGGCTAACCCTAGCCATGTCACTTGGTCATACGGTTTGCAGCACTACACGACGTGTATCCCTAATATATGTCGGGTAGTCCCAAATTATCATATTCTCAAAAGGGGAAGGTATAAACGGAGTGTGTTACTAAACTACATGTCATTTAAATGTTAATTCCAATTTTGAATTACATGAAAAATTCTCTAATTCATCTCATTATTCCCCAAACCCCATATATCTACCTTATAGGGATCCTTTACAATTGTACTTGGGATCTAGAATCTTTAAAAAATGCAGAACAAAAGGGAATTGAAAAAAAAACCAAATCCTCCTACCTATATGGAAGAATTTATAATATTATGATGAATAATGACACCTAGATTATGCATGTCTTTGATATGATGATGATCTATGTCAAAAATGAAAATCGGCAGCACCTTGCTTTATCCATTTGGCATCGGCTCGTTTGACTCTCAAGGGAGGAGAGGGGGAGAAGGACATGAGGGATCTCCATTATGGGTGTCATTCCCATTAGGATTTTGGGGTAGAAATTGGATTTATTTAAATTAAACCAATTAATTCCCCTTTTCAACGCCACATCACCAAAATACCTCTGATCAAAACTCCCGGTGTAGACGAACTTAGGTCACGCCTAGGGTAAACACGACATTATAGAAGCAAATGTGGTATCATAAATATTATCCAATACATTTAATGGACTTAAATACATTTCAATAGAAAATATGTGTGTCTGAAAAATCTATTTAAAATTTTTAATACTACCACACTAAGGCTCCTCGGGCCCTGCCTTCTCGCACCGACTCATCGCCTAGCTCTAGAAATATTCTCTGAAATATTTTAAAGTCTTATGGGTTAAAACATAAGATACTACAAGAATGAGTTAGGTTTTTTATAGAAAATTGATTGATATATGTGAATAAGTGAAGGGAGTGAGTTCCCTATAATAAGTGGGGAAAGAAAACCCTCTAGGAAATTGCATTGAAATTCCCAAAAATAATTAGACGTGATAAAGTAATTCAACTGTAAAATTCTTCCAAATAGAAATTGATTAAAAATATTGAAGTATCATATAAAAAAATGTCTACAAAATAATTTTTTACATCTTTATAGGTCATTTTAACCCTTGTCTTTTGAATTTAACCCCATGAAAAAAAATCCATTTTTACCTTAACTATGGTAAATAATTTTTTATTGTTTACAATATTAATTTTGGAAAAAAATTATGTTTACCATATTTTATGATAAAGATATATATAACTAAAAATATATAATCCAATTTTATAAATTCAAAATAATAAAGTGTAAATTTTTAATTTTAAATTAATCCTACATATGTGATTAGAAAGTTGGATTTTTAGGATAAATTGTTCATAAGTTTACAATGTTTTAGTATCAAAATTAAATAAAAAAATTAGAAAGTCCTAAATTGGATTAATATATATATTATTGAACTATTTTATATTGAAATATAATTTAAAATATAATTTAAACATTTCAGTTATTCAAACAAAAAGGTATTCTTCAATTAAAATTCGAAACTTTTTTACTATTCATCAAAAAATGAATCATTTCAGAAAAATACCAAAAATTAAATCTAACCTAATTTTTTTATTATGATTTCAAAAAATAATTCTATTTTATCAAATAAATTCTATAAAATCGTTAAAAAATAATTTTAAATTATTTTTGAAAATCCCAACTATGTCCTCATTTATGAAAAATATAGTTTTTCAGAAAAGTCTTATTTTTAGTCAAATCAATCTTATATTATTTATAATAAATAGATAACCATAATTTTCATATATTTGTTATAATTATTAATACACTCCAATTTAATGGCTAGGTTATAGAAACATACTATATTATGATTCACTTCAACTCTGGGTTTCATGTTTCACAAGCTGTCAAAGAGATTGAATTTGAAGAAATTAATTTCATGGGTTTATAAAATTACTGTTCAATGCAACATATTCTATTGAATAAAATGTTATAATTTTAAAATCATGAGCTGTTACATTCTCCCCACATTAAAAAAAATTTCATCCTCATAATTTAAACTTGTTCTTGTGAATCAAGGTCTCGATATTTGAGAATATTGTTGTTGATAATCCCATATCCTAAAATGGTTCATAAGCCATATTATTAATAATAGATAAAGGGATGTACAAAGTTCAAATGATATAACAAATAAATAATTGTTTAAGTAGGATAACAGTGGTGAAAATTGATGTTATGGACGTAGAATAAAAAGATAATTAATTATAGAGAGCAATTGAGAACATTTATCACAAGAAAGGGAATGGTGAATGGAAAGTAAAGGGCCTCAAAACCAAAAATCTGCGATGATTTAAAAGAATGTATGATTCATTATATATGAATGTAATATGAAAGAAAAATTGTTTCAAGATCCTTTTCTAAATTAGGAGGTATTATTTTTCTATCAAATATTATAATAAAATATACACACTTGATACATTTATATTTCATAAGCACAATTTTTTCCTTTAGTTGCGCTTTGATAAATGTCCAATTAACTTCTCACTCCAAGGAATGATTATCCAAAAAATTAATTTTCTATACCAGAAGCACTAATATTCACTATTAATGAATTATAAGGTCAATAAAAGAGTAAAAAATATTTTAATTAGTATCTAACTACTTTCTAATACCAATATCATTAGCAAAAGTTATAAAATATAATAAATCAAACTCTAAACCTCAAAAGTACAACCAATAGTTCATAATTAATATTTATTTATAAAATTGTTTATGTAAAGAAATTATATATTAACTAGGAGATTATGTATGCCTTTTTTATGTTCGGATCATTTATCATCTTTCAGTCATTGGTTCAAACCCCAGATTCGTTCCAGATGTGATGGGTTGTCACCCAACATGTCACGACCTGTCCCAGTGGGGCCCGCGCCATGACTCCCCAAGCCCCCCTCCAATAGGCCAGGGGATAGTGACTAGCACCGAGTAGGCATATCACTAACATGGGAGGCATTTCCTAAGTAGCTGTACACACACACACACACACATCTCCAATCCCAAAAATGCTGAAATGTAAAAAACTAAGGAACAAAAATGCATGCATACAACTAAACCCAACCAACAGAGTATGACGAAAGGTATAGTACTGTAAAAGTATACTGGGCCAGAATACAAGCCCACCAAAAGCAAGAGTCTGAAAAACTGCAAAGTCCAACCTGTAAGCACAAAGGTACCAGGACTGTCGCTCGTAGTCATAGGAACGCCTCGGCCTGTAGGGAACTCATAAAGATCGGTCTTGTCCTGGTCCTCCCTAGACTCTGTCAAAAGGATGCTCGTCTGTACAAGACACCAGATGTGCGGGCAAAGCCCATGCAGGGGTGTGTATAACAATACTTAGTAGAGGACCCAGGAAACCACAAAGAAGTACACAAAGTAAAGTTACAGTCAGATATGCATAATATATGTATACAGAACATATAAAACAAACTAGATATACTCAAAACCTAGACCCGTGGTCTAGAGACAAGTCACACAACCGCATACCCCCGCAAGGGGTCTTGTTCAAAGATTTAGTGATTCACTCGTTCCGGGGGAACACACTCCTGAGTCTTATGGCTCTGATGATGTTTGTCCGAGAATTTTTGTTCGTTGGGAACTGTCACGAGTGATAGCTACACTCATTAAGGGAGACAGACTCCTGAGTGGAAAGGATCGGTAGATAGATTCACTCATTATGGGAGACACACTCTTGAGTGGGAAAGATCTCAATATACAGATGAGGATCACTGCCAGGGCCATGGCAGATACCGCGACTCATCTGGAATTCACCTGCTAGGTAGAGGATCAATGCCTAGTAGAGTTGGTCACGTCGATGCCTGACTCTACCTAGGGTCTAGAATGGATAGAGGATCTCAATCTGGGCCTCTTGGACGGATACCTAACTTTATCACAGAATGTTCTTCTGAAGGGATCATACTCCTGAAAAAGGAAACGATACCAGAACATCAGGGGATGAGAAGAAGGGGCACTAACCCAAACAAAAGATAACCAAGGTATGGTAAACAAAGGGACCAATCCATTTTCCAAAAATACACGGCGTGTAGAAATGATACACGCCATGTTGTCTGACCATGGGTACTGCCCGTGTACAACGACCCGTGTCGTGAGCCTGGTCATGTAGAAAAAGTTAGTACATGGCGTGTAGTACGGATTACACACCGTGTCTGGTTAACTGGGGTTGGCTTCGTGTACTATGGCCATGTTCCCGTACATGGTCACCAACCCGTGTACTCCAAACCGTGTAATCTGCACACGGGGTGACCCGCGCTGTTTACCTCACCTGGCTGGGTGAGGGAGTACACGGTTGGGTACTCCATCCTGTGTCCATGTATCCCTAGGATACACGCTGAGCTCCATGTAGCCGCCTCTGCCGAGATGTACACGCCGTGCCGCCTGAATCTGTATAGATCATCCCATGTCTGTGTACTACCCAAAGTACACGCCGAGCTTCAGGGAAGGTCCAACACCCCGTGTGACCGGGGTCACATGCCGTGTGATTCTTCTCTGACCCCGAAACCCTAGCCGTCGCTGCTATAACTACACGACGTGTTCTTCGGAAGTACACATCATGTATTCTGGAAATTTCCAGAAATGACGCCCTTTGGTGGCGCGCCTCCTGTGGTGCTCCATTCATCGATCCGGTCATCCGATCACCGCAAATATCCCAGGTTTTTTGTCACCCCGACACCATGAATCCACTTCCATCATTTTCAGGCCTCCGATCGGCTCCGAAAATGTGTTCTGATCTTCCCGTACGAAGAACACGCGAAGAAAGCTCTTTCCGATCTGGTCTGATATGTCTTATGCCATCGTCTCCACACCTCCATAAGGTCGTTGTGGTATTGAACCTTCGATTTGGGATCGTTGCGTCACAGAACGGATTCACAACGATCTGTTGTTCATCACCCCACGAAGAACGCGAAGCATTTATGCGGAAAGAAGGGGGAGAAATCCAAATAAACAAATTGAGGAACGAACCTCTTCCTTCGTTCGTCACGGCGTTGATCCACTCCCGTTAATAGGCTTAAATGGAGCAAGAATCAACAACAACATAGAACATGGATCAATTCCCCGTAATCTTCCCAAAGAAAAATCCCTCCCGCAAGAACGTACAAATCTGCGGATCAACTTTTTTGTGGTTGATCCGCGTTCGTCGTTTAAACTCAAATATGGGGAAAAGAAATCCAAAATAACAACCCCTACCTTTCGAAAGGATCGATCGTTGACGAAGGCATCGTGCTACTGTTGTTGTCGAGATCCTTCAACATTGGCGCAACGATCCTTGGTTTCGATCCGTTGTTGTTTGTCATCGAGAATTTTCTCCAACGCACCATGGATTCTACAGAGGTTCCTCTCTCTACATTACCAATGACGTACAATTGGTTAACCCATGAAAAAGGGGAAACAAGTTGGCATTTAATTACGCGACAGTATTAATGGTGTTGACTTGCAATTTCGAAGTCATTAATATGCGCCATTAATTTAGTAAATAGTTGCGTCGTTGTCGCGCTGCAGCAGATGTTTCCTTAAATGAAATTAAATAAACTGGTTAATTTATTTTATTTTATTTTACTTAAAATGTCTGAAAATTAACTTTTTCTCTCGACCCGTGTCAGTTGAGGTTATCCTCATTCTTAGGTAAATTTGTCGTCCCGGATGCAACGGTGTGATCATATTTTTAATCCGGGCATCCGTTTGGAAACTGCCACAACCATGCACAAGTGCCGACTCACTTAACTAAAAAAAGTTCAAACCACCATTTTGGGATCACTGGACCTTGGAATGATGTGCCGTCTTCGCACCTGGTATCAAAATAATTCCATATAATATTTAGAAATAATAAATGGAAAATGCAAGACATTAAATTCTCCCCACCTTGGGGCTTTACATACCCGAAAACCCAAAACAAAGGCTACTCAAAAAGATGAGGGTACTGGGCACGTATCTGGGACTCCCGCTCCAACATTGTCTCTTGAAGATTCTCATGCTACCACCGGACGCGCACTAAGGGAATCGATTTCCCATGAAGGATCCTCTCTTGCCGATCCTCGAACTCCACCGGGTACTCAGCAAAGGTCACTCCATCCTCGATGTCCATCTCGCCCAAGTCGATGACGTGCGATGGGTCATGCACATACCTCCCCAGCTACGACACGTGGAAGACATCATGTACCCGATGCAACTGTGGTGGTAGAGACAAGAGGTACGCCACCTCGCCACCTCTTCCCAGGATCTGGAAAGGTCCAATGAACCTCGGAGATAGCTTTCCGCCTCGGCCAAATCTCCGCAACCCACGTCGTGGTGAGACCTGAAGGAAGACGCGGTCTCCCTCTTCGAACTCTAGAGGTCTCTGTCACCTATCAACATAAGACTTCTTCCGGCTCTTTGTAGTCTTCATCCGCTCCCGGATGATCTGCACCTTCTCTGTAGTAGCTCGCACTAACTCTGGACCCATGAGTGCTGACTCTCCGGGGACAGTCCAGGAAAGCGGTGACTGGCAGGGTCTTCCATACAAGGACTCGAACGGTGCCATACCGATAGTGGAGTGGTGGCTTTTGTTTATGAAAACTCCACCAGTGGTAGGAGGTCCTCCCAGATATGTCCAAAGTCCAAGATACATGCTCACAACATATCCTCCAGAACCTGAATGGTCCACTCCGTCTGACCATCTGTCTGGGGATGAAACGTTGTGCTCCAGCGCAGTTGAGTCCCAAAAGCATCCTGAAATCCCTTCCACAACCGGGATGTGAAGCAGGCATCTCGGTCTGAGACTATAGTTGGGGAGATTCCATGAATACAAACTATCTTCTGTATGTAGAGGCGTCCCAAGCTCTATATGGAACTCTTCTCCCTGATAGCTAGGATGTGGTCCAACTTGGTGAGTCGGTCAACGATCACCCAGTTGGAATCGTGCCCCTTGGACGTCTATGGTAAGCCCGTCCCGAAGTCAATCGATATTCCATCCCACTTCCACTCGGGAACTTCCAGGGGTGAGCTAACCCTGCAGGAACCTCGTGCTTAGCCTTCACCTGCCGGCATGTGAGGCATCGAGAAACAAACTCTTCCACTACCTTCTTCATGCTTGACCACCAGAACTGATATCGGAGGTCTTGGTACGTCTTTCCCACTCTAGGATGTACCGCCAAAGGGGATGTATGGAAATCCCTCAGGACCTCCTCCTGCAACTCCACTGGTACAATAGTGCATCCTCTGAAAATAAGTACGTTCTCCCCACCTTGCAAATATCCATCAGGAGCATGTCCTATGGATAACTGAGCACGTAAGGCCTCACAGTCGACATCCCCAAGTTGTGCATCCCTAACTCGTTGTAAGAGTGGAGGGGTGACAACCATCAACTGTAGTTAAGATGTATCCTCTCCATCAATGAAGGATAACTATAACGCGGCTAATTTTCGTGTCACCTCACTCAACAGTTGTGAGATCGACCTTCTGCTAAGAGCACCCGCCACCTTGTTCCCCTTCCCATGAGTATAGATGATCTTGAAACCATAGTCCTGGAGGAACTCTAGCCAATGCCTCTGCCTCAGATTCAGATCCTTCTGTGAGAAGATGTACTTGAGGCTCTTGTGGTCAGAGTAGAGAATGAACCGCTTGCCTATAAGGTAGTGTCGCCACATCTTCAATGCGAAGACTACAACTGCTAACTCAAGATCACGGGTCACATAGTTCTGCTCATGCGGCCTATGATTGAGTGAACCATAAGCAATCACTTCGTGTCGTTGCATCAGGAAACAGCCAAGGCCGGTCCCTAATGAGTTGCAGAAAACTATGTACTCGGCACCCTCCTCCGGCAATCTCAAGATTGGGGCGCTCGTCAAACATGGTCTTAGCATCTCAAAAACATGCTGGCAATTTTCTATCCACACGAAGGGTTTCCCCTTCATGGTCAAGGCCATCATCAGTGCTGATATTCGGGAGAAATCGGGGATGAGTCTCCGGTAATATCCTGCCAACCCAAGGAAGCTTCGCACCTCTGTTAAGCTCTGAGGTGGCTCCCATGCTAACAGAGCCTCCACCTTGGCTGGGTCCACATCCACTCCATCTGTTGAGATGACATGTCCTAGAATTTGGGCTTCCTAAATCCAAAACTCACACTTTGAGAGCTTCCCGTAAATCTGGTGCTCCCGGAGTACGTCCAAAACCATCCGCAGGTGTCTCGCGTGCTCTTCCTCTGATTCCAAGAACCCAAGGATGTTTTCAATGAAGACCACTAAGAACCGGTCCAAGTACGGCTAGAAGATCCGGTTCAACAGCACCATGAACACTGTAGGGGCGTTCGTCACGCCAAAGGGCATCACCAAGTACTCATAGTGACCTTAGCGACATTTGAGAGTCGTTTTCGGTATATCCTGTTCCCGTAATCATAGCTGGTGATATCCTGGTCGAAGGTCAACCATCGAGAACCACTGTGCCCCTCTTAGCTGATTGAAGAGGTCATCAATCCTTGGTAGTGGATATTTTTTCTTCACCGTCACCTGGTTCAGGTGCCGATAATCCACGCACAACCTCAGACTCCCGTCTACCTTCTTGGAAAACAAGACTGGGGCCACCCAGGGTGAGATGTTGGGTCGTAAAAAACCATTGCTCTGCAAATCCTCAAACTTCACCCTCAGCTCGCATAGCTCTGCAGGAGCCATCCGATAAGCTGATGAGTAAATCGGTGTCGTCCTGGGGTGTAAGTCGATGTAGAAGTTGATTTCCCGGTGGGGAGGTAGTCCTAGAAGATCTTCAGGAAAGACGTCCTCATACTCCACCACCACTGCTGGGAACTGAGAGCTCACGATATCTACTGCTCCAAGGGTAAGGCTAGCCAACTCATGAGTGATCGGCTGCACCCTCCTATGCATGATCCCATTTTGTGCTATCAGGGTTTCCTTTTCTCCGACAAAGTAATACCTTGTTCCATCACGGCGGACACACCGCACCCTTCTCCTAAAACAGTCAATCTGAGCATGGACTGAAGATAACCAATCCATACTGAGAATGACGTTGTAATGCCTCGATGCTACCACCAATAGGTTCCAACCGAAACTCTCGCCTCCAAGGGTAAGATCACACTGTCTACAATGGTTTGTGATCATCGAGTCTTCTCCCGTAGGTGTCTCCATGCGTAAGGATTGAGTCAACGGTTCTACCGGAATCTCGAGGTTTTGTACAAGACATGTGGCTATAAGGGAATGATCGTAACCTGTGTCTATAAGTATGTAAGCTAAGGTATAAAAGACACAGATCATACCTCAAATCATCCCTGGAGACCCTGGGTCGTATGCCACGACCGCATGCAACAATCCCTGTTCATGTCCCCCAGCTCCCTGAGCCTGGTGCGGAACTCCGGGGGGTGGTGGTGGAAGTAAGTCGAAGCGTCTTGTAACACCCCGAGATTTTATGAAAAATATTCTTTTTAATTTCATTAATGTCTTGTGTTGTATGCTACACCAAAAAGAACTTTCACAACACGCATCCCTGACTTGGCTTGCATTACACGCAATCGCAACCTTCCACGATAGTGTGTGTTGTACGTCATACCAAGTTTTGCTAAACAACGATATGTTATATAAACTAGCCGTTATGAATATTAATACCCACTTTTTGAAATTTTATAAATTTTATCTTTCAAAATGGACTTCATTTTTGGATTCAGAATATCAAAATTATCCAATGGTGAATTTTTGGTATTTTTCTGAAAACATTCGATTTTTGATGAATAGTGAAAACACTGGGTTACTATTCAAAAACCGACTTTTTATTTAAAAATTTATTTACCTTATTTAAATTTATTTTAGGTAAAAATTGATATATAATACCTATATAAGTTCAATTTAAGTCATTGGATTCATTTTATAATAATTTTAGATAAATAAAAATTTTATTGAACTTTTCACCGTCTTTTACCCGCCTCCTAGGAGAGTTTTCAAATTCACATAAAACTTAATTCTACCACTTCTGTGAGTGGAATTTTAAAAATCCCAGAGACACGATTAATATCAACGACTAAAATGTGGTTCAATGAGATGAAAATAATTTTTGGTGAATAGTAACTTTTTACTTATTTTTACCACGGTTAAAAGTAAATAGGGTAATTAAGGGTAAAAATGATATTATTATTACCCTAACACATGTCCTAATTCTATTGGATAAGTGTAATTCGACCAAAAAACCCATATGAATAAAATATGATCATTTAGGCCGACTTGGATTAGATTAGGACATTTATTATTAATTTATTTAAGGAGGGGTTAAAATAGTTAAAATCAAAGTTTAATAACTAAATCATTTTTAATATAGGGTTATACATAAGATAAATTCAACTATAAATATTAATTAGAAAGATAAATATATTTCCTACATAATGGTGTTTTATTTATAATTTTTAGACATTAAATAATTCAATTTATTTATGACACAATGATGATGCAGTAATTATCTTATTAATGAAATATTGACATAATTGATGTTATAAAAACCCAAATAAATGTAATTTGAGAATTTTTATGAATTCCATTAATTTTCTAGGTTAATATGACATGTTATTATTTATTTAGTTAACTTTTTTCGAACTAGTCATTCTGTTATGATTTTCACAAAAATCAATTACCAAATAGTGTCAAAATTGAAATAAAATAGTTTTTAAAACAAATATTAAATTATTAATTGTTATTTTATTCTTAAAAATATATGGTTTGTGAAAATGACTTATATAAGGTTATATATATTAATAATAAAAATCTTGGGGTTCGTTTGGCTTGTTATAGTATTTTTATTAACCTTATAGTGTAAGAAAACAAGAAGACATGGTAAAAGAAAAATTATTTAACTTAAAGTTAAATCTAAATGATAAGGTTAAAATAGAAACCTAAACTTTTCTAAATTATATTGGATGATAGGATTTCGACCCATCCCCACCATAGCTTCTAAATAACTCAATTTGGAGCTATTAAAACCCGAATATGACTTTATAATAAAATAATATTTTTAGTTATTCCAAAGGTGCCCCTCTCCTCCCTTATAAAAGGGCACCTCATCCCTCTCTTCCTCACACCACTTTGAGCCTTAAAGATTGTCCATAACCTGCCAATTTCTATTATAAACTTCCCTAGAAACATCCTAGAGTTTCTTTTATTATTCAAAGACCAATCGTAGTGCCCTAAGAGGAGGTTTCAAAAAGGTGTGTCGAAAGAAGAGGTAATATCTGTTACCGATTCTTTCAACTTTATTTCTTCTTCTACTTATTATTATTTTGTTTTTTCAATATGAAGTAATAACATCAGTATCACTAATATACTGATATGTTATTATAAGTATGAAACAACCCTATTTCACCATCTATCCATCCTATGGAAAATGAAATCACCGCGTGTGTGTTCGTACGGAATACTGTCTCCACGCCGTGGTGTAATCTGTTTTTGACCACCACCTTACTTGGATGGGTATAATGGTGTATATAAATAACTATATATTATTATTGTCAAGTGATATTTAATATACAATATTATACATACACTTCAATGCAATTCCACGATCATGGGAATGATATCATCGCTCGGGCGTATGTATGGACTACCGTCTCCACGACGCGATGTGATTCATTCTCCATGTTAACCATTCATTAATGATTATAAAGTATATATAATAAGTAATCATGAAATATATGACATAATAATGATACTGGATTTATGTGTATATATATGTATGTCATCTACTTAATTTCATTCATTTCAATAAGGAAACGAAAACAGTGTTCATGTGTACGTACGACCTACCGTCTCTATGAACGGTGTATTTCATTCCATTTAATAAATCTATAATATATATATGTATATACTAAATATATATTATATATAAATCATTTTTTACATTCTGGAATTATGTAAATCAGGATATAAGTAATAATATCAAGAACAACATGTCCAAACACGTACGATAAATAAAACGATTTAACCCACAATGTTGCTTTAACATTGAACTTACAAAAGAACGGGTAATATAAAGTCATAAGTGAACCATATATGATATCATAATAGTGAATATCATTTTGTAATAAGTCAATGACATTATTTAAATCATTATATAAGAGTTTTGGAAACCTACAAAGCATATCGAACCTAAGATAAGGGATAATTTATCAATCTCATTTTTATCCGAGATTGTTTATTCGTAAGTATTTACTGGGGTTATCTTTATCATCCAAGACCATGTTTTCTAAAAATGTTTTCATGTATGTTTAAAGTAATTTTTACCAATTTTAGACTTTTACTACTTGGTATGTAAGGAATATTTTTTTTGTTTACCATACGAGGTACTTTTTGACTTTTCTGACAAAAGTACGAGAAGAATGTTATTTTTAACCTATACGGCGTGAACGGATTTTTATAGTTTCATAACGCCTCATTTTCATGAAGCATACACTACAAGGATTTATGAATATTTTCAATAAAATACTTTTCTTTTAAAATTTTATGGATCTTTGTGAAAAGAAAATTATTTTGAAGAAGAAAGGTTATTTTCCTCAAGAATTCATTTCAAGTGTTTTATCAAAACAATTTTTCCTTCTAAGATTACATTATTTCATATGTGTATGTTTCAAGTATAATGTTTCTATGATTTAAATGGTTTCAATTTTCTTATTATGAAATGATATCCAATTCTTTTATATGGATTATTTGATGATGGAATGATGTTTATGAAACCCATTTTATTCTTTGGGTTATGATGAATGATTTATGTTTATGTTGTGGCACAAGTAAAAATGATTTCATTATGAGATGGGTGGGACCTATATCTCCCTCCAATGAATTGAGTAAAGATTTATATATCATGAGATAGACAAGGATGGAACGGTAAGTTAATCCGGTTCAGTGTTATAGGACTGAAACGAGGAGTGAACTCGATTCAGAAAGGGACTTTGTCCACTAAGATGGTCTTGGCAGAAATGCCTTGGCTACTATGGAAATAATAACATGTTCTGAATGGTTTCCACAATTACATGTTTATTCACATGCTATTTTATCGTGATGGATGTTCCTTTATGATATATTCCTTACATACTTCCAAGATTCATGTCTTTACTCAAGATTTTGATGTTTAGATTTTATGTTCATGTTTTTGCATTCAAATGTTTATGGATTGTTTTATGTTCTCTATGTTTACCCTTACTGGGAATTTGAGCTCACCACTTTTATGTTTTCTTTTCCCCAGGATATAAAGAAAGGTTTTAGGTAAGAAAAAAAGGGGAAGATCTTTATGGGAGATGTTGAAGATCTTTCACCACGATTAGAAGATTATATTTCGAGTTTCCAAAGACACTAAACTATTATGATCCTTGTGTGTCTATTTTTGTTATGTACTAAGTATTTCGTAAAAGTAATGTAATGTCCTTGTACATCAATCTTTGGGTTTCTATTGTTGGTATCAGAGGAAAGGTTTAGTCAACCATTGGAAACTAGGATGCAAGAAATTTAATGAGATCCATATAGATATTTCTAAGGTATGTCTAGGGATGTCCCTAAGGTTACGTATAAGTATATCTTATAGTCCTAGAATTATGGTAACGATCTTAGAATTAGACCTAATATGTTAGATATTGAAGGTACTCCCCCTTTATTATGTTGTTTTCCCTAGCATGATTTTTGTTTCTCACACTATTCTTTTTGGGTTTTAGATGATGGATTGAACCCGAAGGAACTGTGTTGATCAATGTAGTGGACAATGCAATGATTGTCCTAGTGAAAAGAAAAATTTTATGGGTGATGGAGTGCAAAATATTATTTCTAGACTTACACAAGCTGTGAATCATTCTGGACTTCCAAATGAGAAGAGAAGTGAACAAAATTATATTGAGTCCTTCATGAGGCAACGTCCACCTTCTTTCAGTGGGTATTCTGATCCACTTTTTCTGAACAATGGATCAGTACCACTGAAAAGATATTTTCAGTTCTTCAATGTTATGAACATGATAAAGTCATCTTACCAGTATATCGTTTGGAAGGTGAAGCTGATCAATGGTGGAATCTTATCGAGAATACAAGTCCAAGAGATGAAATTGAGTCCATGGAATGGGATGAGTTCAAGAACTTATTTTTCAAAAAGTACTTCCCTCGTATTCTTTGAAAAAAGATGGAGAAGGAATTTCTTTAACTAAAGCAAAAGGATGATGAATCTATTGGTATATACAAAGCTAATTTTACAAGGCTTGCAAGGTATGCATCTGGATTTATCATCCAACTTGAATGTAAAGTTGATCGATTCTTCAGTGGCTTGAAACCAAATCTTCGAAGGGCATTATCTATAAGAGAATTCAGTAGCTATGAAGAAATTGTGCATTGTTCTATCAAGGTAGAAATGGATGTTGGTGTTACATATCCATCTCATGGTTTTGACAAGAAATGAAAGATGGAGTTCAAGGAGAAATCTCATAATAATGGCGAAAAGAATATGAATGGTTTCTTATTCTCAATGTGTGGAAAGAAGCATGGTGGAGATTTTCTTAAAGGGACTAGAAAATGTTTTAAGTGTGGAAAAGAAGGTCATTGAGCAGCTGAGTGTCGAAGTAATGGAAAAAGGGTTGCTAATGATGTGAATAAAGAAAAGACTGTCGAGAATGCACCACTAACACTTCAATGCTTCAAGTGCAATGAAATGGGGAATTATTATATTCGATTCCCTAATCCAAGGGTTAATGATGATCGACATGAGCAACCACTTAAGGTAAAGGACAAAGGAAAGTCACATGCGATCACTATTGGCGATGTTGAATATGACAATGATGTGGTGGAATGATTAAGTGTTTATATAATGGGATTCCAAAATAATGTTGTATATAGTATCGTGGAATATTGGATTATTTATGTATTGGTCTATTGGGGGTTTAAATAATTTTATGATACCGGTAACCATGGAAAGTGATTGAGATATTTTTGGAAAGAAGATGATATGTGCATAATGAAGGGACAAAGAGAAAATGAAATGTTTGACAGTATTCATGAGATCATGACTGATATAAGGAAATAGTTATATCATGGTTTGAGTATATAGAATTTTGGGGTTTTGGTATGTGGAAAGAGTTAACTTTTGACATCACTCATGTTTTCACTAAGATTTAATGGGTATTCATTTTTCAAGAGAATACATGATTAAGGCCTTCGAATGTTTGGAATGTGACCAACAAGACATATCTTATGATATATGGGGATCAACGATGGTATTAATATGCTTGTTATATAAAACCTCTGGTAATAGTTTTCACTATAATATGAGAATGGACTGCAATATTATGGATAAGCCTAAAGATTGGAATGGTTTATGTTGAACATAAGTTAGTATTGTATTTTTAGAAAAAAAAAAGGACAACCTGCAGAACGAGCGACAACCCGTCACGTCGGACAAGGCTGTGGGAATTGAACCCACAACCGAAGTGCGACAGGCCTTTATTTCCTACCACTGGCCTACAGGAAGTCCCTAGTTAGTATAAACTAGCTTTATTTTATTATACAGGATGATAGATGAAGTATAAGTCCATTTTGGAACCATATAAGATTAATCTCACCATAGATGGAATTATGTATATAACGTTTTCTAACTTATGTTTGAGACATATGGAATGACCTATCATTCTATCACAGGATCTGCTAAAACTTCGCAAAATTCAAATTCAACATCATTTTTTAAAGAGATGAAGTGGACATTGTTCAAGGAATGAACAACGGTGAGATTATACCAAAATAAAGTAAGTATTTATTCTAATTCAAATTCTTCAACTTTAGGGAAATGATCTTGAAAACCAAAAATGTTGTCATAGTACCCTTATATCCGATAAATCAGGTGGTACCCTATATCATCACAAATATATGGCTTTGTGATTGTTGTCCTTTTCATAGCCATGTTCTCTACCACTCTCCATCAGAACATGACGGTTATATTTCTCTTCCATATCCATATTTTCACCTATGTTCTCCTATGTCGAAACCCAGTGATTAGTTAATTTGGGTAACCATTACATTTCATATATTAGTTTTTAAAGCCATGTTTTGGTATTCCTTTTTATGATGTGGGTTTCTATTAAAGAAACTTTTGAGTAGTAAACCATTTATAACCCCGACAAATTTCGAGGGAAAAATTCATTTTAAGGGGGGTAGAATGTAACACCCTGAGATTTTATGAAAAATATTCCTTTTAATTTCATTAATGTCTTGTGTTGTATGCTACACCAAAAGGAGCTTGCACAACACACATCCCTGACTTGTCTTGCATTACACGCAATCGCGACCTTCCACGATAGCGTGTGTTGTACGCAATACCAAGTTTCACTAAACAACGATATGTTATATAAACTAGCTGTTATGAATAGTAATACCCATTTTCTGAAATTTTATAAATTTTCTCATTCAAAATGGACTTCATTTTTGGATTCAGAATATAGAAATTAGCCTAGGGTGAATTTTTTGAATTTTTTGGAAAACTTTCAATTTTTGATGAATAGTGAAAACACTAGGTTACTATTCAAAAACAGACTTTTTATTTAAATAATTATTTATTTTATTTAAATTTATTTTTGGTAAAAATTGATACATAATACCTATATAAGGTCAATTTAAGTCATTGGAGTCATTTTATAATAATTTTGGATATATAAAAATTTTATGGAACTTTTCACCATCATTTACCCACCTCCTCGGAGAATTTGCAAATTCACATAAAACATACTTTTACCGCTTCTGTTACTGAAATTTTGAAAATCCGAGAGACATGGTTAACATCAAGGACTAAAATGTGGTTCAATGGGATGAAAATAATTTTTGGTGAAAAGTAACTTTTTACTTTTTTTTACCACGGTTAAATGTAAATAGGGTAATTAAGGGTAAAAATGATATTATTATTACCCTAACACATGTCATAATTCTATTGGATAAGTGTAATTCTACCAAAAACAACCTTAGGAATAAAATATGACCATTTAGGCCCACATGGATTAGATTAGGACATTTATTATTAATTTATTTAAAGAGGGGTTAAAATAGTTAAAATCAAAGTTTAATAACAAAATAATTTTTAATATAGGGTTATAAATAAGATAAATTTGACTATAAATATTCATTATAAAGATAAAAAAGATTTCCTACATAATGGCGTTTTATTTATAATTTTTATAAATTAAATAATTTAATTTATTTATGACACAATGATGATGCAGTAATTATCTTATTAATGAAATATTGACATAATTGATGTTATAAATACCCAAATAAATGTAATTTCAGACTTTTTATGAATTAAATTAATTTTATAGGTTAATATGACTTGTTATTATTTATTTAGTTAACTTTTTTCGAACTAATAATTCTGTTATAGGTTTCAAAAAAATCAATTACCAAATAGTGTCAAAATTGACATAAAATAGTTTTTAAAACAAATATTATATTATTAATTGTTATTTTATTCGTAAAAATCTGATGTTTGGTAAAATGACTTAAATAAGGTTATTTATATTAATGATAAACATATTGGGGTTCGTTTGGCTTGTTATAGTAAGTTTATTAACCTTATAGCGTAAGAGAACAAGAAGACACAGTAAAAGAAAAATTATTTAACTTAAAGTTAAATCTAAATGATAAGGTTAAAATAGAAATCTAAACATGTCTAAATTCTATTGGATGAGAGGATTTAGACCCATCCCCACTTTAGCTTCGAAATAACTCAATTTGGAGCTATTAAAACCCGATTTTGACTTTATAATAAAATAATATTTTTAGTTATTCCAAAGGTGCCCCTCTCCTCCCTTATAAAAAGGCACCTCCTCCCTCTCTTCCTCACACAACTTTGAGCCTTCAAGCTCGGCCAAACCCTGCCAATTTTTGTTCTCAAATTCCCTAGAAACAACCTAGAGGTTTTGTTCTTCTTCAAAGACCAATCTTAGTGCCCTAAGAGGAGGTTTAAAAAAGGCGTGTCGAAAGAAGAGGTAATATCTGTTACTGATTCTTTCAACTTTATTTCTTCTTCTACTACTTCTTCTTTAGTTGTTTCATTATGAAGTAATAACATCATTATCAATAATATACTAATATGTTATTATACATTTGAAACAACCCTATTTCACCATCTATCCATCCTATGGAAAACGAAATCACCACGCGTGCGTAAGTACAAAATACCGTCTCCACGCCGTGGTGTAATCTATTTTCGACCACCACCTTACTTGGATGGGTATAATGGTGTAAATAAATAACTATATATGATTATTTCAAAGTGATATTGATTCTGAAATATTATTCATAGACTTCAATGCAATTCCATGATCATGGGAATGATATCATCGCTCGTGCATACATACGGACTACCGTCTCCACGACGCGATGAGATTCATTCTCCATGTTAACCATTCATGAATTATTATAAAGTATATATAATAAGTAATAATGAAATACATGAAATAATAATGATACTGGATTTATGTGTATATATATGTATGTCATCTACTTAATTTCATTAAATTCAATAAGGAAACGAAAACAGCGTTCATGCGTACGTATGGCCTACCGTCTCCATGAACGGTGTATTTCATTCCATTTAATCGATCTATCATGTATATATGTATATAATGAATATATATTATATATAAATCATGTTTTACATTCTATAATTAATTAAATCAGGATATAAGTAATAATATCAAGAACAACAAGTCCAAACACGTATGATAAATAAAACGATTTAACCCAAAACGTTGCTTTAACACGGAACTTACAAAAGAACAGGTAATATAAAGTCATAATTGAACCACATATGATATCATAACAATGAATATTATTCTTTAATAAGTCAATTACATTATTTAAATCATTATACAGGAGGTTCAGAAATGTACGAAGCATATCAGACCTAAGGTAAGGGATAATTTATCAATCTCATTTTTATCTGAGATTGTTTATTCGTAAGTATTTACTGGGGTTATCTTTATCATCCAAGACCATGTTTTTTAAAAATGTTTTCATGTATGTTTAAAGTAATTTTTCCCATTTTTGACTTTTACTACATGGTATCTAAGGAATATTTTTTTTTGTTTACCATACGAGGTGCTTTTTGACTTTTCTGACATAAGTACTAGAAGAATGTTATTTTTAACTTATAAGGCATGAAAGGATTTTTACTGTTTCATAACACCTCGTTTTCATGAGGAATACTCTACAAGGATTTATGAATATTTTAAAAAAAACTTTTCTTTTAAAATTTCATGGCATTTTGTGAAAAGAAAATGATTTTGAAGAAGAAAGGATATTTTCCTCAAGAATTCATTTTAAGTGTTTTCTCAAAACCATTTTTCCATCTAAGATGACATTATTTCATATGTGTATATTTCAAGTATAATGTCTCTATGATTTTCATGGTTTCACTTTTATTATTATGAAATGATATCCATTTCTTTTATATGGATTATGTGATGATGGAATGATTTTTATGGAACCCATTTTATTCTTTGGGTTATGATGAATGATTTATGTTTATGTTGTAGCACAAGTAAGAATGATTTCATTATGAGATGGGTGGGACCTATATCTCCCTCCAATTCATTGGGTAAAGATTTATATCTCATGATATAAACATCGATGGAATGATAAGTTAATCTGGTTCAGTGTTACAGGGCTGAAATGAGGAGTGAACTCGATTCAGAAAGGGAATTTGTCCACTAAGATGGTCTTGGCAGCAATGCCTTGGATACTATGTAAATCATAACAAGTGATGAATAGTTTCCACAATTACATGTTTTATTCCCATTCTATTTCATCATGATTGATGTTCCTTTCTGATATATGCCTTACGTACTTCCAAGATTCATGTCTTTGCTCAAGATTTTGATGATTAGATTTTATGTTCAAGTTTTTGCATTCAAATTTTTATGGATTGTTTTATGTTCACTATGTTTACCCTTAATGTGCATTTGAGCTCACCCCTTTTATATTTTATTTTCCCTAGGATATAAAGAAAGGTTTTAGGTAAGAAAAAAAGGGGAAGATCTTTATGGGAGATGTTGAAGATCTTTCACCATGATTAGAAGATTATATTCCGAGTTTCCAAAGACACTAAACTATTACGGTCCTTGTGTGTCTGTTTTTATTATGTACTAAGTATTCTCCAAAAGTAATGTAATGTCTATGTACGTCATGCTTTGGGTCTCTACACGTCTGCCACCACCTGTAGCTCTCCCTGCTCCTCTGCAATGTCCGCCGCCTGGAGAATCTGCCTGCTCCGTTCTCTGCCTCTACCTTAGTGGTCCATCCGCCACTTCCCTATCAGAAACTCGACGTGTCGGGAAATCTCTAGCGAGATGCCCCCTACCGTTGCATGCATAGTATCGCTTCTCCCTCGGCTGACTGGATCTAGCCCGAGATCCCTGGACTTTTGATCCCCTGTCCTGGGTCCTCCTATGACATCTCCCACATCCAGATCCCTGTGCGTGACGTCAGCTCCCTGCTGCCGGTGTCTCTACACCTGTCTGCCTGCTTCTGACTGCCGGCGGCTGTCTCTGCTCTGCCAAGAAACTCTCGATCACCATGGACCGCTAGAGCACACCAGTATAAGTCAAAATGCATAGAGGCACGACACTAGCTCGAATGTCACGCCATAGACCTCGCTCGAAGGTCCAAGCTCTGAAGTACTGATCCCTGACCATATCCATCGAGTACCTAATGAGGTTGGTTAACCTTGATGAATAGTCAGCCACCGTCATACTGCCCTGCTGAAGCTGAAGAAGCTCTTGTATGCACACAGATTTCAGCTTAACTCGAGAGAAATCCTCCCTGAAGAGTCTCTCAAACTATGTCTACGAAAGAGTCTCCTCGTCGTGAGTCTATGTGGTCAGACTCCACCATCGTCCCGCCAAACCCTGAAGAAGGATCAATCCTAGGATCACCATCTGGTCTGCTGGTGTCCTCACTAGACAAAAAACTCTGGTCACCACCTCAAGACAGTCCTCAACTGCTTGAGGATCGGGCTCGCCTCAGAACCTGAGGGGTCTCTGTCTCTGAAACTCATCGATCACGCTGAGCCTACTCTCCTCACCGGTCGGTACCACGGGTACCACTGGCTACTCCACTGGTGGTGGTATAGCGGGTTCACCACCTGGTGGAAACACCTGGGGAGCTGGTCCTTGTATTGAAGCCTCGTCACTTAGGGGGTCATCCTCGTGATCATGTTGTGGAATCCTAGCGGGTACGCGTCGTGGAGGGATCCTGTATGGAAACAAGATGTGTCACGCTCAATGAGTATATCTGGATAGATGACACCAAGGACTTGGAAAACACAACCCATTCTTATATGATGCATGTACCTTTTATTTCCCTACAACTAGTGTTTTCATGAACCGGGTCGAAAAGCAGGTTATCAGAGTCCTAGTGTATGGATACCTCGGCCGCCACACCACCACTGGAGTCTCTGGCCTGAAAGCCAAACCCGAAACACTCAACATTATTGCCCCCAACCAAACTCACAGACTCTTTGTCCTATGGTAGAACCGACCACCTCTGATACCACTCTGTCACGACCCATCCTAGTGGGGCTCGCGCCGTTACTCCCCAAGCCTGCCTCCAATAGGCCAGGGGCTAGTGACTAGCACTGAGTAGGCATATCACTAACATGGGAGGCATTTCCTAAGTACATGTGCACACACACACATCTCCAGTCCCGCAAATGATGAAATGAAAAAAACTAAGAACAAAAATGCATGCATACAACTAAACCCAACCAACAGAGTACGATGAAAGGTAGAGTTCTGTAAAAGTAAAAAGGGCCAGAATAAAAGCCCACCATAAGCAAGAGTCTGAAAAACTACAAAGTCCAACCTGTAAGCACAAAGGTACCGGGACTGTTGCTCGTAGCTGTAGGAAGGCCTCGGCCTATAGGGAACTCAGAAAGCTCGGTCCTGTCCTGGTCCGCCCTGGACCCTGTCAAAAGGTTGCTCGTCTGCACAAGACACCAGACGTGTGGGAAAATCCCGTGCAGGGGTGAGTATAACAATACTCAGTAGAGGACCCCGAAAACCACAAAGAATTACACAAAGTAAAGTTACATTCAGCTATGCATAATATATGTTTACAGAACATATAAAACAAACAAGATATACTCAGAACCCAGACCCATGGTCTAGAGACAAGTCACACAACCGCATACCCCCGCAAGGGATTTTGTTTGAAGATTTCGTGATGCACTCGTTTCGGGAGAACACACTCTTGAGTCTTATGGATCTGATGACGTCTGTCCGAGAAGTGTTGTTTGTTAGAAACCATCATGAGAGATAGCTACACTCATTACGGGAGACACACTCCTGGGTGGAAAGGATCAGTAGATAGATGCAATCATTACGGGAGACACACTTCTGAGTGGGAAATATCTTGATACACAGATGATTATCACTTCCAGGTCCATGACGGATACCGTGACTCATCCGGAATTCACCTTCTAGGTAGAGGATCGACACCCGGTAGAGTCAGTCACGTCGATTCCTGACTCTACCTAGGGTCTGTAATGGATCGAGGATCTCGATCCGGGCCTCTCGGATGGATGCCTAACTCAATCACAGAAAGTTCTACTGAAGGGATCATAATACTAAAAAATAAAATGATACCAGAACTTCAGGGAACGAGAAGAAGGGGCCCTAAACCAAACAAAAGATGTCCAAGGTATGGTGAACAAAAGGACAAAGCCATTTTCCAAAAAGTACACGGCGTGTAGAAATGATACACGCCGTGTTGTCCGACCCCGGGTACTACCTGTGTACAACATCCCGTGTTGTGAGGATGGTCATGTAGAAAAACAAAGTACACAGTGTGTAGTACGGAGTACACACCGTGTCTGGGTAACTGGGGTTGGCTCCGTGTACTCTGGCCATGTCCCCGTACACGGTCAACAACCCGTGTACTCCAACCCTTGAAATCTGCACACGGGGTGACCCGCGCTGTTTACCTCGCCTGGCCGGGTGAGGGAGTACATGGTCGTGTACTCCATCCTGTGTCCGTGTATCCCCAGGATAAACGCCGAGCTCCACGTAGCCGCCTCTGCTGGGCTGTACACACTGTGCCGCCTGAAGCCGTGTAGATCATCTCGTGTCCCTGTAATACCCAAAGTACACACCGAGCTTCAGGGAAGGTCCAACACACCGTGTGACCAGGGTCACATGCCATGTGATTCCTCTCTGACCTCGAAACCCTAGCTCCACCGCCATAACTACACGACATGTTCTTCGAAAGTACACGTCGTGTATTATGGAAATTTCCAGAAATGACGCCCTTCGCCAGTGCGCCTCCCGTGGTGCTCCGGTCATCGATCCGGTCGTCCGATCACCGCAAATCTCCCATGTTTTTGGTCACCTCGACACCACGAATCCGCTTCCGTCGTTTTCGGGCCTCTGATCGTCTCTGAAAACGTGTTCTGATATTCCCGCACGAAGAACACGCGAAGAACGATCTTTCCGATCTGGTCTGATTTTTCATCTTCCATTGTCGCTGCACATCCATAAGGTTGTTGTAGTGTCGAACCTTCTATTTGGGATCGTTGTGTCACAGAACGGATTCACAACGATCCGTTGTTCGTCGCCCCTCAAAGAACGCGAAGAATGCGTGTGGAAAGAAGGGGGGAGAAATCCAAAGAAACAAATTGAGGAATGAACCTTTGATGTCGTTCTTCACGGCATTGATCTGCTCTCGTTAATAGGCTTAAATGGTGAAATAATCAACAACAACATAAAACATGGATCAATTCCCCATAATCTTCCTGAAGAAAAATCCCTCCCGTAAGAACGTACGAATCCGAAGATCAACTTGTTTGTGGTTAATCCGCGTTCATCATTTAAACTCGAATACGGGGAAAAGAAATCGAAAATAACAAACCCTAACTTTCGAAAGGATCGATCGTTGGTGAAGGCGTCATGCTGTCGTTGCTGTCGAGATCCGTCAACGTCGACGCAACGATCCTTGTTTTTGATCCGTTGTCATTCATCGTCGATAATTTTCTCCAACGCACCGTGGATTCTACAGAGGTTCATCTATCTACGTTTCCAATGACGTACAATTGCTTAACCCATTAAAAATGGGAAACAAGTTGGAATTTAATTACACGGTATTATTAATGGCGTTGACTTTCTATTTCAAAGTCATTAAGACGCACCATTAATTTAGGAAATAGCTACGCCATTGTCGCGCTGTAGCGGATGTTTCCTTAAATGAAATAAAATAAACTGGTTAATTTATTTTATTTTATTTCACTTAAAATGTCCAAAAATTAACTTTTTTCCTCGACCCACGCCGGCCAAGGTTAGCATCATTCATTGGTAAAGTCATCGTCCCGGATGCAACGGTGCGTTCAGATTTTTAATCCGGGCATCCATTGGAAAACTTCCACAACCGTGCACAAGTACCAAATCACTTAACTAAAAAAAGTTCAAACCACCATTCCGGGCTCACTGGACCTCGGAATGATGTTTCTTCTTCGAGCCCGGTCTCGAAATAATTCCATATAACATTTAAAAATAATAAACCAAAAATTCAAGACATTACATTCTCCCCAACTTGGGGCTTTACGTCCCCGAAAATCCAAAACAAAGGCTACTAAAAAAGATGAGGGTACTGGGCCCGGATTTGGGCCTCCCGCTCCCACGTGCTCTCCTGAAGATTCTCGTGCTGCCAACGAATTCACACTAAGGGAATCGATTGCCCATGAAGGATCCTCTCCTACCGATCCTCGATCTCCACCAGGTACTCAGCAATGGTCACTCCATCCTTGATGTCCATCTCACCCCAGTCGATGACGTGTGATGGGTCATGCATGTACCTCCTCAGTTGCGACACGGGGAAGACATCATGTACCCGATGCAATTGTGGCGGTAGAGCCAAGCAGTACGCCACCTCACCAACTCTGTCCAGGATCTGGAAAGGTCCGATGAACCCCGGAGATAGCTTTACGCCTCGGCCAAATCTCTGAAACCCTAATCGAGGTGAGACCCGAAGGAAGACGTGGTCTCCCTCTTCGAACTCTAGAGGTCTCTGTCACCTGTCAGCATAAGACTTTTGCCGGCTTTGTGAAGTCTTAATCTACTCCCGGATGATCTTCACCATCTCTGTAGTAGCTCGCACTAACTCTGGACCCATGAGTTCTGACTCTCCAGGGTCGGTCTAGCAAAGCGGTGACCGACAGGGTCTCTCGTACAAGGCCTTGAACGGTGCCATACTGATGGTGGAGTGGTAGTTGTTGTTGTATGAAAACTCCACTAGTGGTAGGTGTTCCTCCCAGCTGTAACCAATGTCCAAGATACAGGCTCACAACATATCCTCCAGAACCTGAATGGTCCTCTCCGTCTGACCATCTGTCTGAGGATGAAACATTGTGCTCAAGCACAGCTGAGTCCCAAAAGCCTCCTACAATCCCTTCCACAACCGGGATGTGAAGCGGGAATCTCGGTCTGAGACTATAGTTGAGGGGACGCCATGAAACCGAACTATCTCCTGTATGTAGAGGCATCCCAATCTCTCTACGGAACTCTGCTCCCTGATAGGTAGGAAGTGGGACGACTTGGTGAGTCGGTCAACGATCACCCAGATGGAATCATGCCCCATGGACGTCCGTGGTAAGCCTGTCACAAAGTCAATCGATATTCCATACCACTTCCACTCTGGAACTTCCAAGGGTGAGCTAACCCTGCTAGGACCTGGTGCTCAGCCTTCCCCTGCTGGCATGTGAGGCATCGAGAAACGAACTCTGCCACTACCTTCTTCATGCCTGACCACCAGCACTATTGTCGGAGGTCCCGGTACATCTTTTCCACTCTAGGATGTACTGCCAAAGGGGATGTATGGAACTCCCTCAGGACCTCCTCCTGCAACACCACTGGTACAACAGTGCGTCCTATGAAAAGAAGTACATTCTCCCCACCTTGAAAATATCCATCAAGAGCATGTCCTGTGGATAACTGAACACGTTAGGCCACACAGTCGACATCCCCAAGTTGTGCCTCCCTAACTCGTTGTAAGAGTGGAGGGGTGACAACCATCGACTGTAGGTAAGATGTATCCTCTCCATCCACAAAGAATAACTGTAACGCCGCTAATTGTTGTGTCACCTCACTCAACAGTTGTGATCTCGACCTTCTACTAAGAGCATCTTCCACCTTGTTCCCCTTCCCAAGAGTATAGATGATCTTGAAATCATAGTCCTGGAAGAACTCTAGCCACAGCCTCTGCCTCAGATTCAGATCCTTCTGTGAGAATATGTACTTGAGGTTCTTGTGGTCATAGTAGACAATGAACCACTCACACATAAGGTAGTGTCGCCACATCTTCAAGGCGAAGACTACCGCTGCTAACTCGAGATCATGGGCCGCATAGTTCTGCTCATGCGGCCTAAGATGGGGTGAACCATAAGCAATCAATGCATGCCGCTACATCAAGACACATCCGAGCATGATCCCTGATGCATCGCAGAAAACTATGTACTCAACACCCTCCTCCGGCAATCTCAAGACTGGGGCACTCGTCAAACTCTGTCTTAGCTGCTCCAAAGACTTCTGGCACATTTCTTTCCACACGAAGGGTTTCCCCGCTTGGTCAAGGCCGTCATTGGTGCTGATATCCGGGAGAAATCAGGGATGAATATCTGGTAATATCCTACCAACCCAAGGAAGCTTCGCACCTCCGTTATGCTCTGAGGTGGCTCCCTTGCTAACACTGCCTCCACCTTGGCTGGGTCCACAACCACTCCATCTGATGAGATGAAATGTCCCAGAAAGTGGACTTCTTGAATCCAGAACTAACACTTTGAGAGCTTCCCATAAAGCTAGTGCTCCCGGATTATGTCCAGAACCATCTGCAGGTGTCTCACGTGCTCTTCATCTGACGCTGAGTACACAAGGATGTCGTCGATTAATACCAATACGAACCGGTCCAAGTATGGTTGGAAGATCTGGTTCATCGGCACCATGAACTCTATGGGGGCATTCGTCATGCCAAAGGTAACCACCAAGTACTCATAGTGACTGTAACGACATATGAAAGCCGTTTTTGGTATATCCACTTCCCGTACTCATATATGGTGATAGCCTGATTGAAGGTAAACCTTCGAGAACCACTGTGCCCCTCTTAGATGATCGAAGAGGTCATCGATCCTTGGCAGTGGATATTTGCTCTTCACTATCACCTGGTTCAGGTGTTGGTAATCCATGCACAACCTCAGACTCCCGTCTGCCTTCTTGGAAAACAAGACTGGGGCCGCCCAGGGTGAGACGCTGGGTCTTACAAAAACCTTGCTCTGCAAATCCTCCAACTGCACCATCAGCTCGCGAAGCTCTGTGGGAGCCATCCGATAAGATGATGAGGAAATCGGTGTCGTCCCGGGGTGTAAGTCGATGCAAAATTTGATTTCCTGGCGGAGAGGTAGTCCGGGAACATCTTCAGAAAAGACGTCCTCATACTCCACCACCACTGCTGGGAACTGAGAGCTCACAATATCTACTCCTCTAAGGGTAAGTCTAGCCAACTCATGAGTGATCGGCTGCACCCTCCTATGCATGAGCCCATTTTGTGCTGCTTGGGTTTCCTTTTCTTCAACAAAGTAAAACCTTGTTCCATCATGGTGGACACACCGCACCCTCCGCCTAAAATAGTCAATCTGGGCATGGACTGAAGATAACCAATCCATACCAAGAATGACGTCGTAAGGCCTCGACTCTACCACCAAGAGGTTCCAACCGAAACTCTCACCTCCAAGGTTAAGATCACACTTTCTGCAATGGTGTGTGATCGTCGAGTCTCCTCCCGTAGGTGTCTCCAAGCGTAACGATTGAGTCAACGGTTGTACCGGAATCTCGAGGTTTTTTACAAGACATGTGGATATAAGGGAATGACTGGATCATGTGTCTATGAGTACAGCATCTAAGGTAGAAAATACATAGATCGTACCTCGAATCATCCCTGGAGCCCCTGGGTCGTACGCCTCGACCGCATGCAGCTCTCCCCGTCCCTGTCCCCCAGCTCCCTGAGCCTGGTGCGGACCTCCTGGGGGTGGTCGTGGAAGTATGTCGGAGCATCTGCCACCACCTGTAGCTCTCCCTGCTCCTCTGCCACGTCCGCCGCCTAGCGGATCTGGCTCCTTCGTTCTCTGCCTCTGCCTCAATGATCCATCTACCACTTCTTTGTTAGCAGCTCGACGTGTCGGGCAATCTCTAGTGAGATTCCCTCTACCGTCACATGCATAGAATCGCTTCTCCATAGGCTGACTGGATCCATCCTGAGAACATGGACTGTCGATCCCCTATCCTGGGTTCTCCTATGATGTCTCCCACGTTCAGATCCATGTGCCTGATGTCGGCTCCCTGCTGCTGTTGTCTCTACACCTGTCTACCTGCTACTGACTGCCGGCGGCTGTCTCTACTGTGCCAAGAATCTCTCGATCACCAAGGCCCGCTCGAGCACTCCAGCATAAGTCGAAATACATAGAGTCACGAAACTTCTCGGATGTCACTCCGTAGACCTCGCTCGAAGGTCTGAGCTCTGAAGTACAGATCCCTTACCATATCCATCGAGTACATGGAGAGGTTGGTGAACCTTGATGAATAGTCATCCACCGTCATACTGCCCTGCTAGAGCTGAAGAAGCTCTTGGATGCACACAGCTCTCAGTGTAACCGAAGAGAATGCCTCCCGGAAGAGTCACTCAAACTCTGTCCATGAAAGAGTCTCCTTGTCATGATTCTGCGTGGTCAGACTCCACTGTTGTCCCACCGAACCCTGAAGAAGGCTCGCTCCTAGGATCACCATCTAGTCTGCTGGTGTCCTCACTAGATGAAAAACTCTGGTCACCGCCTCAAGCCAGTCCTCAGCCACCTGAGGGTCGGGCTCACCTCGGAACCTAAGGGGTCTCTGTCTTTGAAACTCGTGGAGCGCGTTGAGCCTACGCTCCTCACCAATCGGTACCGCGGGTACCACTGGCTACTCCACTGGTGGTGGTATAGCGGTTGCACCACCTGGTGGAAACGCCTAGGGAGCTGGTCCTTGTATCGAAGCCTCGTCACTAAGTGGGTCATCCTCGTGATCGTGCTGCTAAATCCTAATGGGTACATGTTGCGGAGGGATCCTGTAAGGAAACAAGATGTGTCACGGTCAATGAGTATATCTGGATAGCTGACACTGAGGACATGGAAAACACAACCCATTCCTATATGATGCATGTACCTTTTATTTTTCAGCAACCAGTGTTTTTGTGTAGCGGGTCGAAAAGCAGGTTATCAGAGTCCTGGTGTATGGATACGTTGGCCGCCGCACCCACACTGATGTCTCTGGCCTGAAAGCTAAACCCGAAACACTCAACACTGTTTCCCCCAACCAAACTCACAGACACTTGGTCCTAAGGTAGAATCGACCACCTCTGATACCACTCTGTCACGACCCGTCCCAGTGGGGCCCGCGTCGGGACTCCCCAAGCCCGCCTCCAATAGGCCAGGGGCTGGTGACTAGCACCGAGTAGGCATATCACTAACATGGGAGGCATTGCCTAAGTACCTGTACACACACACACACATCTCCAAGCCCACAAATGCTGAAATGTAAAAAACTAAAGAACAAAAATGCATGCATACAACTAAACCCAACCAACAGAGTACGACGAAAGGTAGAGTACTGTAAAAGTAAACTGGGCCAGAATACAAGCCCACCAAAAGCAAGAGTTTGAAAAACTGCAAAGTCCAACCTGTAAGAACAAAGGTACCAGGACTGTCGCTCATAGCCATATGAACGCCTCAGCCTGTAGGGAACTCAGAAATATCGGTCCTGTCCTAGTCCACCCTGACCCTATCAAAAGGCTGCTCATCGTCACAAGACACCAGACGTGTGGGAAAAGCCCGTGTAGGGGTGAGTATAACAATACTCAGTATAGGACCCTGAAAACCACAAAGTATTACACAAAGTAAAGGTACAGTTATTTATGCATAATATATGTTTACAGAACAAATAAAACAAACCAGATATACTCAAAACCCAGACCCGTGGTCTAGAGACAAGTCACATAACCGCATACCCCCACAAGGGATTTTGTTCAAAGATTTTGTGATGCACTCGTTCCGGGAGAACACACTCCTGAGTCTTATGGCTTTGATGACGTACATCCAAGAAGTTCTGTTCATCAGGAACCATCACGAGAGATAGATACACTCATTACGGGAGACACACTCCTGAGTGGAAAGGATCAGTAGATAGATGCACTCATTACGGGAGACAAACTCCTTATTGAAAAATATCTCGATACACAGATGAGGATCACTGCCAGTGCCATAGAGGATAATGTGACTCATCTGTAATTCACCTGCTAGGTAGAGGATCAATGCCCTGTAGAGTTGGTCACATCAATGCCTGACTCTACCTATGGTCTGGAATGGATAGAGGATCTCAATCTGGGCCTCTCAGATGGATGCCTGACTCTATTAGAGAAAGTTCTACTGAAGGGATCATACTCCGGAAAAAGAAAATGATACCATACCTTCAGGGAACGAGAATAAGGGGCACTAACCCAAACGAAAGATGTCCAAGGTACGGTGAACAAAAGGACCAATCCGTTTTCCAAAAAGTACATTGCGTATAGAAATGATACATGCCGTGTTTTCTGACCTCAGGTACTGCCCGTGTACAACAACACGTGTTGTGAGGCTGGTCATGTAGAAAAACATAGTACACGGCGTGTAGTATGGAGTACACGCTGTGTCTGGGTAACTGGGGTTGGCTTAGTGTACTCTGGCCATGCTCCCGTACACGGTCACCAACCCGTGTACTCCAACCAGTGCAATCTGCACATGGGGTGACCCGCGCTATTTACCTCGCCTGGCTGGGTGAGGGAGTACACGGTCGTTTACTCCATTCCGTGTCTGAGTATCCCCGGGATACACGCCGAGCTCTGTGTAGCCGCCTTTGCCGTGCTGTACACGCCGTGCCACCTGAAGCTGTGTAGATCATCACGTGTCCGTGTACTACCCAAAGTACACGCCGAGCTTCGGAGAAGTTCCAACACACCGTGTGACTAGGGTTACACGCCGTGTGATTCTTCTCAGACCCCGAAACCCTAGCCTCCACTGCCATAACTACACAGCGTGTTCTCCGGATGTACACACCATGTATTCTAGAAATTTCTAGAAACGACGCCCTTTGCCGGTGCACCTCTCATGGTGCTTCGGTCAACGATCTGACCGTCCGATCGCTGCAAATCTCCTAGGTTTTTGGTCGCCCTAACACTACGAATATGATTCTTTCGTTTTCGGGCGTCCGATCGGCTTCAAAAACTTGTTTCGATCTTCCCGCACGAAGAACACGTGAAGAATGCTCTTTCTGATCTGGTCCGCTTTGTCATTCTCCATCGTCGCCGCACCACTATAAGGTCATTGTGGTGTCGAAACTTCGATTTGGGATCATTACGTCATAGAACGGATGCGAAAAGACCCATTGATCATTGCCCCACGAAGAACACGAAGAATGCGTGGGGAAAGAAGGGGTGAGAAATCCAAATAAACAAATTGAGGAACAAACCTCCGTCGTCGTTCGTCACGGTGTTGATCAACTCCCATTAATATGCTTAAATGGAGCAAGAATCAACAACAACATAAAACATGGATCAATTCCCCATATTCTTCCCGAAGAAAAACACCTCCCGCAAGAACGTACAAATCCACGGATCAACTTGTTTGTGGTTGATCCACGTTCGTCCTTTAAATTGAAATACGGGGAAAAGAAATCGAAAATAACAACCCCTACCTTTCGAAATGTTCGATCGTTGACGAAGGCATCGTGCTGTCATTTCCATTGAGATCCTTCAACATCGGTGCAATGATCCTTGGTTTCGATCCGTTGTCGTTCGTCATCGAGAATTTTCTCTAACGCGTCATGGATTCTGCAGAGGTTCCTCTCTCTACGTTGCCAACGACGAACAATTTCTTAAGCCATTAAAAAGGGGAAACCAGTTGGAATTTAATTACGTGGTAGTATTAATGGAGTTGACTTGCCATTTATAAGTCATTAAGACGCGCCATTAATTTAGGAAACAGCTGCGCCGTTTCCACGCTACAACGGATGTTTCCTTAAATGAAATAAAATAAACTGGTTAATTTATTTTATTTTATTTTACTTAAAATATCCGAAAATTATCTTTTTCCCTTGACCCGTGCCAGTCAAGGTTAGCCTCATTATTAGGTAAAGTCGTCACCTCGGACGCAACGGTGCACTCAGATTTGTAATTCGAGCATCCGTTTGGAAACTGCCACAACCACACACAAGTGCTGACTCACTTAACTAAAAAAGTTCAAACAACCTTTCCGGGCTCACTGGACCTCGGAATGATGTGCCGTCTTCGCGCCCAATCTTGAAATAATTCCATATAATATTTAAAAATAATAAACGGAAAATCTGAGACATTACGGAACATGTGGTTTTTTAATTTTCTAAACTATATTAACATTAATACTATAACATTACCAAAAAATATGATGTAAATCCATTAAATAAAATAAATAAATAAATACCATTATTAGTAAATGTTTCAATACAAATTTTTTTAATGATGTCTAATAATTCTATTTTCTTATTATTAAAATGACATTAATGATTATATTAACCCTAAAGGTTATCAATACCATTAAACTAATGTTTATGAATGGAAAAAGACTTATTTCTAAAATAAATTATCCACTAATACATATACTAAACCAAAAACTTGTATTGACATAAATTTCTCCCCAGATATCCTTAATCTTGAAAGACTCTCATCACATAAAACCTAACAAGGGGTATTTAAGACTTTGAACATATTATCAATATTTAACTCATTAACCCATGATCGTATCTATACTACATAAGTTAATGAAGATATATATGTGATAGATCTAATATTTCCCTCGTTTTTCATAGGTATTTCAATGATTTAAAACCTACAAATTTAAAAATTTAAGTTTATTTTCATCATTTTTGGATTTTTGTTGAGTTTTGGCCTAAAACATGAAAAAAATTAATTAAAAAATTTTAACATATTTTTCTCACTTTTTTATTTGAATTATAAAATTTATAATATTTATCCGATTTGAGTGATTATTTTTTTAAATTTCCATTATTTATGGGATTCAACTTATTCTTCTAAACTAAGATATTATTTAAATATCTACAAATCCAAAAAAATCAATCATGTTGAGAAATCCTTTGGGACAACATAGAAAATAATACCCTAGTAAATGAGAAATAACATGGGATACACACCTCCAATAGATGTTATTGAAGTTAAACTTGAAAGATAATTTTATGATTTATTTTCCAATTAATGATCATAGATATAAATAATCATTAATGTGGTTATTTGACACTCAAAATTGAAGGAAGATTTAGGAAACATTTTTTTAGAAATAATATTACTCATTAATTATATCATAACATCTATTGTAAGCATCCAATAAATTTGAAATTTTCAGGGTTGATAGAAAACATAATTTCTCACAACTTATGAGAAGTAAAAATAGAATGATTAGATATTATAATGGGTATAACATGTGAATTTCTTTTTATAATAGATTATAAAGGAAAATTTTATGTATTTTTCTTTTTATTCTAATTTTTTTATTTCATTTCTAATCCACATTAATCTTGATTATCCTTTATATGGTGGGGTAAACTTTTGAGTGGTTAGATAAGTTATGTATTTTTATTTTATTATATTTTATCTCACTACTTCAAAAATGGGATTTAACATTGCTAAAAAAGTGTTTTAAATCTCAGCGCTGATAAAGGTGGGTCCCCTTTATCAGCTCTTAAAAAGCGCAAATAACGGGAGCCTTTATTAGTGATAAAAAGGCGCTGATAAAGGGATTCTTTATTAGTGCTAAAAAAGCACTAATAAAGGGATCATTTATCAGCTCTTATTTTTCACTCATAAAGGACGTCTTTATCAGCCTGAATAATGCACTGATAAATGCCCAACCTACTGTAACATAAAATTCTACAGCAGGCCACCCAAACAAGACCTTCAAAAAAATCAGAATATCAACAAGTATACCCATACAAAACTAACACATAATTTATAAGGTAATTATAGAAATCATAGACATTCCAAAATTCTACCAATAAAACAAGTATACCCATACCCCATTAACACATAATTCATAAATTAATTAAATACAAAAAGAATTCAATTCAGAATTTAGGGGGTTGGGGGGTTGTTCAGGGGTTTGGGGTGGCTGTCCAAGGGGTGTAGGGGGTGTCCGGGGGGTGGGGGTGTCCGGGGGGAATGGGTTGTATAGGGTGGTGTGGGGGGGGGGGCTATCCATGGTGGATTCCAGGGGGTGGTGTGGTGTCCAGGGGGTTGGGGGGCTTTTCAGGTGGTGGGGGTGTCCAGGGGGTGAGAGTATCCTGATGGTGGGGTGGTGCACAGGGGGTTGGTGCGTCCAGGAGGTTGGGGGGCTACCCAAGGGGGTGGGGTAGTGTCCAAGGGGCAGGGATGGCTATCTATGGGGGTGGGGGTGTTTAGGGGGTGGGGGAGTCCAAGGTGGGGTGGTGTCTAGGAGGGTTGGGGCCATCTAAGGGGTGGGGTCCATCCAGTGAGTTTGGGGGTGTCTAGGGGGTGGGGGATGTGTGTCTAAGGGGTTGGGGGGAATTCCAGGGGTGGGGGTGTCCAGGGGGAATGGGTGTGTCCAAGGGGTGGGATGGAGTCTAGGGGGGTGGGGTAGTGCCCAAGGGGTGGGGTGGTGTCTAGGGGGTGGGGTGGCAGTCCATGGGGGTGGGAGTGTCCAGGGGGTGGGGTTGTCCAGGAGGTGGGGTGGTGTCTAGGAGGGGTGGGGCGTCCAGGGGTGGGGACCATCCAGGGGGTTGGGGGTGTCCAGGGATTGGGGCTATCTAGGGTGCTGGAGGGGGCTGTCGGGGGGTTGGGGTGGTTTCCAGGTGTGGGGGGCTTTCTATGGGTGGGGTGTCCAGGGGGTGGTGGTGACTGTCTGTGGGGGGTGGGGATGTCTAGGGGTGGGGGTGTTCAGATGGTGGGTGGTGTCTAGGATGGGTGGGGACATTTTAAAGGGGGTGGGGGATGTCTAGGGGGTTGGGGGTTTCTAGGGGGTGGGGGGCTTTTCATTGTTATGGGGGAGCTATCCATGGGGGTGTCTAGGGGGTGGGTGGTGTCCCGAGGGTGGGGGATTTAATGGTTTTAATGGAATGAATTTCATGGATTTTGAGATCATTGGTATTTTTAAAATGGTTTTTTTTAATAGGTTTTATTTCAATATTATGTGTTTCTTGAAGAAAAAAATGAATTCTTTTGGTGTGTATGGTAGGAAGGGGGATTTCTGTACTTCAGTTGTTGTTTTCACTTGAAATTCTGTTCATTTTAAACAAAAAAGAGACATTTTTATTGATACCGACCACACCATGACATGGATTGAGGCTGGGTTGTCTCATACATGTCACAAATGACCCATGTATTGTTCTTATAAAATAACCACACTGTCTAAATGTGTTTGATCAGTTTCTCGTACATCAGTTGTTGTTTTCACTTAAAATTTTGTCCATTTTAAACAAAAGAGAGACACCTTGAGTGATACTGACTAAACCATGCCTCATATTGAAATGGTGTTGACTCATAATCATCACACATGAACCATTAATGGTTATCCTAATGTATCCACAAAATATGAATGCTTTTGGTCAATTTTTCGTACGTCAGTTGTTGTTTTCACTTAAAATTCTGTCCATTTTAAACAAATGATGGACACTTTTAGTGATATCATCAACACCATGATTTTTATTGAGTCAGAGTTGACTCATACACATAAAAAATGTCCCATTTATTGTTTCCCTAAAGTATCAACACAATTCGAATGCTTTTGGTCAGTTTTTCATATGTCAGTTGTTGTTTTCACTTAAAATTTTGTCCATTTTAAACAAAAGAGAGACACTTTGAGTGATACTGGCCACACCGTGACTTAGATTGAGGCGGGGTTGACTCCTACAAATCACACATAATTTAGGGATCATTCTACTCCATTATCAACATAATAAGAATGATTTTGTTCAGTTTTAAAAATGTAAGTTGTTGTTTTCACTTAAAATTCTGTCCATTTTAAACAAAAGAGAGAAACTTTGAGTGATACCGACCACACCGTGCCTCATATTGAGGAGGGTTTGACTCTTACATGTTGAAAATTATCCATGGATTTTTATCCTAATTTATGAACACAATACAAATGCATTTGGTCCTTTTTCCGTACGTCAATTGTTGTTTTCACTTAAAATTCTGTCCATTTTAAACAAAAAAGAGACACTTTGAGTGATACTGGTCACACCATTCCTATGATTGAAGAGGGGTTGACTCTTACAGGTATGAAATTACCTATTTATATTTCTCCTAAAGTATAAATAAAATACTGATGTGTTTGGTCAGTTTTTCGTATGTCAGTTGTTGTTTTCAATTAAAATTTTGTCCATTTTAATCAAAAGAGAGACACTTGGAGTGATACCGGCCACACCGTGCCTCTGATTGTGGGGGGTTTGAATCATAAACGTCAAAAATGACCCATGAATACTTATCCTAATTTATCAACAAAATATAAATGTGTTGGGTTGGTTTTCCGTACATCAGTTGTGGTTTCACTTAAAATTATGTCCATTTTAAACAAAAGAGAGCCACTTTGAGTGATACCAGCTACACTGTGCCTCAGATTGAGGCTGGGTTGACTCATGCACATCATAAATGACCCATTGATCGTTATTTTAATGTATAAACATAATTTAAATGTGTTGGGTCGGTTTTACGTATGACAGTTGTTGTTTTCACTTAAAATTCTGTCCATTTTAAACAAAAGAGAGACACTTTGAGTGATACCGTCCACACCATGCCTCATATTGAAGATGGGTTGACTCTTACACATCAAAAATGACCCTTGGATCATTCTCCTAATGTATCAACACAATTATAATGCATTTGGTCAGTTTTCTGTATGTTAGTTGTTGTTTTCAATTAAAATTATGTCCATTTTATACAAAAGAGAGACACTTTGAGTGATACATGCCACACCATACCTCATATTGAAGTAGAGTTGACTCATACTTGTCAAAAATGACCCATGGATCGTTATCCTAAAGTATAAACACAATCCGAATGTGTTTGTTCGGTTTTCCGTACGTCGGTTGTTGTTTTCACTTAAAATTATGTCCATTTTAAACAAAAGAGAGACACTTTGAGTCATACCAGAAAAATAGTTCCTCGGATTGAGCTGCGGTTGACTTTTAATTCTTACAAATGACCCATGTATCATTCTACTAAATTTTCAACAAAGCCCGAATGTGTTTGTTTGGCTTTTCGTATATTAGTTTTTGTTTTCACTTAAAAAAATTTCCACTTTAAACAAAAGGGAGGCACTTTGTGTGATACCGGTCACACTGTTCCTTAGATTGATGTGAGGTTGAATCATTCACGTCCCAAATGACCCATGGATCATTTTCCTGAAGTATCAATACAATCTAAATAATTTGGTCAGTTTTCCATACGTTAGATGTTGTTTTCACTTAAAATTTTGTCCATTTTTAACAAAAGAGAGACACTTGGAGTGATACCAACCACACCGTGCCTCGGATTTAGGCGGTGTTGACTCTTACACGTCTAAAATGTCCCATGGATTGTTATCATAAATTATCAACACAATCCAAATGAATTTGGTCGGTTTCCCATATGTCATTTGTTGTTTTCGCTTAAAATTCAATCAATTTAAAAAAAAAGTGACACTTTGAGTGATACCGACCACACTGTGCCTCAGATTGAATAGGCGTTGACACATACATGTCAAAAATGACCCATGGATTTTTCTCCTAACATATCAACACAATTTGAATGTGTTTGGTTCGTTTTTTGTACGTCAGTTGTTGTTTTTACTTAAAATTCTGTCCATTTTAAACAAAAGAGATACACTTTAAGTGATACTGGCCACAATGTGCCTCGTATTGATGCAGATTTGACTCGTACATGTCAAACATGACCCATGGGTCATTCTAAGAAATTATCAACTCAATCCGAATGCATTTGTTCTGGTTTTCGTAAGTCGTTTGATGTTTTCACTTTAAATTTTGTCCGTTTTAAACAAAAGAGAAACACATTGAGTAATAAAAGCCTCACCGTGCCTTGGATTGTGTAAAGGTTGACTCTTACACTCCCCAAATGACCCATGTACCACTCTCCTAAAGTATTAATATAATCATAATGTGTTTCATTAGTTTTACGTATGTCAGTTGTTGTTTTTAATTAAGATTATTTCCACTTTAAGCTAAAGAGAGACACTTTGATTGATATCGGCCACACCATGCCTCAGATGGAGGCAAGGTTGTCTCATACACTTCAAACATGACATGTGGATCGTTCCCCTAATGTTTCAACACATTAAAAATGTGTTTGGTAGGATTTTCGTACGTTAGTTGTTCTTTTCACTTAAAAATTATGTCCATTCTAAATGAAAGAGAGACACATTGGGTGATACCGGCAACACCGTGCCTCAGATTGATGTGGGGTTGACTTGTACACATCAAAAATTATCCATGGATCTTTCTCCTAAAGTATCAACACAATTTGAATGCATTTGGTTAGTTTTTCGTATGCCAGTTGTTGTTTTCACTTAAAATTCTGTCCATTTTAAACAGAATAGAGACACTTTGAGTGATACCGTCCACACTACGCCTCATATTTTGGCGAGGTTGACTTGTAAACATCCAAATTGATCCATGGGTCATTCTCCTAATGCATCAACACAATCCTAATATATTTGGTCAGATATGAAGGTACTTCGGATATTTTACAGTTTTTTCTTATCCAAATCCCAAAGAAATGTGGTTTATCATTCTTGCATGTTGCTGGTGCATTTCATCTCTTAAAATAGATGAATGACTCATTAGAGAAAAAAAAATTTGTTTAATAAAAATTACAATTTTCCTACGAACATTTACATACAATAATGTTTCATCTTTTGATCTCCTTAACCCCTCTCAAAAAATTGTCGCCAATTGTACACGTCTCCAATTAGATATTCATTCTATTTGTGTGGAATCTTCCATCAGGTATGTGGCCCACTCATTTCTGAACAAATCTATATTGTCTTGTGAATATGAGTCTTTTTGAAAGTCAGATTAGTACTACAAAATATATTAATAAATAATTAATATATAATTTAATTTAAATAGTAGTTGTTTTTGAAAATACCTCTTTAGGGATGCTAGTTTGTTGAAGGAAAATGATCTCTATCATAAATTTATAAACATAATAATTGCAACCATTATAGTTTGTTTTTTATGGACACTACCAAACTATGATCATTAGGAAATAAGTAACTTGTTTTGATATGTGTTTGTATGGTGAAATTTTATTATATATACCCTAATACTGGTCCTAAAGTAGTATTTTCTCACCTCCTTATTCTTAGCCCATGTCCTCATTCCTTGTTTTAGATGATATTGATACACCTCCCTATCAGAACAGAATCCTCAGTAAAAGGTCATATAAATTATATAACTTGATGTTTATACCTAAATCGCAGTATGTAGTGTCTTACAGATTCACAAACTCCATCATGTGTGGTCGGTTTATTGGATATCCTTGTATTGAATCCAGAAAATAAATCTTTGGAGTATCCAGGTTCACCACTATTAGTATCCATTGTTTCCTAAAAACAAAAAAAGGAATAAGTAATAAAAGAATTGAAAATATAATTGATATTCTTTAATCGTAGAGTTTTACCCCTGCATGGTTGGTATTAGGAAGATTCTGGAATCCGTAATCTTGTTTTTAAATGCTTTCAGCAATCCTTTCACTATTTCATCTTTTTTTAATGGCTCTAATTTCGTTAGTTGTGTTGATGTGATATGATGACTAACGAGTCTGAATTTTGGCTCATGGAAAAATCCCTTCAACTGTTTTTTATATATATGTCTGCCAATAATATTAAATGCATTTAGTCATAATTAGAACATTATATCATCTTTTAGAAAATAAATTCATGAAAACATACCTCATATATAAATTTATAATTGTGACACCTAGCCAACCGTATTCAAGGATATCATTTACATTTTCTACAGGAACGAAATCTTTAATTTCTTCTCTGTATATATTCTTTTCAAAAACAACTATATGACTACTACTATTTTTTTAGCTTCTTATCCACATGAGTCTTCAATTCTAGTAAATGTGGATAGATAACATGTGGTGTTATTGTGCTTTAAGTAGCTCTTTCGGATTGGTTGGTCAATCCTTCAGATTCTTTTGAGCCAGTGTTTCCTATCCCCCCCCACACGTTCTACTTCAATAATAACATTCATTCATTCAGACATTTTTTCATTAGTTGTTAAAGGTTTAGCTTGAAAAAAATGGAACTAAAAACCTCTTTGTCCACATGTACTCTTAAAATTTGTGATGGACATGAAATTAATTTCCCAATAGCCTTTTTGACCATATGAATATCATCATTATAAAGTGGAATACATAGCTCTGCATTTGGCTCATGAGTTACAGTAATCATCACTTTCAGATGATCTTTTGGAAGTGGTCTATTATGATACTTGTCCTCTAGGATTTTCAACACCATAGCCCTCATTACAAGGTGATATGTGAGTGTTGATAGATATAAATCATAGTCATTATCACCCTGTATAAGATCAGTACATGAAATGTATCAGTTTTTTTCTGATTCACATTTCATGGGAAAAATTATTAAAATATTTATTACAATGGAAAAGACAGCTCTTTATGTGGAATGACCCACTTTAAAGCTAGTGGGGTGGGCTGGGATCTTCACATTCTAGTTGTTTTCGAGTTTTGTCTTCTCCTTACTTTCCACCAATAAAAGTTTTTTGCGACTCTCCTTGCCATTGAAATAGTAATTTAAGAGTTTCTAGTATTTTTCTCATTTGTTTCATTTCTTCATCTCTATCATCCGTTTGGTTTTTTTTCTAAAAATATACTCGGGGTGTAACCCTAAACCCCACACCACTAACACGACCATATTGTTCTGGCTACTTCAAAGCTGTCGATAATAGGTATGCATTTTCTATAGGAGTAACTGATTCTTGTGACTGTCGGATATAGGAATATAAGTAATTATTATGTAATATAATTTTAAAAAAACTTTTTATCGTGTCGTCCTTACACATATTTCCCACAATTTTTTGTATTTTCATCTACTATCTTCCCTTACTTATTCACACGTGCCTTCTTCCATAGCACAAGACGTGGGACGGACGTGTCTTTGGCGTTAGAATCATCAATCTACATATAAATATAGAAAGATTATTATGATGTTTTTTCCTGGAACCTATCAATATTACTGTAAATTTAAAATATATTCCATTTTCTTTTCTATTGAAGTATACCCCGTCCTTGCTTTACAATAAGGGTATGTCAGTTTTGATGCACATTCCTTATTTTCAGTACTGGGTTTCTTTTTTATAAATGAAATATTGAAATTCAAAGTGATGAATACACATATCATCAAAAAACATATTATTATCGACAATGTACCTAAAACTTCTCATCCCCATGGCAGACAATAAATACATCCCATGCATGTTGGGATATCAGGTGAGCGTAGACAAGGGGTGTGTGTGGGTTTATTTTACCTTTGGAATCTTTCAGGTGACATTTTGTTATAATATTGTGAAAAACTCGATGAATACTTCCTTCAAGCCTTGGAACAAAATTCTTGTGTGAATAATCTACTATAAATGTATTCTGCAGGATATTGAGAAGAGTAAGACATTGTTTCATTATTTTATTTTCTTGTAAATTAAAGAAAAAATATCATAATGTTACCGTACTTTCTTCCCAGATCACATCCTTCAGCCCAGACACAATATGGTTCCATGAATCTATGTCAATCGGTACATGTTGTCGAGTGACAATTCCAATGTTACTACTAAACATTGCCTTGTTGGGATTCACATGTTGGCCTCATGAATTTCATCCGACATCAAATTTGATGCATTTTCTTTTCGCCGTAAGAACTTTGGCTAACACCATCAAACTAGGATGAACCTGTGTTTTCTGCGACGTTGGTCTTTCATCACCAACCATTTAATCGATATCAACATCATAAATATGTTTATTTAAAATGGTAGCAATGGAATGTGTTGATGGTTTTTGATCCTCAACACAAGGAGTAGCAACAGGTTCAGAAACATGTTGTTGCTCTGCATTGTGAGCAGTAGCAGCTGCTGCTGCATGAGAGACTTCTTCAGCCTCGGGGTTAGGAGCACCATAATGTGCATAATTCATTATCTGCAAATGTGGTTGAACAGTTCATTTAGATTACATAAACTTGGTTTATCCAAAATTACTATGGAATATCATAGGTTTTGTTACACAAATTAACATAATAAATACAAAATTAAGGTTAGTGAACAAAAATTCTATCATGAACATCTAAAGCATAAGCAATAACTCTCCCTCACCTTACCCAAACTCGTACCTAGAACAACACTCAAATCCTCTATGAGATCTTATTGCTTGGAACACAGCCTTATAATTTCACACTACTTCCCTAAAAACAGGTATTTCTATGACTCTTTATCACATTAAAAGGGAATCAAACACACTATTAAAAGGCCCCATATACAACACCTATATAGTAACCACTTTTGGAGTCACTGAAATTCCCATATGTGTTTGGATTGCCTCTGAAGAACACATCTCGATGGGGGAATTTTTCTTCTTCCTTGAAAGTCCAAATTCATACCAAATATCCCTAACATTGGTCTATTCCAATGACTACCATGTTGAGTCAATAAGGTTTTTCCTTATGACTTTTCCATTCCTTCTTGTTTTGAAAATCACAAACACCTTATACTTAAGCAAAGAACTATTTTACTTCTATAAGGAAAATTCACTACCTTAAATAAATTTTCCCTAACCTAGATTTTTCTTATACATAGCAATATTTTTTCTTAAGTATGTAATTCGGTTTCATACCCAAAACCTCGGAATCATATAATGATAAGGTATGAAGCATTCTATTTTAGGATCCGAATTCTGGATATGAACTCTAATAAAGTTCCACTCCAAATTCCGGATATGAACTCTAATAAATTTCCACTCCAAATACTGGATATGAACTCTGATAAAGTTCCACTCTGAATTCTGGATACGAACTCTAAGAAAGTTCCACTCTGAATTATGGATATGAACTCTAACAAAGTTCAACTCCAAATTCTGGACTTCGAACTTTTACTAGGTTAAACTCCAAAATTCTATGAGTTTGACTCCTAACTTTTATTTGTTCGACTCCGTACTTCTATGAGTTCAACTCCGAAATTTTATTAGTTCGACTCCGAACTTTTAATAGTTCGACTCTGAACTTTTACTAGTTCGACTCCGAACATTTCAAGTTCAGATTCTTAATTCGATTGAAACCAGAATCCGAATTTCCATAGAAATTCAGACTCCGGATTCCCATAGAATTCAGGTTCAAAATTCCCAAAACAGAATTTGAACATCTTTTATTATAGACTTCGAATTCCATTTTTGGTTAGACTCAGAACATTTATTTACATACACTCCGAAATTTAGTTTTTCTTATAATTACACTTATTTCATTATAAAACAATGTCATCCATTATGTTTCTAACTAACCATTTGTTTAGTTACACATGTATAGGTCCCTCTGAATTTTAATGAAAATATAATTGTTGGAGGAGGGAGCCGACCATTCCAACTGAGCCTATAAATAGGATCTCATTTGAAAGAGCTCAACAACAAGTTGATCACTCTAGAGACCACACACTGTTAAGGTGATTTCTAAAGAGAGAAGATTTTCATGCTTTGTGCGTATTGAACCGCTAGTTCAGATTTCATCATGTGACTCTGAAGTTTTGTGATTACATTCGAGGGATTTTGGGGATAGGAAGACAAAGGTTCCAACACCTTGAAGTTGAGGGCTTCCTTACTGTGGAAGACAGAGGTTCCAACTACCTTGAAGTTGAGGGATTGCGGGGATAGCAAGACAGAGACTCCAATCTTCATATCAAGGGCTTACCCTGGTGTTGGTAAGATATACTTTCTTGAAAGTATAAATCAAGGGACCTTTATCCAAGGTTGTTGGATACCCTTTTATTTGGGTTAAAAGACTTATATCTTGTTACCTGTAGTTTTACTACTTGTTTTTTCCACTGCATTTTTTATTTTAAGGAATGTATAACCTTCTTATTTTTCCTTACACCTGTACTCTGATTATTTAGATTCAATACGCTTTAAAGTTGAATCTCATATTGTAAAATTTCATTAAGTTTCAGTTTTCCAAAATCATATTTTTGGATCCATCTTTTTTGAATCGGTTTCTAGTTTTAAACTAGTGTATAGAACTTGAAGTATGTAACTTCATACCCTATACCAATCCTTCAATTGGTGTTAGAGGTGTTGTGGATTTTCTTAGTTTAACTTTTTTAAACATAGATTTTCCATTGTGTAAGGAAATTTTTAAAATTTTACAATTCACCCCCCCCCACTCTTGTAAATTGAGAATCTACATCATTATTTCGATCCAACAATTGGTATCATAGGAGGTTAACTCTTCAATCTGATTTAATCTCACGATTAAATTCAGAAGAAAAAATTTCTCATTCTTTATCAGAATAAATTTTTTGGATTCAGTTTTTTGGACTCATAAAGTCTGGATTCATCTTTTTATTACATTCACTAATGTTTTTTTACATATAATATCCGGAGTCAATTTTCCGGAGTCATATTATTTTTCAGATTCATATATTTTTTTTCATTATGAACTCTTGTTTCTAACATGTTTGTGTGGAAAGGAAATTTTTAGATGGCAGGTATGAATGTTGGATCTATAGACAAAATAAATCCTACAAGACCACCAATTTTGTATGGTAATGACTATGAGTATTGGAGAGATCGAATGAAGACTTTCATTATCAACACTGGTGTTGAAAATTTGGTTATGCTTTCTAGTGGATATCAAATTCCTGACAAGGAAGTAAGTGCTTTTACAAATCAAGAGAAGCATGATTATCAATTGAATTATAAGGTAAGAAATACTTTACTATGTTCAATGACTAAGAACATATATAGCCAAATTTATTCTTGTGAAACAGCTAACTGTATCTGGAAGAAACGTAAGGTTACTAATTTTGGTACTTCTAAAGTGATTGAGACTAGGAGAGTTATGTTGAGGACTAAGTATAATGGTTTCAATTTTCCTTATGGAGAACCCATATGCAAATTGAAACAAATATTTATGACTATCGTGAATAGTTTACAATTTATGGGTGAGAAAGGTCTGGATGATAATGCTCTTGTGGACAAAATTACAGATATTATGCCCCATGAGTGGGAGTCCAAGTGAACTGATATTGATGAGAATAGGAAGGTCACTCAAATTTCCTTAGATTAATTATTTGGAACTCTTCTTTGACATGAAACAATAATGAAGAGAGATGCTGACAATATCAAGAAGAATAATGGGAATGTTACTGTTTCTTTTAAAACCACATCAAATCATATGAAAGCAAAGACACCTAAGAGAGTAACTAGATCCAAGTGTAATAAGGTGGTTATTCGATCAGAATCTAGTGAGAGTGAAGTCTCAGAAAATGAGTTATCTAATCTTGCTCGAAGAATGAACAAGATAGCTGGTCAAAGAAATTTCCAATCCAAGTATAAGAAAAAGGAAAGGAAAGATAGGAAAGATGGAGAAGTTACATGTTACGAATGCAAGAGAGCTGGAAATATTAGACTAGATTGTCCTTTGCTCAAAAAGAAAGAAAGGAAAGAGAGTCATTCTGAAAGGAATTGGAAGAAGTATTATAAGTCCAAAGCTAATAATGTTCTGAAAGCTAATGATACTTGGAGTGCCTGTGGTGGTGACTCTTCAGATAAATCCTCTGATTATGAATCTTCTCGATAGAAGAATATTGGTCTTATAGCCATATTACCTATTAACAATCATTGCTTTATGGATAAGGTACAAGATGCTGAATCATTGACCAATGTTTATTTAAATTCTAATGATAGTAAATATTATAACTCTTCAGATGAATAATCCTCTTCTGATTAAGAAAATACTTTACCTACCTATTAAGAAGTTTTTAGGTTTGCTGAACTTCTTGAGATTGAGAATTCTAAACTCAATAAAAAGATTGATAAGAAAAACTCTAGGAATATTATTCTTACTAAGTAAATATCATATTTCTCTAAAGGTCATGATAGAAAAAATTCTGATTTTATAAGTTTTTAAAAAAATCTCTAGGAAGTAAATTCTGAGAAGAATAAACTTTCTAAAGATGAAGAAGAAAGTAATTTCTAAGAAAAGTGTTTTCAATCCTACCTCTAGTTCCAAATATAATTATTTTGAAGATAAAAACTTGGTTATAAAACTCAAGTCCAAAATTTTTTCCTTAAATAAGTGTTTGTCGAACTTTACTCATGGTAAAGAAAATTTTGATAAGATGTATTCACAAATACGACCTTTAAGAAACAAATCCGGATTTGGTTATACCCATGCAAAACCAATTTTTAGTAACAATTATTTTGTTCCACAAAGTGACCCATTTTGTACCAAGAGTCAATGTGGTGGTCACTGGGAAAATAATTGTTCTTTAAATAAAACCCAATCTTTAGTATTTCATAAGGCTTACTTTTTTAAGAAGATGTGGGTACCCAAAATTTTGCTTTCTGGAAATCCCGGATCCAAACAAGTTTGGATTCCGAAAGTCTAACTCTTTTCTTATTTTTAGGAAGGTAAAGGAAGTACCAACAACAATATATGGTACATGGATAGTGGATGTTCCCGGGACATGACTGGTAACAAAAACTATTTTGAAAATATTATCAAGATGAGAGGAGGAAAAGTAACTTTTGGATATAATGCTCAAGGAGAAATTGTTGGTATAGGTAATATTGTTCTTCTAGGTAAAACTTTGATTTAAAATGTTTTGTTTGTTAAGGATCATAAGGACAACCTCATTAGCATAATTCAATTATGTGATGAAGGATACCTTGTGAATTTTAGGAATAATAAATGTTCAGTATACAATTCCAAGGAAGAGTTTATTCTCTCTGCCAACGGGTAAGAGAATGTTTACACATTAAACTTAGAATACCTTAGGAGCCAAGATTTACCTTGCCTTAGTGCAATGTAAATCATTCTTGGTTATGGCATAGTATAATTGGTCACTGTAACCTTAGGAACTTATGTAAACTCTCTAAGAAGAAACTAGTTACGGATCTACCTGAGCATAGATTCGATTCTTCTAAAGTTGTTGGTCCTTGTCAATATGGTAAGAAACATAAATCTAGTTTTAAATCGATCGGTGAAGTCTCAACAACTGATTCCTTATAGTTGGTGCACATGGATCTTTGTTTCCAACACAAACTAGAAGCAATGGAGGCAAATACTATGTGTTTGCTCTAGTTGATGATTACACTAGATTTACATGGGTCTATTTTCTATCAAAGAAGTCTGAAGATTTTTCTTATTTCAATAGTTTTAGAGCCCAAGTTAAAAATGTGAAAAACCTTCCACTGAAAACTATTCATTGTGATCATGGAGGAGAATTCCAAAATTCTGATTTTGAAACATTTTGTAGTAGAAAAGGTATTACTCACAACATTTTAGCACCGAGAACTCCTCAAAAAAATGGCGTAGTTGAAAGAAGAAATAGAATTCTTCAATAGATAACTAGAACCATGTTGATTTAATATTCTATAGCTGTACATTTTTGGGATGAAGCTATAAGTACTGCTTGTTATATTATAAATCGAGTTCTGATTAGAACTTTTCTTAATAAAACTCTCTATGAGTTATGGAATGGTAGAAAAACCAAGAATTTCCTACTTCAAGGTTTTTGGTTGCAAGGTATTTATCCTAAATACTAAAGATAATATACACTAATTCCCCCCAAAATCTGATGAAGGAATTTTCTTAGGCTAATCCACAACTTCTAAGGCTTATATAGTTTTCAACAAAAACACTTGTACTGTTGAGGAAACAGTACATGTAAAATTTGATGAATCAGATCCTTATGTTTTTAAACCATCCCAACCTACATCCCCATATGTTTTTTCAAAAATTGATTATCAACCTTTGTTAGAAGATCCTTCTGATAAGGAAAATTTTCAAGAAGATTCTTCTGAAACATTTACCCCAGAAGCATTTCTACCCTATGATGATGAATAGGTTTTACAAAACCCAAATCAGGTGTTTCTTAAGAATCATCTCAGTGATAGTATCATTGTTGATGTGAGTCAACCTGTAAGGACAAGAAGTTCCTTGAGAAATTAAGTAGAACATGTAGCATTCCTTTCCCAATTAGAACCAAGAAGCACTGATGAAGCTTTAGGTTATGATGATTGGATCAAAGCAATGCAAGATGAACTAAATGAATTCGAAAGGAATAAAGTCTGGACCTTGGTTGAAAGACCTAAGGAAACTTCTGTTATTGGACTAAAGTGGGTGTTCAGAAATAAGTGTGATGAAAATTGCATCATTGCTAGAAATAAAGCAAGACTAGTTGCTAATGGATATAATCAGCAAGAGGGAATAGACTATGAAGAAACCTATCCTCCAGTATCTAGATATGAATCTATTTATATCTTACTTGCCTTTGCAACATTCATTAATTTTAAACTTTTTCAAATGGATGTGAAATGTTCTTTTCTTAACAGTTATGTTCAAGAGGATGTTTTTGTTGAACAACCTCCTAGCTTTGAAAATACAAAACATCCTGATCATGTTTTTAGACTTACCAAATCTTTTTATGGCCTTAAACAAGCCCCACGAGCCTGGTATGATAGACATACAGGATTTTTACTTTAAAATAACAATGTTAAGGAAAATGCAGATTCAACACTTTTTATAAAGAAATACAAGAAAAATGTTTTCATTGTTCAAATTTATGTTGATGAAATCATATTTGGTTCAACTCAACAATCTTTAACTGACTCATTTGCAAGTCTAATGAAATCTGAGTTTCAAATGAGTATGATGGGTGAGTTAACATTTATCCTCAGTTTTCAAATTTCTCAAAAACTAGAAGGTACCTATATATATCAACATATGTATATTAAGGATCTTCTTAAAAAGTATGGATATGACAACACTAAGGGTATACGTACTCTCATCGGTACCTCAAACTCTTTAGATCTTGATAAACCTGGGAAACCAGAAGATCGAACATCTTTTAGAGGTATGATAGGATGCCTACTATACTTGACAGCCAGTCATCTAGAATTAATGTTCTCAGTATTCTTATGTGCCAGATATCAATCCAATCCAAAGGAATCTCATTTAAAGGTAGTGAACATAATTTTTTTCTATTTAAAGAGAACCATGGGTCTAGGATTATTTTATACTTCTGAAAATGATTTTGTTTTAAAAAACATTTCGGATGCTGACTTTGGTGGATGTAGAATGGATAGAAAGAGTAGATCTAGAACTTTTAATTTCATAGGAGATTCAATAGTTTTTTTTTCATGAAAGAAGCAATACTCTGTAGCACTCTCCACTACTGAAGCTGAATATCTAACAGCTGGAAGATATTGTGCTCAATTATTGTGGATGCAACACACACTCACAGACTATGGCTTGAGTTTTACTAAGACTTAAATTTTGTGTGATAACACAAGTTCCATTTCCCTTATTAAAAACCCTGCACATCACTCCCGTTAAAATCACATAGATATTAGGCATCACTTTCTTAGGGATCACACACTTAAAGAAGATATCATTCTTCAGTATATCGGAACACATGATTAACTTGCTGATATTTTCACAAAATCTTTACCCTCCGATAGATTTGAAAACATTAAACTGAAGTTAGTAATGATAAACGTGAGGTAATCCTTCTTCATTAACTTCTTTTTTAACAATTCTCCTTACAGTAATAAACTCTTTTTCATATGGGGAGTACATTTCCATGTTAGTTTAGTCAAAATTTTCGTTGTCAGGTTTCCTTCAAACTTTTGTAACTAAAATTTTTCTTAACAGGTTTTTAAAATATTTCGAAATGGAAATTCTCAAAATAGGATATTTTGGAATATAAATTCTCAGAATGGAAATTTTGTAATGGAAATTCTCAGAATGAAAATTCTCGTAATGGATATTTCGGAATGGAAATTCTCAGAATGGAAATTTTCAGATCTGAACTTTTCGTAATAAGAATTTTCATAATGAATTTTCCGTAATGAGAATTTTCATAATGAATTTTCCATAATGAGAATTTTCGTAATAAATTTTCCGTAATGATAATTTTTGTAATAAATTTTCCGTAATGAGAATTTTCGTAATGAACTTTCGTAATGATGTTTTTGTAGTGACTTTTTCTTAGTGATTTTTTTCTCAAGAATAACTTTACCAATCACAAACAATCTTTCTAGACAATCTGAAAGGTATGATTTACTTATTAAGTTTTCATAGTCATATTTTTCTTGCTGGTATTTCCCTATGAGTTTTAAAAAAATTCAGATTCTAGTGTTTTTTCTTAAAAAACCTCCGATGATCGGAGACAAGTTTTCCCTGCGGCAATGTTCTCAACCATCAGATCAGATCAAAAGGATTTTCAACTGTTAGATGGTTTTTGGAAGACCAAAGTTCACCTCCATCACCTATATAAAGGGGAACCTAAGAGTCATCCCACATTGGTTTTATCAAATCTTTCGCATCTCGAAGCCCTGACTCTCTTTTTAAGGACTGATCTGTTCTTTGTCAAAGTCATTCTGAATCTTCTAGAACTCTCTACTCCTAATGTCTGTTGAAGCTACATCTCAAGATATGTCTACCTCAAAGACAATCTCAAAATGGTTAGTCTTCATGGAAAGGTTAGTGCATCTGGATTTCTACAAGTTTGATTCTCTTATATCCAAGAATATCAGATTGAATGGGTGGGAAGTTGTTTGCTTGTCTAAGTCAGAGAAATAGGATCCAGTTTATACAGAATTACTTGTTGAGTTCTATGATTCTGTTTCCTTTCAGTAGGAAGATGGAAGAGAGTTATTTTCCTTCAAGTCTTATGTTAAGACTTACAAATTATCTTACACCAAGGCTGCATGCTTGGTGGGTTTATCCTATGAAGGGGAAGCATAATTTTTCTCACAGAATCTTCCAGATGAGCAAGGAAGTTTCAACTAGGTGAAGGCATTGAAATGTCTTGAGCTTAATGATACCAAGACTACAAAGATTTCTCATCTCACTCCGAATAATTGGATTCTATAGTTGTGTGTACAAGGTTTTCTTATACCAAGAAGGGGTGACAAGGATAATCTCAAGAAGAGTGATATTTACATCCTATATTTCTTGGTAAATCTATGGAAGATAAATTTTATGACGCATGTTTTGAATACAGTCAAGAATATAAAAGAAGGGAGCTTGAGAGCTCAAATCATTATATACCCTGCCTTACTATCAAAGCTGATAGTTCAGTGCTTAGATTATTTCAAAGTTACTTGTAAGTCTAAAGTTTGGAATTGTAAGCATATGATCCTAAGTGATGATACTTTGAAAAGGATAAAGATGGGTTTTTTATGAATCTGGAGAATTCTACCCTTTACCAAAGAGAGAGGTTGAGGCCATTCTGGAAAATGTCGAGAAGGCTAAACCAGCGAAGAAAGCTTCTATGAAGAGGGAGCTTAAGGAGGTGGTTGGTGATGACAAAACCACCAAATCTAGGGAAACTCAATCTGCACCTCCCAAGCCAAAGAAACAGAAATCTTATACATATGAAGTAGAAGCCAAATGGAGGTAAGACAAAGAGAAGAGAAAAGAAGTGGATCCACAGTTCGGATTGGACCCTACTGAGGCTAAATCCTTAAGGAAAAAAGCTGTGGATGTGTTAGAGAAAGAGACAAAAGAGAAGAAGCTGAAGAAAAAGATGTCTGAAGATGAGCTTGTACAATATATGTTGAGAGATACTAAAATATCCTCTAAGAAGATTCCCATTCTAGAAAACTTTGATGTCCAACCATCTTTACCAGAGACTCCAGCAAATAACTATGTCACTCTGGAAAAATCCAAGGGAAAAGAGGTAGTTGAAGAAGTAGAAAAAGAAGCTGCTGAAAATGAAGAGGAAGAAGTTTATCAAGAAGAAGAAGAAGAAGAAGAAGAAGGAAGTGATGATCTTGATTATTTGATCAAACATGTTGAATATTATCAAGAAAATTCTGAATCATCAAAATTACCCACTCCAGGAAAAGAAGTTGAGAAAGAAAGTGGGAAGGATAATGACGATCAAGAGGAAGAGCAGGAAAATGTTCTGTATGATGAGGAAGAATCTTATGAGAATAATTTCCTTGAAGAAGGGTCAAAAAAGGAAAAACCAGATGAAGACCTGATTGTTCAACTATCAGAAAGTGAGGAAGAATCTCCAGATGATCAACCCATTCCGAAAGCTGACAAGGGGAAGCAAGTTTTGATGGATACACCAACAAAAGAGATTTTTAGGAAGAAGGATGTTGGTGGTTCCGCTAAAAGAAAACTTGTGCAAATTGAAGAAGAACAATCTCTAAGAAAATTATCGGATTCAAAGTCATCAGCACATGGTCATGATTTTGTGGTTGAATATCTGAAGAAGTTGGTGGACACCATTCCGATTTTTCCAACTATAGACTTCAGATGCCAGATGATGCAGCATAGTTTGAATCAGAAATTAGAAGCCTTATATATGGTGATGGATAAGTGTATAAAGATTGTGGCCGAACATAGAATTTTTCTTATCAATTATGATGTGCATATAAAATCATGCAGAAAAATAACCTAGTGGTCTAAGAATATTGAAGAAGACTTGGATGTGTATGATAATTTTCAGAATGACATGAAATATGCCTTTGAAACTGAGGATAACAAGATCAAGAATCTTCAAGAAGAGATGATCACTGAGCAAAGCACTCAGAATCAATAGATTAGAGACCTAAATGGGAAGCTTAAATCGGTAGCTCAAAACAGGAAAGGGGAAAGAGATTTCCGGATTGAGTTGAAAGAGAAGCTGGAAATTAAAGATGAGTTACTAAAGATGCAGTAAGAGGCCATGAGGGATGAGGCAGAAGATTTGAAACCCCAAAATGAAAGGATAAAATCCTTGGAGAGGCAAGCTGAAGAAGATAAAATAGATTTAAATAATCTCAAAACCTTGTTGAAGAAGCTGATCCCAAAGGAAAAGGAAGACAAATAAACTCACTCTGATGTTTTGTTGTATTTGTCTTTCCATGTAAAAATTTTTCTCAACTCTAATGAAATATTTGGTTGGTTGTATCTTGTTTTGTTATACACTAATGTTTCAGGTACCATATTTCTTTTCTATTACATAAATTGTTTTTGAAAATCACAAAGGGGGAGAAGAAAAAAGAAATACTCAAAAGGGGAGAATGAAAAGTTTAGAAAGAAAAATTTATAAGTAAATAAATCCTTAATGTAAGGGGGAGTTTCTCATTACGAAGTTTTTCATTCCCATGATAATGAAAACTCCACTCTGAAAATTCAGAATACAATCCTTAGAGTTTCAATTCCTAAGGGGGAGTTAGTTGTATTCACTCTCATCCATGAACAAATGGAGATAAGTTTTAATTTCAGTTTCTAATGAAATTTTTCCGAGTCCTTATATTCGTTTTCATAAGGATGTTTGTGCTTTCCAAAAAGGGGGAGATTGTTGAGTCAATAAGGTTTTTCCTTATGAATTTTCCATTACTTATTGTTTTGAAAGTCACAAACACCTTATACTTAAGAAAAACTCTATTTTACCTCTATAAGGAAAATTTCCTACCATAAAGAAAGTTTCCCTATCCTAGATTTTTCTTATACATAGCAGTATTTATTGTAAAGTATGTAATTTGGTTTCATACCCTAAACCTAGGAATCATATAATGATAAGGTATGAAGCATTCTATTTTAGGATCTGAATTCTAGATATGAACTCTAATAAAGTTCCACTCTGAATTCTGGATACGAACTCTAATAAAGTTCCACTCCGAATTCTGGATGCAAACTCTAATAAAGTTCCACTCCGAATTCTGGATATGAACTCTCATAAAGTTCCACTCCAAATTCTAGATACAAACTCTAATAAAGTTCAACTTTGAATTCTGGACTCCGAACTTTTACTAAGTTCAACTCTAAACTTATATGAGTTCGACTTCGAACTTTTATTAGTTCGACTCCGAACTTATATGAGTTTGACTCTGAACTTTTACTAGTTCAACTCCGAACTTTTACTAGTTTGACTCCGAACTTTTACTAGTTCGACTCCGAACTTTTAGTAGTTCGACTCAAAACATTGCATGTTTAGATTCTGAATTCTAGTGAAACTAGTATCCGAATTTCCTTATAAATTCAGACTCCGGATTCCCACAGAATTCAGGTTCCGAATTCCTAAAACTAAATCTGAACATCTTTTATTATAGACTACGAATTCCATTTTTGGTTATACTCTGAAATTTTATTTACATACACTCCAAAATCTATTTTTTCTTATACTTATAGTTATTTTATTATAAAACGATGTCATCCATTCTGTTTCTAACTAACCGTTGGTTTAGTGACACGTGTACAGGTCCCTCCAAATTTTAAGGAAAATATGACTGTTGGAGAAGGGAGCTGACCATTCCAACTGAGCCTATAAATAGGATCTCATTTGAAAGAGCTCAACAACAAGTTGATCACTCTAGAGACCACACGTTGTTATGGTGATTTCTAGAGAGAGAAGCTTTTCATGCTTTGTGCGTACTGAACAGCTCGTTCAGATTACTTCGTGCGACTCTGAATGTTGGTGATTACATTCGAGGGATTCCTGGGATAGGAAGACAGAGGTTCCAACACCTTGAAGTTGAGGGCTTCCTTGCTGAGGAAGACAGAGGTTCCAACTACCTTAAAGTTGAGGGCATGCGGGTATATCAAGACAGAGACTCCGATCTTTATATCGAGGGCTTACCTTAGTGTGGGTAAGATAGAATTTCTTGAATGTATAAATCAAGGGACCTTTATCCAAGGTTGGTGGATGCCCTTCTATTTGGGTTAAAAGACATATATCTTGTAACTTGTAGTTTTACTACTTGTTTTTTACACTGCATTTTGTATTCTAAGGAAAGTATAACCTTCTTAAATTTCATTACACTTATACTCTGATTATTTAGATTCAATACAATTTAAGGTAGAATCTCATATTGTAAACATTCATTAAGTTTCAGTTTTCTGGAATCATATTTCTAGATCCATATTTTCGGAATCGGTTTCCAGTTTAAAGCTAGTGTATAGAACTTGATGTTTGTAACTTCATACCCTATACCAATCCTTCAATTGGTGTTAGATGTGTTGTGAATTTTCTTAATTTAACTTTGTTAAACTTAGATCTTTCCTTGTTTAAGGAAATTTTTTAAAGTGTACAATTCACCCCCCCCCCCCCCGCCCCTCGTTTATATTGAGCATCTACATCGTTATTTCGATCCTACATACTGTATAACTAGAAAATAATTGAAAAATTTAGGAAAAATAGTATCTTGTACCGATTCCAAATTTTACTACAAGAAATGTATAACAAACATATATCATACCTTCAAAACCTCTTGGATCCTCTTGGTAAAAGAACTCTATTGACTACAACTATCCAAGATTCTAACCCCTAACATCCCAATATAAGTGTGGTCCACTTAGGGGTAGTATTAATAGAATAAAACCAATATTGTATCCACCACATGCTGCTCCCTGATCTCCTATATTACTTTAGTGTTGTACATGCATCCTTTCTCCAGTTCCTTCCTCTGCCTAGGCTATTAATTGACTACCTCTCTGACTGTAGCATGAATATTAAGAAAATGAAATGTTATATTTCTATACCCATCACAATAAAATTAAATTCCTTGGAGTAATGGTATATCCTTGAGGTGCCTATGAATAACGGTGCCTCCTAAGATGAGACTTGCATCACACACCTACTGTGGGTGGGTGCTGCTAACCCTACATTCCAGGATATCACTACCTTAAAAGATTATGATATGAACTCAAACCATAGTCATAATCATAGAACACTAATATATCCATCCAAATCTTAGAATTTCATGTTGAATTCCACCAAGCCACTAGAGGTCGGTCTATGAATTGAACAACATAAATTAATGGATTTAATAAAAAGAGTTGAAATACAATCCAAACAAAAAATGGAAAATAATGTATGACCGACATAGAAGGAGAGGATAGATGTTAATTCACCATTGGTATACACCTCAGTATGTGTATCCCAAACTAATCTCTACCTTATCGTAGTCCACAAAGGACTGTGTGTAATTTTCCATCATCTGTATAAGACATGACGTGTATGGGAAGATACCTTGTAGGGATGAGTATTATAATATCCAATAAGACACCCCAAAAACAGAATACATAAAGCATTGTGAGTATTCATGTTCGTAAACACAGGTATTACAAACAAGATATGAGACGTAATGATAACCAAGGATATCCCAAATATACTTATAAAATATTCTGAGTCAAAAAAAATTCTCAACCACTTCTATTAGTAGACCCACTCATGGATTTAAGGTAACACTCCTCTGAGAGAAAATTCTACCCAAACTATAATTCCAATGACGACACTCATCCTAGAGGTTACACTCATCTGATCTAGACAATAAGAATCACATAGGAAACTGAGAGCGTTCACAAGAGATATACACTCCATCAGACTAATACCCCATCTGAAATATCAACTCATGATATAAAAAAAGGGGGTCAACACCCAAGGATTTATGGGGGGATACTAGAGTCTACTACAATAATCCTCCAAGATAGGGGAAAGACACTTGTGTAAGTTTTGGTCATACCAATTCAACAAACCCAATATAGGAAAAACACATTGGAAATAAATTTTGCTTCAGGCCTCTCAGAGGGATACAAGCTCCATGTCACTATGTGACATGTGGTCCATTGCTCAGGATCATATTCCAAACTAACCCCATAAAAGTGAACTGAGACCACTCACTATAGAATAAGTATATTAAAAACTGAGAGGGTTCATCTGAGATACACACTCTATTGGACTAATACACCATCTAAAATATCAGATCTCTATATAAAGAGAGGGGGATAATTCCTAAGGCTTGTTGTGGGAAAATAGACCATACATGAAACATCCTCCAATATAGGGGATCAATTCCCATTTAAGTGTTGGTGATTCCAATTCTATAAACCCAATATAGGGACAACATGAATTGAATAAGGATCGCTTCGGGTCCCATGAATTGATATAGGTTCCAAGTCGCTGAGGGGTATGAGTTCCAATGAAGGGGACCTAATTCCATATTAACCCTCATATAAGTGGTCTAATACAACTCAATAAAGAATAATAGAACTCACCAACACTAACATGATCATTTTGAAGATATATAGGGGAAAAATACTTGGATGAGGTCATGAAGATACATCAAGCCCTCATAGGAATGAACCAAGGGATCACAATCAACCAATAAATGTCCATGGAAACTCAAAAATCTCCCAAAAAACTAAAATAAAGGGATATAGAGCTTAAAACTATCACCAAAAGAGGAAATGATGTGTCCCTAGGGGTATACGGTGTGCCTAAAAAAGACTTGCACTGCCCAAGTCTCATTTTCACATAGAGTGATCCTTGATTCCAACTATGGAATGTGCAATAACCATTCACCAATTATTCATTGAATAATTGGCCAAATGAGAATTAAAATGATGAACACATGTAGAGAATGGAGAGAAATTACCAAAAATAAACCTAAAAGGAGAAGTGGGAGACTTGCCTAGAGTAGATCCCACCCCGCGATGGAGGGAGAGAAGAAGCGCCAGGCGGTCAGGGAGCCTTCTGCGCTATGTCGAGAGGGGAAAGTGCAACCGCCAGAGGGGGAGGTGCACGAGAGGAGCCACAAACAATTAAAAATGGAGGATTAGGGATTTTGGGGAGTAGGGTCCATTGGGGAGGAGGTGAATTAGGGTTCGCGGGGGGGGGGGGGAGGATCTATGGAAGGGGGTCGAGGGGGAGGATAAGAAGTATAGATAGTGGCGGAGAAGGGATAGCGGTGGTGGTCCGGCAAAGAGAAGATCAGAGGGAGGGGAGTTGTCGTAGGGGTACAGTACCGTGAGTGCTTGAGGACACAACAAACAGAAGATATTGTGCACCCAATTTTATAAAATATGGGACTATAGTTTTGTTAGAGCTAAAAAAGCACTGATAAAGGGATTATTTGTCAGCACTTTTTTAGCATTGATAAAGCATACCCTTTTTCGGCGCTAAAATTGTAGCACTTATAAAGGCTCCCTTTATCAGTGCTAAAAAGTCTCTGATAAAGATTCCATTTATCAGCGCTAAAAAGTGATGATAAAGAAGCCCTTTATAAGTGCTAAAACATTAGCGCTTATAATGAGTTCCATTATCAGCGCCTTTTTAGCCCTGATAAAGGGATTCTTTATCATATCTAGAAGAGCATTGAAAAATGGAGCCTTTATCAATGATTTTAATTAGCACTGATAATGATTTGCCATTATCGGTGCTTTTTTCCTAGATCTGATAAAAGGTGGCACTTCCCTTACCAGTTTTTGTAGTAGTGTCTTTTTCTTGTTATTAAATAAAATTTATTTATATCTTCTATAATTTTTTCATCTATTTATTATAATAGTTTTTCTTATCATGTTTTATTATATTAAATATTAGACTCTCTTATTGTGTTTTTCTTTGTTCGATGATCATTATCTCCCTCTAATAGGTTCTATTTTATATAATATGGGGTAAACCCAGGCTTAGTGGTGAAGTACTCGAAGATCATCAGTACGTGAGATAAGGGTAGTTGATATTCATGATTGTAGGGGATAAACAAGACCAAATCAGGTATTTATTTTTTCAATTGAGGATATTCTCTACAACTCCCTCATACCAGGAAGCATAATAGGCCAAATTGAGATCATGGAAATATTTTCTCTCGATATCCCCAGTTAAATAAGGGTGTGAGAGGAAGAGATCACAAAATCTAACTTTAATTGAATTAGAATAATAGGATTGGATAAATTAGTATAAGGATAGCATTCAAATTGAAAAAATAACCATGAACTGGTCACCCTTCTCATATAATAGTTTTCAATCACTTATATTTCCAATTTACATTCATTATTTTCTTCAATTGAGTTATTTTTTTTGTTTCTTTCATTTTTATTTCAAAACCAATTTATTTTTAAAAAAACTCACCATTATTAATCTAATAAAAACTGAAAAAATATTTTGTGTGCACTAATATTCAATATAATACCTAGGTTTAATCACCAAAATATACATAAGTAACATAAAAAACATTTCATGCCCCATTAAATGTGTGTGTTGAACTTAGCGTCATTATTAGTGAGGTGATTCATGTTAAGGAAAAAAATATTTTTTATAAAATAGGATGACCCACAACTCATATGAACCATTAATTGAAATTTTTCCAAAACATTAAATTACATTAACCCAACTAATAAAAAAATCCTAATAAAATATTTTGAGGAAATAAAAAGTTAATATTCAAGAGACACTTTTAGTGTTCATACGGAACTTGAAATTATGGATGGAAATCCCAATAACACCCTACATGGCCTGTGAGCACCTCAATTCTCCACTCATTATAACTAACTCATTTCACCTACAAGACTACATAATTTTAAATGTATTTAAATATGATTCTTGTGATTCTGAAGTTTCATAGTCTTTTAAGATAATATCTAAATTATGATATCCAATAATTAAACTTCATCTCTTCAAGATTCAAGCCAAGAAGAAAATAGATAGACCAATCTCATTGGAGGAGATTCCCATTTTCACGTAAAGGAGAGGCTAAATAATGGTTGTAAACTCTTAAACTATCGGAGATTTTTGATTGGGAGGATCTCAAAAATATGCTTCATGCTATGATTCGTTCTTATATCTAGGATAATCGATATCAAAAGGTGGATTTAAATTATATGTAAAACAATTTTAGAGACCCTTTAGGAGTACTGGGAAAATTTCAAGAAGTATTATTCCAGCATCACATATCAAGAAATAAAAGAACCCCAATTACTCCTATTCATATTCCAAGGAATGATCAATAATGATAAAAAATATGATATACACCTCATCTGGATGATTATTACATGAAAAGTCACCTATAAATAGATGAGGCCTAATTGAGAATATTTCTAATAACTCACAACTATTCGGTACTAGAGGTATAGGCATGAGGAGAATCTAGTATGTGAGAACATTTGATTCAATATATGTAATCATAAATGAAATCTATGAACTCAACATGTTAGTGAAACAAATGGATGTCAACTACTTAAAGGAATAATAAGGCCTGGCATAGGTATGTGGATCCTTCTCTACCACTTTTCATTATACTAACCAATGTCCATTGTTATAGTGGAATGATGTTCTTCTATAACTTATCATCATAGGAAAATAAAAAAAAATCTACCACCTTAACCCTAAACCCAACCGAGATATCAATTCTAACAAAACTATGATAGAACTTCTTTTCAATAGAAATACCACCCCACCCCCACCCAATCTCCATTCCAAAAAAAATCTAATACAACCATTCAATAAATGAAAATTCATTCAACCACCACTTATCCATTGAAATACATATGATAATACTTTCAAAAGATTACTACTAACTGAAGATCAGTAGCTACAGACCAAGGTTTAAGTCCTATAAAATATTTTTGAAAAAATCGTAAATATATTGGGATGTCTTGTGGAAATCTTATTTAAAACACATGAACACCACCAGATAAAATAGTTACAATTATAAAGGATAATGTATGCATAATAAGAACAAGAGGTGTAAAATAATTCCAACCACCATCAACTTTTGAACCTTAAATAAGAACATATGTACTAGGGGAGAATAATGTTTGTAATTCTGAAAATTCTATGAAAATGGCAATAGAGGAAGAAAATAAAGTGTAGGAGGAGAAGGATTATAAAATGATAAAGATACAAGTAACACCATTGAAAATGAAAAAAAATTATAAAAAATTCATATCCCCACCATTTCCATCAAGGATGATAGAATCAAAGAGACTGTTGAAAGTAATAATTCAGAAATAAATTTTCAACACCTTCCAAAAATTGGACATTAATATCCCCCAATAGAAGTAGTCAGAAATATTCCAAGAAATTAAAAAAAATTAAAGGATACTTTCATAAGAAAATAAAACATTAATGTAATTATAGGATACACTTGGGAATAATTCTCACAACCCTTATTAAACCACAGTTTCCAACCAAATGTCAATATTCATGGATGTTTCCCATTCCATAAACTATTGGATATTTAAATTTATATAATTATTTTTTGTTTAGGTGATTCAATTAATTAATTTACCCATTTAGTATACACATCATAGAATATGGGTGACTTGAAGCCCAATAGTGTAGTTATCTGTCTTGAAAAATGTTACATAGTTATCCCAGAATGTGTTCTGGAATATTTCATTATAAAATTCAAATATCTCTTATTCCCATATAAAATATTTGTACTTAATATGGAAGAAGATGGAAAAAAACACACTCACCCATAATTTTGGGAAGGTTGTTCATAATGATGTACAAAACCATCATTAGTTTCCATGAAGGGACACTCGCCATTTATTTTGTTGATAGCACTGTCCACTTCAATATTTATGAATCCATGAGGCATCCATCAAATGGACACTTCCTCTTTAATCTCTCCCAAGAAGTTGGTACTAAACTAATTGAAAAATTAGGTATGTTACATTAATTATTAGAATTATGAGATAATATTTCCATTGAAAATATCCCTATAAATGTGACTTACCAAAAAACTATAGATTATAATTTCATGTTGGAATAAGTGGTAAAATTTTATTTATTCGATTATTTGTTAAATAATGAAGAATAAGATATGATTTATTGTATGTTGGAGATTCATCTTTGGAAATCGGTAAACTTAATTTAATTTCATCTTTTGAGAACCCCCTAGATCTAGAATTAAAATTACTCCCCAGTGATTTGAAATATATTTACCTCATGTAGAGAGAAAAATTAAACATAATAATTGATAATAATATGTCTTAAACAAAATAAAAGTCATTGATTGATATTTTTATAGAGAATTTACAATCAATACGGTGTATCTTTGGTGATATCCTTATAATAAACCCAAAAATATGTTAATATAGAGTTCAATAGGAGGGAGATTCCTAATATATCAGATAGCCCTAGAGGAGGCTAGAAATCACATTGATAAAGGTTTTAAAGAAGGATATTGAGAATATCTTGTAATATGGGTTCATATATCGCATTTCAGATTCATAGTGGGTTCGCCCCATTAATTTTGTTTTAAAAAACATTCCCAACCTCTTTGGGGAACAAAAAACGAATTAATCCCTGTTATAATTCAGAATAGATGGAGAGTGTGAAAATATTTTAGGAAGTCAAATCAGGTCAATCAGAAATATCATTTCCCTATACCATTCATTGGCCATATGGTAGAGAGTTTGATGGGAGAACTCGTTATTTATTTTTGGATAGATTTTCAGTTTATTTCCTAGTACCCACTACCCCTGGGAATAAATAAAAGACAATATTTACAAGTCCCATCAGAGATTTTTGATATAAAAGGATCCCATTTTTCTTATATAATGATCATTTTATGTTTCAAATGTTCATGGTATTTTAATTTTTTTATAAATTTGAATATTTCGTAGATGTTTTCTTTGATGGTTTCAAATTTTTATGGATTCTTTTCACCATTGTGTGATAAAACATGAAAAATATTTGAAAACCCATGTTGAAAAGAATATTATTTTAAATTTTGAGAACTTTCATTTCATGGTTTAGAGATGATTTTTTATTAGAAATTTAAATTAAATAAAATCTATCTAAGTGGATAAATTAAAAATTGATGTGATAAATTCATTGTCTTACCCATCTTGAGTGAAATATGTGAGACCATTTTTAGGACATGAATAAATCTACATGATTTTAATCAAAAAATTTCTTTACGATTTCTCAACCTTTATCTAGATTACTTATTAATATTGATGATTTTGATTTTAGTTTTTCATTTATGGAGGCCTTTGAAGAGATTAAGAGGAAATTGATTATACTATCAGTGGTGCAGCCACTAAATTAATAAAAACCATTCAAGTTACTTTGGGATGCTAATAACCTAGTAGTTGGAGTGGTCATATCATATAAAATTAATGGAAATCCACAAGTAATTTCCTATGCATCAGGATTATTAGATCTGGACCAATTCAATTAAACCACCATAGAAAAATAAATCTTAGCAGTTGTATTTACATTATAAATATTTGGATCATTTATTTCTATAACTAATGTCGTCATTGTTTTTTATCATACAACTCTTAGATACATGATGAAGAATGATGAAGCTAAATTGAGGCTAGTGATTTGGATGTTAAAGATTTAGGTGTTCAACAAACATATCAAATATATACAAGGTATATGATAACCAAATGATTAATAACCTAAGTATACTTCCTAAAAATGTTGAACCTAAAATTCCAAACAAATATCCAATAACTGATCACATTCCAAGAGAGTAGTTATACTTGATTGAAGGAGAAGTGCCTTAGTATGCTGACATGGTCAATAATATGATAAAATCATGGGTCCCATTTCTTATAAATTTCCGCCATATTCAAAAACTGAAATCTTAATCCCGATATTACATTTTTGAAAATACATTTCAATGATTATTTCCAATGATTAGGTGATAAAAATATGTTTTCATAAAAGTGAAATTAAATATTTCTTTGATTTTTTTTCAAAATTTAGCTATTTGATGGAACATTTTAGCTCAAAGGAAAATAATGCATTTTTTACAATCTATAATTTATTATACCACTCATTTTAAATATTCTTATCATGTTTTTAAAAGGTATGATAAATGTCGGTTTTCAAGAAATATTTCAAATAGACAACAGATTCCCCAAAATCCACTGGATTTTTGTGATAATTTTGAAGTCTGAGAGATAGATTTTATAGGGCCTTTCACAATGTAATTTACAAATTCTTATATCCTTTGTGGATTTGATTATGTTTCAAAATTAGTGGAGAAAACATCCACAAAGACTGATGATGCTACAATTTTTTGTGATTTTATAAGGGATAAAATATTTTGTGGGTGTGGAGTGCCCAAAGCCATCATAAGTGATTAAGGTACTCACTTTTGAAATAGTATAATGGAGTATTTTTTTAAAAGGGTATGGGTTTCATTATAAAACCTAAACTCTCTATCATACCTAGACTAATGATCAAGATGAAGTGTTCAATAGGGAAATCAAAATAATTTTGGAAAATACAATTAAACCAAAAAATAAGGATTGGAGACAAAAGATTGAGGAAATATTATGGGAATAAAGTATAGCCTAAAAACCCCAAAATATGATGATTCCATATTGGTTTATTTATAAGAAAAAATTTCACCTTCCAATGGAATTAGAGAATAAATCATATTGGGATTTGAGAAAGATAAATTTGGATATTGAAAGCACTAGAAAATTGATAATATTAATGTTCTAGGAGATGGAGGAAATTAAAAGGGAATATTTTGAAAATTCTAGGGCTAAAAAAGAGATAAAAATAGAGTCTCGGGAAAACATGATCCAATTTAAAGACTTTTATCTAGGAGACACAATTGTGTTATTCAACTCAATACTCCAGATGATTCCTGGTAAACTTCATTACAGATGAGAGGTACCATTTATAGTTACACATGTATATCCTTTCATTGTTGTGAATATTATTATGGATGGAGAGATATATCCCATAACTATTAATGGACATAGGTAGAAGAAATTACATGTGAACTTTCCATCAGAGAAAGTAGAGGAGACTACACTCCTCCAACCTATTTATTAATAAATTCCTTTAAGTCATACCAATCCATAACACATTATTTCTTATTTTGATTCAATTAAAAATATTCTTAAATGTTAAATTATACTTTAATGCATTATGTACACTATATCATTAATGTTTGGGGAGGGATCCTTTTTAGTTTAGAATTTTATTTTTTTTAATTTTCTAGTTTTCAAAAAATATATGTTTTTCAAAAATAATTTCATTTCATTCTAAATATTTCTTTCATTTTGAAAATTGTTAGAATAAATGACTATATTTTCACTTATTTTAAACCAAATTTATATTGGTTAAAAAAATTATTCCATGAAACATAGCCTAAATGAATGATGAAAATGACTTTTTTTCGTGTTATGATATTTGTAAAATATTATGAAAAGTCCTTTGATTTTTAAATCCCATACCAAATTTGACTATTTTTAGCCTTGCAATAACATTTTTATTGGGCTTATAAACCCTTTTTTACATTATTTACATTCACAACACTGCTTAAAGAAACAAATATGTTCTTTATTTAACTAGAATTTGATTTATTCTTGTCAAAATGTGATGGTTTGACGTGTTGTTTTTTTAATGATTGATGCTTTTCTTTAGTTTTAAAGCCCCATTTTTAAAAAGAATCCATTTTTATGGCCTTAATTGTATATTTAATCCCTAAATCCAATTGAATCCATGAATAACCAATTATTTTAGCCCCATTACCAATATAAATTCCTTATACAACCATCTATTGAAGGGAAATTTCATGTCTAGTTGACCCTAAGTGTGGGGGGAGATGTTTTGTGTCGCGTTACATCAATTACCAATACTTTGGGTGGAAAATAAAATTTTAAAGATATGATTTTACTGCTGAAAAATTAATTCTATTAAAAATTGTTACTTTTCATTACTTCTCGGATAAAATAATATGGGCCTTCTTGGATCTCCCAAAGGAGAAAAAAATTCGTGAATATTTGGAGATTTAAAATAATTCTTGAAATTTTGAGAATAAGTTGTTGTGATAAAGATGAAGAATTGGGGAATGTATAAGATTTACATGAAAAAGATTTTGATATTATTTTCTAGATGATTTTATAATATAGGTAGTGATGAGGAAAACAAACTTGAGTAAAAATTAGAATCATGAAAAGTTTCTTCAAAAATGTGTCAAGCCCTCCTCATTCAGAATTATAATTTTGGCATCTAAATCCTACCAATTGAAATTCACAGAACAACCCAAAAAAATCCTCCTAAAAATTACATGTTCTCGACTCACATTAGATGTATATTCAGTAATTTATCAATCATTTGGTGACTCTTTCATGGGATTGTATGATAAAATAATTTCTAAAAATTTGAAATTTTTTAGATGAGTGAAAATTATAGTGAAGTAGTTTTTTTGCATAAGATGTGAAATTAAGTGAAAATATATTGAATAGTATGAAATTTGAACATGAAAAAAATTAGATTTTGTGATATCTTATATTTCTTATTTATGAAATATTGATTGATCTCATGGGTATGCATTTTGAATTTTCTTTGATTTTATATTGATTCTTACTTGTCTAGGAGTCCTAGTTCTAAATGTTGGGGAATTGATAGAGATTATATTTACATCATTTTTCATATGTTTTTCAATGATTTAATCCCTTCCAATTTAGGAGTTGGAGTTTATTTTCCTCATTTTTGGATTTTTGATGTGTTTTGGGCTAAAACATGAAAATTTTCTTAATTCTTGAATTTTAAAAGATTTTAATCATTTTTTAATTTCAAGAATAAATTTTAAAATATTGATATAATTTGATTTATATTTTTTTGGGATTCCTATATTTTTATATTTAACTTCTTCTTTTTTACCAGGTGTTAATTCAAACATCCACATTCCCTAAAAAATGATCAAGTTGAAAAGTTTTTATGGTTGATAAATTGGACCCAACCTCAGTAAATGAGGCATAACTCAGAATAACCAACTACAATTTATGTGATTATAGATGGATTTGAAATAAAATTTCAAGTCATTTATATCCATTATATATAATAGATATATTTCCTTATTAATGCAGTCATTAGATGCTCCAAATTGACGGATTATTTAAGAGACATTTTGGATACAAAGAGTGTGACTAAATAATTAGGTCATAAAATATTTTATACATGAACAATATAACTGAAATTTATGGGATTGATACAGAACTCAATTACACACAATATATAATAAGGAACCATTGTGTTATTAAATCATCTTCTAGAAGAAATAAGAGCAATCCATTAGAGAACATATTCTAGAGGATAATTTTTATTGTTTTCTTTTTAACTCATTTCTTCTTCTTATTTTTTTAATTCCTTATTCTTCTCCATTATTCTCGATTACCATTACTAGGGTGGGGTAACATTTGGAGTGATTGGGGAAGGTCGAGGATTTTATTTTTTAGTTCTTGAGTTCTTGGGATTTATCGAAAAAAAAATATTTCCCTTTTCTAAAATGTTGCCTTCAATTTATAATAGCAGTTTCTATTATCAAGTATGATCATATTCTGTTTTTGAATATTTGATTTGTTTTATCATTGGATAATAATCATTAACTACATCCACTAGGTTATAGTTTATATATGATTGAATAGACCACAAATTAGTGGTGAAGTATTGAATGATCATTAGTACGCATTGTTGGTTTAGATTATATTCTTGATTGTTTGGGATAAACAAGACCCGATGAGGTATTGACTATGTTAATTGATGATATTCACTATAAATCTCTCGCATAAAAAAATAGTATAGAAAACTGAGATCTTGGAATAATTTTCCATCACCTTCGCCAATTGAATAAATGAGTGAGATGATGAAATTATGGAATCTTACTTTAATTGAATTTTCATAAGAGGATTGGGTAAATTGGAACTAGGATAGAACTGAAATTGAAAAACAAACCCTAAATTGATCTCCCTCCCCATGTACATTTTTTCAATCAGTTTTGTTGAAATTTTCTTCCCTAACTTTACCTTAATTTCATTATTTATTTATTTTCTTTCTTTTGTTTACAAAACAAAACAATTTTCAAGAAACCCTGTTATTTTTATAATTAAATGTAGCAAACAATTTTTTGTGAAATCTTTTTCGGGAGACTAACTAGGTTTAATCACTATTCTATACTGAGCTAATATAAAAATATTCCTCACTCCATGATGAACATGCATCAATATGATTCGGAAATTTTAAACAATCCTTAGATGTTTCATGATTTTAATAAACAAAATATCGTTTGTAAAATATTTCTACAACTAAATTATTGAATCCTAATATATTAATACTTCATCCATTTTATTTCCACATAAGTTCTTCCTTTTATAGGGTTTAACCTTTACAAATGATAATTTACTCATAGAATTCCCAAGTTCTCCACATTTAGGACAAAGAAATGTAAATTAATCTATGGGATGTGATTTATTTCCTTCTATAATACTATTTATTTTTTCACGACAATTCATTTCATTATAACATTCATTTCCACAAATAAATTATTTTTCCCTCTAATACACCTTCTTTTCAATATAATTATAAGGACACAGCCTTAAAAATTACATAATCTTGAATTAAACGAATAATTCACTTTGAGGATATTTTCAGGTTTAGAGTTTTTGAGAAATAGGACATAAATATTACATATCAACTTGAAAAATTACAAATTAGACACTTCTACCTAGTTTCCATTCTTTTCATAAAATAAAAAAATCTTGAAAAAAAATCATGTCTAGTTCCATGTTTCAGACAACATGAATTTTCCTTGATCCCATCCTTGACCACATTCATCTTTATGTCGTGTGAAAAACTATTCAAAACATGGGATGAGCATAAAAATCTCAATAATTCTTATCAAATAATGAAATGAATCATTAACCCATCATTAAATATAAATCAATGAAACCATACTTTTCAGTCATAACATACCTCTTGATATCATAAAATTTATTAATAACCCACAAAAATCATAAATCATAAAGGTAAATTGTGGTATAAAAAACATATTTACAATGTAGATATCACACCTAAATATAGAGTTATGTTGGAATACCCATCACAGTATATTCCATAAATCTCATAGGATAAACATTAACATTTACCTCTGTCGCGTTACCCAATGCATTGGAGAGCTATCTCGGTCTCACCCACCCTAGGTTTATCAAGGAAGCACCCGTATACATAAACAATGCCCAAAAAACATAACATATTCATAACATATAAAAAAAGATTAAAGTAAAGATAACATTTCCAAATTATAATCATAGTATATCATTTCACAATATTAGCATAATCAATGCTTTATCAAACCATTTTAAAAACCATTAAAGAATGAGATTTTTTAATCAAAGTGTCCCATACCACTTTCAAGATTTTGAAAGAAATTTTAATTTGAAAACATTAATGCCCATATAAATAAATCCTTGAAACTATTTTCAAAACATTGACATTAATGGGAAATATTTATAAGAATAAATCTTAAAAATATTTAAAATGATATTTTAGTAAAGAGAACCTAACCAAATGAGAGACACTTAAATACAACTAATTGAGGAATAAAATTCAATAAAAACTTTATAATATCATGATAATAAAGGGATTGTTGGTATAATATACCAAAGGAGAGTATATACACCATATAAAAGTGAATTGGTGCATAACAACAATGAAGTCTCAATGGAATGTAATTTGAGAAGAAATCCCTTATAAGGATGGTGTCCTTAGATTATTGATAAATCAATTACTTAATTATGTGTAAAAAATTTAAATACACACAATATTATGGGATATTATTTGTAAATAAATCTAATAACATTACACATATTTTGGTAAAACAACACAAATGACTGGGAAGTTTAACTCAATGAATGGAAATTGAGTTAAAATTACTCTTATCAAGTTCATATCGATGACTTGAGAATTTATCAATGGAGTGATTATGTGAATAAAAATTATACCCACACAAATGGGAGTGTAAATTAAAAGATAAATAAATAAAGATTGATTCTTCACATAATCATATCATGACATAATTAAGAATTATATTATTAACAAAAGGAATGGAAATTGGGTTAAAAAGTTCCCTTACCGATTTCGTAACTTACAAAATATACACCACATGAAAGAAGGATCATAAAATAATGATGTAAATACCCATAAATTAAAGTATATTATACAAATAATACAATCATCGGCATTACATACACCACGAAAAGGAAATAATGGCAAACATAGCATGAATCTCACGGGAATAAAAAGTGATATTAAAACCCCTTACCACGTTGTAATCAATTGAGTCGTATAAAAAGGTTAATAAACACCAAATGAGTAATATAATACCATGAATATAAATATAATCATGATAATATATATCAAATGGAAGTACATAATAAACCATAAGCAATAAATAAGTGGAGAACAATGGAAATATCACAGAATTAAAACTGACATAAGAAACTCCTTACCTCATGTCCAACTAGACCCGTTCGTTCTTTAATCTCACGAATTATAAGATAAAGTTGATTTATAATTGATTAATAACCTTTTTCAAGTTTATAATTTCTTTTATATCAATTATTACCATGTTATAAACAATATTCAATTATTTATGTTAATAATGGTCGTTTTGTCGATATTTGGTACTTGAGTAAAAAATGAACTTCTTATAATTACAAGTTCTTCATGAGGTCAAAAGTCTAGTATATCCAGAATTATATTCAATATTTAGATATAATATATATAATATATATAATATATATCCATTATATGTATTTATTTATAATATTACGTAAAATTTGGAGATATGAAATTAAATTCACTGTTCATGGAGATGGTAAGTCGTACGTACGCATAAATGCTACGTTCATTCCTATTTCATATTTAATGGAATGAAAACATTATGATACCTAGGTATATTATAATAATATTATAATATAATATGATATATATGTTACAAGATTTCATTAACACCATCATTTATACTTTCCATGTATGTCATTAACGATTCATATCACCTTGAGGGGGCGGTAGTCCGCACTTCCTCAAATGAAATTATCGTATTTACACATATTGGAGAGAATACAGGTATGTTTGTAAATAAAAATTACAAAATAATAGATAAAACATAAACATAAAATATATCATATATAAATACAGTTCCATCATAATGGCCACCATGAGAGGTGGTAGGATAAGATTGAACAATCATCGTTTTGTGAGGCAGTAGATCGTCGCCCACAGAAACAATATGTTTTTACCCATTAGATGGAGGTTTATGTAAGTATAGTTTGAATACATTTCATAAAAACAACCTAGTATACTTACTATATTGTCATTATTATTTAATTAAGGAATAAAAAGAGTTTATGGGGTTGGAGAAGTAAAATAAAACAAAAGAACATAAGAGAAGATGTTACCTTTAAATCAGGTATCTCCCTCTGGATTGAATCAAAAGGTTTATATGAATTGACTTATACCAAGATAATGGATTATAGGAGGAGGAGAGGGATGTAGGGATCTTAATTTGTCATAGTTTGGATGATCCAAGGGGCTTGAGAAGTGTGGGGAATGGGATAGAAGTTAGTGCTTTTTATAAGGGTGAGGAGGGGCTCTTTAAGAAAGTGCAAAAATATTATTTTATTATAAAATGATTTTCGGTTTATAATGGTCCAAAACATATTAAACTAGAATATAGGATGACTCGTGTTCTAAATAAAATCATCCAACAAAAATTGAATAGGTTTTGGATATTGCTTTAATCTTTATAATCTTATTTATTTAAATCATTCATTAATGAGGTAAACAGTGTATCATTATTGTGTCATAAATAATTTTATTTATTTGATGTCTAAAAATTATAAGACAAATATCATGATTTATTAAATATTTTTAGCTTTAAAATAATAATTTATAGTTGAATATATAACTTATATAACTCTATGTAAAAATTTATTTACTAAAATAAATATTTTTATGTCATTTTCGTCTTTACATTAAATTAATTAGTATAAAGTATCATTATCACTCCCAAGTGTCTCCATGGGGTCCAAAAATAGACCCAAGGATGTCCATGATCGTAAATGTATCAACCAATAGGATTAAGACACATGTTAGTGTAATTTAATATTATTATAATAATATTTTTATACCCTTATTTACCAGATTTACCCTTTAACCATGGTAAATAAAGTTTTAACTAAAGTAAATATTCATAATGTCTAAAAATAATAGTTACCTATTTATACAATTTGGAAATCCTGATTCTAAATATGGAATAAATTTTTCCAAATTCAAAACATATAAGTGTAAAAAATTAATTTAAAATTAATTCCTTTTTTCAAAACAAGAAACATGTATTTAAGAAATAATAACTATCAAAAGATTGACACTTATTTTTGTCCAATTTCAAAGTGAAATTACTTCCAATGAACAAAATTGGATTAAATGGTAAAAATATAATCTAATTACACTTTAAAACCATTTAAAAAAGATAATATAACCATATAAATAAATTATACTAAAAGGATGTTGTGAATTTAAATACAGTTTTTCACTATTCAATAAAAAATGACCTTTTTTAGAAAAAAAACAAAAATTGTATCCAAAGTAAATTTTGATGTCCCGATTCTAAAGAAGAATATTAATTTGTGAAATATAACATATAAAAGAGGCCAAATCTATATTTAAATAGGGTTCTCCATCAAAAGGTGGTAAATCAACCTTTTAATGAATATGAGAGTATTTATGATTAAAATTAGAATCTTTCTTAATTTAAGCCACTAAAATTTATTAGATAAATGTTAAAACATTTAAAAAAATGTATTCTAATATTTTAGTTTTTTCAGTCCATTCTTTCCAATACAATGTCTAGGCGTTAACAACCATTTAAAATAATATTATATTATTATTTTTCAGTATGACTTTGCATTTTGTGCAACGCAAGATTTCAAAGAAACATGTTGTTGTGTATCGGGTATGACATTTAACATAGCATCCACTTTAAAGTAAAATTAATATTTAATTCAAAAATATTAATAAATAATAAAATTTTATATTCTTTATTTACATGGGATGTTACATCCTTCCTCCATTTTGGGAATTGCGTCCTCACAATTTTAAAATTGGGCTTGGAAACATCATTAAAAGTCCCAAATCGGAAAAATAATCAATAAAAATATCACATTATAATAAAATAAGAGAAGTAAAAAGGTCACCTGAGACAAAAAATATAAGGATTACATGAAAACATGGATATGGGAGAGAAACTAACTCTCATAGATTAACAGAGAGTAATAGAGAACTTGATCCCAGAAAGTTAACCACCACAATACCATAAATTTGTGGTTGGGTAAAAGTCTGATGATAAAAGAGAGATTATAACATTTTTTTCTACAAGATCATTTTTATAGAGTTGAAGAATTTTATTAATAACTAGAATAATATCGTATGGAAATATGCTTACTTGTCATGTAGAGTGTCATCCTTTAATAAAATTCTACCACAAACTCATATTTTATCCAAACGGTAAGTATTCAAGATGACTTGGTCAGACTTGAAGTTCTATAATAAAATTCTAGAGTGTTACATTATCTACAAGAGAAGTACTATATAATTCCCCTATCTTTAGACAACAACCAAAACCAAGATTGGTTAGTACAAGATCAAACTTTCCCGAAAAGGATAATCCATTATAAAAATAAATACCACTCTTAATCTCCAAAATTCAATAAAAAGAACCCATAGTTCAAGAAAGACCATTCAATATACAATTGTCCATAAAATTCTTCAAAATAATCCTAACTAAGATTGAAATACAAAACTCAGAAGGATATAATCGCATAGTCTTCCACAGTAAATCTTAACATTTATCTCCAAAAACATCAACTACTCTTAAAGTCTCAAACTGAAGTGTAATTAACCTAAACACATATTCTCTATAACAGATTAATCATTTCTATAAATAACTCAAATTACCTTATGTTCACAATAAAAACCTATATTCTTCCAAAATAATATTTCAACCATTACTCCTCAAATTAAATCCCATAGTATTATATTTTCCTTAAGCATATAGTATTCCTGAAAGAGAGAATTTATTCAAAAATAACCTTTATTACTTAATACCCAAATAATTTTCCTATACCAATAATGTTTATTTGATAAAACATAAGATCCCAAATAAACTTATTCTTGATCCATAAAATCATTTAACTAAAAAGAATTAGTCTTACTAACTATGGACCTCATGTAGTCCAGTGATAGGAGATAAATCCCAAACTCACTTTATTTATGGGTTTGATTCCCAAAGCTTTGTCTGACGTAACGGGTTGTCACACAGTTTGTGTGCTTTTCATTTTCAAAAACTATACAGTTTCATAAATTTTCAAAAAAATAATAACCATAACGTATTTTATCCTCAAAGGTTATCTAATACCTTTCATTTTTCACCCCAAAATGTAATAACCATTTATCACCTCTAAAATAACTATGACTCTTTCTAATATGATAACCATTAGGGTTATGTCACTTATGCTAAAACACCTCCACAACCTCTAAAGTTATCTAAACTGAGCTCTGATACCCTCTATAAGGACCCAGCCTTAAAACATTACATAATCTTGAATTAAATGAATAATTCACATTGAGGATCTTTTCAGGTTTAGAGTTTTAGAGAATTAGGACATAACAATTAAATATCAACTTGAAAAATTAAAAAGTAAAAACTTCTACTCAGTTTCCATTTTTTCATAAAATAAAAACCATTGAAAAAAATTCATGTCTAGTTCCATGTTTTAGACAGCATGAATTTTCATTGATCCCATCCTTAACCCTATTCATGTTTAAGTCCTGCGAAAAACATTTCAAAACATGGGATGAGCATAAAAAGCTCAGTAAGGGTTATAAAATAAGGAAACAAAACATTAACCCATCAATAGATACAAATAAATGAAACCATACTTTTCAATCACAACATACCTCGTGAAATCATAAGATTTATGAATAACACGTAGAATTAAATAATCATAAAGGTATCCCGTTGCATAAAAAACATACTTACATTTTATTTATCAAATCTACATAGGGAGTTACGTTGGAATTCCCATCAAATTATATTCCCAAAATCTCTTAAGAGAAAAATTAACGTTTACCTCTGTCACATTACCCAATGCATTGGAGAGATATCTCGGGCTCACCCGCCCTAGCATTATCATGGAACCACCCATATACGTAAACAATTCCCAATAACCATGACATATTCATAAAACAAAATATAATAATAAAAAAAAGATAACATTTCCATATTTCAATCATAATATATCATTTCTAGATATTGACATAATCAATACTTTATCAAAAAATTTAATGAAGAGATTTTTGAATCAAAGTGTCCCATACCACATTGAAGATTTTGAAAGAAATTTTAATTTCAAAACATTTATTTTCATATAAATAAATCCTTGAAACTATTTTCAAAACATGGACATTAATGTGAAATATTTAGGGGAATAAATCTTTAAAATAATTAAAATGATATTTTAGTTAAAGAGTTCCTTACCAAATGAGAGACGCTTAAATACAACTAATTGAGAAGAAAAATTCAATCAAAACATTATAATATTGTAGGAATAAAGGGATTCATGATATAATATGTAAAAAGATAGTATATACACCATATAAATGTGAATTGGTGCATAACAACAATGAAGTCTCAATTGAATGGAATTGGAGACTAAATCCCTTATAAAGATGGTATCCTTAGATTAAGGATAAATAAATTACATAATTATGTGTGAAAAATATAAATACACTAAATAATATTGGATATTCCGTGTAAATAAATATGAGAACATCCTCACATATTTTTTTAAAAACTACACCAATGACTTGGAAGTTTAACTCAATGAATGTAAATTGAGTTAAAATTACTCTAATCAATTACATATCGATGAATTGAGAATTTATAAATGGAGTGATTATGTGTATCAAAAGTATATCCTAGAAATGGGGAGTGGAAATTACAAAATTATTAAATAAACAGTTAATCCACACATAATCATATCATGACATAATTAATAATTAGAAGATTAACTCAAGGAATAGACATCGTGTTAAAAAGTTCCCTTGCCAATTTGGTAAATTATGAAACATACACCACATGAAAGAAGGATCATAAAATGAGGATGTAAATATGCATAAATTAATTTATATTATACAAAGAATACAATCATGGGTAGTAAATATACAACACAAAAGGAAATAATGGCAAACATTGCATGAATCTCATGGGAATAAAAAGTGAGATTAAAACCCCTTACCACGTTTTAATCAATCGATTCATATAACCAAAAGTTAATAAACACCAAATGAATCACATAATACCATGAATATAAATATATCCATGATAATATATATCAAATGGGAGTACAAAAATACACCACATTCAAGAAATAATTGGTGGACAATGGAAATCTCACAGAATTAAAAAGTGAGATAAGAAACCCCTTACACCGTGTTCGTCTTGACCAGTTTATTATTTAATCTATTGAATAATAATCTAATCCTAATTTATACTTGCTTAAGAACATTTTTAAAATTTATTTTTTCTTTTATATCACTTATTACCATGTTATAAACATTATGAAATCATTTAAGTTAATAATGGGCGTTTTGTCGATATTTGGTACTTAAGTCAAAAATGAACTTCTTATAATTACAAGTTGTTTATGTGTTAAAAATTACAGTATATAAAAAATGATATTCATGATTTACATATAATATATATAATATATATCCATTAAATATATGTATTTATTATATTACATAACATTTGGAGATATGAAATGAAATGCACCGTTCATGGAGACGGTAAGCCGTACATATGCATAAACGCTACATTCATTTCTATTTCATATTTAATTGATGAAAAACTTTATTATAGATAGATATATTATAATTAGAGTATAATATTATATTATATATATTTTACATAATTTCATTAACACCATCCTTTGTACGTTCCATGTATGTCATGAAAAAATCATATCACCTTGATGGGGCGGTAGTCCACACTTCCTCAAATGAAATTATCATATTGACACATGTTGGAAAGCATAAAGGTATGTTTGTGAATAAAAATTACATAAGAATAGAGAAAACATAAACATAATATATATCATATATAAATGCAGTTCCATCATAATGGACACCATGAGAGGTGGTAGGAGAAGTTTGAACAATCATCGTTTCGTGAGGCAGTAGTTCATCGTCCACAGAAACAGTATGATCTCTAGCCATTAGATGGAGGTGTTTGTAATTATAGTTCAAATTGTTCTCATAAAAACAACCTATTATATTTATGATAATATTTTTGTTATAAAATAAATGAATAAAATGATTTTATGGGATTGGATAAGTAAAATAAAACAAAAGAACTTAAGAGAAGATGTTACCTTAAAATCGGGTATCTTCCATTGGTTTGAACCAAAAGGTTTACATGAATTGCCTTCTTCCATGGGAAAGGCTTCTAGTAGGATAATAGGGATGTAGGGAGATTAATTAGGCAGATATTTTACTGGAAAAGGGGCTTGATAAGTGTGAGTAATGGGTTATAAGTGAAGGAATTTTTATAAGGGGGAGGAGGGGCTCTTTTGGAAAGTTTAAAAATATTATTTTATTATATTATGATATTTAGTTTATAAAGGTAAAAAACTTATTCATGTCAAATATAATGTGACTCATGTTCGAAATAAAATCATACAATTTGAATTGGACAGGTTTTGTATATTTTTTTAATCATTATAATCTTATTTATTTAAATCATTCATTAATGAGGTAAACACTGCATCGTTATTCTGTCATAAATAAATTATTTATTTGATATCTAAAAATTAGAAAAATAAAATCATGATGTAGGAAATATTTTTTTCATTCAAATTAATATTTATAGTTGAATATATAACTTATATAACCTCATGTAAAAAATTTATTTACTAAAATATATATGTTTATGTCATTTTGGTATTTACTTTTAATTAATTAACAAAAAGTGTCATTAGCACTCCCAAGTGGCTCCATGGTGACACAAAATCGACCCAATGATTACCATTGTCAGAAATGTATCATCAAATCTAATTAGGACACATGCTAGGGTAATTTTATATTATTATTATAATATTCTTTTACCCTTATTTAACAGATTTACCCTTTAACCCTGGTAAATAAAATTTTTACAGAAGTAAATATTCATAATGTCTAAAAATAAAAGTTACCTATTTAAACAATTTTTACCTCCTGATTCCAAATATGGAATCCATTTTTCCAAATTCAAAACATATAAGTGTAAAAAATTAATTTAAAATTAATTCTTGTTGTCAAAATAAAAAGCGGGTTTTTATGAAATAATAACTATCAAAATATTGACACTTATTTATGTCCAATTTGAAAGTGAAATTACTTCCAATTACCAAAATTGGATTAAATGGTAAAAATATAATCTAATTAAACTTTAAACCCATTTAAAAAGATAATCTAACCCAATAAATAAATTATATTAAAAGGTAGTTATGAATTTAAATACGGTATTTTCACTATTCATAAAAAATGAACTTTATCCAAAAAATACCAAAATTTTCTCCAAAGAAAATTTTGATGTCCCGATTCTAAATAAGAATATTATTTTTTCAAATTGAACATATAAAAGTTACCAAAACTAGATATAAAGAGGGATCACCATCAAAAGTTGGTAAATTGACATTTTAATGAATATTAGAGTATTTATGCTTAAAATCAGATTCTTCCTTATTTTAATCCTCTAAAATTTATTGGAAAAATGTTAAAACATTTAATGAACATGTATATGAATATTATAGTTAGTTCTTTCCATGCCCACTAATACAAAGACTAGGCATTAAATACCATTTAAAATAATATTATATTATTATTTTTCAGTATGACTTAGCATTGTGTGCAACATAAGATTTAAAATAAACCCGCTGTTTCATATTGGGTATGCCATCGAACATAGAATCCCCTTTTAAGTAAAATTAATATTTCATTCAAAAATATTAATAAATTTGAAAATGTTATATTTTTTATTTACTTGGGATGTTACAATAATTCACCTTAGGATTAACATAGTTCAGTCATTGTTATCATATATTCAAATCCGATATAATGGATTGTAATGAAAATGTGAATTATCTAAATCATATCATAGAGAGTGTCAAACCAGGTGAATAGTAAGGCTCATTTTTGTGCACCAACAAACAATCAGGTCAATCTTATTGTACCCTTTTCAGAGTTGTTACCCCTGGTACATTAGTTCTAGAAACACACCCACTTGTAGTATAATGATAGGGATTTGTTTTCTAGTAAAAACCCCATAATCTATTTCTTACAAAACATTATTATGTTCTTTTATACTTACCATAAAATTAAATCATATATTTTTTATCCCTAATGAATTCTTTCCGAAATCTGCTACACAAAGTTTCAATAAACTACCTCTAATACTAACTGTAGCAACCCTAACCTCGGTGTCCCATAGTCATTGTCTACTTTTTTACATTGGCATAAGATACAAGGAATTGTATCCTAAGGGAATGAGTAGTTTAATAGTCTTTGTAAACTAGATATATACTTGAGTATTTTATTACATTTGAAAAAAATACAAAATAATTATTTTTTCGAGAATAACATTATTCCCTCTAGGATATCATTTCTCATCAATCAGAGTAAAATTATTGGATTCAGTGGAATGGAAAAAATAATGTTCAAATAAAATTGTGAGAAATTATTAAGAACAAAAAAACTCTTATGAATCAATATGCCTAATAAATGAGGCAAGGTAAATAACTAAACACACATTTCATATAAATTTTTTAATGTTTAATAAATATGGAAAGATAATAACTAAAAACACATTCCATTTAAATAGATTTATAAGGAATAATCCATATAGAAAATTAAAAAAAACACACATGACATTAAAATCACTAGATAGGGAATAATAAACATGGCATAGTAAATAACTGAAAACACATTTAATTTAGAAAATAAAATAAGAATAAAATACTTCTAGATAAAATATTATTGTGGAAATATCATTTAAATTAATAATTGAGTTATAAATGGAAAAAAAATTAATTATTTGATTTCTTATTATAGGAACATGATACCTCAACCATTAAGATCAGTCTTTAAGATAATTTAAATCTAATGGGTAGAAACCCTTTTAAATATTGCTATAAAAATGTTTCATCTCAGGATACATGTCAATGCATTAAGGATATATCTATAAATAGTCCCTACATGTGTCTTCATGTTCAAATAATTGCTCATATATCACATAATCAAATTAATTCATGAATAATGTACCATATCATTAGATATCTAGATTCAGTGAAGAATAAGGACTTATCAATATTTCCATAGATAAAAAAATTTCAATTTAGAAAACCATATGTAAAAAATGATACATGATATAAGAAATAAACATATCAATGATAAATAATATGAATATTTTGGGTGAATTTAATGTATAATTATCACAAGAAAGTTAATATTCCAAGGTAGAATTAATGACTAAAAATGAATCAAGAAAATTAATGTTGAGATTTTATTTGGAAAAAATTATCATAAACTATCCACATAATTAATATAGATAGTATCAATGTAACATATACCCCTTGGATTAATAATAAAGATTGTTTTCATAAATGAGTATAAATATCTTGAAAAAATTAAAAACCTTCTTAAGGAAAATATCCTTTACATTTTGAAAAGCACCTTTTAATACTAAAATTTAAAAGAAAATTTAGAAAATAATATTCATTGAAAATAACATTAGAATCATATAAAATAAAATTTAAATCATTTTTTGGACATGATAGCTATAATTCTTTTTCATTCTGTACACATTAAAACAATGATTCCTTTCAGTTTTTCTATAAACCCCAAACTGAAATGTATTTAAATTTTCATGAATATTCCTTTCAAAAAACTGTATAAAAAGTAAAAATTGGTAAAAATTTATTTTATAAATCATTATGATATTATTTAAATCTTCTTTTTATTTTTTGAGAACACTGCTATGGGAGAAAACATATTTTTGACCAAAGAGGGACATAATATAGTATTTTATATAAAAGAAATCTAAAAATATTTAATTACCAAAGACTTGGAATATGATTTTATTAAATTAAAATTTCATAACTAACCATATTATAAGTAACTTAAATGTTTTTGTTAAATAATTATGAAATAATTTCCTACAATTTAAATTCAGGAATAAACATTCTCGATTTGAATGGGATTTTAAAATAAACCCTAAAAATAATAATTATGTTGAAGTGAAACTTAATCAATGAAATTATTATGGGTATCAACTATAAAAAATATTTTTAAGTAAAATATAATATTATCACAATTAATTAAACACATAATATAATAATATCACAGATGAAAAATAAGTAATATAAACTGATGAAAAGAAATTATGTTATGAAATTATTTAACATGAGGTTACTTTTATGTCGAATCTCCTTAGTTCAAAACATTCAAATCAAAACTTAAAACACCCATAATTATTATGGAATAATGACATTACATTACAAATCATAGTATATTTACCATATAAAATAAATTAGGTATATAACATTACAATATACCTCAGTTAAGGGAAATTGAGATGATGTCTCTTACCTTATGGTTTCCTTCAGTTGAACCTGATTTAACCTCCTATATTTTTTTCATGTTATTAAGTTATACCATACCCATGTTAATATTTATAAAATTATGTATGATCTTTTTATTACATTTTATCACTATTTTCTTGATAATATTTATTAATATCAATATTTCATGTGTTAATTTCAATTTATTCTCACGTGTATTGTGTCATGAAATATCTAGTTAAATTTAATATAATATATATCCATAATATATATACATATGTAAATGTTATAAATATCATATTTACTCAGTAGATACATTATTATAAACACTTAAAAATGTCGAATAGTGAAAATTAATTTCATCGCTTCATGGAGATTCTAGGTTGTAAATATACACAAGAGATGATAGGATTCCCTTAAGGAGTGAAAGGGTAAGGAAGTCGGTGATATATTAATTTTTCCAATTTAATATCATATCTTAAAACATATATTAATTAATTTTATCCTTATTACATTCCGTGTAAATTTTATGTGAAAAATTAATCATATTACTTCCGGAGGAGGTAGTCCACCTTACACTAGAGAAACATAACCATATTTGAAATGGAATAGAACATAAATATTTATACATGATATTAAAATTTAAAATGTATAATAATATATTAAATAAAATATAAATTTTAAAAATACATAAATATCCCCAAAATTGAAAGGTGGTCGTGGAAAATCATCTACATCGATTCGCGAGGTGGTATTTTGTCGTATACACAATTAATGATTTTTCCCATTTTATTGTAGTGGATATGAATAATTAGTATTCCATAAACATAATAACATCCCAGTATATGTTATACACTAGTTTTATTATATTTTAAGTGCTAAAATTTAGTTACCTAGTCCTTTCACACATAGATATCACATCATTTTTTAATAATATTGATTATGATACACAAACTTTTGCTTGAGGCCCGTAATAGTTTAGGGTTTTTGGAATCTTGGAATCCAAAAAACCTATTCCATAGGTAAACTCTATCTTCTCAAAAATTTATCCTCATAAATAGAACCATTATTATATATATCATACTCAATACATTTATTCAAAACATAGGGAAAGTAACAATATAAAATTGTCACCTTAGATGCCTAGTAAGGGTAAAAAAGGAGATACATAAGCATAATATGAACATAAGGCCATGAGATCATGGAAATAAAATTTTAAAACTATACCCATAATATGAATTATCATTATAATGATCCATGTAATAGAATTTGGTAGTTCATAAGACATATATCATAAGTTAATAAAATAACATGATCCATGATGTCATAACATTGACATAAGGCATTTATTTGTGGCATAAAGATAAGCATAGAAAATATAATTTCAAGTATAACCCCTAAGAAATTAATAATTATATCATAACCCATTAAATGAAATGGGTTTAATAAACATCTTATCTTACCATAACATTTGGAAAAGAGATACGTTTCATAATCATTTTGTTATTTCATCATAGCATAACCTGTGGAAAAAAGGAAGGTTTCATAAGAATTTTCCCATCGTATAAAATGTGAATATAAATGGCTTTCCTAAAATTATAGTCATGTTAAAATATTGATAAAAATAAAAATGATTTTATCCTTGGTTCGTTTCCCCAAAAAAACAAAAGTTACATTGAAGGATGTGATCTTAGATGGAGAATTATTTTTAATGATAATTTAATTGGAGAATTTCATGAGGAAGATAAATTTTATTTGAAAATCACATTTTAAAATTAAAAATTCTTAAAATATTCGGGAAATGATATTATTTTAATAATAATATTGATAATATATAATGGAATCTTTAAAAAATCGAATGAAACATTTTTAGGAAAATATCTTTTCTGCATTGAAATATACTTTTTAAAACATAATTTTTCATAAACATTTTCATCGAAGATAAGATTTAATGCGTATAAATTAATCTTCAAATAAAATTATTATCATAATAGAGGAAAAATTCATTTATTCCGTACATATTAATATAAGGAATCCTGTTTTATTTTTTGTAAAATCAATATTAGAATTGTTTAGAAAATCACATGTAGGTTCCTTTCATAAAATTTAATAAAAATTCAAACATGGGTAAAACCATTTTTAATAAATAATTTTAAAATTATTAAAAACTTTTAAAAAAATAAAACATTTTTATAATTCATGGTTTTTTAAGAAATTTTTTTTTAATAGAGGAGAGAAATAAAGTTGTTTTTATGAAAAAATTTTTTGAACTCTTGAGTACATAAAGAGAGAAAAATTAAAGGGAAAAGATTTATTCTCCTAACATGAAAATAGACAAATAAAATTAATTAGTTTCTTGATATATAGATCATAACATTCTATCATACGAAACATGGTCAAAAAAATCTAGGTAAATGATGAGATTGTAACCCAAAATCTTTACCGCTTTGGAAACATTGAAATACCAGACCCATAAAGGAATATCATTAAATACATCTTAAAATATAATGTGGATAAATAAATTTAGGGTATTAAAAGTAAATGGGGATTTATATTCATCATGTACAATGATCTAGGTTCATAACATAATCATATGTCTCAATAAGAGAAAATTGAGATAAAAATAATCTAACCAATTTGGTATATTTTGAGATGTAAACCCTATAAAAGAGATATAATAAAATGAATTTTAAACCTCATTTATTTTGTAAAAAAATCCTCATAAAATAAATACAGGAATAGTACAAATACCACATAAAAGAAATAGGTGGTGAATATGGCATTTTTTCACATAACTAACAAGTGAGATGAAAATCCTTTACCGCATCAGTAATCTTTTGCATCGTAATCCCAAATAAAGAATAACATCAAATAAAAAATTAATTGAAATTAAAATAATGATATTAATTATGAAAATCACAAATGGGGAAGTATATGAATCACACAAAAGAAACAAGCGGTGAATTTTCTTAAGACTCCTATATATAAAAGAGATACTAGAAATCCCTTGCCATAAGTATTGACCTCCATAATACACATTCAAGCCTCATTTAATCTAAATATAAGTTAATAATACATATTTAATAGAGAAATATATATACATATCTATCATATATTATTTTTTTATTACCTATTATTACCCGTTTAATAACAATTCCATGTTAAAGTTTCATTTTGGGTAACAACCACTTTGTTTTCTATATATGATTTTTTTTATTTCTGGTCATATTAATTTGATAATGGTTATTTAATATCTATAATTTTCTACATGATATATATATATTATATTCAGTATATATTTATTTATTGTAATCTATAATATATAGAGATATAAAATGAAATATTCTCTTCATGGATACGGTATGTCAGATGTACACAAGAACGCTATTTCCATTTTCCCAGAATATTGATGCAAAAAATTAAATAATATATTATAATTCAAGAATAATTTTATGACATATATTTAAAAAAAATTCCTTAAACCTAGCTTTATTATGTTCTATGAAAATTATGAATGAATTATATTACTTCGAAAGGCAGTAGCCCACCGTACACCCAAACAATGTCATTGTATCCCCGAAAAGTGTAAACAATAATGGTATGCGGGATATGATAACTTATAAAGCCTATTTATATCATAAATATAATATATATACAATAAATACATTATTATTTCCAATTGTGGGAGGTGTTAATTGAAAAATGAATGGGATTGGTTCGTGAGGTGATAGTCTTTCAAACACGTTAAAGATGGTTCCAGACCCATTTGATGGAAATAGATTTGGTTGTTGTCTGTGACCATAACATAATGAAAAAAATAATTATATTGAATTTATGAAGGATATTATATCCTAATTTTGTAATAATCATTTATATAGTTGGCAGAATAAATAAATAAAAATATTTTTGGTTAACATTACCACTTCTCTAGATATCCCCCTTAGGTTTGCACTAAAATCCTTCCAAAGAGAGATTTATTTAAAAAATATGGTTTATAGAATGGTATTATGGAATTTTAGAATTTATTTTTGTAATTATTGTCTTATAAAAAGGGTTTTAAGTTGTTAAGAGGATATGTGAATGGGTGGTATTTTATAAGTGATTTTAGTGGCACACTTGTAATTTTTTGAAAGAAAGAATTCCACCCATGTTTTTTTCAGGTCACAAGGATCCAGTAATAGACCATTCTTTAGACCTGAAGAGATATGATGTAAATATTAAAAAATAATGGGTTTTTATATTTCTTTTTTTATTTTTAAATCTTATATTTTTAGTTTAACCCCCTGATAAACCCATTTACCCTTACCATGGTAAATATATTTTTTTTACTATTTAGTTTGTTCAAAATATAAGTTACAATTTTTAAATAATATATTTTTTTATTCCAAATATGGGATCATTTTTACAAATTAAATTCATAAAATTGAAAAATATTATTTTAAAATTACTCTCGTAGACGCGATGAGAATGAATGTTTTTAAAAAGAAAATGTTCAAAACTTTATAATGTTTTTATATCAAAATTAAATATGAAATAGATTGTAATAACCTGAATTGTATTATTTTATATATAATTGAAATAAAATTACCTTAAAATTAATTTAAAAAAATATCTATATTTAAAATTAAATTAAACGAAAAGGTAGTTTTGAATTAAAATTTAGTATCTTTCACTATTGATCAAAAAATGAAACTTTACATAAAAATCCACAAAAAAACTATAAGATAATATTGACATGATTTTTTTCCCAAATGATTTTAATTTTATCAAATTAATTTGATAAATTTATGAAAAATTAATTTTATTAATGTTTAAAAAAAGGTAATAAAAATCATTTTTTTGAGACAATAGTATTTTTGAAACATATAATGACTTTAATGAAAATTAATTACATTTTTATCAATATGATTCCTTTATATAAAAACATTTTAATTATTATTTTAAAACTAGTTATTAATACTCATATCACTATGTTTAACGGACCAATTATAATGGTTGTATTTAAATAACTATATTAAAAATATATCATGGTTTGGCTAAAACTTATTGTCGGCTGTAACACGAGATAACCTAGTGTCTTGTGTAACACAATATAACATAGTGGTTTAGGTAATGAAATGTTAAATTAATGTTTCTTGTGACATAAAATATCTATGATATTATATTAATTTATAAAAAAATCAAAAAATCACAGGGTGTTACATTTTACCCCCCCTAAAAATAAATTTCTACCCAAAAATTCATCAGAGCCATAAACAGTTTAAAATTTGAAAATTTATTCATAGAAGCCCACATCCTAAAAATGACTAATAAATAATCCCTTACAGAGGGAATTTTAGAAATACAAAATTTACAAAAATTAATTCATATCTAGGTTTCCACATATAATAACATTGGTGAGAAGTGAATATTTGGACATGAAATAAAAGCTTATATAATTTGAGGGAGTGATATTGTCATGACCTGCCTTCTTAAAGTTGAGGGATGGGATAGAAAAGTTCCCTGCACTTCCTTCCCCAAGATGTAGGAGAGATAAGGACCCTAGAGTGATGCATTCAGTAGGCCCTAGAGTGGAAACAAGCACCAAGGGTTTAGAATCTCACATAATTTGGAAGGAATTACCCTTTTTATAAAAACAAGATCAGGAAATAAGATGGTAAATCCCAGAAACACCAAGGACTGAAGGTAAAATTAATGACAAGAATCCATTCCCATATGCATGTTCAAAAGTCAATCTGACCCAATGTATGACAAAACACCCAAATAATTTTCTAAAATAAAAGGAACTATGTAGCAATAACAACTATCCTGACACTCGAGCTTGTAGATTCCAATGCAGTCCTCAAAGTCCTCCTAGAATCCTGAATATAGTTTTATATAAATAGGTTGAGTATACAAGTATAATTAGTAGAGAAACTGAAGCAACTCATGGAAATGTTACGGAAGATACTAATAACCCTATGAGAAAACTATATAACCTCAAGCACCTTACAAGGAATACTAACCTACCCAACCTCACCAAGGCATACTCGCTAAAGTAACGCAAGTCGGGTAAAGTAATAATATAATCACATTGACATTTGGGGACCCGTTACCACTTTCCCACTGGCCAATTTCTCATTCTTAATGATATAAAGTCTTGATGCATCCAATCTTACCACACACATTCCCACTGACACAACCTTCTTGAACACACCTGGGCCCCAAACCACTCACAAGCATTCCCGTAGACACATGGGCCACAACAACCACACCACTCACCTGAAGACACTTAGGCCTCATCCCGAAGATACTTGGTAAAACAAACACATCTTGAAAACACCTAGGTGTGTCATCTAAAACAAACTATTTCCTAAATAATCTTGGACTATGCTAATCCTCAAGACATTACTATCAGCCTGGACACGGTTGTGCAGCATCATCCGGAAGTAGTTGCATGGTAGAAAGTTTGTAACCAGCCATACATCCACCCACCTAGATGTTGGGAAAGACACCGTCCCCCCATGAAATGGAGGTGTTTGTAACATAGTTATCAACAAGGGTGGGTTGTTTATATAAATAACAATAAATACAAGTGTATAAATATGGTTAAGAAAACACTCAACCCAAACTACGATTTCTGAACAACAACCAACCCACACAAACTACCTTTGTTGACACCCCTAAATGTACAACTATCCACAATTTAATACAAAACTGACCCCTTTTTGTTTATCCACATTCCATTTATTAAGTAAGGAAGTTTCACTCTAATCTATTCCAGCGCAACTCAGAAACTACCAACCATAACCATATCAAAACAAAGATCAAAACCAGACCTGCAGTCCCACTACCCAACAATTCCACTATGTAGTCCCATAGTATAACTAGTTTTTAACCACACCATAGTCCCACTTCTCAATGTCCCTTCATGAAAAAAACACAACAAAAAGTAATTCCAGATACCTACCAGTTCATCCATACCACAATCAATCAATCTCTCATACTAAGGCACCAACACACCCCCACACCAAGACTATAGAACCTAGACCATAACACACATCACATAACCACAACCATCAATCCAAGTGTATTCAATTTTAACTGGAAGGGGTCCTTTAATTTCCACTTTAATATAACTGGGGTGATCAAAAAACAGGTTTCATCCTGGGGTATCCCTTTGTTTAACCGAATATAGGTGATTAATCAGATTTCATGTTATATTTGTACATCAAAACAACCCAACAAAACAGAACACCACCATTGAACAAGAAAAGACCACCAATGGCCATGATTTTTCAAAGTAATATAGCCACAACATCCAAAGAAAATCAAAGGTGAAAAATTATAATATGCTCCTACATCAAACCACACCCTTCCCATTGTTCTATTTATGTGTTCTATCTTTTGATCATATTAAATTCATATTTAATTATCATCTCAAGAAGAGTATAATATTGTTCCTTACAAGAAACTATTAATATACCCACCCCTAATGATACACAATTAAAGAGAAGAAAAATAAAATCCCTACCTGTTGATCAAGGGATCAATTTTCCTTCTTGCACCAAGAACAAGGTATGTTGTGACCTATAGAAAGAACTCTATGAAGGCTGAGCGGGAAGGGCTCTGCATGGGTGCACGACTCATCTTGAGAGTAAGTCTCTAGGATCACCATTAGAAATTAAAAAGAAGAAGGAAGAGAGAGGTTACCTCTTAAAAAGAGGCAAGATCCTAAAATCAAGGAGACGACTTCTAAATACATGAAAGTCGGATTGTATCATGACCATGGGGCTTAGAAGTTTCACACATTAGAATTAATTGAGATTTAATAATTCCCCATAGAAATAGTGGAGATAGACTATTAGAAGGTTGTGATTTTATAGATTAACATTAAATTGAGAAAAACATGTAACAGGGGAGAAACTGGAAACACTAGTAAAAAACTGGAAAACTGGAAATGGGTCATTGATGGGTGAGCCACCAACGTTCAGCTACTAATGTTGAGATACTAACACCAAGGAATACCGATGAAATGACCTACCAATTTCATGACCTACCGATGCCCTGACCTACCGATGCAACAACCTACTAACACCCTAACCTACCAACGCCCTGACCTACCGACGCCCTAACCTACTGATGCAACGACCTACATAAACCCTAACCTATGAACAAAGATACCCCTTGACTCACCGATGCTGATGCACTGACATCTCGATGCACTGGAATCCTGACACACTGACATGTAGATGCACTAACATACAGATGCACTGACATGCCGACACACTGACATGCAGATTCACTGACATGTCGGCACACAGACATGCCGATGCACTAACATGCTGATGGAAAAAATAGAAATTTTGAAAACACATGAAGTAAGACACCGACAACTCCCAGATCACCTCAACACTAGATTTTTACAAAGTAATCACCTGTGTAAAATCTAGGTTATTACATCAGATACATATCAACTATTCTCATCCTTAAGAATTAAAACTAACCCAGAAGAAAAGGGGTTTGAACAACCATCCCTTAAGATACTACTCATGTGTAATCCATCTTGTGTTGTTCTAATGCTGGATTGAAAACCTCAAAATCTAAGGACACTACCTTGACATTTATATCTTGAAAAAATGGGGATAAACTAAGGTTCCAATACCCCAAGAAATCACACAAACACTAAATGTCACACTGTATAGACACGTGAATTAGGGATCTTCTTCCCCTCTATCAAGATATTATCTGCTTTATGCAGAACTGAATCGCAAGCACAGGTTTAATCAAATCCACATTAATACATATTGATTTGGGATCAGGCCCTCCCTTCTCACATGCCAGGATGTTTCACACACATTTTCAAGGAAAAAAACTCGTCTCAAAGTCAAAAAGATCAATAATTTCATCACAGGAAAAACAAAAAGGAAAAAACTGAGTAAAACTCAAAATAGACTAGGATATTGGGAACACGTCTATGCTTCTCACTCCCAAATACTCTCCTCGAGGCCAGCATGAATCCATAACCCATGAACCATATGAATGTTCCATCCATCCAGAACATTCTACTCATGGTCTTCGATTCTTACCAGTCACTCCACAAACGTCACATTGCCCACAAAATCCAACTCTCCTCATTATAGGACTTGGGAGTCGTCGTGTAGTTACCAAATGAGCTGAGATACATGAATGAATTCATGGATACTCTCCAAACATGGTGTCAATGCTAGCTGATATGCCCCTATGACAACTCATCTCAACACCTCGAAAGGTATGATGATCCTGGGAGAAAGCTTTCTCCCTTGTCAAAACTCAGTTGTCCATGTTGAGGGGAGACCTTTAAGAATAGGTGGTCCCCAACATCAAACTCTAAGGGTCTCATCCTATGATTGGAACATGACTTCTACCAGTTCGTATCTACCTTTATCCTTTCATACACAATATGAACCTTCTCAGTCATGCTTTGCACCACCTCTAGGCCAAGAACCCATGCATCCCAAACCTTTTTCCAACACATGAGTGAAGGACATGGTCTTTCGTACAAGTCATCAAATGGTTCCATTATGATAGTAGATTGATAGATATTATTGTATGAAAACTCCACCAGGAGAAAGTGTCATACCCATTATCCTCCAAAATTGATAACACATGATGGAAACATGTCCTTCAACATATGGGTGGTCCTTTCAATCTATCTATCCATTTGAGGGGGGAAAAGCAGTGATGAGGCATAACTAGGTGCAAAATTCATGTTGTAATCACCTCTACACTCACAATGTGGAACATGTATCCAATAGAAGTCAATGGAACTTGGAACTCCATGTAGTCACACTACTTCTCCCACATACCTTTGTGCAAAGGCATCCACTGCATTCCACCTCAAAACTAATAATATGTGCTCCCATTTCGTCAATCGGTCGACCACTACCCAGCTGGCATCATTGCCTATCTCATCCCAAGGTAGTCCTATAACAAAATCCATAGAGATTTCATCCCACTTCTACTCAGGAATGCCTAAGTCGGCAATAGACTTCCAGGAACACGATGTTCAGCCTTCACCTACTAACACACTAGGCACCTTGCCACAAGCACTGCCACTTCTCTATTCACCTCGGGCCAAAAAATCTATCCTCTCAAGCCCTGGTACATCTTGGAGACTCATAGATGTACCTCCAGAGGTAATTTATGGAACTCATAGAGAATTCCATGTGTAATCACCACCAGGACAAATAGCATCCCTCATAACAACATCTTATTCTAACTACCCTCCAACCATCCCTCTAGGGAATCACCCTAGCTAACGTGATCATGCATCACCTCGGCCTCTAAGTATCCCTATTGAGACTCCTCCACCTTCCATACCCTGGAAGACTACACTACCATCTGAAACATACCACATCTACCATCATCCACTCTCATGCCCATATGTAAGGCATCCAACTCCTCCATTTCCTTCCAAGAATCTATGGAATCCTGAACTATATCCTTCTATGACATACTACTCAAGTAATTGGACACCTCATTCCCCTTTACTGTAGTGTAGGACGTCTCAATGTCGTAGTCCTGAAGAAACTCCATCAACCTCCACTGCCTCAAGTTCAGGTATCACTGGGAGAAGATCTACCTCAATCTCTTGTGATCCATGAAGACCAAGAAGCATTCACGGATGATGTAATGCCACCAAAACTTTTGTGTGAACACAAACTCTATAAGATCCAGATCATCGGTGGAATAGTTATGTTCATGAGGATTTAACTTCCTAGAACCATAAGAGATCACTCCTTGTTGTTTCATCAGCACACACCACATTCCTAGACGGGAAGCATCACCAAACACCTCAAACGTCACCCCTCCCTCCGGAAACCTCAACATTGGGGAACTGACCAACTTCCCTTTAAAATAACTGAACACTTCTTGGCACAACTCGTTCCACATGAAGGCCTGGTATCTCTTGGTCAAATCCATCAACGGAGCCGCAACTAAAGGTAATTTAGGTATGAACCTCTAATAGTAACCTTCTAGACATAGGAAACTAAGTACCGCTACCATATTCTTGGTTTCTTTCCAATAATTAACTACTTCGACCTTCGATGGGTCCACTATTATCACATACTGGGACACTAATTGTCTAAGGAAGTGCATGTATTGCATCTAGAACATGAACATCAAAAACATTCCAGTGAGTTGGAAGTGTTAGAGGACTTCTAAAACATTCCTTATATTATCGGTGTGATACTCGTATGATCTTGAGTAGATCAGGATGTCTTCGATGAACATGACCACGAACCGGTCTAGATACACATAGAAATCTGAGTTTATGAGTCTCATGAACACACCTGGTACATTCCTAATTCCTAACGGAATGACCACAAACTCAAAGTGCCCATACCTTCACCTAAAAGCAGTCTTCAGGATTTCACCCTCCTTTACTCTCAACTAGTGATATCCGAACCATATGTTGATCTTAGAGAACCAAAATTCTCCCTTCAACATGTAAAAAAAGTCATCAATCCTCAGGAGGGGGTAACGGTTCTTGAAAACTACAAGATTCAGTATCCGGTAGTCTATGAATATCCTAGGACTACCATCTACATTCTTCACGAACAAGACTGGAGCACCACATGGTGACACACTTGGTTGGATAAAACCCTTCTTCATCAGGTCATCAACTGGAATCTACAACTCTCACAACATGGAAGGTGCCATATGATAGGGATCGATTGAAACTGGATGGGAACTCGGTTGTAAGTCTATCCCTATCTCAACATCACGTCGAGGGGGTAGAGTCACAATCTCTTTATAGAAGACGTTCAGAAGCTCACTGATAATCCTCATATCTCCCACAATCTTTGAGTCTACTGATTCCACCGATAGCTCTGCTATCAAAGAAAGAAGGGTATTTAAAAATAGGTTTCCCTCCTAGAAACTTCGCTTTCGAATGAAAGCTTCGTTATGGTCACCCATATCTTAGAACACGACCCATATCCCAAAGAATCTGATAACAGAGTGCACATAAAACTACCAGTCGATGCCTAGGATGAAATATTATGGTTGAATCTATAGAAGAAGAAGATCCCCACCAGACTGATGCGTCCCCAACATCAGTCTACATCCTCGACAAACATCAAACGTGTTGGCCTGAACACCAACGGGCGTACTCAACACCAGGGGAATGGAATGTATCTCTATGTCTAGGCCCAAGGCATGGGATAGACTAGGTGAAACAAAGGAGTGTGAATTTCCTAAATCAGATGAGGCACGTTAAGAGTACTAAACTGACTGATCATACCTTGACTGACCTCTATCCCTTCTAGAACCACTACCTTTGTGGTGTGAAACTACCCATGCCTAGCTCCACTACCTCTCTGCTATCGGCTGACTCCCCAACCACTCCCTAATCGAGGCCCCTAGGGAGTTTCATGAGGTCGGCCTCCTTAGTACTATCTTCCCTCAGTGGAGTGGGAGCTTGCTGCCCCTGCTGCTGGAAAGGACTAGCTAGCAACTTATACTTCTGACGTGGGCGCTGAACCTTCCAACCCACACTCTACTACACTCAGACATGGAACATATTTAGAAGATGTCAAAAACTACCATAGACTAATCACCTCAGTCTTAGACCCATTGGGAAAGAGTGAGGACTGAGAGATGGGAACTAGAACTTCTGAGGCCTACTCCCCACTGGTCAAAACCTTGAAGGTCCTAACATCAGAGACCTTCAAATGAAATCTTTCCCCTTTAACAAACTCGGTTGGCTCCCCTCTCGTGACACACCTCCCTACGTGTGTATACTATCCACTAGTTTTCCCTTCTTCTGGACCACTAAGTATGTTGGTATAGTAATGGGAGTGATGACATACTAAAGAGAAATTCAATGTTCCTCTTCCAAGCATCTAGCCCACGAGTCCTCATCTGAAAAGAGATATGGAGAAAAGAGAAGGAGATCCTAGAAATTGATCCCAAGTTCCCTCACCTAAATACTCCCTTTCTAGAGAGAGATGATATCTTTCCTCTTCTCATTCTTCATTGTGGAATAAAGTAATTCCACCCAAAACTCTTTCTCAAAGTAAGTCCATGAGATATTAGTCTCCTTCCTCTCCCCGATGTAAAGTTCCCACCACTGACATGCTTCTCCTCACATCCGGATCACTGTATGATGAACCTAGTGTTCTTTTGGAGCTCTAATCAAGCTGAAAGTAATCACCATCTCCTCGAGCCAACTCTCCATCTTCATGTTTGAGAAAATACCCTCGTACTTTCTCAAAGTATACCACTGAAATGCACGAAGCATCTTCTACCATTAGTCATCCTCCTCATCTCGATCGGTCCTCTGATGATCAACAATATCAACCTATTGGTCCTTTATTTCTCTTACAACATGTGGATGACGTCTGAGTGTCGTAAATGAAAAATCATGAAAGGAAATCCTAAGCTCAGGTAGTGTTAAATCTTCATTCTTTTTAACTCGTCTTTTAAAATTGAATTTCCCAAATTCCCAAAACATACTACAACACAAGTCAATGTGATGTATGTACCTTTCATAGGGTCTCTTCACTTCAATCGGTGTAGCCAAAACTGGTTGTTCAGTAGTTCTAGAGTCCTCACACTGGATCACAGGGGACTCTAAAATCTCATGTCCTAGCCTGTCCTCCGTGGAATATCTCATGCAACATGGTTTCCTAACAATGTTTCCCTACCATCCCATGTAATACTCACTATGCCTATCTATTAACTTAATCATATCTTTGAACCTTCCCCTATGATACCATTCGGTGATGACCCACCTTCTTCTTGTTCATGGAAGGGACCAAAAAGTGCCATACCCTTCCTTTCCTAAGATAAAAGAGAGATAATGACCCCTGAGTCCCGCCTTCAGTAGGTCCCAGAATGGGGAATAGAACCAATGGTATAGAATATCACATAATTTTGAAGGTATTTTCCTTTTTATAAAAATAAGATCTAGATATAAGACGGTAAATCCCAGCAACACCAAGGATTGAAGGTAGAAGTAAGGACAAAAATCCATTCCCACATACATGTTCAAAAGTAAAGATAACACATAATATGAAAAAACACTCAAATAATGTACCAAATAAATGAACTAAGAAGCAACATCAACTATCCCAATTCCAAATCTAGTAAGGTCAATAATGTGCTCAAAATCCACCTGGAAACCTGAAAGAAGATTTATATACGTTGGGTGAGCATACAAGTTTACTCAGTAGGTAAACTAAATCTACTTGTTCAAAAGTGAGGGAACATACTAATGTCCCTTTGAGAAATCAGTATAACCTCAAGAAAATACCATGGAATACTAACCAGTCCAACCTCACCAAGTAATAATTTTCTATGTAACACAAGTCAATTAAAGTAATAATATAACCACATTTACATTTGGGTACCCCCACACCACTATTTCATTGGTTTAATGCTCATTTATAATGATCTAATGTCTTGATGTGGCAAATATCCACAGAAGAAGCCTCACTTCCGCAACCGGACCACACACACCTCGGCCTCAAACTGTACACAACTATGCCCATAGGCACTTGGTCCACAACAACCAAACCACTCGCTCGAAGACACTCGGGCCTCATCCTGATGATACTTTGGAAAAGAAACTCTTCCCACAAACATCTAAGCCTCTCATACAAAACAAACCCTTGGATGAAGAATACTAGACTATACTAAGCATCAAGTCATTACAGATTTCAAGGATACACCTGAGTTCCATGATCTAGAAGAGGGTGCGCAGAAGAAAGTTAGTAACCAACCATCCATCCTCCATCCGGGGTGTTGGGAAAGACACCCTCCCCCATGAAATGGTGGTTTTAAACACATAGTTCTCCACAAGTGTGGGGTTCATATATAAATTACAAGAAATAGAAGTGTATATATATATATAGGTAAGAAAACACTTCGCCCAACCTATAGTTTCTGAACAATAACCATCCCACACAAACCACATTTGCTGCCACCCCTAAATGCACAACCATACACTACAGAACACGAACTTTCCACCTTTTTAATTAACCACTTTCCTTTTATTAAGTAAGGGGGGTTCACTTTAATCTATTCCAGCACTACCAGGTAACTACCAACCATAACCATATCAAAACAGAGATCAAAACCAAAATTGTAGTCTCACTATCTAACAATTCCCCAATGAAGACCCACTACATAACGAGTTTGTAACCACACCATGGTCCCACTACTCGACATTACATCATAACTACAACACAAAAAATTTAGTTCAACTACCTACAATTACATACATTCCACAATCAATCAATATCTCATACTGAGGCACCAACACACCACCATACCAAGCTCACGTAACCCAGACCAGAACACACAACACATAACCACATCATAAAACCAATTGTATTCAATTTTAACAAATGGGGGTCCTTTAATTTCCACCTTAATATTATTGGGTGATCACAGAATAGGTTTTATCCTGGGGTATCCATTTATTTAACCGAGTTTATGTGATTTATCATATTTCATGTTACATCTGTACATCAAAACATCACAATGAAATAGAACACCACTAGTGCACAAGAAAATACTACCAATGGACATTATTTTTAGAAGATATACAACCACAAAAAACAAAAATAATAAAATATAAACAAATTAAATAGGAAAAATACAACAAACCACACCCAACCCATTGTTTTATTTATGGGTGTTATCTTTTGATCATATTAAATTCTTGTTCAATTCTCATCTCAAGAAGAGTACCATGCCATTCATTACAAGGAACCATTAATATAAATACCCCCATGATTTAAAATTAAATAGAATGAAAATAAAATCCATACTTGTTGATCAAGGGATCTAAGTTCCCTCTTGAACCAAGAATATGGGATGGCGCAACTTGCAGGAAGAAATCCACGAGGGCTAAGCGGGAAGGGCTCTAGAACAGGCGCACAACTTGTCTCGGGAGGAAGTATCCAGATGCACTAAGATAAATGAAAATTAAGAAGGAAGAGGGAGGATCTTAGCTTAAGAATAGTACATATCCTAAAATTAGGGAGACCATTTTAAAGTAATTGAAAGATAGATCATGGCTTGACCACACTGGTTGGCAGTTTCACACAATGGAATTAACTGATATTTAATAATTCCCCTCATAAATGGTGGAGATGGACCAAAGGATAGCAATGAGTTGATAAATTAAATTTAAACTAAGAAAAACATGTAATATCGGTGAAAATTGAAACACTGGTAAAAAAACTGGAAAACTAGAAATGAGTCACAAATGGGTGAGCCACCGACGCTGAGCTACCAACACTGAGCTACTGATTCCATGACCTTCTGATGCGAAGATTTTTCGATGGCCTGACGTACTAAAACCCTGACCCACTGACACAAAGACCTACAGATGCACTAACCTACAGAGGCCCTGACTTACAAATGCAATGACATACCAACACACTGTCCTATTAACACTGATGCCCCTTGACTCATTGATGCCGATGCACTGACATGTCGATGCACTAACATGCCAACGCACTGACATGCAAAATGTAAAACTAGAAATTTAGAAAACTCTTGAGGTAAGACATCGATAGTTCCCATAAAACCTCTACACTAGATTTTCACAAAAGAAGGTCTTATGAAAAAAATATGGATTATTATAGATATAGATCATACATCATAAGAAATTGAATGATCAATGGAAAGTTAAGTACCTCAAAAAAATGATAACTTAAAAGACCACTAGTTCAACAATAATAAAGACATTAGGATATCATTTTTTTAATTATCCTTTTCTTATAGTTTATGAATTATTTTAATCTCTAGAAATATAATGAAATATACTTAATTGACCCATTTATATTACATAAGAAAATTCTCATCTTGTGATTTTATCAATTTCCAATTCATCACTTAGTCCATGAAATGAATGTCCAAAAATGAATTTTTTTATTAAGCACTAAAATTCACTATTAATTGATTATAAGATTCATAATAAAATGGTATGTCATTAATTAAATCTCTAGTTATTATCAAAAGTAAATGGTTAGCACAAGTTGTGCATAAACTTTCATATGGTGATGTAATATATTAATATCTAAAGTCATTTCCAATGTTCAACTTAAACCATTCCATAAATTGTAATCCTTATAACGCTTCTAAAGGTTTAAAATCCAATCCATTAGGTTAGAGGTAAATTAAATTCCATAATTAGCATGACATTAATACCCAAATAATAAAAAAAATCATGATTGGTACATACCAAATATGTGAATAACTTAGTCATAAATTTACATGGATCATGTTAAATACTATAATTAGCATAATACCTTAATTAAAAAATACATACTTAATTATTTCTTTAATGAAACCCTATAATATTTAATATTTCCCATAAATCCAATAATGTCTTAAACTCCTTCAATGATAACATAAACCACTTTTCTACATATCATGAATTGGTTCAAATTCATTCAATACTATCATTTTTACTTTATCCAAATCAATCATATTTTTATCCCAGCATCACAATATTAAAATATAATATATAATAAGAGTTATATTTCCCTGAATCATTTTTTCCATGAATATAACATTCCCATTAAATCACTTTTCTAGCCTATCAGCATCTTTCTACACAATCTTTCAAATACTTAACAAGAAAAATTGTACAGAACAATCCTTATATATTTCACAATTTAGATAACATAATTTTTATATCAAAACACATAAATTATTCAATCCTTATATTTAAATTATTTTCATGGAATCAGATTTCCCTAATCTAGATGTTAATTCTTGTTTTATAGCATTGGGTTCTATAATGACTAGGTTCCCGCAAACATAGGACATTTAACTCCACAATAATTTGTCACTGTATGAACTTCCTTTACACACAAAAAAACACCTTCCCCTCTATTTGATATATTTTCATAGTATTCTCTTCAAACCTTATTGACATACATGAAGAAAAATAATATTTACTCTGTGTTAATTTAGACAGTAACATTCATAAAATTCTATATTGCTCTAATTTTTTGTGTTAGTAATATCACCGACATTCATGTTGAAAATCAGATATCACGGTAGTTTATTAGGCATAATCACAATATCATTCTCTGTAATAATCATCCAATTTTTTTTCTCAATTTCACTAAATTTTCCATCATATTTGATGTTAACATGATTCTTTCAGTTTCCAAAAATTTACTAAAACTAAAAAATAAATTTTAAGAAATAATATTCATAATAGGGTACCAAAAAATCATGATATATTGCTTATTTTATTTCTAACTAATTGAACCTTATTTAATATATGACACATTAAGTTTTCAACAGGCTATTCGTAGTCATTATCTATTTTAATCAATCATGATTATTTGTAAAGAATTTGGGAATTCCCAAGCCATATCCCACAGGAGTGTCAAAAAATGTATGTAAGAAGGCTTGTTTTTGTGTAGCATGTGGCAATTGAGTCCAACTCAATGTTCCATTTTTCATAGATATTACCACTATGTACCTCCATCCATAGACCCATCAACTTGTATTATTCATATAGGTGTGTAATTAAATAAAAGAAACTTTCCCTATCATTTTCTAAAATTCTAGGATAGTTTCTTATACTTTAACTCATCCTTAGACTAATCTGTATACAAATCCCTAGAAATATCCTCATATATATACCTAGAGATTTTAATAATGGTTTATCATCCTAGTTTCCAATTTTTACCAAATTCATTCCTCTAAAACCAACATTATTTTCCAATGATTGTCATATATAAATATTATATTATTTTTTATATTTATTCATTAAATTACTCCAACACACACCTGAGGAACTTAATAGTATTGTGTCTTTAGAAACTACTAAATATAAAAACCCATTCCATAGGTAAAGTATATCATCTCTCATTATGATCTTCATTACTAAAACATTTTTTAGAAATATCCTATGTAATACACTTCATCATAACATGGGGAAAGTAAACATAAGACCTTGTGAGCTATGATTATTAGAAAGGGTAAACAAGGGGGTTTATATAATCATAACATGAAACTAAGGGTATGAGAACGTGATCATAACATTTGAAAACCATACCCTTCATGTAAAATATCATAATCTTGAGTCATAGAATAAATATTGGTAGTTCATAAGAAATGAATCATTTAATAATCAAGTAACATGTTCCATGAGGGCATAACATTGGAATAAGATATAGATTTTTGGCATACACATAATCATGAAAAATCTTATATCAAGGATACACACACATCTATTAAAAACATGTTAGCAATGGGATAATCACTCATGTATCTACTTCAGTTTGGGATATCCTCTTATGTACCCTATTTTAGGCATGGGATAACCTCATATTCACCCTCTATTTCTCAAATTTAACATTTATTCTCATAAAACATTAATAATTAATAATGAATTGGTGGGAGATATAGGTCCCACATGTTACACAGTGAAAATCACACATATTTGAGACATAATATCATAAAAATTTTATCATATCATAACCCATGAAATGAAATGGTCTTCAAAACGATTTCATCATATTATAGTATGTGGTAAATAAATGGGTTTTGGAATCATTCCAACTTTTCATCATAGCATAATACAAGGGAATAGAATCAGGTTTCCTATGAATTTTATCATGGTATAACATATGGAAGTGAAAATGGTTTCATAAACATTTTTTCATAATAAACCATTTAGAGAAATAAAAATAACGGTATCATTGGTTTATATCCTCAAGAAATCATATTTTACATCAAAGGATGTGATATTAGATGGAGAATGATTTTGAAAGACATATCACATTGAACATTTTTTGAGGAAGATAATATTACCTCAAAAATAACATATGAAAACTAAAAAATCATAAAATATTTTGTAAATCCTTCACCACAAAAATAAATTTGATAACTTATAAATTGATATTTGAAAAATAATTTAAAACATTTTTTGAGGCAAATATCCCTTACGCTCTGAAAAATACTTAGTAAAAAATAAAACATTTAAAAAAATTAATTTTTTTGAAAGTGAACATAAATATTATAATGAAAGATTCAAATAAAATAATTTTATAGATATTGGGAAATTATAGTCATGTTTTACACATTAACACAAAGATTCCATTCACATTTTTTGCAAATTCCAAATGGGAATTATTTAGGACATGATATGAATATTCTTCTCAAAACATATTGTAAAAGTTCAAACATGGGTTTTTTCAAAATTGAAAACATTTTTAGATTTTTTTAGAAAACATGGTTTTGGAAGAATAAGGGTTTTCGAATAAAGGGAGAAATAAAGAAGTTTTTTCCTTAAAACATTTTATTAATCTCTTAAGCACATAAAAAGGAAAATGAAGAGAAAAAATGTATTCTAATTTATTGACAAGAGTGAAATAAAATTCAGGTGTTTCTTTATAGTTGAATCATAATATTCTATCATTATAAACATGATCATAAACATCCTAACAAATGATGAGATTGTAACATGAAATCATTACCAGTTTAGTAACATTGAAAGGTATGACCCATGGAAGAATATCATTTAATTAGACCTAAAAATAATTATGATAAATATTTTTTTTATTACATGTGATATGGTCTACATATACACTTATTTTAATAAGATTTTTGTGTACCATAATCATTTGTCTCAAAGAAGGCAACTTGAGATAAAAACCCATTACTAATTTGGTAACTTTTGAACCATAAAACCCATTAAATAGATATCCTAAAATGGATATTTAAATAACAATAATATTCCATATAATAATAATAAAATACATTAATGGGTATTATACACACCCCATAAATGAAATAGGTGGTGAATATGGCATGTGTATCATAGAATTAAAAAGTGAAATTGAAATCACTTACCGCAATAGTAATATTTTGGATCATAAGACCCAATAAATCATAACATCAAATGAAAATTTTTGTTCCATGAAAATAATAATATTCATGATATAACATTTCACTGGTCTAGTATGTACACCACACAAATTAAGGGGGTGTTAAATTTTCATATGTATCTTAGAAATAAAATAGAGACTATAAAACCCTTCCCATAAGTCTTAACTTCATCATAGATGTTCAAACCTACTGTATAAAAAATATAAATTTATTATAAATATATTAAATAATATATATATATATATATAGTAATATTTTTTATTTTCTTATGACATTTTACTACTAGTTTATTAACAATTTCAATTTGAAGTCATGTTTTATATATTATCCTCTTGGTTTTTCATATATATTTTTTATTTATTATTTATATTCCTCATAAATTGATAATCATTCCATAATATCAAAAATTCTAACCATGATATAAATATATTATATATTAATTATATATGTATTTGTATAAATATATAAAATATGTATATAGAAAATTAAATACAATGTTCATAGAGATTGTTGGTCATACGTAGGCATGAATGATGTTTCAATTTTCTCAATTTAATGAATGAAATAAAGGTAAATGATATATTATAACTATATAATCATCTATATATCATATATATCACATATTTTTATTAAATACATCCATATTTCGATATATTTAGGGAATTAATGAATCAAGTCACTTTGATATGTGATAGTATGTCATACAAATGAGGGAGGTTATCGTATTCCCACGAAATGGGAAGTGTGAAGGTATGCATGTTAAAATAATTCCATAATAATACTAATATAATGAATACTATATATAGACAATAAATTCATCATTATGTCAAACCATGACTGGGGTAATAAAAAATGAAATTCATCAGTTTGTGAGTTGGTAGTCCACTGTACGGATGGACGATGATTTCGTAACCCATTTGACAGTAGTTGAGATAGTTGTAGGTAATGTCTTCAATATAACAACATCTCAGTACATGGAATATAATTATTTAATTATATAATAATTTTATAATTATAATTTAATTTTTTTTAGGAATAAATAAAACAAAAATTCTTATTGATGAATGTTACTTCGTCTTTAGGTATCCTCTTTATGATTTCACCAAAATCCTTACAATGTTAGATTTATATCCAAAATAAGGCTCCTAGGATGACAGGAGGAAATTTGGGAAGTCATTAATTCAGGGATTGGATGAAAAAAATGGTTTCTATGGTTTTAATAATATAGGATAAGGGGTGATCTTTTATAAGTGAGGTGAATAGAACCCTTGTAATTTTTTCAAAAACAGAATTCCACCCATGATTTTTTCATGTCACAAGGATCGAATAATGGTTAATTCTTTATTGTAAAAGAGATAAATTAGAAAAATTATCATTTAAAAAAGCGTTGAATTTTTTTTTGGTAATTTTTAACCCTTATCCTTTTATTTTAACCCCATATCCCCCCTCCCGGAATACCAATTTTTACCTTAACTTCAGTAAATAGTTATTACTATTTTACTATTAATTTTTCTAAAAAAACTAACTTGAATATATTAGATGATATAAATCATTATAATTCCAAATATGGAATTTATTTTTACAAATTCCATTCACATAAGTAGAAAATTATTATTTTAAATTAGTCACACAGACACTATAAGAGTGCATATTTTTAAAGAGAGGATATTGAAAATTTTATGATGTTTTTATATCAAAATTCAATATATAACTGATTTAAGTAACCTAAATTTTATTAATGGATGTATAAATTAAATGAAAAGCCTATTTTGGATTAAATTGTTTTTTATTTTTTACTACCCATCACTAAATGAGACTTTTCAAAAAATCCAAAAAATTCCCCAACTGATAACTTTGAAATATTTATTTAATAATGAAGTTTATTTTATCAGGTAAATATTATAAATTAATGATATGTTATTTTTATTAATGTTTAAAATAATAATAAAAATTTACATTTTTTTGGTGAAAATGGTATTTTTCGAAATATATTAAAATTTTAACAAAAATTAAGTACATTTTTATCAATATATTTATTTTATATAAATCAATTATAATTAATATATAAAAACTATTTATTATTGTTCATATCACTATGTTTAATTTCCAGTTTCTAACGGTCATGTTCAAATATCCATATTAATCACATATCAGGGTTTTGTTTAAACTTAGTGGTGTGTGTACAACAAGTTAACCCAATGTCATGTTTAACACAACCTAACCCTTTTTGCATGTAATTAAGGATTAAGATTGTTTTGTTTGAAAAAAATATATCTAAAATATTTAATTCATTGGATAAAAAATATTTCACAAAATCTCACAGTGTTACATAAGACATAATAGAATATTTAAAAAAAGAACAAAAAAATTTAAAGATCTTTGTTAAGATAATTTCCATCTTTGAAAGAATCCTCCTATGGATTACCCCATAAGAACTATATAGATGGTCTTTCGTGAGGAACATAAGTTCAATAATGTAACTAAGGATGATTAAAAGATAATTTTGAAGGATTATTTCAAGCCAAAATTCTTGGGATGTCTGAATAAGTGAATGGAGTGAGTTCCCTTTTATAGGTGGGGAAAGGGAACCCTCTTAGAAATTACTTGGACATTTCCCAAAAGAATAAAAATTGTTAAATTCATTTAAATTAAAAATTCTTACAAATGGGCATAGATTAGAACATTGGAATTATAATATAGAAATATTTCCATCCATTAAATTTTGGTAATTTTATAGGTCATTTTAACCATTTTTTTGCTTAGTTTATCCAAGAAATAAATCTATTTTTACCTTAACTATGATAGATATATTTTTTATTATTTTCACTATTAATTTTCTCCAAAAATTATTTTTAACTTAGTATATAATATAAATTTTGATTATTCCTAATATGGAATAAATTTTTCAAAAATAATATATTTAAGGGTGGAAATTTGAACTAAAATCAATCCCTTATATGTGATGAGATTTTGGTGTTTTAAAGAGAAAATGTTCAAAAGTATACAATGTTTTTATATCAAAAAAATTATAATGATTAAAATGAAATAAATTTCATTAATATATATATATATAATTGAACTATTGTAAATTTAAATACAATTTAAAATATAATTTAACTTAATGGTTATTCAAACGAAAAGGAAGTTTTCAATTTAAATTCATTATTTTAATTATTCATCAAAAAATGAATCATTTCACAAAAATACCAATAAATTACCATAATATAATTTTTATATTTGTATTTTAAAAATAAATAACATTTTAAAACTAGTTAAAATTAATTTTCTAAAACTAGTTAAAATTAATTTTAAATTATCTCCATAATGTGTGACTATACCAACTTTTAAGAAAACGTACATTTTTTTAGAAAACATTTCCTTTTATTATAAGTGATTATTATTTTATTTAGAAAGAATAGATAACCATAATTTTCATAATATAGTTATGACTATTAATTCCTACTAATTTAATGTCAAGGTTATAATATTTTATTATAATACGATTCAATTTGACACGGGGTTTCATGTATTGTAGTCTATCAAAGTGGTTAAATTTAAAGAAATATATTTCATTGGAATTTTAAGCTTGGTTTTGCGTGTCACATATTTTGTTGACTAAAATATTAATATTTTAGTATTTTGGGTTTCTACTTATTTACTTTAATAGTAATATATAATAAATAAATTATTTTCAACTATAACTTATTTATTGATTTTTTTGGAGTAATATTTTGAAAATAATATTCTATTCTTTAAAATATTCCAATGATGTGTGTTGGGATCTCTTTTCCTAAATTTTTTACTAATATATCTGATAAAATATCAATATTAGATAAAATTCATTTATCCTTTTCTTATTTTAAAAAACATGTTACAAAATTTGATGAATCCAAAACTAGGTGTATTAAAAATCATCTAATGTTGTTTAAAAGATATATTTTTAATAGAAAAATTATTATCATATAGTTAAATGATAAAACTATAAAAATCCTTTATATAGCCCTATTTAAAATGTATATTTATCATTTCATTCAAATCCATGAATAAGTAAAAAAATGATTCAATGATAGAATACAAACTACATGATAACTCAATTATTTCCTTGAATATGATGTACTTATATTTACAATAGTTGGAAAATATATATTCGATGTTATATGCCCATAAAAATTTATGAATTCATATCTATAACACAAATACCTAACATATACTTTCCCTAGAATTTCACAAACCCCTTCAGGTATTTTGGATGATTCAATGAAATGGAAATGTTTCCCCTCCCTTCTAACACCTACTTTATGATTCAGTGACCTTGACTATAGACATAAAGAAACATTTTTAGTCATTCCAACCATCATTTGTTATTAATTTTATAAATTATATCCCTTTTTAATATTAATAAAGTACAAAAATATGTATATTTTAGGCCTAGTTTGTCTAACTTACGTAAGATCTTGGGTTTTTGTACAAGGTAATGATCTTTTTCTTTTGGTTTAAATTATTTTTTAAGGGATAATGTGAATAACCTTTGAGTTCATGGTGGTATTGGGGGTGTCCAAGGATTTTTTGGAGCCTAAAAACCAACTTTTGTGAAAAAAAAGATTGCTATCAAGGTTAATAGAAACCATGTGCGGAACACTTCATTGTTACTACTTACCATGAAAGGCTAGATAGTGGTGAGATACCCACACGGTTTGAGGAAACCATACTGATGGAGGTGTAAAACCATGTGGGGAACCTAAAATTTTTGACAAATATAAATTACATAGTTAGTACATAGTTAGTCAAACTGTTCACAGTTACCATGTGAGGTACCCCTACTTACAGTTTTGGGTACATGATTAGTGCAGAGTTTGGCCAATCATGCAGGAAAACCATATAACCGTGGATATTTTGAGGAAATTAATTTTTTCCTTTAATTATTTTAGTAAATTAAATTCTAATTTATTTCTTCTTCAAGTGGATAGAACCTATATAAGAATATCCTCTTGAGTAAAAGTCTCAGTGTTTCCATAGATTCTTTATCTAATCTCCAAATCGGGATTCGTTCTTCTTATTTGATCCATGCTAGGAAGTACTCAATTCCTTTTTTTATCTTTATTCTTCTTTGTATTGACAAAGTCATTTACTTAAAAGAATATTTTCCCTATTTCTATGTTCTTCATCCATTTTTAATTTTTCTCCTAATTTGAGATGAATTAGAATCTGATACATAATGCACACTCTACTATGGACCTACGATAGGTGGTCTATACTTTTACTGAATTATTTGGTGTTTTTAAGTTATTTGTCGTTCTTCCACCCACCAGACATCCCAGCGTGTCCTAGAACATGAATGGAATGACTGAATTAAATGAAATAGAACCTGTTAGAGATGTCCTTTAGTTCCCTTGAGACATACTATAATTTTTTTCCCTAACCAAGATCACCCATTGGGTGTTCCTTTTATATTTACTTTTCCCATGGTGTGATTTATTGTGCTTTCATAGTTGGAGTAATCCCATATATAAATTATTTCTATTGAATTTCTTGATTATGATATGTTATTCCCCATTTTCTATGATATGTATGATGTTGAAATGTATAAATGTAAAATTATGATTTTTATATGAGTGGGTAAAATAATGGTTTGACTACTTTAATGTGAATTGTGATATGAGTGGGTATACTCATTGAACATGAAAGTGAATTGTTGAATGATTTTCAAAGGACGCCATGGGATTACTACACTGTGCGTCTTGATAGAAACAGATAATACCTTGGACCAATATACTCCTTGGATTATAATTTATTGTGATTCTTTTGGCCTTAATACACCTTGGATCGAGTTTCTCTTGGTCTCTCATTGTGTATGGTTGGTAGACATGCACATTAGACCCCAACTCTAACCTAACTAGGTTTCAATCGAGATTCCCCTAGGACTTGATGAGGATTCCTTGGTCCACTATTCCTTGTTTTATGCTATGAGAATTATGAAATATTTGATTATATAGAGAGGATTTGGTTTATGTGACACTATGATTTTATGGCATGACTGTGGTAAATGTTATATGCTTGGTTATATGGATCGACCATAGTTGTTCTGACCCTTCTAGTAATATGGTGTGTTTTCGGTTGTTTGATATATAGATTATATGATATTGACTTTGTTGACATGATATATATACATGTAAAGAGGGGTAATTTTATTTATTTCTCTATTTTTTAGTTTCTTTATTATAGGATCTTGACCCATGTTTTGCAAGGATCCTTTTTGGGATATACAATACAACTTTCATTATAGTATATATGCCATGAGATCATTACTTTTTATTACTTCTGAAATGTTATATGTATTTAACAATGATTTAGCATGTAATATTTCACATCTATGTCTTATTATATACCTTTGGGTGGTTACCTACTGCGATTTAATCTCACACACTATTTGGGCCGTTGATTGGTACTCGAACAGACTATAGGGATGTCGATAGGGGCCAGGAAAAGTGTCTAAAGTTAGATGCATGACTTTGGTCAATGCTTAGGAGTAGGGGATCTGAGGACCGAGATGAGGCTCAGGATGATATTGGGAGATATTTCATTTTGGTATTTTTTTCTATTTTGATACATGTATTATACTAATTCCATGTATATCTATTTAGGATGCTTTATAAACACAATGCATGCTCATCATTATATATGAGATTCCTTTTGGAGTTTTTGGATATTCCAATTGTTTTTCTATTCTATGACTGCTATATTACTTCTTATACTAGATATGTATATTTTCTACCACTATGTTACACTATGTTAAGAGGGAATAGTATTTCCAAAGACGCAGCCTAGGCCCTCACTGCTAGTCGATAGCCTCTGGTGTATGAGGATATATGCTTGAGGCCATGTAGATAACCGGGATTGGGACATTATTTATTGGAATCGATGTTACAAATGTTACAAAGATATATCAATGCTCTTAATTTTATGTTTTATTTAATATTTTGAGATAATATAAGGTCATATGAAGGAATTGAATTTTGGTAATGAGCTGTGCATGGGTGAAACTAACCCACACATAGGGAAAAATCCAAATTTCCTTAAATGGGAATTGTTATTTTCTTGATTTTTACTATTACAATTGATTTTATTCCATTATTTAGTTATGAACATGAATTGTGATGTTATTATTTATATGATTGTGGTTTATATTATTTTCAACCCGGTGATATGAGGGTGGTCATCTCATGCATCATTTTAAACACTTGTTAGAAATCACATGCCATGAATTATTCCAACATATAGGATGCATTTCATATTTACAAGATGTTTTGATAGGTTTCATGATAGTTATACCTACTATTGTGATAAACATTCGATGTAGGAAATTGAGAAACATGATTGGTACTTAGAGTGTATGTCATAACCTAAAATGTTCTTTCTAGATTAGGCTAAAACAAACACCCTATGATGCCAATTGTGGAACATTGAGTCATAGACCATGAGTTGCATGGACTGAAACATGTAATTGTGTGGATTATGTGGATTTTATATCTTGGTTTCTAAAGAGTATGAAACATTATGGATCAGGAATGGTGGAAGATTTAGATCATCCACTTTCATTGAAATGTGAAATGAATATGAAATTCAAATTGAAATTGAAATGATAAATAGAGAACTTGACCTAGACCCAGCTTTTGAGTGTGCAAGACGCACTGTATCTAGTGACTTTTATGACCAGTTTTCTTTTTACAGTTCAAGATTTAGGAGTAGGTTGTGTGGTAGGACCTGTTTATATGATGTTTTTTACCTATCCTATAATTTTTTTTTGAAATTTTATATCTATATTTTTTAAGATGTGTGTTTGGAATTGTGGAGGGATGACACCATCATGACATCTATTCGTATTTTAGGAGGTTTATGAAGACCATGCTCTGGAGGCGGTTGTTCGTGAGATACCAAGGGGGTCCTCCAATAGTACTAGTTGTGGGACAAGAAATTTTATCAGACATAGGTGTTATGGTATTATTTCGTGAGAGGCTTTACTACTTCATGAAGACTTTTTTGGGAGTACAACATTCATCTTTGTCTTTGTATAAGCTGATTCTTATGTTCTAGTAGTAGAATCCACCGATGATTTTGATGAATGGTGGTCTGTATGCTTCTGAGTTGCGATTTTAGACTATATTATTGATCTTTCAGAATCTACTTACACCTGTTGAGAGGAGATTAAATCACCTTACTTATATGATTTGTGTAGAAAAATAGTGTTTATAATATGTACTAAACTGGGCAGACACACTATGAGATATGGTTTGAAATGATTTCCAAACATGGTTATATGACTACTTTTTTCCTGATACTCTGATAGAAGAGTGGGATAGTGAGTTCATGAATCTAGAGAAGGGTGCTATAACGTTTCTGGAGTGCTCAACTTGCATAAAAGAGACGCATCATTTTATAAAGATGTACATTAATGACGATTTATCGAGGTAAATACAGTTCAAATAAGTTCCCTGAAATTCCATTCAATCTCATGTAAATTTGTTCAGATTAACCTCTATTACTGAGATTGTAAATCTAGTGCTGAGTATAGAGTAGAACCTAAGAGAAGATGAGGGTGTAGAGTTGGGAAGTGTAGTCTCCCGACCTAGTGGTTCATTATCTTCAGGTAGAAAGTTCATTTTGGAGGCTTCTCATAAGATAAGTATCAGTCATTCCACTATCAATGGATGTGTAGTATTTAGTAACGAGTATTGAAGATGGGAAAAAATGAGGAATTAATGTGATCAAGACCCATTTGAGTTCAATTATTGCAAAAGGATGGTCCATGTGTAATGTTTCGGTAGGACCTCCCCTCTAGTAGTGACTGGTTTGGGGTTTGATCTGACATTAGATTCAACAGAAGATTTCTCAGCTCCACATTAAGAAAGGATATGGATTAGTGCAAGTCGATCATGATGAGGTTATGGTGTTCATATATGAGGTAGACAGACCCTAGTTGTACCGATATAGTAGAGCAGGCCTACTCCATGTAGTGAGGTTTTATCACAATTCAATGGTTCTATCCAGATCTATTCTTTGCAGCCTAACTATGATGATAAGGGGGGAAGACCTTCTACAGTAAGAGGTACAATCTTAGTAGACTATACTCTTGTATCTATACTTTTTAAAATAGGTTCATCACATAGTTTCATATCCATATGTGTTGTGGAAATACATCAGCTTATGGTTCAGTTTTTTTTAGGTTTTGTGATTCTAGATACTCTATTGGGGGTCAAAACAGAGGATGTATGCCAATGAAAGAAGTGAAACCTTATGTTTGGTGGGTGTCACGTTATTTGGAATTTATTTTCCCTCAATATGACTGGGTTTGATGTCATTCTCATAATGGACTCATTATTGTCTTATCGAACCTATGTTGATTGTTATCTGAATATTGTAACTTTCACCACGCCATGGGTCTCATTTAATACTCACAAGGGTGGATGGGATGTCTATGTGAGCCGACGTGGACCAAAAAATCACGAGTTGTGTAGGATAATAGCCAAGATTGTTATTTTATATTAGGATTATTAGGGAGTATGTCAAGTATCCTTTCCTCTAGTGATTTATCATCTCATGAATTTTTTCTCAGACAAATTTTTAATTTTACCTCCTGATAGAGAGGTTGAGTTCTCCATCGATCTAGTGCTATGAGCTGCACTGGTATCTATTCGATTTATTAGGATAGCTCCTATGAATTTGCCTGAGTTCTAGAGGAACCAAGAGGATTTGGAGGCAAGTGGGTTTATTCGGCCTAGTACTTATCAATTCGAGTCACTGGTCCTTTTTAAAAAAAGGTGAACAATATACTTAGGCTATTTGTGGATTACCAAAAATCAAAGCTACTGAATGTTATGAAATAATATCCCTTTCCATGGATATATGACATTTTTTATTTCTTTGAGGAGATCTGGTGATTCTAACAATTGATTTTTGGGAAGGATTTCACCAGGTATATGATCTACCTAAAGACATACCTCATACAACTTTACATAATAGGTATGGACTATATGAGTGTGTGATTTTTTTGTTAATTATTACAATCAGTCCAACAATTTTCATGGAGCTAATGAACTGAGTTTTCTATCCCTATCTGAACTTATTTGTGGTGGGTTTCATGGATGATATATTGGTGTATTCTCACAATCAACATGACCATACCAAAAAAACATGAGAACATTTCATTTACACGGATATGGCATCTATTATATGATAAGCTCACAAATTTCCACTTTTTGAAGGAAGAAAATCACTTTTTAAGTCATATTATAGCAGAGACAACAGTATTTGTTGACCCAAATAAGTTGAGAGCTATAGTTTCTTTGGAGAATCCCAAAACAATCTTTGATTTATATATTTTATTAGGGATGGATGGATATTACAGGAATTTTTTGGGGTATGTCTCATGCCTAAGAGTTCAATTAATGGAATTGAATAAGAAGGGTGTGATTTTTATAGGGTCTGTTGCTTGTGACTCAACCTATCAAGAGTTGAAAGGGGGATTGAATTTAACATCAGTCCTAATTATACAAGATCATGGAAGAATCTATACTGTGTATTGTTACAAATTACGAATTGGGAATAGATTAGTTCTGATAAAGGTAGATAGATTCATGGCATATGGGTCTTGGAAGACGAGGCCATAGGAGAGGAATTACTCGATGCATGATCTTAATCTAGTTACAATTATTCCTGATTTTCATTATTTGACACACTATTTTTTGGGAGAACATTTTTTGGTGTACATGGACAAAAAAACACAAGTAAATATTTAAATATCGTTATCTAAATCTAAGGTAGTAAAGGTTTGTTTAGTACCCAGATCCTTTTGAATACGAGAATTCTTATATGCTTGGGAATGGAAATGTGATGGCTGATTCACTAAGCAGGAGGACTCAAATACATGTGGTTTAGGTGGATAATAGCTAGTAGTGGATTATGGTTTTTTTATTTGAGATTTACTTGGAAGTGTTTGATAGTGAGAGATATAATTTTGTTCATACTTAATTGTGACCTCTACCCTACAAGATAGATTGAGGATGAGACAATTATTGCATTTAGAAGGCCTAGTTCTATAGGAGAATATGGAATTTTGAGGACACACCTCTTGGGTTAGACTATGGGTGAGGATGAGATCCTACATATTCATGGACTCGTATGGGTTACAGTGGACATACATGTGGAACTCATTCAAGAGATCCATTCCTTAGTATGGACCATGCATCCCAATTTCTCTAATAACTACCGTGACTTAGGTCATATGTATTGGTGGTCGGGTAAGAAACATGAGGTATCTAGTTTTCTTATAATGTGTTCCACCTGTCAGTAGGTGTAGGAATAACATCCGTGAACTTCTTGACATTTACAATAGTTACCTATTCCCATGTAAAAATATGATGATGTTGTGATGGATTTCATGAAAATTTTACCAAGGCCGCCTCGAGTTATTGAGGATGTGTGGATTTCCATTGATTGGATCATAAAGGTTTCACATTTCCTACCAATCAAGGAGGAATTTAGTGTATATTTTCTTAAGAGGTTGTATATATATAAGATAGTAAAATTTCACAGGGTCCCCTGCACTATCATTTCGTATTGGGACACCCAATTTATGTCTTATTTCAAGCAGAGTTTTCAGAGGGCATTGGGTACACATGTGCCTCTGAACATGGAATACCATCCTCAGACTGGTGTTAGGTAAAAGCATTTTATTTTGGTTCTTGAAGAAATTTTGTGATCATATGTCCTGGATATTGGGGACTCTTGTGAGAGGAATATTATCCTAGTTGAGTTCGCCTACAATATTATCTATCTGGTGACTATACAGATGGAAACTTATGAGTCTTTTTATGGTAGTCCATGTCGATCACCTTTTTTCTAGCTATAGGTAGGTGAGTTAGCATTACTTAGACTATTTATCATGAAGGATATTTATGATCATGTACAGTTTTTTAGAAACTGGATGGCTGCTGCACAGTATTAATTGGAATCTTACGCCAATACCAAAGATGAACTCTAGTGTTTAAGGTCCTAAATGATATATTTTTTCATGTTTCACTAAGCCTATTGATTTATGTTACATTAGACGCACTGATATATACATGAAATATTACATGTATATCTACTTCAGCATTATCATCTGGACCTATATCATGATTTTCAGCCCAAGGAGGTTGAGTTACATATTGATTCATCCTTTAAGGAGAATCCGATTTGTATCGTTGGTAGGAGCACAAAAGGTCTCTGAGACTGGTCATTTTTTCTAGTATGGGTTCTATGGAAGCACGATAGTTTATAGGAAGAGAACAAGGATTTGGAGGCCAATTTACTTGCTTAGTGGACAAAGTTATTCTCAGACGAATCTTTAAAACCCTTGAGAGTGCAATTTAGGGATGAATTTTTTTAAGGGAGGAATATTAGAATAATATAAGTTTTTCTATGGGGTAAAAATTATTTTCTTTTGGTTTAAATTATTTTTTATGATATAATTTTAATACCCCTTTAGTTCATGGGGTATTAGGTTTTTCTGCGGATTTTTCAAATCATTGAACCCAATTTTTTTGGAAAAATAGGTAGGCCTGATAGTGAGTAAAAATTGTGTGGGGATGGTTTCACGGTTACTTATAACAGTGAAAGGTAGGATAGTGGGGAGCTACCAGGAACATGGTTTTAGGAAACCTTGTGGATGGAGTTGCATGCTCATAGGAGGATCCTACAATTTTTAGCATATCCAAACTGCAGAGTTTTCACACAGTTAGTCAAACCATGTGTAGTAACCATGCGAGGTGCCCCTCCTTACAATAGTGGGAACACATTTCACACATGGTTTGTCCAACCATGAATCCAAACTATGAGACAGAATAATTTTTTGTCAAATTACCAATTATTATTTAATTAATTTTATAACCTATATTATATTTCCCTTCTTCTCTCAATGGAAAAATCCTATGTGAGAAGTTCCCCTTGAATCCAAATCTCGGATTTTACACCTCTTCTTTTCCCAAGATCATAACTGAGATTCATTAATCTCATTGTATCTACATGGGTGAGTACTTGATACATTTTTATTTCTATTATTAATTCTTCTTATTATCGACTTATTTTTTTAGGTGCATGTAAATTTCCCTATTAGTAGGTTTATCATTTATTATTTTTTTATTTCAAATATGATTCGAATATGATGTTGATAATGCAAGAACTCTTCTACAGACTTACGATAGCTGGTATATAGTTTTCACAAATGGTTTGGTGCCTTATTAAGTTATTTTATATTATTCCACCCACCATACTTTCTAGATCATCCCTAAAATTGAATTGAAAAATTGAACTTAATGACCTGGAACCTATTAGGGATGCCTTATTATAGAATCTCTTTAGTTCCCTAGAGAATTGTTAAAGGTTTTCCCCTAACCTAAGGTAACCCACAGGGTGTTCCATTGACATATCCTGTGTTAAAACACGCATGGGTGTTTTCATAATACTTCCTAGTTAGAGGAATCCAATATATAAATGATTTGTATTAAATTTCGTGGTTAGGATATGTTTTACCCCTTTTCCATCTAATTCATAATTTTCAAATGATTAAATATAAAATTGTTATTTTTTATATCAGTGTTTAAACTCATGGATTATGTAATTGATTATGAATTATGATATGAGTGGGTATACTCTTGGATGTTGAATGTGAATTGATCAATGATTTTTAATGGAGTTCATGGCTAAGATGCACCATGGGTCGTGATAGAGGTAGACAATGCCTTGGACATGTATTCACCTTTGATTCTAATTATGTGAGATTAATTGGGCCTTGATACCCCTATTTTCTAATTTTTCTTGGGCTTAAACTATACATGGTTGGTAGAAATGTTTCTTAAACCTAAACTCAAGCCTAATTGGGTTTCCATCGAGTTGCTACTAAGATTCGATGAGGATTACTTTTTCTAATATACCTTAGATCTAGCCCTGAGGGGTCTGAAAATTTTGATTGTATGTAATGTTCATGGTTGATGTGACACTATGATTATATTTCATGGATAGGGTAAATGTGATATTCTTCATTATACATCGCAGTCGTGGTTGTCCTGAAACGTCTGGTTATATGACGTTGTTGTGCTTTTCTGATATAAAAATTACACAACAAGGTCATAGTTGACATGATATGTATGGATGTTTGGAAAGGAGATAATAATAATTTCATTATTTTTTTAGGTACCTTTTATTAGGATCTTAACTTATGGTTTGTACATATCCATGTTAGGATATACATTACAATATTATTTTTAGTATATACGCCATGGGTACTTTACTTTTTATTACAACTTATGTGTGATATGTATTTTACCCTACTTTATCTTTTTATATTGCACAACCAAGAATTGTTATAGACCTTCAGATGGTAACCTATTGGTATTTTATCCCACAACCTATTCAAGCCACCATTTTTTACACTAATAGACTATATGGATGCAGTTAGGGGTCGGGTCAAGTGCTTGTTGTTCAATGCATGACATTGTAGCATGCTTAGGAGAATAGGAGCACAAGACTGATCTGAGACTTATGATGCTATCCAGAGATATTGAATTTTTTGTCCTTTTAGTATTTGGATACAAGTATTGTAATGATTTCATTTATTCTTGTTTTTTATTCTAGGAAGAAAAATGACATGATCATCATTGAAAATGAGATTCTTTTTTTTCGAATTGTTATCTATTCCTGTTGTATATCTATTGTTTTCCGATTATAATGATTATTATAATTGATATGTATTTTCTCTAATTTTTTTTTATACTCTAGAGAGATATTATAGTCTCCACAAAGACACATGATAGGTCCTCACTACCAGTAAGCAGCCTCTGGTGTTTGGAGAGATGTGCTTCAGGCCATGTAGCCAACCAGAATTGGGGCACTATGGAGTGGCATCCAAGCCTAGGACATTATGTCTAAAATAACAAAAAAAAAAGAAAAATCTGTAAATAAATAAAATAGTCAATAAATTTTCAATGATGATTCCAACATGGATTCTATAGTTAGATTAAGCTTTAGAGGATATCTTCATTCCTCCCTAGAATACTCATTCTCGTTGAGTTATTGAGATGAGACTAAAGTTCTTTAGGCTATTTTTTATCTAATTCCTTTAAACCATAAGTGAATAATTTTTTAATTATTATAAGAAAATGTATTGATTTATTGAATTATTTCAAAACTTGTTTTTTGAAGATGGTATTACGGAATAATTAATTTTTCTTCCCTTACTTTGGAACAATTATTATCATTTCTACTAAACTAAAAAAATGACTTTAAGAATATTATTTCTCTATGATTGATATCAATTTTTTTTAATGATGATGATCCTATTTATCCATAATATAATATATTTTCATATAAGTATCATGTTTTAGGTTCATTTGATAAATAATTTTATTATTGTTCTCAAATTAAAATAATAACATCTTTTAAAATCCATAATATCCATTAGTTAGGAAAGATTTTTACTTTAGGGATAAATGATTATGCTTTATAATTTATATAATCACTTAGTGATTTTGATATGTAATCATACCAATCATTTCCTATACAGCCCTTAGAAATTTTATTACATAAAACTTTATCTCAATCCATCATATTGATAAAACAAACTACATTCCTCCAGCAATCTGATCCTTTAAGGGTATCTAAAATATGTGTGACCCAAAGATAACACCAAAAATAGGAACCATTACTATTAGAGTTCCCAATTATGTTCTTAACTTAGGAAATATAATAGAGCTCCACTCATATTTATCATTACCTTCCTAGTATGATGATTGAGGTCTTGAAAAAGATTCACTTTGGGTGGAATTGGACACTTAGTAATTTAATGGTAATTTAATCTCATCATTTTATCTCATGGATTCTTTTATGTATGTGTTCTTAAAATTATTTAGTTTTAAATCATATTCTTTTATCCAAATAAATATATTCAAAACCTATTAATGTGTAACCATTTACCCAACTGATAGCATGTGTTACTTACCCAAATTAAAATCAAACTATATTTATACATTTCCAAATATATCCCATTAATAAGGTACACGAAACCCTTTCATTGAAATGAATATAGTCATATGAAATCAAAAATCCCGAAAATAGTATGATTTGAGCTAAATATAACCAACCCCACTTTTTCGAACAAGGCAGAAGCCTCTATGACCGTGAGTAGTGTAACCCCAATCCCCTCTACACAAGGATACTTTGCTCAAGAAATACATATATTTCATCATAATCCCAACACCTACTGTGTATAAATATCGAATAATTTCATAATTCAACCTCAAAACCTAAAACAAAATAATGTTATGGTAAAAGAAAACTATATGATTTATAAAAAATAGCATGTAACTTTTTAAATGCATCTTTCATAATTTATAGAAGAAATTTAGATTTTAAAACTAAATAATACAGAAAATCATAAAATAAAAAATAACTTAGATAATAAAACATGAAATCATACTAAATATGTGGAAAATTAATATTTTTAAATATGGGATAAACTCTTTATGATCAATTGATAATTTAAAAACAATAAAGACTTTATAATTTTTTCATTATGGATATTCAATAATTAGATAAATATAAACTATTTATATTTATATTTAATATAAACACATTCATATCATTCTATTATAGGTAATTTACTCAAATATTTTATATTAAATAAAATATAAAAATTATATATTCAAATTATATTTTTAAAAAAATTACATAATCTAAATATCACATATCTACAATTATTTATACATTGAAAGTATAAATTATTTAAACATCTATTTATGTGGTTTAAAAAATTTCCCACTGAATTCTTTTTTATTTGATAAATTAAAACATAAAATTTTTAACAATTAAATATGTTAGATATAAAATCCGTTATATTCCCTCCTAATTTTAATTTTATAAACACTTTAAAATTGTCACTTATATTACCTTTTGAAACAATTTAGGTCCAAATATTCTCTATTCCATAATGTTTGAAAAAATGATTGTATTATTAATAGTTAATACTGTGAAATATTTATTTAATAAAGGTATTAACAATATTTTATTATTAATTTTAAACAATTTAAAATTAATTATTTTAAAAATACATCTACATATTTATCAAATATACTAAAATATTTTTTCCCGTAATTTAAAAACAATTTGTAAATTATATAATTCGATTAATAATTTAAATTTAAGGATAATAAAGTTTTTCATGATATAATATTTTATGATATCTACTATATCATAATATATGATAAATAAAACATGGAACGAAAACTCATTTCAAATATATATGTAACACCCTATGATTGATATATATTACTTTTGAATGGATGTGGTGGATACATAGGAATTAATTGTTTCACTCTTAAAATCTTAGATTATGAATTACCTCTACATAAGAATAGCCCTTCAAGCATGGTCCCCTACATTAGAATAACTCACAAGAAACATAATGTATGTAATTTCAACCCTTCACAAATATGACATATTTTTTATGAAAAAAAATGATAGCCTATTTCAAATTAACCCATGGACGATGGCTATCATATTGTATGGTAGATATTCTATATCATAGTAGTGATATGATACTATATTTTAATCAATTTATTTAGAATTTTTTCACACTATGAAAACCTATATCATACATATTGATATATCAAAAATATTAAGGATAAATTCATGTTTCCACCCATGACATCTAAAATCATATGGTGAAGCACAATCTTAGATTGTGATATACTTTATTGTTTTCCATTCCACAAAAAAACTATCAATAGTATCCTATGGTAGAGAATTTGATAATTTTATTATATCAAATTTTCATTGGATTAAAACATAATTTCAGGGATATTAAATCATGGGAATCACTAATGAAATTATTAGGTTTCTTAATTTTGATTAAATCTTAATAAATGAAGTGGAAATATAATGAAATTCAAATCCCAAGACCAATTATGTAAAAACCCAAAACTATTTGATAAATAAAAAAATAAATAAAATTTATTGTGTGCCATACACCATAGATCTCTATACTATATCCTTCTCATAATATTCTTGGTTAGGATCCCTTGAAGTAAACATAATGAATCTCTCCTCCATGGTGTATTCATGAGGTGACTGGAATGAAGCATTGCATGGGTTAGACCTTCCTCTTTTCCCATGACATGCTAGTGCCTCTTGGGTTGAAAAGGGATTTAATGAAAAGAGAATTATGGATAATGTGAATTGGACGTAATCTTAGTTAGTTACTCATATCCATCCCAATTTATCTTCCTCCATTAATATCCCACAATTATGATCCCATACTCCCCTTGACTTAACTCACACATTATAAGTAAATACATTTAGTTACAATATTTTATAAACCTAATCCAGTCCAAAACACTAATTTCTTTCATATTATGAAACATAAATTATAGTTCATATGGTGGTTATTTGAATTTTAACTATTAATGTTCAATTTCCAATCTAATTTTATGATGATACTATAATTGTAAATTATGAAATGAAACATTTTGATATAGCCAAAGGAATTGGATACAATATCTCTGTATTAAATACAATGATATAACAAAAACAAAATCATTTTGTATTAGTTATAATCATGAATTTAATATTATAGGACATGGTCATATAGTACACTAATATATTATGTCTTAATCTAATATCTCCTTTATCCACCACCTTGGATGACCTAGCTCAAGATGAGATAGTAATTCTTATTCCACATCACAAAGTGGTATCTCTATTTATCAATAATGATATAAAGGTAATAAATTTAGTTAATTCCATCTCATGTTAAATAGATTAACCATACCTTCAAGTTGACATTGCAACTTATTGGATGTCTCTAAAAATAGAGTATCCCCAAAACAGGACCCCCACACAATATCAATAATGAAGGGAAAAAATCCAATGTTGTGAATCCAATTTTATCCTTTATGATAGAAAAAATTATTATAAAGTCCTCGATAAATGAATTTTTATGGGTTCATCCAAAAGTTAATTAAAGGATGAGGGGACTTCACTGTCAAATACATATTCCACACTAGCACATGTATTGTCCATCAGTCAAGGGCCATGATATTTAAATAAATCAAGAGACTTGGAAACTTTTGAAATTAAATGATTCATTATTTTTTTAATTATATAGGTTTCTTCATTCATAATTAATATATTATAACTTTATTCATGAACCCATGATGTTTTTTAATGTTTCTAAATACATATCATGGCTCCCTGATTAGGGGATAATTTTCATAGTTCCCAAAATTCAAGACATAATTAGGAAATTTAAGTTTATTCTAAATTCAACAAACTTCTTCTCAAAATGGGATAATGGTGTACCACAAAAGGTTATAAAAAATTTAATGATCAACTTCATGAAATCTAAATTCATTTCCAGATTCAGTTCCCCTTATGCGATCTTGATGGAAAATGTCACTAACTATTATTCCTCTAAGATGGAGAATATGTTACCGAAGTATATCATTCAATCCAATCACTCTTCTTACAATTATGTAAAGGAAAAAAAATATTAAGGACTTTAATCATTATTTATCCAATATTCTCATTTATTTTTTGTGCTCTCATCACCCCATAACCCATACTACCACATAGAATACCCCAACGCTACTAATTCATTGGATAGAAAAAAAATCATATGTCAAAGTTTAGTAACACTAACTTTTAATTACAATTTGTAATAAATTATATTAAATTTCATAGTCTAAAATTTAGATTGATGATTTAGAAAAATATGGTCATAAAATGATACCCAAACAACATGAACTTTACTTCACAATAATTTTGAATGAAAATTTGACTGTAAGGTCAACCTCCACCCATTCATATAATGGGAATATGTATTAGCATTGATAATTAAAATGATACCTATAATGAAACCTATAAAAATTTAGTAGAAATAAAATGGAACATATATCATACATAAGGTACTCAATAATAAATCTTACTCCCAAATCAGAATGGGTGGAGAGAATATTACATCTAAAATAAATGTATTATTGTTAAATAAATACATAACATGCACCTATGTGAAGTAAAATTGGTTGAAATCATATGACCTTACACTATAAAACATCATGGTCCGCATAATATGACCCAAAACATCATAGAACCAATTTTCAAATTGTTTGAAATTTAAATTAGTCAAACATTTTCCTCACAATAATAAGTTAAACTTCATGATATATAGGTCCATCCTTCAAAACCCTTAAACTAATTTTATTGGTCTTTTTTTGACATAGTTTCCTTACATGAGTGTCTAATCTATATAAGATTCATAAGGTAGAGTTTAATCCATACATAATATTATTCATTTTTAGAAAATTAACATATATTTATGAACTATGTGTGAATTGATTCTTATTATTTCCGTATATGTAGAGACATCCTAGTAACCCATCATATACCCACCAACAAATTTCATTTTTCCCACTCTCACCCACAATCCTATAACTTGGGGTTACCAATTCACATCAGGTTTTCCTTCATTATTAATATGTTAGAATGATAATTCATCTTCTATTTCTAAAAATATATAGGGATTTACGCTTATTATTACAAGATATGTAGTGATATCCACACCATCTATCCTAGAACGAGTCACTTATTCTCATCCTCTTACACTCCCCCTGTGACATTCCATAATCAACCAATATTTCTCGTATCTGAGATGGATTATTACAATAACCTTTTTAACATTATCTTCCCATAAACCATAATTTTATAAATTAAGTATCTAAATAACAAAAAAATATTCAATGAAACCCAATAATGAGTTTATCAAATCTAGAAGGACCCCTCTATTTAGTTTTGGTAAACATACCACACACCAATCCCACATATGAACAGAAAAATGTATTTTTCTTCTTCTATGGATAAGATATTCTAACCCCATATCTTCTAATAAAATTTTTTGTATCCCATCATTCAAATATTATCAATGGTCATCCACATGATGTTGTATTAATAGTATAGTTACAAGAATGTTATCTAAATCCAGTCATTGTTTATCCTATTTTTTCAATTTTTATTCCACCATTCCATATTAAAATAATTCAAGTTATAGTATATATATATATTTACTTCTTATTTTAATGGTGTAGTAATGATTCTAGCTCTCATAACCCTCATTTGGGTTGTCACAACACCCACATTGGTTCGAGTACTATGAACTCCAATTGTGTTCATCTGAAACTGAGGCCATATATACTAGTATTCAACTCTTCATTCATGTTGGGTTTACCTCTCATTTATCCCAATATAGGATACTTCATCTTTTGGTTAAATAATTGTGCCCGTAAACATCAATCCTACTATGTTCTAAGATATATGACCTAAAAACTTCTACCTTTTATGGTCAAAGTTATATGATCTTAAACATCAGTCTATTTTTTTCTGACTTGCTAGACCAAAATACTACTATATGAAATAGAGATGATGTTCATCAGGTTCAAAACATTCAAATGATAGTCTAAGAAAAAATTGAGTTTTTCACATTAGGATCTCTTATTGTATATTCTGAGAAAAATTTTGAGATATTAAAATAGGAAAATGAATTAATTTTTTATTGTAAAAAACCTATAAAAGGTGCCTTGAGATATATATGATTTTTTTATTACTAAATCGTCCCCATTAAGGGATTAGGAAAAAATTAATGATAAAAAAAGATACAAAGTTTTGTGGGGACCAACATATATCCCTAAAAAGATAATTATTTCTCTCCATGTCTATGAATCTTGGAAAAATATAGAGTATCATTATGTTCTTTAAATGCATATTGGTTTAGATTATCTTCACATATTACACAAATATATTATTTCAAAGTAATTGGAACCTATTGAGAGTTGAGTCTTCCATGTCAAACCCCATTCATAATTTCAAATGTGTTGAGTCATTAACTTCCCCATATACAAATCGACTAGCCTTAGCTTACATTGATGATAAATACATTGTATCTCCATGCCACATATATCTATATAAGATGAAAATTCCAAAAGGAAACCAAACCACACTACGTTTTATAAACTAAATTAACCTCGACTTATAGTGATGGTTTATATATATGATTCATATAAATCTTTACTCTAACCATAAAGAATCTCATGGATTAAACGTGATTAATTGATTCCTAAGAAAAGATTTGACTCTGTTATTTTGATATTATTATTTTAAAAACCCGAATCCATTTAAGTTTTAGGTATATAAAATTACTTTTATGATACTACATGTATGTTTTTAGGGATTATTATGGATTGATACTTGAAGAAACAAAAAATCAGGAAATGGGAAATTAATTTTCTATCAAAATTTTTTAAATCCAATGCAAAAAAAAAGAGGGAGGATCAACCCTAATTTTAGACCTCTTTATTATTATTAACAACAAATGGGGGAATAATATTGTGAGTCAAAATGTTGTTATGATGCATACTTCAATAACTCACTTACATGGAACACATATTATTTTTGAGCCATATGAAAATTGATGGAGCTCAACTAACGTTGTGGTAATTACTTCATGAGTAATGAATAATACTTCTAATCTTGCAAAAATAATTTTCCATACGTACTATGCCTCTTCAAATAGCCTATGTTTTTTTCCACCACATTTATTTCTATTACCAGCACATTAATAAGATAGCTCCCTTAGGATGTTTGTCCACTTATCAGGTATCAGTCCTTTAATAAGTCACTAACTTATGAGATAATTATTGAAATATTGTCACTCAAATATTTATGGGGTGATTTGTAGATATTTTTTTGACAACTCTGGGTGAAATACCCCTTCCCCCTCTCATTATTTATTTATGTTCTTCACATCAGCATGCTTTATGAAATGGTCTAAAATATCATATACCAACATGGTAAATGTGTTTTATAGATAGTTTAACTATATTATAAGATCATTGATAGTAATTTTAATGAATGGGCTGCAAATTCTCAACCATATGCACTTTTTCATAAACATATTTGAATAAAATAGACATTGAGATTGAGTCAAATAAAATTTAATGGACTAGGAAATAGTCTGGGACCGAACTGATAATTGTGAAAATAAAATTAACACCCACTTACAAGACTAGAAGCTGAGTGGTCCCTTCCCTAGAAACCTCTAATGATTGATCCTCCAAGTAATTGACTCCTTGAACTTATATTGGTTATTATAGGTGGTTGAGATTGATATATATGATTGGATAGCCAATAAACACGAAAAATAAAGGGAAAAAATTTGATATTCACCTTTTCCCATGGATGGATAACATTATATTACTACTTATTTTTCATAATACAAGGAGGATTATAATCCATCTTGGACTATCATCTATGTATGATCATTTGGATCTTTATCAACTAATTAAATTTTCGTGGCCTCCTATATAATATCTAATTAAAAAACTAATCACTACATTGATTCTATTTAATAAATATAAAATAATGATACTAATGTTATGTTAAATTCATCATTCATAATAATGCATGATAATGGATATAAATATCTATTATAATAGATTTTAAGAAAACATAATCTAGTTCATAATTCACTATATAAAGATAATCTGACTTTGGATGTTCAGTTAGATCCCCAATATCCACTATGAAATATTTTTTTAGACCTAGTTTAATTATTATACTTGCTGATATGTTTATATTTAGGCTCCACTATATCATTTCTTATTAGAAATTACACCAAGTGGTTCCTCTAAAGGAGGATGATTCACTGGCTCATGGATAATTATTATTGATGGTCCTAAATGTCTAGATCTGGTATATTATTAAAGTGATTTGTTTGAAAAAATATAAAAATTAGATCTAAAAAGATACGATGTATCAATAAATACCTTATATTCCTCACCACAAGCACATTTCCACCATTATCACCCATTATTTCTCGCTAAAATCCTTCATAAACAACTTTCTGTGTGGTGCCTCCAGTGTCAAAAATGGGAATACCTCCATGGAGTTAAAATTTATGACCCTCATTTAAGTCATGTTAGTATGTGGAGGTTATTATCTAACCCTTCTTATTTATTAAGAACTTGTCCCAACTAATTACCACAAATTGAATTATCTAGGTACATGATAGAAACTAGGGAATCCTTGAATTCTTGTGAATAGTGAAATTGAAAGTCATTGGAAATATCAACAATAGCAAGTTATCTATGAATTTGAATGAGTGTTACCTCCACATATAAAGATATTTGACTAGTATCCAACTAATTAATGAAATATAATACCTCTTAAATATCATCTTCACCACTATATTCACCCTCATTTTCATCATAACTGCCTAATTTGAGACCTATCAATCTAATTACTTGAGTGGAATGAATTGATTAACCATTGATCCTATAAACCATGGAATTAAAATTTTGTATATAAACTTCAACCACATTAGTATAATTATTATAAGTGATGTATAAGTCTATGGTCGTATACCCAATATCATTCAATATTATTTTCTCTACTTTGAGATCATTACAGATCACCTTAATAGAATAAGTTATCTTATATGAATCCATGTTTCTATATGCACCATAAAATTGAGCATCAGTGTGAATAATAAGTTAAACAACTAATTTTCTAATTCTGGTATGTAGACATATATGCATTAGATTATTTTTTTAGTATCTGACTAATTAAATACTTTCTTAACATGTGCCTCTTAAATGTCCTTATATCCATTGGATACCCCCTCCCATTTGACTTCAGTTAATCATGGACCTTTGACTTGGTCCATCAACTATACCAGTATAACAATAAGGTATGATCTATTACAATATTTAGAGAAATCATTGAATATAGTAATATTGTATATTTTTTAGTCAAAAGGTGAACCAAAAATACATTCCCTCATATGTGAGCATCTAACATTTTATTCATTTTACAATAAAAAATTGTTCCTTCTAGGTGATACTGGGTAAGGAAAGGAAGATCATCTTCACACAATTTAATTTATGACTAAATCGATAAATAATTTTGGATTTATTGATAAAATCTCTTGTGATTCTAGATTTTATAATCCCATCATGTCTTTCTAAAAGGAAATCTCACTACTCATGCATTCCAATAGAATTTTTAGTGATGCTTCCTATCATAGCTTGATATGGTATCTAGTCAAACCAATTCTACAAATTATATATGTAGTTAATATCTCATTCTCCTAGAAAGAGTTTTTACACCACAAATATACATTGAATATGTGGATTGAATCTAGTACCAGAGATATACTTGTCATTGATAAACACATAACCCACTAGGTGAGCTTTGATTTGACTCCATAAAACCTATAAGGTGCCTAAAATCCTAAAATAGTCCTTTAACATATTGATATGTCTAAGATTATAGTACAACTAGGCCAATGTTTATATAGAAAAATTGATCCACTTATCAATCGCTAGTTATACCATCATCATGAAAGTATAAGTCCACACTTTATTCTATGACAAATATACTAGAATAACATACTCTAAAAAATAATGGACAGAAATCCATTAGGAACACTTGGGTGTTTATTCCCTATATGAGCTCCTATCTCCACTTTTGAAAGTGATCATTCATCAAATTTGGATAATAAATATATGGCGACACATGAGATTTTTTTATTAATACAGTTCATTGAATCTCTATTGTAGGACCCTGACTATTTTATATGAATAAAGATTCATCTTATGACCTAAAGTGAATGTCCACGCATAGATGAAGGCCTTTCCTAATAATATTACCTACTAATTAATGTGAATCCTTCGCTGATGGGGAATTCTTTTCACATCATATCATGCGTAGTCAGGAGGGAGAATCTTATTTTTTTTCTCCACTTATATCAGATCCTCACTGATCCTACACACATTTGAGAGGATAATTCCAAACTAACCATGTGTTAAGTAGAAGGTGATGGTTTTGTGGATCCACCGACTAATCAAATCATGAATTATAATATTTTTGTCATGATAAAATTACTATAACATCAAAAATAACTCAAATATCCCTATATTAATCACCTTTTGTTCTATTTTTTATAGATTTATTTTTCCATGTAGGGACACCCCCAATCCATCTTGAAAACAAATCTCATGTGAAGGTTCTAGATTATTTCCTACCCTTTATAGTTTTTTATGTCAGCTCTTGTAATAATTCATGACTGCTTGTGTATCTCCTTTTTTGGAAAATTAATCACATCTTCCAAATTCAGTTCGGGTATATACCATGATATATTCATGTCCATGATTTTAGTCGTTAATTAAAAACCAAACCAATGATACATTTTCTTAGGCTGGTTTATGACCGTGATTAATCCAGTATTCTTGCTAGTTCTCACTTGGCCAAGGTTGAGGAATGGCCACATCAGTCAACAACCTAGATTTATAAATAGGAAGCCTTTATGACATGGGGTAATTTAGTATATTAAAACCCATTAACTCGAAATAAATTAAATTCCTTGTATTAAGGTATTAGTTTTGTTACCCATAACATTGTCTTCTATATCTATCCATCCCATGGTTGAGGATTGAACATATTGATCAAAATCCATTTTGAAAAAAGATAAAATGGAATCACCCAAATAAATAGTAATTTTAGAAAAATTAGTTGAATGTAATAAGGTCTCTTAAATTTTTAGAAAAAGATATAATCATATATGAAGAATATATAGAGGTTATACAACGTAATATTTTTGTGGTCTCATATAGCAAGGTCATAGGGAAAGAGTTGTCGTTTAATTTTCTATGTAATTAACTCATAGCTTGTGAAATTATTTTATACATAGTCTTATGTGGTTATATTATTAAATTATTCTTTTTAATGAAAAAATGTTGTAGAATATTTTCTATTCTCACAATTTATGCAATAAGGGGCCCTATTATCCTATATATAAGTGTATATGAAACTTTTTATATTTTATTTCTTTCATACCACATAAACCTTATGATGAATTAATTTTTTATAAAAATTATATCCATTTATTTTAAAAATATATAATTCTAGGTGGAATATATTGATACTTAACTATGTATTCAACAACTTTTAATAAAAACCATGAATAAATCGAGTTAAATTATTCTATATAGTATAAAAATGATACCCCACTATGAAAGAAACATGTGGATCACTAAGAAATTATATGGGGGATGTATCATTTTTGGGAGTGAGGTAAAGTCACTTTGAATTAATGAAATAATTTCATGATGTTCGTCTCATTTTTTTCTCATAAGAATGATTTTCATATAGCCTCCAAACCCATTTGCAGACTTGTGCCCATTTTAGGTACCTGGTTGTGTCTTTATGTAGATATTAACTTTATTTCCAAACATTCCATCAGTTGAAAATTTTAAAATAAAATCAAACATTCACATGGAATATACCATGTGGTTTTGGTTCCACAAGTTCTGGGGAGATATGTTATATGGTTTTTCCTATAAATAAATCCATTGGATCTATGTTTGTGAAAAAAACATAATGATTTCCATAGGCATGAAGTTCAAAAGATCATATTATCTGAAATTAAATCCTTCATGAAAATGTATTTTGAGGATAATTTACAAACCTAGACATTAAATATAATCATAATAGAGGATTATATAGAATATGGTCTTCATGGACATTATTTGACACCATAATATTTACACATGGTGTTCTGTATAAATCCTTCATGAGGGACCCATTTGTTTATCCTATGTAATTTCTTCATGGAAGGTTGTATGCATAAATCTTATGCATTCTAAATACTTTAACTTCCTTACATTATTTGTAACACACTCATCTATAGAAGGACCTAAATATTATCTAAATTTTTTGGGTCGATTTTTTTTTGAACTCTTTCCTATGGATTATTCCCTCAAAAGGTTTAACCTAGGGTCTCCCATGTCAACAGGGATCCCACCCATATATATTCAAGAACCATTAATGGCTCAAAATACATAAAAAGACACTTCCATGTCTAGGTAAGAACCACTAAGATCATGTTCTTTTAAGGATAATTTGAAGTCCAACTGACTAATATGAGTGAGTCCCTATACACATATGTGTGATTACCTTTAATCAGGTATTCCATTGATAATGAGAATCAAGAATCTTGTAAGAGATATCCTGAGAACTATTTTCTCTAACCAATATGTTTTTTAGGAAACACTCAATATTGTGTTACCTTAAAAAATAGGATTAATTTATTTTAATGGAAAATGGAATCCATTCAACTCATCCCTCCCGGATCACCAAGTGTGGTTGTTCTATAACAACACTTTGTCTACCATGAACCTAACTAATCCTTTAATAAACCTCCCTAATCTAATAAATGTTACATTAACACAAATAGGTATTCAATATAGTGTAATAAATTATCTTTCCTCATTGGATCACATTAAACATGTGTCATATTATCCTTACATGTTTAGTTACTAATGTATAAGTTTTGACCAGAGAGGTTCCCTCTTTCCTAAGTATAACACCAAACTATTAATAGACCTCTTCAAAGTAAGAATAATTTCCAAATGACATTGAATTTTATTAAATTGGGTTTATTCATATGTCCTTAATCTAAAATTCAAAATCGTTTTAGATGCATAACCGTAAAAGTAGCTTATTGGGTCCCTAATAAATGTCCTTAAAAGGAACTTCTTTGTCCATAGATTCATAACAAAAAAAGGAACTACTATGGTCCTTGTCATAAAAATATAATGTTTATGTTATCCCTTGTAAAATTCCCCCAAAAAACATGGGTATTGATTCCCTTCACTAAGATATTTAGGTATCACTTCTTTTGAGAATAATCCCAACACCACAACACCAACCACCTTCCTATATAGTGATAAGATCAATATCTCCATGTTGTATAGATTAAAATCATTTTTTAATTAATAAATAATGGTGAAGATAGATAACCTACAATATATATAGATGTAAAACTACTGAAACATTCAAATAGTCAGATATGTGCATGGTAATAATCAATAATCATGGAAAAGGTAACTGATAGTGCTCTAAAGAAGGATTATTTTGAATAAATATTAAATATATACGACCATATAGTAAATTGAATTAATACTAAAAATGGGATGAGTAAACCTCCTATCCTCTCAATCTATAATTGTAATTCAAAGCACCTTTAGTTAAAAACTAATGAATTACCACCTTTAGAAAGTGGGTGGGTATCCAAATAAAACATAGGCACTGATACCCAATGAATAGGTACCAACTCTTGAGTATCATTATAATTTATGTAATTTGAAACCAATGATCATCACCTCAATTGGAACTTCATTCTCCAAAAATATTTTCACATCTCTTAGATCAATAAGAGAAAATAATGTGGTATGTGTTGATTTTTTCATACTTAACCAAGTTAGAATCCTCCATATTTGATATTAAATGATATTAAATACCTAAATATTCTTTATCAGTGTTTGATTACTTGAAAAATATTTTTGTTCAACATATTTCATGTATAAATGATTATATTTAAACTGTTCTTCATCTAAATATCCATAATATTTTGAAACATCTTCTTACTTATGAATAAATTCTACTTCATCATAATTAGTTTTGAAACATTATTATTTCCTTATATATTAATTATTTTAGAGTTAAATCACCTTGGAATCCACAACATCCATAATCTTCCATGTTTATTTATTACAGAAATGATATCCTCATACATTTGGCAGACAATCAGGAAGGATGACATCAAATAATCATTACTATAACTTCCCCAAGCCTCTACCTTTCACTAATATAGGTGCTACCAAAATCACTTAGGTATTTTAAAATCGGATATTTCTTATGATATGTCTCATATGGGTATATGGTTGAATTAGTTTATTATAAATAATTATTTTTAATTTAAAATAATATTTCAATATATTTACACTAGAAATATGAAGATGTATTATACTCCACTACTATAGTGTGAGTCATTTACACTTATTTCATGTTATTTAATTATACATAACCATTTCTTGTAGGGTTTTTGGATCACTAGATTCATAATTAATACTAATATTTTTAATCATATGTTTCAAATATTCCACTATGGTATTAAAAACTATAATCTACCTAGAATTATTTGGGAGAATCCAGACTTATTTTATATAAATATTATAAATGTTAAACCATTTTTAGATCCTTTGAATTATTTTATAGGAACATAATACTTGTTATATTAGTGAATTCATCAATAATTAAAATAAATTTCTAATCTCTATTAGTTGATTTCACCCATATATGCCTAAAAATATCTGAATGATTGAGATTCAATGGATGTGATGTTTGAATCTCAAGGTTTTTTTTCTTGTGTATTATAAATATTCCCCTTTTAGTTTACAGAACAAATAAAATTTAAATTTATTTTAAATATAGTTACATTAAAAGAACCCATTTATTAGGTAAGCTATTTCATATGATTTTGACAATCATTTCCACGTTTTTTATTACACTATTGATGTTATTCCTTCAACTATAATTAAAATGAATTTTCATTATAGTAAACCTAAAAACTTTCCTATTTTAATTATCCTCTAGTTATTACACATCCATATTATAAAATCCTTACAAAATATTCAACCATTATAAAAACTACCTTGTTACCATCATCAAATTCTTAAGAAACACTCCAGAAGTTATGTCTCAGTACACCTATAAAAAAATCTCTTTGAATTTATCTTATCTTCTCCATTGATCGTAGATAAAACTCCTTTAATGTTGAGTAACCCATCGTTTGAGAAGTTCAACGATCCAACCTATAACTTCTCAACCTAATTTATGTATTTTAAATATCCTATAATAGGTAAATAATATCCACTATTCAATTTCCAAGAGCATTCCTTTTGTGATTCTCAAAGTGAAACTTCATTAACTAAGTAATTATCCTTTATTATATTATCTTATTCTATGACTTATGAGTGTTATAATTAATGATTTTTTGAAAATTTTGAATAGTGATAAATTATTCATTATAGGAACGTTGTTTTTCATAGCTTCTATAAACTTCCTCCTATGACGGAAACTTTTTTTCAAAATGTAGTCTAATTTTTTTAACTTTTCTTCCATATGTGGTTTGAATCACCCTCAAACTCTAATTTTTTACCTTATTGGTTCATTGTTATATTAGTAATTAGACCAAAATCTTATTTCTATGAGCTCAAAGACTCAATAATATTACTCATTACTGGAGTCATATATCATGATATTTTAATATCACAATTTGTTCCGAATTTTGACATTCATGTTAGTAATCCAAAAAAAATTAATAACTATATTCTTAGGGGAAAAAATTTAATTTCATAACATGTGTCGTTAAACCATAAATTTCATTCATATACCTTTTTAATATTTACCAAATTTATTGAACATAATTCAAAAAGATGAATTTGTAGTTGTTCAGTCAATTCTATATTTATATCATTTTATATTAAGCAACATTATTCTTAGTGACCCTTTATAAAACATTTCTTCCATAATAAAATTCTATTTTTTCTCCTCAGTGAATGAATTATTTTAGTTATCATCCACATTCCACATTTTGACTCATTTTTATCATCATGAACTTTATTAGTGTTTCTTCTTCATTTCCATCATTAATTATCTAATCACTGGAAAACTCTTATTGAGACACAATAAGTATTCTTTTCATCAACTTCACTAAATGTATCAAATTTATCTTCACACTTACTACCCCCAATATCATTAAAGAAAATTTTGTTTTATTGATATTTAAGTATTTCTTCTCAAAGTAACTACTTCAAATATCATCCCCATCTTTACTATCTTTATATTAATTTAAATTTAGACATGTTATTATGAAATTTCTAATAACTCCACAATTGAAAAATTATGTTGAAATATTTAACTAATAATTTAATTTTCCTATCCTCTCACTTCTTTAAATAAATGGCATAAATTTTATAAATATCATTTCAATATTTTCTTATTAATTATATTCCTATTATTAATTAACAATTTCTTTCCTACTTTTGTATTTCTTTGAATAATTCAATGATGCTTTCTTATCAAATTTACACCTCTTCTTGAAACTAATCACTTTATTAATTTTATAATAGATCAATATATTATTTTGATAATATAATTTAAGTATGTTAAAACACAAATATTAATGTTTTGATATATTTTCATTGAGTTTTTAAGGAATTATATACAATATAATACAAAAAAATAAAATATACATGTTTTAATAAAAAATCCAAATGGTTATCAGTACTTCATTGAATCTTATGAAGAAAAATTTACATATTCTCAATTATGCATTCAAATTTATTCACACTTCTAGATCCAAAACTATAATTTTTATTCTTTAACCTTCACTTTTACTCCATAAATAATCTCTAATTTATCCCAAATATATTTTACTATGATAATCTCTAATACATTTAAAATTCCATTATCTAATTGATATGATAGAATTATGTTGCACGCCCATTCACAATTCTAAATATTCACCCAGTCATCCATTGTGATCACTGAATTGTCAATATAGGGGACATACCCACTTTTCGTCACTTCAAGTTCATCTAATATAATAGATAATAGGGGTGATTATTTCAATTATTCCATATTGGATAAATTTTTCCATAAAATATAATGATTCTCTTATTTTTACACTAATTAAATTATTCCATGATAAGAATTAAAATCCAAAGTTAACTCTACATTAAAATAGGAACACCATTTTTCAATAAACTCTCTATATATATCATATTTGAAGTAATATTGGGCTAATTCTTTGATAAAAATGGGAATTTTCATAGAAAACGTTTATTTCACTAAGATGGAGTGAATAATTGAATCCTTTTATTATTTTATATTCCTATTTGGAATAACCTTCAACACTTTTTAGAGTGAGTGACTATAAGTTGTTCAAAATCCTTCAAATAATTTTTATTGAACAAACATAAAGGAAACAATTATTTTATAAGTTTCGCCTACTAAAATTAATGGGAACTTCTTTGGAATGATATATTTAAACCCATGATCACATGATCTAGTACTTTCAAGATGTTTAATGTACCTATTAGGGTTTATTTATGGTCTTGTGAAACACAATGTGTTTCTGGACTTGTGTAAAGTCCTCCCACACAACAAGTGATAGAATAATATAAAAATTAAAAAACAATAGGGTATTTAAAAAAAGTATTCTAGAATAAAGTTTTTTTATTTTTCCTCTTCCTCTTACCCTTATTCTACACTTAACCCTCTATGAATTTACACAACACTCATCTTCTCATGGAATCCAAATTTCTTTTTCAGTATTTAAATTTTAAATTCAAATTAAAATTAAATATAAAATCAATCCTCTTTAACATATCTTACATTAATTTAAGATAAGTTATTAATAAATACCATATTATCATTGTTGATGGGTTTAAAGAATATTAATGACCGATTTAGATTATCCCTTGGACCAAAAAATGATATGCATCAGTAAAACAATATAATAATAATAATAAATTCCCAAGATGGTGTGATTGTAAAATTTAAGGAATTATAATGTTTTTATGAAACTACATGGTAAACTACACCGTGATTTAGTATTAGTAATTTAACTACTTCATAAGTGACATCTCATTATAGTTGCAGATAATAGATTTTTTGAGCTCTCGACATCTCTAAAAATACCTTCACAAAATGAAACATTTTCTTAACTAAGTCAAATGATTGTATTCATCTAGGAGATTGTTTTAATGATAGTGAGTCTTCATAGTGAAATAAAATCCTTGTAATAGATAGTGTGTACAAAAAAAATCATATCTTTCTCGTCATGGTATAACCTTCATGTCATGATAGACTAGTTAATGAATTTTTAGATTTCAAACTTATATTATACAGTGACTAATTATGTTGCAGTTTTATTTAATATAACTTAAATATAATTAAATATTATGAAACTCCATCATATTTTTAATATGTCCATTATGGGGTATTATTCTATACAACACAAACATTTCTCCAAAACATTATCATATAAAATCTTAATTCCTTCCATGAAATTAAAATCATCCAAAATAACTTCACCTAAACTAAAATACCATGAATCAAATGATATTGAACATTATTCATAAAATGACCAATTAATTTTCATAAAATTTTATCCCCAAAATCATGAATCACATCTACTTAAACTTCACTTAAATGAAACAAAATCATCTATTAATAGACATCATAACAACTATTAGTCTTAAAAATATCCTCCAACATATTGGTATAAAAAATAACTTGGTTCTAAAAACACATCCATTATGTATAAATCATGTTTAAGTAACTATTACTCATCTCAAATAAATATATAGAAAAATTTAATGGGTATATATTGTACCCATTCCCACTGGAAGCTCGAGTATCCATACCAAATCATTGTCTAATCATCAATGACATACAAATAATTATAATAATACATGTCATTCCACTTTCTTATCATTAATATCTAGTTTATATGTAACATGAATAATAATAACTTATTGGAAAATAAATATGACTTCCCAGGAACTATCGTCATATTCATTTATAGGTAATTTATAATAAATAAATTATTTAAAATTTCCTTAAATAACCTTATAAAAGTCAATTTGTGACAATAAAATTAATATAAAAATATCAAAAAGGAACAAACATGTTAAGGTAGCCTAAAAATAAAAAACATGACTTAAATTTATACATGGTAAAAAATATATTGATTTCATCCCCAACTTAAGAAGGAAAATCATAGTAAAACATATGTATAAACAAGGACGACATGAAAAAAAATTACTTGAATAGTACATCCATTGTATTTTGATGAAAATAATTTTACTTATTTGGGTTTAAAAGATAAATAAAATTTAATTTATGTCAAGATATGATTTATTCCCCGGTCTACATAACTCAATGAGGGAATAAGATTAAAAATGGGACATCATCCCTCAAAATTTCATCTTTGAAAGGAACTATATGAGTATCTATTGTTCAAGAAATAAATGAATAATTTATTATAAAAAACACCTTTCAAATTATGGAAATTATTTTCAACCAAACATACCCTATTATAAATAAAATCAAGGTAAAACAGTCTAGTCATCAATAGATAAGAACACATCAAAGTAATACCTACATTAAACGGATAAAAATAATTCATCAAAGGCAACATTATCCGTGGGAATAAGTCATTTGTCTTGTTAATATACTCCTCTCATACCCAAATTCAACAAAGAATCACTTAAAGACACAGAAACATCCTACCTAATAATATTTGGGTCATAATTATAGTAGAACAATGCCATATGCTAACCCTTACCCAAGATACTTCTTAAGGAAACATGTTTCCTAAAAAATAAGATTAGTTTTGTTAATGATTCTAAACCTCAACAAATCTATTACCGAAAATAATATGATTTATCATGATAAAATTATTGAACATGATCTTATTAGATATTAGAAAGGTTTACATTACCTAAATCATGGCCTAAAAATCTTTGTGTATTGATATTTTACTTATAGGAATCCTTTGTACCTTTATGAATTTGATAACATCACTAAAATTGAGATTTTAAATATATATTGCATTAGTATAGGTCATAAGGGACCTTAATCAACCTTATATTAGTGAGAACAATCCATATTGGCCAAATCATATGCCAACACACCCATATCCCCATGCTCACTATCACACGACACATGAAATAGAATATAAATCGTGGTTAAATATAAGGGATCACCTACCATGTACAATAATGAGTAGACCAATCAAATATTATAAGATTATTTTACTTAATCCATTTAAAATCATTAAATAAGAGAAAAATACCTAAAATAGGGAATTGATGGATAATGAAACAATGAAAACATGAGGAGATAAGAGAGATGTGGTGTAAACAGATAAAATCACTACCAAAACCCCATTATTTTAAACATATAAAATATTATATGTTATCCAAAGAAGTTTTATAAAGAAATAGAATGGTGGGAATGAAGATTTAGTTTCCCAAGAATTATTTTTCCAAGATATGAATGATGGTTTGGGAGTGGTGTTTTTAAATTAATCAAATGTTAGTTTTCTTGAAAATAAAATATAAAACTTCTTATGGGGCCATAAAGTATTCATTATCCCTCTATCGGGTAAATGGTCTACAAATTGAGACTATCCCTTCCCTAAATAAATCACTGGGTTTTTATTAATCCACTACCTTGTACTTGGTTCCCTCTTCAGTTATAAATTTCATGCTACCAAACTTTCAACCTTTACCCAATTAATTAAACATCCAATAAAATTGAATAAAATAAATTAAAATCTTCCTAAATTTAATCCTTGATCCATGGAATTCCTCTTTTATATTAAAAAAACCTTTCATCCATGTCCATTCAAGCACAATTGAGGTCATTTCCACTGAAACGTCATGATGCGAGTCTCTACAGACTCCCCATCATATGATTTCTCAAAAAAAATTAGTTCATTAATCATTTATCAAAATTTAATATATACATATAAATTGAAGATTGTATCATGTACATAGCCTCCAAACAACATAAAAATTTTACACGCATAATTTTGTAAACTAATTCTACACCAAATACTACATCCCAAGCCATTAATACAACTTATTCATAACCTAATTTGAACACATGTTTACAAAATCACTCACTTATAGTTGAACACACATAAACATAGTTAGTTAGTTCATAACTTGATCATTTAATTTTAAATTTATCAAATTTTAAATATCCAAAACACCTGATAATTATTTTTAACATTAAAAACTTTTTCTTATATCCATGGACAATAATCAAAACTCAATCACTAACATCAAATTCATATTGGTTGAAATATATATTTCGAGTAAACCCACTAATCCTTAAATGATGACACTCTAATTATCCAAACCTAATTCAAAACCTCAATTTTAGATTTAGTGTAGTAGTTAATTCAATAATTTAATGATGCCAATATTTAAATTTCCCAATTAGTATTTACTTTACCAATCCAAAGTTATCCACTATCTTGATTCTATAATTCCTACACTATTTAGTTTTTAAATAGATATAATTTCCTTAATAATATCATAAAAATACTCAAATAATTATATCATTGATAAATAATGGAATTCCTCCAAATATTGGGTAGTTTTCAATTATATTTTTTGAGTTCAAACCTTGAGATTTCTTGATGATTTGATTTCAACTAAATAATATTGATCACGCTAAACCTCAACATTATTTTACTAATAAATTGTAAATTACATGCTTTTATTAGGAATATAGTTTCAAACCACAACTAATATTGACACATTTTATCCTCAAGACATCACCCCATTAATATAACCATACATAAATCATGAGAATGATCACACTCTAAGATGATTTATGTTTTTATCCCCACTATCATTATATCTTTATTGGTTACTTCACAGTGTAGTTCACTTCTTCACAGTGAAACCTTTTCTAAACCAAATGAATTGATTTTCTTTATATGGGAGATTTTTTTATGATAGTGTGTCTCCAAACTAAAATCACATCCTTGTAATAGATAGTGTGTACATGAAAAATCATATATTTCTTATTATGGTGAAACCTTCATGTCATGGTAGACTAGTTCAAGTATTTTCATATTTCAATGTTCAATCACATAGTGACTTTTTATGTTATGGTTTGATTTAATACAACATAAATAGATTTAAATCTTATGAGACACCATCATATTTTGATGATATCCATTATAGTGTAATTTTATATACAACACCAAAACATCTCTTCTAAAATATGTATTCGTTCTATGCACTTTAATAGTTCCTAAATAACTTCACCTAAACTAAAACACCATGAATAAAATGGGATTGAATTGATTCATATAATTACTTAGTCATTATCAAAAAAATCCACACCAAATTCATGAACCATAGCCACTTCAACATCACTTAATTTCAATAAAATATCCCTTTGAAAAACATCTTAATAACTAATAGTCTTTAAAATCTCCTCCAACTTCTTGGTCCCTGTAATGACATATTTCATAAAACTTCTCCCTTATTTATATATAAAGTTTTAGTACCTACTACTAATATCTCTATTATATATATATATATATGAAAATATAATTAGTAGATATTGTACCCACTGCCATACGTATCCTATGAATCAATTCATAATCATTTTATAATCATCAAATGAATTAAAATAATTATAAAAACACTTATCAATAAAATTTATGATCATTAATTTTAAGTGTATATGTAACATGAATAATAATAACTTATAGTAAAATATATATGATCTTGCACGAACTATCATCACAATCATTTATTGGTAATGTCAAAAAAACATTTTATAAAATTTCTCTAATTAACTGGAAATCAAAAATTGTATAACCATAGAATTAACATATAATCATAAAAAGGAAACAATAAAAAATTATATTCAACCTAATGAATAAATTAAATATACTAACATGTATTCATGGTAAAAAAATATATATATTGGAAGCTCATCTTAAGAAGAAAAACCATAATAACACATGTTTCATAATAAGAACAACAGTAAAAAATTACATGAATAATAAATCCTATAATTTTTTTGGAAAAATTAATTTAAATCAATTAGGTTTATAAGATAAATGCATATAAATTTATATCTAGAATTGAATTATTTCTTGATCTTCATAAACCAATGATGGAACAAGAGACAAAAGGGACACCCTCCCTCAAAAAATTATCTTTTAAATTATCTATATGAACAACTCTAGTTCATTAAATAAGTGAATAATTAGTTATAAAAACACCTTTCCAATTAGTGAAAGGATTTACAACCAAACCAACCCCATTCTATAACAAAATAATCAAGGTAAAACCCCCCAAATACCAATAGTCAAGGACACTTCAAGGTCAAAACTACATTAAACAGACATAAACTATATATCAAGGGGAATATTATGTATGTGAATAGGTTATTTACAATGTTAATCTTCTCCTCCCATGCCCAAAATCATTAAATAATCAATAAAACGACCACCAGCATCCTACCCGATAATATTCGGGTCATACTCATAGAAGGAAAACATCACATGCTACCCCTTATCCAAGATCTTTATTAAAGAATAATGTTTCCAAATAAACAAGTTTAGTTTAGTTAAGTATACTAAACCTCACCTATTAAATTACCAAAATGAATATGATTACACAAGATAGAATTTGATAACATGGTCTTAAATTTTATTTAAAAGATTTACAATAGATAAATGATGTCCTAACAACATTTATGGTTTAAAAATTTAGTTATAGGAATCCTTTTATCCTTTATATATGGTATAAAATCATATAAAATGAGATATTAAAGTTATAGTGAATTATTCTCGGTCATAATGTACCCTACTAAACCATATATAAGTGAAAAAAACAATATTTTTCAAATATCGGGTCATGAAAACCAACTTCCTCAAACTCAATATCACACTTCACATGAAATATCATATAGATCAATATAAAATACAAGGGATCACCTACCATATACTATAATGTAAAGATCCATCAAAAATTACAACATGATTTGGATTAAAAAACATGAACTCATAAAATAATATAAAAATCCCAAAATAGGGAATTTAAGGTGAAGGAGTTAATGAAAAAATAATAAAACAATGGAGATATGGTGTAAAAGGATCAAATAACTATAAAAATCCCATTATTTCCTATTTATAAAATATTAGATGTTATCTAGAGAACATTAATAAAGAATAAGGAAGGTGATAATTGGGGTTCAGATTCCAAATAATTAGTTTTCTTGAATATGAATTATGGTGAGGGAGTACTGTTTTTCGATTAATAAAATGATCTCTTTTTTGAAAAATTTATTAAATTTATTTTGGGTCCACCATGTACTCATTATAATTCTATCAGGTACCTGGTAACCAATTTGGGACTACCCCTTCCCTAAATCACTCACTAGGTTCCTAGTAATCCACTACATAGTACCTTATTCCCCCTAGAGATCTAAATTTCATGTTACCAACCTCTCAACCTTTACCCAAGACATTGTAAATATAATAAATGAGAAAAAAAGAAATTAATAACAACCTTGATTAAATCCTAGATACATGGAATTCCTATTTCGATATTAAAAAACCATTAATCAATTTCAACTCAAGCCTATTTCAGCACAATTCCACTGACACGTCATGAGATGAGTCACTTAATACTCCCCGTTATATAATTTCCCATAGATAATATATGCATTCATCATTTATCCAAATTTCATATATAAAACTAAATAAAATATTGAATCATTCCCCAAGACTCAAAAGAAAATAATAATGTAACAAACATAATTTTAATAACCAATTCTACTCCAAATACAACATTCCAATCACTTAATGAAAATTATTAAAATCTTAAATGGTACACATAATAAAAAACACCCTCATTCGGAGTTGAACACACATAAACAATGTCAGTTAATACTTCACCTGATTAGTTATTTTTAAATTTATCAACTTTTAAAGATCCAAAAATCATAAAAATTAGTCATTACGTTAGCAACATTCCCTTATATACATGGTAACTCATAAATAGTTAATCACTGAAAAATATTATATTGGTTGAAATATTTGGTTTTTGTAAGACAACTACTACTTGGATTAATACATGAGCATCCTCTAATTATCCATACTTGATTCGAATAATAAATCTTAAATTCACTACAGTGGATAATTCATCAATTTAATGACACCATCATTTCAATATCTCAATTATTATTAACCTTACCCATCCTAAGTAATCAACTATATTGATTCTATAATTCCGACACAATTTTTTTAAATAGATATAATTTCTTTAATAATTTTATAAATGTACATAAATATTGGTATCATTAATAAATTAGGAAATACTCCATTCAACATGTATTTTACTATTCCATTTTTTTAGTTACAACCATGATATTTCCTAATGATTTTATTTAAACTAAATACTATTGATCCAACTGTAATGAACCTACCACAAAAACCCAGATTCGGTACATTATTTTAATATATTGACATGATTACAAAGAAAAAAACTTGAAGGACCGACCAGTTTAGCAGTATTAGAAAATATATTACATACTTGAACTTTACATTACAATTCAAATCATAAAATGAAACATATATAATTATTTTATAATGCTAATATTTTCCTATTATAACCCTGAATATCAGTCATAAAACACATCTTCACATCCTATGAAAATTAAAGATAATAAATTGGTGAGCATAGATTCATTGTAAGGGTAAAAAATATAGAAAAAGATATCATAAATAAGCATAAATATTTTACACAAGGTATAAAAGAGAAACATAATCCTTTTAAACATAATCTTTAGAATAACATGGGAAAAAGATATTATACTAGTCGAATAATCACATGTAATATCAATAAATAATCTCATCATTAGGGAATTCATAATATCAGACATCATAATCATAATGTCAAGGCCTCGTGCCAAGAGTATACATAACCATACCATCAAGGCCTTGTCCAAGAAATTAGTTTATCTCATTAGGCCTACCAATGCATCGAGGGGCTATAAAGGGTCTCACCCATCTCTTAATAATTCCAATGAATTCCTTATATGAAATGGGTAAAACATAACACCAATATTCATATTAAAACAAGCATATTAATTATTAATACTTTAACCATAAACCATTAATGGTATCAAAATAACACATCCAAATCTAACATATCAGAAAACATTCAATAAAATATGGAAGATTGTATCATAATAAATCAAGCATAATTAAGCATAAAATTCAACAAAGTATGTTGACCTAGATGAAAATAATATAACCAAATCATTAAATATCTTTAACAGAAATATCCCTTTTTTACATTGAAATCATTTAAAATTTTTGAAATTATAAAATAAAACATTAATTTTGAAAATAAACTTGTATTATTGTAAGGGAATCTTTGAAATGGTGTTGTGTCATGATGGCAGAAAATATGTGCTCATGTCGTATAAGTGAAAAACATTATTTCCTTAATTTTTCCAAAAGGTTATAAAGAACCTCATTTGAAACTGATAGAAAGATTCATTTAAAAATGTTTTATAAAATGTAAAGAGTGGTTAAAATTAATTTAAAAAATATATATAATGTTTTTAAATACATTTTAAGAAACATGTAAATGGATGATAAAGATGTCTCAGTAGATACCTATGTATAAACAACCTCGGATAATATTGAGATTGTGAAATTAACCCTTAATGTAGGCTTGATTTCTTCCGTTCATGTCCAAAACTCTTGTATAATATTTAAATCAGGTTATTAAATTATTACCAAACCATATCCATATTTATGTTATCATATATGTTCCTCTTATATCATTTTTTCAATAATATTTCAGTATTACCATGGTGTTGGGTGTTAAATGCTTCGTTTCCCAATCCTATTTTGTCATGTAAGTAAAGTTTGTTATGAAGAGGATTTATTTTAATAATATCCATAATGATATTAAGATAATTATTTTTCTTTTCACACGTCATAAAAATTTTATAATCATTCCTTAATTTTTAATGGGGAGAATGGATCTCACCGTGTTGTAGAGATAGTAGGTCTTACGTACGCACAAGCGATGGTATCATTTCCTTGATAGTTAGATGGTATGGAATTAGATGGTATATTAATTATTCAGAATCATTATAATTTTATATTCATTATTTATATTCATTATACTCATAATTTTGACCATAAAAATAAATTAGTGTTGAATAAAAAAGTACACTTCGACGTGGAGATGCTATGTCGTACGTATGCAAGCATGGTGATATTGTTATTCATAGGATGGATAAATGAGGAATATGGTTGTATAATAATTATAATAACATCTCATCATGTAGATGATACAATTTTTATTACTTTAGTATAGAAACTATATAGCAATATGAAGTGGAAGAAGAAATTAAATTGAATTCAATTGGTAAAATAATTACCTCTTCTTCGAGTGTCTCCTTTTAATTTCCACAAAAGGAATCCTTAGGATGGCTTAATGCCCAAAGTATGGCCTCTACGATGAATTGAGTTATGTTGGGAAGAGAATTGGTTAGGTTTTGGAAGAACTAAAGTGTTCAAGGTTGTGTGAGGAAGTGAGGGAGGTAGTTCCATTTTTAAGTGAGGGGAGGGGCACTTTTGGAAACTCTCAAGATAATAAACTATAATAAGAGTATTCTAGATCTATATACTTAAACATAGACCATAAATGAAATTAATAATACATTTTAGACCATATAATATCCATTTATGATATTTTAAAATTTTATATTTTTAAATAATTTAATAGTAAATTAATTCAATAAGATATCATTATTTCCAAGTTTAATACTATTCCATTAATTTCACTTCAAATACATTTAGAAAATATGTGAATTCAAATATAAATATTTTAAAAATATATAATATATCTTATAGATCTATTAAATTCTTTATACACATTGAAAAATTCAAAATATATCAAAATTAATATTATTGAAATTATTTATTCTTTTTTATGTTAATTAAATATATATTTTTTTGGAATTGAAAAGACTTTTAAGGTAATTATACTACTTTTAAAAATTAAAAATAAATTTATTTAATTAAACTAATTTCTTTTATATCAAAATTTACATTTATATTCATTCATAGTTTTCTTTTTTTCATATATGGACACATAAAAGATATTAAAATAAAAGATAGTGATATTTTGTAACTTTTTTTCATTTAATAATATTTAATTTATTTTCAAGAAAAAGTGTCATTCAAATAATTGAAAATAGATATCAAATTGTTAAGGATATAATATTATTCGTAAAATAATTTTTTAACCTGATTTGTTTTATTTTAAAACTTATAATTTTAATTTACTGTTAATTAATCTATTTAATTCTAATTGTGGTAATAAAATTCCAAATATTAAAAGGTTATAAATTTTTACTTATATGGTTTAAATTTTTCATAAATGTTCTTATTATAGCATTTTAAACCATATAATATTCATATTATATCTTTTAATATTGTTTAGTATTTAAAATAATTTAATGATGTATTGTTTTTATAAAATATCAATATTGTCAATTTTGATATAGTTCATAACATTGACATTAATTAAAATTTAAATAGAAATATAACATCAAGAAAAATTATTTAATATACTCCTAACATTTCATAGTCACATTGAAATTTTTTGAATAACTTTAATTAATTAAATTAATATTTCTTTTAATATTTTTAATACCATTTATTTGTTATTTCTATTCGTAAAATAATTTCTGCATCACTAATTTTTCATCATTAATGGTTATTTTTTAAGATCTAAAAATCATAAATAATTTACTGTTATGTGGGTAATTATTTTATATTTACATATAATATTTATAATATATGTTATCTAATAGTTATAGCTATATTAGAATTAATATACTTATGGAAAATGAGGGTGTGACATTTTGTCACATTCATTGATGTTAACAATATTCATGTTATATTCATAGAAAAGTGTCTATTAAATTATTAAATTTAGAACCATAGGTGATAAGTATGTAATTTATTCATCCAACAGTATTTTGACAGGTGTTATAGTAATTTCATAATATTATATTTACCTTTATTTTCCCGATTTACCCTTAACTCCGGTAAATAAAAAATTACTAAAGTTATTATTCATAATTCCAGACAAAAGAAAAGAAATATATTTACTTAATTTGAAACCACTAATTCAATATATGGAATCAATTTTCAAAATTCAAAATATATAATTTACAGTAATTAAATTAAAATGAATCACATTGATGGAATGAGGAAACAGGTGTTTTAAAAATTAAAAACCATAAAAAGATTGACTAAAGTTTATATATAATTTTAATGTGAAAATAATTCAAATGACCGAGATTATATTAAATTATATAAATATAATCTAATTATTCTTTAAAAACAATCAAATTTATAATTTAAAACTTTAAATTATTTCGATGAATAAATGTATTTTCAATTAAAATTTAGAATTTTTCACTATTCATCAAAACATGAAATAAATAAAAAAATAAAAAAATTGAACCAAAGTAAATTTTTATATTAAACTTTTAAATAATAAGTTTATTTTAAAAAATTTAATATAATAATTTTTCAAAAACTAATTTTAAAATGGGGTTTCCATCAAGTGGTGAAAAAACTGTATTTTTGAAATATACTTTTTTTATCTGAATATGTGAATTTGTTCTTATATCAATTCTATAAAACACATAATATGAATGTTAAAATTATATGTAACATATAAAAACAAAAACTTGGTTAAGACTATTCATAATCTCTTATTTAACGGATATAATATATATTATATTAAATAATAATATTTTATTAATATATTATTGTTCGTTAAAACTGGGTCTTGCATATAACAAAAGACAACTCATTACTGTGTGTTGTATAAGCTTAACATGGTGTTGTGTAAAAAGAAGAACAGAAAAAAAAATATTCCGAAATGAAAATATTATAAATTCTTGGGGTGTTACATTCTCCCCTCCTTTAAAAATCATTTCCTCACAATTCGAAATTGCTCATAGAAAATAAAAGGTTGATACCAAAAAAACTTATATGGAAAATCAACATCGGAAATAAGATTAATAAAATATACACTTAATAATAGGGAAAGGGAAATGTGAAGGTCACCAAAAAATTGGATTTCGAATTGAAGAACATTAGTGTCTAGTATAGATATCTACTTCAAGGGAAAACATAAATATTTGTAGGGGTGATTAAGGTCATCCATCAAAAACAAGTGAACAAGAAATGGAAATTTGAGGGCCTCAAATCGATAAATCTACAATGATTTGAAATATCATCCGTTCAATAAAAATTAAGGTATTAGGATAACATAGTTTTTTATATATTATTTCCTATATTTGAGGTATTATTTTATTATCCAAAGAAGAACTTGAGAAAACCTATTTGATTCCATAAATTGTATTCTTTGGTTTTGATTAGATATTGTTTCACTTCATTTTTTTCACACGGATATGGATATTCAAGGTAATTCTTTATGCATGAAGTACTTTTAATGAATCCTATGCTCCATGATTATTTCATTCAACCTTTAAATTTTTACTAAAACAAAAAATGATGGTATATAATATCTAATAAATCATACATAATCCTCAAGAAATAATATCAAATGTTCATCTTAACCCATTCCAGCATTTATAATCAACCAAAATAATTCCCTCTAAATTCACTATCCAAAAAGGTCTCAATATTTCCAAAATAAATTAGATTCTATAAAAAAATGTTACATAGCTATTATTGTTATATACCCTTATCACCCTAAATACTATAATAGAATCATTATAATTCCAAATCCTTAATAAAGAAGTACTACAGTAAAATCATAACATATCTCATGATTCATAAAATGAGAGCACCAATTATAAAATAATTCTTGAATCTAAAAACGAAATAACCTTAACCATTACACATCACTCTTAAACCATTAACTAATCTTCAAAATAATAATACTTAATACTTCGTTCATTTAATATTCCTTTTGTAATCACTTTGTCATCAATAGTATAACCATTACATGTATTACATTATTGATTCTAACCACTGACAAAAACTCAAAGCACAAAGTGAGAAACATAATTCATAATGATATTATCATGAAGAATCATTTATAGGATCTCTAAATTATTCCATATTATTCTCAACCCATTTTTACATAGGATTAACCTAGTTTATCCATTACCAGATCTAAAGGATGATATCCAATAATTAGACTTATCCACAAATTCATTGATATAGTAATGTTTTCTAATCTATTTTTTCTAAGTCTAATTTCCAAAGTTGACGATAAAATTCCTTTGATACCAATTGTAACACCCAAACCACAAAATCCCATAGTGGGTTCATTATTTTAATACATTGGAATGATTATATAGAAACAAATCCTAAATGACTAGTTTGTTTATCAGTCTTGGAAAATATATTATATATATGAACTTTACATTATAGTTCAATGCATAAAATGAAACATAGATAATTCGTTGATAACACCATTATTCACTTAGATTAACCCAGCATATTAGTCATAAAACACTTCTTGGAATCCTAGTAAAATAAAACATATGAATGGGGTAATCTCAGATGCTCATTATGGGTAAAAAATATAGTAGAAGATATCATAAATTAGAAAAATAACTTATAATGTAAGGTATAAAATAGAAACACAGGACTTTTAAAAATAAAATAATGCATAACATGGAAGTAATAAATCAAAAAAATTAATTTAAACATTCACATGGATATTATACTAGATTAATAGTCACACGTAACATCAATAATTAGTCTCATAATGAGGGAATACAAAATATCAGACATCATAACCACATCATCCTGGTATCGTTCCAAGACCATAAATAACCATATAGTCAAGGCATCATTAAAAGACAAAAGTTTGTATTAGGATACCTACTGATGAATTTAGGGATTATAGTGGGCCCCAACCATCACTTACTAAGTCCAATTCATTCATCATATGAAAATAGTGAAACATAATGTAAATATTCGTATTAAAACTAGAATAATAAATTTTAATAATTTAACCATAAACAATAAATGGTATCAAAATAGCATAACCACAATAAAAAATATCATAAGATCTTCAATAAAATATGGAATATTGAATAATAATAAATCACACACAATTAAGTATTAAATCCAACAAAAAATGTTGATATAAATGAAAATAATCTAACAAAATCATTAAAATTCCTTGAGTGAAATATCCATTTTTATATTGAAATAATTTAAAATCAATGAATTTATAAAAGAAAAAATTTTATTTGAAAATAACCTTGTACTCTTGTAAGGGAAGCTTCAAAATCCTAGGGCTTCAAAATGGAGGAAAATAGCCACAGGCACTGTATAAGTTAAAAAACATTTTTTCCTTGATATTTTGAAAAGGTCATAAAGTGCCTCATTTGGAAAATGAAAAAAATATTCCTTTCAAAATGTTTTATAATAATTAAAAAATGGCAAAATTTAGTTTAAAAAATTGTTGACAATATTTTGAAATACATTTTATGATGTATGGACATGGATGATAAAGATGTCTTAGAAGATACATGCATATATATAATCTCAAATAATAATGAGATTGTGAAATTAACTCGTACCTTGGGTTTGATTTCTTCCATACATGTCCAAAAATCCTTTATAATGGTTAAATAATGTTATGAAATTATACTAGGGCCATATCCATATATATTATATCATATAATATCCTCTTATATCCTTTTTTAAATACTATTTATGTATTACCATTGTTTCGGGTGTTAACTGCTTCGTTTTCTCATTCATGATTTGTCATATATGTCATGTTTTTTATGTATAGGTTTTATTTTATTCATATGAAGAATTATATATATTCTTAATTATTATTTTTACTCATCATATAAATTTTATAATCATTATCAAATGGTTAATGTGGAGAATGACTCTAACTGCATCGTGGAGACAGTAGGTCATACGTACGCACGAGCGACGATATCATTCCCTAGATGGTTAAATGGTATGGAATTGAAAGGTATAATAATTATACATAAAAATTATCATGTTATATTCATTATTTAAATCCATTATATTCTACATTATACCCATCCAAATATATTAGTGTTGAATAAGAAATTACACCACAGCATGGAGACGGTAAGCCATACGTACGCACGCATGGTAATATTCTTATTCAGATGATGGGAAAAAGGAGAAATATGGTTGTATCATAATTATAATAAAATCTCATAATATATATCATACTGGATTTATTAAATTATTATGGGAGAAAATATAAAGATGGAGTAGAATAGGGAGATAAATTGAATAGAATTGGTAAAAATATATACATCTTCTTTGAGTTTCTCCTTTTGATTTTCACAAGAGGACTCCTTAGGTTGGATTTCTTCCAAAATTATGGCATATAGGATGAATTGAGGAAATTATTGAGGAGAATTGTGCAGGTTTTGTCCAAAATGAAGGGTTCAATGTGGTGTAAGGAAATGATGGAGGAGGTTCCTTTTATTAGGAAGGGGAGGGACACTTTTAGAAACTCTCAAAATATTATACTATAATAAGACTATTATAGATCCAAATAGTTACAAATGCACCATAAATAAAAATTAAAATAAATTTTATACCATATCTTATACCCTTATTTTTATTTAATATTTTTAAAAAATAATTTAATAATAAATTGATTCAATAAGATATCATTATTACCAAATTCAATACTATTCATTTAATTTGACCAGAAATACCTTAAGACAATGTGTTGATTTAAATATAATTCTTTAAAACATATATATTATATTGTAAAGATATATGAAATTCATTATACACATAAAATAATTCAAAATATATCAAAATTAATATTATGAGAATCATTTATTCTATTTTAGGTTATTTAAGAAAATATTGTTTTATAATTGAAAAGGATTTTAAGGTAATTATATAACTTAAAAAAATTAAAAGAAATTATTTAATGTAAATTATTTCATTTATATCAAAATAGACATTTATATTCATTCATAGATTTATTTTTGGCCAAATGTGGAAACATAAAGGATATTAAAATACAAGATAGTGATATATTGTAACTATATTTGATTTAAATAATATAAAATTTATTTTCAAGAACAAGTTTCCATTCTACAAATAAAAATGGATCTTTTTTTCATATCCAATCTTATTCATATAATAAATTTTTATATGTTTTGGTTTTATTTTAAACCTTATAAGTTTGATTTACCCTTAATTAGTATAATTAACTTTAATTGTGGTAAAAACATTTCAAAAATTAAAAGGATGTAAAAATTTACTTATATGATGTAAATTATCCATAAATTTTCAATTTATAAAATTAAATACTATATAATAATAATTTTTTATTTTTTTGTTATTTTTAGGATTTTTAAAAAATTTAATAATGTTTGTATTTTATAAAATCTCAATAGTGTAAATTTTGACAATATTAATAACATTGACATTAATTAAATTAAAAATATAAATATAAATTCTAGAAAAATAATTTATTATACTCCTAACATGTCATAGGAACATATATAATTCTTGGATAACCATTATCAAATCAAATTATATTTATTTTAATATTTTTAAAACCATTTGATTGATATTTATATTAATAAAATAATTTATTCATCACTATTGTGTCTTCATTAATGGTAATTATTTAATCTTTAAAAATTATAAATATTTTATTATCATGTAAGTAATTATTTTATATTTCCAAAAACTATTTATAATTGATGTTATCTCCTGGTTATCCCTGTATTAAAATTAATATACTTATACGAAATGAGAGTGTGAGATTTTTTCACATTCATTGATTTTGATAATATTCATGTCATATTCCTGGTCATGTGTCCATTAAATGATTACATTTAGAACCATAGGTTATAAGTGTCAACTTTATTCATCTAATGAGATTTTTATAGCTTTTATGGTAATTTTTAATATTATTTTTACCTTTAATTACCCAATTTACCCTTAACCACAGTAAACAAAAAATTACTAATGTTACTATTCATAATGTCAAAAAAATAAAATAACCTTATTTAAATAATTTATACCCAATTATTTGAAATAAAAAATACATTTTTAAAAATTAAAAACATAGGATTTTCAGTAATTAAATAAAATTAAATCCCATTAATGGACCGAGAAAACAGGTTTCTTAAAAAGTAAAAACCATCAAAAGATTGACTTGTGTTTATATCCAATTTTAATATGAAAATAAATCCAATGACCTACATTATATTAAAATATAAAAATTTAATTTAATTTTACATTAAAACCAATCATATTTATAATTTAACACGATAAATTATTTTTATGAAAAAAGGTTATTTTAAATTAAAATTTAGTATTTTTCACTCATCACTAAAAGATGAAACTTATCAAAAATATACCAAAAATTTAGAAAAAGTAAATTTTCATATTAAACTTTAAAATAAGAAGTTTATTTTTTAAAATTTAATATAAAAAATTTTCTAAATGAAAATATTAAATGGTTATGTAACATCCCAAGTAAGTAATGAATAATAGATATTTTTATCTATGTCTATTAATTAATTAGATAGTGTTTTAGAGGCTTAAAATGAAAATAAATACAATCTTATTCATGGAATACACTTATATTCATAAAAGATTATTTTACTGCCTTTTGATGGCAAACCCTTTTTAAATCAAACTTTTGACAATTTTATAAACTATGTTTGTCAAAATAAACTTATTCTTTATGATGGGGACATCAAAATTTACTTTGTGTGAATTTTTGGTATTTTTCTGACAATGTTCATTTTTTAATAAATAGTGAAAAATACTGCATTTTACATCAAAACTGCTTTTTAATATAATTTATTTATATGATTAGATTGTGTTTGGAATTGGTTTTGAAGTGAAATTAGAATATATTTTTACCATTTATTCCAATGGTGGTCATTGGAATCAATTTCGCTTTTAAATTGGACTTAAACTGGTGTCAATCTTTTGATACTTATTGTTTCATAAAACACGTTGTTTGCTCTGACAGCGGGAATTAATTATTAAAATAATTAATGTGACTTATATGTTTTAAATTTTTTAAAATATACTTCATTTTTGAATTCAGAATATCAAATATAGCTTAGGGTGAAGTTTTGGTATTTTTCTGAAAAACTTCAATTTTTGATGAATAGTGAAATCACTAAGTGGTAGTTAAAGAAACTGATTTTTCGTTTAAATGAAATTGTTCCACCTTTGTGTTTTGAATTTCAAAAATCCGACATACATTGTTGTCATTAAGAAGTAAAATGTGGTTCAATGAGATTAAAATAATTTTTTGGTGAATTTATGCCTCCCGAAATGATGATTGTTCAACACTCCTTTAACACCTTCAAAGGTGGCCATTAAGATGTCACTATATTTATATATTATATATTATATGTTTATGTTTTCTTTAAGATTCTGTATTTTTCATTTTTGGCATACCTTTATGGTTTCCATAATGGGTAAACGCGATATCTTCATTTAAGGAAGATCGGACTACCGCCCTCTCAAAGTGATTTGATTCGTTAAATACCATATGTGGGACGTATAAAGGATGGAACTATGATATTATACTGGAATTATAATATACCTTTATATCATTATGATTCCATTCTATAAAATACGAAATAGAAATGAAAGTAGCGTTCATGCGTACGTACGGCTTACCGTCTCCATGAACGGTGCATTTCATTTCTTACCTATAAATGATTATGTAATATTATAAATGCATGAATGTACTGGATATATATGACATATATAATATCTAGATCATGAATACCATTCTGGATATAATGGATACATGAACAACTTGTAATTATAAAGGGCTTATTTTTGACTCAAGTACCAATGATCGTTAAAACAACTGTTATTAACTTAAATAATTACATAGTGTTCATGACATGGCAATAAGTGATATAAAAGGAATAATGAACTTGAAAAAGGTTCTTAAACAAGTAGAAATTAACTCATGTTTAATATTCATGAGATTAATGAACGAACGAGTCAAGTCGGACCCGAGGTATGGGGCTTCGTCTCAAACTCCTTTCATTGAGGCATATTTTGTTTTATACACAACCTTCTTTTATACGGTGTATAAACCCCTTTGACTTTTACGTTTATCCAAAAATAATCTTTTTTATACGAAGCGTTTTACTAAATGACAAAAGGGAATGTTTTTGTCGTACGTATGTGGCGAAAACGACTTCTCCGCTGCCGTGACCGTTTTTTGAGTTTCGGCTTACTCTACAAGCCATACCTTCTTTTCAAAAGAAAAAAAAAATACCATGTTTTAATTTTCTTTTATTTTGGTATTGAAAATGGTTTTCATAATGTTTTTATATGAATGTGTTGTATTGATATCTTGTGATTGAAAGGTGGAAATGTTATGTTTCCTTTATGCATGTTTTATGTGATATGATTATGTTGAGGTTCTTGGGAATTATTATGAAGACAGGTGGTTCCGTGATAAACTAAGGGCGGTAGAGCCTGATATAGCTCTCCAATGCATTGGGTAATGTGAAGGAGTGAAATGTTAAGGTTTCTCCGAAGAGATTTAGGTAATATACTGTGATGGGTATTCCAAACATAACCAAGAGGGTTACTCCCTACGTAAGAATGTTATGAATGCCTCAAGTTACCTTTATGTCTTATGATTTCAATGATTTATTCATGTTTTGATGAGGTATGTTGAAGTGCTTATGTTTTATGGGTAAAGTATGATCTCATTATTATGTATATATGTACCCATGTTTCCTTTCCATATTTTTATATCCCTTACTGAGATTTTTATGCTCATCCCAAGTTTTTTGAAATGTTTTTCACAGGTCAAGGGAAAGGTACATGATATGATGATAGTGTCAAGGAATGTGTCAAGAAAGAACCCATGTTTTATTTTAAATATGTTTCCATTGATGGTAATGAAGAATACTATCTTTATGTAACCACTTTTTTTATATGTGGAATGTAATGCAAGTTTTATGATCTAATTCTCTAAAACTCTAAACCCGAAAATATCCTCAATGTGTAATCTTGTTATAACTCAAGATTAAGTAAGGTTTAAGGATTGGGCATTATAGTTGGTATCATAGGTCGGTTTAGATAACTTTAGGAGTTAGAATTATAGTAAATGATTATCCAAAAATATTTTTTTGAAATGATATAGAATTTGAAGATTACCATGTTGCTTCGTCTAAGACATGTTTGTTCAGAATGGTTTTCCGCAGAGGAAATAGGGATGCAGTGCTAGGAAGGAATACAGAAGGAAATAACCTTCCGAATCAACATCATGAGATGGTCGGAATTGGAACTGAACTGTTTGTTGCAGTAATGGCGCAGTTGACTCAAGCGATAAATGGTGGTGGTATCCATGCATGAGATCAGCCAGATCAACCTCAGAGGAACATGTCAGTGGTGGAACATTTCATGAGGCAACATCCCCCATCATTCAGAGGATCATCTGACCCTGTGCTAGCTGAAGGGTGGATTAAAGAACTGGAGAAGATTTTCGATGTCATGGGGTGTTCAAACAATCAAAAGGTTAGTCTTCCTATTTACCGTTTGGAGGGTGAAGCAGATCAGTGGTGGTCGATAGTTAAAAATATCAGGGATGCCAATGAGATTGATGCTCTCGACTGGGATGAATTCAAAGGTATGTTTCTTGAGAAGTATTTTCCTAAGGCTGTTCGACTTAGGATGGAAAATCAATTCTTGGAATTGAGGCAAGGGGAAGACTCAGTGGCTGCCTATAAAGAAAGGTTCACTCGATTGGCAAGGTATGCTCCAAATTTTATCCGAGACCTTGATAGTAAAATCAATCATTTTTACTCAGGATTAAAGCCAAAATATCAATGGGCATTAGCTTCTCGTGAGTTTAAAAGTTCTGAAAAGCTTGTTTGATGTGCTGAGAAGGTGGAAATGGAGTTTTCCAATGACCAAGTGTTCTATAACAACCAGCAGAAGAAGAGACCGAGGTGGCAGGAGAAAGGTAAGAATTCTTCAAAAAAGTCTGATGGTAAGAAAACTAAGTTTCCAGATTGCGATAAATGTGGAAAAAGGCATGCGGGGGAATGTCTTCTGAATTCTGGAAAGTGTTACTGATGTGGTAAGACGGGACATAAGGCTTGTGATTGCACTGAAAAAGATCAGGGTGATGGTAAGACCAAATTTTATTTACAGTTAGTGAAATGTTTTAAGTGAAATGAGATGGGTCATTATGAAAACGAGTGTCCGACAAAGAGCTTGAGTGATGGGAAGAAGTTAGACTACAAGAATAAAGGGGTGGTGAAATCTTTTGCAACTACTTCGGCAGAAGTCGGGCCATCAAATGAAGTTGTATCAGGTACTTTGTTTGTTTTTTCAGATTATGCCAGTGTGTTGTTTGATTCGGGGTCTACACATTCTTTCATCTCTGAAACCTTTCCTAGTCTAATGGGAATACCATCTCAAGAAATGACTTCTGAACTTTTGGTAAAAACACCTGGGGGAAATGTTGAGGCAAAAAGAATTTATAAGAATCTTCATATCCTTATCTATGGAAAGAACCTACTTGAAAACCATATTGTTCTACCTCTAGTATAGTTTGATGTTATCCTGGGTATGGATTGGCTCTCTTTTTACCAAGTTAAGATTGACTGTAGAGCTAAAGAAGTTTCTTTTCAGAAAGACTTTCAGTTTGTGTACAAGAATGAACCCTTACAGTTGATAACTTATCAAGAGGCCAAGAAACTTGTAAAAGATGGAAATGAATGTTACCTTTCACACATCGTTGAAAATAAAGGAACTGTTTAGATTAATGATTAACCAGTGGTAAATGAGTATCCTGATGTTTTTCCTGATGCGTTACCTAGAATAATACAAAATCGGGAAGTTGAATGTCACAACCCGACCTCGGGGCCCGTGCCGTGACTACCCCAAGCCCGCCTTCCATAGGCCAGGGGCTGGCGACTAGCACCAAGGCGTAAAATCCCAGTAAACAGGGAAGGCATTGCCTTTAAGTAACAACCACACAGAGTCAGCAAGCGGAAAGTAACTACAAGTGCAGAAAAGTAAAGGGGGCCGGAATACAAGCCCAACTGTAAAGTACAACTGAAAAAGTAAAGTACAGCAACTGAAGAAAAGACGGCGGCCTCGTGTCGTCCACTGGAAATCCCACCTGAAGGGTGGGTACAGATAGCCTCCAGGCTCCTCGGGTCCCACGTCCGCTCCGAGCACGTCCCGCCCAGTGGTCCACCTCCAGGTACCGTCCTGCTCCACGCCCCAACCGTGATCAGTGCTGTCCGTCGTCTGCAACCAACACAACAAGGTGCGGGCATAGCCCGTGCAGGGGTGAGTACAAGCTACTCAGTAAGGACCCCGAGACCCCCGAAGGTCTCCCGAAATCCACAAAGGATATAGCACAAAAGAAAGATGCAATCACGAAGTAACATCTGACTCGACTTAGGTATATGCCCATACATATACCTAAGTCCCCAATTCTAGCTCTGCTCACGAGCTCAAGAACAACTCAATCCACAAAGGAAAGCAAGACTCAAATCCACAAGGAGAGTAAATAGTAAATCCACATAGGATAGTTCAACACAATCCACAAAGGAGAGTAACATAAGATTCAGCTCAACCAGGTATACTTTTTCAGATGACGTCAAAGATGATCACTGATCCATCTAAGTCGTCGGACCCACGAAGGATCGATAGGTACTAACCCCCGCAAAAGACCCACGTAGGATCGGGCTCACACAGAACCTGTAGGCAGTGGCTCACACAGAACCGGTAGTAAGGACCCACATAGGATCGGGCTCACACAGAACCTGTAGCACTGATCCACGTAGGATCGCTGAGTGCAGTAGTCGACGCAGTCCACTGAGGATCTCTGCACAGTCGTCGCCGCAGTCCACGAAGGATCTCTGCTCTGCCATCGTCGCAGTCCACGGAGGATCTCTGCTCTGCCATCGTCGCAGTCCACCGAGGATCTCTGCTCTGCCGTGGTCGCAGTCCACGGAGGATCTCTGCTCTGCCGTCGTCGCAGTCCACGGAGGATCTCTGCTCTGTCGTCGAAGTCACAGCCAGCGCTAGGGTTCCCGCACATAGCGAGCTCGTTTAGGAGGGTACGCTCCACGAGACGAGAGGCTGATACATCAACTGACACGTAGTCCGAAGTTGATGTATCCAAAAGTTCTGTATCGACAACAGGATCTCAACGCAACAGACGGCGCGTCAATCGGACGCCCGGTCTGAGAGTTATTGGCATTTTCGTCCCAGGGGCCCGGTTGGTTTTTAGGGCAAAACCAACCCGACCGTACTCCGCCTGTATCCGATCCTCGGGCGAAGTATTCCAAAAGTTCCGTCTCACTTAGAGGAAACTACTACAGCTGACGGTACGTCGATCGGACGTCCGTAGCTCAAGTTATGAGTGTTTCCGCTCCGAGGGCCCGTTTGGTTTCGTGTACGAACCAACCCGGCTGAACCCAAAGTCTTCCGAAACCTTGATTGTAATATACCGAAACGACCGTATCGATCCAAGGATCGCGTAGCCACTGACGGTTCGTCAATCGGAGGTCCCAGGCCCAAGATATGGGCAAAAGACCGAAGAGGCCCGAAAACGGGGGTTCTGGGCCCGGGGCGACCCGGCCCGAACCCCCCCCCCCCCCCCCCCCTGGGTCGGCCGAACCGGGTTGGCCCGACCCGGCTAGGCCGGGTCCGGTCCGGCCTGGGCGCGGCCCGGCCGACCGGACCGGCCGGCTCGGCTTCGGCCGTGCGGCCGAAGGAGCCGCCGCCGCGGGTTTGACCCGCGGCTTGAAGGAAACGCGGCCCCGCGGGGGGCCGCCTGTCACGCGGACGCGGCCGGGCCGCCGCGTCCCTCCCCGGTTCCGCGCGGCCGCGGAACCGGCCTCCGCCGCTGCGGCTTCATCCGCGGTGGATCATCTCCACGGCGGCGCGCTGGGCGCCGCCGCCTCCGGTCGCCGGCGTCGCCTTGCCGGCGACCAGCGCCGCCGCCGCCTTCCGCGGGCCGCCGGAGTTGCTCCGGTGGCCCGTTTTGCCTCCCGTCTGCGCCGTTGCTCCTCCCGGGGGCCGACCTTCACTGCGGGATCAACAGATCGCCCCTGCCATGCGGTTCGTCGTCGTCCTCCATATCCGCACAACAAAAGAGATCGGCGGAGGGTTGCCGGGTCTTGTTCGTTAGACCCGCACCCTCCGCGTTAGTCATAAACCACGGGAGGAATAATCAACAACAATTTTAAATAAATTAAAATTGTCGGAGATCATGTTCTTCACTTTAAAAGAATAAACACGTGGAAATAAGATAAAATATTCCAACATCCCTTACCTTGTCGTCGTCGTCGGACGAGAGGTCGTCGCGGAATCGCTCGTCGCGGATGAAGGAGATCGTCGCGTCGTCGCGGTATCCGGCGTCGCGTCGCCAATCTCCGGATCAAGAACAAACGGATTTAATTAATTAAATCCGTTGCCATGAAATTTAAAAAGGGAGAATTCAAACGATCCGATTCTCACCTTAGTTGCCGAACGAGGATCGGCCGCGGAAGAAGAGGCGTCGCCGAAGAACGTCGCGGGTAAAGCTCGTCGACGTCGCAGATCTCGGTGTGCGTCATGGAATTTCGGTCGCCGGCGTTCTTCGCGTTCTTCGCGTTCTTCGCGTTCTTCGCGGGGAGGGTGGAGGCCCAGAGAATCTCGCACAACGAGTAATCCTCCAAAAGAAAGAGTTGGTCTTATTTTATTATTTTGCCAACGAACGCAAACGCGTAAGTAACGACCCATTAAATTCGTTGAATTAATTCAACGAATGAAACAGACCATTTAATTCACGAAATAAACCGCCCAATTAAATGGTCTGTTAAGAATTAAAGAAAACGCGTCGGTTGACTTTTCAGTTACTTTGACGGGTTTTCGCGGGTGCGTAACTTAGCGAAAGAAACGGCGGGGCTCGTGCGGGCCCCACCTCACAAATATCCTACCAAGGGGGTAGGATATTTCTGGATAGCATCCTATCCAGTTCAACTCAGTTCAAGCCGTCTTTAAGTGGCTTCAAGTGGCTTCCAAGCAGCTTAAGTGAAATAAAATAAAGTTGTCGCACAAACTTTATTTTATTTCTGACTTAAAGCCCCAAAATTTAAAAACCACGTCTGAGCAAACGCAACTCCGGAAGAGGCGTTTCTAAGCAAATACCGGCGCTGCGATTTCATCGGTGCCCTCAGAATTTGATTCCGGGCACCGGTTCAAAAGATAGAAAAACCCGCTCGTCCGTTCACTGAACGTACCCGAGCTAAACTTCGGAAATTGATTCCGGGCACACCGGGCCTCGGAATCAGGTGCCGTCTGAAGCTGCGCTCTTGCAAAATTCCAAAGAAAATTAAGAAAAAAATTTCCTTGAAATTTGCGGGTCTTTACATTACTCCCACCTCAGGGCTTTACGTCCCCGTAAAGATACATCAAAACTAGGGGAACAAATGGGGGTACTGAGCACGCATCTGAGCCTCCCGCTCCCAAGTGCTCTCCTAGAGGTTCCCGTGCTGCCATCTGACGCGCACAAGAGGAATCGACCGCCCACGTAGGACCCGCTCCTGTCGATCCTCGATCTCCACCGGGACCTCCGCAAAAGTCTCCCCATCGTCCACGTCCAGCTCCCCAAAGTCGATGATGTGCGTCGGGTCGTGCACGTATCTCCTCAGCTGAGACACGTGGAAGACGCCGTGCACCCGGTGCAACTGAGGTGGTAGAGCCAGGCGATAAGCCACCTCTCCTATCCTGCTGAGGACCTGGAAAGGCCCGATGAAGCGTGGAGACAACTTGCCACCTCGGCCAAATCTCCGTAAACCACGTCGAGGTGAGACACGCAAAAAGACGTGGTCGCCATCCTCGAACTCTAGTGGCATCCGCCTCCTGTCAGCATATGACTTCTACCGGCTCTGAGCTGTCCTCATCCTCTCCTGGATGATCTGGACCTTCTCTGTCGTGGCTCGGACCATCTCTGGTCCCACGAGTGCTGACTCCCCAGGGTCTTTCCAGCACAACGGTGATCTTCAGGGTCTGCCGTACAACGCCTCGTATGGTGCCATCCCGATGGTGGAGTGGTAGCTGTTGTTGTATGCGAACTCCACCAAGGGTAGGTGGTCCTCCCAGCTGCGACCAAAGTCGAGAACACATGCACGGAGCATGTCCTCGAGTGTCTGTATGGTCCTCTCCGTCTGACCATCCTTCTGAGGGTGGAAGGCTGTGCTCAGATGGAGCCGCGTCCCAAATGCCTCCTGCAACCCCTTCCAAAGCCGGGAAGTGAAACGAGCATCTCGATCGGAGACGATAGACGATGGCACACCGTGAAGCCGTACGATATCCTGGACGTAAAGACGTCCCAAGCTCTCCACTGAGCCCTGCTCTCTGATGGGTAAGAAGTGTGCCGACTTGGTGAGTCGGTCGAAAATCACCCAAATGGAGTCGTGACCTCTGGAAGTGCGTGGAAGTCCAGTCACGAAGTCCATAGATATGCCGTCCCACTTCCACTCCGGGACCTCCAAGGGCTGTACCAAGCCTGCTGGTACCTGATGCTCTTCCTTCACCTGCTGGCAGGTGAGGCATCGCGAAACGAACTCTGCCACAGCTTTCTTCATGCCCGGCCACCAGTGCTGTCGTCTGAGATCCGGGTACATCTTCGCCACTCCGGGATGCACCGCCAAGGGAGAAGTGTGAAACTCTCTCAGCACCTCCTCTCGTAAAGCGACTGGTACAAAGGTACGTCCTCTGAAAAGGATTCCGTGCTCTGCTCCAAGGGAGAAGCCATCAGGCGCCTGACCTGAGGATATCAGTGCACGCCGGGTCTCACAGTTAGCGTCCCCACGCTGAGCCTCTCTGAACCGCTGTAGAAGTGGAGGAGAGACTGTGAGAGACTGAAGAAAGGTTGCTCCGTCTCTATCCACGAAGGATATCTGCAAGGAGGCTAGCTGCTCCGTCGCCTCCTTAGGTAGCTGAATGCCCGTCCTCCTGCTGAGGGCATCGGCTACCACGTTCCCCTTCCCAGGAGTATAGACTATCTCAAAGTCATAGTCCTGGAGGAACTCAAGCCATCTCCGCTGTCTCAGGTTCAGGTCCTTCTGAGAGAAGATATACCTGAGACTCTGGTGGTCAGAAAAGACTGTGAAGCGCTCGCCCATCAGATAGTGCCGCCAAGTCTTCAGAGCGAAGACCACTGCTGCTAACTCCAGGTCATGAGTGGCGTAGTTCTGCTCATGCGGCCTCAACTGACGTGATCCGTAGGCGATCACGGCCCGCTCCTGCATCAGGACGCACCCGAGTCCAGTCCCTGATGCATCGCAGTAAACTACGTACCCAACTCCCTCCTCAGGCAACCTCAAGATAGGTGCGCTGGTCAACCTCTGCCTCAGCTCCTGGAAGCTCTGCTGACATCTGTCTGACCACACGAAGGGTTTTCCCTTCTTCATCAACGCTGAGAGTGGTGCCGCAACTCTGGAGAAGTCCGGCACAAATCTCCGATAGTATCCGGCTAAGCCCAAGAAGCTCCGCACCTCTGTCACGCTCCTGGGTGGCTCCCAAGCTAGCACTGCCTCGATCTTCGCGGGATCCACTGCAACTCCCGCCTCAGAAATGACGTGCCCCAAGAAATGGACCTCACGTAACCAGAACTGGCATTTTGAGAGCTTTCCATAAAGCCGGTGCTCTCAGAGTGTGTCTAGCACAACTCGCAGGTGGTAGGCATGCTCCTCCTCAGTCGTCGAGTATCCCAAAATGTCGACAATGAAGACAACGACAAATCGGTCGAGGTATGGCTGGAAGATCCTGTTCATGAGGCTCATGAACACTGCTGGAGCATTGGTTACGCCGAACGGCATAACCAAGAACTCAAAATGGCCATACCGACACCTGAAGGTCGTCTTCTGCACATCCTCGTCTCGAACTCTGAGCTGATGATAGCCTGACCGGAGGTCTATCTTCGAGAACCACCGCGCTCCCTTGAGCTGATCGAAGAGGTCATCAATCCGTGGCAGCGGATACTTGTTCCTCACTTTCACCTGGTTCAGGCGACGATAGTCGACACACAGTCGCAAGCTCCCGTCCGCCTTCTTGGCGAACAAAATCGGGGAAGCCCAGGGTGAAACACTGGGTCGGATAAACCCCTTGCTCTGCAAGTCCTCCAACTGTACTCGCAGCTCTCGAAGCTCGGCGGGGGCCATCCGATATGCTGGAGTAGATATCGGGGTTGTCCCGGGGTACAACTCGATGTAAAAGTCTACCTCTCTACGAGGAGGTAGCCCTGGAACGTCGTCGGGAAAGACGTCCACGTACTGGTCCACCACTGCAGGAAAAGCTGGACTCTGCACGTCCACTGCTCCTAGGATGAGGCTAGCCAACTGATGAGAGATGGGCTACACTCTCCTCCGCGGAAGTCCATCCTGTGCTGCAAAGGTTCCCTTCTCGCCGGTGAAGGTAAACCTGCTCCCGTCGGTGCGAACACATCGCACCTTGCGCCTAAAACAGTCGATCTGGGCATGAACCGTGGATAGCCAATCCATGCCCAAGATGACGTCGTAAGGCCTCGACGCCGCTACAAGGAGATCCCAGCCGAAGCTCTCGCCTCCTAGAGTAAGCTCACACTGCCGGCACCAGTGCGTAATCGTCGAGTCTGCTCCCGTAGGAGTCTCTAGCCGTAAGGATCGAGCCAACGGCTCAGTCGGAATCTCCGAGCTCCGAACAAGGGCAGAGGCTATGAAAGAGTGACTCGCTCCTATGTCTATAAGTACTGCAGAAAGGGTGAAATAGACACAGATCGTACCTCGAATCATCTCTGGCATATCGGGGTCGTAGGCCTCCACTGCCTGGAGCTGGGCCTGTCCCTGCCCGCCAGCTCCCTGTGGTCGAGGTGGCCCTCCTGGTGGTGGTGGGGGTAGATCCTGGAAGCGTCGCCCACCACCCGCTGCTCGGCCAGCTCCTCTGCCTCGTCCGCCTCCTCCCTACGGACCGCCACGGTCGACCCTCTGCCTCTGCCTGGGTGGCCCCTCCACCGACTGCTGCTCCTCTGATCGGCGAGTCGGGCAGTCACGAGCCATGTGACCCTGCCCGCCGCAGGAGTAGCACAGCCTGCCTCTCGGAAGGCTGGCACTCCGCTGTGTGCCCCGCACCGCTGAGCCGGTGTCCTGAGGCCGTCTGCGTGGGGGTCTGGTTTGCCTGGACCCAAGAGTCATCTGTCGGCTACCTGCTGCCGAAGACTCAGCTACCTGCCGCCCTGCGCTAGGTCTCGCCGCTGAAGAAGGCTCTGCCAGGAAGCTCTCGATCAGGAGGGCTCGCTCCAGCACTCCCGCCTGGGTCGGAATGCTGAGGGAGATCAGCGACGCCCGAATCTCCTGTCGCAAGCCCTGCTCGAAGGTCCGGGCCCGGAAGAAGGGGTCCAGTACCATGTCGGTCGAGTAGCGAGATAGGTCAGTGAACCTCGCCGCGTACTGAGCGACCGTCATACTGCCCTGGCGCAGCTGGAGAAGCTCCTGGATGCGCACCGCTCGGAGGGTGGCCGGGACGAACTCAGAGCGGAAGAGGCTCTCGAAGTCCGTCCAGAGCAAGGATGCCTCATCGTGAACCTGGAGCATCAAGCTCCACCATCGTCCTGCCACCGCCTGCAGGAGGCTCGCCGCGAGAATCACCATGAGATCCGCTGGTGTCCTCACTAGCCTAAAGATCCGTACCACCGCCTCTAGCCAGTCCTCGGCGGCCTGGGGGTCCGCCTCACCGCGAAACCTGGGCGGTCGCTGGCTCTGAAACTCATGCAGTGCCCTGAGGCGACGTGCATCGTCAGCGTCTGGTACTGGTAGCATCGGTGGCTCGGCGGGTAAAGCTACCGCCGGTGCCACTGCTGGCAAAGGGCCCTGCACCGAGGCCTCGTCGCTCGGTGGGCTGCCGTCGCGCCCTACACTCGGAACCCTAGCTGGCTGTCGTCGCGGGGCCATCCTGAAAAGGAGAACAAGAGCACCACAGTCAGAACAGTATACCTGGTGAGCTGGCACAAGTAATCACAAGGAAAACTTGAGACTTTCATGAAGCAGATCAGTATACCCGATGAGCTGACACAAATAATCACAAAGAAACTTGAAACACACACGCAATCAATGTTTTCATGCATTAAGTCGGAAATCAGGAGTCAGGGTCCTGGTGTACGGATACGTCGGCCGCCGCACCAACACTGGGCTCCCTGAACTGATAACCACACTCAATACACTAAACACTATTGCTTCATATGGAATGAAAAGACGATCAGAGTCTGCGGTAGAACCGACCGCCTTTGATACCAGTTGCTTTACGAGAGGAGGTGCTAAGAGAGTTTCACATTTCTCCCTTGGCGGTGCATCCCGGAGTGGCGAAGATGTACCAGGATCTCAGACGACAGCACTGGTGGCCGGGCATGAAGAAAGCTGTGGCAGAGTTCGTTTCGCGATGCCTCACCTGCCAGCAGGTGAAGGCAGAGCATCAGGTACCAGCAGGCTTGGTACAGCCCTTGGAGGTCCCGGAGTGGAAGTGGGACGGCATATCTATGGACTTCGTGACTGAACTTCCACGCACTTCCAGAGGTCACGACTCCATTTAGGTGATTGTCGACCGACTCACCAAGTCGGCACACTTCTTACCCATCAGAGAGCAGGGCTCAGTGGAGAGCATGGGACGTCTTTACGTCCAGGAGATCGTACGGCTTCACGGCGTTCCATCGTCTATCGTCTCCGATCGAGATGCTCATTTCACTTCCCGGCTTTGGAAGGGGTTGCAGGAGGCGTTTGGGACGCGGCTCCATCTGAGCACAGCCTTCCACCCTCAGACGGATGGTCAGACGGAGAGGACCATACAGACACTCGAGGACATGCTCCGTGCATGTGTTCTCGACTTTGGTCGCAGCTGGGAGGACCACCTACCCTTGGTGGAGTTCGCGTACAACAACAGCTACCACTCCACCATCGGGATGGCACCATACGAGGCGTTGTACGGCAGACCCTGCAGATCACCGTTGTGCTGGACAGACCCTGGGGAGTCAGCACTCGTGGGACCAGAGATGGTCCGAGCCACGACAGAGAAGATCCAGATCATCCAGGAGAGGATGAGGACAGCTCAGAGCCGGCAGAAGTCATATGCTGACAGGAGGCGGAGGCCACTAGAGTTCGAGGATGGCGACCATGTCTTTTTGCGTGTCTCACCTCGACGTGGTTTACGGAGATTTGGCCGAGGCGGCAAGTTGTCTCCATGCTTCATCGGGCCTTTCCAGGTCCTCAGCAGGATAGGAGAGGTGGCTTATCGCCTGGCTCTACCACCTCAGTTGCACCGGGTGCACGACGTCTTCCACATGTCTCAGCTGAGGAGATACGTGCACGACCCGACGCACATCATCGACTTTGGGGAGCTGGACGTGGACGATGGGGCGACTTTTGCGGAGGTCCCGGTGGAGATCGAGGATTGACAGGACCGGGTCCTACGTGGGCGGTCGATTCCTCTTGTGCGCATCAGATGGCAGCACGGGAACCTCCAGGAGAGCACTTGGGAGCGGGAGGCTCAGATGCGTGCTCAGTACCCCAAGCCCGCCTTCCATAGGCCAGGGGCTGGCGACTAGCACCAAGGCGTAAAATCCCAGTAAACAGGGAAGGCATTGCCTTTAAGTAACAACCACACAGAGTTAGCAAGCGGAAAGTAACTACAAGTGCAGAAAAGTAAAGGGGGCCGGAATACAAGCCCAACTGTAAAGTACAACTGAAAAAGTAAAGTACAGCAACTGAAGAAAAGACGGCGGCCTCATGTCGTCCACTGGCAATCCCACCTGAAGGGTGGGTACAGATAGCCTCCAGGCTCCTCGGGTCCCACGTCCGCTCCGAGCACGTCCCGCCCAGTGGTCCACCTCCAGGTACCGTCCTGCTCCACGCCCCAACCATGATCAGCGCTGTCCGTCGTCTGCAACCAACACAACAAGGTGCGGGCATAGCCCGTGCAGGGGTGAGTACAAGCTACTCAGTAAGGACCCCGAGACCCCCGAAGGTCTCCCAAAATCCACAAAGGATATAGCACAAAAGAAAGATGCAATCACGAAGTAACATCTGACTCGACTTAGGTATATGCCCATACATATACCTAAGTCCCCAATTCTAGCTCTGCTCACGAGCTCAAGAACAACTCAATCCACAAAGGAAAGCAAGACTCAAATCCACAAGGAGAGTAAATAGTAAATCCACATAGGATAGTTCAACACAATCCACAAAGGAGAGTAACATAAGATTCAGCTCAACCAGGTATACTTTTTCAGATGACGTCAAAGATGATCACTGATCCATCTAAGTCGTCGGACCCACGAAGGATCGATAGGTACTAACCCCCGCAAAAGACCCACGTAGGATCGGGCTCACACAGAACCTGTAGGCAGTGGCTCACACAGAACCGGTAGTAAGGACCCACATAGGATCGGGCTCACACAGAACCTGTAGCACTGATCCACGTAGGATCGCTGAGTGCAGTAGTCGACGCAGTCCACTGAGGATCTCTGCACAGTCGTCGCCGCAGTCCATGAAGGATCTCTGCTCTGCCGTCGTCGCAGTCCACGGAGGATCTCTGCTCTGCCGTCGTCGCAGTCCACGGAGGATCTATGCTCTGCCGTCGTCGCAGTCCACGGAGGATCTCTGCTCTGTCGTCGAAGTCACAGCCAGCGCTAGGGTTCCCGCACATAGCGAGCTCGTTTAGGAGGGTCCGCTCCACGAGCCGAGAGGCTGATACATCAACTGACACGTAGTCCGAAGTTGATGTATCCAAAAGTTCCGTATCGACAACAGGATCTCAACGCAACAGATGGCGCGTCAATCGGACGCCCGGTCTGAGAGTTATTGGCATTTTCGTCCCAGGGGCCCGGTTGGTTTTTAGGGCAAAACCAACCCGACCGTACTCCGCCTGTATCCGATCCTCGGGCGGAGTATGCCAAAAGTTCCGTCTCACTTAGAGGAAACTACCACAGCTGACGGTACGTCGATCGGACGTCCGTAGCTCAAGTTATGAGCGTTTCCGCTCCGAGGGCCCGTTTGGTTTCGTGTACGAACCAACCCGGCCGAACCCAAAGTCTTCTGAAACCTTGAGTGTAATATACCGAAACGACCGTATCGATCCAAGGATCGCGTAGCCGCTGACGGTTCGTCAATCGGAGGTCACAGGCCCAAGATATGGGCAAAATACCGAAGAGGCCCGAAAACGGGGGTTCTGGGCCCGGGGCGACCCGGCCCGAACCCCCCCCCCCCCCCCCCCTGGGTCGGCCGAGCGGCCGAAGGAGCCGCCGCCGCGGGTTTGACCCGCGGCTTGAAGGAAACGCGGCCCCGCGGGGGGCCGCCTGTCACGCGGACGCAGCCGGGCCGCCGCGTCCCTCCCCGGTTCCGCGCGGCCGCGGAACCGGCCTCCGCCGCCGCGGCTTCAGCCGCGGCGGATCATCTCCACGGCGGCGCGCCGGGCGCCGCCGCCTCCTTCCGCGGGCCGCCGGAGTTGCTCCGGTGGCCCGTTTTGCCTCCCGTCTGCGCCGTTGCTCCTCCCGGGGGCCGACCTTCACTGCGGGATCAACAGATCGCCCCTGCCGCGCGGTTCGTCATCGTCCGCCATATCCGCACAACAAAAGAGATCGGTGGAGGGTTGCCGGGTCTTGTTCGTTAGACCCGCACCCTCCGCGTTAGTCATAAACCACGGGAGGAATAATCAACAACAATTTTAAATAAATTAAAATTGTCGGAGATCATGTTCTTCACTTTAAAAGAATAAACACAGGGAAATAAGATAAAATATTCCAACATCCCTTACCTTGTCGTCGTCGTCGGACGAGAGGTCGTCGCGGAATCGCTCGTCGCGGATGAAGGAGATCGTCGCGTCGTCGCGGTATCCGGCGTCGCGTCGCCAATCTCCGGATCAAGAACAAACGGATTTAATTAATTAAATCCGTTGCCATGAAATTTAAAAAGGGAGAATTTAAACGATCTGATTCTCACCTTAGTTGCCGAACAAGGATCGGCCGCGGAAGAAGAGGCGTCGCCGAAGAACGTCGCGGGTAAAGCTCGTCGACGTCGCAGATCTCGGTGTGCGTCGTCGAATTTCGGTCGCCGGCATTCTTCGCGTTCTTCGCGTTCTTCGCGTTCTTCGCGTTCTTCGCGGGGAGGGTGGAGGCCCAGAGAATCTCGCACAATGAGTAATCCTCCAAAAGAAAGAGTTGGTCTTATTTTATTATTTTGCCAACGAACGCAAACGCGTAAGTAACGACCCATTAAATTCGTTGAATTAATTCAACGAATGAAACAGCCCATTTAATTCACGAAATAAACCGCCCAATTAAATGGTCTGTTAAGAATTAAAGAAAACGCATCGGTTGACTTTTCAGTTACTTTGACGGGTTTTCGCGGGTGCGTTACTTAGCGAAAGAAACAGCGGGGCTCGTGCGGGCCCCACCTCACAAATATCCTACCAAGGGGGTAGGATATTTCTGGATAGCATCCTATCTAGTTCAACTCAGTTCAAGCCGTCTTTAAGTGGCTTCAAGTGGCTTCCAAGCAGCTTAAGTGAACTAAAATAAAGTTGTCGCACAAACATTATTTTATTTCTGACTTAAAGCCCCAAAATTTAAAAACCACGTCTGAGCAAACGCAACTCCGGAAGAGGCGTTTCTAAGAAAATACCGGCGCTGCGATTTCATCGGTGCCCTCAGAATTTGATTTCGGGCACCGGTTCAAAAGATATAAAAACCCGCTCGTCCGTTCACTGAACGTACCCGAGCTAAACTTCGGAAATTGATTCCGGGCACACCGGGCCTCGGAATCAGGTGCCGTCTGAAGCTGCGCTCTTGTAAAATTCCAAAGAAAATTAAGAAAAAAATTTTCTTGAAATTTGCGGGTCTTTACATTGAATTTACTGTTGACTTAGTTCCTCAGGCTAAGAAAATTTCAAAACCCCCTTATCGAATGGCTCAAATTGAACTTTTAGAGTTGAAGGAGCAATTGCAAGATTTATTAGAGAAAGGTTTCATTCGACCTAGCACATCACCATGGGGTGCTCCTTTTTTAGTTGTTAAAAATAAAGATGGTTCAATGGGACTTTTCATTGATTATAGGGCCTTGAATAATATCACTGTTAAGAACAAATATCCTTTGCCTCATATGGATGATTTGTTTGATCAGCTCTAGGGAGCTCAGTTTTTTTCAAAGATTGACCTGAGATCGGGGTACCATCAGCTGAAGGTAAAGGAGGCAGATATTCCGAAGACTGTGTTTCGTACAAGATATGGCCATTATGAATTTGTAGTAATGCCTTTTGGGCTAACCAATGCACCTGTTGTATTCATGGACTTAATGAATAGAATTTTCCATGAGTTCTTGGATAAGTTTGTGGTGGTTTTCATTGATGATATTTTGGTGTTTTCTAAAAGTAAAGAGGATCATGAAAGACATTTAAGTGTTATCTTGAAAACCTTAAAAGAAAAGAAATTTTATGGGAAATTCAGCAAGTGTGAGTATTGGTTGCAACAAATTTCTTTCCTTGGTCACATTGTTTCTAAAGATGGGATAACTGTTGATCCTGCAAAAACAAAAGTTGTGGAAGACTGGCCAAGACCCACAAATGTAACTGAGATTCATAGCTTCCTTGGTTTGGCAGGCTATTACAGAAGGTTTGTTAGAAATTTTTCACGGTTATCTAGTCCAATGACTAAGATAACTCGGAAGGGTGTTAAGTTTATCTGGACAAAAGAATGTGATGATTGTTTTCAGGAATTGAAAAGAATATTGGTGAATGCTCCAGTTTTGGAACTACCTTCCAGGAATGGTGTGTTTGTTATCTACAGTGATGCTTCACTGAAAGGACTTGGTTGCGTCCTAATGCAGAATGATCAGGCAATTTCTTATGCATCACGACAGTTGAAAACTCATGAGGTATATTACCCTACACATGATTTTGAATTAGCTTCTGTTGTTTTGATTTAAAAATTTGGAGGCATCATTTGTATGGAGTAAAGTGTGAAATATATACTGGTCACAAAAGTTTAAAGTATATATTCACTCAGAAAGAGTTAAACATGAGACAGAGGAGATGGCTGGAATTAATCAAGGATTATGATTGTACAATTCATTACCACCCGGGAAAAGAAAATAAAGTGGCTGATGCTTTGAGTCAAAAAAGTAATGCTTCATTAGTAATGTTGTGTTTGGAACGTGATCCTTTGGTTAAGGATTTGATGAACTTTGGCATAGAAGTTGTTGGTGCAGGATGTTCTTCTGTTTTGTTTCAGGTATCAGTGAGATCATCTCTATCAGATAGAATCAAGAAAGCACAGATGCAAGACAATGAGTTGCAGAAAAAGGTAGAGCTGGTTCAGAAAGGTAAGTTGCATGAATTCAACATTGATAATGATTGTGTTTTGAGATTTGGGAAGAGATTGTGTGTGCCTTGTGATTCAAAGTTGAAGAGAGAGTTGTTATGTGAGGCTCATAGTTCTCTGTTTTCAGTTCATCCAGGCGGTACTAAGATGTATAGAGATCTGCGGGAGTATTACTGGTGGGATGGAATGAAAAGAGATATTGCTGACTTTACTGTGAAGTGTTTGACTTGTCAACAGGTTAAAGCAGAGTGGCAGTTACCGAAAGGGGATGCTTCAGCCTCTACCAGTGCCAGAGTGGAAATGGTAGAATATATCCATGGACATTGTTGTGGGATTACCGAAGACATCTCGAGGTAATAATGCAATCTGGGTTATTTTTGATCGCTTGACCAAGTATGCTCATTTCCTTTCTATACGAGATACTTTTTCCCTGGATCAACTTTCCCGTTTGTATATTAAAGAGATAGTCAGGTTACATAGAGTTCCTCTCTCCATTGTATCTGATCGTGATCCCAGGTTCACTTCTAACTTTTGGAAAGGCCTTCAGAAGTCGTTGGGTACTGAATTAAATTTTAGTACAACTTTTCATCCTCAATCAGATGGGCAGTCAGAATGAAAAATTCAGACCTTGGAGGATATGCTACGTTCTTGCTCTATGGATTATTAGGGAAGTTGGGACCAACATCTTTCTTTGGTTGAATTTTCATATAATAACAGTTTTCATTCCAATATACAAATGGCACCATTTGAGGCGTTATATGGGAAGCGGTGTCAAACTCCAGCTTTCTGGGATGAAGTGGGTGAAAGGAAGTTGATGGGACCAGAATTGGTAGAAGAGATGGCAGAAAAAGTTCAGCTGATTCAGAAACACATGAGAACAGCTCAGAGTAGGCAGAAGAGTTATGCGGACAATAAGAGGAAGGATCTCTCTTTTGAGGTAGGTGATCATGTTTTTCTCAAATTATCACCATGGAAAAGTGTGATGTGATTTGGTAAGAAAGGAAAGATGAGTCCAAGGTTCATTGGACCATATTAAATTCTAGAGAGATTTGGATCAGTTGCATACCGAGTGGCTTTACCTCTGAGTTTATCTCAGGTACACAATGTTTTTCATGTCTCGATGTTGAGGAAGTATATGCCAGATCCATCTCATGTTTTGAGTCCAGAGGAAGTTCAGCTGGAAGAGAACCTATCTTATGAGGAACAACCGGTCCAGATTCTAGACCATAAGGAACATGTGTTACGAAATAAGGTGATTAATCATGTAAAGGTTTTGTGGAAAAACCACATGATGGAAGAGGCAACATGGGAATCTGAAAATGCAATGAGGGATAAGTACCCACATTTATTCAATAAGTAAATAAATTGCGGGGATGCAATTTTCTAAAGGGGGGAAGGATGTAACATCCCAAGTAAGTAATGAATAATAGATATTTTTATCTATGTCTATTAATTAATTAGATAGTGTTTTAGAGGCTTAAAATGAAAATAAATACATTCTTATTCATGGAATACACTAATATTCTTAAAAGATTATTTTACTGCCTTTTGATGGAAAACCCTTTTTAAATCAAACTTTTGACAATTTTATAAACTATGTTTGTCAAAATAAACTTATTATTTATGATTGGGACATCAAAATTTACTTTGTGTGAATTTTTGGTATTTTTCTAACAATGTTCATTTTTTAATGAATAGTGAAAAATACTGCATTTTACATCAAAACTGCTTTTTAATCTAATTTATTTAAATGATTAGATTATGTTTTGAATTGGTTTTGAAGTGAAATTAGAATATATTTTTACCATTTAATCCAATGGTGGTCATTGGAATCAATTTCACTTTCAAATTGGACTTAAACTGGTGTAAGTCTTTTGAAACTTATTGTTTCATAAAACACGCTATTTGCTCTGACAGCGGGAATTAATTATTAAATTAATTAATCTGAATTATATGTTTTTAATTTTTTAAAATATACTTCATTTTTGAATTCATAATATCAAATATAGCTTAGGGTGAAGTTTTGGTATTTTTCTGAAAAACTTCAATTTTTGATGAATAGTGAAATCACTAAGTGGTAGTTAAAGAATCTGATTTTTCGTTTAAATTAAAATTTTCCACCTTTATGTTTTTAATTTCAAAAATCCGACATACATGGTTTTCATTAAGAAGTAAAATGTGGTTCAATGAGATTAAAATAATTTTTTGGTGAATTTATGCCTCCCGAAACGATGATTGTTCAAAATTCCTTTAACACCTTCAAAGGTGGCCATTAAGATGTCACTATATTTATATATGATATATTATATGTTTATGTTTTCTTTAAGATTCTGTATTTTTAATTTTTGGCATACCTTTATGGTTTCCATTATGGGTAAACGCGATATCTTCATTTAAGGAAGTGCGGACTACCGCCCCCTCAAAGTGATTTGATTCGTTAAATACCATATGTGGGACGTATAAAGGATGGAACTATGATATTATATATGTTATTATACTGTAATTATAATATACCTTTATATAATTATGATTCCATTCTATAAAATACGAAATTGAAATGAAAGTAGTGTTCATGCGTACGTACGGTTTACTGTCTCCATGAACGGTGCATTTCATTTCTTACCTCTAAATGATTATGTAATATTATAAATGCATGCATGTACTGGATATATATAAAATATATAATATCTAGATCATCAATACCATTCTGGATATAATGGATACATGAACAACATGTAATTATAAAGGGCTTATTTTTTACTCAAGTACCAATGATCGTTAAAACGACTGTTATTAACTTAAATAATTACATAGTGTTCATGACATGGCAATAAGTGAAATAAAAGAAATAATGAACTTGAAAAAGGATCTTAAACAAGTAGAAATTAACTCAAGTTTATTATTCTGGAGATTAACGAACGACCGAGTCAAGTCGGACCTGAGGTATGGGGCTGCATCTCAATCTCCTTTCATTGAGTCATATTTTGTTTTATACACAACCTTCTTTTATACGGTGTATAAACCCCTTTGACTTTTACGTTTATCCAAAAGGAATCTTTTTTATACGAAGCGTTTTACTAAATGACAAAAGGGAATATTTTGGTCATACGTATGCGGCGGCAACGACTTCTCCGCCGCTGTGACCGTTATTTGAGTTTCGCTTCCTCTACAATCCATACCTTCTTTTTAAAAGAAAAATAAATACCATGTTTTAATTTTCTTTTATTTTGGTATTGAAAATGGTTTTCATAATGTTTTTATATCAATGTGTTGTATTGATATCTTGTGATTGAAAGGTGGAAATGTTATGTTTCCTTTATGCATGTTTTATGTGATACGATTATGTTGAGGTTCTTGGGCATTATTATGAAGACGGGTGGTTCCGTGATAAACTAAGGGCGCGTGAGCCCGATATAGCTCTCCAATGCATTGGGTAACGCGAAGGAGTGAAACGTTAATGTTTCTCCGAAGAGATTTAGGGAATATACTGTGATGGGTATTCCAAACGTAACCAAGAGGGTTACTCCCTACGTAAGAATGTTATGAATGCCTCAAGTTACCTTTATGTGTTATGATTTCTATGATTTATTCATGTTTTGATGAGGTCTGTTAAAGTTCTTATGTTTTATGGGTAAAGTATGATCTCATTATTATGTATATATGTACTCATGTTTCCTTTCCATATTTTTATATCCCTTACTGAGCTTTTTATGCTCATCCCAAGTTTTTTGAAATGTTTTTCACAGCTCAAGGGAAAGGTACATGATATGATGATAGTGTCAAGGAATGTGTCAAGAAAGAACCCTTGTTTTATTTTAAATATGTTTCCATTGATGGGAATGAAGAATACTATCTTTATGTAACCAATTTTTTTTATATGTGGAATGTAATGCAAGTTTTATGATCTAATTATCTAAAACTCTAAACCCGAAAAGATCCTCAATGTGTAATCTTGTAATAACTCAAGATTAAGTAAGGTTTAAGGCTGGGGCCTTATAGGTTACACCATCAAAAGGCGACAAAACTATATTTTTTGGAAAATAATTCTTTTATATGAAAAATTGAATTTGTTCTTATATCATGTATAGAAAAAACAAAATATTAATGTAAAACTTATATGTAATATATAAAATTTAAAATGTGGTTAGTAATATTCATAACTGCTAATTTAATAGCTAGGTTTTATATTATATTAAATAATAATATTTTATTAATATATTGTTGTTCTGTAAAACAAGGGCTTCGGTTTAATACCAGCCAACGGATTATTGTGTGTAGAGTAATCTTAACATGGTGTTGTGTAAAAAGAAAGTAAGAAACGAAATTAAATTTATTCAAAAATGAAAATATTGAAACTACTCTAGGTGTTACACAAACTCAACATCATCATTAATTTTCTTATAAAGTGTAACATGCATGCTTATATTGGGAATATGGTGTGAAGACACTACAAACATTAAGACAAGTTATCTTTAACACATCACCTCATTAACAAAACCACAAATACAACATAATAAAAATCACACCCTAGGATAGTTTTTGTTTGTATCCCCACTATATTATTTCCTTTATCTCATTCTCCATAAGAACTAATGAATATTGTTATAAAATATTTTCAAGACTCATCGATCATAAGTTACACTCATAAAAAATGAAAAAAAAACAGCTTCCAAATAACCACCATAAATTAGATTATTTCATATTATTTTATACTACCACTTCCCCATGATAAATAAATATCATATTAATCATACCTATATACTAAAAAAATTATTACACAACTTACACAATACTCCCTATATTTTGTACATAAATCGTCTATATGTTAAATTATATTCACATTGGAATAATGTCAAAGGACACATTAATCATAGTCAAAGAGGTATTGAATAGTCTATATTTATAAATAGAATATTAGTAATATCTTTATATTTGTTTTCACTAGGAAAAAAATATATTTAAAAATTATATCAAACCATTAGTCCCTTTTTTTAGAACAATAATATTTATTGACTCATTTATTTACATGAATAAAAATACCTAGAATATAATTCTAAAAATTAGTAAAATAAATCTATAATATATTTACCAAGATATATAACATTCAAAAACACCAGATACCTTCTTAGAATTTTGGTCTCTAAATAGAATATGTTGTAGTGGTGAGTGTGAAAATTCATCGAGGATGATCTTCCACCACCTCTTTATAGTTATAGATTATCTGTTACTCACAGTGGTTAACTTCTAGTTCAAAGACTACTAAGGCCACATATAAAATTACATAAGCACCAACCCAATCAAAAATGAATTTTATATCCTTAATCTAATTCTAAATGATCTAGGATCTTAATAAAATAACATGATTTTGATAAAACGGTTTCTTTAAATCAAAGACATGCTCACCACAAGAAGGTTAATCTACTAGATTTACATTGTTATATCACACAAATTTAAATTATAACTTACTTATAGTAAATTGGTATCATTATATCTCTATATAAACCTAAAAATAAAAAACATCCTCATTTTTTATGATTATAAATACTATGATGAACATACATGGTCATATAAACTAGAAATCCACTCAGTTCATATCATAATGAGTCTGATTGCTTCATTCATTTATTTATATACTTAATTACAATGTTTGAAATCCTATATGTCTATCTCCCACACACCAACCCTCACACCCAATCAAAATTCATTCTTGAGAACCATATTTACAAGTAAACCCACCTTCCCAAGAAATCCTTATGAAACTATATAAAAACCAAACATATCACCATAATATCATTCAACTTGGGTTCACAACCTTGAACTCGACCCAAAAAACCCAAAACATGTGTTAAAGAAATTATAATTAATCTTATAACCATGATACCAAATCCATATATGTATTTGAAAAAATTACAATATATTCAACAGTTTCTTTTTAAATTATCATGTCATCAATTTAAATAATTAGGTATATCTAGTAGTATTAAAACAAAAAATATAAATTCAATGATAGTAATACATAACAATTCAATTATTATAAATCATCAATTTCATGTGAAACACAAAATATTTAATATTAATCAATAACATCACCCATAATAATGTATTCATGAAAAGGTGAATAAATAGTTAGTTTCATGTCAATATTTGAATTCATTCACATATAATAATTAGAATATAATAAAATTCATGTGTCTTAAATTCCATAATACTAATAAATGAAGGATATTGTAAAAAAATCACCCACCCAAACCCATTGACAATTTTCATGGTTAACCATGTTCTACATAAGACACTAGAATAAAAATCCTCACTCAAATCCTTTGGTTCCTACTCAATATCCAAATATCTAGAGTAAAATAAGATCACTCCAGGAATATATTGATAAATTATTTTTATGGGTTACTTATCAAGTATTGTAAATCATGTATCCTACCAATAAAACCATAGAAAAAACTCAAACACCAATATTGTATCACTTTTAGTGACTTGATCTAGATATTCTATCAATTAATTTCAAACCACCATTAACACTGACTTCATTCTCTGGTCACTAGTGGATGAAAACTAGATAAAAGGATCTTTCTTTATCATAGGGTAATAACTTACTCTCTTATGATGATAAACTTATTCTATGTTTAATTCAGTGTAAAATTTATCATGACCTATCAATATATCAAGAATTTTTAAAAATAAAGATTCATTATATATTCCAAGGAATAATTTTTCTTCGTATAGAATTATGTAACTACTATGAACTATAAAAATTCAACCCAACACAATAATAATAAAAATAGTATAATAAAAATAGATAAAACTTATTAAATGAAAATTAAAATGTGGACATATTCTAGAAATATCTCTCGACAAAGATGTGCTCTCATGATCTAACCCCACATAGTGATTTATCCTGTTAAGTAGTATCTGTACTCATTTTCCCCAAATATCCAAGAATATATCCCACTAATATACCTCCTTATACCTTAATTGAATCATGTGAAACTATATATATATTGGGAAGTATATCGAGGGTGTGAGTACATAACTAAGTAAGCCGCCACTAATGGTGTCCCTAATATAATCAATTTTTTTATGAGTTCAAGGAGAATATAACATGATATGTGATAATTTAAAAAAAATTAAAACCATAAATAATTAAAAAAATATTATTAAATTATAAATATACTATGACCAATAAGTGATAGAATATTAAATTTCACATTATGACTGTAAGTCTACTATATTCTCACTAATCATAGTGGATATCTATAATATCTACTTCAATCCATGCTTCAAGCCTGTAACTACGGTACCTTACACCATAATAAACATATATTCCCATATAAATGTACTCCAAAAGGGGGAATTGTTCCACTTATATGAACTTTTCCTCTAGTTGAATATAGAAAATAAAAAATCAGGTGTCCAAGATATCTCATTATTAAAGGAAACTCTAAATGAACCTCCATTATGAAAAAATTAATGTAGGTAACATTATCCTAGGATAACAAGTAACCATGTTTGAAATACACCTCCATTATCAAAAATTTATGTTTCGGTACGTAGTAACCTACATTATTATAAATATACACATAAATATAATAGGTATTTTGTGTACTCGTTCCCATAGGTAATTCTAATTCTAATGCCCAAATATTTTCTAATCATCAATGGCCAAAAAAATATTATATATATATATATATACATACTTTTCATAAATATCAATTGCATGTATAAGATTTATAATAATAACTATAAATTAAATCAACATGATGATATAGGAACTATGATAATAATCATGAATAGGTAATGTCTTACAAATGGTGTATAAAAAAGATTCCTCTTTTACATTAAAACAGACAATATATAACTATAAAATTAATATTTATTCATGTTAAGAAAATAATAAAACATGATAAGGAATTATATGTATAAATAAACAATTTTAAAATATATATTTTTTAGAATATATATATATAATGATTAACATAAGAATAAAAATCATAGTAACATGTTGTGTATAATAAGAAAAATGTGAATCAAATTTAACTTGAATAAAAAAAATGTTTATTTGTTTTGAGAGATTTTTTAACACAATATGGTTTGAAAGTGAGATAAATTTCCATAAATTAAAATAATTACCTTATACCAAAATCTATTAAAATTAATGATCTGACATGAGTTAAATAATTCACCTCCTTAAACAATCATCCCTATGTTCATCCCAAGTTTAGGATATCAATGATTTCCTTCTAACAAAAGGCTATAAGGGGTAAGTCTTTATAACTAAAATTACCCCTTCTATAACCAAACCATTAACTTAAACCCCTACACATATCAATACTCAAGAACAATTCAACAGGATTTCTAAACTAGTTATACCAAAATCATTCCTCATGGGTCACTTTATCCATGAGAGTAAGGATTTAACCACGTTGTTCTACCATTACCATGCCCAAACTCACTAGAAAACCACTCAACAACCCACTAAGACCAAAAATAACATTATCGATATAATAATATAATAAAATTTTCATATTCAATCCATTACCAAAGATATTAATTAAGAAGTCCAACCACAAGACAAATGAACATACTTTAGTCAATTATTCTCAACATAACCTAATCTATTAGCCCAAAAGATCTTATTTCGTAGGATGTAATTATTAAACTTGATCACGTAGTTTTTTGGAAATTAATGTTGAAATCCAATCAATGTCAAAACCCCTTTATTATTTTCTATTAAATGTATAGTAAGACTTATAACCTTGAAATATAAGATTATGTCACTAAAATTGATGTATGTCATAAGTGTCACGTCATTCTGGGCCATGAAAGACCCTCCTATACCTCATGAATGTACCAAAATAACTTTTTAATCAAATACTGATTCATACTCACACTCATACCCATTATTACTACCCCATATCTCATAAAATCACATAAAAATTTAGGGAAATTTAAGGCACCACCTGCCATGTACTTGCTAGATGAGACCCATATACAATCAATGGATGGTTCGACTTCAACCACCTAAAATTAATAAAATCACACAAATAAGACAAAATATGTAATTTATGGTTAATTTAGTGAATAAAATGATAAATACCAACATAGGCATCATACATAATGTTCAAGTCACTTCTAAAACTCTAATTCTTTAATTGAATTGAAGTATAGTCATGGTCAATTAGATTTTAAAGAATGGTATGGACAATGGGTATGGTGATTCATTTTAATTTCATAAAAATTTCCAAAATAGGAATAAGTATGGAGGAATTATATTTTAAATAAAACCAAATAAATAATTTTTATTAAAAAATTTAAAAAACAAATTTTTACGATATTGATTTATAAGAACCCTTCTATCAGAAACAGGGTAGTCCTCCTAGGACTACCACTCCCTAGATCACTCAAAAAAACACAATATTCCTCTACTAAGTACCTGGTGGCCTATTATATTCTAAACTACATGTTACATTCCTCGATACCTTCACCTAATACTCTAAACATCCAAAATAACATATAAAAATAGGTTAAAACATCCCCAATTCAATTCACTTGCCTCAAATTCATCTGTAAATCTCTAAAAACAACCCATTATCTAGTTCATATTAATCATTATTTAACCTAAAAACACTGAAATATCATGACACATAACAATATGAGTTTCAAGTGTCAATATTTATTATTCTAGAGTGATTTACACTCTTCTAGAGATAACTGGGATAATACTAGATTCTACTGAGAATCTATCATGCTCCATTAATACATAGAACATTTCATAAAATAAAATAGAAACCTATATACTAGGTAGTGTGTATTATACCTATAAAATATTATTTATATATTTATATATATAAACATAATGTTACTTATCCAAAAATAAAACTTATAATATTTAACAACCCATTTAAAATATTTTTTAGACATGAAAAATAAAATTAATTGTTCAATGTGATATGACACTGACATCTCCTACCAAGGTTGGCCTCCTATACTTCATCTCATTGAGGTTAACTAACATACTAAGTGAAATAAAATCCTATAAATTCCATAATGTATCCCAAGAATCATCCAACCTTTGAAACTTCCCATAAATGAAATATAGTATGTGAAACTAAATATACATGGAGATACATATGTAGGGTGTGATTACATAACTCAATAGGCCATCGAAAATTTTATACCTAACATAATCAACTATGTGTATGGTTTAATTCTTGAAATGACCTGAAATATAATATAAGTATAAAATATATATATTTTAATACTATCAATGAAAAAAATTATAAAATATATTTATAAAATAAAAAATATATAACCACATTGTTGGTTTTCTACATGCTTTCCAAATCCTAGTGGAAACCACAACACCAACAAGGTGCATTGCATAAGAATCAAGAATACCTATCTAGAGCTATAGATTTGAATCTAAGGTAGAGATAAAGTAAATTAATGTAACCTCAGTTCCCATACAATTGGGAAAAGGGACCTTTGATCATTATTCAAGGTATCAGAACACTCGTCCTATGGGATAGGGGGATTATTAAATAAGATTCAGGGGTCCAAAAATATCCAACCTATATAGATCCATATTATTAGAGTATTTATCTTATCTTTCACTATAAATAAAAATATCAATGACATTTATTTTTAAATGGGGTGTCCTATAAATAGTTTTTAAAATACTTGTCCCCTTTTATCTGATTTAAATAACTAAAAATGTTATGTATAAATTTTTTGGAAATATCCAATATGGAAATAAATATAATCTAGTATGCACCATCATCGTGGTCGTCTATAATAAATTTATAACAAAAAAACATGCATAAATTTTGTCAGAAATAGTAAATAACCTTATGTCTAACAATATGATGAAAATGCATATATTCCATTGAAATATTAACAACAAGATATATTAAGATACATCATATCAAATCTATATATAAATAATAATAGGAATAACATGTGGAAAATTTAAATTAAAATAATTAAAATAGTTTTTATAAGAACTATTTTAAAGATAAATCCATTTCTATTTATGTAACACTACATTATACCATTATCCACATATTCCTTGCATGCAACTAAGTAGAAGGGATCACCCAATATCAAAAAAAATACCCATTAAATCCAAATACCATGATAGGTTTAATTAAATAATGATGCATCACTAACAAGATAATTTGTTAAAGCTATAAGGTATATAAATTTTTCATTAATATCTTCCATAATCCAATTTTCTACGTAAACTAATCATGAACTACCTTTTAAAAAGTTAAAAAGGATATTATTATGCATTCACTTTTTAACATAACCTAATATCATAAGAAACTATATTTCCTGACCATTACCAACCCAACCTATACTCTCTAATGTTACACTTAGTAGCAATAAATCCACATGACATCATGTGTTTGTAATCTGGTTCAAGGAAGTATATTATCTCACTGACAATATCACTTTTACAAAATAAACTCAATCTAATACAAACCATTACTAATAGGTAACTCATCACTCAAGATGATATTATTTAATACTATTCTATTAAACATCATAAAGTTATACAAGACCTATTTCAATGTCAAACACCTTTATGGGATCTTATTTCAATAATATAAAACCCTTTATTCGTGTCTTAATAGGTGGAAAATATTGTAATCAAAATACTCTACAAGTGGTACATTATTTTTCATTTCAAGGGGCATTATTCAGCGCTACAAAAGTACCAAAATCCTAATTAGTCAAATCACAAGTCACACACACCAACATCCCCTATCTCACTATCACACCATATATAAAAATTCATTTAAATTGATAGAAAACAGAATGCACCACCTACAATGTAATGGTATTATTTTTATAAATCATTATGTTTTGACAATTTATCTATAAAAACTAAAATTAGAATAGTAATAACTTCACACCACCCCCACCCCTAAAATTAAAGATTTTAGATAATGTAATGATAATGGAAATATGTATAGATATATAAGTGGTGTAAGATTTTAGACCCATCACTAGGATATCCCTACTTCATATAAATTTATGAACAAATAAGAGATTGAGAATCTTAATAAAGAAGAAGTAAAAAAGGAAAACGTTGTAGTCTACCACCACGGATTCTACTAAACTTTTCCTTGAGATAGTGGGGCACAAGACCTCAATGATCCTCCTCTAATTCCAAAGGCTACTGACTAGTAGTGAGTCCTTAAGGTGAGTTCATGGGGAGACTATTCCCTCGTATATTAGTGTGTGAATAGTAGTAAACAAGAGGTAATAAATTACATAAGCCTAAGTAATAACATACATCAGTGAATTTAGGGAAATAAACCATGAAATATAAATAGATAACTGGTGAAATTAAATGAACAACAATATATTACATGATGAATATGATAATTCATGATTATATACAAAATGTGAGTTTGGGGATCTAGGGATACAATCATATACTACATACATGAAAAAGATACCAAAAATACAAAACTACTACTCTAAGAGTCTCGAGCATAGGCACTATCCTCTTCCCCTTGCTCCATCCTAATATAGAAAATCAATCAAGTATTAGAAGTTTCATGCTTTCCTTTATCCAAACTTATGATCATGAAATCTTCTTGAGTGATAAGGGTGACCCAAGAAAGGTGTGATATACAATCATAGTAGGTCATAACCCATGGTGTCAAGGATGATCCTTTCATGAAATAAATAAGTGATAGTGTTTCAAAACATTAAAACTAAGGAAATAAAAATAATAATAATAAACACCACACTCCATGTTACTAAATGGAAACCCTATCGATACCACATGGTTTGGCCTATGTTGGATGTCCAAAATGAGGTACCTAGGATACCAATGATATGCATACATAGTCCAAATACAATAGAATCGGCCAAATTAGAAGAGGAACCCAATATTTTTATTTATCATAGAGGTCACATTCCCATGTCATTATATAATAATGCTAACAATATAGAAGAGGAAACATATATAACACAATAATTTTGTTCTTAAAATCCTTTGGTGGAGTCCCAAGCCCATACAATGTGATCTAAACAGAATCCCAAGGGTCGATATAGTTTTCTCTAATTGAAATAATTACACTGATTCCATACAAGGAATCCCATATAGTAATTCCTTATATCACTCATGGCGTGGTTGCTCTGAGTATGTACCTTTTATCTCATATAGGGGATTCGGTATCACTCCAGGCATGGCGTATCCATTTTTTTAATCATCCCATCCATGGTTTATCATCTAGGGAATTGGGTTCACTCATGAGTATAAATTAAAACCTCCCAAAGATACCATAAATGTAAATAAAAAGTATTTTTCTCTATGCATCAAGTACATCCAACCCAGAATAGTGTGTCCATACATGGCATCCGCAAATCAAGTCCAATATTCTCTCTCATTCCGTAGTAGGTGATCCATAGCAACCAAGGAACATCACATGGAACTATATCCATATATAATTAAATAACATCAATTAAACATCTCAATATCTCATGCTCACTAAACTAACAAAACTATATAATTAAAGTCGATCAACTATGGTACAATTTTTATAGAAAAGGCACAATGCATAGAAAATATGTAATCACATGTCCTCAATGAAATTTCAATGTCACAATATAACAATATTGACCAAGAATAACATAAGAGTAAGAAATGGAACATTGAATGAACCACAGGCATTCAACAACTTGCGTAAGAAATTAAATATAGAGGATGTGAAATATCATGTGAAGCATCCAGTGTGAGATATTCAATTAATCACTTGTGAGGCATAAATCTTGAGGCTAATCTCATGGTTAACTATTACTCCCAATTTAATTTAATGGATTATGGAATTAACAATGGAGTATCACTCATATGGTAATTAACCATTTAAGGCATGTTAATAGGTCGTTTAAGGTGGCACACCCATGGGGTGACTAACAATAAGGTGAATAACCTCTGGATGGGTTTCACCGCATGGTAGGGTCACAACAGACATGTAACACCATTTTAAATAATTTATTAGACAAGAATGAAGCATCTCTGAAAGAGTTCGGTGAGAGACACAATAAATCATCATTTAAAATTTGACAAAACTAATGGGAGAGACCTAGATAACCTTCCTCGATGTAGTAGCACTCCACTCATCCATTATTAAGGCTTAATTCGACCTAGAACAAAATAAATCAATGAATTTTTCAAAAGCCATGAAAATATAGAAAATGTAATCACCAAAAATATAAAAATGGATGGAATAATAACCTTGAAATAAATTATAGATGAAAAATGAAATTACTGAGATGGATCCTACACTTTTGACGGTGAGTGATTCAGACTTTATTTGAGGCAGATAGCTCAAACCCTATGAAGAGGGGCGGAGGAGCTCCACGCAGCAAGGGGAGGAGAAAATTTCTTGAGGAAGAGAAAAAATTAAATAGAGTTTAAAATCATTAAATAAGTTTATATTGGATAGTTTACCTGAAAACACATTGTATGTGGTTTGGCCGCACTGATGACCATATTGTGCACATGCTACTTCTTCAGAGGGGCATACCACATAGTGAGGTGCACAGTTTTCTTAATCATGTAAAAACAATGAAAAACCAATCAATACACAACATGTAGGTGGTAAAATGATCATGTCAACTAGATATCATGGTTGTAGAATAATCGTGTGGCTTCAAGGTTCCTACTTCCTACAACCGCACAGTTTGGGGAAAACCATTCAGGCGGGGCTACACAGTTTCCTCTAACCGTGCGGCCCAATCTATCTCTTCTTTTTTGAGGATTTGGGAATTGAATGATCCTCATACACACTAGATAACTCTTTTAAACATGTAGGGATTATTTAAGGCCTTTTAAAATAATTAAAACAAAAAATAGGTTGAACCTTAGAAGAAAGATGAGATGTTACAACCTCCCGTCCTTATGACAACTCGTCCCCAAGTTTCCCTCCTGAGGGTCGTACGGAGTCATCTAAAATCAGTTTTGGCTACTACACACGTATATCAGCCTCCATATACTAGGTATCTTCCTATAAACATCTATTATACCACAACACCAGGACCATAGGAACACACCTTCCATGTAGGACCTTCATGCTATAACCAACGATATGTATCTAATTCCCCTTGATGGCACATCAATCTCCAGGTCGATATCCTCAGGATCAAATGAATAAGACGGTTCTGGATGATATTTTCAAAGATGATATATGTGGAAGACATTTTTCATGGAATGGTACCTCCTGGATAACAAAAACTAATAGGCTACTGGCCAAAATGTCTCCAGTATTGCAAACTTACTAAGATTTTATGATGATAACTTTCCAGGTCTCTTGATTTGTTTATGACCCAATATAGGTGATACCCATAGAGAGACCCCATGTCCCACCTCAAACTCTATAGGTATATGCTGACTATTTATATAATAATTCTTCCTGGACTGAGATATAGTTATATGATTCTGAATTATCTAGAATTTCTTAGAATTATCCTAAAAGAGATGAGGACCTAGTAGAGCCTCCCCACCAGCCTCTATCTGAAATAGTGGCGAACAACATGGTCTACCATACAGGGTGTCATACAGAGCCATAGAAATTATCACATGAAGGATATTTTTGTGAGAAAAATTAACCAAGGTAATAATCATTTCCCATGAACCTCTAAAATCAAGAATATAGGCCCGTATAATATCCTCTAAAACCTATATGGTCTGCTTGGACCACCCATCAGTTTAAGGGTGATATGTAGTACTCAGAAGAACCTATTAACCTAGTGCCTTCTACAACCCTTTCCAAAACTGCAAATTGATCCAAGAATCATAGTTTGCAATGATGTAATGGGGAACTCAATTAATTTTCAATATCACCTGAATGCATATCCTTCCTAACTCATCAATTGATAATGTCTCCTAGATCAGCAAAAAGTGAGCGACCCTAGTCAGGCTATCGACGATCACCCATATTGTATCGCTGCATCAAGAAGTTATCATCAATACTATCATGAAATATTTAGTTATGTAACTCCATTTCCACTCAAGAATCGAGTTAGGATACATAATTCTCATAGGTTTCCAGTTCTCTTCCTTCACCTTCTAATAGGTGGAGCACGGAGTAATGAAACCTATTATCTTACTCTTTATACATGGAAACTAGTATAGATGAAAAACATATCTATACATATTGGTGATACATAGTTTAACTACCCATATATAGGCATGTGATTCTCTCATTATCTCTTCCCTTAAATCTAAAGTCTCCATATACAGCCATAGTAGATTAGACATTCACTTCCATCAACAACCCAACCAGGAGGTGGATTCTCTCTTACAATGGTCTCCCTCAAAATGAGGCCCTCAGAATCTAATAACTACCTCATTTGGACCCACTATAGAAGGGAATATGTCACTAATGTAACTACTAGAACTAGCCTCTCGTGATGTTCTGGAAACTAAAGTTGCATATCAGGAAAAACATCCAGTAGCTGCCACTCATTACTGGACTCTATGATGGCTTTTGTCTAAGTTTTCTAGCTCAAGGAATCTATTATGTCATTTCCCTTTTTAGGTGTGTAAGCAAGACCAAATTCAGAATAATGCAGGTATTCCACAAACTATAACTATCTAAGATTCCAGTCTCACTGTATGGAGATATATTTGAGACTTTTATGACCTGTGTAAATAATGAATCACTCGCCCAATAGGTAGTACCTCCAACATCATAGATAATGAACCATGGATTCTAGATATAGGTCCTTTGTTGGGTACTTACACTCATGTGTCATCATCTATAAGAACCCATATGTTGCGACTCAATCACCCTTCATCAGAACTACACCAATCCCAATTCATGAAGTATCCCAATAGATTGTATAACTCTAACTGGACTCTGGAATAATCAGAATTGGTGTTGAGGTGACTGTTCCATATAACTCTTAAAATGATGTCTCATAATATTCATTCCATAATAATTGCACATAATATTTAATCATGGTCTCAAGAGTTTCATCTAATTGGAAGATTTCCTGAATGAATCGACTAGAATAGCCATCCATACCTAAGAAGTAGTGTATTTTGATCACTATCTTGGGATGCTCCTAGAAAACCCTGCCCCTAACCTTATTTGGGTCGATTGATACTCTAGTATTAGATATGATATGACCAAAAAATTGAACCTTCCTAATTCAAAAGTTTCATTTATTATGCTTTTCATATAGTTTGTTCTCTCTAAGTGTACTCAGCTTGATCACAAGATGATTGGTACGGTTGTTTCTTTTTCATGAGTATGCCAATATATCATCTATGATGACTACCATGAAGAAATCAAGATATATGTGGAAAATATAGTTTATCATAGCCAGAATACTATCGTCGTGTTAGTAATACCTAACATTATAACAAAGTACTTGCATAGGCCATACCTACTCTGAATCATTATACGTGGTATATCGGATGGCCTCAAATGATCCTGATGGTTGTCTGACCTCAAATAGATCTTGGAGAACATAGTTTTTCCTCAAAGCTAGTTGAAGAGGTCATCTATAAAATTAAATGGATACCAATTATTAACTGTGATCTGGTTCAATTAGTGGTAATCCATGCACAATTTAAGGTTCATATCTACCTTTTGGGAAAAAGGATAGGTGAACCCCATGGTGATGAGTGATTTATAATAAATCCATTAGCCTCTAGATCTTCAAGATACTTTTTGAGTTCCTGGATTTGTATAGGTTCTATCCTATATAGAGTAATTGACACTAGTTTCACACCTAGAACTAGATATATGATAAACTCAACCTCACTCTCATGAGGTAAGTTAGAGAAATCATCAAGTAATGCATCCCTAACATGATCAACCATAAGAGGTAACTCTGCTAACTGCATCCCCTGATCGATCATAAAGAGACTCTCCAACTGATCTGTCACATTTACTAGCCCAATATTCTTAGGTCTAGCATGATCTTCCTCAATATCCCATTCACCATTATAGATATATGTTTTTCCCTCAGGTGATGTAAAATACACATAGTGGTGATAGAAACCAACTCAGGATTGATAAATTACAAGCCATTACATTCTTAGAATGATACCCAAGTAGGTCATCTTGAGGAGAATAAATTATGGAAGAAGTGACACTAACCAACCTCAAGGGGACACTCCTAACACTTTATTATACCCTCTTTTATGAACACTAATGGTGTTTCAGGATACATGATGCTAGAGAAGAACACAACTGTAAGAACAAGGATTTCCTCAACTGCAATAGGTTTAAAAGATTGTGGTGCACCTATATCAAAATGGTAAAAAAAATAAAGTATAAATTACCAAAATAGTACCTCTAACCATATATAGGCATGGACTCTACTCATTTGGCATAAGTTAAGCAGTATAAATATGCCATGAATTGTGACCCTGAAATGCTTGTGAACTATCCTGAGATCATCCACTATTCTAATGATGAAGCTTTGGGGTCTGACTCCCTTAGTCACATCCACTAACACCTCAACAGGATCATCCAATATATGAAAAAATCCCATTCTAAATTGGATTCACATTTCCTTTACCTGAAAGAGGTGTCTGTATAGATCCCCTCTTACTAGATGTTGGAGTAAAATAATGATAGAAGCGTTGAGGGTGAATCATCCTACTACAAGACCGAAATTCAATTAGATTCTTCGTTGACAAGGGATTCTTATGTCCAGTAATAACGCACTGGTGAAACAAATATGGAGTCATTGTGTATCGCCTAGTGGGAACCACCCCTACATGCATCATCAATACAGGTCTTCCAACTTCTTTAAGAATCATCACCCCTCCTAGAAATTAAACCTCATTGGATCACAATTCCATATTATCTAATATTCTATTCTATAATTATGAAATTTTTTACTATCTTTGTAATGGTTGTCAACTGAAATACACTCACATATGAGAGGACCACATAACCAATCCCATCCTCAAAGTTCCTTACAATCTTCAACTCAACACCTGTCAGAGATGGAGCGAAATGATAGAGCTTGAGGAAGTGAGAATAATATTCTATTATAGTAATAGAGCCCTTATAAAGATGCATGATCTCAAAATCATGGTCCTCTATTAGGGTCTATGGGAATAATTGATTATATTAGTCCATATGTAAGTCTTCGAGGACCATTCCTTAGTGATGCTCGGACTGAGATATGACAACCCACCAATGGTTGTCGGAGTCACACAACATGTTGGTATGGATATTGACATTACACTCTAGATGTGTCTCTAGATGGTAAAAGATATATATTATAACATCTAACTGTGATTCTATAGTGTGAGTTCATTCATCCCCCTAGAAGGTGGGAGGATGGTGTTGCTGGTTGTCTCGATTTATCTCTGGCATAGTAGGGATAGGTCTGGAAGCACCCTGAGTTGACTACACGAACCATAGGAATCTGTCATGAAATAAAGAATCAAAGCCTAGTGGAATATTAGAAGGAGGTCCTACCAGTGGAACTATAGGAGGTACCATGGTTGGATCAGGTCCCACCACCTCTAGAGTGTGATCATTGACACTATCTTGGCATTCAATATGATTACGTCACGGTGGCATAAACCTATAATGGAAAGTGCACTCCTCATAGAGTATTTAAAATAGGTAGGGAAACCATATAAGGAACAAAATAAATAAGGGAAGGTACAATCCTCCTTGAAACACAACATATCTAAACGCCAACTCATATATCTAGGCTTAAATGAAATAGAATCCTAGAAGGATCACTAAGAACACAAGAATCCTATCCTATAACCCATTTTTATGGTTAGGTCAGGTATAGGTCTCACAATTCTCATGTACATGGTACATTTCATTCTAAAGGTGGTTTTCACTTTACTTCCATTATATATTAAATCTCATTTTTAATTTGTTTGAATTAAGTGGATCATCATACCAATTTTTACAGACCCATACACATTATAAATTCAAATTTGGTGTCCACTTAATCCAAACAACATCATGGTCCTACAAGCCAAATTAACACATTTAAATGTTTATATGTAACAAACAAGCACTATAAGTCTCAACATATTAAGTGAAAATATAAATCACATGAAAACATGAAATTCACACTAAAATTAGATTTGGTATGGCATAATACATGATATTTTAAAATTATGTTGCCTTATATGATCCATGTTATGAAATTACCACATTTCATCAGGATAAAATAATAGAAATAATCATTTCAATAATAATAATATCAATAATATCATAAACAAAGTTTTTCACACAACGGTGATGTCGTATCAATTATAAACACCATAATCTATAACTGTAATTTCCCATCCCAAAAAAATGGGTTTCCCCAACACATGGGTTAGCTACATCCAAGAACAGGGTAAAGTCCAAATTCCAATATCCTAGTCTCATTTTAAATACCAAAATAGTAATACAACATGAAAATATTACTACGATACCACATTGTGGTATCCAGCTCTAGATTCAATAGAAATGTTCCCTGAGATGGTGTGTCAAAAGACCTCAGCATGGCACCTCGAATTTGAGAGGTTGTCGACTAGAAATGAGGCACTAAAATGTGTTTAGGGGGAGACTATCCCCCCAAATATCAAAGTGTTAATAGTGGTAAAAAATAAATAATAAATAGATGAATCATAAGTAATAACAGAAAGTATGAGAGGTAGAGAAATAAATCATGAAAGAGAAATAGATAACTTGCAGAAGAAGATCAATAATAATAGTTAAAATTATGAAGATTGTATTTCCTTTTTCTATAAAAAATGTGGGTATGGTCAGCTAGGGATACAATCATATACTACATTGTATAAAATATAAAATAAGGAAAAAACTAAAACTAAAAGCATCTTGAGCATAGGCTCGGTCCACTTCCCCTTACTCTATGAAAATGTTGTAAAATAATCAAGAATCATAAGTCCAAACCTTCCCTTTATCTGTACATTTGATCATTAAATTTATTTTGTTTCCAAGGGAATCCCAAGAATGGTGTGAGATTCAATATCAGTAGGAAGACACCCACAGTTTCAAGGCCAATCTGTGAGACGGTGGGCCACAATATCTCAAGCACTCCACCACAAATTCTAGAGGCTCCCAACTAGCAGAGAGGGAATAAGGTGTTTCCAAGGGGAGACTAATCACTCATACATCATAGTGTTACCAGTAGTAAATAGGATATAATAAATTGTGGAAGCATAAGTAATAAGAGACAGTAGTAAAAGTAGGGAAATAAACCCTGAACGAGAAATAGATAACTGGATAAAGAAGACCAACAATAATAGATACAATGATGAAGATGAGATGTCATGTTCATATAAAACATGTTCGTATGGGAATATTGGGATACAAGAATATATTACATACTATAAAAAATACAAAATAGGAAAAAATGAAACTGGAAAAATCTCAAGCATTGTATTGGTCCTCAACCCTATGCTCCATCCTAATTCTATAAATAAATAAAACATTGGAATCCACATGCTTCCCTTTATCCACAAATACGATAATGAAGTCTTATTTGGTGTTGTGGGGGGCCCAAGCAGGGTGTGAGATACAAGCTCAGTAAACCAACAACCATGGTGTCTAGTCCTATCCATTCATGAATTAAATAATTGATAGTGTTCCAAAATAGTTAAATCATGGAAATAAAAAATAATAATCAACACCTTGGTATGGGTTCCTAAATGGGAACTTGAATGATACCACATGCTTCAGCCTATGTCAGATGTCTAAAAAGGGGAACTTTTTTTCATCCAAGATATGTATACATAGGCCAAATATAAATGAATCAACACATGTAAAAGAGGACCCCAAGCTTGTTCTTTATAATAGATGTAACATTTTTGTGTCATTGTATAAGAATGATCGTAATATAAAAGAAGAAACATATATAGAACAAGAATTCAATCCATGTCACGACCCGTCCTCGGGGCCCGTGTCGTGACAAATTGGTATCAGAGGAGTTCAGTTCTACCACGAACTCTGATCTTTTCTATGTGAAGCAATAATGTTTAGCGTATTGAGTGTGGTTATCATTCCAGGGAGTCCAGTGTTGGTGCGGCGGCCGACGTATCCGTACACCAGGACCCTGACTACTGATTTCCGACTTAATGCATGAAAACATTGATTGCATGTGTGTTTCAATGTTTTCTTTGTGATTACTTTATATCATCTCACCAGGTATATTGTTCTGACCGTGGAGCACCTGTTTCCTTTTCAGGATGGCCCCACGACGGCAGCCAGCTAGGGTTCCGACAGTCGAGCGTGACGATAGCCCACCGAGCGACGAGGCCTCAGTGCAGGGCCCTTTTTCAGCAGTGGAACCGGCGGTAGCTCTACCCGTCGAGCCACCGATGCTTCCAGCACCATCCACTGATGATGCACGTCGCCTCAGTGCACTGCATGAGTTTCAGCGCCAGCGACCGCCTAGGTTCCGTGGGGAGACGGACCCCCAGGCAGCAGAGGACTGGCTGGAGGCAGTGGTACGAGTGTTTAGGCTAGTGAGGACACCTGCAGACCTCATGGTGATCCTCGCTGCGAGCCTACTACACGCAACAGTGGGCCGATGGTGGAGCTTGATGCTCCAGGTGCACGATGAGGCATCTCTACTTTGGACGGACCTTGAGAGCCTCTTCCACTCGGAGTTCGTCCCAGCCACCCTTCGTGCGGTGCGTATCCAGGAGCTTCTTCAGCTGCCGCAGGGCAGCATGATGGTCGCTCAGTACTCGGCGAGATTTACTGATCTCTCGTGCTACTCGACCGACATGGTACGGGACCCATTCTTCCAGGCCCGGACCTTCGAGGAGGGTTTGATACATGAGATCAGGGCATCGCTGATCTCCCTCAGCATACCGACTCAGACAGGAGTACTGGAGCGGGCCCTTTTGATCGAGAGCTTCCTTGCTGAGTCTACACCAGCGCCGGGACCCACCGCAGGGCGGCACGTGGCAGAGTCATCTGCAGCAGGCAGTCGACGGATGACTCAGGGGTCCAGGCAGACCAGACCTTCAGGCAGACGAACTCAGGACACTGGCTCAGCAGTGCGGGGCACACAGCGAGGAGCCAGTCTTTCGAGAGGCAGGCAGTGCTACTCGTGCGGCGGGCAGGGCCACATGGCTCGTGACTGCCCGACCCTCCGTGCCGAGGAGCAGCAGACGGTTGAGGGACCACCGAGGCAGAGGCAGAGGGTCGACCGTGGCAGTCCGCAGGGAGGAGGCGGACGAGGCAGAGGAACTGGGCGAGCAGCAGGTGGTGGGCGACGCTTTGAGGCTCTGCCACCACCACCACCAGGAGGTCCACCCCGACCACAGGGAGCTGGCGGGCAGAGACAGGCATAGCTCCAGGCAGCAGAGGCCTACGACCACGGCGCGCCAGAGATGATTCGAGGTACTATCTGTGTCTCTTCCACCCTTGCTGCAGTACTTATAGACACAGGAGCGAGTCACTCTTTCATAGCTGCTGCCCTTGTTCGGAGCTTGGAGATTCCAACAGAGCTGTTGGCTCGATCCTTACGGCTAGATACTCCTACGGGAGAAGACTCGACCATTACGCACTGGTGCCGGCAGTGTGAGCTTACTCTAGGAGGCGAGAGCTTCGGCTGGGATCTTCTTGTAGCAGCGTCGAGGCCTTACGACGTCATGTTGGGCATGGATTGTCTATCTACGGTCCATGCACAGATTGACTGTTTTAGGCGCAAGGTGCGATGTGTACGCACCGACGGGAGCAGGTTCACCTTCACCGGCGAGAAGGGAGCCTTTGCAGCACAGGATGGACTTCTGCGGAGGAGAGGACAGCCCATCACTCATTAGTTGGGTAGCCTCATCCTTGGAGCAGTTGACGTGCGGAGTCCTGGTTTTCCTGCAGTGGTGGATCAGTTTGTGGACGTTTTTCCCGACGACGTTCCAGGGCTACCTCCTCGCAGAGAGGTAGACTTTTATATTTACATGTACCCCGGGACAGCCCTGATATCGACTCCAGCATATCGTATAGCCCCTACCGAGCTTCGAGAGCTACGGGTATAGTTGGAGGACTTGTAGGGAAAGGGGTTCATCCGACCCAGTGTTTCACCCTGGGCCTCCCCGATATTGTTCGCCAAGAAGGCGGACGGGAGCTTGCGACTTTGTGTTGACTATCGTCGCCTGAACCAGGTGACAGTGAGGAACAAGTATCCACTACCGAGGATTGATGACCTCTTTGATCAGCTCAAGGGAGAACGGTGGTTCTCGAAGATAGACCTCAGGTCAGGCTATCATCAGCTCAGAGTCAGAGACGAGGACGTGCAGAAGACGGCCTTCTGATGTCGGTATGGCCACTATGAGTTCTTGGTTATGCCTTTCGGCGTAACCAATGCTCCAGAAGTGTTCATGGACCTCATGAACAGGATCTTTCAGCCATACCTTGATCGGTTTGTCACGGTCTTCATCGACGACATTCTGATTTACTCTACGACTGAGGAGGAGCACGCCTATCACTTGCGAGTTGTACTAGACACACTCCGAGAGCACCAGCTTTATGGTAAGCTCTCGAAGTGCCAGTTCTAGATACGTGAGGTCCACTTCTTGGGAAACGTTATCTCTGAGGCGGGAGTTGCAGTGGATCCTGTGATGATCGAGGCTGTGTTATCATGGGAGCCACCCAGGAGCGTGACTGAGGTTCGGAGTTTCTTGGGACTAGCTAGATACTATCGGAGATTCGTGCCAAACTTCTCTAGAGTTGCAGAACCACTCACATCTTTGACAAAGTAGGGGAACCCTTCGTGTGGTCAGACAGATGTCAGCAGAGCTTCCAGGAGCTGAGACAGAGATTGAACAGCGCACCTATCTTGAGGTTGCCTGAGGAGGGAGTTGGATACGTAGTTTACTACGATGCATCAGGGACTGGACTCGGTTGCGTCCTGATGCAGGAGTGGGTAGTGATCTCCTATGGATCACAATAGTTGAGGCCGCATGAGCAGAACTATGCTACCCATGACCTGGAGTTGGCAGCAGTGGTCTTCGCTCTGAAGACATGGCGGCACTACCTGATGGGCGAGCGCTTACAGTCTTTTCTGATCATCAGAGTCTCAGGTATATCTTCTCACAAAAGGACCTGAACCTGAGACAGTGGCGATGGCTCGAGTTCCTCCAGGACTATGACTTTGAGATAGTCTATACTCATGGAAAGGGGAACGTAGTAGCCAATGCCCTTAGCAGGAGGACGGGCATTCAGCTACTTGAGGAGGCGACGGAGCAGCTAGCCTCTTTGCAGATATCCTTCATAGATAGAGATGGAGCAGAATTCCTCCAGTCTCTCACAGTCACCCCTCCTCTACTGCAGCGGGTCAGAGAGGCACAGCGTGAGGACGCTGACTGTGAGACACGGCGTGCACAGATATCCTCGGGACAGGAACCTGATGGTTTCTCCCTTAGAGCAGAGCACGACATCCATTTCAGAGGACGTACCATGGTACCAGTCACTTTGCGAGAGGAGGTGCTGAGAGAGTTTCGCACTTCTCCTTTGGTGGTACATCCAGGAGTGGAAAAGATGTACCAGGATCTCAGACGACAACACTGGTGGCCGGGCATGAAGAAGGTTGTGGCAGAGTTCGTTTCTCGATGCCTCACCTACCAGCAGATGAAGGCAGAGCATCAGGTACTAGCAGGCTTGGTACAGCCCTTGGAGGTCCCGGAGTGGAAGTGGGACAGGATATCTATGGACTTCGTGACTAGACTTCCACGCACTTCCAGAGGTCACGACTCCATCTGGGTGATTGTTGACCGACTCACCAAGTCGGCACACTTCTTACCCATTAGAGAGCAGGGCTTAGTAGAGAGCTTGGGATGTCTCTACGTTCAAGAGATTGTACGGCTTCACGGTGCGCCATCATCTATCGTCTCCGATCGTGATGCTCGCTTTACTTCCCGGCTTTGGAAGGGGTTACAGGAGGCGTTCGGGACACAGCTACGTCTGAGCACAGCCTTTCACCCTCAGACGGATGGTCAGACAGAGAGGACCATTTAGACTCTCGAGGACATGCTCCGCGCATGTGTCCTCGACTTTGGTCGTAGCTGGGAGGACCACCTACCCTAGGTGGAGTTTGCGTACAACAACAGCTACCACTCCACCATCGGGATGGCACCGTACGAGGCGTTGTACGGCCGACCTTGTAGATCTCTTTTGTGCTGGATAGACCCTGGGGAGTCAGCACTTGTGGGACCGGAGATGGTCCAGGCCACGACAGAGAAGGTCCAGGTCATCCAGGAGCGGATGAGGACAGCTCAGAGCTGGCAGAAGTCATACGCTGACAGGAGGCGGATGCCACTAGATTTCGAGGATGGCGACCACGTCTTCTTGCGGGTCTCACCTCGACGTGGTATACGGAGATTTGGCCGAGGCGGCAAGTTATCTCCACGCTTCATCGGACCCTTCCAGGTCCTCAGCAGGATTGGCGAGGTGGCTTATCGCCTGGCTCTACCACCTCAGTTGCACCGGGTGCACGACGTCTTCCACGTATCTCAGTTGAGGAGATACGTGCACGACCCGACGCACATCATTGACCATGGAGAGCTTGACGTTGACGATGGGGCGACTTTTACGGAGGTCCCGGTGGAGATCGAGGATCGACAGGAGCGGGTCCTACGTGGACGGTCGATTCCTCTAGTGCGCATCAGATGGCAGCACGGGAATCTCCAGGAGAGCACTTGGGAGCGGGAGGCTCAGATGCATGCTCAGTACCCTCATTTGTTTCCCTATTTTTTGATGTATCTTTACGGGGACATAAAGCCCTGAGGTGGGAGTAATGTAAAGATCCGTAAAATTCAATGGAAATTTTTTCTTAATTTTCTTTGGAATTTTACAAGAACGCGGTTTTTGACGGCACCTGATTCTGAGGCCCGGAGTGCCCGAAATCAATTTCCAATGTTTGGCTCGGGTACGTTCAGTGAACGAACGAGCGGGAATTTCTAACTTTTGAACCGGTGCCTGGAATCAAATTCCGATGGCACCGATGAACTCGCAGCGCCGATATTCGCTTAAGGAGACATTTTCTGAGGTTGCGTTTATTGCGGGTTGAGAGTTAGTTTTTGGGAGTTTAGAATAAGTTAAATAAAAATTGTGGAATACAAGTTTTTATTTTAACTTGTTGGTTAACTTCTCCCAAAGGGAGTTAGAGGTGGGAACCACATCCACTTAACCTCCCTTGGTAGGATTAAGTGTGGTGGGTCCCACACGAAGCATAACTCTTCACCTTCTTTTTTTTAAACTCCCTTAAACTCCTCTTTTAATGAGCATGAAAAGTTAGGATATTAAATGGGTGGAGTTGTTTAATTTCAAACCTTTGAATTTCAAAATGGTTTGGTTGAGTAAATAAAATAATACCTTAGCTTATTTTATTTTGGTTAGAATTCTCTAGCCACCTTGAGAGAATTTGGAGCTTTCTTCTTCTTCTTCAAACTTTGACGAAGAACGCGAAGAACCTTCGAGCATCGACGAAGAACGCCACGTTCTCAGGAATCGACCTCCGTGACGCCATACTCGCGACATCAACGACGTCTCCTTCCACGTCATCTCTTCCGTGACGATTTCCCGCGACGAAATCATTGTCAAAGAACTTCGAATCCTCGCTTCATGACATCGACGTCCTTCTTCCGTGACGCCAACCACCGCGACGCTCGTCTTCCGCGGGTCGTTGACGAACATCGTTCTTGAAACTAAGGTTGGGGTTTGTTGTTGATTATTTATTATTCTCGTTCTTGGTTCTAGCATGACAATCTTGAGGATTAATGTTAATTGTTATCGACTAATGAGAGGGGGGTCGGACCGCACAAACACGGCCGAATCCCCCCTCCTTTGTTCTTGAATATTATTTTCTTACGAATGAACGAGATGGAGTAGTGCCGTCGCACCACGCCAAAATCACACGGCAAATATTGTGCGGTGTCGTTGCGCCGCGCCATGGAATGATTATCATGAGCGCGACGCTGTCGCGCCGCGTCGAAGGAAACCGAAGGCGCCGCGGCCGGAGCGGGGCCATGGCGGAGGGGCGCTGTGCCGTCGCACCGCGGCGGAACGAGAAGACTAGCGGCTAGCCGGGCCGCCGGTGTCGGAAGCCGGAAGGGGGACCGGCCTTGCCGGTCCCGTTTAGGAAGGACCGTCCGGCCAGGTCAGGTCGGCCGGAAGGGAGAAGTACTGGGGGAATTAATTCCCCTGGCTGGCCAAAACCGGCCCCCCATAATAGGGGGGCCGCGGTTTCAAAAAGGGGGTCAGGCGGCCCCCCGTTTTTCTCAAAAGCAGGCCCCCACGTGGGGGGCCGTTTGATCCAAGGGGCGGATTTCAGCCGTGCCGCCAGCAGAAGAGGGCGGTGGCCTTGCCCCCCGTTTTCGAATCGATTTCAGTCTTTTGCCCATAACATGAGCTACGGACCTCCGATTGACGAACCGTCAGCGGAGATGCGATCATTGGATCGAGACGGTCGATTCGGTATATTGCAATCAAAGTTTCGGAATACTTTGAGTTTGGCCAGGTTGGTTCGTACACGAAACCAACCGGGCCCTCGGAGCGGAAACGCTCATATCTTGAGCTACGGACGTCTGATTGACGTGTTGTCAGTTTTGTTGTGTTCCTCTTAGTGAGACGGATCTTTTGGAATACTCCGCCCAAGGTTTGGACGCAGGTGGTGTATGGTCGGGTTGGTTTTGCCTTAAAAATCAACTGGGCCCCTGGGACGAAAAGGCCAATAACTCCCAGACCGGGCGTCCGATCGACGCGCCGTCTGTTGCGTTGAGTTCCTGTTGGCAATACGGAACTTTTGGATACATCAACTTTGGACTTTGTGACAGTTGATGTATCAGCCTCTCAGCTCATGGAGCGGACCCTCCCGAACGAGCTTTCTGTGTGCGGGAACCCTAGTGCTGGCTGCGACTGTGACTGCTACTGCTACTACTACTACTACTGCGACTGTGACGACGACAGTACAGAGATCCTTGGTGGATTCGACGACGACTACAGCACTCAGCGATCCTACGTGGATCAGTGCTACAGGTCCGGTGTGGGCCCGATCCAGTGTGGGTCTGATCCTGTGTGGGTCATTGCGCTCAGCGGTCCTGTGTGAACCAGCGCCTACAGGTCCTGTGTGGGCCCGATCCTATGTGGGTCATTGCGGGGGTTAGTTACCTATCGATCTTTCGTGGGTCCGACGACTTAGATGGATCAGAGATCATCTTTATCGTCTTTCGAAGAAGTATACCTGTGTGAGCTGAATCATGTTGCTTTCCTGTGTGGATTGTGTTGTGCTATCATGTGTGGATTACGTTTTTCTTTCCTGTGTGGAATACGTTTACTTTCCTGTGTGGACTGAGTTGTACTTGGGCTCGGAGGTTGGAGCGTATTGGAATTCATGACTTAGGTATATGTATGGGCATATACCTAAGCAGTGTCGGTTGTTACTTCGTGATTGTATCTTTCTTTGTGGTTTATCCTTTGTAGATTTTGGGAGACCTTCAGGGGTCTCGGGGTCCCTACTGAGTAGCTTATACTCACCCCTGCACGGGCTATGCCCGCACTACGTTGTGTTGGTTGCAGTCGACGGACAGCATTGATCGTGGTTGAGGCTTGCAGAGCAGGACGATACCTGGAGGTGGACCACTGGGCGGGACGTACTCAGAGCGGACGGTGGGACCTGAGGAGCAGTGGAGCTATCTGTACCCACCCTTCAGGTGGGATCTCCAGTGGACAGCTCGGTGTAGCGGCTTTTACTTTATAGTTGTTGTTTTCCAATTCGAGTTGTACTTTACTTTCAGTTTGGGTTTGTATACTGGCCCATTTACTTTTCCACACTTTAGTTGTACTCTGTTCTTACTTAGTGTTTACTTTTCCGCTTGCTTACTCTGTGGTGTTTGTTTACTTTACAAAGGCAATGCCTTCCCTTTTTTACCGGGATTTACACCTTGGTGCTAGTCGTCACCCCCTGGCCTATGGAAGACGGGCTTGGGGTAGTCACGGAACGGACCCCGAGGGCGGGCCGTGACAATCCATAAAAATTGTGGGTGGAGTCCTGAGCCCATCCAGTGTGATCTAAAAAGAATCCCAATGGTTACTACAGATATCTCTGATAAAACCAATGCCACCAAGTCCATCCAAGGAAACCCATATAGGTGTTCCTTGTATAACCCATGTCATAGTGACTCTGAGTCTCTACCAAGAATCTCACATAGGGGATTGGGTTTTCACCAAAGGCATGGAATATAAATCTTTCCAATGGGTTCATTCTTAATTCCTCCCCTATGTAACTAGTGTCACTCACAAGTATAAAGTAAAACTTCTTGAGGATCTCATACATATTAAGCCAATGTATTGCTCCTCACACATCAAGTATATCCAACTGAGTACATTGATTCCATCCATGTACACATTAAATCACAAACCATGTTTTCTCCCATCCCAAAATATGTAGTCCATAGAAACCAAGATACACCACAAGGCAAGGCCTCCATATATAATTGCATGCCATCAATTCATCTCAATGTCACATGATCATGAAACTAACAAAAATATACATTTAAAACCAATCAAATATGGTAGAATTTATATAGAATAGGCAAAAGGCCTATTAAATATGTAATCAAATGTCATCAATGACATTTCAATATCACAAGCTAACAATATTGACCCAAAATAGAGAAAGGTTAAGAAATTTAATATGGAACGAATCATATTCATTCAACTACTTTCATAATAAATTAAATATAAATCATGTGGAATATTAGGTGAAGCATCGAGTGTAAGTAATTTAATTAATAAATTATGAGGAATTAATCTTGAGGCCAATCTCATGATCAACCATTCCTCCCAATTCAATTTAATGGTTTATGGAATTAAAAAAGGAGTAGAAATCACTTGGTAATTAACCATTTAAAGAATTTAAATAAGTCATTTAATGTGGCATACCAAAGGGGTGAAAAATAATAAGGAAAAAACCCATGGATGGGTTCCTCCACATGGTAGGGTCACAACAGAAATAGAAAAACATTTTAATTAATTTATGACACAATAAAGAAGCATCATCAAAAAGGTAGGATGAGTGAAACAATATGGAATCATTTCATAATCCATGAAACGATTGTGAAAGACCAATACCACCTACCTCAATGTAGTAGTGCTCCACTCATCTACAATCAAAGCTCGATTTTACCTAGAATGGAAGAAATCGAAGTACTGGCCAAACACCCCAAAAATAAGGAAACATCCATCAAATGAAAATTGGACAATTGATGGAATATGAACTTGGAAAATTTTTATATAGTAATAAGGATATTAAAAAAATGGATCCAAAACTTCTAATGGTGAGTGATTTAGACTTCATTTGAGGGAGATATTTCAAACCCTCTGAAGAGGGGAGGAGGAGATCCACACACTAAGGGGAGTAAAAAATCACTAGAGGAATATGAAAAGAAATAAAGAGGTTTTTAACTAATTAAATGGTGTATTTTGGATATTTCACCAAAAACATAAATGCCCATAGTTTGGTGGCATGGTTGGATAAACCATGCCCATGATTCTTCTTTAATGGGGTGTATCGCATGGTTAGGCACACAGTTTGACTAACCATACAAAAACCGTTTGGAAACAATATGTCCAGAACCTGATGGTGGTCACACGGCCTAAAACCATGGGCCTCATGGTTGTAGATGAATTATGCAGCCTATAAGTTCCAACTATCATCAACCACATGATTTCCTTTTACCGTGTGGCCCAGTCTAGCTCTTCCCATTTTGGTACTCAGGGCTTCAAACGATCCTTGGACGCACTCGATACCACCTTAATCCTTGTAGATATAATTATTAAATGATGTTAAAGGAACTTAAACAAAAAAAATAGTCAAAATCATTGATAAAATATGGGAATTTATAAAATTAGTTGTGTCTCTAGGCTCCCTAAATCATCTAGGTGAGTAAAAAAAGAGGGGTGACATTTGGTTTAATTTAAAATAAATTTTAATTTAATTTAATAAAAATTTATAAAAAATCCCCCAATGGGATGTTAGAATATCTTTGACCCTCCACTAGGTTACTAGTGGCTAGGAACTTGATTTCTAATAGCCTAGTACTGGTTGCAGTACCACTTTCATCCCCACAGAGCTTTTAGTGGTACCCCAACAAACTTCTGATGGGATCCTTTAAACACCATATCATGTTTTTTTAATTTGATCCTATCATTATAATTACACCTAGAACATCTCAATGGATTATAATACCATAAAAACCTCCCCTTTATCTCACCAAAACCATCGCAATAGGCTCCTCTACCACTCTAACTCTCAAATTCAAACTCCTTATAACTCTACTACTGATGAAATTTTCTCAAAAAAAGGATTCACATTAAAACAAATGGATTTGAGTTATTACAATAATAAATCAAGGAAAATATATTTTCTCTGAAATGAAATTTTATATGTAAATGCTCTATTAAATCTATAATATACATTTTGAAACTTGTAACAACCTAAATTCTTACTAAACATTTTCCTTACGTAAATATTATTTTAGTATCATATTCTTCATGTAATAGGGAACTAAAATGATCTAAAATAGAAAAAAATTATAAAAATACAAAAAACAATGGTAGTTAAAGATATAGTAATCAATTAAACATTCTTACATAATAGTATTAATAACAATTTGAGTTTTAAAATATCTTTATCATTAAATACAAAATTTCTTTATATAATTTATTTTCATTTAAAAGATAAATTTTAAAATTTTAAAATTCTAATTTTAAAAAATTAACTTCATTTCTATATTTAACATATCAATATTATTTTAGAACAAAATTTTGAGATTTTTTCCAAAAATAATTTCTTTTTAGTTGAATAGTAAAAGATACTGAATTTGTTAAAACCATCCATTTTTTGACACTATCATAATGAAAGATTGAATATTTTATTTGAAATTTTTTTTATAATATATATATATATATATATATATATAATTAAAATAAACAATTTGGGAATACTACATTGTATTTTTAAAACCCATACTTATCATCTTGGAAACATAAGTAATATTTGAATCTTAAAAACTGCTTTATTTGACCATGTTTAAAATTATTTTTCAAAATGAATAGAAATTAAATATAAAAAAATTATTTAATATTTTAGATTATATATTTTAAATTATGAAATAATTAAACTTCCATTTTTTACAGATAAAAATTAGATTACTAAAACTAATGTTAATTATGAAGATAATGGTAAAACTTTTCTTTTTTTAAATAATTATTTTAATAACATTGTGTAATTTTTAAATATTCAATTATATTAATAAGTTTTATATAATTACTCTAATATGATAATTAAAAACATATAAAATCATATATACATTATTGTAATAAGTAATCACCCTTAAAAAATATTAAGTACATATGAGGCTTAAAATTACATTTTTCTAAAGAAATATTTTTTCATATAAAAAATGCATTACCATAAAAGTTAATTTTATGTTATTTATAATTATAATTAGATTAAATTTAGCATAACTTTTGGTTCAACACACACAAATTTTGTAAGAGATGATATTTTATATTTTTATAAAAATAAAACCTAATTGGGTAATCTAGTTACCCATGAAAAAAATGAAAAAAGTAAATATATAATAGTAAATCATTTAAAACATTGTAAAAAATGTGTGGAAAATATTTATTTAGGGATTATAAACCCAATATCAGCTCATATTACATTATTTATAACTTCATAAGTAATTTACCCTTTAATTTTTTAATGATACCGTTGAAAAGTAAAGTATATTAACAATAGTTTAATTTTCCCCATTTATAAAAGGTGATCACTTACACCCTCTAAAATTTACATTATTTATAACTTCATAAGTAATTTACCCTTTAATTTTGTAATGATACCGTTGAAAAGTAAAGTATATTAACAATAGTTTAATTTTCCCCACTTATAAAAGGTGATCACTTCCACCCTCTCAAATTTACACATCCCCTTAGAAATTTCCTAAATACCTACCAAATTATCCTCTCCTGTTATTATATTTCTAATTAATAATCTCACCATCTCAATAAGTTATTTTATGTCTTTTATTTCCAAGAATAAATTTAATAGAAAGTGAAATCTATTCAAGATGTTGGGATCACACATATAATGAATCAAGACTTAAGGTAAGTTTGTTTAAATATATGTTTCGTTTCATTGAGATATGATTAAAATTCACTAATTTTTTTTCTTTGGGTTATATATAGGGCATGGATTTCATTTTTTTTATGCGTTTCATGAAATAAAATGGATTAAAAAATCCATCACATAATTTACCTTCCATTGATTTTCAATTCCAAAGATTATGATGTTGTAAGGGCTTTCATAACTCAAACCCCCATTATTTACACTATAATATAGAATGTTAAAATTATTACTTATATTAATATATCCTTCCACTCAAATATTCTATATTGAAACTTATCTCTCTACTATTGGAAACTAATACATTTCATTCAAGTCTTTTTAATTTATTAATTTTTTCCTATAAAGCTTTGACATTTTTTAGAATAATACACATTCTCTTTGATAATGATTTTTCATCCATATCAAATTTTTCGTTCACCTTAAATGTTCTCCATTTTATTTTTAATCCTAATTATGTATTTTATAATGTTTCATTCAAATTAATCACCTTTTATTTTCAAAATAATGTCTTATTGTCCTATTTTAAAAGTTGTGATTTCAATAAATGACATTTTAAAACATAAAAAGGGATCCCCAAACCTCCCTCATTATTCTGGGGTTACAAATTCTCTTTAATATTCTTCATTTTACTAAATTTTATTATAATTAATTTCATTAATATCCAGTTTGTATATTCCATACAAATATATCAAGTTTACTTTACCTTTATTTTGGGTACAATACGTGTTTTATATTCCCATTGAAATTCACACATTTAAGAAGACCCAACTTAGTGGTACTTTATGACTTCTTATTTCATGAAATAATCACCACTATAATTTTTTTTATTTGTAAATAGATTCAAAAAATTCTCATCACATTAGTTAGAACCATCCGAGTTCAATTCTGGTTTAATAAAAAATAGTAACACCTTTCATATATTAAAGGATCCTTTGTTATTTTAGAAATTAATCACCAATAATGTTTTTTTATTCATACATCTCCTTGATCATTCACATGAGTTTTTAGACTATAGAAATAAATTTTAATGAAATAATCCTATGTATCAAAATAAGAACATCCAAAATTATTTTACTCTTTCTTATTTTAGGAATCCTTCTAATATAGCCTTCAACTATTGCCCAATACAACATTAAGAAACATGCTTCATTCTAATGGTTTCTTTTCATATTAATGCTCTAATAATGGGTTTTCCCTTATGAAATACATATTAATTTATATATTATGAATTTTAATGGCGCACCCTTATAGTTCTATAATGAATTGGGGGATGTTTACATCTCATGAGATACCATGTATGGTGAATGAGAAGATAACCTAAGAACACTAATTATAATTCCTTAGGGGTGATAAATTACTAGTTATTGTGGTTTATGGGAAGGTATCCTAAGAGAACTATGTCATGGTGTTTTGGTGGTGAGACTTGACTTATTCTTATTATTTAAAGCTTTCTGTTATTTCAATATATTTGTGTTTCTGTGATATTATGATATTATTTCCTTATTATATGGTTCCATGATTATATTGAACTCTTATGTCATAGTAAATTTATGGAATTGTGAGGTTAGACATACTAAATTCATGATATGTGGGAAAATATTGTTGTTACATGTTCTATTTTATAGTAAATTTTTCCCTACTGATGTTTTGTATTTTTCATTTTATCTAACCCTTGATGATAAGATAATGAGGTTTCCCTTACAAAGAATTTAGAACCACCTCTTTTTTATGTTTCCCTTCCATACATTATGAAGATAAGTATAACTTATGAGAAGTATATATGAGGTCATAGAAGAGTTATAATATGGGGAAATTATCACAATTTTTTGTAAAATAAGTTTTATGTGTAATAGGTCCTCAAGGAAACTAAACCAAAATTTTCTTTAAACAATATGGTAGATTATGATAAGTAATGTTTAAACATTTGTTAATGATTTAATATAAACATATTTCTAGCTATGGTTATTATAGTTGATATAAAATTAGGGTTTAGTTATTTATATAGATTTATAATATGAAACATCTTTGAAAACCCCAGAGATAAGTATAAAGGATAAGTCATAGTATAGTATAAAATCCTATAATTTGGGTAAAATTGTGTGATTTTCATGGAAATAAAAACCCAATAAATATACTAAGATTATATTAAATATTTACAATAGATATACCTAGGGGTAATAACCCTAAAGGGGTTAATTAGGTATTAACTCAATTGTCACCTAGTCTACAACAAAGAGGCCTAACTATACATCTTTTTTAATACTCTTGAGAGATAGTATTTGGTTAATAACATTCACTTTATAAGAAATCATAAAGGATTTATTATGTTAAGTAGTTAGGTTAAGGAGTATTAGAGAAGCCAACCTAAAAAAATTGATATTTAACCAAGAGTTATTTAGGTTAAACATAAATCTAAAATGATGTTTTAAATGAGAAATACATTTTTAGATTGAGTATTTCATAAGATCATTTATGATAATTCTATTATCAGGTAAATTATTCATCACTGAAAATAACCCCTTTAGGTATTATAAATGGTCAAATCCAAAAGAAACCGAGTCAACAATGGTTGTTATGAAAAAAAGGATATTTTCACAATGAGAAACCTGAGGATATAAGAGTTTCATTGATATATATTGTGTGTGTGCCAAAATAGCCATCAATAATTATGATTAATAATGAGTTTTTTTCAAATGAACCAAATATGATAAGGGTAGGTTCTTAAGGAAGTTCATGTGCTGAATATGATGAATGAGAGGAGATTCCATTTCTTTCATGCCAAAAATCGGGCAAGTATCACCCAAGGGAATCCCCTAGAGAAACATAATGATTCATTATATAGAGTAAAAGAGGAAATGGAAGATATAATTGTAATATCATGTTACCTTTATGTTAGGTACATTTTAAACCTTTTCATCATTTTCCTTTTTTGTTATCTGGGTAGGGCTGAGAAAGAATTGAGAGGATACCTATAATGGTGATGTTAGAGATTTCATAGATTTTCAACATAAACCTGTTCTTTTTGTAGCCTTTTAATGATTTACATGATATTTAATATGGATACCCATAGTGTTAATTCTAAAATTATAATAAATATGTTTTAACAAAATTATATTATATTTTTGGTGATTTTTTGATTTATCAATTACACAACGTGTAATTGCATTACCCATCATTTAAAGTCGTGATTTTTTTAACAAGAATATTGGATGAGAATTCTATTTACTACCCCCCATAATTCCATTCCCTAGACCCAAGATCTATTCCTAGGAAATTTTGTATCCCTCAAACCCTTACAGGTTATTTCTTTCAACAATTGAACATGGTTCTGATTGCAATGTCACTTTTCGGGAAAGTATTCTCTATATCTCTTCATCTCCTTCTTTTTCCTTCTCTGAAGTTTTATATATCATCATGTGATCGATATATCTAAACTAAATTTTTTGAATAATTTATATAGGTTGATTTCCTATATATTATGTTTCTTCCTTCTTGTTGGAAGGTTCCATTGCGGGCCTTGTGTTTCCATGGAAAATGTAGGTGGTTCCTTTTTTATTATCCAATTTAATTAGTCTTAATTTCTTAATTGGATTGAATCAATTTCAACTTAATATGTGGAATTTTATTCTTAAAAAATTGGATTGTTATAAACCAAATTCTATTTAATTGGGATATTTGGTTTTGGAAATTGCATTTTTTTCATGAAATTGGGAAAACTCCCCAATTCTATAGAATTTAGGTGTAATTATGAAATTAATGTAATTTGGTGGAACTAAAATTGTTGAATTAAAATTATTAAAGTGAATTGTGAAATTGAATTGTGAATTGATTTCAAATTCTTACGGGCTAAAATTGACTTAAAATGGTTTAAAAATAAACCATTGGGTTTTATCTTTGAAAACGGCATGTTTTTATTCAAAATTAGTTTTGGTTTTTAAATGGTAAATTTGCATATTTTAAATGTATAATGGGATGAATTTTATTTCAATGATTCTTAAATTAAATTACCCATCAATGATTTTTATTAGATCACATGAAAGCCATAGTTAGTTAGTAATTTATTTGGGTGAAAATCTATGATTTACAATATTCTAAAACATAAATGCAGCATGTCATATCCCTGATGGGATGGTGATGATTTCGTCTTGACCATTGTTAAAAGGTGTGTGTTCATACACATATTATTGTATCACCTTCAGTGTTCAGAGTCCTATAACTTGTAAATATCATTCCTTAATGTCATATGACCATGTTTATCACTTGTTCTTATTTAAAATGAATATATTCCATTATCATAAACTATCTTACACAAATTTTGATTTATTTAAATTTTTGTACAAAAAATATTAATTATATAGTTTTAAAGTATTTTAAACATTTTAAATGAAAATAATGTTTTGTTTAAATATTATATTGAAATTCAAATGATATTTATTTACAATTGAAATCTATTTATTTGGATAATTAAATATGGAATCTTTTATGTAATTCTTGGTGATAGACTACTAGGAATTTTTCTCACACCCTACTTGTGCCTTCAGGTGTTTTTAGATTATCTTAATCTTCATTTGAGAAAAGGTAAGACATCACATCGAGGTGGTAGTAGTTTTTGATCCTTAGTCTTTGAGAGTTTCTTCATTGGGAATTTGGTTTTTATCCAATTTTATAGTACTTCTCTATCGTACTTTTGGATGTTTATACCTATCTGACTTCTAGTACACTTCTCCTTGTAGATATTCTTTCATATTCATAATGATTTGTAATCTTCTTCCAATTTTTTTTTTGAAAAAACTTCACCACGTTCATTTTTTATGATGTCATGTGTTAGTCTCCAACCCATGGGAATCAGGGGAACCCTTCGAGGCATGTTAGTTTCAGCTCAGTTATCGAGATACCCAGGTACCCTAGATGATTTGCAGAAATGTTTTATCAGATCTCTAGGTTGAGCTTTTGTCTTGAAGTATGTATGCTATCTGTAATCTTTTCAGAACATAGGAGGTAGTTGTAATTGATTTCCTCGCCATCTATAACAGTATGGATCCTCAAGTCACCATGGTTGGTTTGGGTAAGACATATTGAGGATTAGTTCTAGTATTTTCCCTATTTTTTGGAAATATTGAATTCCAAATCTTGTTGTCTATCTATTGAGATTAATTTCCCCTTTTTGCTCCATTTGAGTGTTAATCTGATGTCTTCTTTGTTACCTATGGATTTTATGTAGCATCATGACTCAAATAAGATGTGATATTTGAATCTAGGAGGAAGTTTTTGATGAACCTTAGTGAGTGAATCCTATCATGGACCTGAACATAGTGGAGGTGACTGTGCATATTTTCCATGCTTTTGGATAGGCTCCACCACCAGTTCCCATTCAGGCTCCAGCTGTGGAATCTCATAGGGACATTCTCTAGGATCATTCCTAGGAGTTACTTCCCTAGAATATGCTATTATTAAAAGTATTCAAGGATCCTCAATAGCTTGAGTAATGTTTTATTAGTATTGAGTTATTTTTTGAATTATTGGAGACATGTGATGAAATCAAGGTGAAGTGTGACACCTTCATACTGGAGGGACTGAGCAGGAGATGGTGGGACATGATGGTGATGGTGAAGTGGTGTGACGGATTTGATTGGAAAGAATTAAAGGATGTATTCAATGAATATTTATATCCAGATTTTGTGATGTTATCCAAGGATTTAGTGTTCTTCAAGCTTGATCATGTGGATAGAACTGTGTCAGAGTATGCAATTTTTTTGCAGACTTTGTGCAATTTTCACTTGAGATAGTATGAATTGAAAACATGAAGAATAAACTATTTGAGTTGGGACTTCAATAAGAGAATATTTCTTATTTTTTTATCTAATTATACACTCTTATTATAATGTTTTGGAAGGATCGTTAATGGTTGAAATTGACTCAGATGCCAAGTTAGGGTTGTTGGGAGTTTCTTCTTCTCTCAGTGGAAAGTGTGTTTTCCTATATAGGAAATAGTAAGAGTACTTATTATCATACTGGTTCTCATTAATAGGGTTTCTATAAACCACTGGTAGTTCCTAGTAGAGGCACATTGATTTTATACCAGTCTGGTAAGACAATATATTTAAACAGATTTTTCATTGAGGCACCTAGGGTATGTGGTTCTTGTGGATGCATAGGTCACCTAAAAATGTTTTTCCTTGTTCATTCCACTTATCTTAGTGGATAGGATCATCAAATCATTCTAAAACTATGATTAAATTAGATGATTCACATACAAAATGGTTTCAGCCATAGGAATCTGGAATTAAGCTTCTTCACATAGTGGAAGAGTCTTCAAAGGAAGAGGTTACGGGTCGAGTGACTGTGCAAGGTACAATCACTATATCTTCATCATTAGTGACTAATTTATTTAATATAGGTACACCTCATTCATTCATTTCAAATTATATTTTTAATCTTATAAATATTCATATGGATATTTTTTCTTATGTTATGTATATTACAACACCCCATGATATGAATAAAGAGTAGGGACTTCGTAGTCCTTCCTGTCTTTTCACTCTATCAGATGTTGAGCTTGATTGGATTCTTTTTATTATTGATATAAAACCTCTTGATATCATTTTAGGTATGGATTGGAAAATATCCAGTAAAAACCAGATTGATTTTTATCTTTGATGTGTCTCCTTTACTCTAACCGATGGGGTTTGCCGAATCATTCATGGAGAATGGGACTTGAGGTTAGGTAGTGTCGAAACTTATTATCCAGAGTTGGAGAAAGTTATATATATATGTTTGCTTTTGATATGGATATATAATCTTTGATGGTTGATCTTCCTCTAGTTTTCATCGTGTTTCCCAATATGTTCCCTTCTAACTTCTCTATTTTTCCACCAGTAAGATAGGTATAGTTTTCTATCGACTTAGTGCATTTTACTCTACCAGTTTTTATTCCATATTTCACTATAGTACCATAAAAAATGAAGAATTTTAATACTCAATTGGATAGTCTTATAAAGTAAGGATCTATATGCCTGAGTGTTTCACATTGGGTGGTGCATGTTATCTTTTCAAAGAACATTGATGGTTTACTATGCCTTTTTGTTGATTATCGAAAAATAAATCATGTTGTGGTAAAGAAAAATTATATGTTTCAACATATTGATGATATGTTTGATCAGTGGAAAGGGTTGAAGTGGTTCTCAATGATCAATCTATGGTTTGGTTACCATAAATTGACGATAAAATAATCTAACGTTCAGAAAACTATTGTTTAGAAGAGGTATGGCCATTATGAGTACCTTTTCATGCCCTCTGGTCTAACCAATGATCATATAGTCTTTATGGATTTGATAAATAATATTTTAAATTAGTATATCGATTCCTTTGTGGTTGTATTTTTGGATGACATCCTGGTTTATGCTATGTCTGAGGATGATCATGTTTGTCATTTGAGACCAGTTATGGAATTGTTGGGAAATCACTGACTTTATTCCAAGATTTTAAAATGTAATTTATAGACTGAAGAAGTGATGTTCTTGGGACATGTGGTGTCATAAAATTAAATATCAATTAATCCTTAGAAGGTAAATGTTTTAATGATATGAGAATAACCGTGAAATGTTTTAGAGTTTGGAGCTTCATGGAAATAGATAGTATTGTCACTGGTTTATTAAGGACTTCTCAAATTTAGCACCTTCAATGATTGGTCTAACATAGAATGGAGTAAAAAAAATTTAGGATGAAAAATTTAAAAATTATTTTATTAAGTTGAAATTAATTTTTAATACTGCATTGATATTGACTTTCCTAGAGGTTGGGAAGGGCTATGTGGTCTTTGGTGATGCATCAGGTTTTGGTTTGGGTTTCATTGTTATGCAAGGTGATCATGTCATTGTGAATGTCACTCAAAAACATAGACCATATAAGAAGAATTATCCATCCCATGAAATTGAACTTTCAGTTATGATGCATGGGCTTAACATTTGGTAGTATTAACTTTGTGTAGATAGGTTTTTTGTGTTTTCATACCATAAGATCTTGAGTTATATCTTCCCTCAAAATTATTTAAATACTTTCTAGAGTCATTGGTGGGAATACCTGCAATATTTCTATTTCGACATTCCATAAACCCTAGGTAAAGGGAATGGCATCTTATATTCTTTGAGAAGGAAACTACTGACCCAGACCATGAAGGAATCATCGTATGAGTTGAACTTGATGGATATTTTTATATACTTTCACATTGGAGACTGAGAATCATGGATCAGGGCTTCTTTGGTCAGTGTTCAGTTGACATATACATTTCCTAATGTGATACTTTAGTAACAATAGCTTGATTATGAGTTTCTATAGAATTTGAGAATCTATTTATAGTAGGGAGACCACACCTAAACGGTCTTTCACCATTGAGGGAATTATATGCTATCAGAATTAGGTTTTTGTGCCATTAGTAGTAAGGAAAGATATTATGGGGGATTGTCATACATACCAGTGGGTAGAAAACCTAGGAACCAAAAATATGTTCAATGAAATGTGGAATAAATTTTATTGGATCAGTAAGAGATGGGGAATTGGTAATTTGGTCTCAAAATCTTACACATGCCAACAATTCATGGCTGAGAACCAGAAACCTTCAGGTGTACCTCATCCACTTCCAATCCCAAATTGGCAGTGGGATGATATCCCTATGGACTTTTTGGCTAGATTACCATATACCTAGAGAATTAATGATGTGATATGGGTTGTCCTTGATAGGTTGACAACCATCACTCACATTTTACCCATTAAAGACACAACCAATGTTGAAGAGGTGGGTAATCTCCAGGTCAAAAATATTTTTCATTTTCATGGAGTTCAATCTTCTATAACCTCCGATAGGGATCCATACTTCACTTCTCATATTTGGAGATACATTCATAAGGCACTGAGATATCATGTTTTTTGGATTATGTAATATCATCCACAATTGGATAGACAAACTGAAAGATATATATAGGTTTATGAGGATATTATGTGTGCATGTTTCCTTGAATTTGGTGGCACTTGGGATGGTCATCTAGGGCTGGTTGAATTTTCTCATAAAAATAGTTACCATTCCATGATCAGAATGGTTCCTTTTGAGGATTTCTTTGGTCATACTTACATATCTATATTGTGTTGGTCAGATATTGGTGAAATTTCCTTGGTTGGACCCATCATGGTGCAAGCGATGAAAGAAAATATTCAGTTGATTCATCAGATAATGTTGACGGTACAGATCTGGTACAAATATTATGATGATCGTCATCACAATACATTATAATTTTTATTTGGTGACTAGGTGTTCTTGAATGTTTGTCCCTATTTGGTTCATCGACGGCTTGAGAGATATGAGAAACTTGTTCCTCATTTTGTGGTACTTTTTGAGGTTTTTAAACAGATAGGGAATGATTCTTATCATTTATCACTTCCACTGAAGCTTACATCGATACATAAGGTTTTCCTTATATCTCAACTATGGAAGTAGCTATATTATCTATCTCATGTTATGATATAGAGTGATCATGATATTGAAACTAATTTATATGTCACTAAATTACACGTCATGATAATTAATTTTGAAACCATGTTACTTCATGAGAGGGAGATACCTTTCATTTGAGTGATATGGTAGAACAGTTCATATTTTTAAGATACATAGTTGCATGAGGCATTGGAGAGAAGTGACCTCACCTTTTCAATATGGAAACTACTTGATAAGATTTCAAGGGAAAACATTTTATGGTGGTGAGATTGTAACATCCTGTTATCTTTCTGTCAGAAAATTTTTAAACCTTTTTTTTTGGTTTTCCTTGATCATTATCCATGTATGGCTAAAAAGAAGTTTGGAGGGTGCCTGTAATGGTGAAGTGATATATTTGTTGGATTTGTAGCATAATACATGTTGTTTTGATATCCTACTATGGATTTACATATTGTTTAATATGGTTACACACATTGTAAATTGTAAGAAAGTAAAAAATCCATTTAAATGAAATGTGATGGGTTTTTCAGCATTTTGGTATTTTTCAATTACACAACTTATAATTGGGTTACATGTCGTGTAATGTCTAGAGTGTTTTTTTTAAACAGAAATATTGGATTAGTATTCTATATCCTCCACTCTAGACTTCATTTATCTTTACCCAAGATCCATTACCAATATATTTTGGATCCATCAAACACTTTTGGTTCATTTAGTTCAATAATTTAATGTGGTTTTGACTGTGGTGTGACTTTTTAGGTAAGGGATATCCATGTATCTTCATTAATTTCTCTTTAATTCCTTGGATTTTGATACATCATATTGGGATTAATGGATAAAAATTATTCTTTGTTGAATATTGTATCTAGGTCGAGTTCCTAGATCTCTTACGCCTTCATTCTTATTAGTAGGTTATATTGTAGGATTTGTGTATCTATGGAAAATTTAGGTGGTTATATATTGATTAACCAATTTAATTAACCCTAAATTATACATTTTTCATAAATTCATTTCAATAGAATATGTGGGAGTTGATGGTTTTAAAATTGGATTTTTAAAAACCCAATTCATTTAAATTGGGATATTTGGTTTTGGAAATTAGATTTTGGGAAGAGATTGGGAAAACCCCCCAATTCCGTTGATTTAGGGTGTAATTGTGAAATTTATGGAACTTGGTGGAATTTAAATTATTGATTTCCAAATGAGAAAGTTAATTGTGAATTTATTTCAAATTATTATTTATGAAAAAATGGATTAAAATGGTTTTGATAGAAACCTGTGGGTTTTTCTTAGAAAAAAGAAATGTTTTGATTAAAAATTTGTTTTGGTTTTTAAATAGAAAATTTATATATTGGAAATAGGGAATGAGATTAATTTTATTTTAAGAATCCTTAAATTAAATCACCCATAGATTATTTTTATTAGGGAACATACAAACCTTATGTAGTTAGTGAGTTATTAGGATACAACTCTATGATTTACAAAATTCTAAAACATAAATACATCATGTCACATCCCTGACGGGGTGGTGATGAAGCCCTATTGACTAGTTTCAAAGGGGGTGTGTGTATACACATACTTCTATTTCACCTTGAGTGTGTAGATTCCTACATCCTAGAACTATCATACCTTCTAGGTGTATGACCATTTTTCTCACTTTTGTGTATTTTAAGTGAATATATTTCATTATTGTAAACTATTTTACGTGCCTTAGGATTTATATAAATTGTTTAATATAAATTTTTATCATTCCACTAGTTTAAAGTATTTAAATCATTTGAAATGTAATTAATGATTTGTTTAAACATGACTTTGAAATTCTGAACTAGTTTATTTAAAATTGAAATCTCTTTTTTGGTTAATTAAATTTGGCATATTTTATGGAATCCTTGGTGAGACCCTACTAGGATTTTAGCTCACACATGACCAATTACTTTGGGTGTGCGTATATTATCTTATTCTAGGTTTGAGAAAGGGTAAGGAGTCACATAAAGGTTATAGTAGTTGTTGATCCCGGGGATATAAGAGTTGTGTTTGTTGGTACCTGCGTTTTTATTTAGTTTTCTAGTAATTTTCCATAGTAACTTTAGTTGTTTATATCTATTTAAATTCTATTAAACATCTCCCTATGGAGTTTCTATTGTATGCCTACGGATTTGTTTTCTACATCCACAATTTTTATGCCAAATTTATCCCACATTCATTTGGTATGATGCTTGGTTCTAGTCACAAACTCAGTGGGATTGGGAATGATCTTTGGGCCATGTCAATTCAAGCTTTGTTATGGGGTTACCAGGGTACCCAGGCTGGTTTATGACACTAATATTTAAGGAAAAGTGAGGAGATTATTATACATAGTAAAAGTAAAAATAGTTCACTATAATGTAACAGTAATAGTTCTATTTCTTGAATGTGGGTAATATATGAATTATCCAAAACAATTCCCTAATTATATGGTTATATAGATTTATAGGCATCAAAAAATTCCAAAACCAATGAAATATGGAAAATCGTATACCACCAAAACTACTGTAGTGGGTTCTAAAAAATATTTTGAGTGAGGAACACACATCTTCAACTGAAGAACTATGAGTTCTGTATTTACATTTTATTCATCCCACTCATTTATACATAGTATGTTTATTAATAACATCAAATCATCATGTTGATTACTTGATGTTGAACTTTATCAAAAAAAAAATTAATGGTATGATTATTCAATCCAAAGTACATGACTCTTCTATAATAGTTTTTTATATGAATGTGATTCCAATAAAATCCTATTTTCCTTTAGTAATTTTTTTTGTGATATTAGTCATGTATTTGTTCTTGTGATATGGAGGCCATGATAATTTATAATATTGGAAAATTATGTCTAAAAATAAACACCTGATCACCTATTAATAAAATACTGACTATCAAAAACCTAAGAAAAATTACTCCCATTATATTATGGTATTTACCAAAAGTGGTTAATTAAATTCCCCAAATTAGCTATATTCCTATTATAAGAGAAAATATGAGTCCACTCGTCATACCAAGGATAATGAGGATGAAAACAAATTATAAATTAAATCTGTTTTCATTTTTATATGATTGAAACCCTTAATAATTTAATTAGTTAAAAAAATTTAAATTTTATGAAGAAATGTATTTAAGAGGGATAATGTAATGAATCGAGATTTCACTATATATTTTTCTTATAGAAATATTATTCTAATAGCCTTTTCTATATGTAATACTAAACTAAAATGATCAATGACATGTTAGACAATAAAATAATAACAATAATAAAATTTATGGTAGATAAAAAATAGTAATCAATTATAAATGCTTACAAAACACTATTAATAACACATTCTATTTTAAATGGGATTTTTATATAAATGTAGCTTTTTTTTACACTTTATTTTATTTTAAAAATAAAATTTAAAATTTTTAAAAGTTTTAACTGGTTAAAATTAATTTTATTTATTTATTTTTTATAAAAAAATTACATTTAGATTAATTTATTTTATTTTCCTAAAATAATTTCATATTATGTTAATAATAAAAAATACAGAATTTACGTAAACTTTCACATTTATAACATTATCATAATAAAAGAAGTAATTAAATGATATGAAAATATTTTTTTTTATAAAATATATTTATTTTTAATTAAATAAAATCATTTAAAAATAATATTTTTTATTTATATAATCCATGTTTATTATTTCAGAAACATAAATAATATTTAACTCTAAGAAAATAATTTATTTACCAATGTTATAAATTATTTTTCATCACTTGTAAAAATTAAATAAAAAATGTATGAAATACTTTACATCAACAATTTATATTGTATAATATTGTCACTTTAACTTCGTATGCTTAAAAATTAGTTTAAAATGATTACTGTCAATTTCCAAAATAATATTGAAATTGTTCTTTTCAAAATTTATTTTATTAATATTGTGTGATTTTTAACTAATAAATTAAAGTAAACTATTTTAAATAATGACTAATATAATTTTTAGACCTATAAATATTTATATTAACACATATTTAATTTGTAATCAATATTAAGTAATATTCCAAACACAGAATGGTCAAAACATCTTTTTTCTACCAAAAACGGGTTTTTTGTATATAAATTTTTTTAATTTAAAAGTTTATATTATCTTATTAATAATTTAAATTAGATTAAATGGATATTAAATTAAGTTTTATAACATCCAAATTTAGTAATTTTTTTATTTTAACTAAAACTTATTTTACATGGGTAAAAATTAGTTTAACCGGTGCAGATAAGAACAAAAAGGTAAAAGTAAAATTATAAGAGTAAATGACTTAATAAATGTTTAAAAAATGTGTGAAAACTATTTTTGGTGGACTTATCAACCTGATATCACCCCATGGTCCATTATTTCAATCATTTGGATTCTTTGACCCCTGAACAGTGTGATGACAACATTGAATAGTAAAGGGTTTCAAAAAAGTTCCCTTTTATTCACTTATAAAAGGGGATATATTCTACCCTATAAACATTACACATACCCTTAAAAATATACTTAGATACATTAAAATAATTTATTTCCTAGAGGTATTTTTCACATCCATAATCCTATGTTCCTTAGAATATATCCTAATCCCTTCAATTCAATGAATAATTTCATGATAATGTTAAATATCTCGATAATGTTAGGCACACACATAGAAAAAAAATAAAAACCTAGAATGGGGGTTTTAGATCATAGTTTGTTTCATTGAGATCTGATTAATATTATCCAATTTTATTCTTTTTATGGTTTATATAGTGAAATATTATTATTGTTTGTCATAAATTTATTGAAATTAAGGGGATTTAAAAATCGATCTTGTGTTCTAACTTCTATTGATTCTTAATTCGAAATATTATGATACTATAGGTATTTAATTAACTCAAACCCCATTTATTAGAGTTATAATAATTAATTTTGAACTTATTACTTATATTTTTTATTAATTACACCCTTATATTTTATATAAAATAACATTTTTCGCTTGGGAGAATATAAAATTTTTATTGAAATATTCATATTTTATAAAATTATTCCCCATAATTGTATAACATTGTTTAAAATAATTCACATTTTCTTTATTGTTGATTTTTCTTCCTAGTACATATTTTCCCTTCCTTCCTATGTTAAAATTTAAATTTTAGAAACATAAGTATGTGTTTTCTCATGTTGACTTCATATTTTCCTTCATTTATTTTCAAATGAGTGTTTTATTATCCTATTTTACAATGTGGGATTTCAATAAAATTAATTTTATAATGTATAAATTGATCTTCCAATCCACTCTATTTTTTATTTGGTTAACTTTTATATCTATTTTTCTCTCAATATTATCTATTTTATTTTCATTTATTTCATAAATTTCTTCTATATATGTACATTATATCTATATCAAGTTTAATCTACAATTTTTTGGGGATAATTCATATTTTAGGTTCCCCTCAAAATCCATATGTTTAAGTAAAGTCAATTTAGTGGAAATTTTTTATTTCTTATTTCATAATATGTGTCACATTTATAAAATGTTTCTAAAAATGAAACATTTTTAATTACTCTCATGGTTACATTTTTTTTTAAAGTAAATAAATATGCCTTTTTATTCTTTAAACAACCTATTTCTCTTTCCAAAAAAAGCATCACCTATGTGATTTGTTTTAATTATTACTTATCCTTCATATATCTCATGTATGTTTCTACATTGCAACCCAATGTTCAAGACCTATTACTCTCATTTAAATTACTAACATCCAAAATTATTTAAGATATTCATATTTTATAAATAATTATGAAAAAAATGGATTATTATTTGAGATAATATTATGAAACTCACATCATTATTATGTTTTTTAACCTAATTACGATCTATTTATATTTTCTATTATATTTATAGAACACATATTCATATACATATTATGAATATTAATTTTTCTCTCAGAAAAAGATCTAATCCATTGGATAATGCTTACATTTTGTGAAAAAAAGAAATTATTTTCACAATGAGGAACCTAACATAATAATAGTTATAGTGAGATATATAGTGAATTTTCCAAACCATATATTAATAATTATAATTAATTACAAGATCTTAGTTGAGTTTTCAAACACCCCTATGAATATAACGTTTTATTTCCATTGATTTTTAGTTTATTATGATGATGTAGTAATGATTATTCAATTTATTTCATGTAAAAAATTTGGGAAGAGATTCCTTGGGGATTTCTATAAAGAAATTGTAAAATGTTTTATCAGTGTTAAAGGAGAACATATAGAAAAAAATTACTAATGAAAAATGAGTATATTAGTGTAAATGGTGAATGGAAATAGATTTATCCATATGGAATGACAAATATTTCAATGTATTAATGTGGGTAAATTTGGAGTTATACAAGACAATTCCCTGATCTAATAAATAATAAAAATGATAGGCATACACAACTTACAAGACCAAGGGAACAATGGAAATTTGATATTACCATGAATACTATAGTGAGCTCCAAAAATTATTTGGATTTAGTAACACCAATCATCCACCCAAGAAATGTGAGTGTTGTGTTTATATATTGTTCAACCTAGTCTTCTATATATAATATGTTTTTTAAGAATGTAAATCCTCACCTAGATGACTTGATATCGAAATTTTTAATAAAAAAGTATAGTGGTATGATTATTTTATGTCCAGTATATAACTCCTCTGTAATATAATTTTATAGTAATCTGGTTATAATAAAATCCTATTATCCTTATTTGAGTCAAATTTCTGGTAATGTTAGGCATAGATTATCTCTATTAACATAGAGGCCATGATAATTTAAAATATTGGAAAACAAGTATAATAATAAACCCATTAACACCAATTAATATAATGATGGCCATAAAATTCATATAATAAATCTCTTCCTTTATATTTGGGTACTTAGAGAAATTGGTTAATTGAAGACTCGACATTAGTTGTATTCCTATTATGAGGGATAATATGATTTCACTTATCATTCCATGGATATTCATGACACAACCTCATTAAAAACTAAATATGGATTCATTTATATCTTTTGGATACCCTTAAAAGTTTATTTAGTTAGGAATAAGAAAAGTGTGAGGTTTCAATTAATTAATGTGGTGATGTAACGACCTGAAATTCTAGAATTTATTCCATAGAAATAAATACTATTTTGATATATTATTATAAAAAAACATTGACCAAAAATTATCCATCGAATTTTTTATAAGAAAATTATAACTCGAATAATTCATATGTTATATAATAAGTTATCATTCAATTACAAATGCTTAAAAATAGTATTAAGCTCCCTTGAAGTTTTAAATAGAATTTTTCAAATAAATACTGTAGGACCCCAAACATTTTATGGTATGTTTCTGTTAAATACATTCTATTAGTCACTTCATTCTTTCGAAACAACACTAGGTTATTTAGGATATAGTCAAAACCTAGCCATTAAATATAAATTTTCCACTTCTATGTTTAGAATTTCAAAAAATGGTCATCTAGAGTTGTGATCAGTAAGTCATTTGGAGTCTGATAGAACAAATATAATTTTTGGTGAATAGTAACATACCCTTATGAATAGTAATATGAATATTAATATGACCCTTATTAATAGTAAATAATAATATTATATCATTTTCTTAAGGAAACAAGATAATGAGATCTTAATTAGTTTTTCAATGAGAAATAAAACTAATTGCACTTTAAGATTGTTATTTTTTTAATTAACTATGACTTTATTTAAAAATTAAAATAATAATATTTAAAAATTTATTTTTGAAAAATTTATTTCACTATTTAATTCTACACGTCGAAAAATGGTTAGGGTGAATTTTGGGAAATTTTTCTGAAACAGTTTATTTTTCAGTGAATAGTAAAAAATACAGTTTTTAGTTTCAGTGTGTTTATGACATCATTAATGATGAAATAATGGTGTAATAAATCTGTTCTACTTCTGTATAGTTGAATAAGATTTGATTTGTCCCAAGTGTCTTATACCATGCGCAAATACCATGGGCAAGCCCATGGTTTTGCAAAAACCACTCATGAGGTGTCCCTTGAAAATTATTAAAATAATCCCCCACTTTTCGTATAAATACCAACTCTTCCCTCCATTTAATTCATTCCCAATTCTACCTAAACGAAGCTCTGGCCTCCTTACATTTATATTAGTCCTCCCAAGGTTTTCTAATGCTCCAAAGGTCCCAACCTTCATGTTCTAAGGGTTATTTAACAAGGTAAGAAAATTCTCAATTTCTTTCTTTTTCCATTCAAGTTCTCTTTTATGTGGTATATATTTCAAGTTTCCATACCATGTTATTATTTATCTTCTTATTATTCATCTAATATATATTATTATTTATTTCTGGATAGTTAACCCTTGTCCCCACTCTTTTTAATATTTTCTAAAACCATGTTGGGTAGTCGTTAGGCTGCCGAATATTTGTAATCAATTTCAAAATTATTCTTTTATTTTGAGTTCTTTATTTATTCTTTCTTCATCTCTTCTTAACCAAGAGGAATGAAATATCCAGAATATTGTATATTCTGTATGATCTCATGTTTCGGAGAAATTCATCATCAATCTTCTTCTTTTCCCCACTTTTTCAAGGAATTAAAAACATTGTCCATGATGTGTCGAATTACCAACATCGTGGACGATGTGATTTCAATTTTCAATAATTCTTTCAAGTATGGTCATGAAAACATTTATATAGTTAAAAAATGTTAAAATATATATTTTATGACTCACCCATGGTTCTGTAATTCTTTGGTACTCATGGTTCTAATTTATAAAATAAAATGAGGTTGTTGTTATCAAAGAACCACTAAAACGATCTAAACGAACGTCCTTAATGTTTTAACAAATTAATCATCATCATGGTATATAACCCAAAACTATTATAAGATCATTTATATCTCTATAATTTCGTTAATAATATGTATTAACAATTCTGTATGTTTAACCATGTTTAAAATTAACTTCCATTCATGGAAACAAGTAACGAACCATGAAAATCAAGGGAGAAAATGCTTCCAAAACATGAAAATTGGACCAATTGAACCCATAGAAAGGCCCCGGAATGAACCTAATAAGGTTATAATAAATCAGTTAAATGTATAGGAGGTTCTGGAAATATTAATTAATGAAGCTAAATTTTATTATTCAGGTCATTAAAACAAACGAAGAACACACTCGAGCATAAGGTAAGGGGTTTCTCATCTCACTTTCATTTTTGTGAGATTTTCATTGTTCACCACTTATTTCTTATATGTGGTATATGTGTACTAATATTTGATATATAATAACATGATTATTTTAATATTCATGTTATTAAATGATTCATTTGATTCTCATTAATTTCTAGTCATATGAATCGACCGATTACATTGTGGTAAGGGACTTTGTCTCAACTGCCGTTTTCGTAGTGACTGTCTTTGTATTGTGCACCTAATAATCCTAATGTGGTGTACCTACTTCTCATTTGATATCACTTTTCATTTTAAATTATATTTATATTAAATATCCATAATTTCATATCATGGATATGTTTTTTGTCTAAACTGTATACCATTTTACATACAGTGTTTATTTGGAAATTTATTTTAATTGTGGAAATATTGATGAATCTGTATACTCTACTTTATACGAATATTAAAAGGGAATATTTCTCTTGTATTGAATCAATGTATAAATAATTCTTTGGACATGAAGTGCTGGGTGGGCCCGCTATATCCCCTCGATGCGTAGGTAGGTCTCATGAGGCAAAACAGTTTGGCGACAGACCCTTCGAGTTTGTTTCCAAAAATCAAACAGGTTTCTACCCACAAAACTAAACTGTTTTAATGGTATTATGGTTTCAGCTTCCAGATACATGAATCCCAATTAATAATCATTCTCTTTATTCATTACCATTTATTATTATTATCCATGATGTTTTCACTATGACAAAATCTATGGATGCAGTTTCATTTTCAGTTAGTTAATGGCATTAGCTATTCATTTATTCACTATGCCATATTGATTATGTCAGATTGATTGTGATTCACTTATTAATGTACTCATGCTTCCATTATTTTTAACCCTTACTGAGCATTTGAGCTCACCCCTTTCATTTTCTACCTTCGACAGGTGATTAAGAGAAGGTCTTTTTTTGACTTCATGTGGATGAAGTTTTGAGTTTTTTGTTCTGTATTTTTTTTTGTAACCTTTTCCAATGTAATTTGAGTTACATCTATGTATCTAGTTTCTTCAATACTACTAAACTGATCGTTCCTTGTGAATTTTTATTCCTTCTGAAAATGCCAATATCACAAGTAATTCACTGGCTCCAGCCTAGAGGGGTCGGGGTGTTACAGTTGGTATCAGAGGAAGTTTAATAGAACACTTGGAAACTAGACTTGGAAATTTATAATAAGGAACAAATCCCTAAGGTAGTATTTGAGGATAAACGTACAAAAACATCCTGGTATTTTGGTAAGGAATATATTATGTGGATTTTTTAAGAAATGCATCCCTGTCTGGATACGAGTAGGTAGAGGCAGCTCGGGCACATATGTATCTAGGGGTAAAACCCGAAAACACCCCTTTGAGCTAGACTCTAACAGGAACTGGTGCTCAACAATGGGAATTTCTGCACTCTTGGTTATGACACTCCTAGGCTATATGCTTAGGAAAATTCATATTTTCTTTACAAGCCATTAAGAAATAGTTAATGTAAATTTTTCCTCAGAGGAACCTTGATTATAAGATTAGCTATGCATAGAATTTCAATCTATGTTGAGTGATTTTATATTTGAGATTCATAAACTAATCTAGTGTATCCCATTATTTAGAAATGGAGTCTAATGGAAGAAGAGGAATCAATACCCGTGGGCAAGGTAGGGATCTCCCTACTGAGCAAGTCAACATAGTCAACGTTGGAGCAGATCAGATTATGACCATATTGGGACAACATACTCAAGTTGTAACAAATAACCATAAAACACCTTTTTTGGATCGTTTCATGCGGCAGAAGCCCCCATAATTCCACAAGACTATTAATCTAGTGGTTGTTGAGCAATGGATCAAGTCCCTTGAAAAGATATTCATGGAGTTAAGATACAATGAAAATGAAAAGGTATTACTGGCAGTATATTTTCTCAAGGGCGACGCTGATCAATGGTGGTCTCTGATTCAAAATATCATGGAGTAAGAAGAGATAAAGGATATGAAATGGAGGACTTTTAAGGAAATATTCTTCGAAAAATATTTCCCTCATGAGCAATGAATTGTAATGAAGAAGAAATTCCTTGTCTTGAAACAAAGGGAAGAAGACAGTGTTGTGGAGTATGAGGCTACCTTTATAAGGCTTTCTAGGTATGTTGTGGATTATGTACGTGACTCGGCGGACAAGATTGATCATTTCTTTAAAGTTCTTAAGCCAAGTCTTCGAAGGTCACTGGATTCTCAATCATTTTCATCATATAATGAAATTGTATCAAGTGCCATCAAAACTGAGAAATAATTTTCTAGATCAATTTTTTTTTAAAGGAAACCTAGATAAGAAGTAGCATTCTGATAAAAAAAGAAAAGTATAAGCACTAAAGAATATCAAGGGGATGAATTGTTTCCCATTATGTGAGAACTGTGGAACGAATCATTCCAGGAAATTCTTGAAAGGCAAGGGAGTATGCTATAACTATAGAGAAAAAGGGTCGTCGATCTGATGAATGCAATGGGAAGAAACAATTCAATGATGTTCAATGCTACAACTGCAGAGAGATGGGATAATATGAAAATAAATTTCCTAATCTCCAAGGAAACATGCCTCATAAAAAGCCAAGAGAGCAAGGGAAATCCTATGCGATTACAACTGTGGAGGTTGATGTTCCTAGCAACATGGTGGAAGGTACTTTAGTTGTTTCCTCAAACATAGAAAACACTTTATTTGATTCTAGATCATCGCATTCATTTATATCTTCTCAGTTTTCCATGAAAAATAGATATGTACAATTTTATTTAAGAAATGAGTTGTTAGTCGAAACACCCATGGGATGTATCATTGCAACAAAGGCATGTCGACTAGTGCCCCTACAAACACCAAAATGTGCTTTAGTTTCTAGCCTTATCATCATACCCATGACTGAATTTGATATAATTTTTTTTATGGATTGGCTATAAAATTATGATGCGAGGATTTATTTCAAGAAAAAGGAAGATACAATGTAACGCCCCGACCCCAGCTACCCAGAGTCGGTGCATTACTTCGTACCATTGGTATGATCACAAGAAAGATCAAATCTCAAAAGACCGATTGGTTTAGTCGCCTTGGAAACACTAGATATATTCATAAGTTTTACATTACATCATAATTTGAAAAACTACTACAATAACATAATGTATCTACAGTCCACACTATTATCCCCTCATAATATCCCTGCAGGTCATTCATAACTTACTTCTTCACATCCTGGGAAAAATAAAACATAGAAAAGGGGTGAGCTCAAATGCCCAGTAAGGATAACAATATAGCGGAACATTCAAAATAAGCATAAACATTTAAGGCAATGCATTACTAAAACAAAAGCCTTTTAAGCTTGAACTTCAACATATTATGGAAAAAGTAAAATGAAATAATGCCATTTACTTATTCACATGGATATTCTACTAATCAAATAATCACATGAAAAATCAATAACCAATTTCATAATGATGGAATGCATAATTCTAAACTTTAATTTCTTTTCAAGGCCTCGTCCCAAGACCTTGGGGCTAACTGTAACCGGAACCCAACCCGGAGTGCCTCTAATAACTGGACACCAACCCTGAGTGCCTCTAATAACCGGAGACCAAACCGGAGGGCTTACTTTTACCAGTCCCTAACCTGGAGGGCTTACTTTTACCAGTCCCCAACCTAGAGGGCTTACTTTAACCAGTCCCCAACCTGGAACATACTTGTCCAACACATTCATATGAAGTAAAGGTTGAAATATAACATAAACATTCTTATTGGAACTAGCATACGAAATGTCAATACATTACTCATAAACCATGAATGCTATATAAATGACACATCTACAGTCAAACATATTACAAAACTTCATTACAATATGGAAGTTTTAAATTATAATAAATCAACTTCATATAATCTTAAAATCCATCAAAGGATGTTGACATAGATGAAAATGTTTTTTTTAAATTATTGAGAGAAATATCCCTTTTTCATGAAAACATTTTAATGTTACACAATTTAGAAAGTAAGGCATTTAAATACATTTTTGAATCAAAGTGTCCCATACCACTTTGAAACTTTTGAATGGAATTAACACTTTTAAAACATTCATTTTCATATAAATAAATCCTTACAAACCATTTTGAAAACGTGGACATAAATGAGGATGATTTAGAAGAATAAATATTTAAAACATTTAAAATGATGTTTTAGTAAAAGTTCCCTTAGAAATAATCCCTTTGAAAACTCTTTTATGAAATATGGACATGGATAGTAAATATGTCCCTGTAGATACTTACGTAAAGACAACCTCGGATATTAAAGAGATTGTGAAGTAAACCCTTATCAATTTGGTAACTTATGAAACATACAACCCATGAAAGAGGTATCATACAATGAAAATGTAAACACACATAAGGTAAAGTGTATTACACAGATAATACAATTATGGGCAGTACATACACCACACAAAAGATAATAGTGGAAATATGGCATGAATCTCACGGAAATAAAGAGTGAGATGAAAACCCCTTACCACGTTAATCAACTGAGTCATATGGAAAAAAGTTAATAACCACCAAATGATTTCCAGAATAAAATGAATATAAACAGAATCATGATAGTGTATATCAAATGGCAGTACACAATACACCACTTTCAATAATTTAGTGGAGAACAATGGAAATCTCACGGAATTGAAAGTGAGATAAGAAAATCCCTTACCTTGTACTTTTACTTGGTTGGGGTAGGTTAACCTCCTGTATAATATTGAAATAATTTTTATTAAATTATACAAGAATAATATATATTAATATGATATCATATATGATCTTTTAATATTGATTTGATAATAATATCTTTGTATTATCGTTGTTTCGGGTGTTAGCTTACTTGTTTTATTTTATATGTTTTGTTACGTAAGACATGTTTGTAAAGGATAGGTTTTATATTATTCATATCCAGAATGATATCAAGTCCTTAAACATCATTTTTTAAATCATCAAATGATAATTATACTTGAATGGATACGATGGAGAATGAATCTCATCGCGTTCGTGGAGACGGTAGTCCGTACGTACGCACGAGCGACAATATCATTCTTTTGATATTAAAATAATATATAAATGGATGGTATATCATATATACAGAATCATGAACATGTTATATTTATTATTTACATGAGTTGCACATCATTATTATACCCATCCAAATAATAATATATTGAATAACAATTACACCACGACGTGGAGACGGTAAGTCGTACGTACGCACGTATGGTGACATTTTATTCAAAGGGTGGATAGAATACTGAATATGGTTGTACCATATTTATAATGACATCACAGTATATGTGAGATACTGGAGTTATTATTTTATAATGGTAAGAACAAAGAAAGAAGAAGTGGAAGAAGAAAGGAACTTGAAAAGGGGTGGTGAAAACATTACCTCTTCTTCGGGTTCTTCCTTTTGATTTGATCAAAAGGTCTCCTTAGGTTGGCTTTCTGATCAAACTAAGGCCTCCAGGTTGTAGTGAGGGAAGTTGGGAGAGTATTTGGGCAGGTTTTGGACGATTCAAAAGGCTTTGAAGGTGTGAAGAAATGAGAAGGAGGAGTTCCTTTTTATAAGAGGGGTGAGGGGCACCTTTGGAAAAGCTAGAAATATTAATTTATAATAAATTCATATTCGGTTTCTAATGGCTCCAAAGTTGACTATTCAAAGTTTAAGGTGGGGATGGGTCGAAAACAACTCAACCAATAGAATTTAGACAAGTTTGGGTACTTATATTAACCTTATCTTTAAGTATTAACTCTAAGTTAATTAGTTTCACTTTTACAATGTCTGTTTGTATTTTTATATAATATGGTTAATAAACTTACTATATACATCCAAGAGACCCCCAAGTGGTCCATTAATGATGAACCTATCATGATATAATTCCCTTGGCCGAATCTTAGATTTTTAGGAATTTAATATCAATTAATAATATAATATTTGTTTTAAGAACTCTTTTATGTCAATTTTGACACTATTCAATAGTTGATTTTTTTGAAACTCATAACAGATTGATTACTTCGAAAAAAGTCAATTAAATCAATAATAATATATCATATTATCCTAGAAAATTATTTTAATTAATTAAAAGTTTCATATTATATTTATTTGGGTATTTATAATATCAATTAATTTAATTTTTCACTATTTTAGTAATTACTGCATCATCATTGTGTCATAAATAAAATAAATTATTTAATGTCTAAAAATTATAAATAAAATATCATTATGTAGGAAATCTTTTTATATTTCTAATGAATATTTATAATCTAAAATCCAACATATATAACCCTATGTAATAATTGTTTTTCTAAAAGATATATGCTTGTGTCATTTTTGTATTCATTTTAACTTAATTAAAATAAAGTGTCATTATCACTTACAAGTGGATCCATGGGGTCCCAAAATCGACCCAAAGATGCCTATGGTCGAACATGTATCAACCAATAAGGCTAGGACACGTTTTAGGGTAATTTAGTATTATTATACTATTATTTTTTAACCCTTATTTACCGGATTTACCCTTAACCATGGTAAATAAAATATTTACCGCAGTAATTATTCAAAATGTATGAAAATAAAAGTTACCTATTTACACAATTTGAACATCCTGACTCCAAATATGGAATCCATTTTTCTAAATTCAAAACACAGAAGTGGCAGAAATTAATTTAAAATTAATTCCCGCTGTCAAAACTAAAAGCGTGTTTTTAAGAGATAATAACTATCAAAAGATTGACACTTGTTTATGTTCGGTTTAATTGTAAAATTATGTCCAATGACCAAAATTATATTAAATGGTAAAAATATATTCTAAATATACTTTAAAACCACTCAAATTCATAATTTTCTCACTATTAATTATTTTGATTAAAAAAGTTGTTTTTAATTAAAATTTAGTAATTTTCACTATTCATCAAAATATGAAAGTTATCCGAAATGTACCAAAATTTCACCTTAGGCTAAATTCGATATTCCGAATCCAAAAATGAAGTCCATTTTAAAATATAAAATATATATAATTTCAAAAAGTAGGTATTACTATTCATAACGGCTAGTTTGATTGGTTGTTGTGTGTGTTAAAACTCAAGGTTGCGTACAACACACGCTACTGTATTATTCAAAGAAAGTGTACCGTGGAAGCTTGGGATGTTTCATTTTAAATTTTTGATGTCCCCATTTAGTCAAAAAGTTTAAAATATTGTATTTAAAAAGGTTTCACTATTAAAAGTTGATAAAAGTGCAATACTGAAAATGAATTTGTTCTTGCATTATATCTAAGAAACTCATAATATGGATTCTAAAATTATAAAGATTATATAAAGTTTAAAATTTAGATAATACTATTCATAACCTCTTTTGAATGGATTTTTTTTTTTGTAATTCATGGTGTGATTGAACTCGGTGTTGCGTGTAGTGAAACTTATTGAATTATTTTGAAGAAATAACACACTATGAAATCTTGGGGTGTTACATTCTCCCCTCCTTCAATAAATTGCGTCCTCGCAATTTGAAATTGTTCGTCGAAAATAAAAGGTTTAAAATAGAAAATATATTTGTGGGAAAACCGACATCGGAAATTGGGTTACTAAAATTTAGTCTTAATATGAGGAAAAGAGAAATGAAAGGGTCACCACCAAATTATGATCTCGATTAGGAGAACATTGGTGGCATTTAGAGACATATAATTGGAGGAAAACATAAATATTTATAGGTAGTGATTGAGGTCATCAATCACAAACAAGTATAAAATTGAGGTCCTTAAATTCATCAATCTATGATGATTTTAAATACCATTGGTTCAACAAAACATAGGGTATTAGGATAACACATTTTTGACGTTTCAAAGTATCTTAGTTGAAATCCCACATCGAAAAATGAATTAATGAGGCCTCTATTTAAAATAAAGAGTAGAAAGTATGAAGATTACCGAAAATAACATATACTAGGGTTCCATGTAGGAAAATATGGATATGGAAGAAAAATCTAACCATCAATTATCTGATAGAGAGTGGTAGAGAACATGGCTATGAAAAGGCCAACAATCCCAAAGCCATAAATTAGTGATGATTTAAGTTACCATCTAGGAAAACATTTTTGTTCTAAGTTGCTTTTCTTAATGTTGAGGAATTTATTTATGAGATTGGCTAAGATCAGAAGGAGATATACTTACTTTATAATTAGAGTTTTATCCATTAATAAATTTCTACCACAAACTCATCTTTCACTCTAAAAGATAATAGAATGTAAAAAAATTCTATTTACACTATTCGTATAGGGTTCCAAAATAAACGAATTTATAATTCATCTACATGATCTTTTAATAAAAACTACATTATTTAATCCAGGACATATCATGGGCCAGTGGTAGGTGATACACCCTTGTCACCCTTCGGTTGCGGGTTCAAGTCTCGCAGCCGTGCCGGACGCGACGGGTTGCCGCCTGACCTCCAGGTTGTCCTTTTATGGCAATCCAAAATAATCCAAACTAGAACTATCCAAAATACTTCTATCCAAACTCACAGTCCAACATTTATAAGGAAGGTAAACATAATATAGATCCTTTTTACCCCGTAATAGCATATGAATACCTTCATCATGTATTACCATATTCATTATTGATTACATTCATGCTCCCTTATTCCATATAGAATGATGGATATACTTCATTAATCCAAAAATGTTTTAAACCCCAACAATGATGGAATATACAAATCATTAATCAGTTCCAAGGTATTCAAGAATATCCAGTATAATTTATCCAAAACAATCACATATTATTCCAAAATCACTACCTCAGTATCAGAACTATATTATGATTTATCATTCTCTCAACCATATATTTTCCAAAAATTTATCCTGCTATTGAGTCACTTTCCTTTGTTCCACATAATCTCAAGTCCTTAATGAAATAGTACTGCAGTACAATCCTTATATACTCCATAATTATTATAACAAGTACATTGTTGATACACACTAAATTGACATAATCAACATAAGAACTCTAATCATTCCTCTTCATCTGTGGTAGTATCATAACTTGATTATTATCCAATAACATCATTTGCGGCATAGTCTAATGACTGGGACATAGGTTCGCGTAGTGTCCAAACTCCTTGCAAATGAAGCATTGTACATTTGAAACCATTTTCTTACCCTTGCAGTCACGTACTTTGTGCCCTTTTCCTCCACACTTATAACAAACTCCCATTCCTTTCAGGCAAGTTCCAGGGTGTTTCTTTCCACAGTTACCACATATGAGAAAATTCTTATTTTCCCTCTTCCCTTTATCCATCTTTCTCTCTTCCATCCTTTTCTTCTCTTGCTTCCCTTCAAAGCCATAGGACTCAGTAAACTCTTTACTTATCTTATCAACACATGATATTATTTCTTCATATGATGATAATACATGGGAGACTATTTCTCTTATAAATTCTAGCTTAAGACCAAGAAAGATATGATCCTTCCTTCTCTTTGGATCATGTGCATTTCTGGAGTTCTCATTCCTTCTACTGGGCGCCATTTCTAAACAATGGAATAAACTAGATCAGTTTATGAATCAAAATACATAATCCCATACTTATAAAACACTTAACATAAATTGAACTATTTATTGATATAATCCATAATCATAAAAATGTTTTCTTTGAGGAAGTATATACTCATAAACCCTTCATAATGATTTGTAAAGAAAATGAGAGTTATCCTAAGCATATCCCCCGGGAGTGTTGTAACCAAGAGTGCAGCAAGGCCCGTTGTCGTGCACCAGTTCCCATTCGAGTCTAGCTCAAAGCGGTGTTTTCGGGTTTTACCCCTAGGTACATCTGTGCCAGAGCCGCCTCTACCTGCTCGTATCCAGACAGGGATGTATTGCTCGGAAAACTCACAAAATCTCTACAATACCAAAATTCTAGGAAGTTATTCTATACTAATCCTCAAAGTTCATCTTAGGTCTACGTGCTCTAATTAGAGTTTATCTAAATCTAGCTTCCAAGGTTTGTACTAAACTTCCTCTGATACCAACTATAACGCCCTGACCCCAGCTACCCAGAGTCGGTGCATTACTTCGTAACATTGGTATGATCACAAGAAAGATCAAATCTCAAAAGACCGATTGGTTTAGTAGCCTTGGAAACACTAGATATATTCATAAGTTTTACATTACATCATAAATTGAAAAACTACTACAATAACATAATGTCTCTACAGTCCACACTATTATCCCCTCATAATATCCCTGCAGGTCATTCATAACTTACTTCTTCACATCCTGGGAAAAATAAAACATAGAAAAGGGGTGAGCTCAAATTCCCAGTAAGGATAACAATATAGCGGAACATTCAAAATAAGCATAAACATTTAAGGCAATGCATTACTAAAACAAAAGCCTTTTAAGCTTGAACTTCAACATATTATGGCAAAAGTAAAATGAAATAATGCCATTTAATTATTCACATGGATATTCTACTAATCGAATAATCACATGAAAAATCAATAACCACTTTCATAATGATGGAATGCATAATTCTAAACTTTAATTTCTTTTCAAGGCCTCGTCCCAAGACCTTGGGGATAACTGTAACCGGAACCCAACCCGGAGTGCCTCTAATAACCGGACACCATCCCGGAGTGCCTCTAATAACCGGAGACCAAACCGGAGTGCCTCTAATAACCGGAGGGCTTACTTTTACCAGTCCCTAACCTGGAGGGCTTACTTTTACCAGTCCTTAACCTGGAGGGCTTACTTTAACCATTCCCCAACCTGGAACATACTTGTCCAACACATTCATATGAAGAAAAGGTTGAAATATAACATAAACATTCTTATTGGAACTAGCATACGAAATGTCAATACTTTACTCATAAACCATGAATGCTATATAAATGACACATCTACAGTCAAACATATTACAAAACTTCATTACAATATGGAAGTTTTAAATCATAATAAATCAACTTCATATAATCTTAAAATCCATCAAAGGATGTTGACATAGATGAAAATGTTTTTTTTAAAAATTATTGAGAGAAATATCCCTTTTTCATGAAAACATTTTAATGTTACACAATTTAGAAAGTAAGGAATTTAAATACATTTTTGAATCAAAGTGTCCCATACCACTTTGAAACTTTTGAATGGAATTAACACTTTTAAAACATTCATTTTCATATAAATAAATCCTAACAAACCATTTTGAAAACGTGGACATAAATGAGGATGATTTAGAAGAATAAATATTTAAAACATTTAAAATGATGTTTTAGTAAAAGTTCCCTTAGAAATAATCCCTTTGAAAACTCTTTTATGAAATATGGACATGGATAGTAAATATGTCCCTGTAGATACTTACGTAAAGACAACCTCGGATATTAAAGAGATTGTGAAGTAAACCCTTATCAATTTGGTAAATTATGAAACATACAACCCATGAAAGAGGTATCATACAATGAAAATGTAAACACACATAAGGTAAAGTTTATTACACAAAGAATACAATTATGGGCAGTACATACACCACACAAAAGATAATAGTAGAAATATGGCATGAATCTCACGGAAATAAAGAGTGAGATGAAAACCCCTTACCACGTTAATCAACTGAGTCGTATGGACAAAAGTTAATAACCACCAAATTATTTCCAGAATAAAATGAATATAAAGAGAATCATGATAGTGTATATCAAATGGCAGTACACAATACACCACTTTCAAAAATTTAGTGGTGAACAATGGAAATCTCACGGAATTGAAAGTGAGATAAGAAAATCCCTTACCTTGTACTTTTAATTGGTTGGGGTAGGTTAACCTCCTGTATAATATTGAAATAATTTTTATTAAATTATAAAAGAATCATATATATTAATATGATATCATATATGATCTTTTAATATTGATTTGATAATAATATCTTAGTATTATCGTTGTTTCGGGTGTTAGCTTACTTGTTTTCTTTTATATGTTTTGTTACGTAAGACATGTTTGTAAAGGATAGGTTTTATATTATTCATATCCAGAATGATATCAAGTCCTTAAACATCATTTTTTAAATTATCAAATGATAATTATACTTGAATGGATACGATGGAGAATGAATCTCATCGCGTTCGTGGAGACGGTAGTCCGTACGTACGCACGAGCGACAATATCATTCTTTTGATATTAAAATAATATATAAATGGATGGTATATCATATATACAGAATCATTAACATGTTATATTTATTATTTACATGAGTTGCACATCATCATTATAGCCATCCAAATAATAATATATTGAATAACAATTACACCACGACGTGGAGACGGTAAGCCGTACGTACGCACGTATGGTGACATGTTATTCAAAGGGTGGATAGAATACTGAATATGGTTGTACCATATTTGTAATAATATCACAGTATATGTGAGATACTGGAGTTATTATTTTAGAATGTTAAGAACAAAGAAAGAAGAAGTGGAAGAAGAAAGGAACTTGAAAAGGGGTGGTGAAAACATTACCTCTTCTTCAGGTTCTTCCTTTTGATTTGATCAAAAGGGCTCCATAGGTTGGCTTTCTGATCAAACTAAGGCCTCTAGGTTGTATTTAGGGACGTTGGGAGAGTATTTGGGCAGGTTTTGGACGATCAAAAAGGCTTTGAAGGTGTGAAGAAATGAGAAGGAGGAGTGCCCTTTTATAAGAGGGGTGAGGGGCACCTTTGGAAAAGCTAGAAATATTAATTTATAATAAATTCATATTCGGTTTCTAATGGCTCCAAAGTTGACTATTAAAAGTTTAAGGTGGGTATGGGTCGAAAACAACTCAACGAATAGAATTTAGACAGGTTTGGGTACTTATATTAACCTTATCTTTAAGTATTAACTCTAAGTTAATTAGTTTAACTTTTACAATGTCTCTTTGTATTTTTATATAATATGGATAATAAACTTACTATATACATCCAAGCGACCCCCAAGTGGTCCATTAATGATGAACCTATCATGATATAAGTCTCTTGGCCGAATCTTAGATTTTTAGAAATTTAATATCAATTAATAATATAATATTTGTTTTAAAAACTCTTTTATGTCAATTTTGACACTATTCAATAGTTGATTTCTTTGAAACTCATAACAGATTTATTACTTCGAAAAATGTCAATTACATCAATCCTAATATATCTTATTATCCTAGAAAATTATTTTAATTCATTAAAAGTTTCATATTATATTTATTTGGGTATTTATAATATCAATTAATTTAATTTTTCACTATTTTAGTAATTACTGCATCATCATTGTGTCATAAATAAAATAAATTATTTAATGTCTAAAAATTATAAATAAAATATCATTATGTAGGAAATATTTTTATATTTCTAATGAATATTTATAATCTAAAATCCAACATATATAACCCTATGTAATAATTGTTTTGCTAAAAGATATATGCTTGTGTCATTTTTGTATTCATTTTAACTTAATTAAAATAAAGTGTCATTATCACTTACAAGTGGATCCATGGGGTCCCAAAATCGACCCAAAGATGCCTATGGTCGAACATGTATCAACCAATAATGCAAGGACACGTTTTAGGGTAATTTAGTATTATTATACTATTATTTTTTAACCCTTATTTACCGGATTTACCGTTAACCATGGTAAATAAAATATTTACCGCAGTAATTATTCAAAATGTCTGAAAATAAAAGTTATCTATTTACACAATTTGAACATCCTGATTCCAAATATGGAATCCATTTTTCTAAATTCAAAACACAGAAGTGGAAGAAATTAATTTAAAATAAATTTCCGCTGTCAAAACAAAAAGCGTGTTTTTAAGAGATAATAACTATCAAAAGATTGACACTTGTTTATGTTCGGTTTAATTGTAAAATTATGTCCAATGACCAAAATTATATTAAATGGTAAAAATATATTCTAAATATACTTTAAAACCACTCAAATTCATAATTTTCTCACTATTAATTATTTTGATTAAAAAAGTTGTTTTTAATTAAAATTTAGTAATTTTCACTATTCATCAAAATATGAAAGTTATCCGAAATGTACCAAAATTTCACCTTAAACTAAATTCGATATTCCGAATCCAAAAATGAAGTCCATTTTAAAATATAAAATATATATAATTTCAAAAAGTAGGTATTACTATTCATAACGGCTAGTTTGATTGGTTGTGGCGTGTGTTAAAACTCAAGGTTGCGTACAACACACGCTAATGTATTATTCAAAGAAAGTGTACCGTGGAAGCTTGGGATGTTTAAATTTAAATTTTTGATGTCCCCATTTAGTCAAAAAGTTTAAAATATTGTATTTAAAAAGGTTTCACTATTAAAAGTTGATAAAAGTGCAATACTGAAAATGAATTTGTTCTTGCATTATATCTAAGAAACTCATAATATGGATTCTAAAATTATAAGGATTATATAAAGTTTAAAATTTAGATAATACTATTCATAACCTCTTTTGAATGGATTTTTTTTGTAAGTCATGGTGTGATTGAACTCGGTGTTTCGTGTAGTGCAAGTTATTGAATTATTTTGAAGAAATAACACACTATGAAATCTTGGGGTGTTACATACATTTTTTGGAAATGGTTTAGAATCCCTTGTCTTTAGGGAAAAAACTTCACCACCTGATTCTCATCTAGAACCACCCCTAGTGGCTCTATTGAATGCAATACTTGGAGATGAAGATAAACCTATATCTATGGGAGAGGAAAGAAATATTCAAATTTAAGATGTGCACATAGTGAAAGAGTACATTGATGTATTTCCAGATGATTTACCTTGACATCCTCCAGAGTGGGAAATTCAGTTTTCCATTGAATTAATTCCTGGTGTAAGACCTATATCAATGACCCCATATAGAATGGCCACTATACAGCTAGTGGATCTAAAGAAAAAACTAGAATATTTGAGTGACAAAGGATTTATTTGACCTATTGTTTCTCTATGGGGATCCCCAGTCTTGTTTTTAAAGAAGAAAGATGGATCCAGGAGGCTATGAATTGATTACAGAGAAATCAATGCTATTACAATAAAGAATAAGTATCCTCTACCCCAGATTGATGATTTATTTGACCAACTTCATGGATCCTAATACTTTTCAAAGATTGAACTTCGATCCGGATATCATCAACTGAGTGTGAGGAAGGAATATATTTCAAAGACAGCATTTTGAACCAGGTATGGGCATTACGAGTTTATAGTGATGCCTTTTGGACTGATGAATGCACTATCTATTTTCATGGATTTAATGAATAGAGTTTTCAAGGAATATATTGATAACTTTGTTGTGATATTCATCGATGATATCCTAGTATACTCAAAAATCTATGAAGACCATGAGAGTGACTTGCGAGTTATTCTGGGAACTCTTAGAAGAAATCAATTATATGGAAAGTTTAGTAAGTGAAAATTTTGGCTTCAGTCAGTTTCTTATCTTGGTCATATTATCTCGAAAGATGGAATCCTAGTTGATCCTGTGAAGACAAAGGCAATCCATGATTGTCCCATGCCAACAAACATAACTGAGGTATGCCGTTTTATTGGCTTAGCATGTTATTATTGGCGTTTCATGCAGAATTATTCTTGATTGGATAAACCACTAACGAAGCTCACACGAAAAGGGTTAAATTTGTTTGGAAAAAAGATTTTGAAGAATATTTTGATGAACTGAAGAAAATATTAGTCAGTGCTCCTATATTGACTCTACCATCGGGGAATGATGGGTTTGTTATTTATGGTGATGCTTAAAAGAAAGGACTTGGTTGTGTCCTTATGAAAAATGACAGGGTTATTGGTTATGCATCATGACAGCTAAAAATTCATGAGAAAAACTATCCTACTCATGATCTTGATTAAGCTGCTGTAATCTTTGCTTTGAAGATATGGAGACATTATCTCTATGGTGTAAAATGTGAGATTTATACTGATCACAAGAGTTTGATGTATATTTTATCACAGAAAAAACTCAACAAGAGGAAAAGTAGATGGCTTAAACTACTCAAGGATTATTATTTCATGATATACTACCACCTGGGGAAGGAAAATAAGGTGGTAGATGCTTTGAGTTGAAAGTATCATGGGGTTTTGAACAAGATGGGAGTTGAAAGGGATCCTATTTTCATAGATCTAGTAAAGATAGATATGGGAATAACCATGGAAGGTGAAACATCAATGCTTTTTCAAATGTTTTCCAAAAAATCTTTACTAGAAAGGATAAAAAGTTCTTAGGCTGATGATGAGGAGTTTCAAAAGAAGATTAAATTTGTGAATGATGGGATATTGAGTGACTTTGTATATGAAGATGAAAATTTGAAATTTGGGAAGATACGTTGTGTTACCGATATTCCTGATCTAAAAAGGGAATTGTTGGATGATGCTCATAGTTCCAATTTCTCTATACACCCTGGTGGCACTAAGATGTATAGAGATTTGAAGGACCATTTTTTGGTGGGACAACATGAAGAGGGAGATTGCTGATTTTGTGTCAAGATGTATGGTTTGTCAACAAGTGAAAGCTGGAAGGAAATATCCTGGAGGAGTATTTCAACCTTTTCTCATACCTGAGTGTAAATGGGATAATATCACGATGTACTTTGTCATGGGACTACCAAAGACTCTTAGAAGTAACGATTCATTATGGATCATTGTTGATTTTCTTACCAAGTCGGCACATTTTCTTGCTATAAGAGAAGATCTACAACTTGAACATCTAGCAATACTATATATTAATGAAGATGTGAGACTTCATGGAGTTCCCATATCGATTGTTTCTGATCGTGATCGACATTTTACATCAAGGTTATGGAAAAGTCTCCAGAAGGCTTTCATTACTGAGATTTATATGAGTACCGCATATCACCCTCAAACTGAAAGACAGCCTAAAAGGACTATGAAAACTCTAGAAGACATAATGAGATCATTCTCTCTTGACTTCCAAGGTATGTGGGATCAATACTTGCCTTTGGTGGAATTTTCCTACAACAATAGTTTCCATTCTAGTATTCAAATGGCTCCATATGATGCATTATATAGAAATAGATGTCAAACTCCACCTTTTTGGGACAATGTTGGTGAAAGGAAACTTATAGGCCCAGAACATATTGAAGAGACCATGACAAAGGTGAAGAAAATACAAGCCCATATTAAAGCAGTCCAAAGTAGGATGAAGAGTTATGCTGACAACCGGATAAAGGACGTGGAATTTCAAGTGGGAGATCATGTATTTCTGAAAGCATCTCCATGGAAGGGTGTCTTAAGGTTCGGTAAGAAAGGGAAACTGAGCCCTAGGTACATCGGACCATTTTAAATCTTTTGGAAAATCGGAGTTGTATCTTACCGTTTAGCGATGCAGCCAAATCTCTCCAGAGTTCATGATGTGTTCCACGTATCATTGTTAAAGAAATAAATGCCAGACCCAATGCATTTACTAACATGTGAAGGAATAGAACTGGAATTGGATTTTTCATACTGTGAAAAGCCCAATAGGATTATTGACACAAGGGAGCAGGTATTGAGAAATCAAACAACTCATCTAGTAAAGGTTCTTTGGAGAAACCATTATATGGAGAAAACAACATGGGAACCAAATTATTTCATGAAGAAGAACCACCCACATATTTTTGGTGGGCTATGTACATAAAATTTCGAGGATGAAATTTTTGAAGGAGGGAATAATGTAGCACCCCAAACATTTTATGGTATGTTTATGTTAAATACATTCTATTAATCATTGTGTTCCTTCGAAAAAATACTAGGTTATTTAGGATGTTGTCAAAACCTATCAATTAAATATAAAGTTTCAACTTCTATGTTTTGAATTTCGAAAAATGGTCATCTTGAGTTGTGATCAGTAAGTCATTTAGAGTCTGATAGAACAAACTTAATTTTTGTTGAATAGTTAAATACCATTATGAATAGTAATATGAATAGTAATATGACCCTTATGAATAGTAAATAATAATATTATTTCATTTTCTTAAGGAAATAAGATAATGAGATCTTAATTAGTTTTTGAATGAGAAATAAAACTAATTACACTTTAAGATTGTTATTTTTCGAATTAACTATGAATTTATTTAAAAATTAAATTAATAATATTAATAAAATTATTTTAGAAAAATGGATTTCACTTTTGAATTCTACATGTTGAAAAATTGTTACGGTGAATTTTAGGAATTTTTCTGAAACATTTGATTTTTCAGTGAATAGTAAAAAATACGGTTTTTAGTTTCGGTGTGTTTATGACATCATTAATGATGAAATAATTATGTCATAAATCTGTTAGACTTGTGTATAGTCAAATAATATGTGAGGTGTCCCAATTGGATTATACCATGGGAAAATACCATGGGAAAGCCCATGGTTTTTCAAAAACCACTCATGAGGTATCCCATGAAATTTATTAAAATAATCCCTCACTTTTCCTATAAATACCAACTCTTCCCTTCATTGAATTCATTCCCAATTCTCCCTAAACGAATTTCTGTCCCCATAACTTTAATATTAGTCCTCCCACTCTTTTCTCAAGCCCCCAAGGTCCCAGCCTTCATGTTCTAAGGGTTATTCTACAAGGTACGAAAATTCATAATTTCTTTTATTTTTCCTTTCAAGTTCTCTTTTATGTGGTATATCTTTCAAGTTTCCATATCATGTTCTTATTTTTCTTCTTATTCTTTATATAATATATATTATGATTAATTTTTGGATAGGTGACCCTTGTCCCCTCTCTTTTTAATATTTTCTAAAACCATGTTTCCTCGCCATTAGGGTGCCGAACTTTTGTAAGAAATTTCGAAATTATTCTTTTATCTTGAGTTCTTTATTTATTATTTCTTCATATATTCTTACCCAAGAGGAATGAAATCTCTAGAATATTTTATATTCTGTATTTTCTCATGTTCATGATAAATTCATCATCCATATTCTTCTTTTCCCCACTTGTTCAAGGAATTAAAAACATTGTTTGTGATGTGTCGAATTACCGACATCGTGGACGATGTGATTTCAATTTTCAATAATTCTTTAAAGTCTGGTCATGAAACCATTTATATGGTTGAACCAGGTTAAAATATATGTGTTATGACTCACCCATGTTTCTATAATTCTTTTGTACTCATGGTTCTAATTTATAAAACAAAATGAGGTTGTTGTTATCAATGAACCACTAAAATGATCTTAACAAACGTCATTAATGTTTTAACTAATGAATCATCATCATGGTATATAACCCAAAATAATTATAAGATCATTTATATCTCCATAATTTCGTTAATAATATGTATTAAAAAATCTGGATGTTTAACCATGTTTCAAATGAACTTCTATTCATGAAAACAAGTAACGAACCATGAAAATCAATGGAGAAAATGCTTCCAAAACATGAAAATTAACCAACTGAACCCATAGAAAGGACCATGAATGAACCTAATAATGTTATAATAAATCAATTAAATTTATAGGAGGTTCTAGACATATTAATTAATGAAGCTAAATTTGATTATTCAGGTCATTAAAACAAATTAAGAAAACACTCGAGCATAAGGTAAGGGGTTTCTCATCTCACTTTCATTTCTGTGAGATTTTCAATGTTTGCCACTTATTTCTTGTATGTTGTATATGTGTACTGGCATTTGATATATAATAAAATGATTCTATTTATATTAATGTTATTCAATGATTCATTTTATTCTCATTAAGTTCTGGTCATATGAATCGACTGATTACATTGTGGTAAGGGACTTTGTCACAGCTGCCATTTTCGTTGTGACTATCTTTCTATTGTGCACCTAATAATCCATATGTGGTGTAACTACTGCCCATTTGAGATCACATTTCTTTTGAAATTATATTTAAATTAAATATCCATAATCTCATGTCATGGATATGTTTGTTGTGTAAATCGTATACCATTTTACATACGGTGTTTATTTGGAAAGTTATTTTAATTATGAAAATATTGATGAATTCGTATACTCTACTCTATACAGATATTGAAAGGGAATATTTCCCTTTTATTGAATCAATGTATAAACAATGATTTGGAAATTCAGTGGTGGGTGGGGCCTGCTATAGCCCCTCGATGCATCAGTAGGTCTCATGAGGCAAAACAGTTTGGCGACAGACCCTTCGAGTTTGTTTCCAAAAATCAGACGGGTTTCTACCCACAGAACTAAACCATTTTAACAGTATTATGGTTTCATGTGCCAGATACATGACATATAATTAATAATAATTCTTTTTATTCATTATAATTTATTATTATTATCTATGATGTTTTCACTATGACAAAATCTATGGATGCAGTTTCTTTTTCAGTTTCTTAATGGCATTAGTTGTTTATTTATTCACTATGCCATATTGATTATGTCAGATTGATTGTTATTCACTTATTATTTTACTCATGATTCTGATATTTTTAACCCTTACTGATCATTTCATCTCACCCCATTCATTGACTACCTTCGACATGTGATGAAGAGAAGGTCTTTTTTTGAGTTCATGTGGATGCAGTTTTGAGTTTTTTGTTATGTATTGTATTTTGTAACCTTTTCCAATGTAATTTCAGTTACATCACCGTATCTAGTTTCTTCAAGAAAACTAAACTGATTGTTCCTTCTGGATTTTCATTCCTTCTAACCATGCCAATATCACAAGTAATGCTCCGGCTCAAGCTTAGAGGGGTTGGGGTGTTACAAATACAATTTTTATTAGATATTTTATTTTCATTTAAAACATAAATATTAAAAATTTATAATTATAATTCGAATAAATTAATTTTTTTCTATTTATCATATCAATATTTTATTTAGATTAATTTTTGGGATCTTTTAATGTAATTTTGGTTTTAGGTGAATAGAAAAAAAATATCATTATAAAAGAATGACTCAAATATTTTTGATAATTTTTTATATAAATATATATGTGTGTATATATATAAGTATGATAATAAATTAAAAATAAAATGATGTATTTACAAACCCAGTTATTAATGTTTTTGAAACTTCAGAAAAAAATTACCGTAAAGAACAAATTTAACTTCCTATATTGAAAATTAATTTTCATCACCTATAGAAATTAAATATTAAAAATGTATTTAATATTTTATATCATAATATTCGAATTATTTATAAATTTCACCTTCATTTTTAGTCATAAAAATTATATTACTAAGATTAATGTTAATTACAATTATAATGGTGAATTTTTTTTTTAGATTACTTTTTTTGTAACATCGTGTAATTTTTTTATAATAAATTAAAATAATAAATCCTAACTAATCAATATTATATTATTTTAATACATATATATAATTATATTAACAAATATTTAATGGTAAATTGATTTTAAATAATAATATAATCGTGGAATGGTTAAAATAACATTTTTCAACAAAAAACATTTTTTCCATATAAAAAATGTTTTAATTTAAAAGTTAATATTCTCTTATTTAGAAATTCCATTAGATTAAATTTATATTAAATTTAAATTTATCAAAGCCAAATTTTTAAATAGATATTATTTGGTTTCATACTAAAAAGAGGCTTGGGTCCCAAATTTAACAAAAAATTAGTCATTTCCCTCCCTAAAGGATTCTTTTATCTTTTCGAAAAGCATTACTTAGTCCATTCATTTTTATTCTTATATATCCTTCATCATTCTCTTGAATTTTTAAACATTCGAGCATAGTTTCTAAGGGATATTACTCTATATTAAAATATGACTATCTAAAATGATTTAACTCCTTATTTTAGGCATCCTTATGATATAGCCTTTGACTATGCTTTGATACTCGATTATGAGACCTGCTTCTTTAAAATGGGTTTTAACATGATTATGATCTATATTGGATTTTTTCATGTGGCATAAATATTTATGTACATATTAATATTATTAATGTCTTAATTTGGTAGAACTCAAATTCATTGGATAATTTTTATATCTCTTGAGATACCGTATATAATGGATGGGAAGTTAGTCTAAGAACACTAGGTTATATTGTCTTAGAGGTGATCGTTAACTTAAGTTCATGGTTCATGGGAGGCTATCCTAAAAAAAATATGTTATGCTATCTTTGTATTTATCCTTTACTATGGTTCATGGTCAGCTATCCTAAAAACACAACGTTATGTTATTTTGGGATTGATCCTTGAATTATTCTTTTGAAGTAATTTTTTCTGTTATTCCCATGTATTTATGATTCCATGATATATTAATATTATCTCCTCAAACCATGTTTAAGCAACTACCTCACACTCATTTGTTATAGTATATTTTTTTATATTTAGTTTCGTTCCTTCATGATTTAGGAACAAATTTTATTATTCCATGTTATATTCAATAATAAATTTATTACAATTCAAGTTATATCATATTCATATGATGTATCCCTTGATGACATGATGATATGTTTTCCCTTACTCACCATTTTATCTGACCCCCCTTCTTTTGTTTCACTTGCAGATGTTATAAAAATATGTCATACATATGATAAGTCTTGAATGGGGTATAAAATAATTTTAATATAGAGTAAATTTCACAAGTATTATTAAATAAGTGGCCTATGTAACTGGTCTTCGAAGAGACTAAACCAAATAGTTCTTCGAGTAATGCCTGGTTATTGTGAGTTGTACAAATTATAATTTTTTAATGATTTAAAATAAATTTTTCATTTACTTGTGTTTCATTAAATCTACTCCTCATCCATGATGTAAAATTTCCTATAGAATTACCCCATCCATATTGTCACATAACTTATGGAAATACCTATAATGGTTATAGTGTTACATATCTATTGAATACACCCATTATATTTATTTTTTACATTTAAAAATTATTCAAATGTACATTATTGTGCTAGAATTAGACTCATTTAATCAAATTTAAACTATAATCATGTCATTTATTCATTACAAATAACATATTTGATCATATGAACCATCTAATACTTTACCCCAAGTTTATCTATAAATGATTCAATATATCAAAACATATTTTTTACTTAGTTAACACATATTTTTATTCATGTCAACATAATTTAAAATTCAACAAAAGGTTTCAAAAATAACATCAGTGGTCATCCCATTGAAAATTGAATTTAAATATTGCAGTATCTATTGAGACTAAGAGGTTTTAAAATTATTTTTGGGTTATTGGATAATTTGTGAACATTAACATAGATTGGTTATTGTGTTTTCTTTTGTTTTCAAAACATAAATAGGTGAGTTACAGTAGGAAGAGGGATTATGTTTTACTATTAATTTATTGATCTTCAAGGGAACCATGACAAGTTATAAGGCCCAAGACATAAACCTTAATTAATCTTGAGTTATTAAAAGATTACACATTGAGGATCTTTTCAGGTTTAGAGTTTTAGAGAATTAGATCATAAAATATGCATTGAATACCACATTTAAACAAAGTGGTTACATAAAATATAGTACTCATTTTTTCCATCAGTGGAAACATATTTAAAATAAAACATGGATTATTTCTTGACACTTCATTGACACTATAATCACATCATGTACCTTTCCCTTGACCTGTGAAAAACATTTCAAAAACATGGGATGAGCATAAAAAGCTCAGTAAGGGATATAAAAGTATGAAATGAAAACATTAGTCCATGTATGAAATCATACTTTACTCAAAAAACATAATAACATTAACATACCTCATCAAATCATGAACAAATCATAGAAATCATAAGACATAAAGGTAACTTGAGGCATTCATAACATTCTTACATAGGGATTAACCCTCTTGGTTACGTTTGGAATACCCATCACAGTATATTCCCCAAATCTCTTCGGAGAAACCTTAACATTTAACTCCTTCGCGTTACTCAATGCATTGGAGAGCTATATCGGGCTCACCCGCCCTTAGTTTATCATGGAACCACCCGTCTTCAAAATAATGCCCAATAACCATAACATAATCGTATCTCATAAAACATGCATATAGGAAACATAACAATTCCACTTTTCAATCACAAGATATCAATACAACACATTGATATAAAAACATTATGAAAACCATTTTCAATACCAAAATAAAAGAAAATTAAAACATGGTATTTATTTTTCCTTTAAAAAAAGGTATGTCTTATAGAGGAATCCAAAACTTAAATAATGGTCACGGCGGTGGAGAAGTCATTGTCGCCGCATACGTATGGCAAAAAAACAAAAAAACATTCCTTTTTTCGTTTAGTAAAATGCTTCGTATATAAAATATATTCCTTTTGAATAAGCATAAAATTCAAAGGGGTTTATACACCGTATAAAATAAATTTGTGTATAAAACAAAATATGCCTCAATGAATGGAGATTGAGACAAAGTCCCTTACCTCGTATCCGACTTTACTTGATTGGTCTTTAATCTCCTGAATAATAAACTTGAGTTAATTTATACTTGCTTAAGAACCTTTTTCAAGTTCGTTATTCCATTTATATCATTTATTACCTTGTCATGAACACTATGTTATTATTTAAGTTTATAATGGTCGTTTTAACGATCATTGGTACTTGAGTCAAAAATGAACTTCTTATATTTACAAGTTGTTCACGTAGTCAAATATTCATTATCTCAAGAATGATATTCATGATGTAGTTGAAATATATATTATATATATCCATTATATTCATGAATTTATAATATTACATAATCATTTAGAGGTATGAAATGAAATGCATCTTTCATGGAGACGGTAAGTCGTACGTACGCATGAACACTACTTTCATTTCTATGTCATATTAATGGAATTAAAACTAAATGAGAGATATGTAGATTTTAATTCCAGAATTATATTCATCAGTTAGATGTAACATAAATCATATATATCCATTATATATATGTACTTATAATAGTACATTACATTTGGGGATAAGAAATGAAAATGCACCGTTCATGGAGACGGTAAGCCGTACATACGTATTAATGCTACTTTCATTTCTATATCATACTTTAATGGAATTAAAACATAATGATACATAATAGTATTATAATTCCAGTATGGTATCTTATATAAAATCATTAAATATATCCTTTATACGTACCACATATGGTATTAACGAATCAAATCACTTTGAGGGGGCGGTAGTCCGCACATCCTAAAATGAAGATATCGCATATACCCATAATGGAAGCCATAAAGGTATTCCATAAATGAAAAATACATAAGATTAAGGAAAAAATAAACATATTATATATCATATATAAATATAGTGACATCTTAATGTCCACCTTTTAAGGTGTTAGAAATATACTGAACAATCATCGTTTCGTGATGCAGAAATTCGCCATCCACAGAAACAGTATGTTCTTTAACCATTAGATGTAGGTGTATGTAAGTGTAGATCGAATGATTCTTATAAAAACATCCTAGTATATTTAAGATACTGGAGTTTTTTCAAAAGAAATGAATAAAAAGAGTTTAGGGGGTTGGAGAAGCAAAATAAAACATAAGAACACAAGAGAAGACACTACCTTTAAATCGGGTAACTCTTTTTGATTTGAGCTCAAAGGCTTCCTTGGGAAGAATTCTACCCAAAGTGAGGCTTCCAGGAGTAATAGATAGATGTGGAGAGACAAAATGAGCAGGGGTTGGTCGAGCCAAAGGCATGAGAGGTGTGGGTAAGGAGGTAGAGGTGGGGGCCTTTTATAAGAGGAGAGGAGGGGCACTCTTGGAAAGTTACAAAATGTTACTTTATTTTTAAATGAGTTTCGGATTTTAAAGGTCCCACATTGATGAATTTCAAGGATAATGTGATAAGGGTTATAAATATACTCATACAATATGTTTTTGACATGTTTAGGTCTTATATTTTATATTATCTTTTCATTTTATTTAAATCATTAAATAATGAGGTAATCGTTGCATCATCATGATGTCATAAATAATTTAATTTATATAATGTCTAAAGATTATAAAAAAATAATATGATGTAGGAAATAGTATTTTATTTACAATTAATATTTATAGTCCAAAATATCATTTATGTGGACAAAATTAAAAATGTTTTACTCATGTGATACATTCTTTGTTATATTTAACTTTCTTTAAAAATAAAAAGGTAAAAAGTCACTTTTACACAAAAGTTATTCCATGGGGTCCCCAAGTTTGGCACAAGGCATCCCATGGTCGTCCATGAGACAACCAGTAGCATTAGGACATATTTTGGTGTCATTTTGTATTATTATGATATAATTTTATTATCCTTAACTACCCGATTACTCATTAATCAAGATAATTAAAGATAATTACCGTCGTTACTATTCATAATGTCCAAAAACAAAAGAGTCTTGATTACATAATTTGGACCTTATGATTCCAAATATGTAATCCATTTTACCAAATTCCAAACACAGAAATTTAAATAATTTATTTAAAAATAATTCTCGTGGTCAAAACAAATAGCGGGTTTTTTTGAAACAATATCTATGAAAAGATTGGCATTAGTTTATGCCCAATTCCAAAGTGAAATTAATCCTAATGACCACCATTGGATTAAATGGTAAAAATATATTCATATTATACTTTAATAACAATTAAAAAGATAACCTAACTATATAATTAAATTAGATGAAAAATTAGTTTTGATGTAAAATGTAGTATTTTTCACTATTCATTAAAAAATAAACATTGTCAGAATAATACCAAAAATTTATCCATTGTAAATTTCAATGTCCCAATAATAAAGAATATGTTTATTTTGACAAATAGAGATTATAAAATTTTCAAAAGTTTGATTTAAAAATGGTTTTCTATCAAAAGACAGTAAAACAATCTTTTAAAAAATATTAGGTATTCCATGCTTAAGATTGGATTTATTCTCATTTTAAGCCTCTAAAACACTATCTAATTTATAAATAGACATAGATAAAAATATCTATTATTAATTAATTAGTTGGGATATTACATTCTTCCCCCCTTTAGAAAATTACATCCCCGCAATTTATTTACTTATCGAATAAGTGAGGATATTTATCCCTCATTGCATTTTCATATTCCCATGTTGTCTCTTCAATCATGTGGTTTTTCCACAAAACCTTTACCTGATGAATCACCTTATTCCATAAAACATTCTCCCTATTGTCAAGAATTTGAACTGGTTATTCCTCATAAGATAGATTCTCTTCCAACTGAACTACCTCTGGACTCAAAATATGAGATGGATCTGGCATATACTTTCTCAACATCGAAACATTAAAAACATTCTGTACCTGAGATAAACTCGGAGGTAAAGCCACTTGGTATGCAACTGATCCAACTCTCTCAAGAATTTCATATGGTCCAATGAACCTTTGACTCAACTTTCATTTCTTACCAAATCGTATCACACTTTTCCATGGTGAAACTTTGAGAAAAACATGATCACCTACCTCGAAAAATAGATCCTTCCTCCGGTTATCCGTATAACTCTTCTGCCTGCTCTGAGTTGTTCTCAGGTGTTTATGAATAAACTAAACATTTTATGCCATCTCTTCTACCAATTCTGGTCCCATCAACTTTCTTTCACCCACTTCATCCCCAAAAGTTGGAGTTCGACACCGCTTCCCATATAACGCCTCAAATGGTGCCATCTGTATACTGGAATGAAAATTGTTATTATATGAAAACTCAACCAAAGAAAGATGTTGGTCCCAACTTCCCTGATAATCCATCGAACAAGCACATAGCATATCTTCCAAAGACTGAATTGTTCGTTCTAACTGCCCATCTGATTGAAGATGAAAAGTTGAACTAAAATTTAATTCAGTACCCAATGACTTCTGAAGGCCTTTCCAAAATATAGAAGTGAACCTGGGATCACGGTCAGATACAATGGATAGAGGAACTCCATGTAACCAAACTATATCTTTAAGATACAAACGGGAAAGTTGATCTAGGGAAAAATTATCTCGTATAGCAAGAAAATGAGAAAATTTAGTCAAGCAATCAACAATAACCCAGATTGCATTATTACCTCGAGACGTCTTCGGTAATCCCACAACAAAGTCCATGGATATATTCTCCCATTTTCACTCTGGCACTGGTAAAGGCTAAAGCATCCTTTTCTGTAATTTCTACTCTGCTTTAAACCGTCAACATGTCAAACACTTCACAGTAAAATCAGCAATATCTCTTTTCATTCCATCCCACAAGTAATACTCCCGCAGATCTCTGTACATCTTAGTACTGCCAAGATGAACTAAAAACAAAGAACTATGAGCTTCACATAACAACTCTCTCTTCAAATTTGAATCACAAGGCACACATAATTTCTTCCCAAATCTCAAAACACAATCATTATCAATTTTGAATTCAGGCAACTTACCCTTCTGAACCAGTTCTGCCTTTTTCTGCAACTCACTATCTTGCTTCTGTGCTTTCTTGATTCTGTCTGATAGAGAATATTTCACTGATACCTGAAACAAAACAGAAGAACATCCTACACCAAAAACTTCTATGCCAAGGTTCATCAAATCCTTAACCAAAGGATCACATTCCAAACGCAACATTGTTAATGAAGCATTACTTTTTCGACTCAAAGCATCAACCACTTTATTTGCTTTTCCCGGATGGTAATGAATTGTACAATCATAATCCTTTATTATTTCTAGACATCTCCTCTGTCTCATGTTCAATTCTTTCTGAGTGAATATATACTTTAAACTTTTTTGATCAGTATATATTTCACACTTTACTCCATAAAAATGATGCCTCCAAATTTTTAAAGCGAAAACAATTACAGCTAATTCCAAATCATGTGTAGGATAATTTACCTCATTATTTTTCAACTCACGTGAAGCATAAGAAATTACCTGATCATTATGAATTAGGATGCAACCAAGTCCTATAAATGAAGAATCACTATAGATAACAAACTCCCCATTCCTGGAAGGTAGTGCCAAAACTAGAGCATTCACCAATCTTCTTTTCAGTTCCTGAAAACAATCATCACATTCTTTTGTCCAGATAAACTTAACACCCTTCCGAGTTAGATTATTCATTGGACTAGATAAACGTGAAAAATTTCTAACAAACCTTCGGTAATAGACTTCCAAACCAAGGAAGCTATGAATATCAGTTACATTTGTGGGTCTTGGCCATTCTTCAACAACCTTTGTTTTTGCAGGATAAACTATTATTCCATCTTTAGAAACAATATGACCAAGGAAAGAAATTTGTTGCAACCAAAACTCAGACTTGCTAAATTTCCCATACAATTTCTTTTCTTTAAAGGTTTGCAAAAGAAACCTTAAATGACTTTCATGCTCCTCTTTGCTTTTAGAAAACACCAAAATATCATCAATGAAAACAACCACAATCATATCCAAGAACTCATGGAAAATTTTATCCATTAAGTCCATGAATACAGCAGGTGCATTGGTTATCCCAAAAGGCATTACTAAAAATTCATAATAGCCATATCTTGTACAGAATGTGGTCTTCGGAATATCTTCTTCCTTTAACTTCAACTGATGGTACCCCGATATGAGGTCAATCTTTGAAAAAAACTGAGCTCCCTGAAGCTGATCAAACAAATCATCGATATGAGACAAAGGATACTTGTTCTTAACAGTGATGTTATTCAAGACTCTATAATCAATGAAAAGTCTCATTGAACCATCTTTCTTTTTAACAAATAAAATAGGATCACCCCATGGTGATGTGCTTGGTCGAATTAAACCTTTCTCTAATAAATCTTGCAATTTCTCCTTCAACTCTAAAAGTTCAGTTTGAGCCTTTCGATAAGGGGGTTTTGAAATTGGCTTAGCATCAGGAACTAAGTCAACAGTAAATTCAACTTCCCGATCTGGTATTATTCCAGGCAACTCATCAGGAAAAACATCAGGATACTCATTTACCACTGGCACATCATTAATCTGAACAGTTCCTTTATTTTCAACGATGTGTTCAAGGTAACATTCATTTCCATCTTTTACAAGTTTCTCAGCCTCTTGATATGTTATCAACAGTAAGGGTTCATTCTTGTAAAAAAACTGAAAGTCTTTCTGAAAAGAACTTTCTTTAGCTCTACAGTCAATATTATCATGGTAAATAGAGAGCCAATCCATACCCAGGATAACATCAAACTCTACTAGAGGTAAAATAATAAGGTTTGCAAGTAGGTTCATTCCACAGATAAGGATAGGGATATTCTTATAAATTCTTTTTGCCTCAACATTTCCCCCAGGTGTTTTTACCACAAGTTCAGGAGTCATTTCTTGATATGGTATTCCCATTTTACTAGAAAAGGTTTCAAAGATGAAAAAATGTGTAGACCCCCAATCAAACAACACACTGGCATAATCTGAAAAAACAAACAAAGTACCTGATACAACTTCATTTGTTGGCCCGACATCTGCTGAAGTAGTTTCAAAGGATTTCACCACCCCTTTCTGCTTGTAGTCTAACAGCTTCCCATCACTCAAGCGCTTTGTCGGACACTCATTTTCATAGTGACCTATCTCATTTCACTTAAAACATTTCACTAACTGTAAATAAAATTTGGTCTTACCATCACCTTGATCTTTTTCAGTGCAATCATGAGCCTTATGTCCCATCTTACCACATCGGTAGCACTTTCCATAATTCAAAAGACATTCCCCAGCATGCCTTTTACCACATTTATCACAAACTAGAAACTTAGTTTTCTTACCGTCAGACCTTTTTGAAGAATTTTTTCATTTCTCCTGCCACCTCGGTCTCTTCTTCTGTTGGTTGTTATAGAACACTTGATCATCGGAAAACTCCATTTCCACCTTCTCAGAACATCGAACATGCTTTTCATAACTTTTTAACTCACTAGAAGCTAATGCCCTTCGATATTTTGGCTTTAATTCTGAGTAAAAACGATTGATTTTACTATCAAGGTCTCGGATAAAATTTGGAGCATACCTTGCCAATCAAGTGAACCTTTCTTCATAGGCAGCCACTGAGTCTTCCTCTTGCCTCAATTCCAGGAATTGTTTTTCCATCCTAAGTCGAACAACCTTAAGAAAATACTTCTCAAGAAACATACCATTGAATTCATCCCAGTCGAGAGCATCAATCTCATCGGCGTCCCTGATATTTTTAACCATCGACCACCACTGATCTGCTTCACCCTCCAAACGGTAATTAGAAAGACTAACCTTTTGATTGTCTGAACACCCCAAGACATCGAAAATATTCTCCAGTTCTTTAATCCACCCTTCAGCTAGCACAAGGTCGGATGATCCTCTGAATGATGGGGGATGTTGCCTCATAAAATGTTCCACCACTAACATGTTCCTCTGCGGTTGATCTGGCTGATCTCGTGCATGGATAAAACCACCATTTATCACTGGAGTCAACTGCGTCACTACTGCAACAAACTGTTCAGTTCCAATTCCAAGCATCTCAGGATGCTGATTCGGAAGGTTATTTCCTTCTGTATGCCTTCCTAACACTGCTACTCTATTTCCTCTACGGAAAACAATTCTGAACAAACATGTCTTAGATGAAGCAACATGGTAATCTTGAAATGCTATATCATTTCAATCTGACCATATAAAAAATATTTTTGGATAATCATTTAAGAGAATTCTAACTCCTAAAGTTATCTAAACCGACCTCTGATACCAACTATAAGTCCCTAGCCTTAAACCTTACTTAATCTTGAGTTATTATAAGATTACAAATTGAAGATCTTTTCAGGTTTAGAGTTTTAGAGAATTAGATCATAAAACATGCATTACATACCACATTTAAACAAAGTGGTTACATAAAATATAGTACTCATTTTTCCCATCAGAGGAAACATATTTAAAATAAAACATGGATTCTTTCTTGACACTTCATTTACACTATCATCACATCATGTACCTTTCCCTTGACCTGTGAAAAACATTTCAAAAACATGGGATGAGCATAAAAATCTCAGTAAGGGATATAAAAGTATGAAATGAAAACATTAGTCCATGTATGAAATCATACTTTACTCATAAAACATAATAACTTTAACATACATCATCAAATCATGAATAAATCATAGAAATCATAAGACATAAAGGTAACTTGAGGCATTCATAACATTCTTACATAGGGAGTAACCCTCTTTGTTACATTTGGAATACCCATCACAGTATATTTCCTAAATCCCTTTGGAGAAACCTTAATGTTTAACTCATTCGTGTTACCCAATGCATTGAAGAGCTATATCGGGCTCACCCGCCCTTAGTGTATCACGGAACCACCCGTCTTCATAATAATTCCCAAGAACCATAACATAATCACATCCCATAAAACATGCATAAAGGAAACATAACAATTCCACTTTTCAATCACAATATATCAATACAAGACATTGATATAAAAACATTTTGAAAACTATTTTCAATACCAAAATAAAATAAAAGTAAAACATGGTATTTATTTTTCCCTTAAAAAAAGGTATGGCTTGTAGAGGAAGCCGAAACTCAAATAATGGCCACGGCGGCAGAGAAGTCGTTGTCGCCGCATACGTACGACAAAAAAACAAACAAACATTCCTTTTGTCATTTAGTAAAATGATTCATATAAAAAAATATTACTTTTGAATAAGCATAAAATTCAAAGGGTTTTATACACCGTATAAAATAAAGTTGTGTATAAAACAAAATATGCCTCAATGAATGGAGATTGAGACAAAGTCCCTTACCTCGTATCCGACTTGACTTGATTGTTCTTTAATCTCCAGAATAATAAACTTGAGTTAATTTCTACTTTCTTAAGAACCTTTTTCAAGTTCATTATTCCTTTTATATCATTTATTACCATGTCATGAACACTATGTTATTATTTATGTTTATAATGGTTGTTATAACGATCATTGGTACTTGAGTCAAAAATGAACTTCTTATATTTACAAGTTATTCACGTAGTAAAATATCCATTGTCTCAAGAATGATATTCATGATTTAGATTCCATATATATCATATATATCCAGTATATATATGCATTTATAATATTAAATAATCATTTAGAGGTAAGAAATGAAATGCACCGTTCATGGAGACGGTAAGCCGTACGTACACATGAACACTACTTTCATTTCTATGTCATATTAATGAAATTAAAACAAAATGAGATATATATATATTTTAATTCAAGAATTATATTCATCATTTATATGTAACAAAAATCATATATATCCATTATATATATGTACTTATAATAGTACATTACATTTGGGGATAAGAAATGAAAATGCATCGTTCATGGAGACGGTAAGTCGTACGTACGCATGAACGCTACTTTCATTTCTATCTAATAATTTAATGGAATTAAAACATAATGATGCATAATAGTATTATAATTCCAGTATGGTATCATATATAATATCATGAAATCTATCCTTTATACATACCACATATGGTATTAACGAATCAAATCACTTTGAGGGGGTAGTAGTCCGCACTTCCTAAAATGAAGATATCGCGTATACCCATAATGAAAGCTATAAAGGTATGCCATAAATGAAAAATACAGAAGATTAAGGAAAACATAAACATATTATATATCATATATAAATATAGTGATAACTTAATGGCCACCTTTTAAGGTGTTAGAAATATATTGGACAATCATCGTTTCGTGAGGCAGAAATTCGCCATCCACAGAAACAGTATGTTCTTTAACCATTATATGTAGGTGTGTTTAAGTGTAGCTCTAATTATTTTTATAACAACATCCTAGTATATTTAATATAATGGAGTTGTTACAAAATAAATGAATAAAAAGAGTTTAGGGGGTTGGAGAATCAAAATAAAACATAAGAACCCAAGAGAAGACACTACCTTTAAATCGGGTAACTCTTTTTCATTTGAGCTTAAAGGCTTCCTTGGGAAGACTTCTACCCAAATTGAGGCTTCTAGTAGTAATAGATAGATGTGGAGAGACAAAATGAGCAGGGTTTGGTCGAGCCAAAGGCATGAGAGGTGTGGGTAAGTAGGTAGAGGTGGGGGCCTTTTATAAGAGGAGAGGAGGGGCACTCTTGGAAAGTTACAAAATGTTACTTTATTTTCCAATGAGTTTTGGATTTTAAAGGTCCCACATTGATGTATTTCTAGGATAAGGTGATAAGGGTTCTAAATATACTCATACAATAGGTTTTTGACATGTGTAGGTCTTAGATTTTATATTATCTTTTCATTTTATTTAAATCATTAAATAATGAGGTAATCGCTGCATCATCATGATGTCATAAATAATTTAATTTATTTAATGTCCAAAAATTAAGAAAAAAATACTATGACGTAGTAAATATTTTTATCTTTACAATTAATATTTATATTACAAAAAATCATTTATTTAGACAAAATTAAAAATGTTTTACTCAGGCGATACATTCTTTTCTATATTTAACTTTCTTTAAAAATAAAAAGATAAAAAGTGACTTTCACACAAAAGTGATTCCATGGGATCCCCAAGTTTGGTACAAGGAATTCCATGGTCGTCCATGAGACAACCAGTAGCATTATGACACATGTTGGTGTCATTTTGTATTATTGTGATATTATTTTATTATCTTTAACTACCCGATTACCCATTAATCAAGATAATTAAAGATAATTACCGTCGTTACTATTCATAATGTCCAAAAACAAAAGAGTATTGATTACATAATTTGGACCTTCTGATTCCAAATATTTAATCCATTTTACCAAATTCCAAACACAGAAATTTTAATAATTTATTTAAAAATAATTCCCGTTGTCAAAACAAATAGCGGGTTTTTTTTGAAACAATATCTATGAAAAGTTTGGCCTTAGTTTATGCCCAATTCCAAAGTTAAATTAATACTAATGACGAAAATTGGATTAAATGGTAAAAATATATTCAGATTACACTTTAATACAAATTAAAAAGATAATCTAACCATATAATTAAATTAGATGAAAAAGCAGTTTTGATGTAAAATGCAGTATTTTCACTATTCATTAAAAAATGAACATTTTCAGAAAAATACCAAAAATTTATCCTATGTAAAATCAAATGTCCCAATCATAAATAATATGTTCATTTTGACAAATAAATATTATAAAATTTTCAAAAGTTTGATTTAAAAATGGTTTTCCATCAAAAGGCACTAAAACAATCTTTTAAAAAATATTAGTGTATTCCATGCTTAAGATTGGATTTATTCTCATTTTAAGCCTCTAAAACACTATATAATTCATAAATAGACATAGACAAAATTATCTATTATTCATTACTTACTTGGGATGTTACACAAGTATTGGTGAATATTGTAAAATCATCATCCATATGAGTGAAGCTGATAATAAATAGTTTTTGAGATCTTCCTCATAAATATCCTTGACCTTAAATGGGATGAAGGTAATCGACTATGATTAATAATTAGATTATGTGAGTAAATAAGATCAACCACATAAATGTTTCTATGTTTCTGTGGACTGTTTCCGTGGATTAGGCTCCCAATAAATGTTTTTATCTGACATTTAGTGATTTTATGATAACAACATGGATAGTATATATGTTTTGGTGATTCCCAAAATAGAATTATAAAATCTATTTTTTAAGACATTTAAGTATTATAAATAATATTTTTAGATAATGTCTCTGAAACAGTTTGAGATTCTGGGGCCTAGAGAGCCTCAGAATTGATAAATTTAAATATTAATATAAATCAAGGTCCACATGAATATATTTTCCGAATAAAAGGTTTTTCTATTGTTTGGGGCCTCATATGGAAAATTTTATGTCGTGATTATTTCCTGAACATGGGGTTTACCATAATTATGACATATAGTTGGTCAATATGAGGCGCTCGTTGGAAGGTGTCGGCGGGTGAGATAAATAATTCATTTTTTTAATTAAATAATTAATTGAACAAAAATATTATATGATTCTCTATTTTATCCTACACATAAATGATAAATTGGATATTTATCCTCCCACACTCAATAGGAAAACTGAGTGAAGGATAGACACTATCGAACTCCACCTTTAATGAAAATCAAGACTGGATTGGGGTGAAACAACTTCATGGAGTTTCTTTGGACCTAAGGCTTAAATGTTTTCACCAAAATGTAAGAAACTTTTTCGTTCTTAGTCTTGATTCTCATATATATGTTTCTTTATGGTTTAGAAACCTTTCAATAATTGTTATGGGCCCTTTGGGGTCCATCTGTGTATAATGGTGGGAAATGGGAGTTTCGGGGGGATTACAAGGAATTTTTTTTTGAAAATCAAAGTCAAAAGGAATGTAGTTAAGGAGAACAAGTCATGTGTTCTTACAGTTCAGGGAAGATTGATATTTGGTACTACACACTATGTACTCTTGGTACACACCATGTATTAGGACATGGTAATGTAACCATGTTCTTGTCCAGACACTTGATAGGGTATACAAGCACGACCTGGGTACATGTGCATAGCTAGGTAACTGGGAATAGACACTATACACAGCACAACCATAGTACATGGGAACAACTACTATATATGTGAATGGGTATAGATTCACAGGAACAGACATGGGTTGGCCTTGGTTAAAGAGTACAGATTATGTACTCCAAATTACATGTCATGTACTTTCCCTATGGTAGTTTTGAGCCTCTATTACTCTTAAACCAGTGGAATGTCATTTGAGTGGATTCCACCTTCCATTTAATTTGGGTGTGTTCCCACTTTCTAGCTTGGGTTGGTAGTCTACCCTTTATACTATGGAATGATATTTCTCATTTTTTCACCATGAGGGTTTGGTACGACATCCCATTCCAAACATAGTTCAAGATCCCCTAAGAGAATTAGATAAAGTATCCCTCCTTGAGGATCATATTTGATCCTCATTCCCTTCTTTCTTCCCTATGTGAGGGTTTTAGGAATCTTCATGACCATAATATGTGGGAATATGATCCCCTACCATGTCAGTTATTTTAGTTAGGGTTTTAGGAGTCCCCCTTAGGCCTTGGGTTAGATCTCCTATCATTGTATTGAGATCTTATGATTTAGAGTATTTATCTTCATCAAAGTGATGCTTGATGAGCACAATCAATGTTAGCAGGTTCCTAGAGTGAGTTCTCCATAGTGAGCGTTACTTTGGGTCCTTGAGAAGAATCATATGATATCTGTATGGTTGTGACCTCCTTGATACATAGTGTCTATTTTGAGTATATCATATGTTATTTTTTATTTTACACTTTTTCTTATGGTTTGATCTAATTGTTTCCCTTTAGTTTTCATTTGGTTATTTTTTTGGTGCCCACTAGGTATTTTTATACTCAGCACTACATGGGCTCTAATTTTCAATTTCAAATATTTTGTGGAAGACATTAATTTTTTATATAGTCCAAGTAGGATAAGGATTAGGTGGAGAATAGAAATCTATATAGAATATGGTTTGTTCTAGCAGTAAAATTTTCTAAAAAATCCCTCAAACTCAGCAGTTTTAACACTTTTATAGCTTTGGTGGGCCTGTATTTTACCCATATTCACTCTAGTATTTTATTCTTACTCTGATGTGATATATAGATTTATGCATGAATTAGTATCATTTTTATCTTTTTTCCTTTATGCTTGGTTTTGGTATTCATAAATGTGTGTATCTATATAGGTACCTAAGTAAAAGGCATCCCAGGTCTGTGATATTCCTAATAAATGTAGTAATTCGTCCCCAAGTAAATTGGAGGTGGGATTGGGGCGTCACCGTCAGCTTACCACTGGCTATGTTGGACTTGGTGGGTCAGGTGATGATAGAGTGGTATCAGAGAAGTCGATTCTGCCTTATGACCAAATTTTGGGTTTTCCTAGCTTTGAGGGTCAATTTGAATGTTTTTAAGATAGTTTTAAATTCCATAGAGGTCATATTTCAGGATAGGTAACCACATGTTGGTGAAAGAAAATTATGTATACATGCACTAGGACTATGATAACATGCTCATTGACTAGTTATATAAAGTCATGGGTTTTGGGGAAAACATTGGTACATGAATCATATAGAACTATTTTATTATTTCCATTCCATTATTGATTCACCTCCCTAGATATACTCTTTGACCATGGTGTGTCTCTTATATATCATGATTCCCCCACATCAACATCTTGTTAAGATTACATAGTTTTATTGTAATGATTATCCACCTTAAGTTGAGGCTTTGGTATAGGGACTTTTGTTATATGTGATACCTCTATGTGGTTTTTTAGAATTTACCCCACTCATTGGGTATAAGATATTTTTATAAGTAATAGTAGAGGATATGGATAGGCTGAATGCACTTATGGAGTTTCATCTATAAAAACCCATCAGTTCTTAGGGTGAGTCAGACCCATAGGATGAATAATATTAGATTGAGGAAATTACACAAGTTTTTTTTGTCTTTTTATCAGACCTCCTGATCAGATGGTGGTCCCAGAAGTGATCCTTATCCAAGGATCTATAGGGATATAGTTTTTTTGGTGATCTAGATGCATGATTAGATGGAACTCCATTTGAAATATTTTTAATGGATCTTTAGAGAGGATTTATACACAACTATAGTGAGATTGTTGTGTATCTTTGATCTTCTAGAGCTCTATAATGGTAGTATGATAGTTGATAAGTATGATTTGAGGTTCAATATCCTCTCAAGATACTCTATATATATGGTATGAGATTATTTCCTCCAATAAAAAACTTCCAGGAGGGGGCTTCATCGATATATCTGGGATAGAGTGATATCTATATGCATTCCTACTTATGTTGGGGTGATTGAGAAAGCCTTGGTAGTAGAGATATTCTTAGAAGATTATCCATTTTTTGTTAGTGATAGAAGTTGGTACCCAAGAGTTGAGTCTTTGGATGTTGTTATGCAATGGTAGTCCAAGGAGATTGGGTGTTCTTGGAGTTTCTAGATACAGTATCATGATAGAGGTTATACTAAATAGGGCTCATGGGATGGTTTGAACAAACCAATGGAGAGTTGGTGAAACTCTTACGATGATCATGGGAATCTTACTAGGGATTGTTTGATAATTGTGTTAAAGACAAGGAGACAGTTGTGGGGGTACCTAGGTAAAGGCATTAGTTTCATCTGGGAGGTATGCGTGGTGGAATACATGGAATAGGATCTGCAATAGTGATAGGAGGTGGCCAATAGAATGAGTTGTTTCCACCACCCCCCCCCCAGGTGGTACTCACCAGACTGATGGAGGTGTTTTATAGGGATGATTGTAGGTTCTGGCAATGTAGATCGTTGACCTAGAGGCTCTAAGAATGATATTTGGTTTTATCCATGTATTTTATACCTTATTTAAAACATTTATAGGCCCAAGTGTGTTCCATTATTTTCTTTTCACATCCCGAATATGGTATCTATAGAGTAAAATTGATCTTGTGGTATGAACAGTAAGTTTGGATACTCCTACTAGATGAGATTCATTGATCATGCGCATTTTTTAGAGTTTGACCAAACCTTCAGAAATGATAGCTTCTTATGGTATCATTTCATAGAATATATTTGGCCTTATGATTTAATTTTAGGTATGGATTGTTAATTCATAGTTCATGCACATATTGACTATTATATGTGGAGGAGTATCTATATTGATAGATTAATGTTTTCCATCCTCAATCATAAGGATGTTTAAGCTAAGCCAAATGTGATCATGTGAAGGATTATAAAAATTATCGCTCACCATATGAATAGTATTATCCTTATTGTGGCATTTGTTACTAGCAGCTAATTACCGATAGTATTGGTGAATTATGATGATGTCTTCCCTAAAGAAATTTATGGCTTACATCCCCACCATGATATTGAATTCTATAGAGAATTGAACCCAGGGAAGACCCCAATATATACACCAACATATCGAATTGATCTCATGGTGCTTCATGAGATAAAGGTTGAAATGGAGGATTTATAGATGAATGGATTTGTTAGACCAAGTATATCAGCCTAGGAGGCACTAGTTTTGTTCCCCAAGAAGGAGGATGGGAGCTTATGGTTGTGTGTTGATTACCATATCCTAAATCAGAAGACAGTTAAGAATAATTATTCACTTCGAATAATCTATGACCTCTTGATTAGTTTATAGGGGTGATATATTTCTCAAAGACTGAACTCGTGTTAGGTTATAAACATCTACATGATCATGATGAGGATACACCAAATATATAATTCCAATGCCTCTACATTCACTATATGTACATGGTGATTCCTTCCAGTTTAAATAATACTCTATCAAAGTTTATGGGACACTAGCACCGGATCTTTCAACCCTTATTTTTCCATTTTATGGTAGTCTTAATCAATGATATCATACTATACTTGTCTTCTGTGGAGGATTCTGTGAGATACCACAGGATAGTTCTGGATGTATATTGAGAGAACTGGATTTATTGAAAGCTCTGAAAGTGTTAGTTATGGATTTGAGAGTTCCACTTTCTAGTATAAGTCATCCCGAAAGAGGGAGTAGTAGTTGATTTGGCCAAGGTTGAGTTAGTGTTAGCTTGTGATCCACCCAAGATAACAATAGAGGTGTATAGTTTCCTTGGTTTGGTAGGATACTATAGGTGGTTTTCTCCCAATTTATAAAGGATCACGTAACCTTTACTTCTTTGAATAGAAAGGGGAAGCCTTTATGTGGATAAATAGGTGCTATCAGGATTTGAAGGACTTGTGATAGAGGTTTATGAGTTCCACAATCTTGATAATACTAGAGGAGGGTGATGAGTACATAGTGTTCCGCGATTCCTTTGAAGTTGGGAATGATTTTTTTTCTCATGAAAAGGTAGGAAGTTAATACCAATGTTTTCAGCAATTGAGACCACGTGAATGGAATAACGTAAGGCATGATTATGAAATAGTATAAATGATCTTCAATCTAAATATGTGGTGACACTATCTTATGGGTGAGATTTTTATCATATATTCTGATCACAAGAGTCTCAGGTATATCTTTAAATATAAAAATATGAACTTGATATAGAAGAGATGGCTAGAGTTTATTTATGATTATGAATTTAAGATAGTCTATACTCTCTACAAGTGAAATATAGAGAAACATGATCTCATAAGGATATATTTTTTCTAATTTTTTAGTGAGGTGATAGATTAATTGGTCTCATTACAATTTTCCTTTTTATATGAGGATGATACAACATACCATGAGTCAATGCTTCTTACTCCATTACTTCTGCATCATGTTATGGAGGATTAACATGGAAATAATAACTGGGGGACCTTGTGCACATATATATTCAATTGATTTGATCCTGATGGATTTTTTTAATGGTGGTGAGTATTTAATCCTTTTATGAGGGAAGATGACAGTACCAGAGATACTGTGAGAGAAGGTATTGAGGTTCTTTTCTTCATCCTAGTTAGAGGTGAATCATGAATTGGAAAATATTTAACTTTTCGTTAAGTGTTAATTATGAAGGATATAAATAAATAAGTGTGTAATATAGTTTGTCTCTTGATGCCTCACATTTCCATAGGTGAAGCCTAAGCACCAGGTTCTAGTTAATTTGGATAAAAACCCTAGAGGTTCCAAAGTGAAAGTTGGACGGTATATCAATATACTTCATAATAAGGCTTCCATGATCAAGTGGAGGTAATGAATTTATCTGGGTGATTATTGACTAGATCACCGGGTGATACCACTTCCTAGTTATTCGATTTTGGAGTTCATTATATAATTATGGATAACTTTATATATAGTAGATAGTGTGGATTCATGGAGTTCAATGGATGATCATTCCACACTGTGTTTCTTTATTTACTTCATGATAATGGAGAGGATTATAGGTTTCCATTGGGAATCAGTTGTGTTTGAACATGGAATTTCACTCCTAGACAATCATTCTAATAAATAAGAACATTCAGGTTATAGGGGACATGCTTTGGGCTTTCAATTTAGAATTTAGAAATAGTTGACAGCATCACCTACCCATTGTGGAGATTTTGTATAACAACAACTACCACTCTATTATCATTATGGAACAATTTTAGGCTATGTATGAGAGAACCTAAAGGTATCCACTATACTAGATTGAACCAATAGAGTCAACACTTATGGTCCCAAACAAGATTCGAGAAAATACAATGAAGGTTCATATCATCTCTGAGTGGATGAAGACTACCCAGGGTTTGTGGGATGTTGTATGTAGACAAATGAAGTAGATTTTTGGTGTTATATGAGGGAGACCATGTTTTTCTAAATATATCACCTCAATTATGATTGAATATATTTATCTAGGTTAGAAAGTAATATTTGATGTTTAATAGTCATTTCCATAGACTATGTAGGGTTAGTGAGGTGGAGAAAATCTTGGCCCTGACATTACAGTTATACATTCTACATGATATATTCCACATGTCACACCTAAGGGGGTATGTGAAAGATGTGTCATATGTGATCAACTGATGAGAGCTAGATATCATGTAAGGGTTTAACTTTTTGGATTACCTTGTAGATATTTTGGATTGATAGGATAGGATCCTTTATGGGTGAGTTATTCCTTTTTATTGAGTTTTATGGAAGCATGTGAACTTGTCCGGGAGAACCTAGGATCATGATAATCATATGGAGACTTAGTCCCCTCACTTGTTTGAGTTGGATTTTTTTTTCAATACCAAAATACCTTAGGTTGGGAGAATTTAGAATCTCTATTTCTTCTTTGAAATTTTTTGGAAAATTATAAAGAATAATTTTGGATCTAGGGGCTGAGATGGCATGAGATTCTGGGGTCTATAGTGCCTTTACAATGATATATAAAAATATTAATATATGTTAAATTCCACGCAATTATAATTTTACAAAAAATATTTTCCCAATTTTTGGGTCCATTAATAGGAAATATATGTCCATGATCATTTTTATGACATAGGGTAAACCCCAAGACTCAACATAATGATAGTCATCATTGAGCGCTTAGTGGAAGACAATGGCATATATGAGAAATATATTATTTAATTAATTAAATAATAAAATGAATAAAAATACTCTCCCCCATCCTCTTATATCTTATTAATAGAAGAGAAAGTGGAGGATACTCATTCTACACTTGAAATATGATCCAACCAAATGAGAGGAACTATCGGACCTCATATTTGGTGGAAATCTAGACTAGATGGGGATCAATCACCTTCAGGGATATAATTTAGATAGAAAACATCGGTGTTCTCACCATGGTATAGGTATATTTTTTAGTTTTGAGTCTTAATATTGTATATGTGTTTATTTAATGTTTTGAAGACTTTTTAATTCCTTATAAGGACCCTCTATGTTCGATCTATGCATAATTGGATAAAAATGATGGTTTTGGAAGGATCATAAAGCATTTCCATTCAAAAATCTTGAACACATGGCATGTAGTTTCGGAGCTAAAGCCATGTGTTCTTCCCGTTCTTGGAATTTTGATATTTGGGACTACACACCATGTACTCTGGGTGTATATTCTGCATTAGTACATGGTTATGTGGGTAAATTCATAGAAAGACATCAGCTAGCGTATGAGAACATATACACAACATGGTACATGGACATGACCTGGGAACACAGGCAAGGCCACATACCCAGGCAGGGCGGTTGTACATGGAACAACCATAGTACACAAAAATGACTAGTGTACATGGGAATAGTTTCATGGGAATAGACATGGGTAGGTCTGAGATTGTGATTACATTCCATGTACTCCAAATCATGTATTGTTTATATTCTTAGGGACAGTTTAGATCCTTTATTATTCTTGGTCCATGGGAACATTAGTTGGGTGTGTTCCCTCTTCCACGTCAGTTGAATGTGTTTCTCTATTCCAGATAAATTTTGGTGAGTTCCATTTTTACCATATAAATGATTTTTATCAGTCCATCCCTATGAGGATTTTGTGAGACATCTAGTTTCATTGAATGTTTAGGACCCCCTCAGAAGATTGTAGCATGTATCCATCTATAAACCTCATAGTTGATCCTTATTAACCTCCTTCTTCCCTAAGTGAGGGTTTTAGGAATCATGATTACCGACATACATGGGCGTCTTATCCCCAAACTAATGGTTTCTTCTAGATAGAGTTTTAAGAATCTCCTAGAGGCCCTGGATGAGATATGTTATCCGTTAATTGAGATATTATGAGTTATAACATTTTTAATATACATGGAGAGTCCTGATGAGATCGAACTCTTGTATGAGTGCAATTAGTGTAAGAATACTCATGGAGTGAATTCTCCTGGATGAGTATTACTATGGGGCCTCAAGATTAATTCAATTATGTTTGTATCAATATGAATTACTTGAGACTTAGTATCTATTTTGAGTATATATGATATTGGGATTTCTTTTTACCCTTTTTCTTATAGGTTGAGATGACTATTTCCCTTCAATTGTTCTTTTTGATATTTTTGGAGTTCCTATTTCATGTTTTTGTACTCACATATTAATAGGGTCTTTTGACACATGCGGTGTCTTATACATATGACATGCCATTTTTATGGAGTATAAGGAGAACTAGGAGAATGTGGATGTAAAACTCTAAGATTTAAAAAAACATCATATTTGATAGAGTATATGACACAAGATATCAATAATAGAATACAATATAACACCCAAAATCTTTATGAAAATTTTATTTTTAAATAAATAAAATCACTTATATATCATTCAATGCACAAAACTCTAGTTTTAAAAGAAATATGATACTTTATAACAATATTATTATTTTAAAATTACCATTATAACATAGTCATTAATTTGGATTTTATGAATAAGACTAACTAAATTATGAAAAATACACAGTTTCAATATATAAAAAATAAATTCAATGGTTATCTATAGATTAAAAATAAAATAATAACCCTTTAAAAGAGAAAAATATTTTTTCTGAAAAAATGTATTTTTCTAAAAGGCGGTTTGGTTGCACTTTGCACACATAATTTAAATTTTATTACTTAAAATATTTTAAAATTTATTATTCAAAATTAACATGATTTTTGAAATAAAAATATCATTATTAACTTATGATTAAATTTTTGGATTTTTTTGAATATATTAATTTTTTAGTGAATGGTGAAGAATATATATTTTTATAAAATTTTTATTTAGTTTTAATGAATTATGTCCCATTATTATCTTAAATTTATATAAATTAATTTACATATTGTTCAATTATATAAAATCCAATAAATTACATTTAAATCATATTTTAACTAGATTTTAGTATATTTTTTTACAATTAAAAAACCTTTTTCTGAATATTATTTTAATATATATAATGATAATCCATTTTAAATAATTAAAATAACACCAAAATAGAAATTAATAAAATAAAATTTATAGATTATATATCTAAAAATATGAATTTAAATTCATATAATTATAATTATGTGTCATATAGTTAATACAAGATCATCTTGTCTTTAAAAATCATTTCTTGGAAACTATTTTTTTTACATGAATGTGGGTTATTTTTTAATTAAACTCATCCACTTATGTGAATTTAATTTTTAAAAATGTATTTTATATTTTTAATTATAATACTTTATATTATCAAACAATATCATATTAATTTTTTATCATTATTAATAGTCAAAATAGTAAAAACAATTATCACAGTTATGGAAAAATGTGTTTATCGATGGATTAAACAAAAAATATAAGTATAATGAATGACCAAAACTATTATAATTCAAATTTTATTGTAATATTTATACCATATCAGTTATAAATATTTGAAATGTTCTATTTTAGATCCTATTATCATGATAAAAATGTTGGTGTAATTCTTTGCGTGGAAAAATTCCAAGTTTGTCTTCTCCCCCATTTATAAAAGGACACCACTTCTCCTAACTTTTCACAATTACAAAACCCATTGTTTCATCCATTAACAACAAAAAAACATCAATAATTTCCTAAACTATTCCAATAATCCTTTTTTGATCATAAATCCAACCTAGGTTGGATTTTTGTGTATAACAATAGAAGTTATCTAAAGAAGAGGTAACGTCTTTAACTAAGTATTTTTATTTTATTTATTATTAAAACTCCTCTAAATATAATTAAACCATGATGATATAACAAACCCAGTATATTTTATTTACTAATTTGTTTTATCTTACTTTTATGACCTAAAACCATCTTCTCCTCCCACAAATTAGAAATGAAATTATTGATCCTGTGTACAGTGAACTATCGTTTCATGAACTGACGTAATTCATTTTTCATCCCCACTTCACATGGATGAATAAGATTATTTATATAATTTTTATAAAAAATATTTATGATATTATTATAATTATATAATTAAAATATTATATATACTATTTTACATTCCATTATGTATAGAAAATGATAATGTCGCTTGTGTGTACGGTGGACTTCCAACTCATGAATTGATGTCATATGTTTTTCACTGATGCTTTATCTGGAAAGTAATAAAGGATAAATTTAATGAATATATGTCTTATATACGACATTATATTTTTTTATTAAATTAATATAACATCTACTTATTTACCCTTTCACCTGTTAAAGGAATTATAATGTCTCGTGTCTGTATGTATGACCTATCATCTCCATGAAATAATGTGATTTATTCTCTATGATCAAAATTAAAAAATAATTGTAAATATGTATATAATAAAATAAAATTATATTTATAAAATTAACATAATTTTGGAGATTATGGAACTATGAGAACCCCAATAATCATTACATATTAATTCATGATTTATTACATATTTGTTCACATAACACAGCCCATAATATTGAGAAGTGTAGTGTCTTTCGATAATTAGGTACATTACATAACAAATTAAAAAAGGGTTACATTAGGATTATTGAACACTTCCTTTACATTCTCATAATTTTCAATCATTAATAAAAATACATGGGATAACCTAGGGAGATATAAAAAATGGGTGTGATATAAATCCCAATAAATAAAAAATAAACATAACATGAAGAAAGTATTACATGTTCAAAAATAGAAATTTAAATGAAAAATAAAGTGTTTGTGAATAATAAACATGGAAAAATAGGCATAACATAGCATGATAATATAAAGGCAACATGGGAATGTGGAAATTATTTAAATATGATATCATAAGCTTAAGTCAAGGTTAACCATTAAGATATTATAATATAATTTCCTTAGGATAACCTCCGGTGAACCATACATGGAATATCATGAGACTAAAACACTACCCCATGCATTGTAGTTCAATCTGGGAACACCCATCATAAATATACTAGGTACATTCATAAGATTTTATCATAGACTATATAATATAAGAATATATTTTATCGTATCAAATCCCACAAGTAAGGATTATGGGTAACATACAAGGAAGTACCAAATCAATGAATTACAGTTATAACTAGATAATCACCCAGGTTAAAATGGGTATGGGTATACACCTCCAAAATGTTTGAAAAGGAAAACTACATTAACATATTAGAAGCATAACAAAAGTACATAAAGATTTATAAAATGTTCAAATGGGAGAGAGAAAGGTGAATCTCATCACATTGAAGTAAAAAAACTAAATTATGATGAATATTTAATAACATGATACAACATGAAAATGTTGGAATTAATAGGAATAAGACATAGAGGGTTCTTGAATAAAACCTTAGCACTGAAAAATCGTAGGATAATTTCTCAAGCATAATGAAAGTAAACAATGAAACATGGGAAATTTTAATGGGATTGAACGAGATCAATGATAACTTTGAAATCATTAGGTCGGTAATAGGGATATGTAATACCATAACCCTTTAATTTTAATCGTAATAAAAAGTGAATTACATAAATAAGGTGTTTGAATAAAGTGGAGAAAGAGAGGAGACCTTATTATACTTTTCCATGGTAACGACTTAGGTAAATTAAATAATGTGAGAATATAAATTATCTATAAATATTATTTAATATATATGATAGTAGAGGTATATTTATAAAGTCAAGAAAATAGAAGTAATTTATATTCAAAATGATAATTACAAATAAGGTTCTTTAGTGGAAAAGAAGAGAGAGTAGTTCCTTACTAAATTTTGGCATAGTAATGTATTGGGTAAAATTTATAATGGGAGTAGATAGATGATATCCAGTTGTTATAAAATAAATTGAATATTATAGGGATCTTTATAAATTAATTAAAACATATCAAATTGAGATTAAAAATTCTAAATACAAAGATGATTCTGGAATTGAAAGGAAGATAGAGGGGGCCCTTACTAAATTTCAACATAGTATTGGAATAAGTAAATTCTATTGTGATAGTGGATAAATAATATAAAATTAAAATGAAATAAATTTTATAGTATAGTAATATTCATAAATTCATTAAAATAAAACAAGTTGATATTAAAAGGTATAATCAAAATGAAGGTTTTTTAATTGAAAAGAAGAGAGAGTGCAACGCCCCGACCCCAGTTACCCAGAGTCGGTGCATTACTTCATAACATTGGCATGATCACAAAAGATCAAGTCCTGAAAGACCGATTAGTTTAGTAGCCTTGGTAACACTAGATACATTCATAAGTCTTACTTTACATCATAAAGTAAAAAAACTACAACAACAAAGTCTCCATAGTCCACACTCATATCCTCTTCTGACTATCCCTGCAGGTCATTTATAAAATATTTCTTCACATCCTGGAAAAATTAAAACATTGAAAGGGGTGAGCTTAGATGCTCAGTAAGGATAACAATATTGCGGAAGCTTTCATAAATAAACATTAACATTTAAGGAAATGTATAACTAAGACAAAAGCCTTTTTATACTTGAACTTCAGCATAATATGGAAAAAGAAAAATGAAATAATGCCATTTACTTATTCACATGGATATTCTTCTAGTCGAATAACCACATGCAATATCAATAACCACCTTTTATAATGATGGAATGCATAATTCCAGACTATCATAACCACGTAGCCAAGGCCTCGTTCCAAGACTACAAATAATATTTTTTCAAGGCCTCGTGCCAAGACACTAGTTTGTCTCTTGAGACCTACCGATGCATCGACGAGCTATAGCGGGCTCCACCCGTCACTTATTAAGTCCAATGCATTCCTCATATGAACAGGTTTAAACATATCATAAACCATATCATAATTTTATCACATAAAACATTCATAAAGGAAACATAACATTTCCACATTTCAATCACAAGATATCAATACAACACATTGATATAATAAAAACCTTATCAAAACCATTTCTAATACCAAAATAAATGAAAGTTAAAACTTGGTTTTTATTTTTCATTTAAAAAAAGTTATGGCTTGTAGGGGAAGCTGAAACTCAAATAATGGTCACAGCGGTGGAGAAGTCATTGTCGCCGCATACGTACAACAAGAAAAAAATTCCTTCTGTCCTTTAGTAAAACTCTTCATATAAAAATATTCCTTTTGAATAAACGTAAAAGTCAAAGGGGTTTATACACCGTATAAAAGAAATTTGTATATAAAACAAAATATGCCTCAATGACTGGAGATTGAGACGAAATCCCTTAAAAAGATAATTTTTAAATAAAATATATCTATTATCTGTATTCACTGTATGTACACATAAAGAAAGTATAAATACAAGACAGTACATAATAATATCATGACATAATTTTAAAGTAGTAGATTAACCCAATGAATGGAAATCGGGTTAAGAAGTTCCCTTACCCCGTGTCCGAATTCACTCGACTGTTCTTTGATCTCCTGAATAATAAACTAGAGTTAAACGCTACCTTCTTAATAACCTTTTTCAAGTTCATTATTCCTTTTATATCACCTATTACCATGTCATGAACATTATGTAATTATTTAAGTTTATAACGGTCGTTTTGTCGATCTTAGGTACTTGAGTCAAAAATAAACTTCTTATAATTAAAAGTTGGTCATGTGGTGAAATATCCATTATATACAGAATTATATTCATGATTTAGATATCATATATCTCATATATATCTATTATATACATGCATTTATAATATTCCTTAACGTTTAGAGGTAAGAAATGAAATGCACCGTTCATGGAGACAATAAGGCGTACGTAAGCATGAACGCTACTTTAATTTCTATTTCATATTTAATGGAATGAAGTTATAATTATATAAAGGTATAATATAATTCCAGTATAATATAATGTATAATACCATTTAATCCATCCTTTATACATCCCATATATGTCATTTACTATTCAAATCACTTTGAGGGGGCGGTAGTCCGCACTTCCTAAAATTAAATTATCACGTTTACCCATAATGGAAATCATAAAGTATGACATAAATGAGAAATAAATAAGCATAAGGAAAACATAATATATATATCATATATGAAAATAGTGTCATCAAAATGGCCACCATTAGAGGTGTTAAAAGAATATTGAACAATCATCGTTTCGTGAGACAGTATTTCGCCACCCACAGAAACAGTATGTTCTTTAACCATTAGACGAAGGTGTGTGTAAGTGTAAACCAAATCCTTATCATAACAACATCCTAGTATATTTTAGATACTGGTGTTGTTACAAAATAAAGGAATAAGGAGAGTTTAAGGGTTTGGAGAAGCAAAATAAAACAAAATAACATTAGAGAAGACATTACCTTAAAATCGGGTAACTCTTTTTTGATTTGAGCCAAAGGATTCCTTGGGAAGAATTATGCCCAAAGGGAGGATTATAGGAGTAAGAGAGTAAAGTTGGGAGAGTATTTGGGCAGGTTTTGGCCGAGCCAAATGGCTTGAAGGTGTGAATAATGTGGTAGTGGTGGGGGCCTTTTATAAGAGGAGAGGAGGGGCACTCTTGGAAAGATTGAAATGTTACTTTATTATACAATGCTTTTCGGATTCTAAAGGTCCCACACTTATATAATTATAGGCTAAGGTGATAAGGGTTCGAAATATTCTCATCCAATAGTCTTTGGACAAGTTTAATGCTTATATTTTACATTATCATTCCATTTTATTAAAATCATTAATTAATGAGGTAATCGTTGCATCATCATGGTGTCATAAATAATTAGATCTATTTAATGTCTAAAAATTATAAAAAAAATATCATAATGTAGGAAATAGTTTTATCTTTATAATGAATATTTATAGTCAAAAATATGACTTGTATAACCCCATTTAAAAATTGTTTTAGTAAAATAACTCTTGTTTGTGACATTTTTATTTTAACTTTAAATAAAAGCAATTTATGTCATATTCCTACCAAAGTGGCTCCATGGGGTCCCCAAGTTGACCCATGGATTTTCTTGGTTGGACATGACACATAAAATAGGTGTAGGACAAGTGTAAAGGTATTTTCATATTTTTATAATATCATTTTTACCTTAAATTTCATAAATTACCTTTAATCGCGATTAATTAAACTTAAAAGTTACTATTCACCAAAAAAATATTTTAATACAATTGAACCAAATTTTACTTCCTAATGACAATCATGTATGTCTGATTTTTGAAAATCAAATCACAGAAGTGATAATATTTCATTTAAATGAAAAATCAGTTATTTAACTACCACTTAGTGGTTTCACTATTCATCAAAAATTGAAGTTTTTCAGAACAATGCCAAAATTTCACCCTAACCTATAATTGATATTCCAAATTCAAAAATGATATCTATTTTACAAAATTCCAAACATATAAGTTTCATTAATTAATTTTATAATTAATTCCCGCTGTCACAACAAATAGCGTGTTTTTAAGAAACAATATATATCAAAAGATTGACAACTGTTTATGTCCAATTTCAAAGTGAAATTAATTCTAATGACCACCATTTGATAAAATAGTAAAAATATATTCTAATTATACTTTAAGACCACTCAATAGTAAAATTTATCACTATAAAATACTTTGATTAAAAAAGATGATTTTAAGTATTTTTCACTATTCATAAAAATTGGAAGTTCACAGAAAATTACAAAAAAATTCAACTTTGGATAATTTCGATATTAAGAATACAAAAATGAAGTCCATTTTGAAATATAAAATTTCTATAATTTAAAAAATTGGGTATTACTATTCATAACGGCTACTTTGATTAGTTGTGGTGTGTTAGAATTCGAAGTTGCATACAATGCAAGCTATTTCATTATTGAATGAGAAGTGTATCATGGAAGCTCGGGGTGTTAAATTCTGCCCTCCTTCAATAAATTGCATCCTCGCAATTAGAAATTTTTCTTTGAAAATAAAAGGTTGAAAATAGAAAATACCTTTGTGGAAACCCCACATCGGAAATAAGGTTAATAAAAATATAACATTAAAAGAAAGAAAGAGAAGTACAAAGGTCACCCGAGATAGCCCATACTAGGATTCTATGAAAATATGGATATGGAAGAAAAACATACCATCAAGGTCTGATGGAGAGTTGTAGAACACTGGATTAGGAGAAAGTTAACCATAAGAAAATCACAAACTTGTGATTGGTTAAACAGTCATTGAATCCCCAGTTGGAAAAGTTAACCGGCAACGTTTTTGTTTTAAGATGCCTTTTATAAAGTTGAGGAATTTATTTAGGAGATTTACTAAGAACGTAAGGGAATATACATACTTGTCATGTAGACTTTCATTCTTTAATAAATTTTTACCACAAACCCATCTTTCACTCTAAAAGGTAATAGAACTCAAAAATATTCTATTTATCCTAATTGTATAAGGTTCCAAATATTAACACATACCATTTAGATTTGTAAAACTATTTTTTAATAACCAGGGACTTCTTGTAGGCTAGTGGTAGGTAATAAAGGCCTATCGCACTATGGTTGTGAGTTCGATTCCTGCAGCTTTGTCCGACGTGACGGGTTATGCCCCACCCTGCAGGTTGTCCTTTTCCTAAAACTATAGTATTATAATATTCCAAAAATAATCTTCATAAATGTTTTAACCTTAAAAAATACTATCCAAAGTTCAACTTAATCCATTCCAACCTTTATAGTTATCCAAAATACCTCCGTCCAGACTTTCTCTAAAAGGTCTTTAAATTCCAAAAATCAATTGTATCATCATATTCCTCAAACACGGTAAAGTTTCTCTTATTGTCACATACCAAAAATATGATTACCTTCATCATATTAAAACCTTAATGAAATCAAAAAGTACTATGGTACAATCCTTATATATATATATATATCACATTATTCTAATAACCAGAATATAATCCATGAGTCCAAAAGCACCAATACATTAATTATTCTGCTTCAACTGTAGTAACAGCATAAGATTGTCCTTGATCCCTTGGCCTTTTCTGAGGTAAGTTTCCCTGATTCATAGGACATTCATTTGCATAATGACCCATTTCCCTGCAATTATAGCATTCAACATTGATAGCCTCTTTCTTTCCCTTACAATCATGAGCCTGGTGACATTTTTCTCCATATTTGTAACAAACTCCCATTCCTTTTAGGCAAGTACCAGGGTGATTCTTCCCACAATTATCACATAATGGAAAATCCTTCTTTCCCTTTTTCCCTTTATCTGTCTCTTGTTCCACCATTCTCTTCTTCTCTTTCTTTACTTTGTTGTCATAAGACTTAGAGAATTCCTTTTCTGTCTTGATAGCACACGAGACTATGTCCTCGTATGTTGAGAAATATTGTGATACTAAAGCTCGATGGAGAAATGGTTTTAACCCATCAAATAAATGATCAATATTACTTCTTGGGTTACGTATATAATCTGCTACATGCCTCACTAACCTTGTAATGTTATCCTCATACTTTGCGACATTCTCATCCTCCTTTTGTCTCAGACTCAGAAATTTCCATTCCATATCTGCTCGATGGTCATGTGGAAAGTATTTTTTTATGAAAAGATCTTTGAACTCTCTCCATTCCATACTTGCTAATTCTTCATCTTCCTTTGAATTTTTAATCAATGACCACCATTGATCGGCATCTCCAGTGAGGCGGTAAACTTCCATGATAACCTTCTCCCTTTCGCTACTCCCCAAGGCGTGGAATATTTTCTCTAAGGAGTTTATCCATTGCTCAGCTACTAATGGATTTATACCCCCATTAAATGTTGGCGTTTGTTGCCTCATGAAGCGGTCTAACATTGATCCTCCACGTTGCGGATCAGGATGCTCCATACGAGTAAAGTTATTATTGATAACCTGAGTGAGTTGTCCCTGTATGGTAATAAGTTGATCAGCACCAGTTGTATCTCCAACTCCACAATAATTATCTTGAGCAGGAGGGAAATCCCTACACGGAGTGCGTGCATTGTTACGGTTTCCATTCCTTCCACTAGGAGCCATTTCTAAATAATGGCATAAACTAGATTTCTTTATGAATCAAAATACATAATTTCATACTTGTAAAACACTTAACAATAATTGAACTATTTATGGATATAATCCATAATCATAAAAAAAATTCTTTGAGGAAGTATATACTCATAACCCTTCAAAGTGGTTTGTAAAGAAAATGAGAATTATCCTAAGCATATCCCCCGGGAGTGTCATAACCAAAAGTGCAGCAAGGCCCGTTGTCATGCACCAGTTCCTGTTCGAGTCTAGCTCAAAGCGGTGTTTTCGGGTTTTATCCCTAGGTACATCTGTCCCAGAGCCACCTCTACCTGCTCGTATCCAGACAGGGATTTATTGCTCGGAAAACTCACAAAATCTCTATAATACCAAAATTCTAGAATGTTCTTCTATACTAATCCTCAAAGTCTATCATTGGGCTATGTGCTCTAATCAGAGTTTATCTAAATCTAGCTTCCAAGATTAGTACTAAACTGCCTCTGATACCAACTGTAATGCCCCGACCCCAGTTACCGAGAGTCGGTGCATTACTTCATAACATTGGCATGATCACAAAAGATCAAGTCTCGAAAGACCGATTAGTTTAGTAGCCTTGGTAACACTAGATACATTCATAAGTCTTACATTACATCATAATGTAAAAAAAACTACAACAACAAAGTCTCCATAGTCCAAAATCATATCCTCTTCTAACTATCCCTGCAGGTCACTTATAAAATACTTCTTCACATCCTGGAAAAATTAAAACATTGAAAGGGGTGAGCTCAGATGCTCAGTAAGGATAACAATATTGCGGAAGCTTTCATAAATAAACATTAACATTTAAGGCAATGTATAACTAAAACAAAAGCCTTTTTAAACTTGAACTTCAGCATAATATGGCAAAAGCAAAATGAAATAATTCCATTCACTTATTCATATGGATATTCTTCTAGTCGAATAACCACATGCAATATCAATAACCACTTTCATAATGATGGAATGCATAATGCCAGACTATCATAACCACGTAGCCAAGGCCTCGTGCTAAGACTAAAAATAAGATTTTGTCAAGTCCTCATTCCAAGACACTAGTTTGTCTCATGAGACCTACCGATGCATCGAGAAGCTATAGCGGGCTCCACCCGTCACTTATTAAGTCCAATGCATTCCTCATATGAACAGGTTTAAACATATCATATACCAAAACATAATTATATCACATAAAACATGCATAAAGGAAACATAACATTTCCACATTTCAATCACAAGATATCAATACAACACATTGATATAATAAAAACCTTATCAAAACCATTTTCAATACCAAAATAAATGAAAGTTAAAACTTGGTTTTTATTTTTCATTTAAAAAAAGTTATGGCTTGTAGGGGAAGCCGAAACTCAAATAATGGTCACGGCGGAGGAGAAGTCATTGTCACCGCATACATACGACAAGAAAAACATTCCTTTTGTCCTTTAGTAAAATTATTCGTATAAAAATATTCCTTTTGAATAAACGTAAAAGTCAAAGGGGTTTATACACCGTATAAAAGAAATTTGTATATAAAACAAAATATGACTCAATGAATGGAGATTGAGACGAAATCCCTTAAAAAGATAATTTTTAAATAAAATATATCTATTATGCGTATTTACTATATGTACACATAAAGAAAGTATAAATACAAGATAGGAAATAATAATATCAGGACATAATTTTAAAGTAAGAGATTAACCCAATGAATGGAAATCGGGTTAAGAAGTTTCGTTACCTCGTGTCCGAATTCACTCGACCGTTCTTTGATATCCTGAATAATAAACTAGAGTTAATCTATGCCTTCTTAATAACCTTTTTCAATTTAATTATTCTTTTTATATCACCTATTACCATGTCATGAACATTATGTAATTATTTAAGTTTATAACGGTCACTTTGTCGATCTTAGGTACTTGAGTCAAAAATAAACTTCTTATAATTAAAAGTTGGTCATGTGGTGAAATATCCATTATATCAAGAATTCTATTCATGATTTAGATATCATATATCTCATATATATCCAGTATATACATGAATTTATAATATTCCATAACATTTAGAGGTAAGAAATGAAATGCACCGTTCATGGAGACGGTAATCCATATGTACGCATGAACGCTACTTTCATTTATATTTCATATTTAATGGAATGAAGTTATAATTATATAAAGGTATAATATAATTCCAGTATAATATAATGTATAATACTATTTACTCCATCCTTTATACATCTCACATATGTCATTTACGATTCAAATCACTTTGAGGGGGCGGTAGTCCGCACTTCCTAAAATGAAATTATCGCGTTTACCCATAATGGAAATCATAAAGTATGCCATAAATGAGAAATAAATAAGCATAAGGAAAACATAAACATAATATATATCATTTATGAAAATAGTGTCATCAAAATGGCCACCATTAGAGGTGTTAAAAAAATATTGAACAATCATCGTTTCGTGAGGCAGTATTTCACCACCCACAGAAACAGTATGTTCTTTAACCATTAGACGATGGTGTGTGTAAGTGTAAACCAAATACTTATCATAACAACATCATAGTATATTTTAGATACTGGTGTTGTTACAAAATAAAGTAATAAAAATAGTTTAAGGGGTTGGAGAAGCAAAATAAAACAAAACAACATTAGAGAAGACATTACCTTAAAATCGGGTAACTCTTTTTTGATTTGAGCCAAAGGATTCCTTGGGAAGAATTCTGCCCAAAGGGAGGCTTTTAGGAGTAAAATAGGGAATTTGGGAGAGTATTTGGGCAGAGGTTGTCCGAGCCAAATGGCTTGAAGGTGTGAATAAGGTGGTAGTGGTGGGGACCTTTTATAAGAGGAGAGGAGGGGCACTCTTGGAAAGATTGAAATGTTACTTTATTATACAATGCTTTTCATATTCTAATGGTCCAACACTTATATAATTCTAGTATAATGTGATAAGGGTTATAAATATTCTCATCCAATAGTCTTTGGACAAGTGTAATTCTTATATTTTACATTATCCTTCCATTTTATTAAAATGGTTAATTAATGAGGTAATCGCTGCATCATCATGGTGTCATAAATAATTAAATCTATCTAATGTATAAAAATTATAAAAAAAATATCATGATGTAGGAAATATTTTTATATTTCTAATGAATATTTATAGTCAAAAATAGGACTTGTATAACCCCATTTAAAAAAATTTTAGTAAAATAACTATTGTTTGTGACATTTTTATTTTAACTTTAAATAAAAGTAATTTATGTCATTTTCCAACAAACGTGGCTCCATGGGGTCCCCAAGTTGACCCATGAATTTTCTTGCTCAGACATGACACATAAAATAGGGGTATGACAAGTGTAAAGTTATTTTCATTTTTTTATAATATCATTTTTACCTTAAATTTCACTAATTACCTTTAATCACGATTAATTAAACTTAAAAGTTACTATTCACCAAAAATTTATTTTAATCCCATTGAACCACATTTTAATTCCTAATGGAAACCATGTATTTCAGATTTTTGAAAATCAAATCACAGAAGTGGTAATATTTCATTTAAACGAAAAAATAGTTATTTAACTACCACTTAGTGGTTTCACTATTCATCAAAAATTGAAGTTTTTCAGAACAATGCCAAAATTTCACCCTAAGCTATAATTTATATTCCAAATTAAAAAATGATGTCTATTTTACAAAATTCCAAACATATAAGTTTCATTAATTAATTTTATAAATAATTCCCGCTGTCACAACAAATAGCGTGTTTTTAAGAAACAATATATATCAAAAGATTGACAATTGTTTATGTCCAATTTCAAAGTGAAATTAATTCTAATGACCAACATTGCATAAAATAGTAAAAATATATTCTAATTATACTTTAAAACCACTAAATAGTATAATTTATCTCTATAAAATACTTTGATTAAAAAAGTTGTTTTTAAGTATTTTTCACTATTCATAAAAATTGGAAGTTCTCAGAAAATTACAAAAAAAATCAACTTTTGATAATTTCGATATTACGAATACAAAAATTATGTCCATTTTGAAATATAAAATTTCTATAATTTTAAAAGGTGGGTATTACTATTCATAATGGCTACTTTGATTAGTTGTGGTGTGTTAGAACTCGAAGTTGCGTACAATGCAGGCTATTGCATTATTGAATGAGAAGCGTATCGTGGAAGCTTGGGGTGTTACAGAGAGAGGTCCCTTACATTGAGAGGTTGATTCTAAAATCTTAGTTGGAGCTTATTAAGAGAATAAAGTAACCTTGGAAGGACTATAGAAATTAGAGGTTAGTTTTATAATATTAGAAAATGTTTTTTGTAAAGAAGATATGGGTATTTGGGGTGTTTATATATGAAAATAGAGGAGACTTTAAAACTATTTCTCAAACATAGGTTTTGGACTCTATATAATAACATAATAAAAAACACAAACCATCCCATGGTTTTTTCAATGTTTTATATTGAATAGTAGTTATTTTAATTATTTTATAAGGAAATGGGATGAAATAATTAAAATGTTACTCTTTGTGATGTTGAAGTGAGTCAGGTGCATATAGAACTGATTATAAACCCTAAAAATATAATATAGGCTTTGGAGGATTTATAAATTATTTAAAAATTTAATAAAATAACATAAAAATCAGATTATTTTAAATTTAAAACATATATTCAGTCATTTATGCACTTTATAGAGTTTATTACATCACTTTTGGGTCATTATGATGTCATAATACACACCGTCTGTTTATATTGTATTTAAATTTTACCCAACAATTTAATTGTCATAAATTTATGAAAAAAAACTATTTGATAGTTTTTACATTTTTATTCTTGGAATAATATTTTTTTTATGAAAATAATTATTTTATTATGTTAATTTTCACTTTTAAAATAAGTAACATCATTTATTGAAAAATAATGGGTTTTTTCTCAATAATAGTTTAAAACCCTTATAAAATTTACATTTGACTTCATAAAAAGAATATTATCATTGAAATTTAATAAAATAAATTTAATATTATTTTTTATTAAAATATTATTTTTTACTCCTGAATTCATCAAAGAAGAATGTCTTAATTGAAATGGATTATTACATAGAAATACAATTTTTGTTTTATCCCATTAAAATCTAATTTTTAAAAAAATTATTTCTTAATTATTTATAAATAGTAATAAAAAAAATATAATCATAATTATAAGGAAATTAAAATATACATATTAATACTATTAGGATTAATTGTTTCTAGACCTTGTTCAATTATTTTTACCCTTAATTAACCTATTTTCTTTTAATGTGGTAAAAAATATTTACTACATTTACTATTCATATTTTCTAAATATTAAGTTGAACTTATAACCTAATATTAATTTTTTTATTCCAAATGTAGATTAAATTTTATCAAAATCAATACACAATGGTGAAGGAATTTAATTAAAACTAAAACCACTCAAGCTTGAAGTAAAGTGGTTTTTTTTTTCTGAAAATGCATTTTTCAAGGAAAAGATGACTTTACGTTAACACTATATCTTGGGAAATTCACTATATTAATTTCAATTAATAGTGATAGATATATTATCTAAAACTTTAATTCTAATCATTCATCATTCTGTATTATTTTTAATTAATAAAAAATGAGAAACATTATGCATTTTAAGATAGTTTTTAGAAAAATGTGTTTTCAAGCCTAAAAATAATCGTATACTAAAATATAGTATAAAGATTATTTAAATGTAATTAATCAGATTAATTATATATATATAATAGATATGTTACTATAAATTAAAATTAAAATAATATTGATACATTTAAATTAATTAATTTGTCAAAAAAAATTAATGGTTTATAAAAAATCAATATTTTTACGATTCACTGAAAAATAAATATTTTCTAAATCATCCAAAAAAATCTCCCAAATTTAATTCTGATAATATTATTTCAAAAAATATATTAATTTTATCAAAAAAAATTTCCAAAATCTATTTAAATCAATTATAATTTATTTTTCAAAAGGAATAAAAATAATTTTTCAAGAAAACATTCTTTTGAAGAATAAATTGACATTACTAAAATTTGGTTGATTATTTAGTAAACATTTATATATATATTTATGTCTAGTAATACATTTATATATATATATATATATCATAATTTAGCTAAACCTATTCATGTCTAAAAATTTAATGTCTAGTTTAAAACAGTCATATTTAAATAATAATTATTTGTTAGGATTTATTGTTGTGTATCGTATGTGCTAAAAAATATAGTTTTCTTTTTTAAATACTTGGATTTTTATATTCTTCCCCATTTAATAAATTTATTCCTCTCATTCATAACATTATCTTTATAATAAAATTTTTGACACGTGAAAATATCTTTATTGAAAACCAACATCATAAAAAAGGGTCAACAAAACATCCACTTGAAAGGAGAAAAATAAATGTACGAAGGCCAATACATAACTAGGATTCTAATTAATAAAATTTTAGTGGTAAGTTAAAATATATACATGTAAGAATAAAAAACTAATTCCCATGAAATGATTTAGAGTTACAGTGAACATAGTTAGGAGAAATTCAATGACCAGAAAACCATAAATCTATAATGGGAGAAAAGACCATAAATTCAAAAAAATGATCATAATATAACAAGATTTTTGTTTCAAGATTATTTTCCTTGAGTTAAAAAACTCCTTAAACATATATACTAGTATCATAAGGAAATACACTTTTTTGAATAGTATAATTTCATCCTTCAATTCATTTATGCTTTAGTCTAAACTTTTTATCTAAATAATGAGTACTTAAGGTGAATTTTTTATTCCTAAATCACTAGAATAAGATTTTAATGGATAGCATAATCCACCAAATGATAACAATATTTTCCTCCAATTTTTACTAAATCCAAAATTGTTAGTGTAAAGTAATATTATATTGAAAATGAATAAAAAATAATATATTAATCTCCATATTTCAACAAAACTTACCAGCGTTTTAACATAGATTATTCATTAAATTAATACCCTTATCTCCCAAATAACACAAAAAATCACCTTTAAAGAATGTTTTAATCTCAAATATATTACCACACTATTCATTTTAAACCTCCCAAAATATAATATCATTCTAATCAAATAATCCTAAAACATCTATTGAAAAATAATTAATCACTGAAAAAGGATTCGATCATGTAATATGTTTCCAAAAAAATCCTTAATCATGCTTATCTTCTAACACATGAATCTCCAAAAGTTTTATCAATGCTTTTAATCATAAAATTAGACTTATAAATATCATCCCAAGAATCATTATGTTTATCCCAACATCAAACACATATTAAGGGTTATCAACCCCTCAATCATATGTTTTACAAAATATCTCCTTATCGTTAAATCACATTTATAGTTTATCATTATCATTCATTATATTATTAAAATACATAAATAATAACAACTCTTGAATAATCCATAGATGTTTTAATATTATTCTATCCAAAATTTTACTTATATTATACTTCTACAATAAAATTTCCAAATACCAATACATAAAAACAAGAATCCATACATTGATACATTTTCTATATCATAGCTCCCTCCTTAGTCTATGATTCAACCCTTTGATTAGGTAATTTACTCAGATGATTCCTATAATCTTCATATATAATAAATTAAACAAAAAAAATATCTTATGATGTAATTTATTCCCTTCTAACATAGTCTCCATTTTTACAGCAACTAGCTACATTATGCACTATTTTGACAAAAATAAAATAACTTTTAGTTCCTTTTTAAAATTTCCATTGGTCCAGCATTCCACATTTTTAATACATGAGAAATTAAATCGTCATTTCTTTATTAACTTTAAAAGATGAACTTTCTTGAGGCATAATCATTCTCTTATTTGATATCATTGGACATTCATCTATGTGTCGGTTGTTAATTGTGATTTTTTGTTGTTGGATTAGCATAATCAGGATATGTCATACCTAAGATCCAATCAAGTTAGGTATCTCATTTTTAAAATCATCACATTTCCCATCACATTTTTATTGACTCGGTTCCTCCTATTTCCATCAATTAAAAATAAAAAGTAAATTTTGGGTGAGCACTTTTAAACTACTAAACAGAAAATCGGAAGCCAATTACATTAAAGGGGTAACTTATAAATAACATGTATTCCTTAACTTATGAATTTATGGTCTTCATTATAATTTACCCACAATCCCTTTACAAACATTGACTTGTATGGGCATTTTTCCCCTTAATATTGGATCATAATGAGCTTTTTACTTCTACATTTTTCAATTATTGTACTTCTCATACTTCTTTTGAAAAAGAAGTTGTTATGTATCACTTATCAAAATATAAATTTGGTTAATCCTATTTGAGTTTTTATTCATTCTTAGACTCCATAAAACTCACAAAAGTAATATTATTCAATGGATTTATTTTGTGAGATTTTGGAATGATATTCTTCTAGAAATAATCTTATGACTTTTACAATTTAATTTAGAATTGATAAATGTTTATTCTCACACCATCATGACATTTGTTACGTTGAATGATCAGTAAAACAATATCTAATTTAACTAACTTTTTATCTTTCTATTGTGAAATATCAATTTATTTCAAATAGATAAACCTTATTTTTCATATTTATTACATTTATGCATCAAAATACTATAATTTATATAAAACAATTGTTAATATTAAGTATTATAGTGTATCATTGGTCTCAGATGATACATATCATCTCGGAGTTACTCAAAAGTGTCAATGTATGGTTTTTCTTTTGTCGATTCTTTATATCTTCTCACTTGTTAATACATGAAGCATCTATGCACACATATGATGTTATTGGTAACTAAATATGTTACTTCATGTATGTAATTTATATTTTTTAAACATAGGTAAGTTTTGTAAAAATAATTAGGTCACCTCAAAGAATATGCTTCAGAACTATACTTTCAGAATTAACAACTTCATCTTTAGTTGTTTCTAAAAAAATACTCTCACATAGGGTTGGTAATAAATACAACACCTTTGGAAATTACATGGGTACTTCAACCCCCACCCCCTTGGATTTTTTTAACACTAACAATTCACAACTTTTTATTATGTCATATATTTTTTCCAAGAGATTTATCCTAACACCACAGTACTGGATAATTCAATGCTATTAAGATAATTCCATTACTAAATGATAATAAATTTTTGGATAATTATTTTTAGGCTCCATAATTAATAAACACACTATATTTTTATGTTCCTTTGTTCAATAAAAATAAATTCAAATTCATAAATGATAAATTACATCTCTCCCATAAGATTTATGAAATTATATACACCTTTGAAAAAATAACATAAAACATTATGTGGTGTTCCATAACTTTCTTATGTAAGAGGGAAGTTTTGAACATGATGTTTCAAAATTATCATGTCAAAAAAATCAATTGGAATAATATTAATAAATATAAAAGAAATATTCATATTTATGAAGTTATATTTAATATCAATATTCTTTGAACAATAGTGTTTCATAGGGTTCTTGGAAATATCATTTTCAACTCGATTAACACAAGAGATTCTAAATGTTTTCTCAAATTTCACATTCAAATATTAAATATGATCTTTCATCCATTAAATTTTTGTAGAGTATTTTATAGAAAGACCATATTTCTCATTATTTGTACTCAAAGATAGAAAAGTTTGTTTTTTACAATGACTTATCAAGAAACAGTCTCATTTAAATAATGTTCTTCTTGATATTTAATTTCAATAATTAAAATACCCAACCTAATTTGAATTGGTGAAACCCAAAAAGCTAAGTTCATCCATTATTTTATACATTAGAAAATAATTCAATGTTCCTTTGATATAACTTATAATCCTATTAGAATCCAATATGTCTGACTCCCTTTCTAAAACATTGATATCTAGCACAAAAAATCAGTACATAAACATTATCAGGTCTCCATGTAGTAATATAAATAAATATTCAATTAAAATTCGTAAAGTCCATATAAAAACATTTTCTATATTCATCTTTTCTTAACTTCACACCAATTTTATTGGGTGTGGATATTTTCATTAAATATTCTATAAAATCTTATTCATTAATACCTTTGAACATTTCCCTTGAGATTACAGGATATATTTTTTTCTAAAAAATAGGTAATCCCTAAATAAATATATCTCTCGGCGCATTTACATATAAAAATAAATCATCATTTTCCTTGAAATTTTATTAAAACCATACTCCCTATGTCTAGAAAAAATTATTTAATCAATGTAGAAACTGAAAATTAGAGTACTAATGATCATATCTTTTACATATTTATTTTTGTAAAATTTTCATTTTTAAATGTTCAATTATATCATGCGATAATTAATTTTGGAGTACCAAGCTCTAAGGCCCTATTTTAACATGTACAAGGCTTTATTCTACATAAAAAACATATTTCCATCATTATCAAGTAAAAAACTGTGAGGATGCTCAATAGATACTTTGTTTTGAAAATCTCTATTCATGAAATAAAATTACACACACATCATATAAAATTTGTATTGTTTGTAGGATAGAAAAGATAGAGACATTCTAACATATTCAAGGATTTCAATAGGTGAATTTTATTTTAAAACTTTATACCTTCCACCAGTGAATAACTATTAAAAATGAAACTATACTTATTCCTTGAGATCTTTCCCTTTTCACTAAGTATATTTTTGAACACCCACTTAGATCCTATAAAACTATTTCATTTTGTTCTAGTAACAAGACCCCAAGTGTTATTTTTCTTAATATAATCTACCTCTCTATTAATATATTTTTTCTACTCTTTTTAATCAACAACCTCTATAATAAATTATGGTATAATTTTAAAAAGAAGATTTGTTTTATTTTAAAAACACATTTTTCTTTAATTCTATAATAAATATTTCTGATTTTTGATGATGTTTATAGGTACAATATAATTTTACCAATTTTGAAATTTTTGACATCTAATTTCAAAAATATTTTTATCATCATTGGACTGATTAGAGTAAATATTAACTTGATCGGGTTCATTATTACTTTCTATTTCACTAACACTTTAGAAATCAATATGTCACCTTACTGTAATTCTTCAAAATCCCATTCACTTGTCTCATTTGATGTGGGATTATTTTCAATGAATTTCATATAATAAGATAAAACTAGTTTGTGTATCCTTTTATTCTATAAGTTTTAGCTTTAACCGTTGGATGACTAGCACATGAATACTCCTATATTTGTTTCTTCCTAAAAATTTCCCAAATAAAGATGTTTGATATTAATTAAACATGGAATACCAACAAATTTTAAGTACATAACTATAGGATTCTTCCAATACCAAGTCTCATTAGGATATATATATTTGATTCTATCCTCAATTAGAATATTTTTTAAATATACATAGTTTTACACTAAAAAAATTGACTTATACCAATAGAAATATATTAACAGATGATATTTTTTTAAAGGTTGGGGCCGAAGCCTCATTTTTATTAATAAACCAAAGCAAAGACCTCTTTTAACTAGGTAGAGGAAGACCCATTACATAGCCCGAAGGCCCAGTGGGCTAGTAGCCCATTACATAGCCCATAGGCCCAAATTCTTGCCCAAATTCCTATTCTGTGTATAGTAACCTGGTTGTTACAGTACCCGCACAGTACCTCCGCCGCTACAGTGCCCTGCCGCTGCTATAGTACCCACCGATCAACAATACCGCCGTTGCTACAGTACCCACTACAGTACTACTACAGTAACCTGTGCTCAATAGATGATATATCTATTAGTAAAATTGATCTATTCCAACATATATAAAATTTTATTGGTGTATAATTTAAGTACCTACACTTGTTTTTACCAACAATTATATCTATAAATATTGATCACTTAACAACAACACATCTGTTACCAATAATTAAATCTATTACTTTATCATATCAATACTTACATTTTCTTTACCAAAAAATAAATCTATTACTTTTAATTATTATTACCAATAATTTTTTTACCATTATAAAAATATGTTGGAATAAATTTTCCAATAACATAAAATATTTTATATATATATATATATTATTTCCAATAAATGTTATAAATTATAAATATATTAATAAAATAATATAATCATATGTTTTCATTGACACATTGTACGTTTGTGATAATATATATATATATACCTGATATAAAATTTATGATAAATGATTATCATTTTTGGAGACTTTAATAATATTGAATGTTGTAAAAACTAAAAAAAAGATAGTCACTTATATATAATTTCATTATATGTATATAATATAATTTTTTATTCATAACATATATAAATTTAAAACTTTTTTAATTATATATAAATTATATATAAATTATATATAAATTTATTATACATCATGATATTTTTTAAAATAATACCAATAAAATGACACTTTCTTCCCTAAATTTAAAGTCTCAATCTGTAGGTATCATATCTCTATTACTGTTCCTTTCGTTGTAACACCTAGTTAATTTCATTTTCTTGTAACAAAATTGTTGTTATTATTGTTATTATTATTTTATTTATTTTGTTTTTACTTTTTATATTTCCCTCTCTTTCTCCGCTACATCACCCCACCCCCTCCCCTTATTGTTTGTGTCACACACCCCAACTAGGAGGAACTCTACCGGCACTCCTCCCTCCTCCTCCAACCATGGAATCTGGAATCTATCCTTTTTATTTCACATGCGGTATCACCCGGATAGAATTCCTTCTCCTCATCTCCATTATTCTTCTCTTTTCATCGTGATTTTTCATCTCTTTCATAAATTGTGAGTGACCCATATGAACCGAACTTGATTTTGGGAGTTTAAATTGTTGATTTTTTATGGTTATGGTCTCGATCATGGTATGTTTTGTCCATGGTTATGTAAGGAATTTTGGCACTATAGACATTTCATCTTGTGAGGACTTCATGTTTTTCATTGGATTATTTCATCGGATAAGAGGAAGTTATTGGGATTGGAGTTTTTGGAGATCATTTTGTGGTATTTTTTGAAGAATCCGGACTCTGCATAGGGGAAATGTTCATCATAGAGGAGATAATGGAGAATAATCATGCTCAGAATAATCTCCTTTCCCTGATTCTGACCACAATAAGTCAGTTTATTATTCCAAAAATAAAAAGATTTATCGCCTCTTTGGGAGAGTGAAGGCGATGTACAAGATCCTTGGTGGTAGAAAAGTTGTGTATGTATTTCAATGGAAGCATAAAAAACTTCATCCAGAGTTTTTCGAGTAGCAACAGTCATGTGAATTCTATTTGAAATAATTGAATACAAGTTGTTCACTCTGATCTACCATTCCTTGATACCCTCTCTTACATTATGCTACATGTGGTGCAATGCATCCACCATAATCAACAAGAACCCCCTTGCGTATTCTAGAAGCCCTTATTCCAGATGGACCAGTGCTTCATTTCACATCTATAATGTGAATAAAATCTAACAAAGAAGGAGTCATTTTAGGAGATATATTTCTGGGGAATGATCTGAGGACATTCCTCACTGTGATTATTGTCATGTGGGTTCTTTCTATTATGGGTAGCTACTGTGATTTCATGTGCTCCACAAATTTTGTGTGGTTTTATATGAGATATATAAGGATAAAGTGGATTGGTGTTGGGTAAGGCCATGACAGAGCAAATGAAAGAGTACACCTTGTTTGATGTGAAGGTTTTGAGCAATATGCCTAAGGGGTTGAAAGATAAGAAGATGGATTGAGGAGGTGGTTGATTAGGTTTGGTTTCTATAATGGACTTATACCATAGATTTTATTTTTTCTGTTCTATGGATAATTGACTGGATTATATATCTTACAGTCTTTCTTCAAAAGGAAAATGAATTCAAATTTGTAAGGCACAGTTTGGGAGCCTTGATTGTTTTTTGATTATTGATTTTCCCTCTCTCCTCTACTTGATGTTGGATTCCTTTGAGTTTTGTTAAATGTTCTAGGAATTTTGAAATAGTTCTTTATTTCTATGATTTGGGTGTGACGATCTATGTTCGTGAAATTTTTGAGTTTTTCAATGAGGCTTCTCAAAGGTTCTGGTTTTTTCAAGTGAGGAAGCCATGTGAAGACTCTCTATTAGGATTGAAATTTGGTCGTTAGGTTGGATTCCCTGCATTATTCATCATGCGTCTAGTCTTTTTTGTTTTATTTTTATGTTAATCGGTCTGGGATGTGAATCTTCTCCATGGAATTCATTGCTCTTAATGGAAATATATTGTGCTGTTGAGAGTTCTTGTGTAATCTGTCTAGTTGCTTCTCTTCATGATTTAATGCTCTACAAGAATCGATGCTGGTTTGACATATGGCATGTGAATTGACTGCAATATTTTTTTATTAGATATTTTAAGTCAAATTTTTTTGGATAATGGATGTGGTGCTTGTCTAAAATAGTGACCTTTATTTCTTCATGATATGTGTGTTAATGTCATGTATACTTGAAATCTCAGTGAAATTTCACCTTATGCATGGACAAAAATTGCATTTTATTTGTTAAATTTTTAGGGGTGTGAGGTGGGAAACCAGCTCATGTATCATTTGGTTTGGACTAGATTATTGAATTTTGAGTTATGTGACACTATTAATTGAAGTTAGTGTCATTCTAAATGGTTTGTGGTCAAATGTTATATAATATTTTTTTTATTTTTATGTCATGCATTTTTTTAATTTTTCTGGTCTTAAATCTCTTATGTTAATATGGTCACTTGTAATTTATTTTGTAGCCATCAGTTATAGTTATTTTTCTATTGTTGTGATCACTTTTTATTTTTATATCAAACGTTATGGAAATTGTTTTGGTATTCATTATATATTATTTTTATGGTCAAGATGGATAATTATATGGTTGTCGTATCTAGTTGGATTATTCTATCATTATTCATTGGTTAGACTATCCTCTTATTGTGATCATTGTATGATATTTTTATATCATGTGTTATTATTTTTATATATTTCATTTAAATAAAAACTATTTCCCAATTGTTTTTCTGTTTGATTAGAATGTTACTCGTGATGGGGCATGTCTAAAGTGTAGGGAACGGGGATAGGTGATGCTTCAAGCATAGAAGGGTGGTCCAATACAGTCAAAGGAGTGACATTGAAGTTGTGCATTTCTTGATCCACTATAGTAGATAATAGCTCATGTGAACTTATGAGGATTCTTTTATAGTTATATCTGATGTTTGTGAGAAATAGATTGCAAACACAGTTTCATAGACTTCCATGTAATGTCTCATAGTGTTTGAACATGTTCAAACATGTTTGAAATATGTTTCTTGGAGCTTCTTTTCTTTTCTTGAAGTTTGAACATGTATTTAAATTATATTGGAATGTGTTTTTTCAAATAAACTCTCATTTTTTTGTGTTTTATGTAAGATAAATTTGTAATTATTATCTAATAAATATAATAAAATATTATATATAATTATATTAATAAATATAAGATAAAATTTTAATAATAAATATTGCAATTGCTACATTAAGTGTACAATTTATAAAAAAAATATTAATTCTTGATATTATTTATAAATGTTTATAATATTACCAACAGATATATTAGTTGTATTAATTTGTTCCTAAAAATTTTTACCAAAATATATGTTATCTGTTAGTATTATTATAATTGCAACAGAATCATTTTACCTATCATAATAATATTAAGTGATAATTTTTTTACATACGGTTTATTTACAGGATAATTTTTATTTGTAAAACATTTTACCAACATAAAATAAATTTTTACCAACTGATATACCCCTCTTGGAAAAACCTAATTATTTTGTGGTGGTACTTACATATTTTAACCTGAATAATTTTTATATTTTTTATTCAATAAGTATAGCAATTCATTTTTCATCCAAGTTTATACTCTTCCTATCTATAACTCTATTATATCATGGATTATAAGAAAATCTATATAGTTGTGTAAAGAATTTTTTTTATATATAAGACTCGAATAAATTACTAGTGAAGAACCTTCAATTTTCTGTTCTAAACTTTAAAATCTATACTCCTAGTTGTTTGTTTATCTCCCCTATGAATATCAAGAACATCTCCATGACTTCAAAAAATTTGTTGCATGATTTTTATATTATCCATCTTGGTGAAATAATAAATGGAATTGATGAATTAAATATCAAATTTATTGGAATTTTGTCTCACTAGTCCACATAAATCATACTGTATAAGTTAATGTGGTATAGTAGAATAAATATCTACCCTTATGTGGATTCCATATACTATCCTCCCCTTTGGAAATGACTCATATAGAATATATTTTTATATTTTTATTTGGGGAAGATCTCTCATGACATCTTCCTTTGAGATTTTACTTAAATTTTTTTCACTAAGATAACTAAGTTTGTTGTTCTATATATTATTTTTATATACATCACTGAAATAAAAAAAGTTACTCAGATTTCCAATTTAGAATAAGTTAACACTGATCCTTTCTCTATTAGTGATAATTCATCAATAATTTGAGAACATGGTTATATAATATTTTTTCTTGAAGATAAATTCTTTCACACAATTATAATTTTAGATTACACTCAATATGTTTTTCTTATTCCCATCAATAAAAAAACTTATTTAGATTTTATTTTTCTTTATAAATCTTATCTATATCAATTCCACTAAAATTGAAGGACCTATGATTCCTAAAATTAACTAATCCTATATCAGGTTTAATAATTTTCATCAAGATTTTTTATCACATATCTTATTATAGGAATAATTATAATTAAGTATCCATCATTTTATTTTCCTCCTAGATTTTAGAGAACCATAAAAAATTAGGGAATTTTCTTCCCACTTCTATTTCTAAATATTCTTTTCTTTTTCAAATAAAAAATAAAATATCATGGAAGATTAGTTATACATTCCAAAAATGAACCTTTTTTCATATCATCCAAAAATTTCCTTTAGGAATACAAATTTATTCAAAGTAAAAATACTTGATGAAATTTTACTCACATATTTTTCACTCCTTAAACAATTCCACATATTCTAAGACATACTTCCATTAATATCTGATTATATCTCAATAATTTTAGGAATATTCCAATGGAATTACACTTTTCCTAGAAAATATAGGATCTTATTTTCCAATTACTCCACATCACCTCAAATAACCTCTAAATCATGATCCCATATATTGATATGAGTTTTGTTAAAAAAATATAATTTTCCTTTTACCTAGAGTATATATTTCTTATTAAGTTACTCCTATATTCCATTAATTTATATGGAGGATTTAATTTTTATTTTATTCTGATACATTCCCATTTTTAGTTTTAGAAACTACACTATTAGTAAAAAATATTTATTTTTATGTTTAGTAGGAGTGGATTTCACCTGACTTTTTCATCTAGTATTCTCACATGATTCAGTTGATTTATATTTAACTTCCATAGGTTTATAGAAATATTATCTCATATTTTCTGGAGTATTTTTATGTTCAAGACACCTTGATTACATATTAATTAACTCTTTTTCTTTTACTTCATGTTTTTAATCAATATCTTTCACTATTTTTTGTTTTTCTTGAATGATTAACTAGAGTTTTTAAATTTCTTTAATGTAACCATTATCATTTTTGGAAGATCTTATTTTCTACCATTATTATTTTCTCCATACTTATTCAGTAAACTAAATTCCTTTTTGATATTAGTTTTTTTATCAAGACACACCTCATGTTTGGATATCATACAACGTTCGATGAATATATATTTGACTTTTTATTCCTCACTATACAATGTTTCATTATGTTTTACAATAGGATCGATGAAGTCCCTAAATTTTTTATAAATCTCATATTCATAATTATTACTTGACTTGGAGTATCATTCCTCTTCATTTATTGGCATATTTATCATTTTCCTAATGTAAATATTTTTTATCCACTAAATTGATAATTTAACATCCATTTAACTTTTAATCCATTTATTTCAATGAGTACATTCTTATTTCTTATCATTATCATAATCACAACATTATTCATTAGAAAATATATTATAAAGTGGCCAATTCTATATGTTTTTAATATCATTTATTATATTTTACCTTTTTTACTTACCTTTACCATTTAGGGATTTCATTGAGATAAGATCCATAATCTTTTATTATTATTCATCCTTATCTTCCACATCTTCCAGTCAACTAGAGTACTAATCTTCCTCTCCCCTAATTTTAGGATTTCTCATATCTCCAAATTAAATCTCCTCCTTTATCATCTTAAAATATTATATAAAATTATTCATTTCATAAGAAAAGAGTATGTTATGAAGATCATCAAGAGAAAAATATTTCCTATATTTTAATGTATAAACATTAGTTTCAAACCATTCATGGAAGTTTCTAATAAATTTCTTGAAAATAGAATAATCTTCTAAAGTACATTTGAATCGTCTGATGTTGTTAACAATCTCTTTTACTCTCCTAAATTAATCATTATTATTTTATTTGACATCCATCCTTACATCTTCAAACAAACTTCTCCAAATATATAGATATCCTTTCTTAACATTCCCGTTTCATTCAAGGATACAATGATTTATGTCCAAAATCTAATGAGTATATGGGATTATTATCACCTCTGTATACACGTTTTCTAATAAGGATATAATAATTTAATTCTTTACCATGTAATCAAACTTCAAAGTTATATTATTAAAAAAAATCATTGGAAAACATTTCTCAATCATTAAAAATATCATAGTAGCAGTATCAATAATTTCTAGGAAAAGAGAAAAAGATATGAAATAATCCTATTCTTTTATCTATGATAATTTTAGCCATATAATTTTTCAATACATGTACTGTTAAATGAATTCAAATTCTCTATGTTAAATAATTTATATATTTTTTAGAGGAAACATGGGTATCTTTGATGCAAATTGATAATCCAAAGAATTTGTGTCTAAATCAATGGTACACTTTTACAATTTTCATTACACTGAAATTAATATTTTTTTGGTTATTATATATTTGGTCCTCTCAAAAATTATGTCTCACCCTTACCCATAAACAATATAAGTATAAATAAACAAAATATAAATCAGATTTTTACAAGGTTAATCCCGAGTGTGGGTGACCAAGTACTTGATGTGTTCGGGTACAATATAAGATATAGAATTTCTAAAAATATCAACAACAATTAAAATTGATATGGTAAGGTGTAATTATTTAACAAAAAATGTTTCCCAAAACACATTTCTCGTAAAACTTTATTATATTGGTTCCCATGGATTTATAAAGTTGTTACCAAACAAAATGAAACTGACTACTTTAACACTAAGTTAATTTTATAATAAAAACAGAACATACTAAAAAGCATAAAAATAATCACAATCAATACCTCCTCACAAACGCAATTTCATAATATTTTCTATTTAGTTATTAAATATTTGGAACATTATAATTTGGTCTCCCAACAAAGGGATAAATCCTCTTTTATGGTGTTCCTCCACTATAATGTTATTCATAAGATTCATATCTCTTTTTCTTTGACCCAATGTATATTTTTAGAATATATAGGTCAAGCTATATTAATCTCTACTATCAAATTATCAATAATTAATTCTTAATAAAATGAACCTCTTTATAATTTAACTTTCATTTATAAATGTGGAGGACACAAATTCTAAAATTTGAAATTCCTCCTTACTCAAAGCTTAAGTCAACTACATTCAATTCGTCCAAAAGGTTCAGCATTTGAATTCTATAAATCCTTAAAAAGTTTATAAATAAAATATATTAAATAAACCCATAAATCATGTATAAAATGATGAATTTAACATCATGATTTATATATTGTGAATTATAGAAAGTGGTAACCAAGTTGACATTGAATTCACATAAAATTTAAGTGAAATCATTTGGAATCGTCTGGTTATTTAGAATCTATTAACTCAAGAAAATATTGATATGAACTTCATTATTATTTAGCCTCTAGTTCTATATTTTATTCTTTATTACACTATCATTTGGGTTGCTTAGATAAATCCTTTTAATTTGTGATATTTGTATCATAGAGAACCTAAACATTAATGGGGATTCTTACATACCTCTAATAAAAAATTAAAAATATGGCTTATAAAATATCACATTCTCATTAAATAAAATCTTCATAAATTTTGATTTTCTATGATCCAGAACTACTAAGAATCCTCATATTCCACTTCACATTTTGTTAATCTGCATAATCTTTTTCTAATTTTGATTTCTTCGACTACATCCAAATCTATCCATCATACTACAATTTCTTTGACAGTTTCAAATTTTTATCAACAAATGTTATCTGCATTACTAATTACTTCAGTTTACAAACTCACTCTCTATAATATTATAGTTCCCCTAGATTTATCTTTTTGAGATCATTCCATTAAGAGCATCCATAACATCTTTTCCTTTAGCTTCCGGTTACACCTTCTAGACTCACTCAAGATCGGCCTTCTATTACTTATTTCCTTATCAATTATTATTCTTCAAAAATTTCTTCTAACATATAAATTTTTAAGTATTAATTATCAAAATAGAACAAATTTTAGTCCAAAATCAGTAATTATCTTTTATAAAAATATGTCAATGTCATAAAATGTAGTCTGGTCAATGGATTCTGGAATAATATAATTTTTAAATTCCTCTTATAATTTTTAAATTCCTCTTATTTTTGTGTCAATTTAACTCATCTTCAATCATAGTTGACAATAAAACCACCATGATATTTTTTATTTTGAAATTTCATCAAAGAATCATATGACTAAATTAACTTCCAAACCTTTCTTTAGGAAATATAAATTTTTCTAAATATATAACCCTTACAAATCCTCCTTTAAACATTGTAAAAATAAACTTGTTAACCTTCATATAATAAATCATTACTCTAATATATTGTGATGAGGATTTTGGAATTTCTCTAATATATAATCACCAAGGATAGAAATATTATATGTATAAAATTGATTTTACTCAAACATATTAATGAAAATTATTTTCCCTTTCTAATTATCTAAATATTCTATTTTCAATATTCATGAAACATCTAGTAACACATATTTCTTTATCAACAATTCAATATATTACTTTATTGATGTAATTTATGATTCACAAATATTGGTAAATCTTGAATTGAAAATCATGTCACCTCAAATCATATCCCCTAGATCTAGATCCTTGGAAATAAATACTTCATCGGTAACCATTTGTTAAAAATATTGTCACTTGTGTAGTTGAAAAAAATACAACATCTTCAATAATTTGTTAGTATATTCATATAGTAAGTTGTTGTTTCTATAATTCATCTTACTATAAACATTTTTTATCTTTGAATTCTATATTTCTAGAAGTTCAATTTATTTCCAAATAATTTGTTTTAGATAATTTGAACTGGATTATGTTCATGAAAAATAATATGATGTTATTACTAATATGGATGAGTTGTAAACATAAATTATTGTAGAAAATCAATCAACTTAGTATACATAAGAAGTAAGATAGTTTTTTATATTGCATTAACAATCTGATATATGTGTATTTGATATTTCTGATAAGGTTTATGTGATGGTCATAAAATATTACCCCATATATTTCCAAGTGTCCATATTAACTCATCACTTGGAAAAATTTATAAAAAAATTGAATATGAAATAAAATCCATGTAAAAACTTGGATCTTCTTTTCAGGTATGTTTTCCTTTTTCTAGATTTTTTAAGGAAAATAAATTTTCTGGAAATTTCAGAGGTACATGTCGTGTACTTTCTGAGTACACGCCTTGTACTCTTCCCCAGCTCGTAGCCGTGTGCTGGCCATACCGGGCCACACACATGGTGTGTAAGGCTGAGGTGGAGGCCGATTAATTCGGAGTATGGAAAAATTGAAGTACATGCCATGTACTCAAGAAGTACACGCTTTGTACTTTATTTTTTTCATTAAACGGACAGGGGTTGCACCTAACCCCCAAAATCATCTTCTTCTCCAGATTTCGTCTGTTCAAGAGTTACCGTACTGTCGGATCTTCGACGAGGTCCCACCTCACCGTTCGTTCTCCGATTCGAGCACGGTCAATTGCGTTGGAATCACAGTAGTGAGTTCTTCCTTCTTCTTGAGCCTTGTTTCTTGATTCCTCCTCGTTTCCAAGTTATCGTGGGATGAATGTTTTGTGCGTTTTCTCATATCTACGTTGTTTTAAGACGAATCTGTCATCGTGGTTAACATATATCGATCTCCTAGGATCGAGGTAGGTGGTTTGTTCCTTTCTGTAGAATGTTGATGGATATTTTGTGCAAATTCCACCAATACCTGTGAATGGGGTATTGCTTGTTTTCGGTTTTTCCCCTGCTGTTTGCATGCTTTTACTTGTTTTCTTTAGTAGAGGTTATTGCTTATGATTAGAGTAATTTGTTTGTGCTTAGATTGCTTTTCCATGCTTGTTCTGCCTTTCTGGAATTTTTTCAGTTTCCATGCCTAGTTGTAGGATAGTGAAACTGTTGTTTTATTATTGATTTTGAGCCTTAGTTGTTAGCCAAGTAGTTCTTGAAGTTTACTTGGATGATGCATGCGCACTGAGCATGATTAGTTATACTCAATACTATGAGAACCTAGAGTAGTAGACCAAAGGGAGAATTGATAAAAGGGCTTCTCCAGAGTGTCTTTTAATTGTGATGTGAGAATATGGGGGGAATTGATGTTGAGTGCTTCCCCAGAGAGTTTGTAGATCCACGACGCGGGCCACAGGGAGAATTGATATTGAGTGCTTCCCCAGAGAGCGTTTACCACGATACGAGACTATATGGGGAATTGACAGTGAGTGCTTCCCTAGAGAGTCTGCTTAATTACATAGATGAACTAGAGGGGTGAGACTATGTGTGCTTCCCAGAGGGTTTCTAGTACTATAGGTTGTACCATAGGGGTTAGGCTGTGAGAGTTACCCATAGGGTTACCTATTTTCTTCTTGTTGCTGGTTACTTACTTGTGTACTTTACTTGTTAGAACTGTGGATTGTAGCTGCTTGTGCTTTCTTGTTTACTACTTCTTGTTTATTTACTGCCATGTATTCATTGACTGTTGGGCACAAATATTTGGGTGATTTCCTACTGGGATTGTATCTCATGCCCTGTTTGGGCCATTCTTTTGGGCCCAAGAAGACTATGTTGTTGTAGGTATAGATAAGGGCAAGCGCCCTTCTACTTTAGGATCATGATTGCACCAGGAGCTGGAGAGCATGGGACCGAGCCGTGGCTCGTGATGCTGAGGAGCTTAATTTGTTTTCTTTTTCACTTGGTTTCAGTTTTATTTAGGCATGTTTTTGTTTTTGTTGTTTTTCTTAGATACTTGTACCTGCTGCATCATTTTCATCATAGTTATATATCTACATTGCTTCCGTTGTTTGGTTTCTGTTGTTATGCATGTTGTTTACTGCTTTCACTGTTTATTGTTGTTTTCTTACCTTGTATACCTTACCGAATGAGGGCATAGTTTCCCCAATGACTCACCAAGACCCTCGCTGCTAGTGGGCAGCCTCTGGCATTCGGGGAAATGCGCTTGAGGTCATGTGGCGAACTGGGTACGGAGCACCAGTGGAGGGGCTCTGGACTCGGGTTGTTACACAGTGGTATCAGAGGAGTTCTTTTCTCTTGCTTTACTATTTGGAGACCTTATCCATGGATAGGATAGATTCAGTACTTGGCATTAATTTTTTCTCAGTAGTAGCTAACCCGCGTACAGGGAAAATCCATACTACCTCGTTAATTGCAGTTGCTGATTCTAAGATTTTATAGTTGATCTGATTTCACCAAGAGTGATTCACATGGATTGTGCAATTACTGTTTTGATATTGTGGTTCTATTTCTGTCGCAACCCAATGAGATGAGGGTATTCCGTCTCATGCATCATATAGGCACTTGTAGGAATCACATGCCATACATTCTTGTCATTCCATCTAGGGTGCATTAGCAATTGCATGCTGTTGTGATAGGCTCTGTGTAGATTATGTAGGCTGTTGTGATAGATGCTTGATAGATTCTCTTTTGTTATGTTATAAAACTTTTTTTTTGTTCCTTGCTTAAAATGAATGCCAAATTTTGGTTCTTGAGGTGTCATGGTCCCTCACGGATCAGAATTTGACATTTTTCGCTTATTTTTAGTGTTTCTAGAATTCTGCGCAGTTTTTGAGATACTGCCCAGAAAAACCCAGAATACACGGCGTGTACTTTTTAGATACATTCCATGTAGTTTTCAGGCCGTTTCACTGACTGTGTGAGCAGAACACGGTGTCGTGGGAGTAACTTTGGGAACACGCCGTGTACCATTGGTACACGCCGTGTGAGTTTGGAGTCGTGTACCCGGTTGTGTCACTAACAACATGGGCCGGGGAAGCTCGGGTAGAACACACTGTGTCCATAGGGAACACGCCGTGTAGTCTTTTCTAGGTACCCGGCCGTGTCACGAATAACACAGGCCGGCGTTACATTCCTTTCCACACGCCGTGTTTGTTCGGAACACGCCGTGTAGTCTTGCCCAGGTACCCGGCCGTGTCACGAACAACATGGGATGGGGTCTCCTTCGCCTATGCACATCGTGCTTGTTCAGAGCACTCTGTGTAAGCTCCATCCATTTATACGGTCGTGTACTCAACAACACGGACCACCGAAGCCTTGTCTTGTGTATGCCGTGTTTATTTCGAACATGCTGTGTAGTCTCAGGTTGAGTCGGACCGTGTGGGTTAGTTGTGTAAGGATACTCGGGCAGGGGAATTGTTTTCAAGTACACGCCGTGTGTGGGTGTCAACACGTCATGTAGTTTGAAGTGTACATGACTTGTAGGGTGGGAGTACACGCCCATGTCAGTGGTTTAAGAAGACACTCTGGGTAGTTTTATACACGTTGTTTAGTCGTGTTTTGCAATATTGTGTGTTTTTCTTCCCCTGTTCCCATTTTGTACTCTTGTGTTCTCTGTCCTTGTTTTCTTAATCTAAGTTGTGCTTTTGATATTTCAGAGCTATGCTTCTGAGACGTCCTCTGGTCGTACGTCTGTCGTCAGGCAGTGATCAGACACCAGATATGGATGATCAGGGACTTCCTGTCAATCCCCCAGCCGAGACAACCTTGGCAGTGGTTGTTTTACCAGTCACGGGCGCTGATGCGCAGTTCAAGGAAGTTTTCATGAGGATGATGCAGGCCTTCCAGGGAGCACCGCCTCCTGCCTCGTCTATGGCAGACTTGACGTGGATTTTCCAGCAGCATCATCCTCCCACGTTCTCGGGGGAGGGAGGACCTCAGGCTACAGAGTCATGGATGGAAGCCATGCTGACTATATTCGAGCATCTGGAGATGCCTCTAGAGAGGCGGGTCAAGATTGCCACCTACATGCTCCGAGACTCTGCCAAGAGGTCGTGGGATGTGATCTCACAAGCGGTTCAGCAGTAGGCTATGACTTGGGAGGAGTTCCAGCACGTGTTCTATGATTACTTCTACCCGGAAACTCTGAGGGCCGATCGAGCCTGGGAGTTCCTGAGCTTAGAGTAGGGTACTCTATCTGTCATGGAGTATTCCTCCCGTTTCACTAAGCTTCAGCGTTTTACACCCCTTTGGGATGGGAGTGGGGTGTTCTTGGAAAGGGAGTTTGAGGATGTACTCAGGCAGGAGATCCTCTCACAAGTGATCATCTTCTAGCTGACTTCCATTACTTCCATCATTAACTAGGCACTGATTGCGGAGCACAATCTGAGAGACTCTAGAGCTGCGAGTCAGGGTAGTTCTGCTTCTAGAGCTAGATTTCCTTCAGATGACAGCAAGAAGCACCGTAGAGAGCCTACACATGGTGATTATAGGAAGTGATATGCATCAGCAGGCAGCCAGGTGACATGCTACCAGTGTGGCCGGATAGGGCACACGAGGACGCATTGCCAGAGAGACCCTGTGGAGTACCGATCTTGCGGCAAGATGGGTCACCTTCAGCATTTCTGCCAGGTTTTCTCACCAGAAGCAAGTGACCAGGGTTCTTCCATGACTCCTCATTCAGGAGCAGCCCCACCAGTATCTCACCAGTCAGGGAACAGGAGTTCTTCTGGCCATTCGGGCCGATGTGGAGGTTGAGGTCGTGGCGGTCATCCACCAGTCCCTCATCACCAGCAGGGAGCTTCAGCTCAAAGTGGTCATCCAGGGGTGCAAGTCCGCGGCACGGGCCAGTATTTCGCCATGGAGTAGACTTATCATGAGCAGGATCCCGGTCCTTCTACTGTTCGAGTTACTATTTTAGTAGCCTCAGTTTTATCTTCAGCCCTTTTCGATACTGGTGCTACACATAGATTTATCGTCATTGCTTTTGTGGAGATCCTTGGGCTATGCATCTTTTCTTCGGCCGACTCGTTGACACTAGACACACCTTTAGGGACAAGGAAATCTAGTGTACGCCAGTGTAGAGAATGCCCTCTCAAGGTTGCAGGGTATCGCTTCTTATGGTATCTCTATATCCTAGAGATGACAGGCTATGATGTCATTCTCGGCATGGACTGGTTGATTCCCTTCCAGGCATTCATTGACTGTTATCGCCGCAGAGTCAGTTTCATATCACTAGAGGATGAATATTTTCTTCATAGAGGTGAATGGGACATTCGGGCAAGTCTGGCATGACTCGAGCATCTTGGGCTAGGATGGGTGACAGCCAAGATTTCTAGTATTTATCTGGATGATTAGGGGACTCCACAGTTGGATTTTCCCCCAGTGGTGGATCGCTTCAGGGACGTCTTTTCAGAAGACTTTTCAGGTTTGCCTCTAGAGCGTGAGGTATACTTCTCTATTTATCTCGTTCCAGGAGCGGCAATGGTGTCCATTCCTCCCTATAAGATGGCCACACCTAAGTTGTAGGATCTTAAGAAGCAGTTAGAGGTGCTATAGGCTATGGGTTTCATCTGACCCAGTACTTCTCCTGGGGGTTCACCTGTTCTGTTTGCGAAGAAGGCAGATGGTACCCTTCGTCTTTGTGTGGATTATCGGAAGCTAAACCAGTTGATGGTCAAGAACCGATATCCATTTCCGTGGATTGATGAACTTTTCGATCAGCTTCGAGGATCTCGGGTGTTCTCGAAGATCTACTTGAGGTCCGGTTATCATCAGTTGCACGTTAGACCATCAGATATACCTCTGATAGCCTTCAAGAGCAGGTACGGTCTTCATGAGTATACAGTCATGCCTTTCAGACTCACGAACGCACCTACAATTTTCATGGCACTGATGAACCGAGTGTTCCATCCTTACTTGGACTCCTTCTTCATGGTCTTCATGGACGATATCTTGGTGTACTCTCACACTTGAAACGACTATGCCGCACATCTTGAGATCATTCTGAGTACACTGAGAGACCATAAACTTTATGCTAAACTCTCGAAGTGTCATTTTTGGATGGATCAGATTCACTTCTTGGGTCACGTCATCTCAGAGGCAGGAGTATCTGTGGACCTAGAGAAAGTGAGATCTGTAGTTTCCTGGGATCAGCCGAAGAACGTTTTTGAGGTACAGAGCTTCCTAGGGCTGGATGGATACTATAGACACTTCATTCAGGACTTTTCTCATCTAGAAGCACCTTTGACAGGTCTGAAAAAGAAGGCGGCGATGTTTTTATGGTTAGATTCTTGTGAGTCAGCCTTTTAGGAGCTGAAAGGAAGGTTGACGTCAGCACCGATACTAGTCTTTCCAGAGCCAAACAAGAGCTAAACTGTTTATTGTGATGCTTCAGGTGTCGGGCTAGGAGCTGTGCTTATGCAGGGAGATGTAGTTGTTGTATACGGGTCTCAGCAGTTGAGGACACATGAGAGGAACTACCCTACGCATGATCTGGAGTTGGCAGTTGTTTTTCATGCCTTGCGCTGTTGGATACACTATCTTCTGGGAGAGCACTTTGTGTTCTTCACTGACCACAAGAGTCTCAAGTATATCTTCACTCAGTGTGATCTGAATTTGAGGCAGCGCAGGTGGGTTGAGTATCTACAGTCTTTTGACTTCGAGCTTGCCTATACGCCGGGAAAGGGCAATGCCGTGGCAGACGCGTTGAGCAGGAGAACTCAAATTCAGACAGTTTAGGAGGCCAGTAGTGAGTGTCAGCCGATGGCTCTGTTCTCTGAGATGCATCTGGAGGTGAACGATAGACTGGGACATACCTTTCTATCTTTTGTAGTTGTTACCTCCACACTACTTGATCGGGTACGGATGAGGCAGCTATCAGACTCAGAAGGCTTAGTCCTATGGGAGAGTGTGTCAGGAGGGGACCCTCTTCCTAGATGGACAGTGGGCAAGGATGAGATCTTGCATTTCCAAGGACACGTATGGGTGCCAGCAGACATATGTGAGGAGATGATGCGGGATTTCCATTCCTCAGTTTGGGCAGTTCATCCTGGCGTCACCAAGATGTATCGAGATCTTTATCGCCAGTACTGGTGGCTAGGTATGAAGAAGGATGTTGCTGGTTTTTTCATGAGATGTTCTACTTGTCAGCAGGGGAAAGCAGAGCATCAGCGACCAGCATGCCTTTTACATCAGTTACTCGTTCCGGAGTGGAAGTGGAATGATGTTGCGATGGACTTCGTGACCGAGTTTCTGAGATCACCTCGAAGGAACGATGTTGTTTGGGTTGTCATCAACAGACTTACGAAGGTTGCTCACTTCTTACTGATCAAGGAGACCTTTAGTGTCGATGATCTGGGATGACTTTACATTAGAGATATCATTCGGCTCCATGGAGTTTCGTGCTCTATTTTTTCAGACAGTGATGTGAGCTTTACCACTCGGTTCTGGCAGGGACTTCAGAAGGCCTTGGGTACACAGTTACTTTTGAGTACAACATACCATCCCCAGACTGATGGCCAGTTCGATCACATGATTCAAGTGCATGAGGATATGCTCTGAGCTTGCATCCTTGACTTTGGCGGTTCTTGGGAGAAGCATATTCTTCTGGTGGAGTTTTCCTACAATAATAGTTTCCAGGAGACCATTCAGATGGCGCCATACAAGGATTTGTATGGTAGGCCATGCCGATCACCCTTATGCTAGCTGGAGGTAGGAGAGGCAGCTTTGCTGGGACCTCTTCTTGTTCAGGAGACTTCAGAGAAGATAGAGCTTATTCGGAAGAAGATGGATACAGTGCAGTCTCAACAGAAGTCTTATGCCGATCAGTGGAGACGACCTCCAGAGTTTGAGGTCAGTAATTAGGTTTTCCTACGTATCACACTGAAATTGGGACACAAAAGGATTCAGATATAGTGTAAGCCTTCATTGCGGTACGTCTGGTCGTTTGAGGTCTTGGGGGGAGTGGGGTCGGTCACCTATCAGTTTCAGCTACCTCAGAGGTATCAGGCCATGCATGATGTCTTCTACGTCTCTCAGCTCCGACGTTACTTTTCAGACTCATCTCATTTCTTTCAGCACGAGGAAGTCGAGCTTGAAGCGAATGCATCATTCGAGGAGCATCCTATCCAGATTGTCGGTTGCAGTACAATGGTTTTCTACGGGCAGTCTGTTCCTCTGGTACGGGTGTTATGGTAGCACGGGCGAGTACAGGACGAGACCTGGGAAAGGGAGGCCGATGTACGATCGCAATGGCCGGAGCTGTTTGGTGTTTCTTCTTCTCCGTCTCGTTAGGGAAATTCGGGGACAAATTTCTTTAAATGGGGAAGTTTGTAAAAACCTAGATCTTCTTTTTAGGTATGTTTTCCTTTTTCTGGAGTTTTTAAGGAAAATAAATTTTCTGGAAATTTCAGAAGAACACACCGTGTACTTTCTTGGTACACACCATGTACTATTCCCCGGCTCATAGCCGTGTGCTGGTCGTGCCGGGCCACACACATGGTGTGTAAGGCTGAGGTGGAGGCCGGTTAATTTGGAGTATGGAAAAATTGAAGTACATGCCATGTACTCAAGAAGTACACGCCGTGTACTTTCTTTTTTTCATTAAATGGACTGGGGTCATGCCTAACCCCCAAAATCATCTTCTTCTCTAGATTTTGTCCTTCTGAGAGAGACCGTACGACCGAATCTTCGACGATCTCACGCCTCGCCATTCGTTCTCCAATTCGAGCACGGTCGATTGCGTTGGAATCACAGCGGTGATTTATTCCTTCTGCTTGATCCTTGTTTCTTTATTCCTCCTCATTTCCATGTTATTGTGGGATGAATGTTTTGTGAATTATCTCAGATCTTTGTTGTTCTAAGAGGAATATGTCGTCATGGTTCACATATATTGATCTCCTAGGATCGAGGTAGGTGGTTTGTGCCTTTCTGTAGAAAGTTGATGGATATTTTGGGCAAATTCCACCAATACCCGTGAATGGGTTATTGTGTGTTTCCTGTTTTGCCCCTGCTATTTGCCTGTTTTTGATTTTTTGCTTTAGTAGAGGTTATTTCTTGTGATTAGAGTAATTTGTTTGTGCTAAAATTGATTTTCCTTGCTTGTTCTTCATGTTTGGCATTTTTCCAGTTGCCATGCCTAGTTGTAGGATAGTGGAACTGTTGTTTTATTATTGTTGTTGAGCCTTAGTTGTTATCCAAGTAGTTCTTGAGGTTTACTTGGATGTTGCACGCGCACTGAGCATGTTTAGTTATACTCAGGACTGTGAGAACCTAGAGTAGTAGACCAAAGGGAGAATTGACGGAAGGGCTTCTACAGAGTGTCTTTTAATTACGATGCGAGACTATAGGGGGAATTGACGTTGAGTGCTTCCCCAGAGAGTCTGTAGATCCATGACGTGGCCCATAGGGAGAATTGACATTGAGTGCTTCCCCAGAGAGCCTTTAGTACTATACGAGATTATAGGGGGAATTGACGGTGATTGCTTCCCTAGAGAGTCTTCTTAATTACATAGTTGAACCAGAGGGGTAAGACTGTGTGTGCTTTTCAGAGGGTTTCTAGTACATTAGGTTGAACCATAGGTGTTAGGCTATGAGAGATACCTAGAGGGTTACCTGTTTTCTTCTTGTTGTTGGTTGCTCACTTGTGTACTTTACTTGTCAGAACTGTGGATTGTAACTACTTGTGCTTTCCTGTTTACTTCTTCTTGTTTATTTACTGTCATGTATTCATTGACTATTAGGCACAAATCTTTGGGTGATTGCCTACGGGGATTGTATCTCACACCCTGTTTAGGCCATGATTTTGGGCCCAAGTAGACTATGTTGTCGCAGGTATAGATAAGGGAAAGTGCCCTTCTACTTCAGGATCTTGATTGCACAAGGAGTTGGGGAGCATGGGATCGTTCCATGGCTCGCGATGCTAAGGAGCTTACATTCTTTTCTTTTTCACATGGTTTCAGTTGTATTTCAGCACGTTGTTGTATTTGATGTTTTCCTTAGATACATGTACCTGCTGCATCATTTTCATCATAGTTATATATCTACATTACTTCCGCTATTTGGTTTCTGTTGTTATGCATGTTTTTTACTGTTTCCTCTACTTATTGTTGTTTTCTTACCTTGTATACCTTACCGAATGAGGGCATAATTTCCCCACTGACTCACCAAGGCCCTCACTACTAGTCGGCAGCCTCTAGCATTCGGGGAAACACACTTGAGGTCATTTGGAGAACCGGGTACGGGGCACCAGTGGAGGGGCTCCAGACTCAAGTCGTTACAATCCATGAAAAATAATCTTTTTGGAGTCTGATTGATCTTACTAATGGGGTTAAACCCATTGGTTTGAAGTGGGTCTTTTAAAAGAATACTAGAAATGGTATTAGTGTTTCTATATACAAATTTTTCTTGGAAGTTGAGGGTTTTATGAAAATTCAAGGTATTGACCATGAAACAAAATCTCTATTTTCATGATAAAATATATTTGTAATGTTTTCTACATAGAATTATATAACAGTTATGATATATATGAAATGGATTTAATAATTTTATTCCTTTATCGTAATTTATTCCAAGAGGTATATATGATAAAACAGAAATGTTTTGAAGATACAAGATATTTTTCTATTGTTTTTGAGCTACAATGAAAAATTTATGGTTCAGTACAATCTTTTCAACATTGAAATATTCATTTCAATGAAGATGTTAAACTGTTTGGGATTATATAAAATGAATATGGTAATTTTTCATATAAGTAGTTTAGTGGTAGAATATCTATATTTAGAGTATTTTATGCCGATGTAATACATCTTATCATAAATAATATCCCAATATCACAATAAATAAAAAATTCACAAGGACTTTTCTTCTCAATAAAGGTTCTTGGTGAAGAAAAATGCATACTAGGTATGAGAATATTTTGAGATGAATCTAAATGAATTCTTGGCCATGATCAGAACACATATATTGGTAATATGATAAAATATTATTTGCATAGAAAACAATAAAAAGTGTTCTTTGATATTGTTTCATAGAATGAGTCTTTCAAAGATATAGTTTCCCTTAACAATTGAATAATTATAATGAATAAGAAAGATTACATATTCTGGAATATCAAATCAATAATATATGTTATGTTTTTTACTTATCATGATGTATCTAATGGATTAATTATTATGGTTATATAATAATTAAATCAAGGTGAACATAAATAGGTTGGGTTAAGAATATCCTTAAGTACTTGAGGGTAACTAAGGATGTATTCCTAGTTTTTGAGAGTGTGGAATATATCATTATAAAAGTTTTTATATATGATAATTTCTAAATTGATAAAGATGAATTTAGATCTATGTTTGGATTTTTTTTTCTAGAATGGTGGAGCAGTACATTAAAAAATTTCAAGAAACCGACAATTCATGATTTTATAATAAAAGACTAATATATTGGATCGTCTAATGTGGAAAATAATCTATTTTATTAAAAAATAAATTCTAAAATAGGTTTGTTCCCATAAATCAAGCTTCTAATTAAACTCTACTGTGATAGGAGTGGTATGGTTTCATATACTAAAGATCATTGGAATTATCAAACATTAAGGTATATTATTTGTTAATTTCATATCAATAAATAGATTATTAATAAAGGAAGTCTCAAGATTTATTTTGAACCCACTAAGGATAATATTAGGGTTCTTCTAAAAAATCCCTCTATAATTTAAAATGATGAAATCAATGACAAATATATTTTTATTAGATACATGTGTAATTTGATTTACTAAAAGTGGTATATTTTTAGTGTTTGTTCCCTAAATTTCATCATGTACTATTATCTTCGGTACATTATATATCTTTTAATGTATATTAATATCCATACATTATAAATCACTTATATTTGTTTTATAGAACATGTGATATGATGTAATAACAACCCCTTGGAATATATGATTCACCAAATTGTCTAAGATTAATGATAATCATGCTAGGTTTTGATAATATGTTAAGATTGGTATAAGTAGGTTTGCTTGTTTTGAGAAAAAAAATTATCACCCAATGGATACAAGTTTGTGTGCATGTATCAAAATGGAACAACATAAAATAAATCACATGGATTAGAATGTATATGGAATTGTTATTACATAACTGAACATTAGATATAGATCCTTTTACATGAGGTTTTGAAATGGTATCCCTAAATGGGAAATTTAGTTTTTTTTATATATTTGTTTGATAATTTGGTTTACTAGGTGTTTATTGGGGATGATACTTATTAATTTTATGGATTTAATTGTCTAAGATATAGTCTGACTACCCATTTGTTAGGCTTTTCACATAACATCCCTCAATTGAGTTATAACTAAATACGTTCATGGTCATTCCAAGATATTTACATGTGATGTAAATATATAAACTTTAGTCCACTAAAAATTTGAGAAAAAGAGATAAGTAATATAGGGTTTAAATTATCCATAAATAATGATTAATCTCAATTTTAAGGATAAAGGAACATTGCTAATATACTTATAGAGGATTTGATTAAACCAAATCCCTATGTAATTAGTGTAATTATGACATATTTCTAGATAGCGCTCTTACTTTATGAATGTTAAGGATATTTATAATCACTTCCTACTTTACATAGGTCCTCTTGAGTCTCGCTTAAGATAATTCTAAATGGTATTTTGTTGGTTAATCTGATTAGTACATTTATTAAAAAAAATTATAATAAATATTAATAAGATATGTATTTTTTTCATTTAAAATATTTAATTAAATAATAGTTATTCAATTAAGTAATTATTTTTTTGTAATAATATAAATAATGTGTTACTTATATTATTAATATATATACATTATTAAATAATAATGACCATATGGGATTTGGTATTTGGGTTATGGAAATGGGCTTCCAAGGCCTATAACGTGAGTGAATCTCATAGGACAACCAAAATAGGATATTTGTGCACCTTCTTTACCAGTTTTAACCCATTTAGAGGAACATTAATTCACATTACCATGATATTTAGGAGTTAATCCAATTTTGGAGGTTAATTAATGAACTAAATGGCCTTTATTGGCTCTTTATTACATGTCCTTAGGTGTTTAATGGGTTTTAGATTTCATGTAATCTAATGAATTTACCAATTTATATAAATAGAAAGGAGTGGTATAGTATTCATTTCATTATAAAAATGAAATTTTGGTTCTTATAGTAACTTAGTTTTCCTCATTTGGGAGATTTTTCTAGTTTTCCTTATTTGATAGGAACTCTAGTTATTTTAACATCCCTTCATCCATCCTTTTTATTCAGAGTGACTACCATCACATGGATACAAATATTATCCCACCAAGGTGGTAGTAATTACTCTTATAAGTGGATAACAAAGGAAGTTTTTATTCAAAATTAAAGTTTAATATATATATATATATATTATAAATCTTATTCAAATGTATTTTTATTTTATTATTTTATAATAATTTATTTTATTTATTCAGTATAATCTTGGATGGGTTTTATGATCAATTTCACTATATTGCAATTATCTTTTTTGTTACTAAACCCCTATAATTATGTTTTCTATGGATCACAAGATATAAAATAAACATATAGATATGGATACTTATTTGATGATAGATAACCTGAAAGGATATATTAGATTTATGATAGGAAATGAGATGTAGGTATTTTCTAATGAAACATTTTTGTAAAAGATAACCGAGGGTGATTTTATTCATACTCACATGCACAAAATGATTCGGTACATTGATGATTTGGAAAGATTGATGTATCCACTCAGACCAGATCTGAATATGATGATTATCTTATCTTTTTTTTGTTATATTGTTTTAAAAATTCATCATTAATTATAATTTGAATGATGTTTTAAAATAACTTCACAGGATCTTGTAAATATGTCTATTATATCTTATTAGGACATGGTAGGTAAAATAGACTTTGTAATGACAATAGTAATCAATAATAAGGGGAAAATGTATGTAAAAAAATAAGTAGAAAGGTTATATAAAATCTATACCTACTTTTTGGTATCCTTGGATAGTATATTAGAATTACTGGGTAATCTATTTGAATTATTGTTTTTTATTGTAACCAATTTTTCAAAAACTAAAGTCATGAACCTAAAAAATTAAATGGACATACATTCCCTTGATAACCTCACATTATAAACATGTAGTAATTAATGAAAACTCAAAATTTTATAAAATTTATCTCTTGGTTTGGAATAAAATATCTTTTTTTAGTAAGGTTCATGGAATATGTTACCAACTTATCTCAAAAACAATATTATTATAGGGTAGATCTGATCCTTAAACCCTCAAAATAATAATTATATACCACTATTTTATAAAACAATTGTGTATATGATACAAAAATATTCCCTTCCATATTCAATATGTTGTGGAATACTAATTTTTTAATAAACTCTCAATGAATAACATCTGAATATTCAGTTGACAACAAATAAAGTTCCCCGTGGAAGGTCTAAATTAATAAATCTCATATAGAATTATAATCATCCTTCTGTTTCCATAAGTCCAATAATATATTTACATATATAATATGGGATTCTATAACTCAATTTTCTGTATACTTATAGTTGTTATAAAAAATTAATTGAATTCAACTTCTTCACAACTTTCTTTTTAGTGAGTGGTCTTTTATCAATTATCTCATAAAGTTGTAGTAGAATATCTCTCGAGAGTCCCTCATCTGATCCAATAATTTTATTACTAGAAATACCCTTTTATATCCCTGAAAATATCTTTAATATTCAATAGGTAATTGTTTTTTAATATCCTTTAATATATTATCGTAATTTACCGAAAATCTAGAGAAAAGTTTTCACAAAGTCCTGCCCAATATATTTCTTGAATTTGTTTAAATTTATCTTCAAATAACTAAAATTGGTGTTTCTATAAAAACTCCACAGATATCCTTGATAATAGATTATATTTAATTCCTTTTTTACTCAAATAGTCACTATATAAATCTCTAATACATCCTTCAATTATTTTATTTATTTATTTATTAATTTGAATTAAAGAAAATTGTAAAAAATTAAAATGAACATATAACATTATAAATTCTCATGTATGGTAAGATAAATATTTCAAAAACATTAAAATCATCATTTAAATTAGATGCATCATTATGATCAGTGTTATACATCCTCTAAAAATATTATATCTCACACACAAAACTTTTTTATAGACCAGTTAATTTTCATTGAATTTATGAATAACTTTTATGAAACATGAATTAAACATGGTTAATACTTACAAAACATATTTTCACCCCTTAAAAACTATGAAAACTTTGGTTCACTATGAAACAATATTCTTGAAACCATTACACAACTCCAATAAATTATTACATAGATTGTTAATATTTAACTTCAATGTTATGTGAGATTCATAAATTTCAACTTAGCCATATTAATACAATTGATATTCTATTACACTATCTCACAAACTATAAAAAACATTCATATTACATTATTTAATACTCTAAAAAATTAATATTTAATTAAAATAATCAATAATCATCAAAATTATCCACCTATACCATCTTGGACCTGTTTAATAAATATTAAGTGATATTTGAAGCATCACTATAATGATCTATCGAGTATTATTACAATGATCATCTAGGTATCATCATAATGATCCTCTAAGAAGCACCACAATTATCCTTTAAGAATCACTATATAGTTCACACATTATATCAGTATTAAATCTTTTATTAATTCTTTATGATGTTTTCATCAATCATATATATATATATATTGAGAATATATATTAAAAAGTAAACAACACAAGTTTATTAATCTATGAAATCTACATTATTCCTATTTTCACAATAGTAAGTTCTTAAATATCATCTATACATAGGAACTTAAATTCTACCTTTAACAATCGAGGTTACTTAAATCTCTCCATTTAGATTCTCTTTCAATGATAACATTTTCCTGTGAATAGTAACATGATGCTACAGTACCGGCACAATACCATCGCTGCTACAATTCCATACTGCCACTACAGTTTCCGCCGGTCTACATGCCCACTGGGACTTTGGGCTATGTAATGGGTCTCCCTCTACCCAGATAAAAGAGGTATTTTCTTTGATTTAATAATAAAATGAGGCTTCGACCCTAACCTTTTTCTCAACTATTTCTCCCCATTACTTATAATAGATTCCAAGGGATGGGTTTTTGGAATATTATTCTATAAATTACATTATAGGGAAATTAAATTCACTTGACTCCAATTTTTTATGTTTTCCTAAATTTTAGATCTGATTCTTATGACTCTTTATTGATGTGAATCACTCCCCTGTTAGGTTACTTTACCCCTTTTTATCTTTCTTTTATTATCTCACATATCCTCTAATAATGGGTTTCAGACAACATTATTCCTTTGAAAACATACTCTAAAAATATTAAAGAGTATAAAGTGGGGATCAAAAAAGTATAATTGATATAAATTGAAAATTAATACCAGTTTTAGAAAAATTATAGTATAAATCAAGGATATACCACTTGATATATAATTAAGCTCTAAACAATGAAATATCAATTAATCATATAAAATATTACTGGATAAAACTCATTATAGAAAATAATAGAAATTAATAAGGATTTAATGTTCTACATAAATTATCATTTCAATTCTATGAATATTTTCTCAAAATATCATTTTTCCCTAAAATATATAACCCCTTATAAATTTAGATTAATCTTCCAACGTATTTTATAAATTAAACCCATAAATTTCTAATCAATCGTCAAATAATGATAGAGGGAATGGGTAAAGTTCGATAATACCCTAATTGTTAAAATTTATTAAATATATTCCTTTAATTTATTATTCAAATATCTATCTTCAATGGAATATTTTTATATCATAGGTTATTACCACAAATGTCCATTTTAGTATTTTTTTTAAATTTTCCATTATAATTAGCTAAACTTATTTTTTAAATCATCGTCATGTTTTATTTTGCACACTTTATAAATAGACAAAAAAGTAAAATTTATTGAAGAATCCCTCATGAGTAGATAACTAAAAATATTTAGAATATATTTATTATTGAAAAAAATAAAACATGTATAATATAGCAATACCCATAGTATAATTTCATCAATATAGTGATAATCCTAAATGTACTAAAATGCGAATTAATGCACATTTTATACTCATTATTTAAAATAACATGACATATATTTCAACATGTTTTCTTACTATAGCAATATCAGTTCCCAAACCACATATTTTATATATTTCTATACATGGACTGCATTAAAAAATTATAACTTACTTTACCACTAGAAATATTTAGTTATCTCAAATTTTATATAAATTATTCAAATCTCAAGTAAAGATAACATATAGAATACTCATTATAAATTATCTTCACAAATTAACATTATTTAAAAATGATACAAATACGGGATCTTTAATGATTTACTTCCCACGTTAAGATGTGTTTGAGAGTCTTTCCCCAAGCCAAAAATATTTTACTTTCCATAAATGAGCTTTAAAGTGTTTATGATGGTAGATTATATTTTATTAAAAATTTATATTCTTCTAACCTAATTATTTTCATTAAATATCATATTATTATGGATAATGTTTTTTCTCTATGCAGTATGTTTTTAAATTAACTTCAACTAGTGAAACACTTTCCCTTATTCCATCACTCTCAGTGTCCTTCATCATTATGATATTTTTTTAGTTTTGAAAAAAAACATAGAAAAGAAGAATATTCATATTGTTGAATTATTAATCATGTTTTCTAAAATTATTTAAAAGATATTAAAATATATGATTGTATTCTTCAATATTGTAGGTTTTATACATTAAACATTGAAATTTATTTATAATATAAATTTATCCAAATATTTCATATTCTTTTCATTAACTCATTATAAGTATAGATATTCCACATAATTACAATATATGGATTTTAATTTTCTATATTAATATTCTTGTGGATTAATAAGGTAAAAACATATTGGGATGTGTTAGATTATACATATATCTTAGCATATATCCTTTGTTAGACAACATTATTTGCTTCTTATTTCTCTGTTATATTATTTATTATTTTTAATTCTATATTATGTTATAATTTATTTGAGATCATTCTCACATATTCTTTAGAATCATTAATAGTCTGATTACATCTCCTATATATATTATTTAAAGAATGAAATTTTTTTTGAGCATAAATATTTGGATCATTTTAATTTCTATAATGAATATCATCAATTATAGATTTATTTATCCCTTATTGGAACAAAAAATTATAATAATAAGCAAATTTATAATTCTCATATGATCCAGAATAAAATTAAACCTTTCATTTCCACATTAAATAATATTCTATCCAAAATTTAATATTTTATTCTTTAGATCCAAAAACAAAAACCTTTTTGTGGAGAATTTTTTTTATAGGTGTAGACACCTTATTTTGAATTATAAATAAGATTTTTCAAATCTCTATGAGCCATTATTTATCCAATATTTTTTAAAAACCCTAAAGTATTAAAAAAATCAATTTTAAGGATTCAGAAATACAATTTATCTCATTTCATTTATATTATAGACCAAATCCCAATCTAAATAATATAAACCCATTATTTCTTTAGAGTAAGTAATTTTTGTATGAAGACACCTCTTCCAAATTATTATTTTAGGCATGCTCATATTTTAAATATCATAGGATTAAACATGAATCCCTTGGACTTTGTTAAAATCAACTCTTAGCTTCTTATATGTGTTTTGATAATATTATAACCTTGATGATGTTTCAATCAATTCATTATAATTTTATCTAACAACATCATTATACTTTAATAACATTATAATATACCACTTGAATCTTATGAATTATATATTCCTTAATATACTATACTCCTTTAATATTAAATTTGGATTCATTGTAATAATAATTTTAAATAACATTTTTCATATTATTGTTCTCATTTTTTATCTTTGTATTTTGATCAAAAAACTATCAATGTCCAGAATTCAACATATGTTTTTGTATGTTTTTTTATCTTATTCATCCACATTGCCAATAAATTTTCCATCACCCTAAATTAATGTACCAAATTTCTTATAATCAACATTATACAAAAAACTCTTATATTTTCATTTTCTTCTTCTCCTTATAATTCAAAAAAATACAGGTTATTTCAATCTCCTTATCTTCCTTTATCAAGTGGATTCATCTTCTCTTAATGTAAATTTTCATTCCTCTAGATTCCTTTTTCACATTATTAGACTAATATATATTTCCAAGTTTTCTATTTGATATAGAATCCTATTGTAATTCCACATTTGAGTATTTATATTCATTTTATCAATCCTTTCATTTGGATAGTTAGTAGAAAATTATCTAATAATACAATATGATGTTAACTCAAATGTTTATGATCTACTTGATTTTTAGATTATATATATTATATGAATAAATTTTCTTTTACTTTGTAATATTCTTTTAGAAAATAGAGGACTTACTCATGCCATATAAAATAATAAAGATATATAGAACATCAGTATGATGTTAACTCAAATGTTTATGATCTAATATAGAAATATTATCATCAAAATGTTTTCAAAATGATATTCATCATACTAGAATATTTTAATTTTTTCTAAATCCTTTTATGTTGACAATAATCTCATTGAATCTTTTAATTCATGAATAGATTCATCATTATTAATCTTTACTTTTTTTAATATCTATCCATTGATAACAATTTTTCTCTATTAATTTATTGTCTAATTCAAAATTATTTTCAATCATATACAATATTTTATTAAAATAATTCAATACCATTAACTTTTTGAACTATCATTCAAAAGGAGATTCCATAATTTCATTTCTATTTAGACCATAACAACCAATATTTTTCGTCACTATTAGGGAAATTTTAGGTTCCTCTTAAAATGGTGAAAATACAAATAAATAAATATAACTTACTTGTATACTAAGGATTCATGTGGATTAAGGCTAATATATCTTCTCCTATATCATCCCATTACATTCTTATAATCCTCATAATCTATGAAACAACCTGCACTGGTTTTTTTATTGGAGTCAAATAAAATCAAGGATTTAGTGGATGAATAACTGGGTCTAGTTTGAATTGTTTATTTGTGATAAATAATTGAATGATCTAGGAAATTAATAAAATATGTAAGGGAGTTTTTTGAGGTTTATTATCAGGTTTTGGAAGCTCAAAGGACGTTTTGCAGCTTCATGGGGGGAAATGATGGATGGTGGCTCCAATGAGCCCACGGGTTCCTGAATGAGTGGAACAAGTTACCTGGAGGAGGTATTATGGAACCTACTCACTTATTGAATCCATTGGGTAGATTATGATTTGAATTATGTGGTAAATGATGGTATACTAGGTGTATGGTAATTTCTATACCCTTTTTATAAATGTGGTAAAATGTTTATTTTCCATTTTTAAATGGGGAACCCACTTGGGGTTCTCCATTTTGTGGATGTCTAATGGTGGGGAGGCTAAGCTATAATACTACTATCATTGTCCATTTGTCCCCCTTAATATAAGGATTTTAAAACTTGGTTATTCTATGGTTATGTATTTAAAGATTTATTCCACTAAAGTATAGTGGAATTGGGACCATGTGATGGGACTTTGGTATGTATTTAATAGATAAATATTTTATTGGTTGAATAATTCAGAAATTTCACCGTTTAATTATTATAATTATCTTAGAAGATTGTTCAAGAGTTTTTCAAGAGTTATTTATACCCTCTTTTTCAATTTATCAGAATCATTATATTTCTCGAACCTCATGGAGGTGATATATTCCTGTTATATGCTTGGATGAGTTTGTTCTAGAGTGGATAAATAATTATTGAGGGGAGAATTATTTAATTGTGGTAGTTTTTTCTAATAATACATTTCATATGGTTTTGTATATATGGTATCTCATGTAGGTACGAGTAAGTGGGTGTGAATGTCCTAAGTGGGAGATCGTAGTTGTATCATATTTTTTTGAGATGATGTTTACGAGTTTGGTTAGACTCTTTATAATCCTTAGAGGATATGGATTTACGATTTTATTGTTAATTATTACTTAACACATTTTATAATCTTTGTAAACAAGAAATGGTACCATGAGGGGTGTTAATTCTTAACATATGGATCTCATAACCTAGGAGGGTCATATAGTAATATATTTTTATAACCTAGAGTGGAGTCTAGGGATGGTATTTCTTTTATATATATTTTTGCATTTATAAAAATTATTGAGTGGGTATGTGAGAATGTACCAATATATCAACAAATAATGATTCCTTATCTCTTGAGTGGTGAGTTGGACCACTTGTGTCCTCATAGTTCCCTTAAACCTATTATGTTAATAACATGTCCACCAAATACTATAACACCTTGTGAAGTGGGGAGATACTTAGGGAATGGAACAATGAGGAGTTCCCTTTCCCCAAGATTATATTTAAATCCTTGTATGGTATTCTTGAGGGTTTCTTATTTATGGAAATATTATTATTCAGAACCAAAATTACATGAAGTAAAACTCTAAAAATTGAAGATGTAGAGAAAAATTATAGAACCTATATAAATAAAATAATCATGTGAAAATTAAGTATTGTAAATGAGAATAAAAATTCAACAATAATAATGACAGAATTCCAAACTCACACACTAAAAAAATATCCTATAATCAAGCACTGAAGCAAAAAAAAGAAACAATGAATGATAGTAATATATTTTACATGGTTTGGTATTCATTTCTATATTCATGAGAAAACATTACTTCTTCCATTAAAACTCACAAAAAATACCACTATGGTTCTCATTATCTCTCAATTTTAACCATTTTAATCATACACACATACAAGTGGTCCCACCATACCTATTAATAATGGGTTCCAACTTGTTAAATAGATCCACCACCTTTTGAAAAACATGGGGGAAATGTTTTTATTATCCACCTCTAATTTCCTATAAGCCATTGTGCCTCCATATTTTTTTCTTAGTTATTGATGAAAGTCGTTCTAACATGGATCTTTATTGATTCATGAAATTCCCATTGAAAAAAATTTAGGCACACTATACCTAACTTTATCAAAGTGACTCTTATATGAGCTGGAGATTTTAAAATTCCATTATCTAGAAACAACTATTGGAAATACCATTTTTATAAAATTTCATCTAGACTAGCCTTCCTATTTATTGTCTTATACATACATGATCATTCATTATTATGGGACCCTTGTTATGTAGTTACTCCATCTGAACATAGGAAACATAACTTCAAAGTAGAATTCACACATTCCTAAAAATCTCCCACATAATGATTACTTTCAATTAAAAAATATTCCTATGAAAATTAGGGAAAATATAATCATCCCAACTCCAATAATAACCATCAGTGTATCCAATACAACTTCCAGACAGCCAAATACCACAAAATCATAATGATTCCATAGAATTTTCAAGAAAAAGATTCTGATAAACATTTCAACTGGTTTATGACATCTGACAATCTTCTACAACCCCACCACACCATCGTCCAATATCTTTTTGATAACATAATTTAAAAAAAACGTTTCATGCATACATTTTATTTATCTAATTTAATTGATTTTTGGATGTAATTGCTATTTTTTCCAAATTATTATTTTTTCAATTATTTGTGGGTAATAAACATTTATAAATGGATTTTTTTAAATAAATAAAAAGGATTTAATTGTTCATAATTTTAAATAATTATTTATAAATTTAGAAAAATATTTATTTATAAGTGCAAGGAATGCCTTATTTTTTCAAAGGAATGGATGAAGAATGGATGAAAATAAGAACAATGCAAGTTGAGCCCTCAACCTATGGGAAATCCACATGGCCACCCCAAGGTGAAGCTGACCAAGACCCCAGGGAATCCCAAATATGCATGGATAAGCCACTAAGAGGGTGAGTATTGGTGTAGCTGAAACATGAGGATAGATCTTGTGGGAAATTGGTGAGTAGGAACACACATAAGTGGTGGATAACCTACCATATATAGGGAATCACTGGAGGATAATAGGAGTTCACCAGTTCCACTCAATACTTTTTTAACTGATTGGTGTCAAGGAATGTATAATTAAGAATCCCCCAATATAGTATAAGTTTAATGTGGGTTGTGGGAACCATGTTCACTATTCACTAATTAAGATAATGGTGTACATTTTCCTAGAACTCATGACTCCCTTTAATACACCTTCACCACTCACACACCTCACCAAAATCCAATCTGCCACACCATTTTCCATATAATTCCATTTACACCACCAGGAGATTAATACAATTTCCACTATTATACCACTAAATCTCTAGACCATGATGGAACACAACTTTGAATGTTGGGTGATGATTATAAAGATGATGAAAGCATGAGGGATGGGAATAGATGAAAATGGTGAGTAAATTGGTTATGCACCAATGATCCCTGGTGTGGTTGGGATAAAAACTTGATTATGGAGGAAATAAATGATGATGAAAATGGAATTTTTATTCTATGTTGTAGTATCATGAAAGTCACATTAAATGAAGTAGTGTTTGAAATATATTATTCTTGGATGTATAATAGGGGTTCTGGATAATAGTGATCCTAAAATTATGAAACACCCAGGGATATGTAGTATCACCTGATGTGTTAGTGCGAGAATTTATAAAGTGATTTTTAACACGGACAGAAAAATTCTTAAGGGTAAACTACTACATCTTGGTGTTGGGGTTTACATTTAAAATAATGTGATCCACTAAGATTTTAGAAATAATTTAAAATAGATAACTGGGAGTCTTGATGTGTTTCCTTAAAAAATTAAATATGAATTCTTGGTTAATAATTATGTTGGTCCAGAGGGTTTTTAAAGCCTATAAATATAAGTGTTTTAGACACTGTGAAGGGGTATTTTTGAACCATGATAATCTAGATCCTAAATTTTCTGAGAATTCACTTAAGAAGCAGTTGTTATTATAATTTCTCTCTCTATCTTCTTTTAAATTTATTTTCTAATTCCCCCTAACTTTTAGGCCACAATCCATTTTTTTTGTATTTATTTAAAGATACTTTTGGGTAAGTGGAAACCATACAAGAAAGAGCCACTAGTTCACGCCAAAACCCCCATATCCATCATCCTGAATTAAAAATAGAATATTCAAATTTCAAAACCAAAAATCAGACAAACCGCCCAATTCAGCTTCAAACCACGAGCTACCCACCTCAATCCTCGTCATGGGGAGACCTCTAATCTCACCCACTGCCATCATAAAAACAACGGGCTGACATCGTAGCACCCTCACCGCCATCACATCTTCAAATCATCAATATAAATCTTCCTCATCGCCTTAGCATCACTGACTGCATCTCCGACCGCATCTCCGACCGCCACCGCCAGAATAATGAAACATGTCAGAGTAACATTGCGTCGTCCCCGAGCATAAAATCGTCATCTTCATTATCATTAGAACCAAAACAAAACCTTGTTTTCCATGATATAAATTTTATCACCGTCAACCTTGGAAAGAATGGTAGACTCTTGGAACCATATTAGAGAAAAAGAAGGCTTTTTCAAGATGAAACATGGTAAGAACTGTTGATAACAGTCGATACTGATGAGATCCAACCTCGTCACCGCCGTGAAATCCAACAATGCAACAGAAATGAAAAGCACTGAAACCAAAAACCAAAACAAATTTTCCACCAAACAGATATTAAACAGAATAAGGAATCATATAACAACATAGAAAACCTTCATCGAAAACTTTGAGGAAGAATCACGAATATGTCTAAGAAACCAAAAACCTACTTCACTAGAGAAAATCGACACAACCCGCGCAAGGAGCACTAAATGCCACTGAGCCGCACATCCCAAAATATCATAGTTTTCCCCTTGTCAGATCTGACTGGGAGAGGCACTGAGGAACCCAAGGTCAGAGTAGGGATTTAGTGTCAGATGGATCTGAACACCAGCAATTATGAAGAGGCATAAGACTAGAAATAGTTCGACTCCAATAGCACCTAAAAATCCACCATCCGCTGAACCAAAAAAACCCAAATCCACTTCGAGACCTCCGCTCCATCACCAACTATGAGAGGCATAGAGAATCTTGAGGCCAGAGTAGGATAGTGCGGACGAGGGCTTCTGCAACACACCAGTGAATGAAAAGGAAGAAGAAAAGAAGAAAGGAGGAAGTCCAGAGGAGTGAAATCATTATTAAATTTCTATAAAAATTCACTTCTTATCTCATGATCATTGATGTATGAATCTGGATGGTGATTTTAATTACATTACCAATTACCTTAAATTATTCATGACCATTTTTTAGATTAGGGTTATTATTTTTAAATATGGTACCAATATATCTAACCGAAAAATTAACTCAATTATTTATCCCTAAGAACAAGACAATTATTATCTTAGAGATGGAGTACCAAGACCAGGAACTTTTTTCTCAACTATGACAAAAATATGGGTGAAAAAATTATCAATTCAATTAACTAATACATGATCCAGGAATTACTGAGCATGTCCCATTCTATCTTAATGATTTCAAACTACAATTTTTAGTATCAATCACAATTTATTTTCTCAATGTTTAATTAAACCATCTCATGGGTTTGACCTCGAGATCCTATTTACTACATTCATTTAGTTAGTAATTGTTTAATTTGAGTTTTCATAAATTTATGAAAAAATTTGACCCCTTAAAATTAATGACTCCCTTTGGGTGCATAAGTTTCTAGCACCATTTCATGGGATGGTGATCCAGTATATTTAAGATTTTAAATGTTTTCCCTTTACTTTTCATTATTTCATGTTTTATTTTACACTAGGAGCGGTTGTGCTATGATTTTCGTGATTAATTCTATATGAACAATCATTATACTAGAGAAAGAGTCAATGTAACTCTCAAGTATGACCCTGGTCTTGAAATAAGTATAATAAGGAAGTGTAACCATGCTATAGTGGATAGTATTAAACAACAAAACCAAGGTACTATAGGTGTAAAACCAAGAGATCTCAGGTTTTGAGTCCTCATGGGTTATATAATACCACCCAATGCTGGGATATAACTAAGTATCCTCATACCACCAATAGTATCCAACCATTTTGAGATAAAGGAAACCATTATACCGATGATTTCACATTCTATAGAGTTCTCCATGATGATTCATCAATATCCAAATATGTATTTATGTAATTTTTTTAATTATGTGATAATTTTAAATTTAAAACTATTTTCAGTGATTTTGAAAGGTTGAGACTATTTTTATTTTATTTTAGAGATAAATTATTGGAATGGATACAAATCTAATCAACTCATTCTATCACAAAATGGCTTGAGTTGAAAAGAAATATTTTAACCCGATACTTTCCTACCTCAAAATCAATAAATACTCACATCTACATTGTTAATTTTAACCAATTAAATGATGAATCATTTTATCATTTATTAGAGAAATTTATAGATATAATAATAAATTAACCACATCATGGTATTGAAATGTGACTTATGATTCAAATTTTTTACAAGGGTTTATCTAAGGAAAATTGGCTCATTATTTTTTATGTAGTAAGAGGCTCATTGATATAAAATTCCTTTGAAGAGACCTATGATTTTATAGATTAGATATAGAGATAAAAATAGTGTAAATTTGAAAGAGGAAAAATAATGGAAGTGCACATGGTTTACAAAAATAGATAAATTCTAGATAAAATAGAAGCCTTAACCAAGAATATATATTCCATGATATCCCAACAACAACCAAAAGTTACTTATACTAAAGAAATAAATTAAATATATTAAATTGATCTATATCAATTTCATGATTGGACTCTTCATCAAAAATAAGGTTGAGGAATACAATTGTGAGATATAATGTATCAAGCACAATAATTCCCATCACTTAAAAGCCAACTCATCACATAGAATGATATTTTGGACATATTCATGACCAAAAAAGTGTAGCTATCAAAGAGAAAAAAGATAAGCCAAGAGGTCAAAAATATATACTAATAAATATGGAATTATAAGTTGGGAATAAAACCAAAAAAAAGTGCAAAAAAAGTCCTATAAGATTGTTTTTAGGTGATATAGAGGTCATCCCATTATGATATATGAAATATATAACCTTTAAGAGTGTAAAAACAACTACAGATAGGTATGAAATAGATATAAAATGGGAAGATACAAAATAGAAAAAGAAAAAGAAAAACATGAAATGAATAATGGAAAAAAAGAAATAATTCCAAGAAGAAGTAAGATAATAACCCCCACCACCATAAAATTCAACACTTCTCTATTAGGAAATTATAAACCAAAGTAACATTGAATCAAAAAAGGGTAAATTCATAGAACACTTTAATAAGTTATACATTAATATCCCTTTTTTATAAGCATTAACAAAATTTACAAACATATGAACAATTCATGAAAGCACTATTTTAAAATATAATAAATCTAGAGGAAATATGAACCATCCCACTCATAAGTCAATTATCATATATATTTTCAAAGTATTTACTAAAACAAAACAATACCCATTTAGTTTTTCAATTCTTATAACCATATTTTCTAAAAAAAATTGTAATGATCTATGTGACATTGTTCCAATCATGATTTTTTTTAATTTACCATATTTAAGAGACTTGGATCTTAAATGTTGAATAAAACTATGGTTTTACTTCTTATGGTTGATTCTATTGTGGAATACCCCCATGATGTGATTGGAGATATTCTAATAAGAGTGTAAAAAATATTATTCCCCATGGATTTTTTAATGAGTTGCATAGAAGAAGAGTAAAAATCCCTCATCTTATTAATTCTATTATCAGATACCAAATTATAGTTAATATATGTAAAAATTAGGGATCTATGTTTGAGAGTTGGTGGGAAGAAAGAGATCATTAAAATTTATCAATCCTTGAAGAATCCATCTATCCATGATGAAATATTGGATTATGACATAGTTATAAAGGTTTGATATGCTACTGTAGTGGTAAAAATTAATAGCCAACTATTTTCATTGAATAAAATCATGAGACAACAATTTTTTAAGGGAAATAATAGGTAAAAAATATGAAAAACCTAGAATAATAGGTCATGATAAAATATTTGATACTGAAAGGAAGTCTTCCATTACTAGGTCTGATGAAGGCTAACCAGTTTGAATAGTACATGAACATATTTTTTGTTCTTTAGGTATAAAAACCCCTGGTAGATCTGCCAAATGGAAATGGATAAAGTGATACTTCAAGGAAGAGTGTGGTTGTTTTTAAAGGAATTTCATGGAACCATCTATGTGGATAGATCTCAACTAAGACCATTTATTATTTTGGTTTGGGTAAACTAATTCAATCCTTCAATCACATAACCTTAAAATAGGTAAGTTGGAGCTTAATTATTATAACAAAATATCTTATATAAGGAAACCTATTTTTATATTTTATTATAATTTTAATTTTTTTGATTTATGATATAGTATCACTTTCCCTTTTATACATTAAACTTTAAGTGAATATGGAACTTGTCCTTTCATGCATTGTTTTTATTTTGCAAGTCTATAATTGAGAGGGGATAAGGTAAGAAGTGGTAAGAGGAACTGAAAGAGATTTATTATATTGAATTAATACCTTAAAATTAGTATTTCTATTCATCCACAAATTTTTTCTTCAAGAAATCTATTTTTGAGTTTTTAGTAAAAAAAATAATGCCTCTTATTTAAGTTGTGTTAATTTTGGATCTAGGAGAAACAATTATTAGATAATCATCATTCCTTGTTTTAGACATCATTATGAATAAAATTTGAATGAGTAATGTAGGGGATTGATTTAAAAAATATTATCATAGGAATATAGAATTAATAAATCAAAATTTTGGGGAGTCGGTTTATTCATGTAGATGAATTTTTTCCTTGATTTTCCAGGCTTAAAATTTCTAAAAAAATTAATTGATTTATAATGAGTATTCATTTACATTAGTGATTTTAAGATTCTTGAGGTGTTTATAATGTAATTTTCCCATTATTTCTTGATCATATTTTTGGAGACTAAATAATTCTATATTGACACTATTTTCATCTTATTCAATATATGATTTTAAAAATCACCTTAAAATTTATTGACGAATTTTTATTAATTATGATGTTATATTTTAGTTCACATTTTATATTTATAACTCTTTTAGGTTTTAGAAGACATGAATAGACTTGTAAGGAAATAACAATAATAAATTCAATATTATTCTTTCCTACCATGATCTATGTATATTTGAGTGTATTCAAACGTTTAAGTGTAGGGGAGTTGTGTTACATGGTGAAAATAGGATGTGATCTATTCTGAGTAAAATATGTTAGGTGTTATAATCATGGGATTTTTCAAAGGTTAATAAAGTTATCATTAATTGAACTAATTTTTTCCATTATAAAAAAATTTAAAATAATTGGTTTGTATTTTTGAAGGGTCAAAAATCCCCATCGCTTTACCAATGGTCTTGATGATTTGGTGTTGGGTAATTTAAATTAGACTTTTTATAGGGATAACTTTCACAAAGATTAAAAAGAAATGAAAATAGTGATTATTTTTATCTTTCATTATTCTTCAGTTGATTTATGGGAGTACTTTGAGTTTTCATGATTGGGGATACGTCACTTTTAAGAAGATATTGTCATTGATATTTAATCTTGAGTATCATCAACTTTGATTTAAGATTTTAACCTCATTTTTTATATTTATTAATTTTCACATCATTACTTACCTTCACATAGACTTAGATATATGTAAACCTTAATTAAATTTTCTTGTGATTGTTTGTAATCTTTTCCATTATAAGGTGTATATTAGAGATTCATTTTAAGCCTGTAGTAAGGATAATGACTTGAGGTAAGAGGGAAAATACATTTTCATTTATTACCAGGATTGGTGAGAGTAATTACATTTTATATGAGGTAAATTAAACTTTTCAGTCATATTAATGATGAATTAAAAATATGATTTTAATTTCATAGATACATGGTCTTTAAAAGGTTTAATAAGTAATATATAATATTTACTTTAACTCCTTTAAAATTGAGGAGTCAAGAAAGTTTTCACATGTGATGCTAGAAAAATATTTCCACTTTGAATTAATTAATTTTTCTGAAATTTAAATTTTTATCATGGTAGGTGAGCTTCCATTGTAAATATATTGATATTTTATACATTAATAAAAGTATGACTTTATATGTGGGGGGTTTGATAAAAAAGCATGCATACATCTTTTTGTACTTAATGTAACCAATTTTTGAATTTAACTGATAATTTTTCCCAATTGCTAAATTTTTAAACTATTTATGGTTAAAAAAATTAAATGGTTTTAAAAAAAAATAGGTTTTAAAAGTTTATAATTTAAAAGTATTATTTTTTTACTTCAGAAAATTTTTTATTTATAGGTGAATTTAATGCAGTATTTTTTGAAAAGGAATGGATGTAGAATGGATAAAAATTTAAATCCAATAAAAGTTTGGCCCTAAACCTGAGGGAAAACCACATGTCAATCCCAAGGGTCCACTGGAAAAGACCCAATGGAAGACCGACTGATCCCGGAAAAGCCCATGCATGGGTTGGCGAAACAAGGGGAGAAACCAGAGGACATATCAAGTGGGAGCACACATGGGAAGGACTGGGAATATGTGTTTCATATCCTCCCATGTTAAAGTCAGTGCATGAGGTATATAGGATTCCACCAACTCCATTTTATCATGTTTTGACTAATATGTGTCATCGAATATGTAACACCTTTAGCTTTTATGGTATAATCCACTTTAAATACTTTTAAAGTGTTCTATTATTCTCATTTTACGCAACACTAACATTTTATAAATAATGTTAATAAATTATAAAAGAAAGCACATTATATGGAATTCAATTAAAATTTAATTATTTAAAATAATTTTTAATTAACTTAGGAAATACAAATTATTTAAATAACTATCTTGAAATATAATTTTTATGAGGATTCTATTATCAGGTATGTTTTCTATGATGGATATTTTATTATAATTAAAAATTAATGTAGAATATTAAACATATAAAAATATTTTTGTTCATGTGTAGAAAATGGTTTCATTGGTCATTAATTGGTTAGGAGTGAAAATAAGATCATTTGATGGTAAATAGATATATTGTCTAAAAAATAAATTTTATGAACAAAATGTGTTTTAATATTAATTAATTAAATTAATCATTATTTCTGAATTATTTTGGTTGACATGTATATATTATACATTCAATGGAATGTATTAACATTAATCTAATGGTTTATACTTGGAATGTGAATAGAATTAATTCACTTTTATGCTTAAAATGAATTTAAAAACTGTTTTTGTTGTGCTTTATGTGATTATTTTAAAATTAAACTCTGATACTTAATGAAATAGAATTTGATAAAATGGTTTCAGTATTTGAATCATAATTTTAAAAAAAATTAATAGTTTAAATAAATTTTTGTTTATAGTGAATTGTAAAAATATTAAAAAAATACCATTTTTGGGGTTTAAATGAGTTTTCTCATGATTTAACTAAGAGATAATGGAAAAAATGTCCCTTAAAGTAGTGTAAATATTATGAGTTTAAAATATTTCGACCTTATAATCTCTTAAATTCTATTTCACATCAATTTTTTCCACTTTTACAAGCTATTAATTTTATATTATTTAAATATTATAAGTAATTGGATGTGTGTCTATCCCCTCACTTATAAAAGGGAACATATTATCCTACCTTATTCAAAACAATTTAGCACTATATATAGGTAAATTACTATAAAAACCCTTCTTTTATTCCTTCTATTATTTCTTAAGATTTTATTTGTACCTTATGATCATCGTAAGAAGTCCTAAGATGAAAGCCAAATGAGGTCTCTCAAAGAAGAGATAATCATCTTACCCAGATCATTCAAAGTTTATTTCTTATTATAATTCCAATATATATGATTTACCCATCCTATTTTAAGGAATACATTATAATGAATACAATTATATGTTATTATTATTAATTGGATAACCATTTTTCATCTCCTTTCTCATCCAATGGGAAATGAAATCATCACTTCTCCATACATATGCACTACCGCCTCCACAAATCGATGTATTTCATTTTCCATCACCACCTTCCATATATAGATATTATGATTTTTTTAATGTTAAAACATTATTTTAATTTCATTTTTTATATTTTGGTTATGATTATACTATGACCAATGTGCATTAATCAAAACCGTAGAACTAAAATGTGCATGGAAAATGGACATGTATTCATCCTAATAATGATTTTGATGAAGAATTATTAAGAAAAGGGTAATTGAAAATTATAATTGAATTGTATATGTAAATATATATTTGTTTTTGTGAATATAGTTATAGTACATATTTATAATAAATATATATTTATTATACATTTTAATGCAAGCAAAGAAGGATGAGACATGAGATAAGGAAATTATGATACAATATTATTTCTTTTCTAGGTTATCTATATTAAATATCCATTGAGAGAAATTATACTATCCTACTCCTTTGAACCCCATATGTTTTCTTCTCCAGTGGTTACTTATTGGGTTTTAATGTTTACCTTTCACTCTCTTCTCTTTGGTATATAAAATTTTGGAGGAAATGTTTTTATGAAAAGTCTATATTATTTCATATTTGGTTGATAACTTTATTCTTCCATGTTTATATTAGGTAAAATGAATTCCAAAATGCTCTATTATATGATAAAATGAGTATTTACATTCATTTTGAACCATATATGATTTTATTTTCAATTTAATAAATGGATTCTTCTTGTATTTTTTCCAACAATTTACTTTTATACTTTTTAACAAAAGTGTGAAAGGAATATTTATTTTAAAATTTACCACATAAAAATAATCTCCCATAATCATAACCATTCATTACTTTTAAGTGTTCAATAAAAGTTTCAATAATTATTTTCAAATAAATTATTTTATAAAAATATTCTGTAAGTTTTTATTTTTAAATATACTAATCGAAAAAGATATTTTTCCATGTTTTCAAAGAAATGTTAAAATACTCTATTAATGGTATTTTATATATATGTCAACATGATTTGGTATTTCTTTTTCTTAACTGGTGATATGATCTAATTATATCATCCATGTTCTTCATTTATATATCTTATGATTATTTTATTATGAAATTTTTGTGAAACCCATTTCTTTTACAAGGGTTATGATATATTAAAATGATAAATGTTTTATAATATTAGGGTAAACATTTGTGTTGTATTAATTATGTGAAAGATGGGTCCATTAAATCCATCCAATGTATTGGGGTATGTGATATATATATTTCATGATATGATTATGGTAATTAGTTAAATTATTTATAATATTAATGGTCACATTTTCATGTGTGAGTATGATTGATTTTAACTATGTTCAAAATATTATACATGAGATTGTTTTCAAAAATATGTGTTAACATGATTATAATTTCTTAGGATTCTGATGCCACATTCCTATGATATTAATAATGAATGATGATTTCTAATGTAAAACCCTTATTAATAATAGTTATGGATATGGAATGATTTTATAGTTAATGATATAATTTTTTTGAGTATTAATACTTTACAATTAGAATATGAAGTCGATTATGTTATCTTTTATTTATGATAATATTATGCCAAATTATGATTGATATGTCACATGTCTACCCTTATTGGGGATCTGATCTCACCCTTACTTATGTTTACCTTCATTGGGTTTTGATAGATGGTTTTACATATGATATTTCATGAAGGATATTAAATATGAAGAATGTTTTTGGGAGATGTTGAGTATTTCTCATAATCAAATTGATCACATATCTAGTCTCTAATATGCTAAACCATTACAGATATTAGGTGTGTATAATTGTTATATGTATAGAATTTTCATATATAATTATGTAAAATTTATGTGTGTTAATCCTTAGTTTCCTGAATTGGTATCATATTAGGTATTAGTTGATTTTCAATATTAGAATTAGAAAACTTTTGTCAAAACCCTTAGGATAATCCTATGAATAGGATATCATTATACTTAATATTAAACATAGGACGGTATTTTTCCTATAAAATAATTCCCTTCCTAAATACTAGAAAGTGGATGCAATTGGGGTACAGATCCACCTAGGGGTAAAATATATAAAAGGGATATATTTGGTTTTAAATAGATTGTCACCAGTGCATGAAAAGGGGGATAAAACCCCATGAATGGATAGACACTCAATGGGGATATTCTTTGGTTAACTCGCATTATTTTTTTGAATCATTATGAGGTTTATGTGGATAGAATATATCAAAACCTATGAAAATCCATAGTTATATTGAATAAACATAATTTCTAACTGGTTTATAGAAGTTTTCATAATTTAGGATTATATATAAATTATTTTCATAATAATATTATTTATTTTCCATACTATTTATATTTGATACTCACACTAGGATTTTTAGATTTATTTAATGGCTATAACTAATAGGAATCTTGTGAAAAAATAATGTGATGGAAAACTCAATGACCATCCTCGTGAAGAACCAAATCAAATATGAGGTATTATTTGAAATATTATTATTATTCCTAGTCAAATATCTCAAATTATGATTAGCAACCTAAACTTTAGTGAGTTTTACAACCCTAAAAATAAAATAAAAATGGTGTTTTGTGAATATTCAGAAGATAAAGACCTTATAGGGAAGAATATTAAGCTTCCTAAATGTTAATAACATAGTAATAATCACCTAAGGAAATATCATAATGGAATGGGAATATATTTTACATGTATAAAAGGAGGTAATAGAGAATGTTATTGATAAGTAAAAATGAAGAGTTTAATATATAGAAATAATGTGCATCCTAATGTACCATCTATAGTTCAATGTCTTATATGTGGGGAAGTTGGGAATTATTGGAGCCAGTTTTCTAATATAAAGGCTAACTCCTATAAAAAGGAAGGGAATATGCAATGTTTATCACAGAAGTGAATTATGATAATTTAGGTACACCTATCCTCCACTCAAGATTTGGTGATTTCATGATGATTATTTTCATAATGTTCCCAATAAAAATATTATTATTCATCCTTTTCTAGATTTTTATTTTTTTAAAACATTGATTAGAACTATCTATATAGATCCTTATGAATTACTAGAATAAGTAAATCACATTTCATTCTTTAAATAAACCTATTGTTTTTTATCATCATGAGGATGAATATGGAATTCTAATGGAAGTTAATTCTATTACATGTGTCCTACTACCTATTAATGAGATATATTTTTCTCAAATGGTTATGGAGAAACTCTACATTAAAGATCTACCTATTTTTCGGGAATACAGAGATGTATTTTCTTAATTTTTCCCCAGTCTTCCACCAAATCATGATGTTTATTTTTCAATATAACCCATACATAGGGATATACTTATTTCCAAGACTCATTATAAAATGTCCTCCAATTGAGTTATAGGAATTGAAGAATAAACTCAAAGAGAACCTAGAAAGGGGATTCATATACATGAGTGCATCACCATGGGGGAACATTTTTCCTTTTTAAGAATAAATATGGACCAATGTGTCTTTCATTTTATTTTCAAGAAATTTAACAACGTCACTATAAATAAAAGAATCATTTACTCCATATTGATTACTTTTTTGATCAAATTCATAGATATTAATAATTTTCAAAGATTGAACTAAATTATTTATATCATTAATTAGGGGTAAAAAGGAGGATATACTAGATAATTACTTCTATACAAGGTGTACTCATTATGAATTTATAGATATGACATTGGGACATATTATTTCCCCGATTATCTTCAAGGATCATACAAATATAGTCTTTAGAAATTACCTTGATCAATTTGTTATAGTCTTTATATATGATATTCCATTATATTAAAATATAAATTGAGAGCATGAAGATCATTTAAATATTATGTTGAGTAACTAGAGGAAGGAGAATATATATGCTAAATTTACCTGGTTTGAATTTCGTCTATATAAAGTTTCATTATTGCATCACATAATCTTATGCGTGGGCATATTGGTGGACCCTTCAAACATACCAGTTATTATTTAATGGCCTGGGAAAACTAAATAAACTGAGATCTATAGATTTTGTGGGGTTGATAGTTATTATTTATGCTTTTTACGGTATTTATCATACCTATCTAATCAACTAATGAAGTTTGAAAAGAATTATTCCATGTTCCTATGGATATAATAATTTGAGAAAAAATTTAAGGATAAAAAAAGAAGGTTGTTCATCCCACCAGTTCTCACATGCCCCTATAGTAGAAAAGTGTTTTTATTTATAGTAATGCATTAAAGAAGGAAATATAAAATTTTCTTATGAATTATTCTATGGTGATCAATTATTCCTCACTCCAACTGAGAATTAATGAGAAAATTTAACTATCTCCTCATTTTGAGTAGGCATCATTAATTTTTTCATTGAAAATACGGAGTCATTATATTTATGGTGAAAGGTGTGACATATATACATATCATGAAATCATGAAGTATATATATTCATAAAAGAATAATCTGATATGTTTTGAGGGATATGGTTTTAGTTTATTAAATTTTATGATTACATAATACACTACCACCATGGGATGGTGAACAAGGTTGTTGATACTTTGAGGTGGGAAGGCTATGATAGTTTATCCAAGATTAGGATTGAAAGATATCCAATACAAATGGGTTTATAAAATATGGATCTTGAAAACTAAGGAAAGGTGATGAATCATATCTTTTTTATATGAATCTTCAATCATCACCTCATTTGCTAATTAAAGATTCATAGAAGGTGGAATTGGAACTGCAAAACAGGTTAATGAATATTCTTGAGTTCAATCATGATGGTGATGGAATGATAAGGTTTAGGAAAAAAGTATGTTTCCCATCACCACTTTACTTGAAGGTGTTATTGGAAGAAGATTATAACTCATCATTATCTATAAATCCTATAAGTATGAATATACATATAGATATGAATGTTTATTTATGATGAGGAAATATGAAGAGAGCTATAGTAGAGTGTGTATCTCAGCGCTTGGTATGTTAGCAAGTTAAGGCTAATCGATAGAATTATAATTGTATGTTACAACCATTACCCAAATCATAATGAAACTGGGAAAAAACACCATGTATTTCATCACTGTGGTCCCTAATACATATAAAGGATATGATTTTTTTATTGTATTCAATCATATTATGAAATAAATTCATTTTATTACCATCATAGATGATTTCTATCTTGATCAAATTGATGGGATATACATTAATGAAGTGGTAATATTTTATGAAGTACAACTTTTTATTATACATGATCAGGATCGGAGGATTACATTGATGTTCTTGTGAAATATTTAAAAATCTATGGTTATATAGTGGTGTTTTAGTATTTCATATCATCCTAAGATAGAAAGTCATTCTAATAGGAAAAATAAAATCTTAGGGGTTATTTTAAGATCCTAATCTATTAATTTTAATTTTCGTTAGGATCAACACCTTCATCTACTATAGTTTTATTAAAATAATAAATTTCACCTAAGAATTAAGATGGATCCGAGTGATTCCCTCTATATCAGGATGTTCATAAATAAAATGTGTTGTTTTGAAATTGGAGAAATAAAGATATTGTGACTGGAGGTATATTAATAAATGGAAACCAATGCTATATCCATTAATCGGAACATCAAGGTATATGAAAGTTAATATAAAATCAATGCTAACAATAATTGGTGTTATTTTGAGTTTAAATTTGGGTATAAGGTTTTCCCAAGGATATCTCTAAGGAAGTAGGTGATGAGATTTAGAAATAAGGGGAACATGATCCCTAGATATATTTGCCCTTTTGAGTTTCTTGGTCAGATTAGGATGGTGAATTAATGTTTAGCGCTTCAATGGAATCTCTCTAAAATTCATGATGTGTTCTATGTATCATTTTTTTTAAAGTATATACTTATTCCTTCACATGCACTGAACTCATAGGTTATTCTAATTTAGCAGCATCTTTCTTATAAGGAAAACTGGGGGAGATTTCAGAACATATAGAGAAATTGTGAAAAGTAATACCACTCACCAGTTCGATGTTTTTTTTTGTGAAATCATAAATTTAAGGAAGTTACATGGGAACCTAAGGATGTGTTGAGGAATAATTATCCTCATTTTTTATATCATAGTGAAGGAATTTTTAGGTAGAAATTCTTATAATGGTTTATAATGTTAGACCCCTATATTTTATTATATATTTCTCTTTAAATAAAATTGATACATTTGATAGCTTAATTTAAATAAAACACTGAACTTGTGTGAATAATTTTTAATTAATATAAAAATAATATAATTATATATAATTTTAATGAAATATTATTATCAAAAATAATTTCTATTTCACTTAGATAGTACCATTGATCCTAAATAACTATTTTTAAATGTTTTCTTTATGATAATTCTTTTAACATGTATGTTTTATTTAAAGAATATTTTATTTTAATTGAAAATTAACTAAAAACAAATAAACTTATAAATTAAAATTTGTATACACATATAGAAAATTAATTCATTATTCATTAATTGGTTAGAAATAAAAATAAAATAATTTTAATTTAAAAAATAGATTTTTTTTAAAGATTTTTTATGCATGTAAGGAATTTTTATCATAGTGAGTTAAATTAAGAACTATTGATGAGTAATTTTAATGAAATGTAAATATTATATGCACGATCAATCATATTAAAATTCATATAATTATTTTTTCTAGGTATGGAATGAAAATAAATATTGTTTTTTTCTTAAAAATACATTTTTCAAAAAAAAAGGTTTTTGTTTACTTTTTCATGATTATTTTAAAAATAATTTTTACCACATAAATTTAATTAGAAAAAATGGATTATATATTTTGAAAAAAATATTATCAATTTTATAAATTGTAAAATTTCATTTTTTTCATAATGAATTGTAAAAATAGTTAAAAAATTACCATGTTTAGGGTTAAAAAATATTTATCGAGGGATTAAACTAAGAGATTAGGCTAAAAATGAAAAACAATATTAACTAAATCTTATTTTTTGAATAAATTTAGACATTTTCTTATATTAAGTTTTAATTATTGCCTATTTGGTTCCACTTTATCAATAAAGTGACTTTATATTATTTAAATCTTTTAAATAATTTCATGTGTGTCCCTCCCCTTACTTATTAAATGTCACCTCTTCTCCTCCCATATTCACAAACTTTGAGAACTCTATTTTAGAAAATCCATACCCAGAAACCTTTTCGATTCACTAAATTAGTTATTGTTCTTATTTTATAACCCAAATACCATCCAAAGATAGAATAATTTTTAATCTATTGAAGATCTATCAAAGAAGAGTTAATCGTCTTACCAAGATCTTTCAATGTTTATTTCTTCTAATACTAATTATAAATTCATTATAACCATCATAAAAAAATTAATTTAGTATCATAAATATAATATTATGTTATTATTATTTTGTGGAACTATTTCTCATCTTTTTCTCATCCAATGGTAAATGAAATCATTGTTTGTGCATATATATGGACAACTATCTCCACGAGGGGATGTATATTATTTACCATCATCACGCTACATGGTTGGTTATTATTATATATCTAATGTTTAAGTATGATATTTATGGACTTTTATATTATATATTTTATGAAACCATGAACAATTTGTATAAACCAGAATGGTTGAACTGAAACATTCATGGAAAACAGACTCATTTTCCCATGAATACTGATTTTGAGGAAGAATTGTTAAGAGAAGGGTATTAAGAAATTATAATTGAATTATATATAGTAATATATATATATATATATATATATATGAATATATATATAAATATAGTTCGGGTATAGATGTATAATAAATTTATATTTATTATACCTTAGGTTTGAACATATATGAAGTAGGATGAGACTTGAGGTAAGGGAATTATGATACAACCTCATTTTTACATGATTAATTAGAGAAAAATTATATTGAGTTAAATTATATGATAATTATAATTTAAAACGAAATTATTTAAGCATTATCTATTTATTTATATATTTTTATGTCTATTTTTTTATTATCATCTCTTTGGTATATAAAACATTGAGATAATGTTTTTTACAAAAGTCTACTTTATTTATTCATTTTTAACCAATATTTTCTTCCATAACCTAGTTATTTTAAATTTTTTAAGAATGTAATTTTTCATTATCAAATTATTATTTTGGAACATTTTCAAGCATATTTTTCTTTCATTTTAATTTTTAAAAGTATCATAATGTGTTTTTCAGAATAAATTTCTTTTAGACTTTTTACAAAAAAAAATAATGGAATCTACGTTTTAACATTTACCAAATGGGAAGATTTTAATTCCATCATGAACATTATTTTTTTTAATATTCCTATAAAAATTACATAGTGATTTTAAAAATAAATTAGTTTTCACAATATTTTGGAAATTTCTAGTTTTAAGGATAGCATAATTAAAGGGTATTTTCACTTATCTTCCAAGAAATGTTCAAATACAAATTTAATGTTATTTTTAATCTATGTAAATATACTTTTATGTTTCTTATACTTCAATGAGTATGTGATCTAATGATATTGTTCATGTTCTTTCTATGCATTCCCTATTATTATGTGATGATAAAATGTTTATAAAACCTATTTCTTTTCCATAGGTTATGCTATGATGATATAATTAATTTTTTATAATATTTTAGCACACATATGTATGGTTTTAATTACATTATGGGTGGATATTTTTAATACATCAAATGTATTAGGTAATAATATATATATATATATCTTAAGATGATGTTGATAACTATGGACATGATTAAAAAAATATATATTAAAACAATTACGTATGAGTGTGATTACTTCAATTGATTCTCAATATATAATGTGTGTACATGATTGGGAATAACTCTATTCACAATATTATGATTTTATATTCTTATAATGTCATATTTCTATGTATGGAATATTGAATGATGATTTCTACTATGAAATCCTTATTTATCATACTTATAAATATGAAACAATTTTAGTGTTTATGATATATGATTTTCAAGATATGAATATTTTAGGTTGAGATTGTTCACTTGATTATGTTATCATACCATTATCATAATATTATGCTCACTTGTGACTAGTATCTCCCATGTCTACCTTTACTAGCATCTAAGATGACCCTTTATTTAATTTCACTTCCCTAGGTTTTCATGGAAGTTTTTATGTGTTATATTTCTATAAGTTTACTTAATATGAATAATTTTTAATTTATTTGTTAGATATTACCCATAAATAAGTTGATTATATATTTAGTCTCAAAAGAATTAAACCTTTTGAGTTCTGGGCATGTATAATTGTTATTTGTATTGGATATTCATATAAAATAATGTAATATTTATGTTTTTTATTCACGAGTAACCTAAAAATGTATTATTAATAAGTACATAGTAGAGAAAAAGATCAATGAAAGAAAAGATAAGATCATTCATTGTACACCACTTACAAAAATGGCTTCACTTTTCCTAACACATTCATCTCCATCATCAAGAAAAACTATGCCACTCACATACCTTAATAACCACTATACCACCAAACTTTTCACTGTATAAATACACTTTCACCTCAAAGATCTTAATACCACTACCAATATTTTTCATGTTAAGTTGTGGACCATCATGTAACACCACTGTGAAGGTAATTCGAAGATGATAAAGCCACCACAAGAAAGATGGACAAGAATTAAGGAAAGTGGTTCAAAAAACGGCCATGTTATCCATGGTCCCTCCCATAGTTATGAAAATTTCAATATGATGGAGGAAATAGATGATGAAATGGATATATTTTTTGTTCCATGCCATAGTATAGTGAAATTCAAATGCAGTGAAAGATAGTTTGAAATAGCTTCTATTATGTTGTACAAGAGGGGTTATAAATAATAGGGATCCTAAAATGATGAAACATCAATGGATATATTGTGGAAATTGATGTGTTTTTTCATTAATGTGTGAAGTGAATATGATTATATAGAAAATTTCTTGAAAATTCATGAGGGTTCACTATAATTTCGGTGTGGTGAGGTTTATGTTTATTGATATTTTCATCCAATGATACTTCAAGATGAATTTAAATCGGATACCCATGTGTATTCAGATATTTATTAGATGAATCAAATATTATATTTTGGAGAATAAGAACTCCATGAATTAGGGTTATGATGCCTATAAATATTATGGTTTTTGACATTGTAATGGGGTTTCCTAAACCTGAATATTATGAAACCTGGAGTTGTTGGTATTCTCCTACGAAGATGCACCTTATATACCACCTCTCCCTCTATCTTAGTTTTATTTTATTTTTTAATAGATCGTGATTAGAATAAGGAGGTAATTTATCTTTTTCTAAGTAATTTAACAAAGTCTAATTACATTTGTAGAGTTTAATTTCTATTTTCTAGATCAAGTTGTGTTATGAAATAATTATTTTATTTTAATCTCTTTATAATTCATTTTTCATGATCATTGATGTATAAATATGGAAAATTATTTCAATTACATGACTAATTATGTTGATTTATTCATGACCATTTCCTATTTTATGGTAATTATGATTAAATATAGAATCAAGACATATAACCAAATAACTTACCTAAATATTTGACTATAAGAATAAATGAATTATTAGGTTATATAAGGTCTACCATGAATAAAAAATCTCTTCATCTCAAATTTTATGAAAACATAGACAAAGAATTTATCAATTCACTCTACTAATATATTAACTCAAAATTATAGAGCTTGTAAATTTATCTATTATTGATTTTAAACTCCCATTTTCATTCTCAACCACACTTTATTCTCAATGTGTTTTCTCATTACCAAAACCACATACTTTTAGAAAAATTAATTACACTCTAAATATCACATAATATGGACCTAGATTCACCACTCCTTCAATGATCCTCCAATAAACACTTATACCAGATAAATTCCTTACCTACTTTTGTGATGGCCACATACTATTCCTTTATTATCGATAGTTTAAAATTTATCTACTATATATACATGTAATATGTATTTATTCCTTTAAATTTCAACATAAATTATATGATACACTTCCATGGATCTATATCTCCCTCAAGATTATATATCAACATAACCCTATAACTGATTATCTATTCTAAGACACAAGAATTTATCATCTAAACCTTTTACATATTAGATAATCTAAATCACATCTTCCTACTAATCATATGTTGGATTTCACATAAGCCAATTTTTAACTCCCATTTCATGTGAAATGTCCCACTTGTGTACAAATCATAGAACACATGAATCCTACAGCTCATAAAGTAAATACAAATTTCACCATTTCATTAAAATCATATTTAGTTTTCCACGATTTTCTTTTAGTGACTTGAAGATTCTTACCAATGTGGTTGAAAAGGGTTTATATCCATTAATTATGAACTATATAATGAACTTATGAATGTATTAATTCTAATAAAAATAAAATGTTTTAGACTTATTTTCTCTCCCAAGATATATCCCAAAAATATTCTTTTCTTCCCCGAGATCGTTTATCTCAAACTTCCCAGTAAAATAATCATTCACCACCTAAATATATCTCATTATTAGACCCATCAGGAGCATACAATAAATTTAAAAGATAAAGATGATGAAACCCCTATCATTGAACACATTTCAATGAAAATAAAATCATAAGTTTTTTCAGACAAATCCCTTCTCTACCATAAATCAATCAAACTTTTGGTTCCATTTCCTTCAAAAATTATTCAAACTAAAAAGGTTTCACATTAGCTTAAACACCTTTCTTTTGTCCCATTTTAAAAAAAACCCTATATCTAGTTCATAATTATTTCCACCTCCAAATATCCATGAATGAATTCTATATTTACAATTGTTTTTTCTAGATGTAAAATTTTATAATCAAGCACACTCAACACTATCTAAACGATTCTGTATTTAAAAATAAGTGATAAAATTTCGAATAAATACTCTAATTACTTCTATAGAAACCTTATGACAACTAACTTGGAATTTTACACCTTTTTAATATCTAGTTTCTCCATCCACTGGAAATCCCATTATATTCTGAAATTATTTATTCCCCACTAGTTATTTTGTTATCTCTCATGTTCTATTTTTATGAAATAAATTCATCTCATATATAATATCTCACTACCAACTTATAGAACCACTAAAAATCATCACTTATTCTAGGATCATGATAAATCCTTCAAATTTAAATAAAAAGTAGTGAAAATTAGTTTAAAATTTTTCTAATTTTTTGTCAGATCTTAGTAGACCTCTATAACTCATCCTATAGTTCTTCTCTTTTTAGATCATCTTCTTTAATAATATTTCCTTTTGGATCTTTAATATAATATTTCACAGTTCTCGATTATTCCACTAATTTTTCATGTCCTGATCAATCCTTCAAATATTACAAATTATCTAAATATTCTAGAATTGATGATATTATGGAATATTAATTTAGATCAACATGGATATGGTGTATTAGTTCATTGTTCTCAAAACCATTTTCCACCATGTTCTAATATTTCTATAAAGTATTTTCATTGAAGATAAAATTTTGACTTTTAACAGTCTACTAATTGTCATTAACTAATGTTGAAACCCAAATATTTTTTCTCCACCCCCAAAAAGTAAACTTGTTTAGTACTTTTCTTTAAAAAAATTGGATCCTTCACATGAGTATTTTAAAAAATATTTGGGGGGAACTTCCACTAGTTTTTTTGAACCATATTTTTTTGGAATATATTGATCCAATGGTAATAAATAAATCTTATACATAATATAATATGAATAATTTTCTTCTTTCACCTAAAAATCCATGTACATTTTAAAATATAGTCTCATTATTTTACCCTTTTTAGTCAATATCTAGTTCAAACACTCTACTACATCATTCTATTATATTTTTTTATGAATATTATTCTTGAACTCTTTTAATTTTCTCTAGTAAATCCAATGTAATTCTTTAATACCATATTCTACACCATTATACAATCATAAGTACTTATTTTTGGATTTTTCCACTCTTTACCTTAATCGAACAACCAACTCAAACACCTTAGATTTTTTTCATAAACAACTAATCCCTTAATTTCCTTTTTAAAATAATAAATGAATGTAAAAAACTACAAAAACCCAACATGATAATATAATACTAAAATACTCTTAAAATCCATATGCATGAGCTCTAACTTTAAAAGATTATGTGCCATTTTTCTTGTGATAAATGAATCCTTTCTATACTTTTTGAGGATAAAACTATCAAAAGATAAAAAATCCATATGATTGATATTTAATATAATTTAGTCCACTAAGAATCACATTTTAATTTCACTTAGGTTCTTAATATTACAATTCCAAAACTCTATAATTTAAAATGTTTTCTTTTTGACAATTGTTTCTCCACCTAATTTTCTCTTCAGATTCACCACATCATAATTTAAACCTATCGACACCACCATGAAAAACAATCTAATTTTCCATAATATATCTATAAAACCTTTTCATAAACCTTTTTCATCTATAGACAAAATAGAAATTAGAATATTTCATAAACATGGAATGTAATGAACTTCATGTAATTCTAGGAAGATTCTATTTTAAACCCATACTTTTGCAAAACCCTTCCACATGATCTTTAGATATTTAACATCAGCTATATGGACATTGATTAGCCTTTTATACCTATAATTAACCAAGAATTCCATTTTGGTCATATAATAGAATGAATCCACGAAATCAATGACCCATGATTCTAATGGAATATTAACGATCATCATTGAACTACTCTCACCTTCATCTATAGATTTTTGGGAATGTTAAATTCTAGAATAACCCCTTTAAGAGTTCACCCTATGATCCCTAAATTATTATTTTTACTATTTAACCCAAAGTTCCAAAATATGGGTATATTTTATTATAGGGATTTGTTGTTAATCCCTCACCAATAATTTCTTATTACCTAATCATGTAATATAGTTCAAACTCATGGTTTATCTCTTGAGGAGGCTTCTCACACACACCAATATTCTACTATAACTAGTAATAAAGTAAATAATATATTACTAATTATATACTAATTTAGTGTGGAGATATAAATCCATAAAGTATATAAATATATAAATGAAAATGAGAACAATATTTCAAAACCCAATGTAGAAAATAAAACATAATGATATTTATGAGAAGATATTGTTGTTCATAAGATCTTATGATGATGTAATAATTATTATTTAAAAATTTAATCTCATTGTCCCATTTATTTAATATATAAACCCTATAACTCTAAATAAATCCATTTTATTTATAATTAACCCATTATAAACCTCTTCATGATGGATAATCACCCCCACAACTAACCATAATTCTACACCAACCCTCATCATGCATCATTATGAGAACGATATAGGAGAATAAATGTGACAGGGAACAAGAATGTAATAACAGATAATTAAGGTTGTTCCCTTTAAAAAACCAATTTATATAATACTGAAATTAAAAGAATTGTATAAATATAATAATTGAAGTAAAAAACTCAAAATTTCACTACTCCCCCTCCATGTAGTAACAATAATGGTTACTTCTCTATTTTTATAGAAATAATAAGGAGCATAGTGGGGGAAAATATAAATTCAAAATAGAAGGTGAATGGAGGATTAAAAACTAACTAATACATATTAAACACCTTGTTGGTAAGAGTAGATTACTCAAGAGTGGGGTGAATTGAGTATCTATAAAAAAAAATTGTTAAAAAGTATTCTTAAACAGTGTCCCTAATAAGGTTAAATACATCCCAGTTAATCAAAGTAATATGGTTACGAAGGTTTGACTATTTAATTAACTTCTTAGAAGATTGATTAATTCTAAATAATCTTAATTTCAGTTATTAATGTTACTTTTGAAGTTATTCTACTAAGACAAGACAATTATAACTACTTTACATGATTAACTATCAAAGTGAATTTAGTGATTTCTGAATTATACAATAAAGCAGTAAAACAGAGAAGACTCAATTAAGAAACATAGAAAATATGAAACAAGTGGTTCAGTCTTAAGTCAAGACCTAATCTACTCTACTTGGTGATCACCTGTCACCAAGAATATTATATAAATAGACTTGATCCACACCCTGGATCGGGGTTAACAACAGTACATAGAACTGTCCGGGTCACATAGGGATCTCTTCCACAGTTCTTCATGGGTACAAACAACCAGGCCACACTAGGACCTCTTCCACACTTATCCATGGGTATACACAAGTTTAAATAGATGTTTGAGTAAGGATATCTTGTATCCTCCAATTTAATACAGGATACAAAGTGTGTTGTTATACAGATACACACACTGCTCGAAAGATATTAAAAATGATACACAATAGAGAAGAAATATTGAGATAGCTTTAGAAATGATCTGAATGTTAGTCTTTGCAGCTCTAGACTAATGAGATGAAGCAGATGCAGAAATCAAGTCCTCGTATAGAAAACAGAGTGCTACAAGTCAGACAGATCCGACTAGTGTTCTTCATGATGTTTGACAGTGTGAAGTTGTTCTCGATTCTGGGATTCAATTGCGCCTTGTGTGTTCTCCAGCAGCATCGAGTTGCATGTGACAATTCTTTCATAAAAAATTCTCTAATTGAGTTCTTCGTTATCGTGCATATGACCATTTTTCCTTGCTTTCATCTATCATGCCATGTTCTTTTTTTTTCTGGGCCGCACTACCCTTTTATCTTGGAGTGCATGTGTTTGTGCTGACAGGTTTCAGTATTCTGCACCTCATACCTCGTACTATCAGATTACATGTCTACAAAGAAACATTAATTATGTCAGTGCATTTAAAATCTTCAAATATGACCGTTAGAGATTAAATTGAAAGACGACAAAACTGATTAAGAAATGGTGTCACGGTATGTCATGGAAATAGTGTCTCGTTCAGGGTGTCTGTTTCACAGTGTTTGGTTCACAGTGTCTGGTTCACGGTGTCTGATTCACAGTGTCTAGTTCACCGTGTCTCATTATCATGGTGTCTTCCTGTTCACGGTGTCTCATGGTCATGGTGTCTGCTTGTTCATGGTGTCTCATAGTCATAGTGTCTCAGAATTAGGAAAATATATGTATTTAGACAAAAGCAGTGATATTTATGGAATGGATTAAACTTAATCATTTGTCATAGAAATCATTATAAATTAAATCAAAATATAGTGTATAGTAATCTAGCTGAGTGTATAGCACCTAATATCTTTTTATAGCTTTTACTAAACAACTATACATTTGATGTGAGATATATTACATAGAGTTAACAAGTTTTATAGATTGAATAGGATTTTTTATCATTAAAACATGATTAATACATGTGGAGACCAATAATCTCCCCTCTTTTGATGATAACAAGTCATGTATATTTAGAGTGTATATTTTTTCTAACAACATAGTTCTAATGTGCATATAACATATATAGAGTTAGTGTTCCCCAATAGAGAGTGTTCTCTTATAGAGAGTTCTCCCCCTTTTGGAATTATCAAAAATTAGCAAGAAAAAGAAAGACAAAAGAGACAAGAAAAGTGCATAATGTATTAGATAAAAAGAGGGGCATTCCAAAAAGTAAAACAAATGTAACAAGAGTCCTATCAAAAGAGAGTAAGCACTATCCTTCATCATTGGCTGGTCTTCTCTTTACCCTTAACAGTAGCATCAGAAGAGGAAGCCATAGGAGTAGAGGTTGAGGTAGAAGAAGGGAGTGAGTTTGTTGAGCGAGAAGGTAAAGGAACACCTTCAAATATAGAGGGAGCCAGTGTAGGTGTAGTAGAAGACCGAGGAAGTGTTTGATCAAGGATAACTAGCTTGATCTGACTCAGTGCCTGACTGAAAGACATATAAGTGGAGGCAAGGGTAGAGGTGAATGTAGGAAAACAAGATCTCAGAGGTACAGTCGTAGGAGCAACAATGGATGTACTTTGGACATAAAGATAGGGACTCAAAACCTTGATAAAATCAGCAATGATTTCTCCACCATACTGTATAGCTTTCTCAAAGTCATCTTTGTTTTCCATAAACTTATCCAACAGACGAGTGAACTATGTGACCTTTTGGACTTGAGTCTTGAAAGGTTGAGTAACAGGAGGAATCCTCAGATTTTCGAAAAGATATTTTAAATTATTATTCATGTCAGTCTTTGAAAAGATTCAGTTGAAGTATAAATCCACTTTCTTGGAAATTTCTTACTGAGCATCATTAGAAATTTTTGAATGGATTTGGACCATATCAAGAACTCTTTCACTATTCTCGATAACTTCATATAGAGAATCTTTATTGAAACCACTAAGCACAGTCTGAAGTTCCTCTTTGACCACTGTTTTGAGAAGGTCACTGTCTAAGGAAATTTGAGATGATTGTCCAGATTCTTTAGAATTAGTGACAACTGAGGTAATAGATTTTAGTTGATTTAGTAATTTTTGAAGGCACCTCGTATACTCATCAGTGAGCTTGTTAAGATTAACAACAATATCTCACATCTCTTTCACAGTATTTTGGTTTCTTTCTTTGACCTTTTCAGCTAAGGGAAAAAATGATGTTGAATCATAGAGGCAATATTCTGTGGGGTTTTAGGAACAACAGTCTCCACATGATGGGAAGCAAGATCTGATCTCGAATTTATCACTCGCTTCATGTCTTCCATCATACCTTTTAGAGTCTTTACTTCATCACTAAGCAGTCTATTTTCAACTCTGACTTCCTGAATATCATGAATCATTTCGGGTTGAATCTTCCAAATAACTTTTTCCAACAATAGTTAGGCATCTCTCTCACTTATATTTGTTATATGAGATGGGTAGATATTCAGGATTTTTTCAACTCCAGAAAAAAGGGTAGCTCTAAATTATTTCAGATCATCTTTAATCACCAAGGATGATTGTTTTGGTGATGGTTCTGAGATAGGGACTGAGGTGGGATCAAGTTCTTTTTCAGGGGAAATATTAGAGATAGATTTCAATTCGAACATAGTGGAAAGGTCAAGGCATTTTACTGAGACATCCTGAGATTCATTCACATGATAAAAACTAGGGAATTTATACAGAGTGTCTACAGGTCTTGGATCAATCGGGTTTAGTACTTTAATAGATTCCATATTTGGGGGTTTCTCCACCTCAATAGTTGCATCCTTCTCAGGACTGATAGGATTAGGGTCTTGATCTATTTCCATGAATTAATCTCTTAGTTCCACACCCATTTCTTATCTAGCTAACTGAAAAGCTAGCTCCAGCCTTTCCTCAGCCAAAGGAATGACATCAAGAATAGATTGTTCCACTGTGAGTTCCTCAAGGTCAACTTCTCCTCAAGGTCAGATTCATGCATAACAGGTAATTCTTCTATTATAAGATCTTCCATATCATTATTTTTGGTATCTTTGGAAACATATTTTGTTTCAAATTTGGGTTGATCTTCCAGATTAGCAACATCTTTAGGTGCAGGGACTTCTTTTCCTATTACTACTTGAGGAACATGAGTATTTTCTTCCTTATCAGAAACATTTTCCCTGTGAAGCACAACATCCACTTCTTCTTCTTCTTCAGAATACTCAACAACATCACAACTTTTCAAACCAGGATTATAAATATCTTTTGGTCTAGATGGATGTTCCACTGGATTGAACCTTTCATAGATCCTATCATTGTCTTCCACCCATGCCTTTTTTCAAAGATTCCAATTGATTTCCATCCTCTTGATAATGACTTTTGAAAGACAGAACTCACAATCCTTGATAGCTTCTTCATTAGGTCCAACCATACCTTTGGCATGAATCATGGTTGAGATAAGCCGAGAATAAAACAGAGAGGTTGCCTAGGAATTGGTTTTGATTAGCCCACACATGTGGTGTATGACATACTTACAAAGGTTGATATTGTGCCAATTTTTCATAAGATGAATCCGAAACACATTCTGATATTTTAGTACAGCAAAATCACCTTTTCTGGGGCTAATCAAGTTCTAAATAAACATAAACAGAAATCAAGATTCTCCATCCAGTTCAGTAGCGATGGCTCTCCTCGTGGTGCCATTTACAGTTAATCTTTTCAAAAAATCTTCCAAAATAAAGAATTCACTATAAGGTGGAGGTCCTCTCTGATAGTCCACAAAGATTCCTTCATAAGGTATCCCAAGGCATGAATCCTATAACCTCAAAGATAATGTTCATCTCTAGCCATTTATTCATCTTCTTATAGCATATCCATCACTAGAATCAAAATATAATTGAATATTTTGATAAAATTGAGCCACTAGATTAAGGTAGATAGGTTTATCTTCCTTCGAAAACCATTCTAACCAGCCTTTCTCTTTTAAAACGTTCAAAAACAAAGACTTAATCGATAGAAGCCACTTAGGGAATATCTTTTTCTCAGGTACTACAACTCAGTTCACCAAATTTGGATTTAGAGGACCCTCGAGTGCTAGATTAGATGTGATCTTCTTCTTATTTTAGCTACATTTATCAGGAGTCAATGCTAAGGGAATTTCATTCTGGGAATTTACCAAAGGTTCAAGAGAGAGAAGAGTTGAAGGGTTGAAGAAGGATTACGAGTTGAGTGAATAGAAGAAATCTTGAGTGAAGAACAAGTGATAGTTCCTTTATTTTATCATTTATGAATACTAAACATCACAAAAATAAAAGCGCGAGAAAGTAAAAAAGGTACAATTAATAATTACCACGATATGGTTTTTAATTTGTAAATAAAACCCATAAATAATCTTTACGGTGAGACTATATAAGGTCTTTACAGTGAGACAGTGAATGAACTTTATGGTGAGATAGTGACTGAACTTTACGTTGAGATAGTGACTGAACCTTACGGTGAGACAGTTACTGAACCTTACGGTGATACAGTGACTGAACTTTATGGTGAGACAACGACTAAGCCTTATGGTGAAATAGTGACTATCAGACAGTAATCATGAAATACCAATTGTGAGACTGTTAACATGGAATAGTAAGATATAAAATAGAAAGACATTTACTTAGGATTTATCATGCCTAGTTCATCCATCATGTAGTCTATTCTTTCAGAATTTACTGTTTTGGTGAATATATCAGCAAGCTGATATTCAGTACCAATGAATTCCAAAGTGATATCGCCTTTTTGATAATGATCTCTCAAAAATTGATGTCTTACATCAATATTCGTTTTCCTAGAATGTGAAACGGGATTTTTTGATATGTTAATAGCACTTGTGTTGTCACAATTTATTGGTACATGCTTGAATTGATATCCATAATCTTTTAATGTGTGTTTCATCCACAAGATTTGTGCACAACAACTTCCAGAATCTATGTATTAAGCTTCTAAAGTAGATAATGCAACAGAATTTTGTTTCTTAACACACCATGATACTAGTGACTTGCTTAAAAAGTGACATGCTCCAGAGGTGATTTTTCTATCATACTTAGAGCCACCGAATTCAGCACCAAAATAACTAACTAATTAAAATGATTGTCCTCTAGGATAGAATTTTCCTAGATTGGGTATATGCTTGAGGTATTTTAAAATTCTCTTTATAGCATTTAAATGAGATTCCTTAGGATTTTCTTGAAAACGAGCACACATACACACACTAAACATAATGTCAGGTCGACTAGAAGTTAAGTAGAGTAAACTTCCAATCACTTCTCTATATGTGGATTGTTCAACAGATTTTACATCTTCATCAAGATCCAACTTACAATTACTCATGGGAGTTTCACTACTTTTAGTTCTATCCAATCCAAAACGTTTTAGAAGATCTCTAGTATATTTACTTTGAGTTAAAATAATACCATCATTATTTTGAAATATTTGAAATCTAAGAAAGAATTTTAGTTCACCCATTAAACTCATTTCAAATTCATTTTGCATCATTTTAGAAAATTCAATACATAAATAATTTCTTGAAGATTTGAAGATAATGTCATCTACATAGATTTAAACAACTAAAACATCATTAGAAATTCATTTTATAAAAAGGGTAGGATCAGATATTCCTTTTGTAAAACCTTTGGAAATAAGAAAAGTACATAACCTATCATACTAGGCTCTTGGAGCTTATTTTAAACCTTATAATGATTTTGATAACATAAAAATATGATTTGGAAAATGGGGGTTTGTAAAACCATGGGTTGTTCAACAAATACATCCTCATCTATATACCCATTTAAGAATGATCTCTTAACATCCATTTGATATATTTTGAAATTCAGATGTGCAGCATAAGCAAGAAGGATTATGATGGCTTCAAGTCTAGCTACTGGTGTAAAGGTCTCCTCGTAGTCAATTCATTCCTCTTAACTATAGCCTTGTACAACCAATCTAGATTTTTTTCTAACTATGTTATCATCTACATCTACCTTATTTATAGACACCCATTTAGTGCCTATGGTGAATGTGTCCTTGTGTTTTTCAGCAAGTTTCCAAACTTTGTTCCTTTCAAACTGATTAAGTTCTACTTGCAATGTCATAACCAAAAATTCATCATTGATAGCATCATTAATGTTTTTAGGTTCAAGTTGTTACAAGAAGACTTGATGTTAAGCCTAATTTCTAAGAAAAGCTCTAGTTTGAGTTCCTTTTTCTAGGTCTCCTACAACAGCATCTAAGGGATGGTTCTTAAAAGTTTTAACAGCTCTAGAAAAGGAGGGACTAGTGATTTCAGGTTCATCAACAGGTTCGGGTTCATTATGATTTGATTCTAAGGAATTTCCATAATTGGAAGTTTTCACTGATTCTTTCATAGAATGGTTTGAGTATTTTGAATTAATGTTCAGATTTTATAAATCATCCTCCTGGTTCTCTAGAATGGTTTTAGGCTCATGTGGATCTGTTTCATCAAATTTTACATGGAAAGATTCTTCCACACATGTAGTTATTTTATTGAACATTCTATAGGCTTTACTAGAAATGGAATATCCTAAAAAGATACATTTATCAATCTTGGAAGAAAATTTGTTCAAGATTTTCCTTAGTATTAAGGATATAGACTTTGCAACCAAAAACATTGAAGAAGTTAACCTTCAGTATTTGATTATCCCATAACTCATAAGGGGTTATTTTATGAATAGTTATGATCAACACTCTATTGATTATGTAGCATGTTGTATTTACTGCTTTGGCCCAAAAATAAATTGGTAGGTCATATTCACTGAGTATTGTTCTAGCAATCTATAGTAGGGTTCTATTTCTTCTTTCTACATCTCCATTGTGTTAAGGTGTTCTAGGGTCATAGAAATTGTGATTATAACCATTTTGTTAGAAAAAGGATTCAAACTCTTGATTTTCAAACTCACAACCATGATCACTTCTTATGGATTTAATTCTAATTCCACTATGATTTTTCACAGACTTGTCATATTTAGTAAAATAAGAGCAGCCTTCACTTTTGTGAGCCACAAAGACGGTCCAGGTATATCTAGAAAAGTGATATATAAGAACATAGACATAGTGCTTCCCATTTAAACAATAAACTCTAGATGGTCCAAACAAATCCATGTGAACCAGTTCAAGAGGTTGAGAAGTTGACAATTCTTTCTTTGGTTTGAAGTAAATTTTGTGTTGTTTTCCCTTTTAACATGGATTACAAACATTGTTATTTGGAAACTCAAGTTTGGGTAAGTATTTAACTAAGATTTTTCTTGCTATCTTTCTAAGGGAGTGAATATTACAATGTCCAAGTCTCCTATTCTAGATCCAAGACAGTTTATGAAATACACTTAAGCCTGAAGCATTTTAAGAAGCTAAGGAATCTAAGTTAACAGGGTAAAAAAATTTATTTCTTAATGCAGAAAACACTAATTACACATTATAATTAAGGACATTAAAAGCATCATTTTCAAATCTAACATTAAATCAATAATCACATAATTGTGAGAAACTAAGCAGATTAAATTTTAATTCATCAAAAAACAGTACTTTAGAAATTAAAACTGAGTTATAGTTACCGATTTGGCCAAGGCCAATAATCTTTCCTTTAGCATTGTCACCAAATGTTACATGTCCTCCATCTATTTTTATTAGGTTCATGAAGCATGAGTATTCTCTTGTCATGTGCCTTGAACATCCATTGTCCAAGTACCATAAACATTTACAGGAACACTTTATGCATATTTCCTACAAAATGATTAAGAAAAAATAGATTTTGGTACCCATACTTGTTTGGGTACTGTAATATTAGTAATAAGTGCTTTAGGAAGCCATGTCTGCCTCATAGGTTTCCTATAAGAATTATGTAATGTAATTGAAAAATAAACTCCATTTGGTCTAGAAAAAAATGAAACAGTAGAAATTGTATCATAAATTGAACTGGTTGATTTATGTCCAAACTGGGAGTAAAACTATATGTCCTAGATTTAGAATGAAAATTTGTTCTACCAAGATTTCTTTTTCTAGGATGATAACCAATGCCAGTGTTGTATTTTGGGGAAATTTTTTTACCTTGCATTTTATTAAGGGAATTTTTCCCATCGGTAAAATTTTCTAGGTCATTCTTCAATTGCTCATTAGACATTTTTAATTTTTTGTTCTCTTTAAGCAGTTGAGCATTTTTATCTTTTTTCAGTTGTGAGTTTAGATTTAACAGTCATAGTAAGAGAGTAATATTTCTTCAATGATTTATATTTGTCTTTTAGTTCATTGTATGTTTCTTCAATAATGTTAAATTATTAAAATATTTCTTCATTATTCATATTTTCAGAGTCACTCTCATCTCTAGAATACTATGAATTATGTACAAGAGAGTCTAGTGTTACCTTAGATGTGTTTTTCATAAAACACATATTGGCTTTGTTAGCTTGTTCATCATGTGATGTTTCTGAGTCGCTTGAACTGTCCTTAAAAGCAGTCCTAGTTGCTTTCATTTCCTTTTTAAACTTCTTTTCCTTGTCCTCACATCTCATTTTGTACTTGAGATTTGGACATTCATCCTTGATATATCCTTTGCACTTACATTCATATAAGACAGTCTCATCACTCTTGTCACTTTTTTTCCAATCCTTCTTACAACTTCCTTTTTGTTCATATTTTCCCCTGAAGTTAGGCTTTCAAAAAAAGTTTTTCTTCTTGTAAAATCTCTTGAATATTCAGGCTAATTGATCCATCTACTCATCATTGTCCGATGATGATTGTTCAATACTAGAACTTTCTATAGAAGCTTCCAATTTCCCTTTGTCTTTGAGTTTAGAGGTGGTGGTCTTGAATGCAATATATATTTTTTTTGGTTCATCCTCCTCTTCCTTGTTGACATTCAACTCTTCTTCATACATCATAATTTTCCCAATGAGTTCTTTTACAGGTAGCTTACTGATGTCGCATGATTCTCTAATAGAGACAGAGGTTCCTCTCCATCTACCAGGCAGACATCTGAGAATTATCATGATCTGTTCCTTGGTAGTGACTTCTCTTCCAAGAGAAATCTTTGTGTTGAAAATATCATTGAATCTAAGATACATGTCAAATATAGGCTCATCATGTTTCATTTTAAAGTTATCATATTTAATATTATAAGTATTAAGTCTCATTTCTTTTACACTAGATGTTCCTTCATGTGAGACAGACAGGGTATCCCAAATTTCATGGGAAGTTTTACAAGAAGAAATTATATTGAATTATTCATCTTCTAAGGAGTAGTATAAATCATTCATAGATTTTCAATTGTTATTGTAGGCAGTTTTGATAGGTTCATTCCATGTGATTTTATCAGTAGCAGGAATATTATATTCATCTATAATGGAAGACAAAATTTTAAAACCCATACTCTCTAAATGAATTTCCATTTTAAGTTTTCATTGAGAATAGTTGGTTCTATTAAAGAATGGTGGTCTATTGGGTGCAGAACCTTCCAATCTATTATCCTTATTACAGAAATACTTTGAAAGAGCTATAAAATTAGAATTAACAGAAATTTACAGATTGTTAGAGTATAACTATAATCACAGTTGAATAAGGTTAAACATAGTTGTTATCAAACCACCTTTGATACCAAATGTAGGTCGAAGTAGATTACTCAAGAGAGGTGTGAATTGAGTATCTATAAAAAAATTTGGTTAAAAATTATTCTTAAACAGTTTCCCTAATAAGATTAAATATAGATTAGTTAATCAAAGTAATATGGTTATGAAGGTTTGACAATTTAAATAACTTTTTTAAAGATTGATTAATTCTCAGTAATCTTAATGTCAGTTATTAATATTACATTTGATGCTATTATACTAAGACAATACAATTATAACTACTTTACAAGATTAACTATCAAAGTAAATTTAGTGATTACTGAATTAAACAGTAAAGCAGAAAAATAGAGAAGACTATATTAAGCAGCACAGCAGATATGAAAAAAGTGGTTCAGTCTCAAGATGAGACCTAATCCACTCCACTTGGTGATCACCTGCCACCACGAAGTTTATATAAATAGACTTTATCCACGCCCTAGATCGGGGTTTACATCAATACATAGGAATGTCCATGTCACACAGGGACCTCTTCCATAGTTCTTCATGGGTACAAACAACCAGGACACACAGGGAGCTCTTCCACACTAATCTATGGGTATACACAAGTGTAAAAAGATATTTGAGTAAGGATATCTTGTATCCTTCACTTAAATGTAGGAGACGGAGTGTGTTTTTATACAGATACACACACTGCTTGAAAGCTAGTAAAAATGATACACAACATAGTAGAAATATTGAGATAGGTTTAGAAATAGTCTGAATATTAGTCTTTACAACTCTAGACCTCTTAGATGAAGTAGATTCCGAAATCAAGTCATCGTATAGAAAATAGAGTGTTGCAAGTCAGACAGATCTGGCTTGTGTTCTTTGTGTTGTTTGACAGTATGAAGATGTTCTAAATTATGGGATTCAATTGTGATTCGTGTGTTCTCCAGTTGTGTCGAGTTTCATGTGACAATTCCTTCTTAAAATAATCTTTGAGTGAGTTCTTCATTATAGTGCTTATGTGCGTTTTTTCTCTCTTTCATCTATCATGCCACGTTCTTTTTGTTTTTGGGAACACAACTCTTTTATCTTGAAGTGCATGTGTTTGAGCCGATAGATTGCATGTATTCTGCACCTCATACCTCATACTGTCAGATGACATGTCTACAAAGAAACATTAATTATATCAGTGCATTTAAAATATTCAAATATTACTGTTAGAGATTAAATTGAAAGTCGAAGAAATAGATTAAGAAACGGTGTCACAGTATGTCATGGAAATTGTGTCTTGTTTTAGGTGTCTGGTTCATGGTGTCTGGTTCATGGTGTCTGGTTCACGGTGTCTGGTTCACAGTGTCTGGTTCATAGTTTCTAGTTCATAGTGTCTGGTTCACGGTGTCTCATGATCACGGTGTCTTCTTGTTCACGGTGTCTCATGGTCACAGTGTCTGCTTGTTCACGGTGTCTCATGGTCACGGCGTCTCAGACTTAGGCAAATATCTGTATTCATACTTAAGCAGTGATATTTATGGAATATATTAAACTCAATAATTTTTCATAGAAATCATTATAAAGTAAATCAAAAGATAGTGTACAGTAACCAAGCTGAGTGTATAGCACTTAAGATCTTTGGATAGCTTTTACTAAACAAATGTACATTTGATGTGATATAGATTACATAGAGTTAACATGGTTTATAAACTGAATAGGATTTGTGATCATTAAAACATTATTAATACATGGGGATTCCAACACACCTAAATAATAATTATAATACAAAATATCCACCCTATACCTATAAAAATGGTACCCCTTGGAATTTAAAAGTATGTGCATATTTATAGGTTCAAGGGTTCTCATTTTCCATCCAAAATCTATCCTCTGAATTTTTTATTATTTTAGGCCCACTTTATGGCCAAATTTGGGAAATATTTCTTCAATGGAGTGATTCCAATTATTCATCTCTCCTCTCATAAACCTGGATCTCAATTGACCATGTTTAGTGAAACTTATTTTAGTTTTACTCTGAAAATGGTTCTTTCCTAGTTAATGTTCATATTCTAGTTCTTTAGTTTCCCATCCCATTATGACCATGAAATGGGAAAATTATTTATTGTAAAACATTATGAAAAATGTTCCCCAAGATTCTTCCTATGTCCATGTGAATTCTTATCTCGTTTAGGATTCTCATTTGTGGGATATGGGACCATCCTTTAAATTGATGCATTTTGTAAACAGATTTTGATGCTAGGATTGTGAGGTATTTATGGGCCTCAAAATATTTGATCAAGATTTGTGTCCAATGGAATTAAGTGAATCCTACCATGTATGGAATCCTAAAAAAAATCATTATTTCAATTAGTTTAGAAGATTTTATGACCTAAATACTATACTGATGTAAAAGTATTTGAATTCCAAAATTGTCTCATTCTCAAAATTAAGCTAAAAATATTAATAAAACCTAAAATTGAGGAAATTACCCTTAAAATACAAAATTTTTGGGATTAATACATTAAATTTAATAATTATATATTTAAAATTATGATTTTAATCAATCCCATGCACTTAAACATTGGACTCCTTTTCAACCATCAAATATATGAATCAAAATACACACCAAAATAAAAATTGATAAAATTTCCAAGATCTTGCCCAAAATGGAATTTCATCACATTTCATCTATGAAAAAAACTACTTTTCATGTTGATCTCTCGCATTTAAGTTCATTAAATCTGAAAAATTCTTCCATTTACCCATCACACCTACATCACATTGAAATTCATGCCACTCTTCACTCAAGTGAAATGAAATCTGAAGTTATGATCATACTTGGAAAGTGAATGTGTCTACATAGGATTATGAAAATTATTATCTCTTAAAAACTCAAGACATTGAAAAATATTTTCTTTCTTGAGGAGTTTTCAAATGTGAATTTGGTTCCAATGGGTAGGTGAGGAAAAATATAAATATTTTAGGCTAGAAAAACTATTTTAAACTCTTAAATACCTATTCATCAATATTCAAATGAGAACATATGAAATATACTTGACTCAATTCTCCAACATAACACCCCTTTTGTGACATGGTTTATGATTCAAAAAGTTAATACAATAAATTATTTCATCCTAATTCTCCATTTTTTTCTTTTCATTATATTTTTTTTCATTTTTTTCATTTTTTCCATGGAGGATGAGATGGAAATAAAATAATATGAATTAATTACAATTTTTCCCAAAATTTGTTTGATGGAAAACAGTCTCAAAATTAAGCACAATGAATAATTCAAGATCATCTCTATTTTTTCTATTATTCTCTTTTTTATGCATAACCATATGATACAAATAAATCATAATGAAATGATGGCTCATACACAACTATCTCTATCTCTACTTCCCAAAAATGTTGACACACACGTCACACCATCCACACAATGAATTACATCCCAAATAATAAATATTAATCTCCCATCCCTCACACTCAATCATAAAATACTGCAGTAAAAAATAAAAAAATTGAGGCTAGGTAAGGAAAAATCTACATGTAATGTGGCTATAACCTATTTGGAAATTCATTGATTCTAATGGTTAAAGAAGGTTAAATATATAGGTGGGTCTCAAGTTAATATATGGATTTCTATAAAAATCCTCAATCAGATCAGAATCATTTTTAAAAACTAAAAATATGTTAAATAGAATAATCAAAAGTTCTATTTTCCTCACAAAATCCAAGTATCTCTCTAGAAATTGTGGGTATTATGAATAATTTTTTGAAAAGGGTTAAAAATACCTCATATAATGAGGGAAAATAATTTCAATCAGTGTTTCATGGAAATGGATTCCAAAAATTGGTCAAACTCATAAAAATTCTTGAAAATAAAAATCCAAAAAACAGTTTCCACGTCAAACATAATTTAAAATTCACCCAAATTCTAGAAAATTATCTCAAAATAAATTCTAATGTGAATAATGAAAAATTATACTAATTGAAGCTCAAAATTACTAAAAATATGAAAAAATAAACACAAAACTCTTAAAAAGACTAACACTCCCCAGAAATATAAAATTTAATAGACCTTCATTTAAGTTCAACAAAAAATTGGAGTTGAAAATCCAAAGAGAATGAAAGCTATAGCATGAATTTATTTTCTAATGGATTTCATGATCTAATAGTCTAGATGCTACCACATATACCTATAAATAAATAAAAAATTAACCATAATAAAAATAATTAATAAGAAATTGGGAAAGTGGATAGAACTTGGTTTGACCCAAAGTCTAATCTAGGTTTTTATTACCCCCATTTAGGATGTTGTACAACTATATCCCCAATTTGAAGGTGGATAGAGTATATTTCATAGAAATAATCACAATTTATTTCTTCTAACATCCATTTTTTTATTCTAGGATTGGGAAACTTAAAATAAAATTAAAAAACTCCCAACCCTAAGAAGTGAAGAAAAAATATATTGAGTTTTATTATGGGTGGGAAAAGAATATAGGTGTGCTCCCTATCAACTATTATGGTTTCCCCTTCTATGTGATATGAATTTTGATGTAGAATAAGAAGTATGATCACTACATGTCCCTATATTTCTTCATTATCTTCATCAAATTCCAACACCATCCTCTCCTCAGAGGATGACACTTCATCATCATCATCATCACTCCAAATGGAATGTATTGGTGTTAATTTTGTAGAATAAGATTGAGGGTAGTGAATGGGATTTGATAAAAAAATAAAATATAAAATAAGATAATTTGGTGTTAATACCACTCCCTTCAACTAATAAGCTTCATGTTCTGGATCTTCTTAAAAGGAACCTAGAGGGATTTTGTAATTTTGTGGTAAAGAAGGGTGGTGAAGTTTATTTTCCACCTTCAGGATTTCTTTCTCAAAAGTTAGAAAGATAATATCTTTTATACTAAAACCTATTAATGATAAGACTATATAAATTAACAAGATAATTATTTGATCTCCAGGTCCAATGCTTCTAAAAAATGGTTTTTTAAAATATTTCATTAGTTCCCTTATGATAAATCAAATACTACTCTGTCAAAATTATACATAAAACCTTATACTACTTTTCTTCTATAAATTTCAAATTTTTTAATCAAATAAGTAGATGGTTAATCATAATTTAATCCATTTTTAAGTTTCAAAATTTTGGTTTTTCTTTTGAATTTTTTTTTTGAATAATTTTTTGTGTATGGTTTTTCCATCCTCATAAGTGTTTTCGAGCACATCAAATTAGAAAATGTTTTTACTATAATTAATGAAGTATAAGAGGAACCCTAGGTTCTTGTCTTAATGGAGCCTTAGATCATTAAATTTTAAAGATTTTTTTAATTGAATAACAGAAAGGTGATTTTATTTTATAAAACTTGGCTTTTGTTGATTTAAGAATCCATGTATATAAGAATGTCATAAAACAAAGCAGGAATTAATATATTTTCTTAATAATGATCATTCCAGGGAAATATTATGATTCTCATCCTTAATCACTTTAATATAAAGGGTTTATATCTTTTAAATACTTATTTTAAACACCTATAAAAATATTCTTACTATTTTTATACTATGATACGTCCTAGGTTTGTATTATAAACATAGAATGATTCAACTAAAACCACTGTTGATTGGGTGATTTCTGTTTGACTTCAGAACTAAAAATCACCAAGGAAATGAATGAAGAACTCATTGTTTTGTCCAAGTTTTTATATTATTTCATTATTATATCATTAAATAAATTAAAATTTTTATTTTTATTAATATGTGAATTTATTCTACCTATATGAACCACACAAACAATATAACTGAAAGGGGGAAGAAGTGGTGAATGGTGTATGGAACAACAAATGAATGGGTAACCCCAGACTTGATAATATCAATTTTTGTATGATATATCAGTACATAACCTAATTATATAATAATATATTATAAATAAAAATTACAAAAAACCTATAATTTAAAATACCATTTATATATTACAAACAAGAAGCTTATGATTTACATCATGTTCCTTCCCAGTTGATCATGGGGAATTTTCAACTCCATAAATGGGGATAAATCCATAAATGTTGAATAATAATATATATAATCCTAAAATTATACCATATAAACTATAATACTTTTATAATGATGTATGTTGAGTAATTTTATGTAAATCTACATCAATGTTTTTACAGAATAAGTCAAGTGTCTATAGGACTGGGTGGAATATTAATGCCATGCATTATACCTCAAATTTGTCCAACTAGTTGATTGAATTAATCAATAAATCCTGAATTTAAATTCTTTAGAGAGGTGGGATATCAAGTTGGGCTAAATAATTTTATGATAAAAATAGTAGACTTCTATCAAATTGGCCCTCTGTAAAATTATATATTTTTAAGCGTCTTTTCAACACATAAATTCAAAATAAACATTTATTGGGAAAGTATTTAATAATGGAATAATAAAACCCATAATAAATGTAATACAAATGTATAAGGGTGATAATATATGATATATCTTTGTGTGATCACAACCCCGCACCTAAAACTATGTACTCCTAGGAAAATTCTTATATCCTAATCAATTCTCATTCCAAAAATAAAAGTTGAAAAAACATCCACGATTATTATTTAAAAAAATCCATCATGTATATTTTATGAGATAAATATTTTTATCATCATTATTCTCTAATATTAAAAAAAAATTTAACTTAATTTGTTTACCCATGTAACTTTTTTCAACCTACCTCACCTAGAAATTTTCCCTCTTCCCTCCTGAAACATATGAAAGTGGAGTTTTTCTCATTTCTCAGAGGTCACGTGATATTACCATAGGCTTTTCAATATAATTAGTACTCCAAAATTAAAAAATAGGTTTCAAATCAATAGGACTCCCCAATAGGATGTTATGAGGCTTAAGGGTTAGTGGGATTTTATGTTAAAAAATATTATCTAGAAGATAATTGTTTAAACTCTAAAGTACAAATCATGTCGAAATTATACAAGTGTTCACTATAAATTTAATTGACCAACCCATATCAAAATGTATAAATTTACACTAACTCTCTCATTTGTTCCTATTCTATGGTCCATAACTAAGTATTGAATTATAATGGGTAAATTCCTATTTTATCTATTTTATTCTTTCCATTTATCCTTTTTATTTTTTTCAATGTACAAAACAATTGTTTTTTTATATACAATTTTATTTTGATATTAATAAGGATATATGTGTTCAATAATGATATAATAGAGATTTAGAACCTACTTCTTAGTAAAAATGTTGGAACCCTTTCACTCAAACCATACTAATGAATTTTTCTAAATAATTTCTAGGGAAACACCCTCTCCCACACACTTGCTGAAAATAAAACAAGAATATACACAATAGATGGTTAGGTAAGGATAAATTATCTTATAATGTGTATAACTAACGAAAATTCCATGGTATATAATGATTAATAAGGGAAAAATATCAAGGTGGTGAAAATATGAGTTACTTTCACAAAGGGATTTTCATTTGAATGAAGGCCAATATCATGGGTGTTTCACTTTAGAATATTATGGATTCAAGTAGAATTAAGGAAAGTTATAGTTTCTATACATGACCTAAGACACTTTATAATGAGATTAAAATGAATAATATAAAATAAAGGGAATAAAAATTTTCTCTTTTAAGGGATTTAAAATATTAGTTAGTGCTAATGAGGCATAGGTTTCAAAAATCCATTAAACACCTTTTAAATATTCGAAAATAAAAATTCTAGAAAAATATTCCATATCAAAATTCATTTGAAATGATTTTTCCAAAAATTAACTAATTTTCAACACAATCTATTCAAGAAGGAAAAATTATTTTGGATATTTTCTTTAAGATCAATGTTTATCTAAAAACACAAAATAAATAAATATAAAGAAAAAAAACGCACATTTTTTTTTGAATTTTAATCTTAAATATCCAATGTTACCCTACCCCACACTAAAAATCATTTTTTACTCAATTCAAGTATTTTTGGTAAATATACAATTAAATAATGTTAGGGAGATTGGACGACCAACTATGTGGTATCATATGTGGCATCTATCTGCTAGATTTCCCCCATCATATGCTTTATAAAATTCTCATAGAAGTATTTAAGTATCTTCCCATTAATAATAAAATTATATCCACTCTTCTAATAAAACCCCTATATTTCACCAAAATTGTAATCATTAGTAACAATATAGGGAAAAATCCATTTAGAATGAAGCATACATGAGTGGTGATTTAGACTGGAATTGTACATAAGGACCCTCTCACCAATATGAAACATATGCTGATGAATCGTCTCTTCATGGATATCCTTTGTCATCTCTTTATATATCCAATATTTCTCGCATATTCTACTTGTAATTACAACTAACTCTTTATTATGAAACTTTCTTGTAATGTCCTAGTTTTGAGTGCCACAAAAAGGGGCCCCATACCTGGTTGGCCACATGGCCTCAAGTGCATTTCCCCGAATGCCAGAGGCCGCCGACTAGCAGTGAGGGCCTTGGGTGTGATTGTGTGGAAACTATGCCCTCATTGTCCATCTTCAATATTTATTTTATTTCAAGGATAGTCCACCTTTAAGGGTTAGTGGTAACTATCACAGTAAGTCCAATTTAAATAGAGGAAGAAGTCAAGTAACTTGATCATTTTATCTGGATAGAAGACCTCTCAGGCATATTAGCAATTAGTTCTTCATCATAAAGGAATTTAGTCCCCTTAGGAACTGCTAAAATCTTCCTGCCTCTTCCTATGGTGTTGCATGGAGTGTTTTCCTTGGGCCCTGCCTTTAGAATTTAGAGAGATTCACATTGAGCTCTATTAGTATGATCATTACCATAGAATCCTCCAAGGAGGATCTCATTCTCTTTATTTTCATGGATCACCACCGCCAAGGTTGTAGAGTTTCGAGTAGACCTCATATTGATAGTTATGGGGATATTGTAGTAGTCCCTTAGTGGTTGAGATTTCTTCTCATTTAAAGCTTCAAAGGCCTCACTATCAGTGCTAGCAGTTGGTTGTTTAACTTTATCCACATCAGAAGTAATTGGGTTGTCATCAGACTTGATAGCAGCCTGCACCTCTACCTGTGCATCTTCCTCCTTTTAAAATTGATGAGTGTCTCCAGCCACTGTCTCCCTATCGAAATGCTTCCCATTGTTCGTAACAGTGAATCCAAGTCCAGCATCAACTTCAGACACAAGCTGCCCTCATTGGCAGAGTAACACAGTGGAAGAAAATAGATAATATTAGCGGATGCAGTAATACCACACAATAAGTAAACATCAAAATACTGAAAGTAAATAAACAATTAGAGCACATATATAAAGGATTCAGGTTACATATGTCTACAAATGAATCCAAATAAGTCACAATGTTATAATATAGTACTAAACCAAAGTACAAGAAAACAAATAAACTTCAGTAGCATCGCAAGCCTCAGCCTGGTCCCATGTCCTCCAGCTACACAATAATCAAGTACCTGAAGTAGTAGGGCTCTTTCCCTTATCTATATCTGCAACAATATAATTAGTTTGGGACCAAAATCATGACCCAAACAGGTGTGAGAGGAATCCCTGTAGGTGACCACCTAAAGATTTTTTCCTAAATTTCAGTGAATATATATAGCAGGAAGTATGAAAAATGAAGTAATAAACAAGGAAGAACTCAAAGTAAACCATCCTATAGTTTCAAATACATTCATTTACATTTACCAATTATTCAAAAAAAAATAAACACAAGTAACCCTCTGGGAGGTTCTCATAGTCTAACCCTTATGGTTCATCTTAGATAAGACTCTTTGAGGAATCACTCACTATCAATTCCCCATATGGTCTCGTAACGGTGAACTACATACTCTCCGAGGAAGCACTCAACGTGCAATTCCCCCTGTGGTTCTCAACGTGGAACTAAATACACTCTAAGGGAGCACTCACATCCATCCCCCCTATGGTCTCGCAATGTTAAAGGTATTACAGACACTCTGGGGAAGCACTCGGCATCCATTCCCCCCCTTTGGTCTCACTACACCAGGTTCCCACAGCCCTGTGTAATACAATTATGTACAAATGATATCTAGTAGCCAAAGTGAATCTCAAAATACTACATGGCTAAATAATTACAACACATATAACAAGCATGTTATATAATAATTACTCCATCCTAACAGTACTAAGCATGTAAAGAAAAAAAATAGCCTAACAGGTAATTCTAGACCCAACGGCCAATATCAAGAAAACATGGAAAACACATCCATAGCAAGGTAAATAACCATATTTACAATCAAAAACTCATACTCAAAAAAACAAGTCATAATAGGAATTAACAGGGTAAAATTTCCTAAACACGCAATACCCTAAACTAGGGAATTGGGAAATTTTTGTATCTATAATTCAAAGAAAATCTATAGAAAGGCACAAACCACCTACCTCGATGTTGTACAATCGATATAGTTGAACCTCAACCTTTGAATCAACATAGAACTCAGTATATCTACAAAAACATCAAGAACGCTCCACCAAGTATATCTTGTGAAAGAGGATAAATCAAGGGAAGAGTCTCTGAAAGGATGGAGAACTTGCTGATGTGATTCCAACGTAATCAATGGTGTTCGATTCAGAGCACAGATGGTTGATCGGGGGTTCAGATTAGAATCGGGGATCTTCAGTTTCTCCTAGACTAGATGATGCTAGAAAAAGAGGTTCTTTCAATTAGACGTGACCCCGAACTGATTTATCAATTAAAATAAAAAATACACGGTGTGTTCCTTAAATATACATGGAATGTGAATGCCTTTACCAGGCCCCTCTTTAGGCAGTCTCCACGTCACCCCACATGGCCCTGTATTGGCCAATACACGGCCAGTACACGGCTACCCATGGCAACTGGGTACATGACGTGTACTCCAAAGTACACGGAATGTACTCATTAAGATTTCTAGAAACTTGTATTTTCTCAAAAACACCAGAAATTAAGATCCATACTTGAAATGAAGATCTGAGTTCTTAAAAAATTCCCCCCTTAAATAAATTCATCCCTAAATTTCCCTAACAAGGTAGCGAAGAAGAAGGAGAATTTTTAAACATCTCTAACCATTGCGATCACACATCATTCTCCCTCTCCCAAGTCTTAACATATACTCGCCCTTGCTGCCATAGCACCCGTACTAGAGTAATAGACCAGACATAGATAACCTTTACAATGTAATCAACTATTTTTATAGGATGCTCTTCAAACAATGAATCCACCTCCAATTGAACCTCATCAGTTTTAAAAACATCATATGGGTCTGAGAAGTAATGTTGTAGATGAGAATGGGGGAAGATGTCGTGCATGGCCTGGAACTGCTGAGGTAATTAAAAATGATAGGAAAACGGCCCAACTCTCTCCAAAACCTCAAACATCCCAACGTATCTCGGTGAAATATTACCCTGTTTCCTAATCCTCATTTGTCCAAAACATAGAGTGAAACATAGGAAAACTAGATCTCTGACCTCAAACTCTAGAGGTCGTTTCCATCAGTCGGCATAAGACTTCTTCCATGATTGTACAGTATCCATCCTCTTCTGAAAAAACTCCACCTGATCTGTGGTCTCCTAGACATGACGAGGTCCCAACATAGCTTCCTCTCCTACCTCAAGCCAACATAGGGGTGATCGACATGGCCTACCGTACAAAGCTTCATAAGGTTCCATCTGAGTAGTTTCCTGAAATCTATTAATGTAGGAAAACTCCACTAGATGTATGTGCTACTCCCAAGAACCTCGAAAATCTTGGATGCATGTTTAATGCATATTTTCCATCACATGAATCGTACGCTTGGAATTTCCATCTGTCTGGGGATGGTAATATTTACTCAGAAGTACCTGTATACCCAAAACCCTTTATAGTCCTTTCCGGACCCGAGAAGTAAAATGGACATCCCTATCTGAAACGATGGAGTGCGGGACCCCATGTAAATATACAATCTTATGGATTTACAACCTTCCCACATCATCAATGCTGAAGGTCTCCTTGATCGGTAAGAAATGTAAAACCTTTGTGAGTCTGTCAATGACAACTCAAACTGCATCATTTCCTTGAGATGACCCCGACAAACCAATCACGAAGTCCATTATAGCAACATTAAACTTCCACATAGGAATGGGTAACTATTACAAAATCCATGTTGGTCTTTGATACTCTGCCTTTACCTTTTTATAGGTGGAACACATCATCACAAAACCTGCGACATCTCTCTTCATACCTAGCCACCAATACTGATGGTGTAGATCTCGATACATCTTATTGACTACAGGATGAACTTCCCAAATTGAAGAATGAAAAAACCACAAAATCTCCTCATGTATGTCTTTTGACACCCATAAACGTCCATGGAAGCGCAAGATCTTATCCTATCCTATGATCCATCCCAGAAAAGGGTTCTCTCCTGACACACTCTCCCATAGAACTAGGCATTTAGAATATGACAGCTGCCTCATTTCACTCGGTCAAGTAGAGTAGAGGTAATAGCTACAGATGAAAGAAAAATCTACCCATTTCTATCATGCACCTCAAAATGCATCTCAAATAATGGGGTCATAAGTTTCCCCTCAATGTTGGCCTCCTGAACTACATGTATCTGAGTCCTCCTGCTCAACACATCAGCCACTACGTTGCCTTTCCCAGACATGTAGGCAAGATCAAAATCAAAATATTGAAGGTACTCAACCCACCTTCACTATCTCAAATTCATATTGTGTTGAGTGAATATATACTTGAGACATTTGTTGTCAGTGAAAACCAAAAAATTATCCCCCAATAGATAATGTCTCTAACAACACAAGGCATGAACAACTGCATCCAACTCGAGATCGTGTGTTGGGTAATTCTTTTCATGTGGACCCAATTGTCGAGACCCATACACAACGACTCCTTCCCCTACATAAGCACTAATCCAATTACGATACCTGATTCATCACATTAAAAAGTGTAACTCTTGCCCGGCTCTTGAAGAAATAGAATTGGTACTGAAGTCAACCTCCCATTCATCTCATGAGAGGCTGAATCGCAAGAATCTGTCAACAAGTACTTTACACCCTTCTTAGTCAAGCCCATCAATGGCGCTGCTAAGTGTGAAAAGTTATGTATAAAGTGCATTTAGTAACCAGATATCCATAGAAAACTCCATACCTCAAAGACCTTCTTCAGCTTATCCTAGGAAACTACTACCCTCACTTTCTCTAGGTCTTCTGATACTCCTATCTCTGAGATGACATGACCCAAGAAGTGAATCTGGTATGTCCAAAAGTTGCATTTTGAGAGCATAGTATATAATTTATGCTCTCTCAGTATACTCAAAACAATCTCAAGATGTGTGGAATGTTCATGTCGATTGTGGTAGTACACCAATATATCGTCCATGAAGACCACTACAAAAGAATCCAAGTATGGATGAAACACCAAGTTCATCGGTGCCATAAAAATTGCAGGCATGTTCATGAGACCAAATGGAATAACCACATACTTGTATAGACCATACCTACTATGAAAGGTTGTAAGAGGTATATCTGGTGGTATAATGTGCAACTGATGATAACCGGACCTCAAGTCAATATTAGAGAACACCCGAGATCCTCGAAGAATATTGAATAGATCATCAATACTCGGTAAGGGATATTGGTTCTTGACCATCAACTGGTTCAGCTTCTGATAATTTACACAAATTCTGAGGGTACCATCTGCCTTCTTCACAAAAAGGATAGGTAAACCCCATGGAGAAGTACTGGTTCAGATGAAACAATTTTCCTGCAACTCCTCCAACATCTTTTTGAGATCATGTAACTCTGGTTTAGCCATCCTATAAGGAGTTATGGACACTGGTTCCACTCCTCGCATAAGATCAATAAAGAAATCTACCTCTCAATTAGGAGGAAAACCTAAAAAGTCCTCTGGAAAGACTTCTTTGAAACAATCTGCCACAGGAGGAAAGTCTAGCTGTGAAGTCCCCTGATCATATAAATACAGTCTAGAAATATGGGTTATAACTCCTCCCAACCCAAGATTCTTGGGTCCATCTCTACTCGCCTAGACATCCCATTTTCCCTTATATAGAAACGACACACCCTCTAAGGACATGAAACTCACCCTATGGCGATAAAAATCGACAACAGACTGGAAGGGAACCAGCCAATCTATTCCAAGAATGACATCGTATCTCATCATCTCTAAGACATAAAGGTCCTACAAGAAGTGACACCCACCAACATTAAGAGGGAACTCCTTGAACTGATACACACTAGTTGTTCTATTCCCCAATGGAGTGTCCAACATCAAGATATCAACAAAAGTAAAGATAGAGAGCCCAAGGCTCTCCACAAAAACAATAGATATGAAACTATGGGAAGCGCCTAGATCATAAATAACAGAATCTAAAACAAAGGAAACTAGAATCGCACCTATAACCATAGAGGGTCTGAGATATTTCTCATAATGAGTCTACTCTATAGTAAAATCTTGACCTGCATCATGGTCCTGTAAAGCTATCTGTGATCCCTAAGATGATCCACCCTATGACTGTCGGAAACCCTATGTATGACCACTACGGCCACGACCTTCACCTCAGCCTGAATGGCCTGAAGAACTCCAGTTCCTAGACTGGTGTGGAACTAGGGGTCCTGCTCCAGTATGAGGAGTTGAAACAGAACCCTATCACCAACTGTTGGTGAAATAATTTTGACATAAATGCTGAAGATGAACTATCTTTACACAAGATCAGTGCTCAACTAGGTCTCTGGGGTAGTGTTTCCTCATATTCCCACTCTTCCCGAACAGATAGTATACCACCAAGATACCTCAATAAGTATTCCTCCTACTCTGATCTCCATGTGTAGACTCCCTGCGAAACTTCCTGCTGTCAGCCAGAGGGTTACCAATTCCGGATATCGAGTCACCCAAGATTAAAACTCCTAAATCCCTCAGGTTGTGCTCTTTGATCATCACATGTTTGACTATTGAAGTGATGGAAGTCAACCTAAATATGTTCACCTAAGACCAGATGTCATACATTAGACCATCCTCAAACTTCCTCGCTAAAAATAAATCATCACCACCAAGAATGGGTGTGAAGCACTCCCTCTCTATGAAGTGAGCAGAATACTCTATGACTAAAAGAGTAACATGTTCTATACTCATGAACTCTCAAGATCGATCAAACCTCAAAGTCTCTGAGTATAAGTAATCATAGAAGGCATGATAGAACTCATCCCAATACATAACCTTCTTATATCCTTCCTGTGATATCACAACCCACCATCTCTTGGAGGAATCCCAAAGCATGTAAGTAGAGAGATTCACCCTCCTCTCTGGAGGTGTCTCCAGATGCTCGGAGATAGATAGCATGGATTCTAACCATGACTCTGCAACCTGAGGCCCTCCTTCCCATGAGAAGGTGGGAGGATTCTACTGCTGAGAGACCTATGTAAACTCTGACATAGATGGGTAAGGATTCAGTTCTCCCCTGAAGGTCTAAATAAACCTCATGAAGCCTTATCAGAACTATACATCGGCACTTGCATCCGGAATGATGGATGGTTCCAATATGGGCACGATGGGAGGATTTGCAGGTAGTCCCTGATCTTCTATGTCTAGTGTCTGATTGCTGCCATGGATCTGGTGTACAACCAGAGGATGTCTTGGTGGCATGAATTTTCAAGGTCAAGCACACACATCGTTTTAAGATTATCAGAGACTAAAACATAGAATTGAAAGAAAGGAACAGGGGAAACAAGACATTCAATATTTCAAAAACATGGATACACGACATGTATAACCCCTTACATAGAATGTTCCCTTAATCCTTTACATTGGAATGTACTTCTACCAAACCTAGTCATGTCACACCCTTACACATGGAGTTTTCTCCTGGAGACACAGCATGTACTATAATAATTTTCTTCCTACTCAAGTTTCTTTACATGGTTGTACACACGACTCCTACCTGGGTAACTCTACACGGCGTGTGTTCCCTGGACACGACGTGTATCCCTTAAATCATAATCATTCATGTCGTTAGTCACATGGTAGGTGTCACAGTCGAATCTACATTGAATTTAATACTAGAACACAATGTTTTTAACCTGAGATTCATCAATCCATGTTATTGGTCACACGGTTGGATACACGGATCTTATAACACGGTGTGTAATCCAAGTACACGGTGTGTGTCACCAAACATTTTCCAACCATGTGTCTATGCCCACACATCCAGTCACACGGTTTAGGAATACACAGCATGTACATATAGTAAACGGTGTGTACTTGAGAAGAACTTTTCCTTCCTCAACAGAAGGATACATGGCATGTATTCATAAATACAAACCATGTATTCTGGGTTTTTCCATACAGTAAGCCTCATAAACTACTTTAGAACCCATAAAAACACTGAAATGAACATTAAAGTGACAAATTCTGATCTGTGGGGGGCCATGATCACCACGAATCAATGCTTGGCATCATAATCATGTATATCAAAAGTATAACAGTGTAATCAAACACATGATCCAGCAAATTCTGATCCATGAGGGCCCATAACACCTCTATGACCAAATTTTGGTGTCCATTCAAATGAAACTTTAATCATTATCAATACCCTATCAAACTGAAGGTATTATATCAGGTCATTTATCAAAACAGGATTCATATCTAGAACAACATCTATCACAACAACATGCATTCGATAATGCACCCTAAATGGCCTGACAAGAATGTGTGACATGTGATCTCTAGAAGGATCCTATATGATGCATGAGATGGCACACCCTCATCTCATTGAGTTGTAGCCGAAATAGAACCTCAATAATATCAATGATAACAGCACTAAACATATGAACCACCTAATGGTGAAATCAAATAAACTGTAATAATTGAAAAACTAGAAAAATTGCAATAGTCGAGGTAAATTAGATCTTCCATATACACGGGTTAGCTATTCCTGAGAAAATCTTATTACTAACTACCTATTATTTCATATCCCTGTCTATTAGCTCTAAATATTAAGTCAAGAAGAAAATAATCCCTCTAATACCACTTTGTAATGTCTCGGTTCTGGGTACTGCCCAAAGGTGTCTCATACCTGTTTGGTCACATGGCCTCATGTGCATTTATCTGAATTCCAGAGGCTTCCAACAAGCAGCGAGGGACTTTGGTGTGTTAGTGGGGAAACTATGCCCTCATTGGCATAGTAACACAGTAGGAAAAAAATATATAACAGTAGAGAAAGTAGTAATACCACACAATAAGTAAATAGAAGAAGAATTAAAGTAAATAAACAATTAGATCACATATATAAATGATGCATGTTACATATGCCTAGGAAAGCTTACAAAAAAGTCAGAATTCTGGAATACAGCATGAAACCAATGTACAAGAAAACAAATAAACTCTAGTAGAATTTCAAGCCTCAGCCTGGTCCCATGCCCTCCAGCTCCACAACAATCAAGTACCTAAAGTAGAAGGGATATTACCCTTATCTATACCTGCAACAATATAATCTGTTTGGGCCCAAAAGAATGACCTACAAAGGTGTGAGATGAATCCCAATAGGAAACCACCCAATGATCTGTGCCTCACTTTCAGTGAATATATATAGCAAGAAGTATGAAAAATGAACTAATAAACAAGGAAGCACTCAAAGTAAACAATCATATAGTTTCAACTGCATTCACTTGCATTTACCAATTATTCAAAAAAAAACAAACATAAGAAACCTTATGGGAAGTTCTCATATTATAACCCATCTATTTCAAATTAGACCATTCTCTCCGAGGAATCACTCACTGTCAATTCCCCTTGTGGTCTCGTAACAATAAACTACGGACTCTATACAGAAACACTCAACATCCAATTCCCCCTATGGTCTCGTAACAATAAACTACAGACTCTATATGGAAACACTCAACATCCAACTCCCCCTATGGTCTCGCAATGTGAAACTATAGACACTCTAAAGGATCACTCACATCCATCCCCCCAATGGTCTCACAACGTGAATGGTATAACAAACACTCTGTGAAATCCCTCAGTGTCCATTCCCCCTATAGTCTCACTTCACTAGGTTCCCACAGCCTTGTGTAATACAAGTGTGCACAAATGACATCCATCATCCAAAGTGAATCTCAAAATACTACTTGGATAAAAAAAACTACAACGCATATAACAAGCATGTCATATAATAATTACTTCATCCTAACAACACTATGCATGGAAATAAAAAATCCTAACATGAAATTATAGACCCAATGGACAATATCAAACAAAAATGGTCAAAAACGCCCATAGAAAGGTAAATAACCCTATTTATAATCAAAAACCCATACTCCAAAAAACAAGGCATATCACGCATTAACAGGTATATATTACCTAAACATTTAGTACCGTAAACTACGGCATTGGGCACTTTTTGTACATATAATTCATAGACAGTCTATGGAAAGGCACAAACCACCTACCTCGATGTTGTATGATTGATATAGTTAAACCTCGGCCTTTAAATCAATCTATAATGTAGTTGATCTATAAAAACATCAAGAACAATCAACCAAGGATATCTCACAAAAGAAAATAAATCAAGAGAATAGGCTCTAGAAGAAGGAATAAATCATCGATGCGATTCAAACCCAATCAACTTTGTTCGATTCAGAGCACAGACAGTTGATTGGGGGCTTAGAGAAGAATCAATGATCATCGATCACTCCTAGAAGAGATTATGCTAGAAGAAAGAAGTTCTGTCAATTAGGCGTGGCCTCAGTCTCATCTATCAATTAAAAATAAAAATACATTATGTGTTCTTTAAATATACACAACGTGTATATTCCTTTTCCAAGTCCCTTTTTAGGTGGTATCTAGGTCACCCCACACGGCCATGTACTGGCCGTTACATGGCCAGTTCACCACTACCCACAGCAACTGGGTACACGGCGTGTACTCCTAAGTACACGGTGTGTACTTAAAATTTCCCGAAACTCCTCCTTTCTCAAAAACACCTAAAATCAAGATCCATACCTAAAATTAATATCTACGTTCCTACATTCCTATTATCACCTACATTTTAGAGATTCATATTATATTGTTTAACATCCCAATATACATAGTTCTCTACCTCTATAGGGAGGTGACAATTCATACCAAACCCAATATAATATGGTGAAATTACAATTGGGGTTTTAGAATTTCTATGGTATTCCCATAGAGATTCATCCAAGTGGAAACTCTTATATTTCCTATTAGGTTATACTACTTTTTTCAAGATTCATATAACTTCCAAATTTTAAATTTTTCTTGACTTTTAGTTTTGGGGTGATATAAAGTGGAGACTTTAGGAAAAATTACATACTTTTGGAGTAAGTCTTCCATGTTATGATATCAAAAATATGAACCTTGATCACTAATAGTGATTCTTGGTAAACTAAACATTCTAAAAATCTAAAATCCCACAAAAAATACGTCTACACAAGAGTCAGTAGTCCTGGTATCCTTTGATTCCACCCATTTAGATATATATTCAATAGCAAATAAAATGTTTCAAAATCCAAATGAATTTGTAAAAGGCCCCATGAATTCAATTCCCCATGCCTTGAATATATCAAAAAATTACCTGTTTTATTGGGTAATTTCATTCCTCCTAATGATATTCCCTATGAGTTGGCATCATGTGCATGACAGAAAAAGATGATGGGAAGCTCTTTACAGTGTTTGAAAATATATTCCAGAGTCTAGGACCTTTGGATATGTATGTTGAGATACAATGTTCCACCCCATAATCTATAGTGTGTAAACTATTCAAAATAGAGGTAAAATCATGGTCAGGGAAACGCCAATGAACAACCTGGTCACAAAAAACTCTCTACAATTTTGGATCATCCTCAATTTTCTATTGAGAATCATTATTATATCTTTAGGATTCTAATGTGCTAAAAAAAATTTGGGACCATAGATTCTACTAAAAATTTCATAATGTTTTTATACTAAGGGGTAAGGTCCACTTCATCAAAAAGGTTCTCATCGGGGAATAATTATCTAATGGGAAGGGATTAGTTGACATGGTGGTCCAATGTAGGAAATCCTATTAATGTTGTCATCTGTAAAAATTTCCACTCATCTCTTATCTGAGATCTCTTTTTCATACTCTTAGTGGAGGAGCATCCATTTTATGAGTTAGGACAAAACATTAGGTTTATTAAAGAGAAAATGAAGGTTGGTGTGATTAGAAAACATAATGAACTTTTATCCAAGAATATATAAGCATAATTTTTACAAGGTAAAAAAAATACAAAGAATTTATTTTTTAGTGGTCATGTTATTTTTCTGGGTAGGGTCATGGGTAAGTAATGTATCTGCATGAAATGATGCTCCCTCTCAACCCTTTGTGATAAAACTTTCCCCAATAATAATGTAAAATTAATCAAACATTAATTTGAAAGGAATATCACACCATGGTGGTTGGATGACGGTAGGCGATGTGAGACTCCATTTTAGTGAATTAATTTCATTCTCACAATTTTTATCAAAAAAACTCAAGAAAATTTTATAATAACCAAGAAAAGGGAAGTGTGCTATTACTAATCTTATTAATGTTTCAGCAGTAAAAACCAGCATGACCCAATCAAATTTCGAACCTCGTGAAAAAAATTTGGAAATGGATTGGAGTAAATTATGAACGTCTTAGGTCTGGATGCCACCTAACAGTGCTCTAATCCTATTTAGCCACATGTCCTCAAGCACATATTCCCAAATTCTAGAGGCTATAGACTAGTAGAGAGGGCCTATGTGTGATAGTGGGGAGACTATGCCCTCATTGACATAGTGTAAAACAATGAAATAACATACAATAGAGGAAGAAAAAATACCATAAAACATAATTCAAATAGTATAAGACAGATAAATAGAATCACTAAGTGTCATATCATAAAATAGTAGAAGATACATGATACATGTTCTAGGAAACATCCAAAATAGGTTACACTAGAGTTATATACAATAAAAGTACCAATATTACAAAAGGGAAAAAAGAATATCAAAAGCATTGAAAGCCTTGGTTTGGTCCCATGCTCTCTATCTCCAAAGTAGCATACCATGTACCTTTAGGAGGGAGCTTTCCCTTATCGACACCTGCAAAAAATATCATCTGTTTGGGCCCAAGGAATGACCCAAACAGGGTGTGATACTAAATCACAATAGGTAACCACCCAATGTCCATACCAATCTGTCCAAGAATATATAGAGTAGGCAGTATACAAAAGTGAAATTAGTAAGTTAGGAAGTAATCAAAGGTAAATAGTCTTACAAGTACTAGTTTCCATTTAAATTCCATTTCCATTTAATTTACAGTTCAAACACATTGAATGATATAAGTCTCAAGAACAATCCTAGTCCCAAAGATCCCTCGTATATTAGTAAGCACCACAAATTCCTCAAAAGGCCATCTAGGGAAGCATAATAAATGATGGAAATAAAGCATGCGCTTTGTCTTAGCAGACGTGTCATGAACCATTAAACATCAAAATAACCTCAAGCCTATCCTTGAGATTCCTATAGTGAATTTAAAGTATAACTCTAGGTGAAAATACACCAACAACCTATGAGTTTGTCCATAGAAAATGTCATTAGGAGATCTGGTATCACTTTATATGTGGTATAACCTATTTTATTAAGAATGTTTTAGGTGGTTCTATAGGGATCCCATGTGTTACTCATGACATAAACCATGCCTTTGGATCCCTTCTATGACATCCTGAAAGGATCCCTAATTCACTTGGAATTATGTAGCCTATGTGAGCCCACCCATGGCATCCATGGTTCACTCACAGCTTAAAATTAATTAATAAACCCAATGAGCTCATCCAAGGAATACCATAGAATACAAGGTTCACTCAAAGGACAAAGGTAAAATAGACATATAATCACATCCATGGAATTCTATCAAAATCTATGATTCACTCAATGTTATTTACCATTCAACCATAATAGGTCCATTTTATAATTGCATTAGATATGATAGTGTCAAAACCATAAGCATTTAACATCTTACCACTAAGGGTGTCTCAAGCTAGGACCAACCTCAAAGTCTTGGCCTATCATTACTCACATGGATGCAACTCATATAACAAAAAACACATGAAAAATAAAATATTACATGGATTTAACATTAATTAACTCACATGGGAATGTTTACAGTTGGAGAAAAACATTCCCAACATGCTTTATCAAACATAGGCGTAACATGGGTTAAATGGGAAACTAATTTATCCTTTACCCTAGACAATTAGAATACAATCTAAAAAAATGTAACAATATTTTTAATAAGAAGTTCCATTTTAAATAACCCACACAAGGGATTCAAGGCATACCATATTGGTATCCTAGGCCAAACGGCCATAAAGTGGTCGAAACGATCACTCACCCATGGGGTGTCCCTTTATCCAGTAAAATATCCTTAAACATTCTTTGAAACACTTAATTAATTACTTAAACAACAATAGGTAACAACATGCATGATTTATAAATCAAGGCAACACCCCAAAAATGGGTGTGGGGCACTCCAACATATATAAAAATATTGACAATCAATGGAAGGCATGAGACCACCTACCTTAGACCCATGATGGATAGATCATCCAGTATCAGGATCTGATTCACCTCAGTTTAGGAGAAATATGAAGAATGGAAGAAGAACATGGTATTAGGGAATATGATCCTAAATCTAAATAGTGCAATCAATATCCAAAATAATTTAATAAGGCTAAAAAGTAATCAAGTAATTACCGTTATGTATCCAAGGAGAAGAACGGAGGTTAAATAGACAATGGATGGATAAGGGATCTAAAATGGGAGAATATGATTCAAATGGAGCTCTCCAATGGTTCTACTATATTGTATAATGAAGGAGGAGAATAATTTTAAATATAAAAACATTTCGAGAGACAAATTGTCATTTCACCCAAAATATCTGGGTCGCACAGTTTCTGTGCATGGTTTGTAAAATTGTGTGGAAACCATGCATAGATCATGATAAGTCTAGGGTATAGCACAATGTTACCCCACATAGTTTGACTCACCATGTGGTAACCATGCAGAAACCTCTGTAAAATCTGTTGAAACTACATACATGTTTGTATGGTCGTTCACCTAATCGGCACGGTTTTCACTAACCGTGTGGCCTCCTCTTTTCTCTCAAATCATGGGTTATGGGTTTCAGACCAGCCTTGAACACCCCATAAACCTCTATGACCCCAATAGGTATCCACATTAGGATATATTTAAGTAATTAAATGAGGAATTGATGAAAAACTCATGATCCATACCTCAAGGAAAAACCGGGTTCTTAAAAACATACCCCCTTAATAAAATTCTTCCCCAAATTTCCCTTCTAAGGGTGGTGTATAAGTATCTAAAAATAGATTCATCAAATGTGATTGAACATCAGCCTCCCTATCCTAGGTCTCATCTTGCAGTCAGTCATGATGTCATAGCACTTGTACTAAAGGAACATACTGGACCTGGAGAACCTTCATGCTTCGATCCACAATATGTATAGGATGATCCTCAAAGGATACGTCTATCTGTAACTCAGCCTCCTCAGGCTAAAAATCATGAGACAAGTCTGAATAATAACACCAAAAATAAGAAACATGGAAGATGTCTGGCATAGCTCAGTACCTTTGAGGTAACTACAACCGATAGGCAATTGGCCCGACTCTTAGCAGAATCTCAAACAACCAGACATATCTCGATGAAAGCTTACCATGTCTCTTGATCCTATTGTGTCCCAACCTCAATGAAACATGTAGGAAAACCCAATCCCAAACCTCTAAATCTATGGATTATCTACAGTCATCAACATATGATCTTTGATGAGACTGTGCAGTAGTCATCCACTTCTGAATCAACTAAACCTTCTTTGTGGTCTCCTAGACAATATGAGGTCCCAACATAGCTGCATCTCTTAACTATATCCAACAAAAGGATTATCATCATGGCCTTCCATATAAATCCTCATATGATGCCATCTAAATAGTATCTTAGAATCTATTATTGTAGGTGAACTCCACCAGAGGTATATACTTCTCCCAAGAACCCCCAAAATCTAGGACGCAATCTCTATGTGTGTCCTCAACAACGTGAATCATATGTTTTAACTAGCCATCAGTCTAGGGTGGTAAGTTGTGCTCCAAAGCACCTATATACCCAATTACATATGTATCTCATACTAGAAATGATATGTAATATGGGTGTCCCTATCTGAAATGATATAATTTAGAACCCTGTGTAAACGCACAATATCACGGATGTACAACCTTCCAAGATCATTAACACTGAAGGTTTCCTTAATTGGTAGGAAATTTGAAACCTTTGTGAGCCTATCAACAAGAACCCCAATGGTATAATTACCTTGAGACAACCTTCATAAACCCATTATGAAATCTATCATGACATTATTCCATTTTTTCTTAGGAATGGGTATCTACTGCAAAAGTATGACTGTTAGATGGTGTTCCCACTTCACCCAATGACAGGTGGAGCACCTCATGACAAAACCAGATACATCTCTTTTCATTAGTATCCACCAATAATGATGATGTACATCTAAATACATATTTGTGACACCAAGATGAACTGCCCATACTGAGAAATGAAAATTCTGCATCAACTCCTTGCACGTGTCTGATGAAAACCATACACGACCATGTAATCGCAGAACCTCATCCTCACCTATGGTCTAACTAGGAGGAGGTTCCTCACCTAATATACATTCCCATAGAACTAGGACTTTATAATTTGATAGATGCATCATCCTCACTTTGTCTATTAGGGTAAAAGTAACAGCTAAGGATGAAAGAAATGTCTTCCCCTAGCTGTCGTGCACCTCCAAATGCATCTCAGATAACAAAGCCATAAGTTGAAACTTGTAACTAGTTTGTTGGACTACATATATCTGAGTCCACCTACTCAACTTATTGGCCACTATATTGAATTTACCAGACATGTAGTCAAGATTGATGTTGAAAGTCTAAAATTATTCCACCAACCTTCACTATCTTAGATTCAAATCATGATGAGTAAATATATACATGAGTATTTTGTGGTCCATGCACACTAAAAAATTCTCTCCCAGTAACTAGTGTCTCCAATAGCGTAGTGCATGAAAAAATGTAGCTAACTCAAGATCATGTGTCGGGTAATTCCTCCCATATGGCCTCAACTTCTGAGACCCATACACAATGACTCGATCCCCCTACATAAGAACTGCTCCCAACACGATACCTGATATGTCATAGTACACAGTGTAACTCCAACCCCACTTTAGAATGATCAGTATTAGCACTGAAGTCAAAATCCCTTTCATCTCTTGAAAGGCCATCTCACAGGAATCTGTCCATACATACTTTACACCATTATTTGTCAATACCATCAAAGGTACTTCTAAATGTGAGAAGTCCAGTATGAACTACTTGTGGTAACCAGCCAGCCATAAGAAACTCCATACCTAAAATCTGTTCTTGGTATGTTCCTAGGAAACTATTACTCTCACATTCCTTGGATCCACTAATACTTCTGTCTCCAAGATGATGTGGCCCAAGAAGTGAATCTGATCCATCTAGAAGTGGGACATTATGAGGTTAGCATATAAATTATGCTCTCTCAGTGTACTCAATATAATCTCAATATTTTTTGCATGGTCATATCGATTGTGAGAGTACACAAAGATTCCATAAAAAAACCACAAAAAGAGAGAGTCAATATATGGATGGAAAACATGGTTCATCAATTCCATGAACTCTACTATCACATTCGTGTGACCGAATGGCATAACAAGATACTCATACAGACTATACTTTCTTTGAAAGACTGTGTAAGGTATGCCTTATGATCTAACATGCACCTGATGATAACTAGATCTTAGGTTGATATTTAAGAAAACCTGAGCTTCACATATCTAATCGAAGAGATCGTCTATTCATGGTAGAGGATAGCAGTTTTCGACTATAAAATGGTTCAATTTCTGATAATTCATGCATATCCTAAGGGTACCATCCAACTTTTTCACAAAAAGGATCAGCGAACCCTGAGGAGAAGTACTGGTTTGGATGAAAACCTTATCTTATAAGGCCTCTAGCTGCCTCTTGTTCTCTTTCAACTCCATGGTATACATATTTGAAGGAAGAATTGATGTTGGTGTAGCTCATGGCACAAGATCAATATAAAACTCTACCTATATCACTAGTGGTAAACCTAAGAATTCATATGAGAAAACATCCCTAAAATGATCAACTACTAGAGGGAAATCCATCTGACCCATTCCCTAGTCATCCTGATACAAACTCACAATCTAGGTTGTCATTCCACCCAACCCACGATGCTCGGGTCTAGCTTGGATCACCTGGACATCCCATTCACCTTTGTGTAGAAGCAATCTGACATGTGGTGACATGAAACCGAACCTATGGTGATAACAATCAACAATGTCCAGAAAGGAAACCAACCATTCCATCCTAATAATGACATGAAAACATGTATTCTCTAGTACACAGAGGTCCCATGAGAAGTGACACCCACCAACCTTCAGGAGGCACTCCTTACACTGATGCACACTTAACGTTCTAATACCTAACAGAGTATCTAGCATCATGAAATCATTAAAAGTACAGACACAAAGACTTAGGCTCTCTACAATAAGAACAAATAAGAAATAATGTGAACCCCTGTATTAAAAAGAACAAAATCTAAAACATAGGCTTCTAGAATAGTAACTCTAATAATGGAAGGTATGGGATCCTACTCCTGATGGGTCTCTTACACTATTGAAGTTTGGTCTATACCACAGCCTAGAGATAATGTATGCCTACCTTGAGCTGATCCACCCTATTGTCTCTGCAAACTTGGGGTCTAACTACCATGGTCATGGCCACCACCTCATACTGAACAACCTGATGCATTTCAATTGCATGACTGGTGAGAAGTTTTATACCCCACTTTTAAACATGGATATGGTGAAAATCCTCTCTTACTAGATGTTGGTGAAAAAGTCCTACAAAGGCACTACAAATGGCCTATCTATCCCCAAGATCAACACTTAACTGGGTCCTGTAGACACTATGGCCGGGTATGCCCTAGCCGAATGCACTAAAATAATAGCACTTGGCTACTGGAAGAAATGTTTTGTCTACTCACATCACTATGATTAAGCTCCAAATGATTCTTTCTACTACCTATTGAGACAGTACTAGATCCTGGTGTCAATTTACCCTGAATCGCACCTCCAGATTGCCTCAGATTATGCTCAGTAATCAGCACCTGATACACTATAGAAGAAATGGTCATCAACCTGAATACATTCACCTATGATCAGATTTCATATAAGAGACCATCTCCAAACCGCCTAGCCTTTGATAAATCATCACCCATTAGAATAGGTGTGAATCACTGGAGCTTAGTAAACTGGGTCGAGTAGTCCATCACTGGCAAAGTTCCCTTATCCATATACATAAACTCCTGGGATTTAACATCCCCTAGATTCTCGAGATAGTATTAGTCATAAAATAGTGTCTAGAATTATTCCCAATACATATCCCAATGATGTTCCATCTAAGTAGTGACATCTCACCATCTCTTGGCAGAATTATGTAACATATAAGTTGTGAGATTTACCCTCCTCTCAGGAGGCGTCTCCAGATTCTTGAAGATCAACAACATGGAATTTATCCATGACTCTATAACCTATGTGTTGGTCAGAGTGGATACTCAAGAGGGGGGTGAATTGAGTTCCTATTAAAAATTTATAATTAAAATATTTATATTAAAAACCCCAATTTAATAAACATGTTAAATTGTAGTGAATTTATAAAGATTATAAGTGTTCAATTAGTTTCTCAAAGATTGATTATTTCTCAGTTAACTTAGTTTGAGGAATAAGTTTGATTTTAAAACTAACTTACTGGCTAACAATAATTACAAACACATTCTAGTTCAACTATCAGATTTACTTCAAAATAGATTTGAATTTCAAAGTAATTAGCAGTGGAATATTGAAAATAGTTTAAACTAAAATAATATGCACAGCGGTTTTAACCAAGAGGTTCGGTCTCAATATGAGACTTAGTCCTCTAAAATAGTTTATATAAAACTTTAATCCACACCATAGATCAGGGTTTACAACAGTACCCATACTGTCTAGGTCCTCAGACCTCTACCGCAGTTCTACATGGGAAAGCAACAACAACAGCACACAGGTTGTCCAGGTCCTCAGACCTCTACCACAATTCTACGTGGTAAAGAAAAAGGTAATAAGAGATTGACTATGAGGATTGTTTGATATCCTTCAGTTATGCTCATGAGATAGTGTGTGTTATAAAAACAAATATACACACTGCTCAAATAGAGAAATTAAAAAACAACTGAGATAAGAAAGGGGATAGAGTTAAGAATTCTATGTGTGTTGTTAAGTAAAGCTCAATACGCAATGAATGTTAAGAATATGGTATTTGAGTCTTCTTCTCGAAGTTGTCTTCAGAACAATGTATCGTAGTTTCTGTAATCCAGGTTCAAGGAGTGAAAATTTTCAGCTCTTTTAATGTCTCGATGTATACTGAATCCCTTTTTGGAGAACGTAGCTTGTTACAGTATTCTTGTAATCTCAAGCGCTTAGTTCTTCTCTTTACATATTCGCACACTCTGTGTGTCAGCATATACTACTATCGTCGTATCTTTAACATGAAATATGATTTCCTTTTATACTCCACGATCCTCTAGACATAAAGATCTTTGCATGTGCGTGTAACTCATACTTTTCTACGGATACTCCTACAGACAACATTAAATAATGTCAGAAGCATTAATTTGTATACATATGACCTTTAGAAAGAAATTTGAATTAATAAAATGGAAACAGTAATTTATATCAATCGGTGAGTCATATTTAGTGTGTCAGCTTCAGTTTGACAATATCAGTCTTTCATCTTCAGTGTCTCATCTTCGGTGTCTCGACTTCGGTCTGTCGAACTTTGGTGTGTCGACTTCAGTCTATCGAACTTTGATGTGTCATACTTTGGTGTGTAGACTTCGGTCTGTCAAACTTTGGTGTGTCATACTTTGGTTTCGGTGTGTCAACTTCGGTTTCGGTGTGTTGAATTTGGTCTATTGAACTTTGGTGTGTCATACTTCAGTGTGTCGACTTCGGTGTGTTGAACTTCGGTTTCGGTGTGTCGAATTTGATTTCGATGTGTCGACTTCGGTTTCGGTGTGTCGACTTCGGTCTCAGTGAATCCAAAAAATATTATGAAGAGTCTGTCTTGCATATACCATTACAAGACGAATTTTTAATCAAGGTACATGTAAAAATACACTTGGAAACATATTTATTCATGACTATACGAAATTGACTTATTAAATTATATGTTGTTGTATGACATAATTGATTAAAATTACATGAAAGGTTAGAATATGTATATTGAAATAATTTGTGATTATGAAAACTAAAATATCATGGAGGGTCTAACAATATCCCCCTTTTTGATAATCATAAATCATGGAATACATGAAAATATATAGAATAAAGATACCATTAACATAGCTGAATGTAATTGTCCAATATAACTAAAGTTTGGCATTGCTAGAATTTATTTAAAACAAATCTCCCCCTCACTAAATGGATTAAGGAGAGTATATTACATCCTTATTTTCTCCCCATTTTTGGATTAACAAAAAGAAATAAGGAAAAAATAAGATAAAAGAAAGACACCAGAAGAATTTGTATTCAATGTCATAAGAATACAAGACAAGAAAAAAGAGGAAATCCCTATCAAAAAGAAACAATCCATCACTAAGGCTTGGGATGCAGAGGAGATTTGAATTTATCTGAAGTATCCAATGGAGAAGGAGAATGTTTGGGAGTTGTAGAGGATGGAGGTGATATGATCACAACACTAGGCAGAGAAACACCTATAGGAACAATAGCTGCAAGGGTAGGCCTTCTCTCTGACAACACACGACATGGAGACTGGTCAGTAATGATTGATCGAATCTAAGTAAGAGCTTGAGAAACAGTCATTGGAGAGAGAGACCGAGAGGTAGGACCAATTGAAGCAGCTAGAGGGACCACAATAGCCTCAGCCTGAACATGTAGATAAGGCTTGAGTAGTTTGATGAAGTCATTAAATATTTCTCCTCTATATTACATTGCCTTCTCAAAGTCATCCTTATTCTCCATGAATTTACTCAGCAAAGGTGTAAAATCTTTCAATTAGAGAACATTCCTTTTGAATGCTTCTGTGACTGGGGGAATTCGAAGATTTTCTGCCAGGAACTTGAAACTATTGATGAGGTCATGCTTGGTATATATCTTAGTTAAATACTTATCCACTTTTTCCCAAATTTCTTTCTGAGCTGCAGAGGCTTCATTGGTGCACTGTCTGACTATATTGTATACAAGATTGGTATTCTGATGTACTTTTTCAAGGGTTTCCTTATCTGAAACAATCTGGAGTTTTTTAATTTCCTCTCTCATCACAGCCTTCAGAGACTCCAAATCAGCAACAGCACTTTTCCCACTCCTGGAACTAGATGGGCCAATCATCATTTTTCCGAGATCTTCTTTTAATTTTTTCAAATCTACACTGAGTAGATGAGTTACCAAGTTCCTAAGAACTTCCATAACACCATTAAAGGAGGTATTGAAGTCATAGGTTAAGGAATTCATCTCATTTCTCATCTTTCTTACTTCCTCTCTCAGCAAAGTGTTGTGTCTAACAATAGTTTTGGCAATAGTAATAATATTCAGTTGAATCTATTTAATCACAATTCTTGAAATCTTTTTTGCATCAGCATCTGAGATAATTATTGAGGTGGCTTCATTTATGGATCCCATTGAAGTGATCACAGACTCACATATTTCATTCTTAAACTTTTACAAATCATCCTTAGTGACATAGTCACTGGGAACTGACTGAGCAACTAGGTCTACTACTAGAAATGAAACTGGTGGATTAGGTGCGGAAGCCTCTGGGTCAGCATCGACTTGTGGAACAGGAGGAGGAGTTACCATCTCCTCATCTGAGTCATATTCTAAACTGAGAAGAATATGTCTTGGATTACTATTCCACTCTCTAGCATAGGTCCAATCTCTTGGCTCAACGGTGTCAATTCTTACCCTTCTTCTCTGAGGCTCAGGAATAAAATTAATATCATAAACTTCATCATCCTGGTCCCTGGACATAACACCTTTTCTAGAAACAGGAACCAACCAAACATCAGGTTCTGCCTGAACTCCATCTTCTTCAGCTTCACCAGGTACTTCATCAATTTTAGGCACTAGAACTACAGCTTCTTACTCATGGCCAGCAGTCATAAGATCATTTAATTCCTGAATGATCTCTTTGTTTTCAGCATTGGGATGGAGTGATCTATCCTTATGTCCAGCATCTCTATGATCATAAGCATGTTGATCAGTAGGCTCAATTCCATCACCAGCTCCATGAAAAGATTCCTCACTAGATCTATCAACAACTTGTTGTCCCACTTTTAGAGAATCACTCACGTGCTCAACACTTCCTCCATCATCACCATTATCACCACCATCATCATCATCCTCATCATCATCATATTCCTCATCTGATTTTATAACATAACCTTCAACTCTAGTAACTTCAGTTTCTTCCTCATCTTCATCACCTAGAGTGGTTTATCTTGAAGGCAATTCCATAGGTGGACTAGAAGGTCCATAAGTCATATCCTTGGGACTTTTAGCAATATCAGTATCACTCCTATCATAAAAAGGAGATCCTACTTCCCTAGTCATTTCAGCATCAGCTTCCTCATCAGAATAGACAGGAACTTCTCCTAGTTTAAGACCTGGAACAACTTGGTCCTTTGGTCTAGAAGGACGGTCAGCCAGATTGAACTCCTCATACATCCTTTCTTCATCTCCTACCCAACATCTTGTCCATGGGTTCCAAATTATTTTCATCCTTTTAAAAATTTCTTTCTAAAGACAAAAACCACTACATGCAGTTATATAATCACTTCATCTCCATCTTCTAAACAGTATAATTTTTCCAACATGGAAAAAATCATTCTTGGATAGTATAAGCAGGTTTCCTTCTTATATGGCTTAATCAAATCAGAAATATGTACCATAAGATATCTGCACAGATTCACCTTTATTCCATATTTCGACAAAAATATCAAGAAGACATCCTGATATTTCAAAGTAGAGAAATCTCCCTTCCTTGGGCAGATTTGATGTTGTATGAACTTAAAAAGCAATCTCACTTCTCCTTTGAAATCATTTGCAATAGTTATTCTGGATTCTTCATTTCCAATCAACTCCTTCAGAGAATCTTCATATGAAAATAAATTTGATAAAGTTGGAATATTACCAGGATAGTCATCATAGACACCTTCATGAGGTACCTCTAAGCATTCGGCCCATTCCTTAGATGAAAAAGCTACTTCTTTTCCTTTTACCACAGATTTCATCTTTGCTGCCTCGGCTTCATCCAGTTTTATACTCAAATTCTGATAAAACTCAAGAACTAGCTGCGGATAATAAGGTCTTTCATTGTTGGTAAACCAATAGAGCCACCCTTGAGATTCCAGTACCTTTAGTAGGAAATATTTTCTTAACAGAAGCCATTCAGCAGACACTTCCTTTTTAGCTGTAACTACTCGAATTTCTATGATTGGTTTCGCAGTCCCACTAGTTTCACCCTTCTGACACTTATTATGAGAAGATTTTAGAGGTTCTACCATTGTGCACTTAGTCCTTTCCATGTAAAATCTTCGGATTCTAACTGTGTTGAGAGGTCGAGAGTCGAGAGAGTGAGTGACTAAATGTATAAGGCTTTACATCTATACAGAATGTGAAAGGTCGGGATGGATTGGACTTAATATATCATTTAGGGATTATAAATCGGAAAACATTAAATTTAAACGCGGAAAGTTGAAAGAGATAAAACAACGTCGTTTCACTTAAAGAAGATGGAATTTACAAAACAAATCTTAACTATATCGGTGTCAAAGAATCAGTTTCACAAAAATCAGTTTCACAAAAATCAGTTTCACAAAAAATCGGTTTCACAAAAATCAGTTTCACAAAAATCAGTTTCACAAAAATCTGTTTCACAAAAATCAGTTTCACAAAAAAACGGTTTCACAAAAATCGGTTTCATAAAAATCGGTTTCACAAAAATCGGTTTCACAAATATCGGTTTCACAAAGATCGGTTACACAAAGATTGGTTTCACCAAGATCAGTTTCACGAATATTGGTTTCATGAATATCGGTTTCATGAAGATCGTTTTCATAATGATCAGTTTCATAAAGATTGGTTTCACAAAGATCGGTTTCATAAAGATCGGTTTCATAAAGATCGGTTTCATAAAGATCATTTTTATAAAAATCGGTTACTGATTTATCAGTCCTAGTTCATGTATGATGTAATTCATTCTCTCATAATTTAAGGGTTTAGTGAATATATCAGCAAGCTGATGTTCAGTCCCAATAAACTCAAGAGTTATATCACCTTTCTGATAATGATCTCTCAAAAAGTGATGTCTTACATCAATATGCTTTGTTCTAGAATGAGATATTGGATTCCTATAGATGTTGATAGCCTAGTGTTGTCACAGTTAATGGATACATGTCTAAATTGATATCCATAGTCCAATAGAGTGTTTTTCATCCACAGAATTTGTACACAGCAACTACCAGTAGCTATGTACTCTACTTCAGCAGTAGACAATGCAACAGAATTTTTTTTACTACAACATGATACTATGGACTTACCTAGAATATGACATGTTCCATAAGTTCTCTTCCTATCTAACTTGCAACCAGAAAAGTCAGCATCTTAATAACTTATTATATCAAATTATTGTCCTTTTGGATATAATAATCCCAAATTAGTAGTATGTTTAAGATATTGGAATATCCTTTTAACAACAAGAAAGTGTGACTCTTTTTTATTAGCTTGAAATCTTGCACACATACACACAATAAACATAATATCTGGTTGACTAGCAATAAGATAATGTAAACTACCAATCATACCTCTATAATTGGTTTGATCCACTAGTTTCCCAGTTTCATCATCATCCAATTTACAAGAGGTACTCATAGGTGTATCACTTTCTTTATTACTATCCAAACCAAAACATTTTAGAATATCCTTTGTATATTTACTTTGGTTTAAAATAATACCATTTTCATTTTGAAAGACTTTAAATCCAAGAAAATATTTGAGTTATCCCATTAAACTCATTTCAAATTCGCTTTGCATACTCTTTGAAAAATCAATACATAAAGCATTTTTAGGAGATCTGAAAATAATATCATCAACATAGATCTTTACTATCAAAACATATTTGGAAATTATTATGATAAAAAGAGTTGGATCAACAATACCTTTAATAAAACCTTTTGAGATAAGAAAATTACTAAGTCTATCATACCAAGCCTATGGAAATTGTTTTAAACCATACAAAGCTTTAGAAAGTTTAAAAACTATATTTGGAAAATGAGGATTAGTAAATCCAAGTGGTTTATCAACAAAAACATCTCCAATTATAAAATCATTTAGAAAATAACTTTTACCATCCATTTGATATAACTTGAAATTCAGATGATCTACATAAGAAAGTAGAATCCTAATAGATTCTAACCTAGAAGCAGGTGCAAAGGTTTCCACGTAGTCTATTCCTTCTTCTTTACTATATCCTTGTGCAACTAACCTAGATTTTTTTCTAACTATATTTCCAGACTCATCAACTTTATTCCTAAAAACCTATTTAGTGCATATGGTCAAAGTGTCCTTAGGTCTGTTTACTAATTCCAAGACATTGTTTCTTTCAAATTGATTTAGTTCTTCTTGTATAGCCATCACCCAAAATTCATCATTGAAAGCATCATTGATTTTTTCAGGTTCTAACTATGAGAGAAAAGCTTGATATTCAACCAGATTTCTTATAGAAGACCTTGTCTGAGTTCCTCTATCTAAATCTCCTACTACAGCATCTAAATGATGGTTTTTAAGTGTCTTAGTTGGTCTAGTAAAGGTAGGTATAGAAATTTCATGTTCATTTACAGGTTCGGGTTCAACAGAAACAGGTTCTGGAAAATTTCCAGAACAGGTTGTCTTAACAACAGGCTCACTGTTTTTGTTATTAAGGTTTATAGTTGACTTATCTTCTTCAAGATTTTCGAGATGGATCTTTGGTTCATGTGGATCAATTTCATTAAATTTTATGTGTACATATTCTTCCACACATTTGGTCCTCTTATTAAATACTCTATACTATTTTCTAGATATAGAATAACCTAGAAATATTTCTTCATCACTTTTGGATGAAAACTTATCAAGATTATCTTTAGTATTGAGGATGAAGACTTTACAACCAAAAAACTCTAAAGTAATTAACCTTAGGCTTCCTATTATTCCATAGCACATAAGGGGTCCTTTTGAGAATTTCTCTAATCAAGACTCTATTAATGGTATAAAAAGTTCTATTGATAGCTTCATCCCAAAAGTAAATAGGTAGATCATATTCATTAATCGTAGTTCTTGCAATTTCTTGAAGTGTTCTATTTATTCTTTCTACGACTCCATTTTGTTGAGGTGTTCTAGGAGCAGAAAAATTGTGACTATAGCCATTGTGTGAGGAAGAGGATTCAAACTCTTGATTTTCAAACTCATGTCCATGGTCACTTCTAAAGGTCTTAATTCTAAGTCCACTTAGTTTTTCATCATACTTGGAGTATTTAATGAAATAAGAACAAGCCTCACTTTTTTATGCTAGAAAGTATACCCAAGTATATCTAGAAAAGTCATCTACAAGAACATAGACATAGTGCTTCCTATTTAAGCTAGAAACTCTAGATGGTCCAAATAAATCCATATGAACCAACTCGAGAGGTTGAGAAGTTGAAACTTATTTCTATGATTTGAAAGAAACTTTATGTTTTTTTCCCTTTTGACAAGGATTACAAACGTTATCTGTTGGGAATTCTAGATTGGGAAGGTCTCTAAATAAACCTTTCCTAGTCAGTTTCCTAAGTGAATGAACATCGTAGTGTCCTAATCTTTTGTGCCATATCCAGGATTCTTTATAAAAAGAATTTAAACAAGTAACATTTTGTCCAGCTACAGAATTCAAATCTACAGCATATACATTCTCATTTCGTGGTACAAAAAATACCAAAAAAAAATTAGAATTAAAAACATTACATGAATCATTATCAAATTTTACATTGAATCCATCATCACATAGCTGATAAATACTTAACATATTGTATTTTAGTCCATCAACAAATAGTACTTTAGAAATTAAAATTGAACTAGTTTTACCAATCTGGCCTAAGGTGATGATTTTTCCTTTTGAGTTATCCCCAAAGGTGACATGTCCTCCATCAACTTTGATTAAGCTCTTAAAGCATGAGTATTCTCCTATCATATGCCTTGAACATCCACTATCCAAGCACCACATCTTCCTATAGGAACTTTTCAATCAAGTTTCCTACAAAATAGATTTAGACAGAAGATAATTTTGGTACCCACATTTTCTTGGGTCCAGAAAGGTTAGCAAGTAAAACTTTAGGCACCCATATTTTTCTAATGGGTTTCCTATAATTAACAGATTCAAAAGATTTTGATAAATAAACTTTGTTTGGTCTGTAAGAATTTGAATAGATAGATGAAGCATAAGAATTTCCAGAATTTGAACTAGCAGCATACTGTTTAGATTTTAGAATAAATTTATTTTTAACAATCTTTCTCTGTCCAGGTTGGTATCCTAAACCAGTAGTATACTATGGTGCAACTTGTTTTCAAAGAATTTGAGTTAGATTATTATTTTCATTTTTGAACTTCTCTAAGTCTTTTCAAAGTTTCTCATTAGACAATTTAAGTTCAATATTCTCCTTTAATAGTTGATCATTATTTTCCTTTTCTATACTAAGATCAGATTTAATAGTATTATTCAAGGAATACTATTTCTTTAATGGTTTGTACTTATCTTTCAGCTCATTACAAGTATCTTCTAACATATTACAGTATTCGAATAATTAATATTTAGTCATATTATCAACATTATTTGAATCACTTTCATTCCCAGAATAATAATCATTGTGCATAGGGGAATTAAGTGTTACCTTAGATGTTTCAGTCATGAAACACATGTTGGCATGATTCTTTTCTTCAGAATCAGAAGCTTCATATCCACTTGAGCTATCTTCAGAAGCACTCCATGTTCTTTCATGGATTTCTTGTATTTCTTATCCTTATATTCATACTTTTTCTTAAATTTCAGTTTTGGAAAGTCATCTTTGACATGCCCTTTTCTTTTTCAATTATAGCAAACTATTCTATCATTTGTATCAGTTTTCCTCCAGTATTTCTTCCAATTTCCTTGTCGATCATACTTACCATTATAATAATACTTTATAAATAATTTCTTCTTTTTATAAAATTTCTTGAATATCCTGGCTATCTGAGCCATCTCTTCATCACTGTCTGAGTCATAATTTTCACTAGTTGATCTTTCTTCAGTTATCTAAACCTTCTCTTTGTCCTTGCTCTTTAAAGCAGTTGACTTGAATAATAATGACTTCTTCTTGGGTTAATCATCTTCCTCTTTGTTTACCTTTATCTCTTCTTCATTATCACACATAGACTTCGCATTGTGGCATGTTTCTAATTTTTAGGTTTTATCTTATAATTTTATCTGCTTCTAATTATTATTGTTATTATTATTTATATATGAAATGTGGGTCGATCCCGACTGGGGTTTTGTGCTCTTGCACTGATAAATGAGCGTATTGGCCTTGAAAATGTTCAGTGCGCCATTGTCGTTGTTGCACAGCCTTTCCTGGGTTGTCGCGCGACCTCGCTAGGTACCCTGCATGCCTTCCCGATGTGAAACTAATTAAATAAAAGGAATTAACAATAAAGAAATAAAATTAAATGAGTGGTGAAAAAACATAAAAGTAAATAAGAAAAGTGTCATAAAATTTAATGAATTTTGTTTTAATGATAAGATTAAGATTATTATTATTATTATTTGAGTATATTATTATTGTTATTAGTATTCTTATTTTTCTAATTATTATTATAACTAATATCTCAATATAGTTTCTAACATTAACTTATAACGTTATTAATCTTGTTATTATTGTTGTTTTAAGTAAGTGATTTATTTTTAAAACAATAGTATTTATTATTATTATTATTATTATTGTTTCAATTATTAATACATAATACCATTTTTTTACCATTCTTTAATATTGGTTTACTTTTTTATGGTTTATATTCTTTTTTCCATTCTTTTTTTTCCTTTCATTTATTATTTTTTTCTCTTCCTCTTACCTCTACTCCTCCTTCCCGTCGAGCTACAGGGGCCAAAAACCCTACACGGTGCACTCTTCTCCCACCACCGCACCCCCTTATCCACTCCTATCCGGCCACCTCCGTCATGCCACTCGCCCTCCTACCCAACTCTCCAGATCCCTTCTACCCTCGCTTGTGCCGTCCTCTGGACCAGTCCACAGCTCCCCGGTCGGTCTCCTTGCCGCACCCCTACCTGTTACCCGAATAAACCCCATAGTGTTGCACCTTGTTCCATCCGTCGGACCACCCTCTATCTCCTGGAGAACCACGACCTCCCCTTGCTAGCCGATGACACCTATGGTACCTTGCCTCCTTCCACGCGAGCAGCCCCACCCTCCGGTTGGTTCTTCCCCTTTTTTTGCCTTGAGTTCTTAGACATTCAGCAGGTTTGGAGTATCTTTTAGTGGATGATTTTTAATCCTTGTTTTGTTTGAATTATTTTTTAGGGTTCCCATTTGGCTCACTTGCGGTGCGCATTAAGTGTGATTGGTGATCCACACAAGTTTTTGGAAAAGTCTTCACCCGATAGGTGACTCTATGACTTATCATCTGTTGATAATTTAATTTGGTAGATAAATTATTTTTTTCACATTCCATACTTTGATTTGGTGATGCAAATTGTGTTTTTGAAGTAGTTAGTATGCTTATGCATTCGAAATGGATTTTAGTAAAGTGATTGGTTATATTTTGTGTGTGTAATGTCTTGTTGGTCGGTTCTGTTCTATGCGCTTCCTTTTGCAGTCAGCGCCTCATCCGGAAACCATGACCCTAGTCTCTGACTCCTCTTCTAGTGCGCCATCCCCTGGTAGTCTCCTCTTCCTTCCTCCCAAGGTTTTGTGTTCTTGTTAATTGGAGTTTTGGTTTTCTAATGGAAAGAGTGCCAGATTTAGTGTTAATTTTTTGATACTTTTGATTAGGTTGTTTATTTTAGGATCCTTTTCAGTCCTCTTATGGTGGGTCTTAGGTTCGATCGAGGTTTCACACAAGATTTGGGATTTTATACCTCGAGGTAGGTGGTTCCACATCTAATCATTATTTGATGAATTAATTTGTAAGCTTAATTTGTTTATCATATTATTTAATTAATTTTTGTGGTTTCAAAGTTGGTTTTCATTGATGTTTGATTTGTATTTCAATCATTAAGTATCATGTTTATGTTACATGTGTGTTTTCTGTTGAGAACGTATATCTAGTTAGTTCATAGTAATTTTTTTAAATTGTGCAGTTTGTTTTTCATCTGTGCAAGTGGTGTCAATCGCGCCTTCGACATGGTGTTGCACCTACTTTGTCATAAGTGAAGGAATTGTGTGTGTTGAGTAGGCTTTTATCGTGAAAACCTATGTTGAGTTTTCTACTAGTGTTTTATAAATTCTACTTTTGTTTTGTGAAAATGTGAAAAGTGGTGGTTTATGTTCTGGTGTAGCCTTCATATGCGTTTTATCCAAAAAGAGGGTTTGAGTGGACCTTTAGTGTTTAAAATCATGTGTCGTATTTTGAAATTGGTTAATAAAATTTCTAGTGTCTTGTTTAATCGGTAAAGTGGTCTTTTAACCATGCAGTTGGGTTATTAAATGATGTGAGTTGTGCAGTTTGTGTTTTTGACATGGCGTTGGGTGTGTTTGTTCATAAAGGAGGGCTGAGTGGTTTCTTTTTTGTTAAGTCGTGTTATGTTTCTTTTTAAATAATTTGTTGAAAAAGAATTTAATGTGTTTTAATAAATAATTATTAACAATGCAGAAATTGTTTTAATTGAGTTGGGTGAAGTCTTTTGGTGTGAAAATTATTTGAAATAGATTTTTGTGTGTGTGCAAGTGTGGCATTGGGTTAAAGTAACACCCTGTATATTCTATTCATTTGAGTTTGACATGAAGTGTGAAATTGGAACATCTTAAGCACAATAAGGGGAAGCCTAGGTACTAGGTGGGAAGACTAGATCTAGTGTGCTAGTGATACGGAAGTGGATCTGGCCTGGTTTCACTTAGTTGTTTTGACGATTACAACACCAACTAAACATTGGATGATGATTAGAGACCACTAGTTTATGGATGTGTTTCTCTACTAGTGGATCATGCACAAGAACATATTTTGTTGTGTTTCATGTACTAATGTTCACCGATACATGATGTTATAGGGTCCCATTTGTTTTACTAGTACCTATAGGGCCTCTCCCACTTTTGGTGCTCCTGGAATATTATGCACTCACCGTCGCCATATGATGTAGCATTTGGGTTCTCTTGAAGGTTTAAGTTTTCTTAACTGGAAGGGTGTTTTTTTAATTTTTTTTCATTGAATGTTCTTTCTTTATAGAAAATTTTCTTTTAAAGTTGTTCAATATTTTGTGTCTTTTATTTTATTAAGCCTGCAAATGTATTTGTCATTTAATGTTTACACGTGGAACCTTTTTGTTGGGTGAAGTCCTACTGGGCTCTTGGCTCACACCCTACATAAACATTTTGGTGTATGTAGACTTAGATTCTTCTGTATTCCAGGTTGTGGCATCATGCTCAACGATGGTGGTTTTGGTCATTGATGGTCTTCTCATGCAGGTTGCTGTTGTGGCGTGTGGATGTTGCATCTGTCTTGTTGCATGGAGGTTTGAGTTATAGTTTTAGTTTCTTTTGTTGTTGTTTATTTTTTGATGTTGGTTCAAGTTGTAAACCTCTATGTTTGTTTTTAGTTTAAGGACCTATTTGGATGTCTATTTTCAGTTTCAATTTCTTTATCTTATCAGTTGTTTTGTGTTTACTATTTCGGGTAAATCATTCACATGTGTTTGTTTTGATACCTGGGCACTTGTGCCAGCCCGTGGGGATTGGGAACGCCCTTCGGGCCATGTCATGGACCGGGTCGGGCACCGGGTCGGATGGCGGCCCAGCCTGGTTCCTGACAAAATGGTATCAAAGGAGGTTTTCTCTTTTGGGTCGTGTTCTTTTGGGATAGAGTCAGTGTAGACCAAATTTAAGGGTGTCGGAACTTGACATTCTGGTTACAAGCAAGGTGCCTGGCCTGCACACCTTGTGGTGGGACTCGATTTACCAGGGTAAGTTGAAGTCTGTTGAGTCTGTGGTCCCCATGATTAGTCTTGTTTAGGGGAAATGAAAAGGGAGTAGGGTTAGTGGTATCGGTGAGATCATAGGGTCTGGAAAGCCATGTGGAGCCGGGGATGTTGTCCTAGAATACTCTTAGTGGCGATGGAGTGATTGACGTATGGCCGCCAACCATATGTTTTAGTCACCCAATGACACTAGTTTTCTCTTTCACCATTCCTCGTTACATTGTTTTGGAATTGTGGAAATTTGGTTTTTAAGTAAAAATGATTTGGTCTTAGAATTTTTTTTGAAATGAAGTGCTTCAAAGAGAAAATGATGTATGGTGTTTGAAAAGTGTCGGTTGAATGTTTTGGTTTTGAAAAATGGAAAGGTTTGATTTTGATTCTTGTTGTCCTTATGGGCAACCACATGCAAGAATGTTTATAGAAAGAGAAATGGTTAATGACACGAGTGGATGATTCCTGGATGGACATGAGGTGGGTTCCGGTGTGGCACAAAAACATGCAAGTGTGATGCCCAAAAGACACCATTGGTGTTTGTGCAACCCACCAGCTTTGTTTATTTTCAAACAGTTTGGTTAAGAAAAAAATTTTGTGTTTTAATAACCGGTGATTGTGTGATGTGTCCTTGTGTTTTGGGAGGTGTTGGATGTGAGGTGTTTCGAGCTGAGAATCTTTTTGACTAATTTGTGCCTTGAGTTTGAATGTTTTTTATTTTTAAGCTAGTGTGAAAGCACGTAGTTAGTGAATTCTTTTGAAAAGTGCTTCGGGACGTCCTTGCAGTGGTTCCCTCTGCACGTTTAGTGTTCACTTGAAATATGTCTTGGCCATTGGACCAGTTTAACTGGGTCCATGGTTTTATTTCTTAACTAGTGTACGCCCCCATAAAGCGTTAACATGTGATTGAAGTGCGACCACGGGTAATTCGTCGTTGTCCAACCCTCAAGTTGATTATAGCAAGGACTCTCCCTTTTGAGTGATAGTGCTAAGTGTATTCCTCTTTCCTTTACAGTTAAGCGGATCCTCTCATAGCAGGGTGATAGATGTGAGGGGAACCGAAGGGAGTTTTGGTCTCTTTTATTTGTCCTGGTCGTCGGGTATGAAGTTTGACATTGTTGTGTCTGATGGTTTCCTTGAAAATAGTGAAAGAAATTCAAGTGGGGAAGGGTGAAGGCAGTTCGGAAATTATCGGTGTTGACCGATGGTTTGAAAGGTTTGTAGTAATTTCATCAGTTGCAAGGGTCATGTTTGGTGACATCTTGTTGCATGAGTTCTACTGATCAGTAAAGTTGGGTTTCGTAGAACCCTTCGAGAATCCCTGTTTTCATAGGATTTTGTCCTCCTCTTGGGAAGTTTTGATTTTTCTATCGAAAGAGGAGTGTTTATCGTGAATCATTCCTTCTTAAGATTCTTGTTTGAGGTGAAAGGTGATGCATGTGCATCCTCTAAACCCCTGTTTGGAGAAACACCAAAAGGAGAAGCTTCGTTCGGGAGTCTTCAATACCTGACTGTGGGGCAAGAGATGCTTCAAACATTAGGGCTCCAAGCATAGGCCTCAGAGTGAAGATGGCACGTGGTTAGGAACCCTGAGATTGTATGAGACCCTGACATTATTTCTGTCATTAGTGTTAAATTTAAAGATAGTTTAAATTTTTTTTCTGTGGTCGTTCTGTTATGAACGAACCGTCTAGATATGTAAAGTTTCCGTGACTATGTGGAGGTGTGTTCGTCTTGTTACCTTCAAGTCCTAGTGGTTGTGTCGCACCTGATGTAATCGATTTAGTGGTCCTTATGAGGTATTTTGGGTAAATAGATCTCAAATTTGAATATTACTCATCCAGGAATGTCAGAATGCTAGTTTTTCTTGTGTCGTGGTTTTAACGTCCCGATAGTTGGGCCCGGCCCTCCCCGCCCCTTGTGGTTGGGTGTTTGGTTACTACCCAGAAATTCCGAATGTTTTGTATCTTTTTTCGATCCTAATGGTGGGAAGACCCACAATGGTTCTCGCTTGAATTTCTCTAGAATGAATCAATGTTGGACTTTTCTTTAATGGTGGGGAGTCTGTTTGGACCTCCCCATGTCGGTTTTCCAGTCTCATCTTGGGTGTTGGTAGGTTCTTAATGGTGGGGAGACCCTCGGGCTTCCCCATGTTGACCTTTTGGTTGTGTTTCTAAATATGGCTTGGTGATAAGTGATAATAGTGTTCCTTGTACATGGTTTGACCTTTTTTTCATTCTAGCCAAATTTTTTGGTTTTCATTTAATAGTTCTTGGGATGTTTTGTCTTGTGAAGTTGGTTTCTGTGGGTGTGAGTGTTCCTTTCCTTGATCAGTCCACTGGAGGTATTCTAGCTCTTTGGGGCGGGCGACACATATGAGAAAGTATTTTTATGAGTTTCTTGAGTTTTTCATTTTATTCACCTTCTCTGAGCATGGTTTTTTTTCCTCTTTTCGCTTGTTTTCATAGGGATCCTATTTGACCCTTAATGGGGTGTCGTTTCTTACTTTGGATCTCACACTTAGTTGTGGCTTTTCGGGGACGGAAAACTTTATGGTGGGGAGAATTATCACACCTGAACTTCACGCTATGGAATGTTTCTAATTTTTATGTTTTATCTTATAATTTTATCTGCTTCTAATTATTATTGTTATTATTATTTATATATGAAATGCGGGTCGAGCCCGACTGGGGTTTTGCGCTCTTTGCGCTAGTAAATGAGTGTCTTGGCCTTGACAGCGTTCAGTACGCCGTTGTCGCTGCTGGGCGGCCTTGCCTGGGTCACTGCACGGCCTCTCCAGTTTCCCTGCATGCCTTCCCGATGTGAAACTAATTAAATAAAAGGAATTAACAATAAAGAAACAAAATTAAATGAGTGGTGGAAAAAATAAAAGGAAATAAGAAAAGTGTGATAAAATTTAATGAATTTTGTTTTAATGACAAAAATATGATTATTATTATTTGAGGGTATTATTATTTTTATTAGTATTCTTATTTTTATAATTATAATTATAATAAATATCTCAATCTAGTTGCTAACATTAACTTATAACGTTATTAATCTTGTTATTATTATTGTTTTAAGAAGGTGATTTATTTTTAAAACAATAGTATTTTTATTATTATTATTTTTTCCATTAGTAATACATATTACCATGTTTTTACCATTATTTAAGATTGGTTTACTTTTTTATGGTTTATATTCTTTTTTTCCTTCTTTTTTTCCTTCTTTTTTTTCCTTTCATTTATTATTTTTTTTCTCTTCCTCTAACCTTTCCTCATCCTTTCTGTCGAGCTACAGGGGCCAAAAACCCTACGCAGCGCACTCTTCTCCCTCCACCACACCCCCTTATCCACTCCTGTCTGGCCACCACCGTCATGCCACTCTCCCTCCTGCCCAGCTCACCAGATCCCTTCTTCCCTCACTCGCGCCATCCTCCGGACCAGCCCGCAGCTCCCAAGATGGCCTCCTTGCCACGCCTCTGCCTATTACCTGAATAAACATCGTCATGCTGCACCTTGGTCCATCTGTCGAACCAAACTTCATCTCTGGGCGAACCACAACCTCCCCTTACGGGCCGACGACACCTCAGGCACCTAGCCTCCTTCCACGCGAGCAGCCCCGCCCTCCAGTTTGTTCTACCCTTTTTTGTCTTTAGTTCTTGTCCATTCATCATGTGTGAGGTATCTTTTAATGGATGATTTTTAATCCTTTTTGGGTTTTAATTCTTGTTTAGGGTTCCCATTTGGCTCACTTGCGGTGCACATTAAGTGTGATTAGATATCCACACAAGTTTTTGGGAAATTCTTCACCCAGTATGTGACTCCATGCCTTATCATCTATTGATAATTTAATTTGGTAGATAAATTAATTTTTGCACGTTCCAAACTTTGATTGCGTGATGTGAATTGTGTTTTTGAAGTAGTTAGTATGCTTATGTGTTCGAAATGGATTTTAGTAAAGTGAATAGTTATATTTTGTGTGTGTAATGTCTTGTTCGTCGGTTCTATCCGATGCATTTCCTTTTGCAGTCGATGCCTCTTCCGGCAACCACGACCCTAGTTGCCGACTCCTCTTCTGGTATTCCATCCACCAGTAGTCTCCTCTTCCTTACTCCCAAGGGTATGGGTTCTTGTTAATTGGAGTTCTGGTTTTCTAATGGAAAGAGTGTCCATATTTAGTGTTAATTCTTGATATATTTGATTCGGTTGTTTATTTTAGGATCCTTTTCAGTCTTTTGGTGGTGTTTCTTAGATGTGATTGAGGTTTCACACAAGATTTGGGATTTTATACCTCGATGTAGGTGGTTCCACATATAATCATTATTTGATGAATTAATTTTCAAGCTTAATTTTTTTAGCATATTATTTAATTAATTTGTGTAGTGGCAATGTTGTTTTGTGTTGATGTTTGATTTTTATTTAAATCATTAAGTATCATGTTTATGTTACATGTGTGTATTCTTTTGAGAACTTATATCTAGTTAGTTGGTAGTAATTTTTTAAAATTGTGTAGTTTTTTTCATCTGTGAAAGTGGTGTAAATCATGCCTTCGACATGGTGTTGCATGTGCTTTGTCATAAGTGAAGGCGTTGTGTGTGTTGAGTAGGTTGTTTCCATGAAAACCTATTTTGATTTGTCTACTAGTGTTTTATAAAGTCTACTTTTGTTTTGTGAAAATGTGCAAAGTGATGGTTTATGTTCCAGTGTAGCGTTCATATGCGTTTTGTCCAAAAAGAGGATTTTAGTGGACTTTTGGTGTTTAAAGTCTTGTGTCTTATTCTAAAATTTCTTAATAAATATCCAGTGTCTTGTTTAATCAATAAAGTGGTCTTTTAACCATGCAGTTGGGTTATTAACTGATGTGAGTTGTGCAGTTTGTGTTCTTGACGTGGTGTTGGGTGTGTTTGGTCATGAAGGAGGGTTGAGTGGTTTCTATTTTGTTAAGTAGTGTTATGTTTCTTTTTAAATAATTTGTTGAAAAAGAATTTAATGTGTTTTGATAAATAATTATTAACAATGCAGAAATTGTTTTAATTGATTTGGGTGAAGCCTTTTGGTGTGGGTAATATTTCAAATGGATTTTTGTGTGTGTGTAAGTGTGGCATTGGGTTAAGGTAACACCCTATCTATTTTATTCATTTGAGTTTGACATGAAGTGTGAAATTGGAACATCTTGAGAAAAAAATGGGAAGCCTTGGTACTAGGTGGGTGGACTGGATCTAGCATGCTAGTGATATAGAAGTGTCTCTGGCCCGGTTTCACTTAGCTGGTTTGACGATTACACCACTAACTAAACAGTGGATGATGATTGGAGACCGCTAGGTTATGGATGTGTTGCCCTACTAGTGGATCATGCATGAGAACGTATTTTTTTGTGTTTCTTATACTACTGTTCATCGAGACGTGATGTTATAGGGTCTCATTATTTTTACTAGTACCTATGAGGACTATCCCACTTTTGGTGCTCCTGTAATATTATACACTCACCGTCAACATACGGTGTATCATTTGGGTTCTCTTGAAGGTTTGAGTTTTCTTAACATCAAGGGTGTTTTATTTTTTTATTTACGTTTTTTTCGTTGAAATTTCTTTCTTTATAGATTCTGTTCTTTTAAAGTTGTTCAAGATTTGGTGTCCTTTATTTTATTAAGCCTGCAAATGTATTTGTCATTTAATGTTTACACATGGAACCTTTTTGTTGGGTGACGTCCTACTGGTCTCTTGGCTCACACCCTACATACACCTTTGGGTGTGTGTAGAGTTTGTTTCTTGTGTATTCTAGGTTGTGACATCGTGCTCAGTGATGATGGTGTTGGTCGTTTATGGTCTTCTCATGTAGGTTGGTGTTGTGGGGTGTGGATGTTGCGCCTCTCTTATTGCTTGGAGGTTTGAGTTAGAGTTTTAGTTTCTTTTGTTGTCATTTATTTTTGGATGTTAGTTCAAGTTGTAAACCTCTAAATTTGTTTTTAGTTTAAGGACCTTTTTGGTTGTCTATTTTCAATTTCAGTTTCTTTATCTTATCAGTTGTTTTGTGTTTACTATTTCGGGTAAATCATTCCCATGTGTTAGTTTTGATACCCAGGCACTTGTGCTAGCCCGTGGGGATCAGGAACGCCCTTCAGGCAATGTCGCGGACCAGGTCAGGTGCCGGGTCGGATGGCGACCCGGCCTAGTTCATGACAATCATACATCATCAATTTTTCTTTCAACTCCTTGACAGGTAGCTTTCCAATGTCACATGATTCTCGAATAGAGACAGAGGTTCCTCTCCATCTTTCTGGTAGGCATCTCAATATCCTCATGATTTTCTCTTCTACTAGTACAGATTTTCCCAATGAGCTAATTATATTAACTATCTCATTAAACCTGAGATACATATCAGAAATAGATTCATCATATTTCATTTTAAAATTATCATACTTAATAGTGTATGTATTTAGTCTCATTTCATTAACATTGGTTGTTCCCTCATGGGAAACATCCAAAGCCCAAATTTCATAAGCAGTCTTACAAGCAGATATTCTATTAAATTCTTCATCTCCTAAAGCACAATGCAAGGCATTCATTGCTTTACAATTATTATTGTAAGCAGATTTCATAGGTTCATCCCAAGTAGTTCTAATAGTTTCTATAATCTTATACTGAGTCTCTATAGCAATCCAGATGTCGAATCCCATAATTTCAAAATTAATTTCCATTTTTATTTTCCATTGGGAATAATTGACACCATTAAAGAAGGGTGTCGTGTTGGTAGCTACACCTTCTAATTTGTTTTTCATACTAACTAATTTTTAAAAGATATATATAAAAAAATTAGAATTAACAGAAATTTTGAGATCTTTAATATACAACTAAAATCACAGTTGAAAACTTTTCACAAAAAGAGTGGTTTGAAAAAGGTTTATCTACTGGCTCTGATACCAAATGTTGGTCAGAGTGGATACTCAAGAGGGGGGTGAATTGAGTTCCTATTAAAAATTTCTGATTAAAATATTTCTATTAAAAACCCCAATTTAACAAAAAAGTTAAACTGTATTGAATTTATAATGATTATAAGTGTTCAATTAGTTTATCAAAGATTGATTATTTCTCAATTACCTTAATCTGAATATTAAGTGAGATTTTGAAACTTACTGGCTAACAATAATTACAACCACTTTCTAGTTCAACTATCAGATCTACTTCAAAACATATTTGAATTTCAAAGTAATTATCAGCGGAATATTGAAAATAGTTTAAACTCAAATAAGATGCACAACGGTTTTAACCAAGAGTTTCAGTCTCAAGATGAGACTTAGTCCTCTCAAATAGTTTATATAAAACTTTGATTCACACCTTGGATCGAGGTTTACAACTGTACTCAGACTATCCAGGTCCTCATACCTCTACCACAGTTCTACATGGGACATCCACAACAACAGCACATAGGTTGTCTAGGTATTTAGACCTCTACCATAGTTCTGTGTGGGAAAGAAAAAGGTAATAAGATATTGAGTATGAGGATATTTTGATATCCTCCATTTATTCTCAGGAGATAGTGTGTGTTATACAAACAAATATACACACCACTCAAATAGAGACTATAAAACACAACAGAGTTAATAAATAGAATAGATTTAAGAATTCTTTGTGTGTTGTGAAGTAAAACTATAGACTCAATGAATGTTGATAATATGGTATTTGAGTCTTCTTCTAAAAGTTGTCTTTAGCACAGAGTATCGTAGTTTCTGTAATCTTGCCTCAAGGAGTGAAAAGGTTCAACTATTTTAATGTCTCGATTTATACTGAATCTCTTTTTGGAGAAGGTAGCTTGTTACAGTCTTCTTGTAATCTCAAGAGCTTAGTTATTCTCTTTTAGTATTCGCGCAGTCTATGTGTCAGCGTGTACTGCTATTGTCGTGCCTTGAACAAGAAAGATGAGGTCCTTTTATACTCCATGATCCTCTAGACATAAATATATTTTCACGTGAATGTACCTCGTACTTATCTACGGATACTTCTTTCAGACAACATTAAATAATGTCAGAAACATTAATTTGTCTACATATGACCATTAGAAATAAATTTGAATTAATAAAATGGAAACAATTATTTATATCAAACGGTGATTCATCTTCGGTGTGTCATCTTTGGTTTGATAAAATATATCTTTCATATTCAGTGTGTCATCTTCGGTGTGTCGACTTCAGTCTGTCAAACTTCGGTGTGTCATGCTTCGGTGTGTCGACTTCGGTCTGTCGAACTTCTGTGTGTCATACTTTGGTGTGTCGACTTCGTTCTGTTGAACTTCAGTGTGTCATACTTTGGTTTTGATGTGTCGACTTCAGTTTCAGTGTGTCAACTTCGGTCTGTCGAACTTCGGTGTGTTGACTTTGGTGTGATGAACTTTGGTTTCGGTGTGTCGACTTCGGTTTCGGTGTGTCGACTTCGATCTCAAGGAATCCAAAAAAAGATTATGAAGAGTCTGTCTTGCATATACCATTAAAAGAAGAATTTTTAATCAAATTACATGTAAAAATACACTTGGAAACATATTTATTCATGGCTATAATCAATTTACCTATTAAAGTATTTGTTGTTGTATGACATAATTTATTAAAATTACATGAAAGGGTAGAATATGTATATTGAAATAGATTTTTGTTATGAAAACTACAATATCATTGAGGGTCCAACACTATGGTCCACCATCCACATAAAATTTTCGTGGATTCCACTGCTAGAACAGCCGCGTTAGCTCATCTATAGAGGAGGCAGGTTGTGGTGTTCCCAAAATGATTTGCATGAACCTTGTAAAGCCTTCACGGAACTGTGCATCTACTCCTACATCTAGTATAATAGTTGGTTCCACGACTGAAAAAACTAGAGGATACGCTATAATACCATGGCATACCAGTTCCAAGGTATGAAATTCACCACCCTCCTGGCATACAGCTAGAGTTCTTCATGGTGGCATGACTCTACAAGTTCAAGCATGCACCATGTTTGTAGATCAAAAACAAAGTCATAACTCAGAGGCACAAACCAAACAGGACAGTTAAACCTTTTCTCTATGAACTCACCCCTCTTCTTATCCCATGGGTCAGTTCTATGTGTAAAATAATGATAAACACTACCGAAATTCCCTACCAAGGATAGGTCTGGTCAAGTTCTCTATCAATAAAATTTCATTTCACTTTCCTTTCACATTTATCCCAAGTTTTAAGCTAATTCCACATTCAATACTATAATTGGCACTCATTTCATGATTTTCACATTCCTTTCTCAAAGGGTGACCAATGGTATGTCAAATTCTGACTTGTCGGGGCCCATAATTCCCACGAATCAATTCTTGGCATCCAAGTATAGTACATTGTGGCACAGTTCAATATAAGTTCGAAACATGATCCACCAAATTCAGATTCAATAGGGCCCATACACCTCAGAGACCAAAGCTTGGCATCCATCCAATTTGAACCATAGAATGTACTAATACACCTATCACAATAGTGGGCATATCTATCACGATACCTATCATAAAATCATGGGATCAGTAATGCTCCTAGATGGAATGGAAAGAATGCTTGGGATGTGATTCTGACAAGTTCCTATATGATTCATGAGATGGAATACCCTGATCTCATCTGGTTGAAATAGAATAGAAACACAATCATATCAATAAAAATAGTAAAATACAAGTGCATCACCTAACTATGAAATTGAATCAAATACAATAGATCAAAATTCACAAATATTAATTCAATTCAAGGCTATTTGGATTTTACCTATACACAATGTAGCTACTCCCAGGAATAGTTTATTACCAAATCCCATTTTAGTTATATCTCTTTCCATTGTCTTCAAAATAGTAAAGCAAACCAGAAAAGACCCTCTGATACCACTCTGTGACATCCCAGGTCCGGATGATACCTTACAATGCTCTGTTCCCAGTTGGACACATGGCCTCAAATGCATCTCCCCAAACACTAGAGGATGTAGACTAGTAGTGAGGGCCTAGGTGTGATATTGGGGAGACAATTCCATCGTTGGAAAAGTGTAACATGGAAGAATAATAGACAATACTAGAAGTATAAAAACCATACAACTGAATTTAAATAGTGGAAGATTGATAAATAGAATAACTAGGTATCATATCATACAACAGTCGATGCTACATGATACATTTTCTAGAAAACGGCCAAAATAGGTTACACTAGAGGTATACACAATAAAAGTACCAAAATTAAAAAAGGTAAAAATGAATCCTAGAAGCATCACAAGCCTCAACCTGTTTACATGCTCTTTTTCTCCTAAGAAACATATCATGTACGTAGGAGGGTGCTTTCCCTTATCGACACCTATAGAAATATCATTTGTTTTGGCCCAAGGAATGACCCAAATAGGGTGTGAGACTAAATACTAGTATAAAAACACCCAAGGTATATTCTAATATATTAGTGAATATATATATATATATATATAGTAGGCAATGTACAAAAGTGAAAGTAGTAAGCTAAGAAGTACTCAATGGTAAATAGTCCTAGAAGCACTGGTTTCCATTTACATTCAATTTCCATTTAATTTACAGTTAAAATAAATTGAATTATATATTCCTTGAGGTATGGCCTAGGCCCGATGATCCCCCATACAATAGTAACCACCACAAATGCCTCAGAAGGCCATTTAGGAAAGCATATGAAATGATCGAAAGAAAGCTTGTGCATTGGCTTGGAAGACATGTAATAAACCATTCAACATCCAAATATCCTCGATCTCATCCTCGACATTCCTAAAGTGTAATTCAAGTATCACTCCAGGTGAAAATCCATCAAAACCCTATAAGCCTATTCCTGGCGAACCTCATAGAGAAAATCTGGTATCACACTAGGTGTGGTATATCCTATGTCACTGATCCCATCATTGGAGGTCCTATAGGGAGCATAAGTATCACCCATGACATAAACCATTCCTCTTGATCCCTTCCATAGAATCCTATAAGGATCCATGATTATATCGCCATTACATATCCTCTATGATCATGTTCATGGCGTCAATGGTTCACTCGCGACTTAACATTAATTAACAAACCCATTGATCCTGTCCAAGTAATTCCAGAGAATCCAACGTTCACTCAAGGTACCAAGGTAAAATATACATATAATACCATCGATGGAATTCCTTCAAAATCTGTGATTCACTCAATGTTATTTACCATTCAACTATAACATTTTTATTTAACAATTTCATTAGACATGTTAGGGTCAAAACCATCAGAATTTAACATCTTAACACTAAGGGTGTATCAAGATAGGACCAACCTCAAAAGATTTTCCTATAATTACTCACATGGGAGAAACTCATATAACAATCAAAATATGAAAATTAAATTGTTACATGTATTTAAAATTAATTAACTCATGTGTGAATGTACATATTTGGAGAAAAACATTCAAAACATGCTTTATCAGGCATAGGCATAACATCGATTAAAGGGGAAACTCATCTATCTGACACCCTATCCAATTATAATACCATATAAAAACATGGAATAATCATTTTAATAAGATGTTCCAGTTTAAATAACCCACACAAGTGATTCAAGTCATACCACATAGGTATCCTAGGCTAAACAACCATAAAGTGGTTGAAATGGGAACTCTCCCATGGGGTGTCCCTTAATCTAATTAATCAACCTTAAATGTGCTTTTAAAAACATCATTAATTACCTAAAAATAACATGTAACAATAGGAATGATTATAAAATCAAGGTGACACCCCAAAAATGGGCACACGACACTCTGATATATATAAAGAGATTGACAATCAGTGAAAGGCATGAGACCACCTACCTTAGACCCATGCTGGGTAACTCAACCAGTATCAGGCACTGATTTTTTCTAGTTTGGGAGAAATATGAATAATGGATGAAAAATGGGATATTAAGTCATATAATCCAAAATCAAAATAGCACAATAAATATCTTGGATAATATAATAAGGCTAAAAAGTAATCGAGGCATTATTGTTGCGGATCCTAGGAGATAAACGTTGGTCATAACAAAAAATGGATGCAGAAGGGATCTGAAATGGGAGAATAGGATTCAAATTTATCTTTCCCATAGTTCTCCTCTACTATTCAATGAATTATGAGAATAAGTTTAAAGATAAAAATATTCTAAGGGAAAATGGTCACTTCACCCAAAGTATCTGGGTCGCACGGTTTTTGTGCATGGTTTTTCAAACCATGCGGAAACTGTGCATAGCTCACTATAAGTCTGGGGAATAGCGCATAGTTACCCCCACATCGTTTAACTAACCATGTGGTAATCATGCAGATGGATATGTAAATTCTTCTAAAACTATAAACATTTCTGCACGGTTTTGCACCCCAATCCACCCGATTTTCACTAACTGTGTGGCCTCCTCTTTTCACCAAAATCTTGGTTTCCGGGATTTGTGCTAGCCCCAAACCCCCCAGAGACCTCTATAACCCCAAAATTCATCCACATTTGGCCATATTTAAGAAATTAATTGAGTAATTGATAGAAAAATCATGATTCATATCTCAAGTAAAAACGAAGCACTTACAAATTATTTCAATTTTTATATATCAATATGAATTATCTTACTTGATATATCATGCCCCATGAACTACCCCCACTATTCCTTGAAATATAATTTCTCATAATTAAAATACTAGATCTATTTTAATGTGATAGTGTGGGAGAAACCTATTTGATCCTAACAATCATCAAAGAAATATCCATAAATTGTGAAATCTCCCCTAAAAACATCCATATAATTTTCAAGTAGTCAGAAAATATACTCAACATACAATTCTAAAATGTACCTGGAAATTTATAGAGACCAAATGGAATCCTATTGTATTAAAATTCCTCAAATGGATAGGTAAATTTTGTCTTTTATTTATCCTCAAAGGATATATAGATTTGAAAATAACTTGAATATCAATCAACGAAATAATAATGGGAATTAATAGCCAATCATTCTAAAATTTGGTCATTGAAAGGTAGAAGAAAGTGGCCATTTTTTGTGAATTTATTAATTTTATGGTAGTCAATACAGACTCACCAACTATTTTTCACATGTGTTGGAAAGAATTCATTCCTTTAATTTGACACTTCAATTATTCTAGTTTTTTTAGGAATAATTTGTATTAGGAAACACACTTACTATCAAATATGGGATTGATGATACCTACAGAAAGTAATTTAATAAAATCCAATTTTATAACATCAAGGGGGGTGGGATATAATTGACATTAATATTTACTTACAAGCATAGCCTCATCATCTAAATTTATATGATGCATCAAAATAAATGGGTTAATTCCTTGAATATAATACAATGTCCATCCTATTAACTTCCTACACACACTTAAAAGGTCTAGTTGTTTTTATTCATGATTTTGATAGATTATGTTCACAATAGTGCTAGGAAATTTGTTAATACCTTCAATATATCCATGTTTTATAATATATATATACGATATTCTAATAGTAATAATGATAGTTTTAGATTTATTAAGTGTATTTAGGGTGAGAGTGTTCCATGAAACTGTCTATATACACATTTTTATTCAACATGGAAAGAGATTCAATGAAAAAAATATTTTCAAAATCATTAATGGTCATGGGTAACATAAAATTAAAACACTCATCAATTAAAAAAAAATAAAAATTAAATTTTTCCAAACCCAAAAAACTCTTGAAATATGAATTTCCACCCAAATTATTAAAGAGTGAAGAAGAGGAAAATGAATGAGAGTATAGATTTAGGATATAATGTTGTGTGTGTATCTCATTAGAGGGGAATTTCATCAAATTGATATAAAGACTGAAATGATCTTCAACGGGGTGTTTTATTGAATCAAGGATATTGAAACTTAAAATTATCTCACCTAAAATCCATGGATATCATACCATTGTAAACATTGAATATTTTATTTTCTGTTTTAAGTAAATTATTTCCAAGTATGAGGGAGTGTGTCTTTGGGTACTTATATCTTCCATCTCAAGAATGTAGAATTTTATAGGTAAGATAAGATTATTCACTCTTACAAGGACATCCCTGATCACTCTAGTTGGGTGTGTTGTGATCCATTAGGTATGTTGAAAGATGATTTACATTGATTGAATCACTCCAACATGAACATAAGTATACACAGAGTGAGGTATCACATTTATCGAATCGCCTAAATCAAGAATTTCATCAGAAAATAAATTCTCCCCTATTGTTTAAGGATTAATAAAAGTGACTAGATCCTTTCATTTGGTTGGAATCATTGGTTGTTCCATGGATGATACATTCCTTCCAATGTTTACACTCTCATTCCCCATCAGTCTCCTTCTTATGGGTGCAAATTTCATTATAAAATTTGGCTTAGTAAGGAATTTGTATAACTGGATCCAAGAATGAAATGTTAACATGTACCTTATTATATATATACATTATCTCCTTATCAATTTCATTATTAAATTTTTTCATGGATTAAGAGAGTATTTGTGGAAATGTAAGAGGATGTATTATTTATGGGAATCATCAATGATAAATATTTTACTCTTTTTGTTAGGTTTTTCTAGTTGTTCCCCTAAACTTTTTAGGTCTTGAATAGATGATTGTACAATCTATTTCAACTTGAGGTTATGGGATGCCATTTTATTTACCATATCCTTGTGGAATTGTTTATATTTGGGAGGATATAGATTATTTCAGGGTGGTAAAGGAAAATAAATTTTCAAACCTTGGCCTTGATGATCTAATTTTTTAGTAGCTTGAGATTACTCCTTGTTGGTAATATGGTTGATCTTTTCACATGGGTATTGAATTTGGCTAGAAATATTTCTTCTTAAAGGGTGGTTATTATTGAAAATTATTCTTAGAGAATAATATTACACATGACTCAGATGAATCAGGAAGTTCAGAGCACTGATCGGATAAATGAGTATTATTAGAAAAGATATCACAATACAATGAATGATGTAGGGAGTTTGAATTACTATGATCCTTGTATAATTTTATTATAAGGGTAATCATTTCATCATGATTATTATCTACCAGTTATTCTAGGGATGAATTTATTTCCTCATAAACTCCTCATGTTGGTAAAATTACTCGTATATGAAATTGTTGTGAATTTTGATTCATGTTGGCTATTAAGTCTTCAGTGAGGATATGAGTTTTATCCACTAGAGATAAACCAACTATAGAATCTATCATTCCATGATCCATTGGGATAAGTCCCTTATAGAATTATCCAAATAGAAATTTTTTACTAATTTGGTGGTGGGGGAAACTTTAGAAAAGTCTTTTGAATATCTCTCAATATTTATGAAGGTTCTATCCTTATGATTTCCTAATATCAAAGATTTTTTTTATAATGGATTTAGTTAGGGGTTCAAGGAAGAAATTCTCTAGAATGAGTCATTTAAGTTCATTTTATCCCCTAATTATGGTAGGTAGATAGTATAGTCAGTCTTTGGATACACCATCAAGGGGGAAAGGGAAGGCCCTAAACTTTATGAGGTCATCAATCACATTTTGAAGTTTGATGGAGCAGAAAAAAATGTGAAAACACTTAAGATGTTTATGAGGGTCCTGAATAATAAGGACATTTAATTTAGGATTGTTTTGGATAAGTCCATATCTCATATCAAAGTCAGTAGTTTCCTTAGCATATTGGATATACCCATGTTGGAACTCCACATCTAGGGTAGTCAGTTCTTTTTAGGTTTAATCATTTTCAATCATGTTTTCTGAGGTTTTATTTGGTATAAACATAGACTGGTATTGGACTACTTGATGTTCAAAAAATAGGTTCCTTAGTTTTATAATATTTCCCTACACTAGAAGACCAAATTTGTGAGTGGGGTGTGTTTTCAATTTCTAGATTAATTTAAAGTAATTTTACCTTCCAGATCTCAACATAAAAAATGATGTCAATTGTTTTTTGTTATTATTATTTAATAAGTATAAAATAAATTAACATATATGAAACACTTGTTAATTAAAAATAAAATTAAAAATTAAAAAAATTAAAAAAAATGTATTTTACTAATTATGAGAGAATATAGAACAATAGAGGCAGAGATAGAGAGAGAACACAAAAAAATAATATAGATTGTGGAAATATTGAAAGGATTAAGAAAAATAATAATAAATAATCCAAATGGAAAATTTATCATGGATCTATATAAATGGGGAAGAATTCCATCATGTTGTCGACCACATCAAATTAGAAATTGTTTTTACTATAATTTCTATTGTATAGTAGGAACAATGGGTCATATCTTGAAGGATAATTGGATATTTAATTTTAGAAGATTATTTTGAATAATAAAAGTAATTTTATTGGTATTTTAGATAAAAATTATTTAAGAATCAAATTTATACAATCATGTGATAAAAAAAGATTAAATTAAGAGATTTGATTAAGTATGATCCACCCTAAGAAATCTCATGATGCTCATCCTACACCACTTCAAAAGATAGTGTTTATATCTCTTAATAACTATTTATTCACACCTAGAACATGATTTTTACTGAGTTTATAATATTATTACTCCTAGGTTTTGTTCAAAAACACAACATTATTCACCGATAATCACAAATGATAAGATGATTTGTGTTTGACTACATAACTAAAACTCTCCAAGGAAACACAAGAATAACTCAACATATTTTCCAAATTTGTTTGTTAATTTAGTGTGACACCATGAAATAAATTTACATAAAATTTCTATAAATTATTTGAATTCAATATACTAATATAAACCACAGAAACACCATAACTGAAAGGGGGATGAATAAGTGGTGAATAGTGTGTGAAAACATCACATGAATAGGTAACACGAAACCATATCATAAGAGTTTGAGTATGAAATACCAATACATGGTTAAATTATATAATAATAGAGGATTAATAAAACCCAAAAACAAACTATTGATTTAATTGATCATTAAAATATTACAAATGAGAATCTCAGAATTTACATCATGTTCCTCCTCAAGTGATCATAAGGAGTTTATAACTCCATGAAAGGGGAGGAAGCCATAGATATTGAAGAAGCATATCCCAAATACTCCAATAATACCCTTTGGTCCAGATTTATTTTATAATTAAGGGGTTCATTTTATGTACAATAACATCAATGTTTACCCAACATAATTCATGGGTCAAAGGAACTAGATTGACTATTCATGGCAGATTTCTCCCTCAAATTTGTTTGGATAGTCGATTGAATTAGTCCCCAGATTTTGACTTTAAATTCTATATAGATGATTAAATTGATTTATCTATCCAATGGTGGTGTAATCAACCCAATTTTAGGTCTAAATCCCAAGTTATAGCTCGATCACTATAGATAGGTCCAAGCTCTCTAGCCTAGAATTTCCTCACATTGTAGGCATATTTAGGGACTCTTTTTCTCAGAACCATACATGGGTCCAATTCAATTAATGGAAACCAAATGAACTTAAAATCCAAAGAAAAATGAATTTTATTATTTGGATAGGTATATATAATGTTATTATAAAAACATTGTACTACTATCAAATTTGTCCTCTGTGAAATTATATCTTTTTAAGTATGTTTTTAACACTTGAATTGGAAATATACATCGAGTGAAAATTTACTTAATAATAGGACACTATAACCCATAAAAATGTAATACAAAATTATAAAGGTGATAATATATGATATTTAATTTTGTGATCACCTCCCCGTAAATGGCTCCAAATTGATGAGATGGGATTTTTATAAATCCCTCACCAATGATTTCTTATTGCATAATTATGCAATATTGTGTAAACCCATGATTAATCTCTAAAGGAGGCCACTCACACACAACTTTTTTCTTTTATCACTATTTATAAAATAAATAATATACTACTACTGATATATTAATATAGTGTGGGGTGGTTCTAAATGCATAAGTTATATAAATATATTAATTAAAATGTACACAAATATGAAAAACAAATTGAATAAAATGGAACACAATGATTTTATTAAGAATATGTTTTCAGTGTTATGAGTTTATGGTGATTCTATCATTATTCTCTACAAATAATATAATTATTCCATTCATTGTTGAGATCAAACCTATCACTCTGTACCCTTGCATTTTAATTTTTATTACCCCATATATACCCTCCACATACAGGATAATCTCTCTCACTTCATCACCGCAATGCTACACCAACCCTCTGCATAAAACATTATGAGAATGATAGAGAAGAATAGATATGAATGGGAATAAGAACACAATAGCATATAATGAAAGGTGATCCCTTCACCAAATTCTATTTATTTAATAATGACACTATATTAATAGAATAAATAGAATCATTTAAGAAAAATGAACTTCAAACCTCACCCCCCCCCCCATCAATAAACAATGAGGGATAGTTCTCCATTTTCATGGATATTTGAAGGAGCATTATGGGTGGAAAATAAGAACATTAAAATAGAAGGGGAAGAGAGGAATTAAAAAAATATATATATTAATCATATAAATAAAAATTATAGTAGTGAAAATCCACCTTAACCCCATGAAAATGGATATCTCATTGAATGTAAGAGGGGTATATGTTTATAGGTAGAGCGGTTCTCATTTTGTCTCTAAAATCCATCCTCTAAAAGTGGTATTATTTTATACCCACATAAGGGCGGATCAAAGAATTTTTTCTTCATTGAAGTTGTTACCCCATGTCATATATCTCCACCCACAAACATTAAGCCCCATTGGACACATGTAACATGAGTTATTATAGTTTCACTCCGAAAAATTTTTCTTGCATGGTAACTATTTGTATTCCAATATTTCAGTTTCTCACACCATTATGACCTTGAAATAAGAAGAATATCATAAATCCATAATTATAAAAAATTATCCTCTATATTTTTTTATTCCCATGTGAAATTTTATCTCATTTTCTGTTCCCATTTGTGGGATATGGGGAAATACCTAAAAGTTATCCATTTTGTACATGGATTTCGATTCTTGGATTGTCAACTGGATTTTGGGCCTCAAAATGTTTGATTGAGCTTTTGTTAATGTATAATAAAATTAATCCCTACATGAATGGAAGCCTATAAAAAATTATTTTCTCAATTTTAATTATTTTTTAAGATGTTATGGCTAAAATACAAAATTGATATAAAAGTATTTAAATTCTAAAATTTGGCCACTCTCACAATTAAGAAAAAAATGTTAAAAAACATAAAACTGAGACAGTTACCCATAAAATATAAATTTGGTGGGAATAAAAATTTTAATTATATAATTATATATATGTGTGTGTGAAATTATGAGTTGCATCACTAGGCCTAGAATATTTACCTTGACATATTCCCTTGACCGATCTTTTAATTTTCTATAACCTTTTCATTAAGCATAATATCTTCTACCTTCTCCATTAAGTGTAATGTTGATAGGTTCTTGGACAGATTTTTTATTGAGATCCTTTTTCATAGAGAAATAATAAACATCCTCAAGAACTTCTCTTATCATCCCATAATAATTTCGTATGGTGTTTTCTATCACATCTCAAGATTCTAGATGCATTAAAAGTAAAAAAATCCTAGAAATATTTTGAGTACTTCACTTTAATAGATTTAAGCTTCTTAGAATCATTATAAAGTCGTTCACATGATCACCCTTCGTACTTTCATATAAAATTATAATACTAAATAACCTTGGAATCATGAACACGTTTTCTTTTATCATTGGATTTTCATACATGTATACTATGTCCCTCGGTTCCATCATTGTCTTCACCTACAAGATATTAAATGCAACATTTTATTTTTGTGACATCCATATAATTCCATGTGACATCCCATAAATCTTTTCTTATTAATATTTTCCCTTAGTTTTGGTTTTAAACTGTTAAAAAAACATTTATATTCTTTTGAAATAGAAAAGACTCTATTTTCATCCTCCAAAAACTAATGTATGACTCATCAAATTTTTTTACCCATACCATAACTTATTTTAAAATTATTCATTATAGGATTGATGAATACTAATGAAAGAAATAGGAAAAGAGAGAATAATTTTAACTAAAGATTATATTTTCTAGTTTATATTCCATTTTTTAATCCCAAGTTACGATACCACTTGTTGGGATTCAAAAACACCTAAATTGGAAGAAAATATTAAAAAAATAAAATTACCTAACAATTCCTAAAACTTATAAAAATAGATGAGTCATAAAAACATGATCTTCCATAACTAAGAATAAGATCCAAAACTGATTCACCGCACTATAATTCTACCCTCACACACTCACACACAACACAACTCCTATAAATAAGGACACACTTACAAATAAAATCAAACAAGGAATAAAAGAAATAGATTTAATGGGGTTTAAAATTTAGTCTTATATCCAAGGGATAACATTACTAATTACTTTAATACTCATGGAAAAAATTATTACAACAATAGTTCTCAATTTTTTCATTGTTACCTATTTTTATCACTCAATAATACATTTTTTACCACCCCACCTATTTATAATGGGGACCATCTATCCAGTTAGTTCTACCCCCTTTTAAAAATCACAGGGGACCCACTATTTTCCTTATCCACCTATGATTCCCATAACTCCCACTAGATAAATCACTATATCTTGGAAATAAATTAAAATAATTCTTAATTATTTACTTGATTATTCATATATAACTATTTTAAAACCAATTAGACACATGTAACTTAACTCAATAAGAGTTATTATTATATGGTTTTGAGATTTCACGCTTCCATGATCTAGATACATCAACATAATCTTTATCTTCCATAACAATTTCATCAGACCAACCTTTCTCCTACTAGTCTTCTTCTTCTATGAGATATCATCATTCTAGGTCCCTTATTTCAGAGTCTCTTCTTTTAGGAATTCTAAATGGAATTAAATGTATACTTCACACTTTTTTTAATAATAAACACATGTGTTAGTTGGGATAAGTGGTGACCTAGTCATTTTTATAAAAAATTGGTATGATGAGTGGAATTATGGATTGAACCTTTTGGATTGGGTTTTCATATCTAATCCTAAGACATTTCATGGGTTATTTGGATTTATGTGTATGTTTCAGTCATGGTATGACAATAGAATGTGTAGCCTATAAAGAAAGTAGGTCAATGAAACCAATTCCTAGGGTAATAAATATTCTACTATATCTATGATAAGTGTTTATATGATTATGTTTATAGTGACTATTAGTTAACTTAAATTTATGATCTTGTGGTGATGGATAATTCACCTATGATGTGGTATCAGGGGTAGATTTCCCACCATATTCAATTTGAATTTGAAATGGATCATTTTCCTTAAATACGCTTGGTTATATATCATTAACCTTATAGAGTGTATTTTTTTATATTTTATTCACCTAGTGGATCATCATCGCTATTTTTTTATGTTTGATTAGTTATTCACCAAGTGATTCCATGTTCACCACTATTATTGATGAGGTATGCCTCATTCATTTGAAGCTGCCTCAATCCCAACCATTGTTGATGGGTGATACCATATTCACCTATCGATGCCTTATTAACTCAATAATATGTTATTATATTATGTTAATGTGTAGTGATACATTATTCACCTAATAATACATAATTAACCTTATAATGATGAGCATGGTAACATACCACTCACATGGTGAAACATCGTTAACTTGCAGTTGATGGTTGGGTTAGTGATAGACTTTTCTCTAAGAGATACATCATTCACCCCCATTTTTATTATATGGTGATATATTATTCTCCTGGATATACATTTTTCTCCCTCATTGTTTTGTGGGGATACACTATTCACCAGACGATCCCTTATTCATCATATTGATTTTTTGTTTTGTATCATGTATACTTGATGATAAGGATAGTGATATATCATTCACCTTGTAAATGAGTTGATGATATATCATTAACCTAGATACATATATGGGTGATGCATTATTTAACCTTGTGTTATGATATTTTAGGGTCCTAAAAACTCTATAAAGGGAAGGAAAATACTCCCACAAATTTGATGAAGGAATAAGATGCGGGTTCGATTGACATTTTGAGAAGAAAATTGAAGAAATAGAATTTGGAAAAGGACCAAAGTGGTCTGCATACTGATTTTCAGGAATGGTACATGGATGATATCGCCCATGTGTCGAACGGTATGTGGACATCCTGTGAAACACTAGACTGCAAGGTGTTTTCTTACAAACCAGATGGTTCATTGAACAAATGAATAATGGCATAGGTCCCCTATAGACTGTGTCGTTAGAGAAATGGAGGCATAGAAATTCCACCCATGAATCATGACCCCATGAACCATATTTTTGTATAAAATGTGATAGAGAGTTACACCCCCCACACAACATCCCTAAAAACTCAGTTCATGGAAAAGGAGAGGCTGGAGGCATCCCACGAACCGCGTCATTTGTGGGATTGAGGTGGTGATTTCCACCTCTATGAACCATATCCCCACAAATCTCTATTGACTGAGTCATCCGTGGGACAAAAAATTCCTCCATAGTCTTATGAAAAATGTGTCATGTGACCCATAGATACAGCCTCCTTGGTACTCTATAAAAGGACCCTGATGGGAGCAGGAAAAAAAAGAGAGAGAGGATCTGATTTTTTGAGATCTTGGAGTTTACGAACGAAAGATTTCGATGGAAAATGATCGATGAAGTATGGAATGATGAATAGTTTCTATCAGGTACAAACATGACACAAACCATAAAACGAATAAAGGATAATAATATGGGAAAACCCGTGAACCTAATTGTTGAACGACAAACCATACTCCCTTCACAGATGAACTTCCCATGAACTACAGGACTAATTCCCCTTCTTCAATCCGGTATACCACATATCACATATCTATGCAGATGAAACCCTACCCCGCATAGTGATCCGCTACATGAATGGATGCCATTACCACATACCACCATGGTATGCAGACGAAACCCAAGGTCGCATACCACTATGGTATGTGGATGGAATCTAGGTCCGCATAACACCTCGGTATGTAGACGACCCCTCCACCAACATAGCAGTACGCCATATAGAGGGTACCCCACCCTGCGTGAACAAGTGGTATGTGGAATTGGAAACTTTCAGTCTTTCTTCCTTCTGTTCCCAATCATTCCCTTCCATTTCCATCCAATCATTTGAATCCCCTCCACTAACCAGTCCATCAGCATCTGACCAAAGCCTCTTCCAAATCCACCGAACCCGTTTGATAAAACCATCAAGTGCATCAGTGTGTCCTTTTGAGTTTACATACCCATGGTAAGCAGAGTCATGTGGGTAATCCTTGAAAAGTTGTGGGCCCCCTTAATGTCTTTAATTTTACACTCCCATGGTAACCTAGGGCCCAACCTTGGAATACTCATGTGAACCTCCCCATTATAAGGATCATGGGTAATCTCTAGATTTTACATTCAATTTGGGATAGTGACAATCCAAATGAATCGTGAATTCTTTCCCTTTGATGAGAATAAATTCTTATCCCTTTTACCTTAACTCATTTTAGGGCACTCTCCCTAAGGTACCCCTAACCTTTCCATGGGAGGTAGCACTCCAGATCCTCTTAGCCTCAACCCAAGACATGTACTGATATATTTCTAAATGTGACTATCCTGGATATCAACACAGGAGAGAAATTTGAAACACTCAAAGACCCACTCTCTATCTATCTCTCCCTTTGGTATCTAGTACCATCTATCAGCAGATGAAGTGGGACATGTGATCTCCAGATCCACTGCATACTCTTTTTTCTCACACCATTCATAACTCAAATGGTATTATAGGTTGGTGGTGATCATTACACCATCATAACCCCAAAACATGGGCCTCTGCCTAGGTGAAAGCCCCAATCAATAATCCAAATCTTCATGAGTTGAGATCCTCCTCATGGTTCCAAAACATGGGCCTCCTTCAAGGTTTAAGCCCCAATAAAATCTCTAAATAATCATGAGTCAAGATATTCATCATTGTTCTAAAAACATGGGCCTCCTCCTAGGTGTAAGCCCCAATCATACCTCCAAATCATCATGAGTCGAGATCCTCCTCATGTTTCCAAAACATGTACCTCATCCTAAGTGTAATACTCAATCAAACCTCCAAATCATCAGAAGTTTGAGATATGCCTCTTGGTTCTAGAAACACGGGCCTCATCCTAGTTGTAATTCCCAATCAAACCTCTAGATCATAATGAATCATGATCCTCCTCATGGTTCTAGAAACATGGCCCCCCTCCTTGGTGTAAGCACCAAACTAAATGATCTATGAGAAATTTAATTCCCTCTCTAAATAGGATACGTAGGATACCTGTCTGAAGGCCTGAGATCAAGGGGATCATTTTCAAAGGTTAATCCCCAATCATGCCCCACACAAACAAGGCCTCATTTACAATATAATCCCCAACATAAATTAAACTACATGAGATTTGATTTCAAACTAACTAGGATACGTAGAAATCCTCTTTGAGGTCCATACCCAGCACCCAAGTTACCCTATTGTTCACCGGCCAATATCCCATGTAGGGCCATGTCCACCTAGGAGACCATGACTCTCCTAATCATTCTAGGTCACTTTGGTGTAAGTCTCACAAGAAATATTGAGTATGAATCCTCTTCCTAGACATCCTTGCCGCATGACACAAAACTTTGTGGATGGGTTCATGTCACCCGACATTAAAAGTTGATGTGTCCAGTTAAACATCACTGAACTACGTGGGTTCTGATTCCTCTCATGAGGATATGTCTGAAGCACGTCATATTGGTTCGATCTCGATATTGAAGAAACTTCCTTCTTCCACAGATGATGATAAACTCTAGAGAGCCTCATCATAGGGCTTAATCTAGAATTGTATCATTAATTCCTAACCCATGAGTATATATTTTTAATATTGAAACTGAGGGGTAACACAAAAACACATGATTTTGGAAAGAACCAAGGATTTATGAACATATGAAAAATTCTTAAATCTGCAAGAGTGTCCTGGAGTAGGAAATAATTCCCCCCAAAATTTTTGGATGATCCCAACATCCCATCCTCTCGACCGGTGGAGTCCTTAAGTGTCATTGGAAAAATAATCATGTAAAAAGTGCATTCCTTTGGAAATCAGGTTCATGAATAATGTATACAAGGTTCATTGGGTTTTTCTATCTCTACAAATAAACCCATTGGAGACCATATGAGGACATAGTACCAGACGCGAAACCCTTCATAATAACGGATAATGGGTCACTATACCATGGGCCATTTGGTCACCCCCTAGTACAATGTGAATCAGGACAAAACAAAATTGGTGAACCCAATGTGAATCCTTAACCAAGGTAGCAGGTCACCCCACCTCAATACCCTTTCACATTCAAAAGGAAGACGGACAACAAAGATAACCAATAATGCATGTGATCATGAGATTCTACCTTGAAGTTGATTCTTTGTCTTTTCTTGTTATATTTATTTTAGTTTCATAGATCTCTCTTCGATCCAAATGGAATATTGAAAAATTTCTCAGACACGTGCATCAGCATCTGCAAAGGTGGCCGGATTCCTAACAAATAGGACTCCATCACCTACCAAGCATCTTCAACATTAGATATCAAACATGATGATCAAAGAGTACCACCAAAGAAGTGTGGTCCTCATGGTATAGGACGAAAGGTAGGCCCTCCAATCAGTGAAATCCCGATAGCCACCTATTCAACCACAACTGGAATCCCAACACTAGATGGCCCCACTGGCCGCCTCTGACCATTTCAGGAGCCTATCCCCGAAATGTGACAACGAGTACCTCCCTTTTATTAGGGAGGCAGGTGAGGTCGGTCATAATGAATTCATCCTGGCTACACATGAACCCTGCTCGAGGGATCCTACTAGAGGATGTAACCACTAGTGATGTACAACCCAATATCCTCATTATAAAGAGGATCTCATGATTAGGGCACGTGATGAATTCCAATGGACAAAGTCCCCTCAGGCTACCCACAGAGGGAAGAAAATTCCTAATCAGGAGCAGGTTATCACCCTAGTCCTTGAGGAGGATGTAACCCCCACAAACGCAGTGGAATATAATGGGAAGGCACAAAGTTCTTCCTCTCCTACTGAATCCCACCATGGAAATATAGTGGAAATATATGAGTGAATTCATATCCCCACTCACCCCTATGAAGACCGACACAGAAATAGGGTGGAACAATAAGAGAAAATACATATTTCTACTAGTGATAACTAGTCCCAGCACACAAACTGAATGGAAAATTATAGGCATATGCAATTATCTATCAGTTCATAAGAATCACGTCATCCAAATAGAATGAAAACCAGTTATAAGTAAGAGAAAATTCTTTCTAAAGAACATCTATACCCCTATCTAAATGCGGTAGAAAATTTTGGGCAGTCATAAAACACTTCCAGTGCATATGAATCCCACTAAAAAATATGGTTGAATGAATGTTTATGCAGATTAAAATTCCGGTGAATGAAAATAAATCTCGTGAGAAAAATACAAATGAAAATGAGAAGACACAAATTACTACTTGAAAATACAAATCCCTCTAGTCAAATATAGTGGGGAAAAAAGAAAATAGCTAGAATATCCTAGATAGTTGAGTGAAAACTAGTTCCTCTGCCCCGATATAGGAGAACCGCTAGTACCCACTGGAAACTCATGGAGGATCAGAGTAGACACAAACTATGGATCCAACTTTTGAATAGAAATTTATATCTATTCTATCTAAATATGTATCACAACACATCCTATAAATGATGTAGGATCAAACATCAATTCCAAACCTTATCCACTAGACTTATCAAGATGTCATTGCATCGGCGGCAAAAGTGATGATTCAGGGCCACGAACCGATCTCCCTAGGTTGGGTGATTCATCCACTAAATCAGATAATCACTCCAGAGCAGAACAGAATCCCTACTCCAGTCTATGAGGGTTTATGGCCATATTCTATGATACAAGGATAGCTAGATTGGGAAAAAATACTCGTTCCAGTTGGGGGACACCGGTCTAACATGGTGGCCGCTCTAGGGAAGGCATATATCCCTACTGAAACTCAAGATATTTATTGGTTTATTCTAGAGACATCATGGGAACCAATTAGAAAAGGACCCATATACAAAGGTCATTACCAATAGTCGACGGCCCAATTTCCCATATGAGAGTGGCCAAAAAAGAATGGTGCTAAAGGCAACTAAAAAATGAAGATCACATTCATGATTCTAATCTGTTGTAAGCTGGAGTTCTTGATGACACCAAACATATAATAATATAGGATCATGATCTTATAAATCCATTACCAAATTATGGAAGTGAAATTAGTTGTTTTGAAGTTCCTCCCAGCAATGTTTCTACCAGCATCTCTGAAGGTCCTACCTAGAGAACCCACAGGGGCTTACTCTATGGGCCATAAAACGATCGATCAAGAGAGTTTATCTTATGATGAGTGTCAGGGTATCCCTCCCTTTGACCAAAATATTATACAGCAAGAAGTCCCTCCTCTATCTATAGTCCATCCTGATGGTCCTCCCTTGGGTATAAGCTGTAGATATGTTTCTCCCTGTAGTCAAACGTCAAGCTATGATGGTAGTACTTGCCATGATGGTAGTTTCTAAGAAGGCCCTCCTCGCAAAGACATCAAGAAATGAGAAGGTCATCCCCTCATTGTAGTACATCCTGAAGTACCTCCATAGAATTTACACTATAGTTACTCTCCTTGAATCCAAATCTATGATGATAGTCCTCTCCATGATAGTAGTCATTGTGAATTCCCTCCCCTCAATGACACCATGTAGTAAGAAGGTCATCCACTTACTGGGGACTGCCCTGATGGTCCTCCCTTGGGTATACAGCACATAATTCCTCTCTACAAATGAACACTAAGCTGTGATGGTAGTCCTCTACATCACGGCACCGACTGTGAAGGTCCTCCCCAGAATAAAATTTTATGCTGATGATAAGGTCCTCCCCTCGTTGATTCAATTGCGAGAAACCCTCATGTTGAGCTACTCGGAAAAATGGAGTGTGACACGATGGATACTCTCTTCATGAAAAGTGATGTCCTTTCTAAACTAGAGGATATCATGGGGCCAGGCTTATCTTCTAAGTCTTACCCATACTATTCACATGGTAATGAGACTCCTGCCAGCTCCATTACTTGGAAAGAAATCATTAAGGATTAGTCAAATTGGGTGGATCAAGCAAAAGATTCTAGGGTGAAACAACAAAAAGATATGTTTCTTGTGATAATACAAATAGTTGGGGATGAAATACGAGTGATTTATTTTCCCACGACAACATTTCAATTCAACATACCAAATAAGTTGTCATAATAATGTATTCATAACATTCGCCTCAATATCTAGACAACTCTCCACCAACTAAAAGAATAATTTCTACCCTAATATAGGTATTCATACCATGTTAATGTATTGGGGGAGATTCACCCTAAAATCGATCTAAAATATCTTCTGTCTACATCATATCCACAATAAGAAAGGCGGAAGAAAGATCTTAAGTTGTGTAACCTTTATGTATTATACAAGTTTCGCTGCCTTATCAGCAATGCCCCGCCTGGTGTTCATTTCCAGAGATGGGGAGAACATGGAGCTCTACAATTCACCCCACTTACCATCCAAAAAAACCCACTGTAAGTGAAATCATGAAATGTCATCATCCCCAAATGATAGTCAAATGAAGTCCAGGCTCAGTAAAGGTGGAACACCTAGAACGAACCGTCCTTGAGTAAGTCTCAAAAGCATCCAGTCCGATGAGAGAAATCCATCAAGAAGTTCCTAAACTAAAACACTGAGAAAATCCAACAAGCCTCTCTTCTAAGAAAATACAATCAAATAGAACTGATCATGTCCTCAAAAGTAAGTAATTCAGGTGTAGACCCTACACCATATCGAGCTCACACCCATATGGGAATTCATGAGATCAAGAAGGTAGCGATAACAGTAACAGCCACCACAGTACGGAACCAACCCCAACCTATAGGAATGGGTTATTTTTTTACACAAAATTCCCCCATAAGACCATAAAATTCAGTCCAATAAATGTCAACAAGAGAATAGGAGAAACCCCAACCCACAGGGCTGGGGAATTTTTACCTCAAATTCCAACCCAATGAATGTATTCCTTCCCCCAAATGGGGAGAATAATGGATAGAGGGGTCACTCAATCCATCCTATATTGTGACACACATCCCCCATAATGGAGGTATTTTGCAAGGTCATATCAGGGCTCCCTTGGAGTCAATATTCACCAAGAAACTTAAATAATATCCTAGAATGGAAGGAGAAGATCCAAAAAAGGTTCTAAGAAGCTATAATACCATTCAAAACCTTGAAAGACACCCCCAATGTGGTATGCATCAGTGAACTTCATGGAAATTATCCCCCTATACCTCTCAACAATAATACAAATAATGAGAAAATAGGAGAAGAGGGTTCCCTCCCAGAGACGGTTCACACAGAGCCTAAAGTTTTGCACACCTAAAACCAAAGATTTGTCCTACATTTGGGCACCCCATCAGTTAATCCTCCATTACCTCCTACATGAATCCGCAACGAGGAAAAGAATAAGATCAATGTATAAGACCCACCTCCTCCTCCCCATGAAGATGACTCCCCCACACTTGAGGAGAGATTCACTCGACATGAGGAAGAAATAAAATATCTAAGGGGAATCAATGTCGAGATGCTATGAGCAAGCCATACTACTAGGTACATTCCTTTGGTGGAGCATCAAAACAAACTTCTGTTAGATGTACCTCATCCTCACAGGCTCTTCCTGATGGATGAAGCAAGGTTGGAAAGATCATTTAAGTCAGTGTTGAGGCCATCAGTATACCTGAACCCAATCCCAGTAGGATATCAATATTTCACTCCATTGGGGAATAAACCATAATAGATTCAGGTAAATTCCCAAAAGATGCTCCCAGCTGGGTATCTGCCTCAAGTTCTAGTAGCATCGGCACATCTGATCTTTCCCCCTACAACAACCTCTCATGCTCATGTCCAATAGGACATGCATAAAGGGAACCTAAATACCTTCATGTTATTGATAACTCTAATAGAATAAATGTAGGGGTAGCATTCTCCAATAAAACTAGAACATAAACCTTTCTCTGATTGGGTGAGCAACATCCCACCTCCACCAAATTTTTGGAGTCTCTTATTCCTAGTGTTCAATTGATTAGGGGACCCAAAGTAGAGTCTAATGCACTAATCTTCTTACTTTGATCCCGTGATGGGAACCCCGGAGCAAAAATAATCTTTGAAGCTTGGATTATTTGTGCAAACCCTATAAGGATCGGGAATTATGTGGTACACCAGTTTGCAAGCTAACTCAATAACAGGATGGGAGGCTCTCTTGTGATAGTTCATGTTCCAGTCCAGCCCAGTGTTGAAAAAACAATAATTATTGATCCCATTAACTATAAAGAGTGAGAGAAAAATAGAGTCTTATACTTCATTGAAAGATGGAAAGGTCTGACATACTCCTTGAATCGGACACTCTTCCAAGATAAGATTTTGTTCATGTGCATCGATAACCACTGTGATGAGCTACAAACACCAATTATTCTGGTGAAATATATAAGTGGGTTCCATGAATTCTCCTCCATCGCTCAAATGATATAAGATTCCTTGCAAAAGACTAGTATCAAGTCTCGAGTAGCCCTAGGATCTCTAGTAAAAAGAGCATGAATAGCTAAAGTAGGTTCTATCACACTTAAGACACCTTGTTCAATAGCTCCATCTATAAGGGCCCCAAAAAACCACTTAGGGCCCTCTGGACATTATCAGCCACCCCTTCCTTGGTAAGATTATCATAGGGGAGCTAAGAGGACTAAATTTGAGGAATAGCGAAATAAAGTTAACTCATTCTGAGATGATCAAGTATATGGATACTTCATAGCCTCAATGGGTTGAAAATTTTTTCAGATACCAGATTTGAAGAGGGATGATGAAGTAGGTCTTGATGACCAGACAGACTACTATCCCTTCCACTGGATATTAGGAAACACCATTAAGGAGTGTTTATTATTCAAGGATCTTCTGGTAAAGATGATAGATTCTGGACAAGTCAAGTTGGGACCACCACCAGTGCAAGTGGAATATGCTTCCACCACTGATCTGGATGAAGAAGGGGATTGGAAAAAAGTTTTTAACAAAAAAGGAGAAGTTTGATATTTGAATGAATTAAAAAATAGTCAACCAAAATCTCGGCATACTTCAATCATTGTTGAAGTAACCAACTATGCCTCTAATGGATCTTAATGAAATACAATTTTCATCCCCGGCTCCACAATCCTCCAAGGTACAACCATTCAAAATGCTATCTGATTAGAAAGATAGAAAGCGAGTGAAGGGAGATGAACTTTCACCAATGCCAAATTTGGATTTGACACTGTCAGATTTCATGCCATTGACATGGGCATTTACCTGCCAAATGGAACCTTTGGGGGTAGATGATAAGGCAAAGTCATCATCAGAAGAGGAGCTTATTTTTGGCTCCATCAATGTTATCCACATAATATATCCCTTCTTCGAGGATGAATATGGTTATAAACCAGAATTCCCCACACCCAAATGGGGGGTAAAAGGAAGAAAATGTAGAAGCCAGGGATATCAAGGGATACATAGCCATAGAAGAAATCGAGCTTATGGACGCACCCCTTCTCAAACTGTCAGTGTTTCAAAAACCCACGGAAAGACCCTTTAGTGAATTTGATGTGGAAAATAAAATTCTCTTTCTCCCACAAAAATATTCCCTAATACAATACTTTTGATATATCCATTAAAGGAATAATATTTGACTAATTTCCATTAGCATGAGAGCAGACATTCCCTGACCAATCCACAAAGGATGGAAGATCCTTCAGCTTCGACCCCAAGGGCTGATCTGTCTTCATCAAATGCTCAAGCCACTAAAGTGCCTATAAAAATCATCCCCAAGATGGGAAGCACCAGAATTTAGATCAGAAATATGATATCATGAAGCACTTAACCTCAGTTCCATCCAAGCTATCAATCCTGGCTGCATTGAATCTATCAGAAGATCTCATGGAATCACTCATCAAATATTTTTTTGATTTCGCAGGAGTTTGAAGCTGAAGTAGCTTCCACTGAAGTCCAGAGACCAATCCTGCAGAATTCCACACAGTTATCTGCTTCATGGATCAATATGAAGATAGCGCCATGAAAGGACACTTCAAGTCCTTATATGTTTCTGGAATAATAAATGGTGTCGATATCTGAAAGGTCTCCATCAACAATGGATATAGGGTTAATCTCCCCTAGTATGGAAACTTCATCTTCTAGGTTGCAATGAGTATGATATGACACCCTACACCACAACCTTATTGGGCTATGAAAAAAGTGAGTAGAATCCATAGGCCAAATCAAGATCAAAACCTAGTTCGGTGCCCTCATATCTCACCCAAAATTTCTGTTGGTCTAAAATAATATAGCCTCAACGCCCTTCTAGGGAGTCCCTGGCTAAATAAACTTATAGAAATACCCTCATCATATCATCATTTTCTGAAATATAGCATTAATGGATGGAGTTGGACAATACACACTTATAATTCTCCATTTTACTTCTGTGAATCACACTATATTGATGCATGGTTCTATGAACCAAAGGTAAAACAACCCTCAGCTGATGGAATTGATTGGGTCACCAATATAAATGATTTAGAAATGGTTCCCATTAATCCCCTCAGGTAGATTTGGGAGGAATATGTACTACCCATCAATCAAATTGATGGAAAAAATCCAAATTCGGACACCTATTCAGCAGTTGTCATTATTTCAATTACCAAAGTCAAGCCTATTAATGTTGAAAGACTCATTGACTCTCAAGATAATAGTGAAGGTTCATATAAAAATATCCTTGAAGCATCATAAAAACCATGGTAAATCCCAACATCACCCACTAAGGTAGGATGAAGTGTCTCATCACTCAAATAATAGGAGGGAACTATTTTACCCCTCATAACATCTTCTCTAGAGAAGCTCATTCCAATGGCCGAGACAGAAGAGTTGGATTTTCTTCCAAAACACCAAAATTATGAATCTTCCCTCAATTATGGAACAATCATCTCATGAATTGTTTCCCTGTCAGAAGATGAAGAGGAAGATGATGAAGAGTATGAGGAGGAAGAAGAAGAGGGCCTAAGGGATGCCCCTCCAGCATTTTAGGAAGGTGTCTCTACCACCGTTGATGAACACAAGGAAATAAACTTGGGTACGGAAGAAGACCTATGACCCACCCTAGTTAGTGAGGTCATTCCTTCCAAATAGAAAGATGTATATGCCTCTTTCTTGAAGTATAATTGAGATTTTTTCTCCATGAACAATATAGAAATTATTGGCCTCAATCCTGAGGTGTCCGCTCACCACCTCGGCATACTGAAAGATCATTGTTCCTACAAGAAATATTCTAGAAGGACACACTCAACCCATACTTCCAAAATAGAGGTTGAAGTCGACAATATCATCAAAGATAAATTTATTCAGGGTGTCCAATATCCCATATGAATAGAAAACATTTTCCATGTCCAGAAGAATAATGGGAAGATCAGGATATTCATTGATTTTTGGGACCTCAACTGGCACTACTCAAAAGAAGATTTCCCAGTCCCAATCACAGAATTGCATATCGATGCAACTATAAAGTATGAGGCCCTCTCTTTCATGGATAGTTATTCTGGTTATAATCAAATCTAGATGGCCTAAGAAAATAAAGAATCCACCACCTTTATATCCCCCATGTGGTATTTTTCTACAAGGTAATTCCCTTTGGTTTGAATAATGTCAGCACCACATACCAGTGCGCCATGCATCACATCTTCAAACCCTTATTGGGAAAAGTCGTTGAATGTTATGTGGATGATTTGGTTGTTAATTAAAGATGGAGCTTGGACCACCTGTCAGATCTTGAAACTGTTTTCAGAAAATTATGACATCATAGTTTGAAAATGAACCCCCGGAAATGTGCCTTCGGCATCACCTCAGGGAAATTCCTTGGCTTCGTTGTAATCCATAATGGAATCGAAGTCAACCCTAATATGAAAAAAGTTATCCTTGGAATTTCAACACCTCAAAACCTCAATGAGTTGAGAGGACTCCAAGGAAACCTGGCTTAAATTCATCACTTCATATCTAACATCATAATAAAATGCATTCCCTTTACTAGGTTAATAAAGAAAGGGGTAGAATATCAATGGTCTGATGATTGTTAGGAATCATTGAAAAATCTTAAGAAATATCTCTTGATTCAACCAATTCTAATGCCACATGTCGAAGTAATACCACTCATTCTGTATATAACCACCTTAGAGTGATCCCTATGCACCTTCCTTGCACCGAATAATGATGTTGATAGCGAAAATAGTGTCTATTATCTCAATCAAACCATGATTGATGCTGAGACTCGATATTCAAATATTGAGAACAGTTACATGGCCTTAATATTTATGGTTCAAAAGGTGAGGAATTATGTGCAGCACCACAAGTTCCACTTGGTCTCTTGTAGAAACCCTCTTAAGTACATTCTCAACCATCCAATGTTGACTAGATTCCTATCACAGTGGATGGTCATCCTACAAGAGTTGATATATGGTTCATACCTTAGAAGGCTATCAAAGGCTAGGCATTAGAAAACTTATCAACAGAACAACCCTCAACATAAGTGACTCCATTGGATGTCAAATTACCTGATGAAGAGTTTTTTTAGTTCTAGAGGATCACTGGCTATGGTAAATTCACTTCGACAGTCCTTCCATAAGCCTGAAAACAAAAAGAATTGAAGACCCCTGACTCAACAAAGTGGGGATGGGAGTCATACTTGTATCCCCGGAAAATGAAGTATTTTCATATTCCTTTATAATATCTGAGGGGTGAAAAAACAATTAATAAGAATACCATGCCCTTATCATGACCCTAGAACTAGCACTCCAAGTCCAGCCTGAACAATTAAAGATAAAAAGTGATTCAGAAATTGTCATTAAGTAATTCAATGGTGGAAATGCTATCAAAAAAGAGGAGATGATTATTTTGATGAACCATGTCATAGAACTGATGGCAGAATTCCCATCAGAGATGATATTAACTTATGTCCCCCAGTCACAAAATGCATAATATAATGCATTGGAAAATGCTGCCACAGTTCTAGACGACCCGGATCAGAACAAAATAGTCATCAGCATTTCCTATCACCAAATGGTTTTACCATATGTTCAAGACAAGATGGAATAAATCAATGAGATCAGTCCCATATTTGAGTCGTAGTGTCATACCACCAGTTGGATGACCCCCATTTTGGATGATCTTTAATAGGGATAAATCCCACCATATAGGGCTGGAATGGGATAGATCTAAATAAGAGCAGTCAATTTCATGGTGTATAACATCACAAACCAACAAAAGTTTCTTTAAAAGTGAGTCCTTGATGGAGTCCTTCTTAGGTGCATTGATGGAGAAGAGACTATAGCTACAATGAAAGAAGTTCATGGAATAACTTTTAGGGCACACCAATTGGCATCCAAAATATCCCATCAAATTCAAAGGCTTGGATACTATTGGCCCACCATGAAGCAGGATTGAGCCAATTTCACTAAAAAAGTGTCATTCTAGCAAAGTCCATGCCAATTTCATCCATCAACAACCATAGTTTCTTCACACAGCTAAGTTCTTCTATCCATTTTCCATGTGATGAATAGACATCGTGGGACCATATCCTCCCGCCGTGGATAGACAATTCAAGATTATTTGTGTAGCAACCAAATTCTTTTCCAAATGGGAAGAAGATGTACCCCTTAAAGAAGTTAGATAAAAAAAATTGTCATCTTTGTAAAATCCAATATCAACAATAGGCTTGGTGTCCCTCACATAATACTGACGGACAACGACACCAATTTCTGCTCTGTTGAATTTGGAAAACTTTACCATGAGTATGGCATCAAAGCCAACCATTCATCCTACTACCATGTTGTGGCCAACGAATAGATAGAGGATTTCAACAAGACCATATCCAACATACTCCAAAATATGGTTGAAAAGGTTAAGAAATAATTTCTAGAAAATATCCTCCATTCTCTTTGGGATTACTATACCACCACTCACACTACCACTCAAGAGACCACATACTTGTTATTATGAGGAACATAGGTAGTTCTTCCCATTGAAATTCATCATCAATCGATTTTCATCACTTTCTGTGATTAATTATCTATAGATGATCAATCCTAAAAATAGTTTGATGAGTTAGAGTGGTTGGATGAGAAAATATGTCACACTTTTTACTATTTTAAAGTCTACTAAAATCAGATTACACGAGCCTTCAATAAGAAGGTTTTCCGCCAATCTTTCCTTGAAGGAGAAATGGTGTTGGTCCTTATAACCCCGATGATACTTTGAAATAAGTCTCTATATTTGGAGAAAAAATGGGAAGAACCATATGTTATACATAAATTTTACTCCAATGGATCGTATTCCCTGATTTCAATGGATGGAAAGCTCACCACAACCACCAATACAAGGTTCTTGAATAAATACTTTAAGTATAAAAATCCATAGAAATACATGCTTTCCACATGATGTTAAATTTTATAAAATACATCCTAAGTGCATGAAAGTTAATTGTATGATGAATTCATCCATGTTGAATGACATTAAACTGCTTAATATACCCATCTTAGTTGTAAGACGTTAAAATGAATAGTGACATGTCATCCACTTTGTATGAAATTAAAATGCTTAGCATCTTCATCCTTACCAAAATATGTTAGAATGTATAGTGATCATTTTTTCTGGTACAATGATTTGTTGAGAATAAATCAGATCTATGTGGGGAAAGGTAAAAATTACACCGATTTCTATATATGGGTCATACGGGTATAGAGAGTGTATATTAGAAATATTTATGGATTGATTCTCATTCTTAAATGTGATATTTAGTGACTTTTGGATTCTATATCTTGGTCCATCCACCAATAAAAATAAATAATTCCCCTCTCCTTTCATAAAGGTCAGGCTTGTATAGAGAAATTCAGGAGTCCTGATCACATGATGTTAAAATGCATGGTCAACAACATCATTCCCAAATGATGTTATACTATACGGAAGATTTCCTGATCACATGACAATAAAATTCATGATTAATTTTTCCATATTTCACGAAATTAAACAACTCAGCATCTTCATCCTTACCGCATGACATTAAACTGCATGGCCCCAACAATGTTCTCATCGGAGGGGATGTTGCCTCTGGTGTCGATCACCTACCATGTCACAATATAGAACTATGTGCTTATTGATTCCAATATGTCAATGGGATGTATAGTGACACCTGAATCTTTCATTTTGTTCCAGCCGCTATAAAAAAAATGACCCCCCCCCCTTCTGTGCATGGGTCAGACCGGTGCAGGGAACATATTGTCTTAAGAACTATGTACGGCTTGATTCCTATTTTCCTATGAGATATGTAGAGATGCCTCGATCCTATATATTGTCCCATCCACCACATGGTAACAAAATACCTATATTGTACTCTCAACTACCTCTTCATCATGAGAGGAGACTTTGGATATTTCTTTTTTCTCACACCGAGCATAGCTCATGTGAGCTTAAGAATGGTGGTAAAGGTTTCCCCTCAGATGAAGAGAGGATACAGTTATGTTACATGCCCATCCAAAAAATGGTTGAAAGTGCCCCCCCCCCTCCTTGTGTATGATCTAAACCAATATAGTGAGGAAACTTTAGAACTATGTATGGATTGATTTCTACTCTCACAAGATACGTAGTGATGCTCAGATTCTTCATCTTGGTCCAGACACTACCCAAAAAAATGCCTCATTTCATATGTAAAGGTCAGACCTATGTAGGGATTTTCTTCAGAAGAGCCACATATGGGTTCATTCCTTCTCCTAAAAGATACGTAAGCAACACTTGGATCTTCAAACTTATGCCTGACTATAGCAAAGTATTTCAGGAAAATTCTCTCATACTTCTTCAGGATCCCCCTATCTGGTAAAGTAATTTGTTTCTGGCCCTTATTTCTGATACTGAGTACTAATCATGTGAGATTAGAATTCTCGGCATTGGATTAATCATAGGCATACCAACATACTACGGGCCAAATTCCTCACTGCAAGATGTAAAACTACAGGGTACCCCAAGAACTACATGTGGATTGATTCCTGCTCTCGCAGGATATATAGTGATGCCCGGATTCTTCATCCTAGTATAGTTGCCACCTAAAAACAAAAAATTCCCTCTTCCCTACATATGGATCTGAAATATACAGATAATTTCTTTCAACAACTATGCATGGATTTATTCTTTCCCTCACAGGATAAATAGATATACCTTGACCCTAAGTCTTGGTCCAACCACAACATGTTAAAAATTCCCCCTCTCTGTGAACCGATCAGAATGGAATGGAGAGTTTTCAATAACTATGCATGGCTTGATTCTTACCCTTACAGGATATGTAGGGATGCCCAGATCCTTCATCCTGGTCTAGCCGCCTTTCAAAAAAACTGGTCCATTCCTGTGTAGGGGTCAATGATAGAGTTAATATTTTCATTATTATTAATATGTTTTTCAATGATTTAATCCCTCTCAATTATTCAATTTGAGTATATTTTCATCATTTATGTGTTTTTGGTGTATTTTGGGCTTAAATGTGAAAATGGGGTAATTCTGTAAAATTGACAGTTTTATATAGCTTCTATTTTTTGGGTATAACTTTTAAAATATTCGTCCAATTTAATTGCATCCTTGTTTTAGGATTAAAATTATCATGGGATTAAAATATTTCTTCTGGACCAAGACCCAATTTGAAACCCAATGGTACAGAAAAACCAATCAAATTGAGAACTCGGTTTGGCAGGCAGAATGGACCCCACTGCCTTAAATTTGGAAGATCTCCTTAATCCGACCTTATAATGAGGTGATTTAAGCTGATGTCGATAGAGGACATCCAAATGACGGTTCACAATGAATGTTATAAAATATGAAGCTCATCAAGGCATATTTTTGTCTCGTCCAAGTGGAGTGGGTGAAACAGTTTTTGGCGGTCAGAAAAGTAGTGGTCATTGATTCGACCATATAATTATTTAAACCTGTCTAATGACTCTCAAATTTTTAGGGTCAATATAAAACTTCATTTAAAACATTCTATAAGAAGGTACCTTAGTGATTTTTGGTCTCCTGGTGGGCAGAACAGAGGAAAACATCTGGAGGATAGATTCTGGAGCATCAAATTTTCTGTTCTTTGTTTTCTCTCTTTTGGTTTTCTTAGTTTTCTAATAAATTCTTCTTTCCCCTTAGTCACAATTAACCTTACCATGGTGGGGTAAACTTCTATGTGATTGGGGAAGGAGAGGTTTTCCATGTTTTATTTCATGAGTTCATTTTATTAATGTTTTAAAATCATCTTTTCTCTTCTGTGAATCAGTTTCAATTTCTTATAACAGTTTTTATTATCATGTACGATTTTATCTAATTTTAGATTCTGTTGTTCATTTATATTTGTTCAATGATCAATATATCCCTCCACTAGGTTATGGTTTATAAATTATGTAATAGATCAGGACTTAATGGTGATGTACTCGGTGATCACTAGTACGTGTGTGAGGAGTAGTGAATTTTCTTGATTGCTTGGGATAAACAAGACCCGATTGGGAATTACCTAAGATAATTGGGGGTATTTTCTTCAACTATATTACATATTTGAAGGAGAGTAGACCAAACTAAGATTTTAGTAAGTTTTATTCTCACATTTTTAATTGTACAAGGGAGTGGGAAGAAACGATTGTGGATTCTCACTCTTAACGGTTTAGCAAAAGAGAATTGGGTAAAATGAACTATGATAGAATTACAATTGGAAAACCAAGCCTAACCTGATCACCATTTCATATCACTGATTTAAATCACATAATTTTTCAATTTTTTTTAAAACTTTCACTTAATTACTTTACTTTATTTAGTTTATTTCATGTATTTTCCAAATCAAACAATTTCAAAAACAACATCACGTCTTTCTCTTATTTTATGTGACAAACATTATTGCTGATCACTTCTCTCTGGAGACAACCTGGTTAACCCACTATAATACATTTTAGCTTAGGTTATATTTGTTTTTTCTACACCCCATGAAAGGAATGTATCAAAACATGGCACTGTTTTCGGGGAAGTAGCGCCAACATTTCTTTTCTTTTCTTTTCTCTCTTCTCATATTTTCTCCTGAAAATTGCATGACTAGAACCTCAAAAATTGAACCTTTACCCATATATCCTGAAATTGAAAGAACCTTGTGGAATAGACTTAGAAACCTTAATTTGGAATCTGAATTTGAGGAAGCTTCCCTTAAAGACAAGTGAAACTTTTATTGTTCACTCTGAGCCTGTCATCATGGCTAAAAATCAAAACCAAACACTTAGAGACCTCTATGCACCACAATTCCTTAATCAAAACAATCAACTTGTCGTTCCAGTATTACAAAATGATTTTGAAATGAAACCTAAAATGATTCCTTTGCTTCCAAATTTTCATGGTTTGGCAGGGGAAGATCCAAAAAAACACATTAAAGAGTTTACACATGTGCGCTCAACTTTCAGACCCCGAGGAATTACTGATGAGCAGGTAAAGTGGAAGTCATTTCCGCTTTCATCGGATGTGGATGAAAAAGAATGGTTTTATATCCTAAAACCAGAAGATGTGAATGAATGGAATGACCTGGTAAGATTTTTTATGCAAAGATTATTCCACACCTCTAGAAGCACAACCATTCAAAAGGAAATATACGCCATACGACAATCATCTGGAGAAACCCTTTACGAGTACTGGGAGAGATTTAAGAAGCTATGTGCCAGCTGTCCGCATCAATCCATTGAGGAACATCACTACCTTGTCTTCTTCTATCAAGGACTACTGGAAAATGATAGAAACCTTCTTGATGCATCATCTGGAGGTGCACTGATTGAAAAGTCGCCAGAAGAAGCCAAGGTCTTCATTGAGAAGATTTCCCATAACTCGCAGCAGTTTGGAACAAGAGGTATTGGAAAACGAGGTATTCATGAGGTACTCACTTCTCATCCATCACCCTTATTAGAAACTAGGATTGAAGATCTTACTAGTTTGGTGAGACAGATGGCCTTGAAACAAGTTAGTTACCAACAAGCACCAGCTAAGGTATGTGGTTTATGCTCATCACCTAATCATTTCACTGACCAATGTTCTGAAATATAGGGAATGGAAACATGTGTAGCAGCCTTTCATCCAAGGAATTTCCAACAAAATCAAGGATAGAGAGATCCTAACAAAGTCCAATATGGGTTTGGAAATTAGCAGAATCAAGTTAGACCCCCTTACCAAAACCAGTTTCAAAACCAACCACCATTCTAGAATCAATTCCAGAATCCACCACCATTTCAACAAAAGAAGTCTTATAACCAACCTTCATACCAAAAACCACCCACTTTCCAAAGACCCTATGAGAAACCATCCACCAGCTCATAACCTCCAATTCAAAACCAATAAAAATCTGAGTTTGATGGACTGAAAGACATCGTTAAAGATTTTTCCAATAAGTTTGAAAGTCTCATGGACTTTCTGACCAAAAATTTAGGTAAACATTCTTCTCAAACAATCCCAAACCCAAAATATAATGTTAGTATTATAACTACAAGAAGTGGAAAATAAATCCCACCACCATCCACCAATGAACCTGAAATAAGAATACCTGATCTGGGAGATAATGAAGTTGGAAGTGATGACAATTCTATGAAAATTAATCTAGAAGAATATAATAAAGAAGAGGAGGATAAGGATATGCAATGGAAGAACAAAAAAGAAACACCATTTCAAAGGAAACAAAGGGAAAATAAAGATATACCCCCACCATTTCCATCAAGGATGACTGAATCAAAGAGGTTTCAATAAGAATAACTGCAAAAAGAAATTATGGACACCTTATAGAAAGTGGAAATCAACATACCTTCGCTTGAAGCACTCAAACAAATTCCAAAGTAAGCTAAATTTTTGAAATATCTTTGAACTAAGAAGAGGATACTTCAAGGGAATGAGAGGATCAATTTGGGAAGAAGTGTATCAGCCCTTATCACACCACAATTGCCAACAAAATGTCATGATCCAGGGATGTTTTCTATTCCATGTACCATTGGTTCATTAAATTTCTCTAACGCTTTGTGCGATTTAGGTGCATCAATTAATGTATTGCCTCACTAGGTATATACTTCTTTGAAGATGGGAGACTTGAATCCCACAAGAGAGGTGGTCCAGCTTGCAAATAGATCAACAGTTTTCCCAGCAGGAGTTCTGGAGGATGTCCTGGTAAAAGTCAAAGATCTTTTATTCCCCACTGACTTTTATGTATTGAATATGGAAGATGATAGGATCCCATCACACTCACCCATCATTTTGGGAAGACCTTTCATAAAAATGTCCAAAACCATCATCAATGTCCATGGAGGGATACTTACCATGGATTTTGGAGACAACACTTTCCACTTTAATATTTTTGAATCCATAAGGCACCCATCAGATGATCATTCACTCTTCGCACTCTCCCATGATGATGTTATAGAACCAATTGAAGAATCAGGTATGTTTCATGATTTTTTATCATTATGAGAGAATTTTTCCACTAAAAATATCATTGAACATATCGATGCCCAAACTCCTGGAGATTCTGATTTCCTGTTGAAAGAAGAGGTAAAATCTAATTTATTTGATAATTTTTTAAATGATGATGAATATGATATGATTTATTGTGTGAAGGATGTCAAACCATTGTAAGTGGATAACCTCAATTTAGTTTCATCCCTTGAGCATCCTCCTGATCTAGAATTAAAACCACTCCCCACTGATTTAAAATATGTTTACCTTATGGAGGGAGAGAAATTACCAGTAATAATTGCAAATAATCTATCTAAAACTCAAGAAAAATCATTGATTGAGATTTTGAGAGAGAATATCCAAGCGATAAGGTGGATCTTAGGTGATATCCCTGGAATAAACCAAAAATATTTCTCACATAGAATTTTTCTTGAAGGCAATTCCAAACCTGTTAGACAACCCCAAAGGAGGATGAACCCCACCCTGATGGAGGTTGTGAAAAAATAAATTGAGAAACTATTAGAATCTGGGATCATCTATCCCATATCATATTCATAATGGGTTATCCCCATCCATGTATTCCCAAAGAAAACTGGCCTAACCATTGTAAGGAATAAAAAGAATGAATTAATCCCTGTGAGAATTCAGAATAGCTGGAGAGTATGCATGTATTTTTGGAAGTTGAATCAGGTCACTCAAAAATATCATTTCCCTATCCCTTTTATTGACCAGATGCTAGATAGGTTGGCTGGTAGAACTCATTATTGCTTTTTGGACGGATTTTCAGGTTATTTTCAGGTACCCATTGCTCCCGAAGATCAAGAGAAGACTACATTTACTTGTCCTTTCAGTACTTTTGCATACAAAAGGATTCCATTTGGATTGTGTAATGCTCTAGGTACATTTCATAGGTGTATGGTAAGTATTTTTTCTGATCACATTGAAGATTTCTTGGAGGTTTTCTTGGATGATTTCACAGTTTTTGGAAATTCGTTTGACCATTGTTTGAAAAATCTGGAAACAGTTTTGAAAACATACATTGAAATGAACCTTGTTTTGAATTTTGAAAAGTGTCATTTTATGGTTGAGAGAAGAAGTTTCCTTGGGAATTTCATTTCATAGAAAGGAATTGAAGTTGATAAATCAAAAATTTAAGTGATAAATTCTTTACCTTACCCAACTTGTGTGAAACATGTTAGATCGTTTTTAGGACATGCAGGATTCTACAGGAGGTTTATCAAAGATTTCAGTAAGATTTATCTCTCTCTCTATATATTACTTTTGAAAGATGCTAATTTCGATTTCAATGGTTCATGTAGAGAGTCCTTTGATGAGTTGAAAATGAGATTGATTACACCACCAGAAATGCAGCCACCCAATTGGGGAGAACCATTCAAGCTACTTTGTGATGTTTCAAACCAAGCATTTGGAGTAGTCCTTTCTCAGAGAATTGAGGGCAGGCCACAAGTCATTGCATATGCCTCAAAAACCATAGATGCAGCCCAATTCAACTACACAACAACAGAAAAAAGAGTTATTAGCAGTTGTTTTTTCTTTAGATAGATTTAGATAATATCTTATTGGAACCAAAGTCATTGTGTTTTCTGATCATGCAGCTCTTAGGTACTTGATGAAGAAGGCTGAACCAAAACCGAGGCTAGTGAGATGGATGCTATTACTGTAGGAGTTCAACATAGAAATCAAAGATAATAAGGGATCTGAGAACCAAGTGGCTGATCACTTAAGTAGACTACCCAACACCGTTGAAGTTGAAATTCTAGACACTGAACCACTAAATGATCACCTTCCAGGAGATCAGTTGTACTTGATTGAAGGAAAATTACCTTGGTATGCTGACATGGTAAATTATCTGGTAACATCTGAGGTCCCATCTCATTTAAATTCTCACCAAATTCACAAATTGAAATCTGAATCTAAATATTTCATCTGGGATGATCCATTTATTTGGAAGATTTGCAATGACCAAATGATAAGAATATGTTTTCCTAAAAATGAAATTGAATCAGTCTTTAAGTTATTTAACACATTAGCTTGTGGAGGCCACTTTGAAACTCAAATGACAGCAAAGAAGGTTTCAGAATCTGAACTTTATTATCCAACACTTTTCAAATATTCTCATTAATTTTTTAAACGGTGTGAAAAATGTCAATTTACAGGAAATATTTCAAAGTGAAAAGAAATTCCCCAAAAGACACTTAATTTTTGTGAAATATTTGAAGTTTGGGGGATAGATTTTATGGGACCTTTGCCAATATCATTTGAAAATTATTATATTCTTCTTGCTATTGATTATGTTTCCAAATGGGTGGAAGAAAAATCCACTAGGACTGACAATGCTACAGTTGTTTGTGATTTTGTCAGGGCTAATATATTTTGTAGGTTTGGAGTTCCCATAGCCATCATTATTGATCAAGGTACTCACTTTTGTAATTGGATAATTGAGGCTTTATTAAAAAAGTATGGGGTAAAACATAAAACATCAACTCCCAATCATCCATAGACTAATGGGAAAGCTGAAGTTTCCAATAGAGAAATCAAAGGAATTTTGGAAAATACAATTAATCCAATTAGGAAGGATTGGAGCCAAAGGTTGGAAGACACATTATGGTCTTACAGGATAGCCTACAAAACCCCAATTGGAATGAGTCCCTATAGGTTTATTTATGGGAAAAGTTGTCACCTGCCTGTGGAATTGAAACACAAGGCATACTGGGCTGTGAGGAAGATGAATCTGGATCTTGAAAGTGCTGGGAAAGATAGAAGATTTCAGTTACAAGAGTTGGAAGAAATTATAAGGGAAGAATTTTAAAATTCTAGGATTTACAAAGTGATAACAAGAGTGGCTCATGACAAATTGGTCCAACCAAAAGACTTTCATCCTGGAGATAATTTGTTGTTATTCAATTCAAGGCTCAAGCTGATGCCAGGTAAACATTGTTCCATGTGGGAAGGTCCATTTATTGTTACTCATGTATATCCTTTTGGTGTTGTGCATATATTGAAGGATGGAACGAAGGATCCATTCACTATTAATGGGCACAGATTGAAGAAATTCCTTGGGACCATGCCATCTGAGGCAATGGAGTAGATCACACTCCTCCAACCTATTTATCAATAAAATCCACCAGGTCGTACCTCTCCTTTACACTTGCTTGCTTGTTGTGATTCATTTTTTTCAAATCTCATTACATGTTAAATCCATTTGAATGCATTGCATACACTGCATCATTTAAGTGTGGGGGAGGGAACCTTTGTATTTTAGTATATTTATGTGTTGTTTATTTTCCTATTTGTTTTAAAAACATGTGTGTGTTTCAAATTTTGTGTGTTTATTTTTCAAAATTTTGTGTGTTTTTGAAACTTTTGAGGATAAATGATTTTCTTTGACATTTTAAAACCCATTTCCATGGGAGAAATAATTTATTCTATGAAACTGTGCTTAAATGAATGCTGAAAATGACATTGTTTCAAATTCAATTATTTGGAAATTTCATGAAACATACTCTATTTTTGAAGTCTCATGCCACATATCACTGTCTTTATATTTCAAATCACATTCCCTTGAGGTTTATGAACCTATTATTTTCATATTCTTTACATTCACCTCACTTATTGAGAGAACCAAACCATGCTTGTTTTAACCAGAATTTGATTTATTCCTTTCAAAACTTGAGGGTTTGGGGTACATGTGTTTTAAATGATTGAGGCATTTATTTGGTTTTAAAGCCTCCTTTTTAAGATAATTTATTTCATTCTGGACTACCTTGTAAATTTAATCCTTGTAGACTATAGAATCCATGAACATCCTATTAGGTTAGCCACATTACAAGCCAATTTTCCATATCCAACCTGCTCTTGAAGAGAAATTTCATGATCTAGTTGAACTTAAGTGTGGGGGAAGATGTCTTGTGTTGTGCTAGCTCATTTTTTGAAACTTTGGGTGGAAAATAAAAGGTTGAAGAGATGTTATTTCTATGAAAAAAATCATTCTGCTGAAATTTTTCCTTTTCTAGAACTTTCACGATGAGACAAGTTGTGCCTTTCTGGAGCTTCTAATGAAGAAAGAAAGTTGTGCCTTTTCTGGAGCATTCAAGAAATATTATATTTGAGAAGATAGAAATGTTTTCTACTGAAATGATGAACTGTGAGAACATTACTTGATATTCTATGAAGAAAAGGCTTATTTTCTACTAAGGGGAGTGAAGAGGAGACCATACTTGTGTGAAAATTAGAGTAATGCAATTTTGCTTCAAAAAGAACCAAGCCCTCCTTATTCTACCTCAGAATTTTTCACATATAAATCCTACCAACCAAAATTCACAGAACAACCCTGTAAATTCCTCATGATAAACACATGTTCTTGACTCATATCGGGTGGAGATGTATTAATTTATCAAGCCTATGGTGACCCATGTATGAGTTTGGATGAGAAAGACATTTCTAAAAAACTGAAATTTGTGTGATGAGGGAAAATGAAAGTGAGGTAAGTGTTTTGTGTGCATGGGAGGAAGAAAAAAAATAGGAATTATATTGAATGATCTGAAATGAAGAACATGAAATAATGGTTTTTGAGGACGTGTGATATCTTTTGTTTCTTGTTGTCAAGTGGGTGGATCTTGTGGGCATGTGTTTTGAATTTGCATTGATTTGATTTTGATTCCGACTTGTCAAAGAGTCCAAGTGATAAGTGTGGGGTAATTGATAGAGTTAATATTTTAATTATTATTAATATGTTTTTCAATGATTTAATCCCTCACAATTATTCAATTTGAGTATATTTTCATCATTTATGTGTTTTTGTTGTATTTTGGGATTAAATGTGAAAATGGGGTAATTCTGTAAAGTTGATAGTTTTATATATCTTCAATTTTTCTGGTATAAATTCTAAAATATTGGTTCAATTTAAGTGAATAATTTTTTTTAGGCTTCATATGTTCGTGGGATTCAAATATGTCTTCTGGACCAAGACCCAATTCGAAACCCAATGGTACAGAAAAATCAATCAAATTGAGAACTCATTTTGGAAGGAAGAATGGACCCTACTATATTAAATATTAAATATCTCCTTCATCCAACCTTATAATGAGGTTATTTCATCTTTTGTAGACAGAGGACATCCAAAGTAATATTCAAAATAAATTTTATAAAATTTTAAGCTCATCAAGGCATATTTGTATCTCGTCCAAGTGGAGTGGTTGAAACAGTTTTTGGCGGTCATAAAAGTAATGGTCATTGATGCTGTCATATCTTTCTTTACACCTGTCAAATGACTCTAAAACTTTTAGGGTCGATAGAAAACTTCCTTTACAACATTCTATAATAAGGGAACTCAGTGTGTTTCGGCCGTCTGGTGGGCATAAAAGAGGACAACTTATGGAGGATAGATTCTGGAGCATCAAATTTTCTGTTCTTTGTTTTATCTCTTTTTTTTCTTAGTTTTGTAATGAATTATTCTTTCCCCTTAGTCACAATTACCCTTCCCATGGTGGGGTATACTTCTGTGTGATTGGGGAAGGAGAGTTTTTTCATGTTTTATTTCATGAGTTCTTTCTATTAATGTTTTAAAATCCTCTTTTCTCTTCTGTGAATCAGTTTCAATTTCTTATAACAGTTTTTATTATCATGTACGATTGTATCTAATTTTATATTCTGTTGTTCATTTATTTTTGGTCAATGATAAACATATCCCTCCAATATGTTATGGTTTATAAACGATGGAATATACCAGGACATAGTAGTGAAGTAATCAGTGATCACTGGTACGAGTGTGAGGAGTAGTGAATGTTCTTGATTGCTTGGGATAAACAAGACCCGATTGGGAATTGCCTAAGATAATTGGGGGTATTTTATATAACTCTATTACAAATTGGATGGAGGGTAGACCAAACTAATATTTTATTAAGGTTTATTCTCACATTTTTAATTGTCCAAGGGAGTGAGAAGAAACGATTGTGGATTCTCACTCTTAACGGTTTAGCAAAAGAGAATTGGGTAAAATGAACTATGATAGAATTACAATTGGAAAACCGACCCTAACCTAACCACCATTTCATATCACTGATTTAAATAACATCATTTGTCAATTTTTTTTAAAACTTTCACTTAATTACTTTACTTTATTTAGTTTCTTTCTTGTATTTTCCAAATCAAACAATTTCAAAAACAACATCACGTATTTCTCTTATTTTAAGTGACAAACATTATTGTTGAGCACTCCTCTCTGGAGACAACCTAGTTAAACCACTATAATACATTTTAACTTAGGTTATATTTGTTTTTTCCACACCCCACGACAGGCACGTTTCAGTCAGACCAGCATAGGGAAAATGTTCTTCCAAACTACGTCGAATTTGATTCTGAACTAACTTGGATACGTTTGAAACCACCACAAGGTTCAATCTCGGAATTTCACTCACCTTATACTTTTCACATCAATTTATGAGTCCTAACCGCATGATGTTAAACTTCATGTCCTAATAATTACTAAATAAATGACATTAAACTGTAGATCATTTCCATAACTAAGTGTGTCTTAATTCTCAATATAATGAGATACGTAGCAACACTCAAGCTAGAAATCACAGGTCCGGCCACACAGAATAAAACAAATAAAAATATCCCCCCAACCCCCTACATGTGAAATGAAAAGAGATGAAAGGGATTTCATATATGGACTCTTACATCTATAAAGTTTCAAAAGATCATACTTCCCTTTACATATAAATTAGATCTATGTATAGGATCTTGTATCTCAAAACTAATCATGGTCTGGATTTTTATCATGTACCCATACATCCCCATTTTATCCATAAAACTCTATTCCTTGAGAAATCTAGGATCACCATAATCACACATGGCTATCGAAAATGATTGGCTAGTGTTGTGAGGACACCTTTGTTTGACTATGCACACAATGCCCCCAACGACTCTACATATGTTTCCCACAAAAGATGTCCTATAAAACAAAGAAAAATTCTTTCTCAAGAGAGACTATTCATACTTCTGTATACCCATTGGCTCCAAAGCATCGCATTATCCCTCCTGACTTGAGGGATTTTGGAATCATGGTTTACACCTTCTTCACATGCTCATGTTTAGGGCATTCTAGAAATATCCTAACCAGATTATCACATTCTTACACATGATCCCTTTGATATTTCATCCCTGAAACATGATGATTAAATTCTGTGGTTAACTTAATTTCTGCAATACTTAAAATTGCATAGACCCAAAACAGCTATGTTTTTCACATCGAGTAACCCATGTCATCACAACATGAAATTAAACTAAATATCCTAATAAATATCTTTTCCTTGATCCTGCAATACCTGGGTGGTTGAGTGAAACCCTTGATGCCACTTGTTTCTCACACCGAGCATAGCTCCTGTCGGATTAGGAATTTCGGTAGAGGAATCCCTATGGAGCCAGTGGATTCAGTCTACAAAACTAACCCTATTAACATGACTTTAAAAGGCATAATAGTGTTTCCGCTCCATAGTTGGAAACCTAACGTCCTAACCATATGACATTAAATATCAAGGTACCCCAAAGATACATGAAATCCCCCCCCCCTCGGTGCATGTACTAATCCTATTCAGGGAGCCTAGCTTCGGTACATCCGGATCCCCAATCATGGGTACAACCCCAACAAATGAATAAAAATTCCCCCACTCATTGAGCAAGGATCAATCATATGTAGGGAATCTGGTCTTGGGACACCTGGATCTTCAAAACTGGGCCCTGATCTAACAATGGAGTCAAAATTTCTCACCTCACATACTTGTCAAATCTATATAGAGGTACTCTCAATTCTGCAAATAATCACGGCCGGAGTGTTTCTAATATGTTCAAACCAACTCTCTCCATTCTTCAAAAACTATGATTTTAGTAATCTTGGATTATCATACTCTTTCATGGACATCAGGAATCGATGGCTAGTGTCTTGAAGACCCATTTATTGGACTATGAACACAATGCCTTGGAGGCTCTACATATGTTTCACACAAAAATTGCATGTTAGACAATGGAAAATTTGTCCTCAGGAGAGGATTTTCCTACTTTCATATTCCTAACAGCTTCTAAGCCCCGTGTCATTTATCCTAATCCAAGAGACCTCAAAACCATGGTTCACACTTCCCTCCTTATCCACATCCTAGACATGTCAAAATGTTCAGGAATGATTACCCTCCAATTACTCAGGGTTTCTATATCAACTTCCTAATCACGTGATGTTTAAACTTCACGATAATCAATACCTAGCATTCACCCTTAGGTCAGGTCGCATCAAAGGTTATTTCTGATCATGAACCTATCTAAGAAATAAATCTTCATAGGATAGTTCGACACACCCCCCACCTCATTGGTGAATTCGTATCTAAAACGAAAATACCTCATCCATATGCATGAATCAGATCTGCATAAAGAATGATCCTTAAAAGGACTACGTACAACTTTATTCTTGACATCATAGGATACATAGTGACATCTAAATCTCATATTTCAGATCCAACCATAAAAAAAAATTTCCCCTCCCTACCTACTCAAGGGTCAGACCTGTATAAGGAAACAACTCATATGGATAGGATAAAAGTTCCTCCACTTATTCCTAGTATTCCCAGTAAAGTTAAACCTAAAATTGCACCTTTTCATGATCGAGAACCCCTCTAAACACAACATAATTTGTTTCAAGAAAGTTATTAATCCCCATAACCATCCCTAGTCATCGTAAATAGATGGATAGTGTCTTGCAGACACCTTTGTTTGACTATGCACACAATGCCCTAGCGGATACGCATATATTTCCTGCAAAAATAACCTATCAACCAAAGGAAATTTTATCCTCAATAGTGAGTTTTTATATCTCTATATTCCTCTATGATTTATATTTCTCATCTAATTACCTAGTTTTGAAAACCCCCTATATTACATTTTACATTTTCCCCCTCATTCATGAAGGTGGTGGAACATTGGTGGTCGAACTGTCAGGGAAAAGGAAAATTGTTCCCCCCTATGGTTAGAAAAAAACCAAATAAAAATGGAAATAAGACTTTAAACCATAAGTAAAAAAAGTTCTAGTTGTGCGACGTTAATCTACACCAAGCATTATCCCTCCCTTGAACAATCCAAATTCGTGCAGGTGAAGTTTATAAACCAGAACCAAAATGAATGCCCTCATAATTTCAAACATTTTTACCTTAATAGGCCACCCATTATGGCCCTTCACAGAAAAACAAATCCATAATTCTATATAAATTTCTTGGCCCTCAAAAATGTATGGCCAGTATCCAATGGAAACCTTTTTTTGACTACGCACACAATGCCCCAGTAGACCTGGATATGTTTTCCAAAACAATGGCCTATCAACCAGGGGAAAATTTATCCTTAGAAGATGAATTTTCCTAATTTTGTATACACCATGGCTTTCAATCCCCATATCATGTACCATATCTATAAATCACAAGTAAGGGTCAATAAAAATCCCACTTCCATGTCTGAAAGTTGTCGGGACATTCTCGGTTAATGAGTCCTAAATTGGGGCCCTTTCCCCACAAGTCACAGTCAAATCTATTCAACCAAAAACATCAGTAATGATATTCTAGTTTGCAAGACTCTACACTACCATTAAAAAGGAAACAATACACATTGGAGTGAAAACATACAAAGGGCACCCTAGACAAAAGTCGAGTACCAAATTTTTAAACCTATACTACATATGGTTTAAGGAAAACATCGAGCAATAAAAAAATCATCAAGACACGTGAATCTTGTTAGTTCAAAACCCTGCAAAGGGTGTCCTAAGCTGAAGTCAAGTTATACCCACTAAGCCCACACCATAACAAGATTAGGAAAAAAATAGGTTAATGACCAAAAAGGCATAAAGTTTTTAGTGTTTTTTTTTGTGACCCTAACAAGAGTCAAACTACACTCGCTAAGCCCCTCCGCTTAGGCAAAAAATTACGGCATTATTTGATTATTTTATTTTTCCCGGATTTTGATTCAAATCAATATTTGGTTGAGATTATGGTTTAAAATATAGTTGATTATAAATGATTAATATTATATGAAAAGGTAATGAATAAGAATTAGAGAGAAAAATCTTTTATTTTAATCACCAAAAGGTATGGAGGGCATCCAAAACCCAGGGATTCTCCTAGTGGGAAGGACATGACCACTACAGAAGATGTTTATCAGAATCAGAGAGTTGTATCAATTCCTGATTCAACTATTCAATGGCCTATAAAATATTTATCAAATTTGTAGTATCGGCCTTCATACCTTCTCACAATACCTCTGCCTCCTGCACTTCTTATAGGCCAGCCTTTTCCCCTTCTTACACTAGTCGTTGTCCCTCATCAACAACGGTCATGATGTGGGATCATTTCTATTCGAGACACTCTAGTTTTCTTCTCCACTATTCTAGTTCCTGATTGATCTAATTCGTCAAGGACCTTTATTTTGTGAGTTTTCTCTGTAGCTTTGTGATCACTCCAGCCTGATCAGAAACATCATTCATAAGAATTTGTCTGGCCGCAGCAAAATGAGCCCCGAACTTTGCAGAAAAAATATGGGACTCGAGCATGGAAAATTTCTCCCTAGCCATGACCACCTACCTCACTCTATCATAAAATTCATGGTAATACAATCCTCCAAACCCCATAACCACAAACTAGTGACATAAATTTGGTAGATTCATCGATATATCGGTAAGTGGAGTTTGAAAAATCAATCTCCAGATATTCTACCGTACCCTTTGATGGCCGAGTTGAAGAATGACCAGGCCCTCTCGATCAGTATCATAATCACTCCCAAATGAAGAAATATATTCATGAATGATCATTTCTAGGGAGGTACATGGTTCACTAGTTGTAGCGTGATTGGATCCCTCAATAGCCTCACCCCTAAAAGTTGTAATATGAGTCAGGGTCAAAGTCTATACCACAATTCCCAGTGCTTGTGGTTATGATTCTAAAGTCAAAAATAAAGCAAGTAAACACCATTGATCCCTAAAAACAAAGGGGGTAAATAAAGGGTGGTGGTAGGAGGATTGTGAAACTAACCTCTACTTGTCAAAACATCAATGCCCACAACTTCCATGATGGCATTACCACCCGATGAAGATGATGTTGCATCTTTAATGCACAATAATGTTTTAGGGATGTCCAAGGGTACCCAAGAATCAGGGCCACACCTGACTAGACCAGCATCCTCTAAATCAACTTCCAGAAAATCACTAATAAAAATTAGGTTTGCAGGAATAATCATCCTAGAAAAAGCATGATAGCTAGTTCTAAACCCATAGGAACTGGGGCCATGGTCGCTCCTATAGTTAATAAAAATGTGTAATGGCCCATTCAAAATTATCATAAGTTGGGATAGTATTTTTCACTATAGGTGTGACTTCTAGGAAAGTAGTATTAACAATATCAACCATAGAATCAACCCATGAAGGTGCTCCCTCTAAAAGGGTGGGGTCTATCTAGATTAAGGTGGTTGACTCCATAGGAACTGGAGCCCTCCGATAGCCTAAGACAATTTGGGATCTTCACCCAATTCAAATTCTATTATCAAATTCATCTTTTCCTTATCTATGTCAGTGGGATCAACACGTTTTTTTTGGATTTAAACCTCTAAATTCTCCTCCTCTAGCAGGGAAGAGGTTTTCTGGTTTGGGGCAAGAACATCAATAGGGATCTGGATACCCTCGGTCTCCCTAGTTGGTCATATCCCTCTGCCATGTTCAACCCCGACTACGGGTGGTCCTTATTCTACAATAGAGAGAGCATGATCTGCAGACTCCTTGGAAACTACTGCATGATTAATTATTGGTTCTACAACAAAATTTTCACTTGATAAATGTTCAGAAAGATAAAAGCACTTGGTCTAAGAACCTGATAGGCAGATATGGTGGTTACTTGTAATCCCCTTTCTGATTCTTTTTTATAGTAAGGATACTTGTTGGTGTTTCTTGTTGTTTTATGGGGATGGCTACCATATGGGAATATCAAGTGGATCCGAAGGAGGGAATTCCCTGGTAGGATGTGAAATAAATACCTCCAAAGGTTCACCAACACCAGGAGAACCTTCTCTAGAAATCCCCACAACTGAAGGGACATGTTCCCTAGCTATTGTGCCCTCAGGGTGTATAATAGGGAAATAAATATCTCCTGAGACTCCTCAGGTCCTAGTGGAAGTAAAAGAAGATGGTTTAGAATATTCACAATGAAAGAAATTAAATTTAGGTTTAGTAAATAGAACCACATATCCTTCGATATCATTTTCTTACAAGAGTACCATCATCTATGTCAACCGGTCAGACCTGTAAAGTCTGTCTTTGGAAGCATGGAGACACCTTTACATCTCACTTAGGTATGAGGTTACTTTATATGGTTGTTATTAATTAGAAAAAAAATTTGGGGCAATGGCTTCCCTAAAACCCAACAAATCAATGTTCCCTCCTTGAAGTAGTTTATAAATATCTTCATCACAATCATTCACCCTCAAGTCATCCCAGAACCTCCAAGTGATTGGAAAATCAGTTGTAGTAGTGATGGATAGTGCTAGAGGATCGACCTGGGGAAGAGGAGAAAGTTTCATTTGTTACCATTTTTTCTTGGGTGCCTCTACATCCCTAGGACCCTCAGGAGCTAAATTCTTACGAGGATCTGGGTGTGAGAAAAGAGCTTCCCTTGTTCCAGCATAAAAATTAGCAATATCATCATCCTCTAAAGTGTGATCATCATCAACACCCTCTTCATCAATCTCTGATCGTAGCATGGAAAGTACTCAATGAGAGTATTTATAATGATTGTTCTAAGCATGGATTAGGGTTTTGAGGTCCTGAAGGTAACGATCTACCCTCTTAGGATCATCGTCATAATAAATGTTAGCAGGTGATGACATGTGACAAAGATTGGTAAGGTTAACAACCCTCTCTTATAAGAACTTCCACAAGGCATGAGGGGACTAATCACAAAAAGAATCATGATTCCTCAAAATATCTCATCGCTCCCCAGCCACTGGGAAATCAGCATCAGATGGTATCGGTGTTTGGTCCTCAGTAGTGGTCTTGAAAACTCATGAGGTCACACCCCAAGTTCTCAAGACCTTCCTTGGGGGAGAACCGAGAGGCTTCTGAAGGACCTTCCCTTATTAGGAATTTCCAATAGCTTCCTTTTTCTTCCCCTTCCCCTTAGCCTCATACGCCTTGGGGGTTGTAACAATGGGAACTAGATCTAACAAATGACCATCTGTATTTGATTGAACCCATGGTTTAGCATAAAATTTCGTAAGGAAGGGTAAATAACCCTCATAGTATGGGAGATTGAATTGCATTGAGTATCCTCCTAGGTAAACATCAACTACAACTACCTAGCTATCATAATATGTTTTTGATGATGTGCACTTTTCAGGGTAGGGGACCCATCATCTAAATGAAGTTAAACTAATTACCGCATCTATAAGGTCAATATACCTCACATATAAGTTCACTGTCAACACGGGAAACCAAAATACCTTGTATCAAAGAAAATAGGTACCCTTGGTTATACAAAGTATTCTAAATCAGCCTTCACAATGTTACCATTAAGGTAAGTTTAAGGATGATATATGAAGGTTCATGATAGTTGATTCAGACCATCAAATCATATTCATTTTTTTCAATCTGGACCTCCTTCTTATCATGGGAAACCCAACCTGATGGAATAACCCCACTGGTGCTTTGATGGTACAGTCAAAGAACAACATGTGGAATTGGTAAGGAATTGATAAATTTGTAGCCTCTTATATGGGATCTTATCCAGCCCCAGAGGATTTGGAAGGTCCAAGTCATCCAATGAGGTGGCCTTCTCTCGATAACCTAGCCTAGTAAGCGATAGATTTTTCCAAGACCAGAATGGCTAGGTTGATGCATTTTTCGGTGTCCATATGAGCCACCATGAAAAAGGTTGTGACTCTCATGCTGCCATAGTCTCACACTGGTAAAACCAACTACTAAAAAACATGGCCAAGAAAGCTTCCAACTGAAAAAGAGTTCCACATTAGGGAAAAGATCCCATCCCCATTCACAAAATTGTCCCTCCTCTAAGGTAGTCTAGTATAACCTTCTCATATTCAAGTTTACTTGGTTGGATAGAACCTGGTTCTGTGTACATCAAGCTCTGGCCCACTTTTATCAGAAAAGGAATGAATCCACTTTGAGAAGAAAATTTATTGCTTCAGGAAAGGGTTTAAGTTCTAAATGAGTTTCATTACTTGTTAAATGAGTGTTTTAGCCAAAGGAGGAGTCCTCTCCTCATTATCTCATGTGGAAGCGGGGGGTAAAATCTCATCATACAAATCCACAACAATAGGGACCCCTGAAATCAGTTGAACATCCTAGAGGCTAATTCCGACCTCCCAATGGACTAAATGAAAGGTACTAGTATTAAAAATCCACCTACTTAAAATCTCTGAAATGAGGGAACTGATCTGATGAGTGTAGTTCTGGGATATCAAGATAGCCTCATGTAGCCCCATAGTCTATAATTCAAATCAGAATTCTTCGTAGCTTTGACGAACCCAGAAAGGCCACCCCCAATCCAAACAAAATGAACCTCTGAATTGAAGGTCCTATTTTGATAACCATCCATGTTGTTCATTTTCTATCACCCTCCATGCAATACTCCGATAGAAATTAGTTGTTTTATGTAGCTTTCATTATGCCTCCTCCAAGGTCTAAGGGTCATAGTTCAATAAGGACCCAATAGCAGTATCCTTCAGTATGAATCATCATTTCAACGAGATAAGAGATTTAAGAATGGTGTTGTTAAATATACAAGTAGCATATTGGTTGGATCGACATGGCTATGGGATAGATGTGTTGTTAAGTAGACCAAATTCATAAACATGAATCCAATTTGAGATCAGAATCTCCCTTTCACCCACTGTATTAAGATTCACTAAGGATTTATGCAATGGGGAAATGGGTATTTTTTTCCTATAGAATCTACCATAGTCTTATGCATTTCATCAATAGATGAAAGAGGAATGATAGTGGAAGCACCAATGATAACAACATCATCAATAGTAGCCTTAGGAAGATCCATCTCATCTTATATTCAAAATACCATGAAAATGGTTCAGTCCAACAAAATAATTTCACAAAAGACCGAAATTTGACAAAGGACTACAATAAGTATTTATAGTAAGGATCTATGTAATGAAACTCAAAAACTTTTTACGGATGGAATTCCTCATGAACTAACAGTTGGCGAAACGCCCCGCAAGATGCTAGTCTGCAAAGCGATGTCCAAAAACCCAAATGCTTTGCGGACTAGGTGAATCGTGTACCGAGCCTCATTATGGGGTCATATGAAGTGAATAATTAAACATTTAATTTTGATTAGGAAATTTAAAGTTTAATACTTCGAATTGAGGTTTGGTCTGTGGATCATGAAAATCGTGGAGTAGGAAAACTGCGTAGTGTCTTACAACATTACAGTTCAAACTTATGTTTTAAATCTTCAAAGGTCAGTTTGTAGATTAAAAGGTCGGTTCACAGATGAGAGAAGCTGAGAAGAGTTTGCAATTTTTAGAATGTGAAGCATGGTTCATGGATGAAGGATTTCATGAAGAAACTATTATATAGAAGTAGGGAAATATGTGAGAACTTTACCAATCACTTTTCACTGATATTTTAGGTAAATGAAAAAATACCTAGGCCCTCTATATATAGGTGTGGTCCTCCCAAACTAGTCCATTTTCTACCACAAACTAGTTAAGTTCAAGACCGCTTTATGCATCAGAATAAGATCCTCTTCATCTCAAATGGAACCCTTTCTAAAGGGGGGAAATTTTAGGGTCTTGAAAAATCCTCAAATAGAAGTAAAATACTCAAACAAATTTTATGAAGTAATAATACATAGGTTCAATTGAAAATTTTAGAAGAATATTGAAGAAATTGAATTTGGAAAAGTACCAAAGTGGTCTACAAACTGATTTCTAGGAATGATATGTGGATGATATTTACCATGACTGAACGGTACGCAGACATCCCATTAAACACTAACATGTGATCCATTGGCCAGTGAACTAGGCTAGTCATGGAATAAATGAAGAAAAACATTGGTCTCCCATGAACCATGTTGTTTTCATAATGGAGGTGGAGATATTCTACCGGTGAACCATGACCTCGCGAAATGTGTCATTGGAAAAAACATGATGGAGAGGTATGACCCTAATCACCACCACCACAAAATCAGTTCGTAGACAAGGCAAGGCTAGCAGCATCCTGCGAACCGCGTTATTCGTGGGATTGAGGCGGTAATTTCTTTCACCACGAACCACAGGCCCAAAAAACACTATTAACCGAGTATTCCATGGGCTAAGAAATACCACCATAGGTTTTCTCAAAAGGTGTTGTGTGACCCATAGATATAGCCTCCTCATAACTCTATAAAAGGACTCTGAGGGGGCTAAGAAAAAAAAGCATATAGATGATCGGATTTTCTGAGAGCTTGGAGTTTACGAATGGAAGACTTTAAAGGAAAATGATTGATGAAGTACGAATCTGTTAATGGTTTCCAGTAGGTATAAGCATGATAAAAATCATAATTATAAGGAAGGATAAAAATATGTGAGAACTCTTGAACCTAATTGGTGAACAATGAACCATAATCCCATCATGGATGAACTTCCCATGAACTGCAGGACTTATGCCCCTTCTTCAATCCCACGTACCACATATCACATCGTTATGTGAATGAAACCCTGCCCCGCATAGCCATCCTCTACATGGATGGACTCCATCCTCACATACCACCATGGTATGTGGACATAACTCGAGGTCGCATACCACCTCGGTACATGGATGGCATCCAAGTCCGCGTACCACCTCGGTATTCCAATGACCCCTCCACCCGCATAGCAGTATGTCATATGAAGAGTACCCCACCCCACATGAACAAGCGGTACATGGAATGTGGCACCTTTGGGCTTTCAACCTTCCGGTCCCAATCATACCATTCAATTTTCATTCAATCTTTCAAATCCACTCCACTAACCAACCCATAGGCATTTGGCCAAATATTCTTCTAAAGCCATCGAACCTGTATGATAAAACCTTCTAAAGCATTAGTGCATCCTTTTGAGTTTACATACCCATGGTAAGCAGAGTCAAATGGGTAACCCTCATAAAGTTGTGGGCCCCTAGAATGTATTCAAGTATACATTCCCATAGTATCATGGGTCCTAACCTTAGAATACTCATGTGAACCTATTAGTTATAAGGATCAAGGGTAATCGCTAGATTTTCCATTCAAGGAGAAATAGTGACAAACCAAAGGGATCATGCCTATTTTCCCTTTGACAAGGATCAATTCTTCTACCATTTCCTCGAACTCATTTCGGGGAAATCCATCTAAGGTAAGCCCCTAACCTTTCCATAAGAGGTAGAAGTCCAGCTCCTCTTAGGCTTATCCCAAGACATGTCTAGATATATTTCCAAACATGAATATCATAGATATCAACACAAGAGAGTAATTTGGCACACTCAAAGCCTATCTCTCTCTCCCTTTAGGCTCTAGAACCATCAATCAGTAGATGAAGTGGGACGTGAAATCTATAAATCCACAACCTCCTCTTATTTCTCACACCGAGCATGACTCACATAGGCTTAGAGGTTTGTGGTGATCATGACATCTATATAACCCCAAAACATGGGCCTCATCCTAGGTTTAACCCCCAATAAAACCTCCAAATCATTATGATTTGAGATCCCCATCATGGTTCTAAAACATGGGCCTCCTCAAAGGTGTAAGCCCCTATAAAACCTAAAAATCATCATGAGTCTAGATCCTCATCATGGTTCCAAGAACATGGGCCTCATCCTAGTTGTAAGACCTAATCAATATTCCAAATCATCATTAGTTGAGATCCTCCTAATGCTTCCAAAACATGGGCCTCCTCCTAGGGGTAATCCCCAATCAAACCTCTAGAGCATCATGTGTTAAGATCATCCTCATGGTTCCAGTAACATGGGACACCTCCTAGGTTTAAGACCCAATAAAACCTCTGGATCATCATGATTATATATCCTTCTCATGGTTTCAGAAACATGAGCCTCCTCCTAGGTGTAAGCCCCAAACTAAATGAACTATGAGAACTCTAATTCATTCTCTAAACAGGATACGGACCGAGATCATGGGGATACCTTTCAAATGTTAAGCCCCAATCATGCCCCCCACAAATAGGGAATCTTTTATGGTATAATTCCCAAATTAAACCAAATTATGAGGGCTTTGATTCCTAACTAATAGTGATATATAGAAAGCCTCCCTGAGGTCTAAACCTAGAACCCAAATCACCCTAGTGTTCACTGGAACATATACCTAGTAGAACCATTTTGATACATGATATCAGGCCTCTCTTGATAATTATAAGCCACTTCAATGTATGTTCCACATGAAATATTGACTAGGAATCATCCACCTAGACGTCTTTTCCACACGACGCTAAGCTAAATGGATGGGTCCCGATCACATGACCTTAAAAGGTGATGTGTCTAGTTAAATGAAATTGAACTATGAGGGTTTTGATTCCTATAAGAAGGATATGTATGAATCTCATATTATGAGTTCGATCTCAATATTGAAGACACTTCTATCTTCCTTAGATGATGATAAACTCCATAGCGTCGCATCATAGGGATTAAACTAGAATTGTCACAATAATTCTCGACCCATGAGTATATATGGTTAATCTTGAAAGATAAGGGTAACCTGTGGACACATGCTTGGGAAAGAACCAAGGATTCAAGAAAATATAAATATTTCTTAAATATATAAGAGAGTCCATAAGTAGGCAATAATTCTCCCCAAAAGGGTGTGATGAGCCTAAAATCCCATCCTCTCGACAATTGGAGTCCTTAAGTGTCGTTGGCCAAATCTTTATCCAACGAGCGCCTGCATTTGGAAGGCAGGTCCATGAATCATGGATACAAAGGTCTTTGGGTGTTTCTGGTTCCAAGAATAAACCCATTGCATACCATCCGAGTGCATCGTACCAGATGTTAAATCCTTCATAATAATGGACAATGGGTCACTATCCATCGGTACATTTCATCGGCCCCTGGTATGATGTGAATCGAGATGAAATATATATAGATATCAATTATTATCTTTGATTAATTATATGTTTATTGATAAATTGTTTACACTTATTTTGTGTTCATTATTTGGGAAAAACATACAATTTTGGCATTAGAAAAATCTTATTTGATTCATCTATCACGTAGGCTCAATGAGTACCCAGTGATGTAATGGGTGAATTCTTGTGAGGTTAAAGGATTATTTTTTTAGTACATTCATGAAAAAATATATCTATTTTCATTATGTACACCATTGGTGCAACACTACTATGTTTATTCTTGTTCCCAACATGTGAAAATTGTTGTTTGTGTGTTTTTCTACAAAATTTCTATATATTTTTGGTGTGTTATTACTTCTGTAGGATTTTGTATTGTTTTATCTTGCTGTTTCCAATCAGATTTGGGTGATTCCTTGTAAAATTTAGGTGGTTCCATTCTAGTCCATTACATGATGATTTTAATATGCTTTTATTTATTTCTAAATGTTTTTTAAAATTATTTGTATAGGTGAAATGGTTTTTTATATGGTTTTGGTGTGATTTTGAGACATAAAATTGATTTTATCCTTTGGTAAATGGTTAGTTCCTCATGTGTGGGTTATTATTAATTAATTTATTGCACACTAATTGGATTTATATTATGTGTAAATGGGATGGAGAACTTGGGAACCCTATTACCTAGGTGGGTGCTAAGGACTAGTACATCGGTTGAGTTGGTAGAGTGATGAACCAATCTCCATTCCATAATGATAACTAAACAATTATGATGATTCTTTTGGGACCAGTAGAAATTTTTCATTGAACTATCTAGAATCTTGTGCATGATAATGGGTTATATGGTTTAATCACTAAGAATATGAGGATCCTAGGACCCTATTAACCAAGATTCTTGGGGATTACACAATGTTTTAAACTCTCTTTTAACTTTTTTTTATTTATACTTATATTTATCACCATTCTTAATAAAACAAAGATCATCTTCAATTTATATTGAATAAATTTTTTATTTTTAAACTAGCATGTTAATTTATCATTTAATGTCATTGCATGTAATCTTTGGTGGTATCTTACTGGGAAAGCGAGCTCACACCCTAAATATATACAGTGGGTATATGTAAATAATTTTTTGTTACATGGGTGAAATGGAAGGGCCTTCTATGATAATTAATTTGTTTTGCCCATTGGAAAACCCTTATTTGGTAGGTCTAATGGTAGTGGTGTGGTGGGTGTTGAACCACATTTCATGTGGAGGTTTTGTTTATCTAATTAATTCCCTCCCACATTTTTGTTATTTTTTATCATTTGTAAATGTAAAACGTTTAATGTAAAATTTCTTACACTACTTTTGAGGGGTTTTTTGATGTCAATATTAATTATATGTGATTTTGGTGTGTATTTTAGTATTTTAATCACGGTAAAATCATTCTCAAAGAAGTTACATGATGCCCATACACTATTTGGTATCTGGTAGGAATCAGGATCACCCTTCAATCCATGTCATAGGCTAGGTTGAGAGTTATACTAGATGACAGCCTGGGATGGTTCATAAAAAATGGTATTAATGGAATTTTTTTTCCTACTTTGTGGTCATGTTATTTGGATAGTCTAGATAGAAAAGAATTAGAACTGTTGGGGCTTAAGAATCCATTTGTGAGTGAGGTGTATGGAAAAAAAATCTCAAAATAGACCTTGTATCACTGTTGTATGTTGGGTTTTTTTACTCTTCCTTCATTTGTAGTTCATAGGATAAAAAATAGTCATGGAAACTATGGTAGGGTGGAGTGATTTATATTTTTTTATTTTTTTTGAGGTTTAAATTTTTATTCTTGAAAGTTTTCAAATTATTATATTTGGTGCTTTTATATGGTATAATGTATTAATAGTTTACCTAATGTTTTTTTTATTTTTGTATTATCATTCCTCACTAGAGACCTCTTGTGCATCCATGGGAAGTGGAAAGAGATATTTTTCCCTCTCTAGTTGACCAAATATTTGTTGAGGTGGTGGTTAGGGATGTCTGAGCCTTAGATTAGAGAGCAGGATTTGGCCCTAATGAGGCTAAGAAAAATGAACTAGGTTTGGAAATATATAGTTCCAAAGTGTTCTTAAAAATAAACCCCTTATTCTAGGGAAGAATTAACCCTCATCTAGGGGAATATTGGGTTGAGAATATTGTGAATATCTTTAGGTTCCTCAAGACTCTAAAAGTTGTCAAATTGAAGTGAACTAAAATTATATTGGAAAGGATAGTCGCAGGTGGTGGGAGTCAGTGGCTCAAGTATGGAATCATGAGAATATAGGATGAAAGGATTTTAAATATGAATTTAATGATCATTAACGCCTTGATACATTAGCTCTTGTTATGACCTGGAAGTTTATTGACCTCTATTAGAGAGAATGATCTATGGTGGAGTATTCTATTCAGTTTGCAAAGCTAGTCCCTCTCACTCCCAAGGTATTTACCAATGAAGAGGTGATGGCCCATAAATTTAAAATAGGGTTACATCCAGATATTCGATCATAGTTATTTTTTCTAGTTGAATAGTTATACCGATGTTGTTGATTGATATCTGAAGGTGGGGATTGATTGGGTAGGTAAATCTAGTTTTTAGGGAGCAGTTCTAACTACGGTCCTAGGGAGTTATATCACATCTAAGAATAATATGAAGCACAATTATCAAGATAATAAGGATGTTAGTAGCTCTGGATATCCCTCAAAACCACCTTTTCTAGTAACTATCAATATTGGTTCAGTCGTGTGCCATCATTATGGCACCCCTAGAAACATACGGACTACATGTTGAGCTCCATCCAAATAATTCCATTGATGTGGATGCATGGATCACTTGAAATTGTTTCATATAAATGTACCCCATCTCAAAGTGGTATTAGTTATTTAGTTTCTGGGGTACTAATATATTATTCTAAATAGTACAAAGTTGTAAGTTCTCAGTTTGGTGGTTGTGGTGGCATGGATGGATCCACTACTAGTAAGAGTTAGGTAGTGTTTTAAGTCAATGGTCACCCCCTAGCCCAGTCATAGATGTGGTACATTCATGCTATGGGTCAAAGTCTAGTGGAATGAGATGTGAGTCCTCTAATAGTTGGAGTTATTATTCTCATTTCATCATCCATGGCTATTTAATTATTCGATACAATTGATTCTAGTTTTTTCTTCTCTATTAGCCTTGTGGACTCACTGGAACTTTTTATGGAACTTATATTATATTCCATGGAGTTATTTATACCTATTATAAGGAATAGGGAACAATACTTTAGATGTCTATCTTGTGTTATGACCATGTAAGAGGTTAATATGGAATGTTACTTCTTTGTCATGGGAATTAAGCAATTTAATGTGACACTATAAATGGATTTGATGAAGTGACTTGAGGATCACATCAATTGTTTTCAACATCTAGTGACTTTCACAGCAACCGATGGGAGTACTCGGGTCTTCCATGGTGAATGGGATCTACGGTCAGGATCAGATAGAACTCCACATCTAGAGTTAGATAGCCTCACTTTCTAGGTATCTTATCTTATGATGGAAAATAATGATAAAGGTTATGAGGATGGGTTGCCTCGTGTAAGGGATGATTTTACAGTGTTATTTCCAAATAATTTTACAATTTTACCTCTGAAATAGGATGTGTAGCTTAGTATTGACTTTTCACAGGGGAGACAATCGATATCTCTCCCCTATTATCATTTATCCCCCCATTGAGATGAGGTAATTAAAGATAAAACTGTACAATTTATAATCCAAATGATTTATTCACCCCAATGTCTCTCCTTAGGATTCACCAATTATATTTTCTAAGATGGATGATGGATTTATCCAGTTCTACAATGAGTACAGGAAGATACAGAGAGAAACCATCAAGAATAAAAACCCCTTTTCCCCGTATTGATGACCAATTCAATTATCTCAAGGGGGGATGACAGTTTTCCAAGATTGGCATATTACCTAGGAATCATCTAGACAAAGTAATAGAATCCAACATTCCATAGATATATTTTAGAATAAGGCATAGACATTTTGTGTATTTTTTCATTTCATTCAGACTAACCAATGCACCTACATAATTTATGGCCCTTATAAAATGGGTGATTCATAAATACCTTAACACCTTTATTATAGTGATTGTGAATTCCATCCTAGTTTACTCCAGGATAGAAAAGGAGAATGTTCAGAATCTAAGGGTTTTCATGGGAACACATTGGGATCACTATCTTTATGTAAATATTTCTAACTTAAGCTTCTAGATTTAGACAGTCAGTTTTCCTATCAATGTGATTTCTAAACAAGGGGTTTTGGTTGATTTGGAGAAAATCATAGAAGCAATTTCATGGGAACATCTAAAGAATTTATTTAAGATTAGGAGATTATTAGGTATGTTATGACAATACATGTGGTTTTCCAGGTATTCTTCTCATCTTTCTTCACCCATGATGGCTCCCACCAAAAAAGGGGTGAATTTTTTCTAGAGTTCAGAGTTTCAGATGAGCTTTGAAGAGCTCAAGCATGGGTTAACCACTACCCCCATCTGGATTTTCCTGAGGTTGGAAATGGGTATGTGGTATGTCCTGACACTTTATATATGGTTTTGTATTTTCTTCTTATTCAATATGACCATGTAGTGGCATATCACTAACGCTAACTCCAGCCACATGAAAATAATTACCCCACCCTTGACCTTGAGTGGGTGGCTGGGATTTATTCACTAAAATCATGGCATCACGGCCTTTTTGGGGAGAAATTATTAGTATAATCAGATCAAAAAATCATGGCCAATATTTTCTCCCCAAAGGATCTGAATCTGTGGTAGTGATGATGGTTTAAGTACCATTAGGGTTTTATCTTTGATATTGCCTATACCCCAGGAAAAGATAATGTGGTAGCTAATTCTTTAAGCGGAAACATTTTTACCCAAACATTGAAGGAGTCCAGTGATGATTGGAATCTTATGAGACCATTTTCATAGATGCATATGAAAGATAAGGAGTATAGTGGAGGCATATTCTTAGCAATAATTCAGTTGATTCCCTTCTTCATGAACTGATTCAAGAAGAAATTCCTAAATATGAGCTATCACATTTCTCTTTGATATTATTAAATGGTGGGGAGGAGCCTAATGGATGGTCAATGTCTTATTAGAGAATTATTTCCTTCAAGGTACATATGATATACTGCTTTCCCTGTAAAATATGGTGATATAGGATGGTCAACAATCCTAGTGAAACATGCCTCATTGAGATAAAAAAATTTATCATGCACGTCATTGGTTATGGTATCCATCTATGATACATGTCATAGTTAACTTTATATCTAGATAATATAATGTTTAGTAGATTAATGATAAGAAAAAAAGACACTCAGATCCACTTTAGCATCCAATGGCCTGAAGGCCTTCATTTTTTATTGATTTTGATAATCCACCTTTCAAGGGGTGAGGTGGAACCCTTACCAGGCCCATAGGCAAAATTATTACATGGAGAGTAGGCTTTAGAAGAATTCAATTCCCGTAGGCTTAAAACGTTATACACAACCCAGACTAAATACATAGAACTTCTCCTCCTCAGCATCTTCATCATGAAATAAGCTCTCTAGCTTCGCATGATTGTTCGGCTAGGCTTTCCCATGCATGCACAGGTTTGTCCCGATGGCAGGTGTCATACCCTCTCATTCTTGCAATCTGTTTAGCTTCTACTATGGTGAAATCTCTTTGCTTCTCCTCCTTCTGAAGTTTTTCATTGAAGATTGTCTGGTTGTATCTGCACTTAAGGTGTCTCTAAGGCCTTGAGGTGGCCCGAAGGCCGTACTGACCTGAAGGCCTGGGTGGACCGAAGGGCTTAAAGGACTCGAGGACCAAATCGGTGGCCTGAAGGACCAAATGGGGGAATATTCTCAGATGCTACAGTGCCAAACAGTGTCTGCGATAGTCCCACTACGGTACCTTCTACAGTTCTTCATAGTTACTGCTACAGTACCTTCTACAATACTACTACAGTTCCTACTACAGTACCCGGAAATTGTCCTCTGCCTGGATTTGATCCCGGGTATCTTGGATTCACTAAAGTAGTCCTCACCAACTGGGATGAGGCTCATGTGCACCACTTTAGCAACTCTATATTCCTACATAGAAGTGGGATTAGGTCTCTATGGATTTCATTATTGGGTTTCTTCATACACCCTACGGAAGGAATATGATTTGGTTGGGTTGTGATCATCTGGACAAATATTCTTATTTAATCCTAATAAAGGACTCTATTAAGGTGGAATAACTAGGCATGTTGAATGTTTATGAGATTTTTAGTCTAGATTTTGTTCCATCATCTATAATTTCTAACATAGACCCTCATTTTACCTCTTGATCCAAGTAATTCCTTTAAAAGTCAATGAGATCATAGATCAAGCATAGTATGGAATACCATCCTTAAATGGATAATCAATGAGAATGGGAAAAATCAAAATTTGGAGGGAATACTATATGTGTGTGTGATGGACTTTGGAGGTTCATGGGATAACCATCTTGGGTTTCTGGAGTTTTCATATAATAATTGTTACAGATCCTCAAATAGGATGGATCCATTTGAAGTGCTTTATGTCCATCCAGGTCAGTTCACATTTTTTTGGATGGAAGTGTGTGATAATTAATTGTGGTAGTCGATCCTTATTCTGGAGATTCCTGGTAAGGTTCAAGTGATCATAAAGTGGTTACTAACAGCATAAAACCACCATAAGACATGTTTCTGTTATCGATATCAGATTTGGAGTTCTCAGTAGGTGACCATTTTTTCTTAAAGGTAACACCTCATCTAGGTCCGGATATTCTTAGCAAGTAAGGGAAGCACTCACCAAGTTATGTCATACCTTTTGAGATTACCAATAGGATCATTAAGGGGTAATACCACTTGGCTTTATCTTCCTAGTTCACTTTTATTCATGAATTTTTTCATGTATCTCAAATGAAGAAATAAAATCTTAACCCATATCATATGTTGAATTATGAATATCTTGAGCTAGAATTTGATATTTTAATGATCGAACAAACCATGCATAACATGGATTTCTAGGTAAAAGTGCATGAGAAAAATTATATTCTATAAATTCAGGTCCTTTTGCGGCATGAAAATGATGACAATGAGATGTGGGAATGAAATTCTTTGATAGAGGAACATTATCCTCATTTATTCTCAAATTAGGCTATTTTTTGAATTTCTGAGGGTCAAAAGTTTTCATGGTGGGAAGAATTGACAAACATGTGGTGTTATTTTAAATTATTTTTCTTTTATTTTTTTCATACTTGTCTTCCATATCTTTCTTTATAATTTTCCATGTAAAATGTCAGTTTTTGGGTGGACAAAAGGAGGCACATGGTTGTACATGGTTAGGGTAAATCTTTCATCATCCCAGTGAAAACTATTTGTCCCATAAAGTGTAATTGTCTAGGATTAATGGATAGGTTCATAGTCATGTACCCCTCTAGGTAAACCATGAGACCCACCCTTCCTCTTGTACAGAGGTTCTATATGGTTGGTGCGCAAAATGTAGTATGGTGTGACCAAACTATCTTTCCTGCAATATTCTTAAATTTTTTGAAATAAAAATTATACCTATCTTTGATTTTAACCCTCTAACCCCTCTCTCTCACAATATTCAACCCCCCCCCCATCCCTAGGCATATGTTCCATCTCCCTCCACACTGTTTTTCCCTAGTTGTTTTGCTAGTTTTGAGCTCGAGTCTCTAAGAAACTCCAAGTAAGATTCTTCCTTATTTTTCTTCCATTTACATGGTCTCTCCTCTCTTCCTTATTGGTTTATCATTTCTCCAGTAATGAAACTAATCTAAAATTGGTTCAATACCATTTCTTTTTGTTAAATATTTATTATTTTAGTGTGTTATTGATTATATTGGGTTTATAATTATTTCATCAAACAGTTTCCAACCAGATTTGGGTAATTCCAAGTAAATAGTATGTGGGTATATGTTATTCCATTACTTGATGATTTTAATATGATTTTATTTATTAATAAAAGTGTTTCAAAATTGTGTTTCTAGGTTCAAATTGTGTTTTATATGTTTTTGGTGTTAGTTTAATGCATAAAAGTGATTTTACCCTTTTGTAAACGGTTGGTTCCTCATGTATTTGTTATGGTTAACGAATTTATGATACACCAAGGGGTTTTATAAGATTTGGGAATGGTATAGAGTACTTGGGAACACTATTACCAAGGTTAGTGATAAGGAAACATGAACCAATTGATTTAGAAGGGAGATAACCCAGGATCCTTGATAGGATTACTCTATGACACTAACTAAATAATTATGATGATGCTTTGGAGACCTATAGAACTTTGTCATCGACAAATATAGTGACTCATGCATAAGAAAATATTATATGGTTCGATAATTGAGAGTATGAGGATCCAAATAACCCATTGACTGACCTGCTTAGGGATTACCCAAAGTGCTTAAACTATATTTTCATAAGTTTTCAGTTATCCTTACATTGTTCACTTTTATTATTAGAATAAATCTTGTTTTCAATTTAAATTATTTAACATCCTTATTTTTAAACTAGAATGTTAATTTTTATTTCATTATCATTTCATGGAATATTTAGTGGTATAATAATGGTAAAGTGATCTTACATGATACATATACCCAGTGGTTGTATATTGATCTTGTTTTTTATAACACATATAAACTCAGAGAATTCTGTGGGAATTAAAAATGGCGACCAAGTAGTAGACCCTTCTTTGGAAGGTGTGGTGGTGGTGGAATAGTGGGTTTGGAACCACATGTCATGAAGGGTATTTGTAACACCCTGACCCTAGTTACCTAGAGTCGGAGAATTATTACATAACATTGGCATGATCACAAGAGATCAAGTCTCGAAAGACTGATTAGTTTAGTAGCCTTGGAAGTAATAGAAACATACATAAGTTTTACATTACATCATGAAAAACAACAATAACATTTTTCCCCTCTGAACACACTTATATCCCTTAGCCCATCCATGCAGTTCAACCTTAAAATACTTCTTCACATCCTGGGAAAAATAAAACATAGAAAGTGGTGAGCTTAGATGCTTAGAAAAAATAACAATATAGGAGAAACTTTCATAAATATGCTTAAACATTTAAGTAAATTTATAATACTAAAACATAATACTTTTAAACTAAAACTTCAGCATAGTATGGAAAATATAAATTGAATAATTCCATTTACTTATTCATGTGGATAATCTATTATTCGAATTATCACATGAAATATCAATATCCAATTTCATAATGATGGAATGCATAATGTCGGAAATCATAACCACATAGTCAAGGCCTCATGCCAAGAATACAAATAATATTTTGTCAAGGCCTTGTGCCAAGACACTAGTTTGTCTCATGGGACCCACTGATGCATCGAGGATCTATAGCGGGCTCTACCTGTAACTTATTAAGTCCAAATAATTCCTCATATGAAAAGGTTTAAACATAACATAAACATTCATATTAAAAATAGCATACTAAATGTCAATACATTATCCATAAACCATGAATGGTATAAAAATAACACATACACAGTAAAACATATTACAAAATCTTCAATAGAAAATGGAAGATTTTTATCAAAATAAATCAACTTCAAACAAGTTTAAAATTCATCAAAGGATGGTAACATAGATGAAATGAAAACTATTTGAAAGAAATACCTCTTTATATTACAAAATCATTTAAAAATTACATAATTATAAAATAAAAAAGTTATTTTGAGAATATTATTATAAGATTGTAAGGATATATTTGAAGGTGTTATAATGGCGGAAAATAGTCACACCCGCCGTATAAGTTAAGAAAAACATTCTTTCTACAATTTTGTCGAAATGGTCATAAAGGACCTTGTTTGGAAAATAAAGAAAAGATTACTTTATAAACATATTATAAAAATTAAAACAAGGGTATAAATGACTTTAACCCATAGTATAGGAAATAGTAATAATGTTTTGAAACGCATTATTTAGAAACAAGGATGTAGATGATAAAGAGGTCCCAGTAGATACTCAAGTATAAACAACCTTGGATAATGAAGAGATTGTAGAATTAACCCTTAAGTTGTACTTTTCATTGGTCAATGGTAAGTTAACCTATTGTATAATAGTTAAATAATTGTTATTAAATTATACAAGAACCACATATATAAATATGATATCATATATGATCTTCTAATATTTCTTTATTAATAATATTTCAGTAGTATCATCGTTTCAGGTGTTAACTAATTCATTTTCCTTTATATGTTTTGTTATGTAAGTCATGTTGGTTATGGATAAGATGTATTTGATTCATATCACAAATGATATTATGTTATTAAAAATTATTTTTTAATCATAAAATGATATTTATTCTTTAATGGTTACGATGGGGAATGAATCTCATCGCGTTCGTGGAGATGGTAATCTGTACGTACGCACGGGTGACAATACCATTCTATTGATGGTGGAATTGTATGTAATTGTATGGTATATCATATATAAAGAATCATTAACGTGTTATATTTATTATTTACATAAATTATACTTATTATTATACCCATCCAAATAATGAAGTGTTTGAATACCAAACTACCCCACAACGTGGAGACAGTAAGCCGTACGTACGCACATACGGTGACTTGTCATTCCTAGAATGGATAGAATAATGAATATGGTTGTACCATATTTATAATAACATCACAGTATGTATAAGGTACTGGAGTTACTATTTTGGTATGGAAACAATAAAAAAATGTGGAAGTGGAAGAAGAAAAGAACTTGAAAAAGGTGGTGAAATTATTTCCACTTCTTCGGGTGTTTCCTTTGAAGTTGATCAAAAGGGATTCTTAGGTTGGATTTATGATCAAAGTAAGGCCTCTAGGTCAAAGTGAGGGTAGTTGGGAGGATATTTTAGTAGGTGTAGGCAGATCCAAATGGCTTTGTAGGTGTGATTTTGAGAGAAGGGGAAGTACCCTTTTATAAGAGAGGTGAGGGTCACATTAGGAAAAGTTGAAATATTATTTTATTATACAATCATATTTGGTTTATAATGGATCCAAAATGCTTTATTTAAAGGATAAGGTTGGGATGGGTCCAAAACCTCTCAACCAATAGGTTTTATACTTGTTTAGTTCACCATATTAACCTTATCTTTTATATTTAACTCTTGGTTAAATAGTTTATCATTTACCATGTCTCCTTGTATTTTTATATTATATGGCCAATAAAAATACTGTAAAATGCCAAGATAACCCTAATTAGTTAATTATTGACATATCTATTATGATTTAAGTGCTTCGTCCGAACCTTATATTTTTAGGACTATTATATCATTTAATAATATAGTTTTTTTTAACTCGTTTATATCAATTTTGACACTATTTGGTATCTGATTTCTGTTAAAGTCATAACAACATTATTTCTTCAAAAATATTAATTTAATAAAACATAAAATGTCATATTAACCTATAAAATTATTTTAATTCATCAAAAGTCTCAATTTACATTTATTTGGATATTTATAATATCAATTATTTTAATCTTTCATTAATAAGGTAATTACTACATCATCATTGTGTCATAAATAAATTTAATTATTTAATTTATAAAAACTATAAATAAAATACCATTATGTAGGAAACATTGAATTTAACACTTTTAACTCTTCTTTAAATAAAATAATAATAAATGTCCTAATATAATCCAAGTGGACCAAAAGGATCATATTTTATTACTAAGGTTGTTTTTGTTCGAAATACACTTATCCAATAGAATTAGTACATGTGTTAGGGTAATAATAATATCATTTTTACATTTAATTACCCTATTTACTTTTAACCGTGGTAAATAAAAGTCAAAAGTTACTATTCATAAAAAATTATTTTCAGATTATTGAACCACATTTTAAATAATGATATCAACCGTTTCTCTTGGAGTTTTGAAATTCAATTCACAGAAGTAGTAAAATCATGTTTTATGCAAATTTGATAACGTGCCTAGAATATGGGTAAAAGACGGTAAAAATTCAATAAAATTTTATATATATTATTTTATTATAAAATGACTCTAATGAATTACATTGAACTAATATAGGTACTATGTATCTATTTTTAAATAAAATAAAATAAATAATTATTTAAATAAAAAGTCATTTTTAAACAATAATGCAATGTTTTCACTATTCATCAAAAATTGAAAGTTTTCAGAAAAATACCAAAACTTTAATCTAAGAAAATTTTGATATTTCAAATCCAAAATTGAAGTCCATTTTGAAAAATAAAATTTACAAAGTTTCAGAAAATGGGTATTACTATTCATAATGGCTAGTTTGATTGGTCGTGGTGTGCTAAAACTCGAAGTTGCGTACAACACAAGCTATTATATTATTCAAAGGGAAACATATCGTGGAAGCTTGGGATGTTACATTCTCCCCTCATTCAAATAATCTAATCCTCTAAATTTCTAGAATACTACTTCTTAAAAATATTTAGGTTCTTCTTCATCATAGTTTCCTCGGGTTCCCATGTTGCATCTTCCATCTTATGATTTCTCCAAAGAACTTTTACCAGACGAGTCGTCTGGTTTCTCAACACTTGTTCTCATGTATCACGAATCTTAACAGGCTCTTCACAATAAGACAAATCAGGTTCTAGTTCAATTTCCTCATAGGTGAGTATATGCATTGGGTTAGGCATGTATTTTCTCAACAATGATATGTGGAACACATCATGAACTTTGGAGAGACTTGGCGGAATTTCCAAACGATAAGCTATAACTCCAATTCATGCTAGAATTTCGAAAGGTCTGATGTACCTAGGACTTAATATACCCTTCTTACCAAATTGTATAACACCCTTCCATAGAGATACCTTCAAGAAAACATGATCACCTACTTAAAATTCCAAATCCTTCCCTCGGTTATCGGCATAGATCTTTTAACTACATTAAGTTTATTTGATGTGGGTTTGGATAACCTTTACATTTTCTATTGTTTCCTCAACAAGTTATGGACCTATGAGTTTTCTTTCACCAACATCATCCCAACAAGTTGGTGTGCGACATCTCCTTCCATATAAAGCTTCATATGGTTCTATCTGAATACTTGAATGGAAGCTATTGTTATAGGAAAATTCTACCAGAGGTAAATATTTATCCCACATACCTTGAAAGTCAAGTGAGAAAGATCTCAACAAGGCTTCTAAGGTTTTAATAGTCTGTTATGATTATCCATCAGTTTGAGGGTGGTAGGCAGTGCTCAAACGAAGTTCAGTATCCAGGGCCTTCTGAAGGCTTTTCTAGAATCTTGATGTAAAATGGGGATCACAATCAGAAACAATCGATAGGGGTACACCATGAAGTCTTAAAAACATTAATATATAGTCTTTCTAAACATTCAAGTGTTTAATATTCTCTTATAGCAATAAAATGTGTTGACTTGGTAAGACGGTCAACAATGACCCATATTGCACCATTCCTTCTAGGAGTCTTTGGTAGTCCCATGACAATGTTCATCGTAATTCATCACATTTCCACTTAGGTATTGGAATAGGTTTCATGAATCCTCTAGGATGTTGTCTTCTAGCATTCACCTATTGACAACCCATACATCTTGACACATAATCAGCAATCTCCCTCTTCATGTTGTCCCACCAAAAATGTTCCTTCAAATCACTATACATCTTAGTGCTACCATGGTGTATAGATAAATTGGAGCTATGAGAATCATCCAAGAATTCCCTTTTAAGATCAGGTATATCAGGAACACAAGGTCTCTTCCTAAATTTTAAAATTCCATCTTCATATACGAATTCAATCAATCTCCATCATTCACAGCATTAATTTTCTTTTGAAACTTCTCATCATCAGTCTGAGAAATTTTTACCCTTTCTAGTAAAGATGGTTTGGCAACCATTGGGAAAAGTACTGATGTTCCACCTTCCATGATTATTTCCATATCTATTTTTACTATATCCATGAACATATGATCCTTTTAAACTCTCATCTTGTTCAAAACACCATTATCCTTTCTTCTCAAAGAATCTTCAACCTTATTTTCCTTCCTCGGGGGGTAGTGTATAGTGGAATCATAATCCTTGAGTAGTTCGAGTCATCTCCTTTTCCTCGTGTTGATTTCTTTTTGTGGGAAAATATATCTCAAACTCTTGTGATCGGTATATATCTCACATTTTTCACCATAGAGATAGTATATCTGTATCTTCAAAGAAAATATTACAGCTGATAACTCACGATCATGAGTGGGATAGTTTTGTTCATTAATTTTTAGTTGTTGTGATGCATAGGTAATAACTCTACCATTCTGCATAAGGAAACAACCAATTCCTTTCTTTGAAGAATCACTATAAATAACAAACCCATCATTCCCTGATGGTAGAGTCAAGATAGAAGCATTGACTAATCTTCTCTTCAATTCTTCAAAACATTCTTCACACTATTTTTTCCAAAAAAATTAACCCCTTCACGTGTGAGATTGGTTAATGGGTTTGCCGATCAAGAAATATTCTAGAGGAAATGCCGATAATAACCTGTTAAACCAATAAAACTATGTACCTCAGTTATACTTGTCAGTTCTGGCCATTCTTGTATTTCTATTATCTTAGAAGGATCAAAAAATATTCCATCCTTAGAGACAATATAACCAAAAAATAAATTTCTTGAATCTAGAATTCACACTTGCTAAAATTCCCATATAATTCATTTCTTCTGAGGGTTTTTAGAATAGTGTGAAAGTGATTTTCATGATCTTCATAGATTTTTTAGTATACTAATATATCATCAATAAATACTATGAAAAATTAATCAAGATATTCCTTGAAAAAACCATTCATTAGATCCATGAAAACAGAGGGTGAATTAGTGCACTATAAATAAAATGGCTTATACCAACAGAAATTTATTGACAGATAATATATCTATTGGTAAAAATGAGCATTTCCAACAGATATTATTTTTAATTTGTATTAATTTTTAATACAAACACTTACTTTTACCAATAGATATATCTATTGGTATTGGTTTTTTAAAACCAACATATCATTTACCAACAGTTGAATTTATTACTTTAACATACTAATACCAACATTTTTTTACTAACACATGAATCTATTATTAATAATGACTATTACAAAAAAATATTCTGCTGTCAATACAAAATGTTACAATAAACCATACAGTATCAAAAAAATATTTTTTCCTATAATACATTAAGAAAAACATAATGTGCATATATATATATATTATTTTTATGACCAAAGTAATTTTTTTCTTGGTGTTTTATTAAAAAAAATATTATAATTGATTTCAGTTTTCTACTCTTTTGAAATATTATATGATTTTATATTTTTCAATATATTTTATTCAATTTTCTTTAACTATTAATAGTTTTAATATTTTTCAATATTATTGATTTAATAAATATTAAAATAATTTTTATTAAAAAACACAACCATAATCCCGCGATCCTCATGTCTTCCTTGCACCAATACCCCGCCGCCCCACTTCGCCTCTCGCCGCCACCCTGCCTCGCCTCCCAACGCCCCACCTCCCACCACCCCGCCTCACCTACACCTCTCCGCCTTGCCTCCCGCATCACCTCCCGCTTCTCTGCCTCGCCTCTCATCACCATCGTATCCCTCAATCTTCATATCTTCCTTGAGCCTCCATTCTCCCCACTTATTTGTTTCCCGCCACCTCCACACCGGCGATCTCTTTATGCACTCAAAAACCAGGTTCATCCTTGTTCTCCCCAATAAAGGGTCTCCCTCCCTGGGATTTTCACTTCTTTTTTGGTTCTCTCTTTGCTCGCGTTCGGTGATGTGTTCTTCTTCTTGACTATGATGATGTGTAGGGTCGGTCTTGTATTGTGATTTCAGTGTTGTTTAGGTTTCTGTTGGTAATTTATTTGTAGGGTTTATTCCCCATCATTTTGGATCGACCCTAAGCAGGATTTGATCTTCCCTTTTTTGTTTCCCTTTAGGGTATGTCAATTTACGCTTCAACCAGCTTTGACCCCCTATCATTAAGGGTGGATTCAGGTGTCATCTTTGGTGGTCCAATTAGGTATTGAAGATGGATCTCCAAGACCAGGGTAGTGTTGGTATGTCCATCTTGATTCAATGGGCATATTATGCTTCTTTATGCTCATTCTCCCTGCCAGCGAAGGGTGGTCAGGTCTTTGCTATTCTTTTGTTTTGTGCCTTGTATTTGGAGGGTGGATGTGATAAAGTTGTTATTGGTTGTATGTTCTTTTTTTTTCAAATGGTTGTAGAACGATCTAATTCGGAGTGGTCATATCCTTATTTTGGGTTCTTATTTTATGGTTCACATGTTTTTTGAGTAAAAAGAATACACTAAAAAAATTAATATGGAAGTGATTATAGGATGGATTTGTATTCTCTGGCAGTTCATTGCATGGTGAGGAACATGTGTTTAGCACGATATTGATGTAAAACAAGGTGGATATCCTCTAGTTGTCATAGAAAATGGAAATCTTAATAGTGATTCAGATTTTTATGTTTCATACTTTTTTATTTCATTCCAATTTCATTTTTTGTTTCCATGGTTTTATTCGTGTTCATTCCTTTATTTTTGGTTATGTTATGATTTCTCATTCTTATTAAATATAGAACTTTATGGTGAAGCATTGGGGCTGATGACATCTTGTTCTCTGTAGTTGTCTGATGAGAAGATCAGGATGGGAACACCATTGTTCTCTAGTTATATTTTATTTTTTAGTAATTTTTTTGTGGGATATTTTTATCTCATTTGTGAGTGTGCTTTTAGGAATTAGGTGTTGTTTGCACAGTTCATCGGAGGTGGTCATTAAAGTGGTGTAGATGCTAGAGGAGGGTTAGTTTGATGTCCTTCTGATGACAGGTATGTAAGGATGATAGAGGATGTCCTATATGATTTTATTCATGGGGTTTTTTTATGATTCTTTCATAGTGTTATGGTTTCCTAGAATTGGAAACATTAAGGCTCTTATTCACTGCACTCTCCTGGTAAGCACTGCATTATTCAATCCTAGCATACAATTTTTATTTTCTATCTATTCTTTAACAGATTTTTCTTTGCAAGCATCCCATGTATTTTGTGCCTTCTGGTTATAAGAATCCCTTATCTTGTGTTCATTCATGTCAGCAATGACACCCATACTGACACTCATACGCCAGTATTTTCCAATCCATGAATTTTCAATTTATTAATTATTTACTTGTAGATAATTCATAGTCCTAATCACATTATCACCACATCATTGTTATAGGGATCTGGGTAATGATTCAAAAGAAATAGCAGATTCTTTATAGGGTCCATTATCAATGCCTTAAATAGACGATCTCTTCTACTTCAAAGAGGAATACACGGTAATTGTAGTAACACTATCACCAGGTATCAACATTGGATTCTTGAGAATGTTTATTATTAGGGTATAAAAATACGAAAATTCATGTAAAATTTAATTATAAAATCATTTATAACACCCATTAGAATGGTGAAAGCTTTTAGCTCTGAATGCTCCATGATGAAAGAAAAAACAAGCCACTTATCCACTTGACCTAAAAAATACCAGCTTTTGTTCCCACATATGATTCATGATGTACATTGGGTATATTTTGAAAATAATTTCCACAAGCCTTCAGTACCTTGTTGTCTTCTTTTCTAAATCATATGACGGCACTCACTCGAGATTTTCTTAAGTAATGGCATGCCAAATCACTCAACCCTCTCTCTTTTATAGCAAAATCAGGTTTAAAAATTTCGATCTGTATGTCAAGATTCTCAATGTACTTTTAATTTTTCATACACCCTAAGCATCTTCTCTCACAAACTCCACATTTTTTTAGTTCTCCAAATTCTTGTAATGTAGATGAAAATGAAGAAGAAAGATGCAGGGGTTCACAACCCTTTTATCATTTTTTCATGAGTAAAAAAGTCTTTTATCATTTTTTATGAGGGTAGCAAAGTATTTTTTGAACATTACAACTTTAATAATCTTTAAATCATATAATTGAAATCTATAATTTTTCAAACTTTATATACATAATGTAAAGCTCTTGGAAACCTTGAAGAAGGTCCATTCCAGCTTTTTTCATAGCCTTGAGTGCTAAATCTGATATGAGATCGGTGAATTGGCTAGTAAATTTTGTACTAATGAAAATATTTCCCAATCCAATCATTATAACATGAGCATTCACATTGACATGCATCGTAAAAATAAAATGTTTTATTAAAAAAAAATCAATGTGCCCAGTAATGATAATAACACAGGATTGATTTCGATTATTACTTTTTTTGTTACTTGAATATTCCTCTACCTCTTGTAGAAAAAAATAAATTTGTCAGAGTTTTTAACATGGACATGTGGTATTCTATTGATTCTTTGATAATGTGTATCATGAAGATCCGGATGGTGTTACTTCATTCATAGTTGGTCATATAATGTGGGGATTAGTGAGGACCAATTTTTTTGCTAATATATTGATTCCTCATTATTATTTTAGTGTTCTCACTAACATATTAATTCCCATCACCTCTTTATAGTGCCTTGGTTTGAAATATGGATTCTGTTTTAGTGTTATCACTGACAATATATTGATACCTTGTTCATTCATGCAATCTATACCTCACCAGGGTGTGCAATCTAAGTAGAATCTAGGTGTGTTTCATAGTTTGTGTGAAATCTAGAATCTATGTACTATTTGTGAAATCTGGAATTTTCATTATAGGGAGAGCGTGAGCATCGAAGGCCAGGAACACATGGTCTGGCCTATGGTTTAACATTACCAGCTTCATAAGGGGGGGTATGAGGCCATGAGGAATAGGCTGGATGTCCGGCCCATAGGATGATACTTGTTGAACATGTACCTGTACAGTTTATTAGATGGATGAATTAGTATTGAAAAACATTATTCAACTAGAAGGTAATGGGAAAATCTGCCCATGAAAAATAAGATACATTTACCTCTCTTTCTCATAATTAATCAATTACCCTACTATAGAGAACCATTAGAAATCTGAAATGTGCACTAGTTAAATTCGATGAGAGTAATTAGAAAGTATTCTGTAATTATTAGGTAGAGGGAATATTTCTATACCTGTGCATATTTTTATTTGTTATAAATACAATTCGAATTGATGTCTATGAAATCTACCCCCTCACATATTTTTTATCTGGGTTTCTTAGTGTTCCACTTTGCAACATAGTCTGGCTTCCACCTAGATTTCACCCATGGCCTATGTGTGAAATCATGAATTTGGGATCTATTTTAGAGTTCTCATTTCTTTCTCTTTAGAATCTGGTATCTATTTTAGTTTTCTCATCATTATTGTTGATATGGAATCTGAATAATATAGTGATTTTTAGTAGAGTGGGCATTCATATTCAAGTTCCATTTGAATGGATTATCTAGGTTCATGTACTAATGAGTGTTGTGACCCATCATTGTAAGTATTATTTTCTATTCCTTGATTCTCAAGTTCTTTTTTGGAATTCTAGTTGCAAGGTGTACAGGTACTTTTCATTTTATTTGAGGGTGGGTAGCCCATGTAACTTGTAGAATCTAACCAGTAATCTACTTCCTCAACCCAAGAAATTTTAGTTTTTTTATTGTCCTTCATTATTTTATGGATGTGTCTTTGTATCATGGTTTGATATTCTAATGTGTTTTTCCTACCGTTGATTTATTCATAGTTTTGAAGTAGTCACATTTAGGTACACATTCCTTTATAAATCATTAAATTGTTTCTTTTTTATCTTTGATCAATATGGTTTATGGAATTAGCATGGAAATTATATGACAAATTAGTAAGATAGAATAAAACCGAGTAAGTAAAATAGCCTTGATAATAATAGGATTTAGGAGAACAAAGTAGCATATGAGGAAGAAGGTCCCCCCAGGGGGTAAAAGAGGTTGTTCATTATATTAATAATAGAGGGTAATCAAATTTAGTTACCTATAATCTCAGTGGAATACTCCAGTATCATCCCATGAAACATATTCAACAATTTTATTGATGGGGACCTATGTATGTTGTGCTCTTGAGGTTTTTATTTGGAGTCACATGACCAATTCCTTGAGTTTTTCAGTATTTTTTTTGTTCACAATTGAGAATATTTGTACTATAAATCTAACAATGTAGGAGTCACCACTCATTCCCCTCTTTTTCCTCCACACTCAAAATGATACCCAATCACAAATCCAATATGGCATTCCATTGGTTTGTTTTTTTTCTTCAAATTATTTTAAATTATTAATTATTTTTTCCTCTGTTATCCTACATGTTCTATATTTTTTCCTTGATCCATATTTTTTCTTGACATTTAGTATATTTTACTACCACTATATTCTTGTCCCCTTGTTTCCCTCTTCTACTTTTTTGTTTCCTACTTTTTCCCTACTCCAAATTTTGCTTCTTGTATTTTATTTTATTCTTGTTTTTTAGCCTTTCTACTTGTATTTCTTGTCAGATTTTTTGTTTCATTTTATGTTATGCTTCTTATTTTAATGAATTCTTGGTTAGATAAAAGGATGTATTTGAATTTTTATTTCCATATTGTGTACGTACTCTCTTTGTTGAAAGTCAAAAGGAAGTTCAACACAGTTGTAGGAAGTTCAACACAATTGTTTATTCCTTATTGTGCAGGTACTACCTTTATCCTTATGGTGTAATCTATTTCTATAAAATGTATTTGTAACTCCCTTAAATCCATATGAGTTCTTTGTTAATCTATTTGTTCACCTATTTTTTCATAGGCTGGTCCTACTATGGACGCAGTTGGGGCTGGAGCAGGCATAAACTAGAGCCAACAAAGATCGGTAGGAGATGGAGCTGGAGCTGGCATAGAATGGAGCTGGCATGGATGGGGCTTGAGTTGGATGAGCTGAAATAGACTAGAGATGGCATGGATGAGGCTCGAGAAGGCATGGATGGGTAGGGGATGGAGCTAACCTAGATGGGATGGTGCTGGAGTCACTGGCGATGATGGGTTGGAGTTTATGGGGTGGTTGATACTATTAGTGGGAGATCCAGTGTGGTGGGGGCATGGGTAGGGTTGTCGAGTGATAAAATTGTGGAACCGAACTGTGGGGGGGTATTGTTGGGCAAGGTTGTCCAAGATTGATCCCAGTGGGGATCCCAAAGGTTCTGTTTGTAATGAATTTCATTATTAATATAATTAATTCTTGTGTAACGTGTTAAAATAATCTTTGGTTTAATAATTATAACATATGTATTATATATGATAAATTAATAAATGAGACATTATATTTTAATGACAATAAAAATTTATAATTTGTATGTAAATGTAATTTATAAACAAATATTATATATTTTTAATATTATTACCAACAGATAAATTTGTCATCAGAACCTATTACTAAACACTTTAACCAACATATATATTATCTGTTGGTATTATTGTAATTGGAATAGATCTATTTTATCTGTCGCAAAAAGATTTATCGATAGAGTTTTTACCAACAATTTAGTGACAGAGACATATATATTGGTAAAACATTTTACCAACAGAAAATTCACTTTTACCAACAGATGTGTTCATGTTGGAAAAAGTGAAATATTTTGTAGTGGTCAGTCCAAAAGGCATTACTGTAAACTCGTAATGCCCGTACCTGGTTCGGAATGATGTTTTCAGAATTTCTTCCTTCTTCACACACAATATATGATATTTAGATCGAAGGTCAATCTTTGAAAAATATTGAGCTCCATGAAGTTGGTCGAATAAATCATCAATGAGAGTTAGGGGATACATGTTCTTTATTGTTGTAGCATTGAACTCATTGTAGTCAATCCAAAACCTCATAGATCCATATTTATTCTTAACAAAAAGAACAGGGGCTCCCCATAGAGAAACACTAGGGAAATTAAATCCTTTATTACTCAATTCCTCTAGTTTTTTATTTAGTTCCACTAATTCCACAGTGTCCATTATATAAGGGGTTTTTGATATGGTCCTTGAACCATGAATTAAATCAATGGAAAAATCAATTTCTCATTCTGGAGGATGTCCAGGTAAATCCTCTATAAACACATCAATATATTCTTTCAAAATAGGTACATCCTCTATTTGAACATTATTTTTCTCACCCATTGTTATTTCACTCTCTTCCTCCCCAACAATTGAATTTATCAGAGCTAATGGGGGTGGATCTAGATAAGAATCATATGGTGAAGTTTCTGCTCTAAATATAAGGTACTCCTTATCATCATAAAAATTTGTAACCTCCTTCTTCTTACAATAAATTTTTGTATCATGGTCCAAAATTCAGTCCATACCGAGGATTATATCAAATTCAATCATGGGTATGACAATGAGATCTGCAGATAAAGAAAATTTATATTCCCTAATGGGGACTAATTCACCAAACTTTGTTGCAATGATACTTCCCTCTGGAGTTTTTACTGAAAACTCCCTTGTTAAATCAAATTGGAAAAATCTAATTTTCTTAGATAACTGGGAAGATATGAAACAATGTGATGATCCATAATCAAATAAATCATTGGCTAAACTTGACGAAACCATTAAATTACCTTCCACCACATCTTTCAAAGCTTCAAACTCAGTAGTAGTGATCGCATAAGATTGTTCTTTCTCCCTTGGACTTTTTTGAGGTAATTTTTCTTGGAACTTAGGACATTCATTTGCATAATTCCCCATTTCTCTACAATTGTTGCATCCAACATTGACAACCTATTTCTTTCCCTTGAAATCATGAGCTTGATGGCCTTTTTCACCACACTTGTAACAGACTCCCATTCCGTTTAGGCAAGTACTGGGGTGGTTCATCCTACATTTAATACAGGATATAAATTCAAATTTTCCCTTATTTCACTTATTTCCATTTCTAGAGTTTTTAGTAGATGTCTTCTTCTCTTTCTTTACTTTAAATTTGTAAGACTTAGAGAATTTTTTTCTGTCTTGATAGCACATGAGACAATATCTTAATATGATGAGAAGGATTGTGAGACTAATGCTCGACAGAGAAATAGTTTTAACACATTGAAGAATTGATCAATCTTACTCATTGGGTTACATATATAATATGATTCATTCCTTGCTAACCTTGTAAAGTTAGCCTCATACTTTGAGACATTCTCATCCTCCTTTTTCTTTGGACTCAGAAATTGTCTTTCCATATCCGCTCGATGTTTAGGAGGAAATTATTTTTCTAAGAAAATATCTTTAAACTCCCCCCATTCCATATTTGATACTTCTTAATCCTCCTTTGTGTTTTGAATTAATTACCACCATTGATCTACATCTCCCATGAGGCAATAAACATCCATGACAACTTTTTTCCTTTTTCTACTCTCCAAAGCATAAAATATTTTCTCTAATGAACTTATACATTTCTCAGTTACAAATGGATTTGTATTACCATGTAATGTTGGTGTTTGTTGCGTCATGAAGTAGTCTAACATTGATCCTCTGCATTGTGGATCAGGGTGCTCTATACGAGTAAGGTTATTATTCATAACCTGAGTGAGTTGTCCCAGTATGGTGATAAGCTGATCAGAACCAATTTCATCACTAGCTTCACTATAATTATCTTGAGTAGGAGGGAAATACCTACATAGATTACGTGTATTGATAAGGTTTCCATTCCTTACACTAGGAACCATTTATAAACAATGGAATACACTAGATTTGTTTATGAATCGCAATACATAATTCCAAACTTGTAAAACATTTAACATAAATGGAACAGTTTGTGGATATAATCAATAATAATAATAAAAACCTTTGAGGAGGTATATAATCATAAATCCTTTTTAATGGTTTGTAAATAAAATGTGAATTATCCTAAGAATATCCCATGAGAGTGTCGTAACCAAGAGTGAAGCAAGGCCCGTTTTCTTGTACCAGGATACCTCAGGTAAAGCCCAAAACTCCTTTTCAGAGTTTTCACTCCTAGTTACATCTGTTCCAGAGCCTCCTCTACCTACTAATATCCATACAAGGATGTATTTCTTGGAAAATACACAAAATATCTATATTACCAAGATTCTAGAAAGTTTTTCTATACTAATCCTCCAAGTCTATCTTAGGGTAATGTTCTCTAATTAGTGTATTTCTTCTAAATCTAGCTTCTAAGGTTTGTACTAAACTTTCTATGATACCAACTATAACACCTAGTCCCTAGTTACCTAGATTTAGTGCATTATTACATAATATTGGAATGATCATAAGAGATCAAGTCTCAAAAGACCAATTAGTTTAGTGTCCTTGGAAGTACTAGATATATACATAAGTTTTGCATTACATCATGAAAAAAACAACAACATTTTTCGCCTTTGAACACACTTATATACCTTATCATATCCCTATAGGTCAACTATAAAATACTTCTTCACATCCTAGGAAAAATAAAACAAATAAAGGGGTGAGCTCAGATGCTCAGTAAGGATAACAATATAGTGGAAACATTCATAAATAAGCATAAACATTTAAGGAAATGTATAAGACTAAAACATAATTCTTTTAAAATTAAACTTCAATATAATATGGAAAATATAAATCGAATAATTCCATTTACTTATTCACATGGATATTCTACTAGTCGAATAATCACATGCAATATCAATAACCAATTTAATAATGATGGAATGCATAATGTCGGACATCATAACCACATAGTCAAGGCCTCATGTCAAGAATACCAATAAGATTTTTTCAGGGCCTTGTTCCAAGACACTATTTTGTCACATGAGACCAACCAATGCATCAAGGAGCTATAGCAGGCTCCACCCATAACTTACTAAGTCCAATGCATTCCTCAAATGAAAGGGTTTAAACATAACATAAACATTCGTATTAAAACTAGCATATGAAATGTCAATACTTTATCTATAAACCATGAATGGTATAAAATTAACACATCCACAGTCAACCATAATTGAAAACCTTAAATATAATATGTAATATTTGTATCATAATAAATCAACTTCAAACAAGTGTAAAATCCATCAAATGATGTTGACAAAGATGAAATAAAAACTATTTGAAAGAAATAGCGCTTTCTATTTTGAAATCATTTAAAAGTAAAATAATTATAAAATAAAATATTTATTTTGAAAATATTTTTATAAGAATGTAAGGGAAGCATCGAAGGTGTTATAATGGCAGAAAATAGCTGCACCTTCCGTATAAGTTAAAAAACATTCTTTTTATTAATTATGTCAAAAAGGTCATAAAGAACCTTATTGGAAAATGACGAAAAGATTCCTTTATAAACATATTATAAAAAGTCAAACAAGGGTATAAATGAATTTAACACATAGTCTGTGAAATAGTAAAAAAAATTGATATGCATTTTTAAGAAATATGGATGTGGATGATAAAGAGGTCCCAGTAGATACTCACGTATAAAAAACCTCGGATAATGATGAGATTGTAGAATTAACCCTTACCATGTACTTTTCCTTGGTAGAGGGTAAATTAACCTCCTATATAATAGTTAAATAATTGTTATTAAATTATACAAGAACCACATATATAAATATGATATCATATATGATCTTCTAATATTTCTTTGTTAATAATATTTCATAGTATCATCGTTTCAGGTGTTAACTGATTCATTTTCCTTTATATGTTTTGTTATGTAAGTCATGTTTGTTATGGATAATATGTATTTGATTCATATCCAGAATGATATTAAGTTCTTAAACATTATTTTTTAATCATACAATGATATTTATTTTTGAATGGTTATGATGGGGAATGAATCGCATCGTGTTCGTGTAGACGGTAATCCGTATGTACGCACGAGCGACAATACCATTCTATTGATGGTAAAATCATATGTAATTGGATGTTATATCATATATAAATAATAATTAACATGTTTTATTTATTATTTAAATAAATTATACTCATTATTATACCCATCCAAATAATTAAGTGTTTGAATAACAAACTACACCACGACGTGGAGACGGTAAGCCGTACGTACGCACATATGGTGACTTGTCATTAATAGGATGGATAGAATAATGAATATGGTTGTACCATATTTATAATAATATCACAGTATGTATAAGTTACTGAAATTATTATTTTGGTATGGAAAAAACAAAGAAAGAGGAAGTGGAAGAAGAAAAGAACTTGAAAGAGGTGGTGAAATTATTACCTCTTCTTCGGGTGTTTACTTCTGAGTTGATCAAAAGGATCCTTAGGTTGACTTTCTGATAAAATTAAAGCCTCTAGGTAGAATTAAGGGTAGTTGGAAGGATATTTGATCATGTTTTAGCCAAGAAAAATGGATTTGGAGATGTGATTTTGAGAGAAGGAGATGTACCCTTTTATAAGAGAGGTGAGGGTCACTTTAGGAAGAGCCTGAAATATTATTTTATTATACAATAATATTCGGTTTATAATGGCTCCAAGATGATTTATTTCTAGGATAAGGTGTATATGGGTAGAAAACCTCTCAACCAATAGGTTTTAGACAGGTTTAGGTCACCATATTAACCTTATCTTTTATATTTAACTCTTGGTTAAATAGTTTAACATTTACCATGTCTCCAAGTATTTTAATATTATATGGTTAATAAACATACTATAAAATACCAAGAGAACCCCAAGCAGTTAATTATTGACATATATATTATTATATAAGTCCTTTTGACTAACCTTATATTTTTAGGACTATTATATCATTTAATAATATAGTATTTTTTTTTAAACTCAATTATGTCAATTTTGACACTATTTAGTATCTAGTTTTTGTTAAAGCCATAACAACTTGATTTATTCGAATAAAATTCATTTAATCAACCCTAAAATGTAATATTTCCCTATAAAATTCTTGTAATTCATCAAAAGTATCGATTTAAATTTATTTTCCTATTTATAATATAAATTATTTTAATCTTTCATTAGTAAGGTAATTACTACATCATCATTGTGTGATAAATAAATTTAATTATTTAATGTCTAAAAATTATAAATAAAATACCATTATGTAGGAAATATTTTTATATTTATAATTAATATTTATAGTCAAATTTATCATAGTTTTAAGACTATATTAAAAATGTTTTAGTTATGAAACTTGGAATTTAACACTTTTAACTCTTCTTTAAATAAAATAATAATAGATGTCCTAATCTAATCCAAGTGGACAAAAAGAATCATATTTTATTCTTATTATTGTTTTTGGTCTAAATACACTTATCCAATAGAATTAGGACATGTTTTAGGGTAATAATAATATCATTTCTACCTTTAATTACATATTTACTTTTAATTGTGGTAAATAAGTCAAAAGTTATTATTCACCAAAAATTGTTTTCATCTTATTGAACCAAATTTTATTTAAAAATATCAACCGTGTCTCTCAGATTTTTAAAATTCAATCACCAAAGCGGTAAAATTACGTTTTATGAAAATTTCATAACGTGCCTAGAAGGTGGGTAAAAGACGGTAAAAAGTTCAATAAAATTTTATATATCTAATTTTATTATAAAATGACTCCAATGAATTAAATTGAACTAATATAATTATTATTAATATATTTTGACTTAAAATAAAATAAAAAAAAATTAAATAAAAAGTCGGTTTTAAACAATAACGCAATGTTTTTCACTATTTATCAAAAATTAAAAGTTTTCAGAAAAATACTAAAATTTCACCCTAAGCTAATTTTGATATTCCGAATCCAAAAATGAAGTCCATTTTGAAAAATAAAATTTATAAAGTTTCAAAAAGTGTGTATTACTATTCATAACGGCTAGTTTGATTGGTCGTGGTGCGCTAGAACTTGAAGTTACGTATAGTGTAAGCTATTGTATTATTCAAAGGGAAACATACCATGGATGCTTGGGGTGTTACAATATTATTTTCATCATGTTAGTCCCTACCACTTTTTTTTATTTTTGTCTTGGTTGTGAATGGAAAATGTTTAACTTAAAAGTTATGATAGTCCTTGTGATGTTTTTTTGGATATTGGTCTTTGATGATATGTGATTTTTGTGTTGATGTTAGTATTATTTTAGTAGGAAAAACATTCCCAAATTAGTTTCATGATTCATAAGAATTAGTTTCCCAATTGTGGGGATCAGGAATTCCCTTCGATCCATATCACAAGTCAAGTCATGTGTGGGGTTGGATGATAGTCAGGGCTAGTTCGTGATAATTTCACCTCACTAATTCAGGAAGCACCCAATCAATGGATAAATTCACCATCATAATTCACTGATTTAGTTTCACAAAAAAACATATATAGTCACTAATTTACTTAGAGGATCACTTTCATGATCACTCTATAGAATTGGATTGTACTATCACTAAAAATATATAGTCATTAAAATTAGTCAATATGAAGAAGAAAGTAATTCATCTAATGGAACTCTCAAATCAATGAAATGATTAAAGAGTTTAAATGAATCAAATACCATACAATATATCCCCAAAAAAATCCATGTGATCAACCCAAAAGTGGTTTTTCCTTCCATTAATGAAAATTTATCAATGGAATATGATAATTTTACTAATAGAAGTGATATTGAAGAAGAGAAAACAAGGAAATAATGAATACCCCACCATTGTGTGAAGAATATAACAATTGTTGGTGTGAATAAACACACATCATGAGAAAAATATATTAACATGATACAAAACATAAAAATATGAAGATGAAGATGAAATTTTATTAAGAAACTGGAAGGAATTTAATAACATGTAATTGAAAATAAAACTTAACTTACATTGAAAAAAAGAGTATAGAATTATAATTGAAATAAACCAAAATCTTGAACTCCCTTAATTTATTCACCAGAAAAACCTTATATAAAAAATTATTTATCCATATTTCCATCCACAATCATTTATTGTCATCCCAATTAATTAACATAGTCAAATATGGGTGGGAATTAAAATGTAAAGTGTAATTTTCACCATATACCAATGAAATTGGATCCAAATTCATCCCTCTTGTTGATGTGAAACATATATGACGTAGATATCTAAATTTAAAATTTCTAAAGAAATTAATAAAACCATAATGTACTTGGATATTTGTAAAAAATTGATCCAAATTAGATCATTTATTCGGATGTTATATTCTTAATGGTTGGTTTACTTTTTGGGCCTTGAAATCTTGCCCAATTTTTATACTTCAATTTGGTCCACCCATAAAACATTCCAAACATCTGAATTAGATTTTTAAAAAGTATAATTAAATATTCATCTTAAATATATATATATATATATATATATATATATATATATCTTGAGATTAATTTTTATATTCATTGGACATGTATTTTGGGATCAACATCCATTTTATGGGACTAATGTCCAAAGTAATTTTCCCAGAAATTTCTTCACTCAAGGTCCAATACGTCTACCATCCTTTTAGAAACAACTAGAAATCAAATATCACAAAATAATAAATAATAATTTATAAATAATATCTTATAATTTAAAATTCAAATTAGGAAAAAAAGTGTTTCAAAATTGTGTGCTTAAATGGGCCCAGATTAATACACTTTAAACACGAAATGCATATATAATGAGAAATGAAGTTAAAATTGTAGAATTCATTAACATTTGACAAAATTAAAAATTATTAACATGAAAAATAATCAAAATGTAATGAATTTGTTTCATTTTTAGTGGCTAATCATAGCACACCAACTTGAGTTTTCTAGTCCCTAGATAATTACTTCACACAAAGATCAAAATTCAGTGTCCCACTCCCAACACGTTTCTACATATAATGTTATCCATAATCACCTCACAATAAAAAATCATGAAACCCATAAAAATACTTTAAACAATACAAATAAAAATTCAAAACTCATTCTGAATACCATTCCTTTATTCAAATTCATTTTTTACCCTTCATCCAATTCCAATTAAGCATGAAGATGTGTTTTGAATCACAAGAGACATGGCGGTTCATTTTTGTTCAAGGGGTGAAAATATATAAGAAATATGTGTAAATTACATTCAAAAATAAGATAAGTATCTAATTTTTTTCACTTTATTTAAACCACAAAAGAGATAAAACGACCAACTATGAGAAATATAGTTATTTATTTAGAAACCCCATGTGTTAAATGACATACATTATATAAATTTCAAGATCTATTTAATAGAGATGTAAATACTAACTCTATGAAAGGAAACTATGGATCGAGGATCCCCAGTTCTTAGATTCCATGTATTATGAAAAATAATTTCTCAACATTGTCTTTTATTTTATCATTTTAAAGAAATGGATATTCAAATTAAAATCAAAGTAATCCCAAATCCTATTCTAAAAATAATGGATCTCAAAAACACAAACTCACACTCCAAAATCAAAATTATATGCATTATGGAGTTTTGATTAAATGGATGAAACTATAGATAGTGAAATTCACATTAAACATCTATGCTTACCAATATTATGTTCGTGAACATAAACTTGTTTAAAGATCAAAATCATGGTATAAAAATTCATTTTAAATTCAAATTTCATGTTTGAAAAATTATAGAACCATATGAAAGGATAATGAAATTAAATTTTCAATAAAAGAACAATTGTTTTCTCAAAACAACCATATTTTCACTCCCCCCCCCCAACACAGAATTTCAAAGACCTCTTTATTGAAAGAGAAGAGATACGAGAGTTAAAAAATTTGAATAAATAGGTGAAGAATGTGATTGGAAATAAACTCCTAGAAAAAATCACCTGATTTGGTGTTGAATAACTAATAAGAAGAATTTGATAATTTCACCTCAATGTAACATGTAGAATATACAGGGAAAATGATAGAATGGTCTTGAATTTAGAATGTCTTTGATAAATGCATCATGCGAAAGAGATATTGAATCTTACACTCAGAGCAGTTAGAACCACATGGAGACCCCATTAGGTTTCCTTAACTAAAAAACACACAAAAACCCAATATTAAAAATAATAAAACAAAATAAAATCAATGGAAAATTCGGGTTTCATCCAGGAAAGCACATAGTTTAATCTTGTTAGCTCCACATGGATCCACCCAACTTTTCCAATAGCATCTTTCAATATCTTAAAGATTTTATTTTTCACCCCTTCCATTAGATTATTATTTAACCTTTGTTTATAACATGTATCAGGTACAATACTATGTTCTCTGATGAGTGGGATAATCTAAGGAGTATCAAAAAGGTTGACCAAATAGCATTCATAATCTTACTTAAGACATCAAGGATCATTACTTAGTTTCAAAACCGAATAAGGGAAATTTCTCAAGTACTGAAGCAGGGAACTATAGCAACACTGTGGTAGTGGCGGAACTGTAGTAGTGGTGGTACTATATCAATCCTGGCTATGGTAGAATTTATGAGTATTGTAGTATTTCTATTCATCATAGTGGCCTTCCTGACAAAAAAATGGGATTTCTGGCCTAGAATTAGGGCTTTCAAATCCCCAGGGCCTTCATGGAATGTTCATGGACTAGTTTTCTATGGGCCTATAGGATATAAAATCAGTCCCCCTCTACCCAAATAGAAATAGGTCTTTTATTTCTTAATAAAAAAAGGCTTCGACCCCAGATTTTTAAAAAATAAATAAATAAGAAGAAGATCTTAGTTATGCATCATAAATTAATACATCCATATTATAGTCAAGACCTTGATTTCAATTTTTTGTTGGTTGAAATTTCCTATAGAAAATTGGGAATTAGTATTAAACTCAATTTATTTTCCCAAAATTTTAGAAATAATTAGTTCCATTAAAAATATTCTTCAACCACAAAATTGGCCAAACAAGTGTTAGGGATCGATATAGATTTATATTTCATGATGTTTATAAATGTTTTAGTGATAATTAGTATAATGAAATAATAAATAGAGCTGTATTAAAGAGATTAAATCCAAGAATAAAATTTTTTATCTTGTGAATAAAGAAAACCCATTTATTCTTGATTCAAAAATTATTAAATAACTCCCTGATGTTCCTTAGTTTTACATTTAACATTTCCCAACAAATTCACATTATCAATCTTCTTTGATTTTTGAGATGTTAAAGTTTTTTCTTTAGCACTATCATTATACATTGAAGCCTCTAACAGTTTAATAATAACTAACCTAGTTTTTTCATTTGTTTTACCACTCCATAAAAAATAAACAACTTTTATGTCTTCTTGAGAGGTTTATGAAAAATAATATTCTTCTATTTATTTTAGTAAAGGGAATCCTAAGTGGGTATGGGTGCCTAAAAAGTTTTAATTCTTTTATTTATAATATTAATGATGAAAAATAAAAATTCAGTCTCTCTATTTATATGTATAATTTCTTAATTAATGGACATGGGATAGATTATATAGGGGTTGATCTGGTTGATCAATCTAAGGAGGATATTGGATGGGTTGTTTCATGTATTGATGGAATTTCACTAGAGGAAGCAAAAATTCAGAACGTTGGATTTGGAACTGGTTATGTGTTTGATAGTTTTTTATAGGGTAGGGATTTGAAACTTGTGGTTGACTTGGTTATTTATTATCCCCTAAATAAAGTATAGATACTCATTGTAGCATGAATTTAAATTTTTAGGTTATAAATATTTTGAAAATTTTTAAAATTTATGATCATAGATTTTTCTCCAAGAATAACTTACTTTATTTAAGGAATGGTTGGGTAATTACAATTTTTATTGTATTTTTTTTTAAATTTAGTAAACCAGGTCAACAAAATTAAATTATCGTAATTTTCTAAGGTATATCACTTAGACCTTCTTAGAGAGTGATTAAAGTTCCATCCCAAGTAATTCATCATAATAGAGTGTGAATCACACCCTATGTGTGGTAGTCATTCATCGTTATATCAATTAAATTTTCTAAGTTAATGGGTTCCTCATTTAGATTTATCATTTTATTATGACATGGGGTTAAGATGTAGTATTATAGATAACCCTCTAATATAGTCAAATAAATTTTAGATTTTGGATTTTTCAGGCAGATTGGGATCAAAAGTTAAATTCCTAATAGGTTCACCTAATTCTGCTACCCTAGTATTATCAACCCTAACTATGATGTTTGAATGTTAAAAATTGTAAAAGGAAAATCATGGAAGGAATAAAAAAAGTAAATTACACGATAATTGGGGATGATAATAGATAAATTGGGGTATGAAAATAATTTTAGTATCTAATTTTCTTACTGGGGTCTGGATAAATGACGCTAAAATTTGGTTTTCCAAAATTTAACTTATTATTAGTAGTGGTCTCTTTTAGTATAGGTAAGGGTTGAATCTATAGATATCAAAGAAGTGAACTTTGAGACACTAACAAGTTATTTAACCTTTAATCTAGAAAGTGGTAAAATATTTAAGATGAGTTTATTTTAAGGAAAAAACTCACAAATATTTTAACTAAAATAATTAATGCATATGGGTTGATCCTGTGATGATGTTAGTGTTATATTGGATGTATTTGTTTAAATAGGAAACATTATCCCATATATTTAACAAGTATCCAATCAATGAGTTAATTCCCCAATAACATTAATTTATTTTACCAACATTGAATTTCAAGGATAATCACCAATTCAGTTATAGGGTCACTTTTATGGTCACTCTAAGAAATTCAATCATACTATCACTCAAAATATGCAGTTCTTAAAATCAATATAGATAAATAAAGAAAGCAGTACATGGAGACCAAGTATTGGGATGTCTTTTAGATCAAATTCATATGATTATTTGTTTTATGTTGCTTATAGAGGCATTATGGGTTTCAGTGTACGGAAACAGTATGTTAAAAAACATAAAATGGACAGAAGTTTGGTAACATCCACATTGTATACATGCAGAAAAGAATGGTGCTGAAGAGCAGGCAAACGTGATGTCAATGTCAAAAATCCACGTGCATAAACAAGGACTAATTGTCCAGCATGAATGGGAGTTGTCTACATGTCCAATAACTAATATTAGTGCACATAGTTTGTTGAGGAGCATAATCATCCCTTACATGCTCCCAGGACCATGCATTTCATGAGGTCACAAAGACACATTAGTGATTCACAAGGTGCCAAGTTGGATGTTAGTGATAGAGCTGGTCTGAAGCTCAGGGATTCGTTTTCACTAGAAACAGTTATTGCAGGTGGCTCTACAAGTCTTGGATATACATGAGTGGACCAACTGGACTATCTAAAGTTTAAAAGACAAAGGGAGTTGTAACTATGTGATGCTGATGGTATTTTACAATACCTAGAGAATCAATCCAGAGAGAACATGTTATTCGTATACTTAGTGCAACTTGACATGTGTGGTCAAATTAGCAACATTTTTTTGATTGACCTGAGAATGAAGGTTGATTATGAGAATTTTGGAGACCTTGTCGTGTTTGACACTACCTTAAACACAAACAAGGAGTCTAGGCCTTTGGGAGTGTAAGTCGGTATAAATCATCATAAGGAGATTGTAATTTTTGGTGTAGCATTGTTATATGATGAGACTGCAGACTCATTTAGTTGGTTGTTTAATTGATTTGTTGATTTTCATTGAGGCAAACATCCAAATACAATTTTCACATATCAAGATGCAACTATGTCTAAAGTAATTGGTTTGACACTACCTACAAAAAGACACATCCTATGAACCTATCACCTAATGAAAAATGGCATGAAATACTTGGCCCATGTAATGAAATATGAATCGACAGTGTTGGTAAAATTGAATAAATGCATGTATGGCACTGCAGAGATTTCAAAATTTGAAACAACGTAGAATGAAATAAAACTACATTGCAGTGATACGAATTCAACATGGATATAAGATATGTACAAATTCAAATAAAAATGGTCTCATTGTTTTATAAAAACTACATTGAAATTAGGAACTCGAAGCATATAGTTAAGTAAAATTTTCAATGGTGTATTAAAGGATTATTTGAATCATAAACTTAGTTTCTTGGAATTATTCCAACAATTTGACCGTGTGTTGGAGAAGAATTGGTATCGAGAAATGAAAGCTGAATTTTATGGAAGGGAAAAGATGCCACGCAATAATTTTCCATATCATCTAATCACGGTTCAGGCAATTCATTTGTACACTCAAAAGGTATTTGATCTTTTTCAGCATGAACACAAACTATGTGGTGCTTGTTGCCTTAATTATTGTAATGAAACTGTTTCCCCAAAATGTTATCTTATGGCAATGAAAGGTTCGTCCAATGACTATAGAGTAGAAGTGTACCAACAATCACCTGTCAGAATTGGATGTACTTGTTTGAAATTTGAAAGTTATGGCTATTTGTGTTGTCATGCTTTGAAAATATTAGAAAGGTTGGATGTGTAGTCCTTGCCAAAGCTGTATATCTGTAAGAGATGGAAAAGACAAGCCCGTGACATCCAGTTGGAAGAAATCATAGTAAATCATGCTGAAGAGGATATGGTTGCAAGAAAATATCAATGTTACCAACAGTTGGCATGACTGGAAATAAATCTTGTAACAGAATCCTGTAACATTGAAGAACGATATAGAATTGGAATGTCAACTTTGAACATTTATGCCAGAGAATTGCAGGATGCCAAAAAGAATGTACCCTCAAAATCTAGTAAACAAGAGGCTAACAATGAAGGTTGACAAAAGTGTAAAACATCATTTAAGATAAAAGATAAAAGGAAAGGTAGTGATAGGCTGAAAAGTTGTCTAGAGAGGGAAATAAAACGCATCAAAAACTAGTGCAAAATCTGAAATCAAGAGACTAAAGAACCAGTACTGCATTTTTATTTACTTATGTTATTTAAATAATACATTTATTGTTGTCATGATTAGATATTGTTTTAATGTTATTGCAGGTAACAACTAGAGAACCATAAAATAGTGGTTGTAATGGACAAACTTTCACATATGTCAATGTAAGTACTGTACATTTGGTTACAAAACATTTGATATTGAAAACAAAATCACAACACTTTTTCTTATGTGATATTTAAAACCTTATACAGTAAAAATGGTTATGTGTAACTCTCAGTGGTGGTTTCATGGTTGGGAACTCCATATATCTCTACAATAGTTTTTCTATTATTTTATTATGTTAATGAACTATTTCATTCAATGATGACATGCATAAATAATGATATAATAATGTTTTAGTGAAAATAAAATAGAACCGTTGAATGCTAGTTACCATGATGATAGTTTCATAAATATCAATGTAAGTACATATTTTTCTGTATCTTCAAAACCTACAAATTTAAAAACAGTTCATAGCAGTTTATATGTTGTCCTATTTGAAATCTTATGAAACCATTTTGTTAGTTATCATTGTAGTTGTTAATATATAATTATTTATGCAATTATGAGCCAACAAGGAGAAAGTTTCCACTACTGACGATGCAACATTCAGCAACGGTTGCAAATGGGAATGGCAACCTAAATATGAGGACCGAGAACTCGTTGCAAGCATTTCGAAATTCAATTGATACACAGCTTCAACTGCAGATGTCATCAGAATATGCTACTTCTTTTGAAAATCAGTTTTTATAATTGAATTTGTTGGTGCAGATAGGGAAATTTTAAAAAGCATCTTGTACATGATCAAACTGGAAATGTCCCCTCCCATTTTACAATGAAACAGTCCAGTGGAAAATTCCAATTCGAATTCCCAGTTGCACTTTGTATGCCTAATAAAATGATGTAAATGAAACATTAAATTTCCACTGAAATTTTCCAGTGGGAGTTCCCATTAGAAATTCCCAGTTGGAATTTATATACACAACCAGCTTGCATTAAAAGAACCGAACCACTCTTAATAGTGGGAAATTGTGAGTCGAAACATAAAACTGGAAGTTAAATAATTGACTCCAGATACTAAAAAGACAAATATTAATTTAACACCCTTCAATGAAAAGTACCTATTAATAATTCTATGCAGAACAAGTTTCCAAGTCATTCAAATAACACAGTGCAGAGAAAAAAGACAAAGAACAAAGCAACACTTATCTTAAAACTAATGTTTGTTCATTATGAAAATAAATTAACCATTTCACCCCCAAATCAATAACCACCATCACAAAAAGTCACAACATTTATGTTTGTTACAGAACAAATCTCTGAATCAAAGAATAAAACCAAAATCCCCCACCCACCCAAACCGTCATCCAGCCAAACCGTTGCAATAACTATGAAGAGTTAAATTTGCACAACAACAACTGAAATATTAATTTCACTCAAAAACTTTGTAGTCACTTCAATCGGCTCTGGAAGCAACCATATACATCTTACTCTCTGCATCAACCACCGAGGTACTCCTTCCAGGATCATTTAAGAAATAATGCACCATAAACAATTGCCGCTCAAGAAGTTTTTTCTCAGTCAAACTCTGCACAACTGCAACACCTCTAGCCAAACACTCCATCACATAACAAATAATCACCCCACAATCCAAACTGCAGTCTCCCTATTGCGGGGTATTCTAAGTTTTCATCTCCCATTTCCTGTGTTTCACTTCTCCACAGATCAAGTCTTCCAAGAAATATTTCTGAAAAAAACAACAATTGGCACACCGTCTTGAAATGTATTCTAAATTGTCATGCGTATTCTAGAAGACCTTACCACACTAACTGCGTCTTTTATAAACGGATCACTAGATCTAGTTACTCTAACTGGTTGCAGTGAATTGTAATATCTAAAAACCCGATTCTTTAAATCCATAACTAACAAGGTTCAATGAGGGTTATCAAAGTTTACTGGACAAAATAAAAAATCAGAGTTCTTCATGTTCTCAACTGCTACCCACTTCAAAAATGTCTCCTTTAATTTCTCATTTGACGAATACATAACTCCCTATAAGCGAATAATAAAAGAGTATAAGAATGTACTCACAGTTTACTTCAAACATGGAATACAAAAAATGAAAATCTGGAAAAATATAAGCTAATATTTTTTCATAAACAAATAGAAATCTTACAGTGAATGTTCTTGGGATAAAGGAAAAACTAATCATTTCTCCAATTCCAGCCATACTCCGAAGGTGACATTTTTCTTGAATAATAACGCTATATGCATCAATGACATGTGTCCAAAAAAATAAGTCAATGAAAACTAAAACACCAAAGATGATTAAAAGAGGTAATATAAGACATGCCATACTAGAAGTTCAGCGCTTGTTTAACAAATCAATGATATTTTTAATATTGATGAGATACGAGTTTTCACTTGATTCCTAGACAATAGCACTGTTTTCATAGAAAGTAATTTCCCTTAGTAGTAAATAGTCAAAGACAAATAAATTATAATAAATACAGTAAATAAATTACAATACCTCTCCCCATCACCATCACAAAGCATAGAAACGAGCCTTCTATCATGAGACGTCACCATATTATATTACTTCACCCACTGAGGAAATACCTATGATAGTTTAGGGGTCAATGGCACCCTATTCTTGGATGTAACTTGTTGATATATATAGGGAGATTGACGCTTCAGCTTCCTTGCTCTACTCTTCACACCCCTTACTAATGAGGTTTGTATATCAGAGGCAGAACAAGTTGCAGTGGGCTGCAGAACACATTTTCCTTCATCCATGCGAAGTTCAACATTCACATCCTCCTCCAGACTGATATCTATATCATCTGCTTCCTTCAGCTCATCTACAACAGTTTCCTCTATGCTACCATCAATAGCAGAAGATGAAGTTGGATTCTTTTCAACTTCAATCTCTAGAATCTGAACATTTTTTAACATAGTTTCTTCCCCCTCTCCAATAACTACTTTCATCTCCTCTTTCATCTTCAGCCTTCCTCTCAAAACTAAAATCTTTCTGTTCTTCAATTTTATTTGTGCCAGTAGTTTTCTAATCTTCTTTTTTAGCTTCACATTCTCCATATACAGTCTGACACTCTCCTCCTTTGAAACAATTTGATATGATGTTATCATAGTTAAATGACCTTTTTTGTCTTCAATTATCTACTGAACACGTTCTTTACCCTCACAAGGTCTTGACTGAAACCTAGAGCTCTTTCTCGGGGTCCTTTGAGTCTACAATGGATAGTGAAAACAAAAATGCAGATTTCATAAATTAATATGAAAATAAAGTACTAGTCGAAAAATTAAAATAGTAACAATACCTTGGAAGTTTCTTGAATAGCAGCAACAATATCTTGCAGACTCCACCATACGAATAACAGTGCACCCTCTCTTTTGGGAAGAAATTCTCAGATTTCTCAGCAAAACAATACTATAAAATTTAACATTATTAAGAAATGGTCTACCAATATAAAAAAAGTGATCATTTAAATAAAATTGAATACTTTACCAGTAAACAAACAACATATCCAACAACTTTTAAGGGAGTTCTGAAAAAAAATTCACTGATGTGAGAAACTGCTCATTAATAGAAGCAGCCCAAGCATAACTCTTCACTTTTGCAACATCTTCAAAATATGTAACAAAATTCCAACCAACATAAGACCTAGAAGTTGGGAAAAATAATGTTGCACACGCTAATAGAGAAAACAAAGAAGCTACATCGGAGAAGTCTTGCTCCTCATTAGCTTCGACAACCTCAAGAATTTCTCTCCATAACACACCTTTGGACAATAGTCATCCGGCATTAGAAAACCTCCTTACCAACAATGCAGAACTATTAGGCCATATTTTATATGCAACATAGACAGGCAATTTTCCATCCTCAATGCCAAAAATATGTGAAATGTCAGCAACTCTTAAATCCATCATCTTACCAGCTATCTCAAACATTCTTTAATCCACATTAAACTTATGTAGTAAAAATAACACAGAACCATCGGTTTTCTTTTAATCATAGAATGTCATTAATTTATCAATAAACACTTTAAACAACTTCCAAAAAGGAATCCTTTGAAGATATTTAATATTATTTTCATTAATCTTAGGCCTAATGTCATTAATAAAATTTAACATCCCAGTCATTGAAAGACCGGTAGTGGTTACTAGTTGATGTTGATAGTTCTTCCATAAAAAAAACAATATCCCTTAAAATTAGCATTAAGAAAATTGGAATATTAAAATAATGTATAAGAGTGAAACATAAAACCGCCACTGAAAATTTCAAGTACAGAAATGCGACATGGCTTTGAAAGAGTACGTTCGAATAAGTGGACCAATAAAAATTCATGATGATAATGACATAATATATTTCTAGTGCACACTAACACTAGAAATCCCAGCACAAATCATAGTTCAAATTATATATCCATAAGAGTGTGACTTTTTTGTGGGGAATTTCTAGTGGTAATTTCCAGTGGAAAATGCTAGTGGAAATTCCTCAAAATTACCACTGATAATTCCCACTTTCTTATTTCCAACAGGAATTTTTATTGGGGATTTACTATGGGGATTTTCAATGGAAAATTACAGGGTATTTATAGTGGGGTTTTAGAGTGGGACTTTCCAGTGGGACTTTCCAGTGGACATTTCCGGTGGGAATTTTTAGTGGGAATTTCCTGTGAGAATTTCTAGTGGCACCAGTGGAAATTCCAAGTGGAAAAATTACCACTGACAATTCCCACTCTCTTCATTCTAGAGGTAAGGCAGTAGGAAATTCTAGTGGGAATTTCCAGTGGGAATTTCTAGTGATAGTTTCCAGTGGGAATATCCAATCCGATTATCGAGTGCGAATTTCTAATGGGAAATGCCGGTGGGAAATGCCGGTAAGATCAAGTACCATTTCAACACCAAAAATACGACTAGAAAATTACAACTAATTCAATTATAAATTATTCAATAATTTTAAATGTAAATAATTTTAATTGACAAATCCCAGTGACAATTCCAAGTAACAATTGCAAGTGGGAATTTCCAGTTAGAATTTCAAGTGTAAATAGACAGTGCTAGAAATATATAGTGACAATTTCCAACGTACAAGTCAGAATTTTACCTATAAAAATTCTATAAAATATTACATAGCTTCAAATTATAATGGATGAGAAACCCAAATTTCCAGTAGAAATTTTCAGTGGGAATTTCTAGTGGGAATTGTCAGTGGGAATTTCTAGTGGGAATTTCTAGTGGGAATTTCCAGTGGGAATTTCCAATGGAAATTTCCAGTGGGAATTTCCTATGCGGATTTCCAGTGGGAATTGCCAGTGAAAATTACCAGTGGTAATTGTTTGTCAGCCGGAATTTTCTGTGATAATTTCCAGTGAGAATTTCCAGTAGGAATTGCCAATGAGAATTTCTAGTTAGATTGCCCGAGGGAATTGCAAGTGGGAATTGACTGTGGGAATTCCCACTAAAATTTGTAAGTGGGAATTCCCACTAAAAGTTGCAAGTGGAAATTCATAGTGGGAATTTTAAGACTAAATTCCAACTAAGAATTCCCAATCTGAATATGGAGTGGTAATCCTAGGAACAAGTCCTAAATATAGGTGTACAAATTCAAAACATTCTCAAATTGTTAGGTAGGTCCAACTTATAATTCTATAGGAATTCGAACTTTTAGTAAGAAATTTTAGTGGGAATTTCTAATAACAATTGCCATTTGGATTTACCATTAGGAATTTCCACTGGGAATTCCCAGCCAAAATTACAAGTTTGAGTCCCTAGTGCAAATTCTGAAATTGAATACCCTATGGGAATTCCCAAGGTAGATGACAGAATTGTACCTCTAAAATTTCAACATAGTCTACAAAGATTTATGTAGTTCCCAATTATAATTACATAGTAATCTGATCCTCTACAGGGAAATTCCAATGGGAAATTCAAGTGAAAATTCAAAATGGGAATTATCCATGGGAATTTCCATAGGAAGTTGCAACTTAGAATTCCTAATGATAATTTCAACTATAAATTCCCAGTGTCAATTCCCAGTTGGAATATCTACTGTGAATTTCCAACATAGAATTACGAATTCGAGCTTTACAATTTCAACAGATTCTATAAATTGATATGTAGTTCCAAATTATAACGTCATAGCAATCCACCTAGTGATAATTTTCATTGGGAAATCCTAGTGGGAAATCCTAGTGGGAAATCCAGTTGGAAGTGGCAGAACAAATTCACACTATGAATTTCCAGTCAGAATTTCCACTGGCAATTTCAACTGGGAATTCAAGATGAAATCAGTATGAATTATCTCTATGATATTACAAGTGATTAAAATTTAAATTATTTATTACTAAACAAATGTAATTGATTTCCACTAGGAAAATCTATAACCAATTCAGAAATCAAATTCCAAACAGGAAGTTCTTAAAATCAATGCAACAAAATCAAATAGAAACTACTAATCAATTATTATAATTCAAAATGGAATTATCCAGTAAGAAATAACGTTATAATAGATGCAGTGAAACAAATAAATTGGAAATTCCACTCAAATCTTCCATTTTGGAAATTACTAGGAAACAAAAACTTAAACTTTTTAATTTCAACATCACATACTAAAAAACACGAACATCACATTTATACTATTCCAACTCAAAAAAAATAATACCGCATTGACAAAAATAGGAATCAAATCTTCCTTTCCGCTTAATATTTACAAACAAAGAAATACGACATTGTTAAAAAAATAGTCAATAAACAAAAATTTCATAAAAAACCTCCCATTTTCCTCAGGATGGCGGTAGAAAACTTCACTTGGCCAAAATATTCGACAAAGCATTCACCAAAAAATTCACCTCTGATTACACCTAGGGTTTCTCCGATAAAGACTCGACTGAGGTTCCCTCATAAGTCGTAGAGATCTGCGGACACCTTCGTGGAGATCTGCGGGTGACCTCACAATAGAAAAAGTATGTGCTTATAACTCCGACCGTCGATGGAACGACCATGACTCAGACGCGGCTGAGAAGCTTGTCAAGGGTTTCGATGTCGAGAATCCCCCCCCCCCCGTGATTTTTTTCAAATTCATGAGTTATTCAAAACCTAATTTTAATCCAAAGGTGAGTAATTTCTCCAGACATGTGTCACGCATCCAACTGCCAACCTGAGGGTCAGTTTAGCGACCCAACCTGAGACGATAAATTATGAACATCGGCTGGCAGTGTCTAGTCTTGGTTATCGGCACGGGCACACATTATGTAGATGTTGGGATTTGGTATTTTGGTTTTGGACTTTTTGGTATTGGGCCTCTGGATCAATTTCATTTGTTAGATTTTTGTTTCTAACAAACATTATGTGTTTTGGGTTTCATGTCATGTAATTAGTTCCCAATTTCAAAAAAAGGATTTTTATTTTATTTTTAATAAAATATGTTTCTCCCCCAATTTTGTTTTGATAAATAAATAACTTTGAAAAGTATAAATACTATTGATATATAGAAAATTTGATAATTAAAATCAATAATATATTTTAATTAGGCCCTAAGAAATATATATATACTTTATTCATAAAAATTATATATATATATATATATATATATTTGGTTTATATTAATATGGTTATTGATAAAATAATTGTCGTTATTGAATGGTTTATTGTAACATTTTTTTTTGGAAAAAAAATATTTGTCGGTAATAGTTATTATTAACAACAGATTCATGTGTTATTAAAAAAATGTTGGTATTGATATGATAAAGCAATAGATTCAAATGTTCGTAAAAAATATGTTGGAGTTAAATGTTAAATACCAATATATCCATCCATTGGTAAAAACAAGTGTTGGTATTTAAAATAAATACTAATAAAACTCAACATTTGTTGGAATTTTTCATTTTTACAAATAGATATATCATCTATCAAAAAGCTTCTATTGGTATAAGTCATTTTTTGTAGTGATTCAAGCTTTCAGGAGAGTGGTTTTAACTTGTTTGATAAGTTTTTCTTAGTATTTATGTATGTGGTGCCTGAAAAGAGAGGATAAAAAAGTGGTTCTAATAATGGTTTAGCTGAAGGTGTTAATTATATATCTGATAAGTTAAAGAGGATTACTTGTCTTGGGAATTGTTTTTTCACCTATAATCATCCATTTATAAAAAAAATAATGCAGCACTGTGGTTTCCCTTATGCATGTAGGGAAAATTATGAAGTACATTAAAACTTTGTGTCCTTTATATACATTAATTTAAATCTTATTTCATGTTTTACCATTGGATGTTTTGGTACATTTTTTTCTTTCACTGAGGAGTATGTATGATGATGGATTTGTGTAGATAGTAGGTATGGAATCAAATGAAGGAATGATTTGGATCAATAAATTTTATTGATCAGTTTTTGGATTCTATAAAAATAAAATTTAAGAAAATATGATTCATAAATACATGGATCTTCCCCTATTAAGAGTTAAGATAGTGTTTATAGAGAAATTTTAATGAGAGTGATTTGATAGGAAATTGTTTTCACTTGTAAGGATTTCACTGGAAAAGAATTTCTCACTCAATATTCAAGAGTTTAAGACTATACTGGATGTTCTAAATATATCCATGGACATTTATAAAAAACCAATAACCCTTAAAAGGATTTCATATTATAATGCTTGTTTTTCTTAAGGTTATCGGAGTTAATAACAGTATAAGATTAGGTGAATTGTATCAAAATCATTCTTGGGTATCTTCAATCAATGAAGTTAAAATTTATTGATAATGTATAGGTGTTTGTTTTTCTTTCATCACTTTCAAAAATCTGGGATGTAATGGTTACTTCATTTAGTTACTTCATAAAAATGGATATGGTGTTTGATGATGTCAAGTATCTCATACTAAATGAAGAAATTTTGTGAATGTAAGTTAAGTAACCTTCCTATTGTGTGCTTAATACCATTGATATGGGTCAATAACCCCATCTAAAGCTATTATATCATAATAATCCATCGATATATATATATCAATAAGGGGAATGGGAGAAGAGTTGAGGTAAGTTGGATGGTCTTAGTCTGACCTACTAGAAATGCAAGAAGAAGAGATATATTGATAAGGACTGAAAAATTTTAAACTATAACATTATAATCCTAGAAACTATTAGGATTTCATATTCCATTAATGAAATTAATGTTTATAGTGATTGGTTGTTGAGTGAGAACACATTAATTCATGCTTGGTTGGTTGACTTTGGATAATATTTCTATTCAACAAGTGATCAAAGATGTATTTTAAACTATGTATATAGGAAGTTTTGGAAATTTCACCTTACAAATGGTGAATTCCTAGAAGTTTTTGGAAATGGAGATTTCAGAATTTAAAGGAATAATAGAGGATTCTTGGAACTATTGGAAGTTCAATATTTCATTGGGCTCAAAAGGAATACTTTTTTTAAAAAAAATAGATTATTATAGCTATGGAACTAGATTTTAAAATGGGGTATGGAATGTTACCCAGGGATCTATAGTGATTGAAAAATGTGTAAAGTACGGTAACCTTTACAACACTATAAATTCCCATGGGAGTAAAGTGACTAGAAGTATAACTTTTGATGATCTAGAAGTATGACATTATAGGGTTGGTCACCTCAGAGAAAATAATGTGAATTTTATAAAAGCTAATGGAATACTAAAACATTATCACATAGAAATATTAAAGTTTGAAATATATGTGTTGTTAATGAAGAATATAGTGTCTTTAACTTAGATTGGTAGAAGCCCAGGTACCAGAATTTAGAGATTTTATACATAGATGTTTGGGGACTAGAACCTATTAAATACTATAGTGTTTGGATATACATTCTACATTTTTTTGATGATGTCGTAATGAATATATGGATTTACTTCTTAAAGAAAATATCTGATGTATTTCAAGAGTTTGTTCCAGGAAAAGTATTGGTATAAAGGGAATATGGATAGAAGTTGGTGTACATTAAAACAGAAAATAGTGGTGAGTACATCAAATACAACTTCCAAAACATCTATATAGAGAATGTGATATGGAATGAGAAGAAAATATTGGTACATCCTAGAAAAATATAGTAGTTGAAATGATTAATTGTGTTTTTATAGGGAAATATAGAAGTATGAGGCAACACTCGATAATGATTAAGGAAATGTGGGAAGAGGAACTCAACATAGCGGCTTATATGACCAAAATAATTCTAGAATCAGCTGCTAAAAAGGAATATCAAGAAGATAAATAGTCTGGGAAAATACCATAAGTTTATCATCTTAATTTTTTTGGCAGTTTAGAATAATTTCATGAAAATTCTAAGGACTCTAATAAATTTAATTAAAATACAAAAAAAATCTTTGATTATGGATATGAAAATTTCAAATATCATTTGTTAAAAGTTGAAATAAAACATAACATTATAATAAAGGATGTTTATTTTACTGAGAAGGGCCTAAGGAAGGATCAAAACTTAGTGGGGTGGTAATTTAAATGAGAATCAACTACTGAAATCTAGGTTGATTAGAGTATCGTCGGTTCACAAAAATTGAAAAATCGGTTTCAAGTTCTAGAATCATTTTAAGTATAGAAATAAGACCACTTAAAGTACAAGAATGTTTAGTAGTATATGAATTTTGGTTGAGAGCACAAAAATTTCATTATTTAGATATATGTGTACCACTAGTTCTTGTATCGATAGAACAAACATAGCCATGAATCTCAAGTCAACTGATTCAGTTGAGGGGATCAACTAAAATTATGAGACTAGTATATAGGTTTGGGTATGATTTGAACTCTCTAATTCTAGAAGATGTAAGAGATCCAAAACATCTAGAGGGGAAAACTTTTCTTAGTTACTCTAAGTAGTTTTAGATATCTATGAATGAAAAATATATTCATTGATGTCAAATGGAACTTAAGAGATATTTTAACTACCGAAGACTAAAAAGGTACATGAGAACAATTGATTTTACTAGATCAAGGAAGAGAATGATATAATGAAAATATATAAAGAATGTATGGTAGTGAAGGTGTTTCAATACAAGTAATGAGTTGATTTTATTTAAATAATCCCACATGCAGTTAAATATTCTACCATAAGAATATTTCTTAGTATAGTTGCATTGAAAGATACGTATCATGAGTAGATATATTTCAGGACTGTAATCCTTCATCATGATTTAGTGAATGAGATTTACATGAAACATCAAAAAGGTGTACCATAATTTGAGAATTATAATTTGTTATGTAAATTGAATAAAAACCATTACGGGCTGAAGTAAGCACCATGTTATTGGAATCAAAAATTCAATTCATTTATTTCAAATGAAGGTTTTGATATGTGTAATATAGGCCGCTTCTATTTTCAAAAGTAATGGGATGTTTTTAAACTAATAATATTTCTTTTATATGTGGATGAAGTAATAATTTTTGAATCTAATCCTTAGAAAATATAAATGTTAAAGTGTTATCTATCAATAACATTTGAGATGAAAGATATTGTTTTTGTAAAGAAGATTTTGGGGATAAATATTTTGAGAGATAGGAAATCCAAGAAATTGGTTCTATCTTAGAAATATTGTGTCTGGAAGATCATAGAAAGGTTTAGTTTGATTATAAGTCATATGGTCTTGACCCCTCTTATAGAACACTACATGGTATCCAAGATATAGGCACTAGAAACTACTGTTAAGGATATATACTTGGAGAAAATTTTATATTCAACAATGGTTAAAATTTTGATATATTCAATAGATCACACTTGGTTAGACATTTCCCATGTTGTGGAAGTTGTGAGTCAATACATGGAAAATCAATGAAAAGTTTATTGGGATGCTATGAAGTGGATGATTTTATATTTAAAATGATAAAAATATTATTCCCTTTGTTTTAGGGAGTAATATCTGTTATAAGGCCTTGTGAACTCAGACTTCACTGGAGATTCAAATAGTAAATGTATTATAATAATTTTAAAGTTTACATAGGGGGGATATAAAATTATTTTGATGTTATGAATCATTAATATTATTATATTGATTACAACAGAAGAATATTATGTATATACAATAGAATATGGTAAGAGACGGTATGGCTGAAGACATTTCTACATGAGCTTAGAATGAATCAAGAAGGAGAAGTGATTTACTATGATAGTCAATATGAAATTCACTTGGATAAAAATATAGTGTTCCTTTCATGGAAAAATAACTTCGATATAAATTACCACATCATTAAAAACTTAATGGATGAAAAGTTTCTTGATCTAAAAAAGATAACAGGAATTTAAAATCTAGTTGACATGTTCACCAATGAGGAGGTTTAGGAGAGTTTGAGGCTGCATCAAGACTCAATGGGACTTGGTTAAAGGAAAGGAAAGTGTTATAGAGTTTTTGATTTTTTCCCTTGAACAATTATTTAAGTGGGTGATTGTAGGGATGTGAAACCTTTTTCTACTCATCATAAGTTTAGAGTATCAAAATTTCATCACACTGGTAGTTTGGGAACTAGAATTATGTTCATCATAATTTTAGTTAGTGATTGGTGGATAAGCATAGCGTAAAGGTAGTATGTTTAAAACTCTTTGTAATTATTAGTCTTCCTCCAATGATATTAGGTCCATCATAAAATCACATCTATTGATGGTTCAATGTTAGAGCACTAGGAGGTCCTGAATTTTAGAAAAGTTGATGGGTCACCGGGTTGGTAAACTAACCCAGGTGGTCGTGTATATTGATATAGGTTTCAAGTAGAGTCTGTTTTTATCTTTTTTTTCTGTTTTTTCTTATTATTTATGTATGTGGGATTTTATTGAATAAAGGATATAAAATAAGTAGTTATAACATTAGTTTAACTGAAGGAATTTGTTTAATATTTGATAATTGTTTCACAATTACTTCTCTTTGTAATAATGTTTTCACCAATAATCTATTTTTATAATAAAATATGGTAGAATTTTGGTTTTCCTAATAAAAATATATCAAAAAATGAATCATGTTAAAAACAATTTTTCTTTATCTAATTTAATATATTTCTATTGTATGTTTTCCCATTGGATATTTCAATATGTTATTATTTTTTCATTGAGGTGTGTATGTGAGGATGAATTGGTATGGTGATTAGGGTTTAATTAATACCTATATCTAGTACAATAAGAATATGGGAGGAAGAAAACTTATAGATGTCTGGTATTTTACTATACTGCTACACTGTGAGAATTCATAGTAGATCTCCTGATCATACTTCTAATTTTCTCCTGGTAGTATAGATTATCATTATTTTTTGGATCAGTTCATAGTTTTTTATTCCTACAATACTTGTGGGGATCAATCATAAACATAAATTTATAGTATTATTGTTAAAATCCAAAAATTCCTTAGAAGACCATCAGAAGAACTAAAAAGGTGTTTCTATAGCAACAAAGTCATATATTAAGACACAAATAAATCATTTCTATTATTTTAGGGAAATGGGTAAAAACTAATATGTGTGTTCCATATCTAAGATACATTTTTGGTAGTATGTGTTGGGAATGTATTGTCTCAACAATACTCTATAATTTATTATGATTTTGATGCTTACAAATACCCTTGTCTATTTTACTAATGATTTTACTTTAAGTGTATTTCAGGGAATTAATATTTCTTTATATTTATTCTAAAATTATTTTCAAGATTTTAATTTTCATGTAATATTTATTAAATAGTTTCGGATGAATTTTCAAGCATTCAAGAAACATTGTTCATACCCTATGTGGACTAGCGTAACATAAGGAATAAACCCTATGTTTTGTAGAACATGTATGGATCATGATCCTTAAGTTTGTATTCAAACTTATATTGGAAAAAGAAATTAAGGTATATCAACCCAACGTTATAAGAAAAGTATGGTTAAAAAAACCTTACATTTAGAATTAACCTGATGTTTGTTAGCAAAGGAAAGTATGGTTAAAGAACCCTACATAAGTAATGTACCTTTCATTTTAGAGAAACAAATATGGATTATCAACCTTAATGTTATGATAAACCTTACATTTTCAACCTTACATTCAGATAATGAACTATATATAGTTGAACCCTATATTTGGAAAAAAAATCTTAAGGAACCCTAAGTTTGACTTTTGAAAGTTGGAAATTTATTTTTTTGATATTTTTTGTGATTTCTTCAATAATCATGATAGAGTTACAGGATGATTTAAATTTCATTTTCAACTGATTTAAAGTTATTTATATTTGATTCAAAGAATCATATTCAATATATATTTTCACTCATATTCTTAAGAGAATTTAAGACTCCCTGACTCTATATAAATTTGAATATTCATTATTTTTAGGCATCTTTTGTGGATATGGAATTCTGAAGCTAGATTTTTGTTATTTATATATTCTATCAGTGTATTGTTTTTTATATGGTTTTTTTGAAAGAAACGTATTTTAATATACGTTCATACTCTGATAAAATAATCCACATACAGTGCTATAGGGATTGAACATCTTAGAAGAGACTACACTTTGGAGATATACATGTTCTATATTTTCCTACTCTAAGTTTGTGTTTGCTCTATTTTGTTACTACTTTTAAATCAAATATATTATGTGAAACTGGGATTGCTTCAGAATCATTCTTTCTTGATCATATATTTTCTTAACAAGAAGATCCATAAACTGTCAATTGTTTCTGCTGCAATTTTGAAATTCAACCAGTTTCAATAAATCAATCTCTTTTGATTTATTTTAGTTTTTACTGCTCATACTTAGTTGTGGTGGAGTACCGACTTCTCGATCTAAGTTATGTACAACTGTTTCACTATCATAAAAACATAAGACTTTGTTATTAGTCTTGTTTTTAATTTCTTTAACAACCTACACTCAGTTGTGGATTTTGGTCTTATGATAAGATGACCAGACTAGGGAAATTTACCAAGATCGCAGAGAGAGAATTTGGTGGAGTAGAATATGGGTTATTTGTGCTCTAAACCACTATAAAAAGTTGTGTTATTTATTTATATTTATCAACTGCATAGTTTCATATAGAAGAACAATGCTACATATTTGCTTAAAATACAGAGGGTTTTGAAAGCCAAAATTGTGTGAGTTTTTGAAAAGACACAGTTCGCCCCCTCTAATGTGTTACTTTGTATATTTTGACATAAAAATTGTTATCAAATGAGATATTTTGGATAAATCTATAGAAAGATAAAAGTTTAGAGTTCTATAATAATATGGAATTGGATGATCCTAGATAAGGGATCTCCATGGTTCGTGATCTATAATTCAATGGTGAAAATTATGGGTTTTGGAAATCAAGGATGATTATCTATCTTAAAAATATTGGATTCAGATTTTACTCAAAAATCACTAATCCCTATAAGATTCTAGATAAACCAAAAACATGGGATGTTGTAACTAAAGATAAATATGATATGAATTCAAAATCTATGAATGTAATTATCTGTGGTCTTGGACTAGATGAGTTCAATTGAGTTTTTCAATGTCCTACTACTTATGAAATGTGATAAACTATTTCGGTTTCCTGTAAAGGAAAAGATAACGTAAGAAATATGAGGTATGCTTAACCAAGTTAAATTTAAACACATTTAGGATATTTGATGGATAAATAAATACACAGATGAATGGAAGGATTACAGAAATTATCAATAATATTACAGCCTTAGGTGAACCTATCAAACAATCTGATCGAGCATTCAAAGTACTAAGAGAGACCTTTTAAATGGAATGACATGTCTACTGCTATTCAAAACCCATCACCTTTCAAAGTTCTGACAATAAAAGAACTAATTGGTACATTGATTATGTATGAAGTTGAAATAAAATCCAAAGCTGAAGATTATAGAATAATTATGGAAAAGTAGAACACTACTCAAAAATTAACAACTCAAAATCCAAGATGAAAAATGAAACAAGAAGACAAAAGGTGGAAGATTTATGATTCATCTGATTCTAAAATAGAACTAGCTCAGTTAGCTAGAAAGTTTATTAAGTTTTATTAGAAGAAAATAGTATTCAAAAAATAATTCAAGAAGAATGAGAAAGAGTCAAAAGAAGTCAGATGCTATGAATACAAGAAATTAGCTCATATTAGACCTGATTATCCTCATATAAAAGATGAAAAGATGAATCCTGATAAGAGATATCAAAAAAATTGATTATGAATATAAATCTAGAATAGAAATTAAAGAAACATGGGGTGTTTCTAAAGACTCTATAAGTTCATATAAATCTAATTCAGAAAAAGAACAATCAAATTTTAAAGCCAATATGTGCTTTATAGCTGAAGAGGAAAAGGTAAAAACTATTACTCATCCAATTCTAATTTTGATTCTGCGAGTTTCTTAAATATTAAATCTTTTTCCTACTATTCTATGTTATAAGATAAATATAATTATTTATTAAAAAAGAACAAATATTTAAAGAACATTCATAATTTTGTTTTTAGTGAAAGAGATACATTGTTGAAACAATATCAAGAGTTAATTAAGAAATTTAACTCATCTATATCAAACTATATTGCTCAAGAAAATAAGATCAAATATTTACAGTATGAAGTGGATCATATAAAAGTACTTCTCTTGTTTTTAATAAAGGAAAAATATCTTCAATGAAATCCTTGGAAAGAATTTTATTAAAAGGGAAATATTTGGTATAAGAAATAATGGCGAGAAATCTAAAATGTACAAGAATTATTTTCCCACAATTTAAAAATTTAAACTTTATATTTTTATAGAATAAAAGGGAATGTGACAAATAACTATTATTTGAGAAATCCTCAAATAAGTGGCACTAAAAGAGCCTTTATTTAAAAGAGTTTATCTAAAACTAATGATATAAGATATGGAATAACAAAGTATGTCTGGATTCCCATATCTCTAATAGCTAACATTGTTGGAACTAAGAAAGTGTGGGTACCAAAACAAAAAAAAAATTTAAATACATTTTCAAGTAAGAGGCCACAAGAACAGAAATGCTATATGGAATATGGACAGTGGTTGTTTGAGTCATATGAGTAGAGATCCATCAAAGTTTCACACACTGACTTAAATGGATGAACGTAATGTAACTTTTAGTGATAATCCTAAAGGAAAAATAGTTGGAGTTGTAACTGTTAGAGATCCAAAGACCATATCTATCAACAAAGTACATTATGTTCAAGTGATGAAATATAACCTGATAAGTATTTATCAGCTTTGTAATGATGATTTTTATGTTTATTTTTCTAAAAATTCAGGCTCTGTGTCTAAATATAAATTTCTTAAGTTTAAAGCACCAAGAATTGACAATGTTTATACACTGTACTTAAATTCCCTGTGTAAACAGAAAGTGAATTGTTTAACTCCAAAGACAAATGAGTCATGGATCTGGCATATGAGACTTGATCATTGTTATATTTATGATTTACATAAATTTTCTATGAAATATTTAGTTTTTGATCTTCCCAATCTTAAATTTGATAATGATTGATTTTTTGATGCATTCCAAATTGGTAAAAAACATAAATTTTCTTTCAAATTGGTTAACAAAATTGATACACCTAAACCTCTAGAACTTATCCCCATAGATCTATTTGGGCTATCAAGAGTAGAAAGTTTGGTTGGTAAATTATATTTTTTTTGTTTTAGTTGATGATTATTCTAGATTTAATTGGTTGTATTTTATTAACCATAAGAGTGAAGTTTTTTCTGTATTTGAAATCTTTTGTAAAATTTTTCAAAACAAAAAAGTTTTTAAAATAATTCTATTGATAATTGATCATGGTGTATAATTTTAGAATCAAGAATTTAATTCTTTTTTGTTTAAATTTTGGAATCAAACACACATTCTTTTCACTAATAACACCTCAAAAAATGGAATTTTTGAAAGGATAAATCAAAATATTCAAGAAATGGATAGAACTATGTTAAATGAATATAGTATTGCAACATTTTTTTGGGAATAATCTCTAAGAACAACCTATTATATCATGAATAGAGTTTTAATTCGGCTTATTTTCAAAAATACGCCTTATGAACTTTGTAATAACAGAAAGCCTGAAGTAAAGTACTTTAAATTTGTTGGATGCATGGTGTATATCATGAACACCAAGGATAATATTGGGAATTTCAATCCAAAATCTGATGAAGGAATATTTTTAGGATATTCTAATACCTCTAAATATTATAGAGTGTTTAATAAAAATTCAATTATTTTTGAACAATCCTTTTATGTGATGTTAGATGAAACAAACCCTTTTATTAGGCAAATAGATCAAACTGATGAAGTTACTAACACTTTTTACAACATGAGGCCAAAACCCCTAAAAATGATTTTGAAAATGATATTAACAAAATTTAGTCTAATTTAGAAGAACATGACACTGAAGAACTTGAAATTTTTCTTGCTAGATAGTCTAGAACCCTAAAGAACCATACTTTATAAATTGTTATAGGAGATCTAGAAATAGGAATTAGAACTAGAAAAAATGTAGGAAACCTACTATGACATCCCGCCATTTTATAACATAAACTTTCATTACATTACACAAAACTGAGGATCTTTAAGGTCTAGTGTCTTGGAAACCAGGAACATAATACATGAAAACAACATAAGCATTCTTCTTAAACACTTGAAAGGCTTCTCTTTAAGTTCATCCTAGGTTCATTACTGCATCTCATAACCTGGGGACATACATCAAAAGAAAGGGTGAGCAGAAGGCCCAGTAAGGGAAACAAGAGGAACATTTCTACATGTGAACTTGATATACTTCAATAAGGACATGAAAAGAACTTTAAGGCATGAGAAAGAAAATCATGAGGCATTTCATAATAAAAATAACATTTTCCATAACTTGAATATGTGGATACATCATTTAACATAGACAATCATGAACATATCACCAAGGTCCATCCCCAAGGTGTCATTTGAAAATTACCAAGGTTATTCACCAAGGTATCATGAAAATTGTAATCTCTAGTGGTTACATCATTACCCAATGCATTGGAGCGCTATTAGGGCGCACCCTTAAATTTGCCTTTATTATCATGTGAGCCACATATATCGTCATCAAAAATTTCATAAATAACCCACATAGCATAAAATAAATGGGTTTCATTTCATAATCATAACGTTTTAAAAACTGTTTTAAAGACATGATATTTACGTCACTTTAAACCCACGGAAAGGGAAAGCGGGTCTCATGTATGTAAATCCCAGAATTTAAAATGGAACATTTTGATATATATGTGAATACCCTTGTGGAAATAAGAGCTTTGATTATTCACTTTATAACATAAAATAATTTTTGAGAAAAGAGAGAGGCATTTTGAGGGAAAACTTCTGCAGCATAACGGCTAAGTTTCGGGGTTTTAGAAAACATTGAAATGAGAGGGGACATGGGTCACCCACTCATAAATGATCCATAAAACAGTAGGGTGAAAGAATAAGAAGGACATATGGACATGGTAATGAAATTTTAGGGACATACCATTTGAAATGAAAAACATGGAAGGAAAAAAAAGATTAGATTTCTCTTATGAAAATTCGGCAGCCTTACGGCGTCACTTAACTTCAAAAGAAAATGATTTGACAAGATCAAATAGGGTACCTAATCATATGATCATAAGAGATAAGTATGATAGATATAGATATCATACCCCAACATAATAAAAAGGAACTTGAAAGACTTGACATGAAAATCGAACTTGAAAAATGAGAAGGGTGAAAGAATCCCTTAAAAATTCGGCAGCCTAACGGCGTCACTTAAACTTCCATAAAACGAAATGATGAGAGTAAGAGGGGATCTCTCATAATATAAACATGAAAGGGCAGTAAGAGGAATATAAAAGAACATCCTCTCACATAAAAACATGGAGCATAATAGGAATGACATAAAAGAGATTACATGAAAAGAAAGAGAGGGGTCGGATCCCTTACCTTAAAACGTGACTCTTGAAACTCAAAGGATTGGACCTTGAGGGCTTGGGGGCACCTTGGGAGGACTCCTTGGAAGGTAAGAATACCAGAACTTCGTTGGGGGAGAGTTGGGAGTGAAAACTAAAGGAGGAAAGGGTGGGTATTTATAGGGAAAGTGAGGGGACAAAGCATTAATGGCCAAGGGACACCTCACTAGTGGTTTTGGCAAAACCATGGGCTTGCCCATGGTGTTTGCCCATGGTATTGGCCACTTGGGACACCTCACACCTTATCTTACTATTCATAATTCTACCATATTGAATATATACTTAATAAATCATTTAATGATGTCATTAAACACCCGTAACTTAAAAACTATACTTTCACTATTCACCGAAAATTCAAGTTTCTCAGAATAATCCCAAAATTTCACCTTAACCAAATATCAATGCTATGATTTCAAAAATGAACTCCATTTTATAAAAATAATTTTCTAAATATTTTTAATTTTATTTTCAAATAAATACACTATTCATCGAAAATTCATTTTTTCAGAAAAATCCCCAAAAATTACCATAACATAATATCGATGCTCTGAGTTCAAAAATAAAGTCATTTTTATAAAAATAATTTTCTAATTATTTTTAATTAAATTTTTAATTAAAAAACACTATTCATCCGAAAAAACTAATACTTGAATAATAATTTATGAAACTGTTATTTACCCATTTTATTGAATCACATTACTTAATCAAGGTGCCTAGATTATTTTAAAACTTTCTTTTAGTGAGATTACTAATCCATTTGGTCACATTACTAATCCTAAGCGTAAAATCACTATTCACTATTTACTATTCATCAAAAATTAAGTTGATCTTATTAGACTCAAAATTCCTTAATGAACACTTTTGTAGAAGACCATTTTTTGAAAATCATTACACATCATTAGTTATTTAGGGTTTACATAAATATTTCAAAATATCCCTTTTTCAAAATTCATCAATAAAATACATTCTAAAATTATCCGGACATTTGAAATTTCACAAACATCACTAAAGGAAGAAATCTCAATTTATTCACCCGAAAGGACTACACAAGGAAGCTAGGGTCTCGACACATAGCCCCTTATAACACCGGCATAAGACCTGAGTGTAAGGTGTGCTATGGTGAGAGAATCTGAGGGAGGCTCAGATAACATTGCCCTAGTAGTAATCTCTACTAACTTGAACTTCTCCCACAGGCGTTTCCGTTCAAGCTTGACACGCTGGAGTTCGGCTTGGGCTTGGTCCAAAGCGAAGCCCACAGATGCTACCTCCTTCCCAAGCTCTGATAAGTGGGCTTCATAAGGGTTGAGTCTACTGGATGAAGCCATCGACTCCTCTTTCTGCATTAACCATTAACATCTTATTAAATCAATAAGAGTAAGTTAATATACTACTCAAAAAAAATTGGGTCGTTACATTCTTCCCCCCTTAAGAAATTTCGTCCCCGAAATTTATACTTGAGGCCTAGTCAAAAAGGTGAGGGTACTTTTGCTTCATCGTTTCCTCAGGCTCCCAAGTCGCTTCTTCATATTTATGATTCCTCCACAACACTTTCACAAGGTGGGTAGTCTTGTTTCGTAGGACCTTGTCTCTACGGTCCAAGATCTCCACTGGCTGCTCCTCATAAGAGAGGTCATGTTCCAGTTGTACCACCTCTGGGTTCAGTACATGTGAAGGGTCGGGTATGTACTTCCTCAAGAGAGATACATGGAAGACATTGTGAACTTGAGCTAGGTTCGGTGGAAGTGCTAGACGATAGGCCACTGCTCCTATGCGATCAAGGATTTCATAGGGGCTAATGTACCTAGGGCTGAGCTTCCCTTTCTTCCCAAACCGCATGACTCTCTTCCATGGAGAGATTCGAAGGAAGACTTTGTCACCAACACCAAACTCCAAGTCTCTTCGTCGATTGTCAGCATAGCTCTTCTGCCGACTCTGAGCAGCTTTTATGTGTTGTTGGATGGCATGAACTTGTTCTGTCATTTCTTGCACAAGATCAGGCCCAAGAAGCTTCCTCTCACCAGTTTCATCCCAACAAGTAGGAGTTCTACACCGCTTTCCATACAGAGCTTCATAGGGTGCCATTTGAATACTCGCATGGAAGCTGTTGTTATAGGAGAACTCCACTAATGGGAGGTGTTGATCCCATCCACCTTTAAATTCCATTGAGCATAATCTCAACATGTCTTCGAGTGTCTGAATAGTCCTTTCAGATTGTCCATCAGTTTGAGGATGATAGGCCGTACCAAAATTCAATTCAGTATTCAGAGCATGTTGAAGACTTCTCCAGAATTTTGATGTGAATCTTGGGTCACGATCAGATACGATGGATAGTGGTACCCCATGCAGCCTTACCACTTCCTTCACATATATCTTGGCAAGCTGATCCAGAGAGAAATCTTCCCGAATAGAGATAAAATGGGCTGTCTTGGTGAGACGGTCCACAATTACCCATATCACATTGTTTCCTTTGGATGTTTTTGGGAGACCAGTTACAAAGTCCATGGTGATATTATCCCACTTCCATACTGGTATGGGTAGCGGTTGTAATACCCCCTTAGGAAGTTGTCTTTCTGCCTTTACTTGCTGACACACCAGGCACCTTGTAGTGTAATCGGCAATCTCCCTCTTCATGTTATCCCACCAATAATGATCACGAAGGTCTCTATACATCTTAGTGCTTCCCGGATGTATAGAGAAAGTAGAGCTATGAGCTTCATCCATCAGTTCTTTCTTTATCTCCGGAATAGATGGAACACATAGTCTTGTACGAAATTTCAATACACCTTCTTGATCAATATTGAAATCATGGAACTTCCCATCCTTTACAGCCTCGAACTTCTCCTGCAGCAAAGGATCATCTTTTTGAGCCTTCTTGATCTTCTCTAGTAATGAAGGTTGAGAAATCATTTGGGATAGGGTTGATGATGTCCCTTTCCTTATAATTCCCATGTCCAGTTTTACTAGATCTTTAATCAAGGGATCTCCCAGGATCCTCATTGTTGCCAGAACAACAGGATCTTTCCTGCTTAACGCATCCGTGACTTTGTTTGCTCTTCCAGGGTGATAATGAATTGAACAATCATAGTCTTTAATAAGCTCCAACCATCTCCTTTGTCTCATGTTCAATTCTTTCTGAGTGAAAATATACTTTAGACTTTGGTGGTCAGTGTATATATCACATTTCTCCCCATAAAGATAGTGCCTCCATATCTTTAGAGCAAAAACAACTGCCGCCAACTCTATATCATGCGTAGGATAATTCTGCTCATGAATCTTCAACTGTTGAGATGCATAAGCAATTACTTTGTCATTTTGCATGAGGACGCACCCAAGCCCTTTCAGAGATGCATCGCTAAAAATAACGAATCCTTCTCCGATAGAGGGTAGTGTTAACACAGGTGCAGTAACCAATCTCTTCTTCAGCTCTTGGAAACTTTCCTCGCATTCCTTTGTCCAGATGAACTTAACCCCTTTTCGAGTCAACTTGGTTAGTGGATTAGAAAGCCGTGAAAAGTTTTTCACAAACCTCCTATAATATCCCGCTAAACCAAGGAAACTACGAATCTCAGTTACTGTTGTGGGTTGAGGCCACTCCTCCACAACCATTGTCTTTGCAGGGTCAACCGAGATTCCTTCATTGGTTACGATGTGCCCCAAGAAAGCCACTTGTTGTAACCAAAACTCACACTTTCTGAACTTCCCAAAGAGCCTCTCCTTCCGTAGAGTTTTCAAAATAACCCTCAGATGATCTTCAAGCTCCTCATGACTTTTTGAATATATCAAAATATCATCAATAAAAACTACCACAAAGTTATCAAGGTAGTCCTTAAAGACTCTATTCATCAAATCCATGAAAATAGCAGGAGAATTAGTCAAGCCGAAGGGCATAACAGTAAACTCATAATGCCCATATCTTGATCGGAAGGCAGTCTTTGGAATATCTTCCTTCTTCACCCTCAGTTGATGATAACCAGATTGAAGGTCAATCTTAGAGAAGAATTGAGCCCCATGAAGTTGGTCAAATAAATCATCAATTCTTGGAAGAGGGTATCTGTTCTTCACTGTGATCCCGTTCAGTTCTCTATAATCAATGCATAACCGCATTGATCCATCCTTCTTCTTCACAAAGAAAACTGGTGATCCCCAAGGAGACACACTCGGTCGGATAAACCCCTTCTCCAACAAGTCTTTGAGTTGTTTCTTTAACTCCTCTAGCTCCACATTTTCCATTCTATACGGAGTCTTTGATATCGGTTGAGACCCAGGTACGAGTTCAATGGAGAACTCTACCTCTCTTTCTGGGGGAGGTCCAGGTAACTCCTCAGGAAATACATCCATGTATTCCTGAACAATCGGAACATCTTCAATTTGTATGCTCCCTTTCCCTTCTTCATCATCACCGATTAACTCCATAAAGAAAGCTATGGGAGGTGATTCTAGATAGGGATCAGTTCGGGATATCTCTCCTTGGAAGATTACTGTAGGTCGTTCATTCAAGACTACTGAGATTTCCTTACTTCTGCATTTGATCTTAGCATTATACTTTGAGAGCCAGTCCATCCCTAGTATAATGTCGAATTCCATCATGGGAATGACTACTAGATTTGCGATAAGATTGTGCTCACCAAAGTAAACACTAGAGTCTCTCAATACTGTTGATGTAAGGATAATCCCACTTGGAGTCTTGACTGACAACTCTACCTCTAGCAGTTCGGGGATTGATTCTATTTTCCTTGAAAACTTGGAGGAAATAAAGGAATGCGTAGAACCAGAATCAAATAAAGCACTTGCTAGTTTTGATAGGACAACAAGAGTACCTTCTACCACATCGTTCGGAACTTCAACTTCAGTTTTTGTGATAGCGAAAGCACGACCTTGCTCCCTTGGCCTCTGCTGAGGTTGATGGTGATTCCCCTCCACCGCCCTCGGATTTGGACATTGATTAGCAAAGTGCCCAAGATGTCCACACTTGAAGCATGTGACTTCGGGTAGGGCCAGAACCATCTTTCCTCTGTCGTTAGTGTTGGGAAGTTGAGGCTTCACATCACCACGACAATTCCGAGAAATATGGCCTTCTTTTCCACACCTATAGCACTTGCCACTTCCGATCAAGCAGTTCCCCGGATGCTTCTTCCCACATTTATTGCATGTGGCATGTTGCATATGCTTTCCACCTCTTTCCTGATCAAAACTTCTTCCCAGGCTTGGTTCTAGAGTTCTCTTCTTCTCATTAGATTTGTGAGACCATTGTGTCTCCCCAAACTCTAGTTCAACTTTCATAGCACTTCGAACTATTTCTTCATAGCTATCGTAGTCCCTGTTGGCTAGATTCTTCTGCAGATGTGGTCGTAGTCCACCAAAGAATCTATCAACCTTCCCATTAGGGTCCATGACAATACTTGAGGTATAACGGGAAAGCCTTGTGAAGTTCATCTCATAGCTTCCGACAGATTCGTTCTCCTTCTGCTTCAGCTCGAGAAACTCTTTCTCCATTTTCGTTCTCATGGAACGAGGGAAATACTTGTTAAAGAAAATCCCCCGAAATTCTTCCCACTCCATAGCTTCCATCTATCCTCGTGGCTTCGTGTTTTTGATCAGTGACCACCACTGATCAGCTTCTCCCTCTAGGCGGTAAACAGCAAGGGTGACTTTTTCTTGTTCCGAACAATGAAGTACAGAAAATATCTTTTCAATGGAGCTAATCCATTGTTCCGCAACCAATGGGTCAGTAGATCCACTGAATGTTGGCGGTCGTTGACACATGAAGGACTCAACAGAAATTTGTTCCCTTCATGGTGAGGTCGGCCTCTCAGATTGATTCAAGTTATTACTCATAACTTGAGTCAGTTGGTTCATCATTCGCATGAATGTTTCCATTCCGGCTTCCATCGGAGGTCCATCAGCACATGGTGCATTGCGGTCACCATCGGCACGGTTCCTCCTATTGCCCGCCATCTTCTAAAAGAATAAAACCTTAGTGAGAAACTTATTTCATTTATGAATCTTTTAACTAAGACTTCATGCTTAAACAATTATACTTCTCTATAATTCCTTCATAATGATTCAAAAAAATCTTGTGATTAACCAAACATATCCCCCGGGAGTGTCGTAACCAAGAGTGCAGCAAGGCACGTTATCGTGCACCAGTTCCCGTTCGAGTCTAGCTCAAAGCGGTGTTTTCGGGTTTTACCCCTATGTACATCTGTGCCAGAGCCACCTCTACCTGCTCGTATCCAGATAGGGATGTATTTATTTGATAAACCACTTACTCAATACTTACCAAAATACCAGGAAGTTCTTCTATATTTAAACTTTTCTATAGGGTTCTTCCTAAAGTTTTTATATCCTAATTTCCACAAATAACTAAACCATCCTTTGATACCAACTATGACATCCCGCCATTTTATAACATAAACTTTCGTTACATTACACAAAACTGAGGATCTTTAAGGTCTAGTGTCTTGGAAACCAGGAACATAATACATGAAAACAACATAAAGCATTATTCTTAAACACTTGAAAGGCTTCTCCTTAAGTTAATCCTAGGTTCATTACTGCATCTCATAACCTGGGGACATACATCAAAAGAAAGGGTGAGCAGAAGGCCCAGTAAGGGAAACAAGAGGAACATTTTTACATGTGAACTTGATATACTTCAATAAGGACATGAAAAGAACATTAAGGCATGAGAAAGAAAATCATGAGGCATTTCATAATAAAAATAACATTTTCCATAACTTGAAGATGTGGCTACATCATTTAACATAGACAATCATGAACATATCACCAAGGTCCATCCCCAAGGTGTCATTTGAAAATTACCAAGGTTATTCACCAAGGTATCATGAAAATTGTAATCTCTAGTGGTTACATCATTACCCAATGCATTGGAGCGCTATCAGGGCGCACCCTTAAATTTGCCTTTATTATCATGTGAGCCACATATATCATCATCAAACATTTCATAAATAACACACATAGCATAAAATAAATGGGTTTCATTTCATAATCATAACGTTTTAAAAACTGTTTTAAAGACATGATATTTACGTCACTTTAAACCCACGGAAAGGGAAAGCGGGTCTCATGTATGTAAATCCCAGAATTTAAAATGGAACATTTTGATATATATGTGAATACCCTTGTAGAAATAAGAGCTTTTAGTATTCACTTTATAACATAAAATAATTTTTGAGAAAAGAGAGAGGCATTTTGATGGAAAACTTCTGCAGCATAACGGCTAAGTTTCGGGGTTTTAGAAAACATTGAAATGAGAGGGGACATGGGTCACCCACTCATAAATGATCCATAAAACAGTAGGGTGAAAGAATAAGAAGGACATATGGACATGGTAATGAAATTTTAGGGACATACCATTTGAAATGAAAAACATGGAAGGAAAAAAAAGATTAGATTTCTCTTATGAAAATTCGGCAGCCTTACGGCGTCACTTAACTTCAAAAGAAAATGATTTGACAAGATCAAATAGGGTCCCTCATCATATGATCATAAGAGATCAGTATGATAGATATAGAGATCATACCTTAACATATTAAAAAGGAACTTGAAAGACTTGACATGAAAATCGAACTTGAAAAATGAGAACGGTGAAAGAATCCCTTAAAAATTCGGCAGCCTAACGGCGTCACTTAAACTTCCATAAAACGAAATGATGAGAGTAAGAGGGGATCTCTCATCATATAAACATGAAAGGGAAGTAAGAGGAATATAAAAGAACATCCTCTCACATAAAAACATGGAGCATAATAGGAATGACATAAAAGAGATTACATGAAAAGAAAGAGAGGGGTCGGATCCCTTACCTTAAAACGTGACTCTTGAAACTCAAAGGATTGGACCTTGAAGGCTTGGGGGCACCTTGGGAGGACTCCTTGGAAGGTAAGAATACCAGAACTTCGTTGGGGGAGAGTTGGGAGTGAAAACTAAAGGAGGAAAGGGTGGGTATTTATAGGGAAAGTGAGGGGACAAAGCATTAATGGCCAAGGGACACCTCACTAGTGGTTTTGGCAAAACCATGGGCTTGCCCATGGTATTTGCCCATGTTATTGGCCACTTGGGACACCTCACACCTTATCTTACTATTCATAATTCGACCATATTGAATATATACTTAATAAATCATTTAATGATGTCATTAAACACCCGTAACTTAAAAACTATACTTTCACTATTCACCGAAAATTCAACTTTCTCAGAATAATCCCGAAATGTCACCTTAACCAAATATCAATGCTATGATTTCAAAAATGAACTCCATTTTATAAAAATAATTTTCTAAATATTTTTAATTTTATTTTTAAATAAATACACTATTCATCAAAAATTCATTTTTTCAGAAAAATCCCCAAAAATTACCATAACATAATATCGATGCTCTGAGTTCAAAAATAAAGTCATTTTTATAAAAATAATTTTCTAATTATTTTTAATTAAATTTTTAATTAAAAAACACTATTCATCCAAAAAAACTAATACTTGAATAATAATTTATGAAACTATTATTTACCCATTTTATTGAATCACATTACTTAATCAAGGTGCCTAGATTATTTTAAAACTTTCTTTAAGTGAGATTACTAATCCATTTGGTCACATTACTAATCCTAAGCGTAAAATCACTATTCACTATTTACTATTCATCAAAAATTAAGTTGATCTTATTAGACTCCAAATTCCTTAATGAACACTTTTGTAGAAGACCATTTTTTGAAAATCATTACACATCATTAGTTATTTAGGGTTTACATAAATATTTCAAAATATCCCTTTTTCAAAATTCATCAATAAAATACATTCTAAAATTATCCGGACATTTGAAATTTCACAAACATCACTAAAGGAAGAAATCTCAATTTATTCACCCGAAAGGACTACACAAGGAAGCTAGGGTCTCGACACATAGCCCCTTATAACACCGGCATAAGACCTGAGTGTAAGGTGTGCTATGGTGAGAGAATCTGAGGGAGGCTCAGATAACATTTCCCTAGTAGTAATCTCTACTAACTTGAACTTCTCCCACAGGAGCTTCCGTTCAAGCTTGACATGCTGGAGTTCGGCTTGGGCTTGGTCCAAAACGAAGCCCACAGATGCTACCTCCTTCCCAAGCTCTGATAAGTGGGCTTCATAAGGGTTGAGTCTACTGGATGAAGCCATCGACTCCTCTTTCGCATTAACCATTAACATCTTATTAAATCAGTAAGAGTAAGTTAATATACTACTCAAAAAAAATTGGGTTGTTACACCTACCATAATTCTCTACCTTTCTATCTTAGTTTGAACCTAAGACTATTAAAAAATCTTGAGAAGATGAAATTTTGATGTTATCAATTCAAGAAGAGCTAAATTAGTTTAAAAGAAATAAAGTTTGGGAACTAGTAGAAAGACCAACCAACTATCCAGTTATAGGAACCAAGTGGGTCTTTAGAAAAAAAATAGGATGATAAAGGGATCATTAATAGGAAGAAAGATAGATTCTTAGACAAGTGTTATAATTAAGAAGAATGAATAGATTATGATGATACCTTTTCCCTAGTAGCTATACTTGAAGCCATTAGATTGATTTTAGCTTATGCATCTCATATGAATTTTAAATTATATCAGATGGATGTTAAATCTTCTTTTTTAAATGGTTATTTAATTGAGGAAGTTTATGTTGAACAACCCCTAGTTTTGAAAATCCAAAAAAAACCAAATTTTGTTTTTAAATATAACAAATATATTTATGGCCTTAAAAAACACATATATCTTGGTATGAAAGATTAAGTTATTTTCTTTTGAAAAATGGTTTTACTGTAGGTTTTAGAGACCAAACACTATTTAAGAAAAAAAAAATCTCTAAAATTCTATTAGTTAAAATTTATGTTGATGGTGTTATTTTTGGTTCAAATAATAAAAATATTTTTCATGATTTTTTAAAATTAATGCAAAAAGAATTTTAAATGAGTATGATGGGAGAAATGAATTTTTTTAGGATTTCAGATTTATCAAAAATATTTTGGAAATATTTTAAATCAAAGTAAATATATTATTGATTTATTGAAAAAAAATGGACATAAAAATAACAAGACATATACAACCCCCATGTGTATTAATATAAAACTTGATTTAGATGAAGATGTAAATCTAGTAGACAAAAAATTATATAGAGTTATGATTATAGTTTTTTATCTCCTACTGCTAATAGACTAGAAATTATGTTTTCTATATGTCTTTGTGCTACATTTCAATCAAATCCAAAATAATCCCATCTTACTACTATTAAAAGAATTTTTAGATATTTAAAATGAACTATTTTTCAATCTCTTCTTTACCCCAAAACATCTAATTTTAATTTGATTTCATATTTAGATTTTCAATTTTGAGGTTGTATATTAGATAGAAAATTTACCTCAAGAACCTATCAATTTTTAGGAAAATATTTAGTTCCACGGTCTAGTAAGAAACAAAACTTCATTGCCCTATCAACCACTGAGGCAGAATATGTGTTTGTGGCAGTTGTTTTGCACAATTTTTGGGGATGAAAAACAATCTACTAGAATTTGGACTAAATTTTAATAATACTCTTATTTTATGTGATAATACCAGTGCAATAAATATTTCAAAAAATCCTATAAGTCATTTCTGTACTAAGAACATTGATATAAGGCATCATTTTCTAAGATATCATGTTCTTAAAAAGGATATATCTTTAGAATTTGTTAATAATGCATATCAATTAGCTGATATTCTCACTAAACCAGTTCCCACTACTAGTTTTGATTTTATTAAGGGGGGTTATTTCATTTTAAATAAGTAATTGTTACCTTATTTCATTTTTTAAAAGAATATTTATTTTTGTTAAAAAAAATTACTATTTATTTTACTCTTGATTTTTATTTGTTTAAATATATTTTTTTTAGTTATTAAGTCTTGTGTTTTCCAAAATTTTAATAATTACCCAATGTAATTGGCACAAGAAACCAAGGAAATGTCTTTATCTTTCAGAAACCTTTCGACTTACCTTACCCATTTGTTTCTCAAAAATATTTTATCTACCCAAACCTTTGTCTACCTTTGAAAATCTAGAATCTGAAAACCTCAGAAATATGGATTCTCAGAAATTGATAAGACCAAGCGAACTACTGAGGGAGAACCCAGTTACCCAAAGCATCAAGAAATTCCATAAAGAAAGATTATTCAAGTGAAGGACATTGATTTTGAGTAGCTGTAGGAGACAAATTGTTTTCTCAATAAAGCACTGGTATTCCAAGCTTTGGAATTTTTATTCAACATAGTGAATATTTTTTTTATGAGGTCGAACTGAAGAATTTCTTTAGTAGTGTAAAGTTCAGTTTTAGTGAAATAAAATATACTATACCTGCAAAAAAAATATAAGGAATTTTTTATTTCTTCCGTAGAAAAAACTCATATTTTGAAATTTCCTCATAAAGGTGTATTTCATTTTGACCTTTGATCTATTGGAAATAATGATCATAAGTCTATGGATATTATTCTATTTCTGTTTGGATCAAAAATATATAAGAAATATATTTTTTAATAATCTTGAGGCAGATCAAAAAGTGTTGGTTAAGTTCATTCAAATTTCAATTACCCCAAGAGTAGATGAAATGAAGATAATATTAAATCCAGACAAGTATATTATGTTCCTATTCATAAGTGAAATCAAGTTCAATTTTCCTAGATACATGTTCAGATATTTTAATTATTATTGTCAAGAAGAGGATCATATGTCTTTTTATCCCTATAGAAGGATACTTTCCTTGATTATATTTAGGAAAAATATGATTCAGTTGTTCATCTCAAGAGTTAAGTGTCATCATAGTAATGTTTTTGAATATTGGTACTCTTGGTAAGTTTATTTTTTACTAGATTACTGTGAAAGGTAATATTATGCCAGTTGGTGAAGATGACTAACAGAAGTCTAGATCATTTTCTTAGGTGGAGCAAAGTGCTATGAGAAATAAAGAAATTGGGGAATCTAGAACTAAAGATGTTTCTAAATCAGATAAATGAAAATTGAGATTTAATGTTGCAGTAGTAGAATAAGAAGAAGAAGAAGAATAAGAAGAAGAAGAAGAAAAAGAAGTTACAGAGGAACTGGTTATGAAACCAAGGAACATAGAAAAACAAATAGTTGAAGAACCAGTGTTAGGTTTAAAAGAAGCTACTTATTTGGTTTGTTTGGAAGAACTGGTTCTTGAAGAAGATCAATAGTATGAAAGTCAGATTTGAGATCTTCAGGATGTTCCTTAGGAATAAGATGATATTGTTCTAGCTGAAGTTATGTAGGAAGAGGCTTCCCAAGAAGAACATCGAGTGCAAATATAAACAACTAAGGTTACATATCTTGTTGAGCATCGGGCTATCTCATCTTTTGACTAGTCGGTAGAGAGACCAGGATCTGTATCTTGAGAAAAGATAGAAGTTCGTGATAATATTTTATCTTCTAGTGAAAAGATAGTTAAGAAGTATGTTGTTAATCCCTTAGAAATTTTGGTTATCGATCAGTCCAAAAATCCATATGAAGGGAATTCTAATTCTTTGACTAATCAGATTGAGGATATTATGATCAAATTAAACAGACTTCAAGAGGAATATTTTGTTCTAAAATAGGTGGTGGAAGTAGTTAGAAATTCATTTGAATATTTTCAAAATTCATCAACCCCGAGGATGGATTTTGACTCTATAAATACTCAACTTCCAAAAATTAAAAAAACTACATTAAAAAGTGATTTTGATGATTTTAAGAGAGATATTCTAGATCGGATTGGAAAAATCAATTCTAAGTTTGTTTCCAAAATAGATTTTTTAGATCTGAAGTGGTATTTGGGAATCCAATTTTATTCCATTAAGGGGGTGTTACTCAAGTCATTACTTATACCTTTTCCCCTAAAACCTCACCAGATTTGATTATATGGTTTCAAGAAATCAAAAATGTTATGGATGATATGAATGGGATATTTTATAACCTTCAGTGCAATAGTTCCCCTTTGTTAGCTTTGCTGGACAATCAAAGATTTCTTATTGAGAAATTAACTCCATGTGAACTCAGAATTCAACTTCTCCTCAACTGGTTAAGTTATATGTGGGTTTAGTTTATTCAGTAAGAAGAAAGTTTGTATGAATTTTTTAAAGTCAATTTAGTTGAAAGTATTCATGTGAATCCAGATTCCAAAGTTTTGATAAGGAAGTTATAAGACAATCTTTCTAAAATATTATAGGTACAGATAGTATAATTCAAAGAAGTGTTTCAAGTTGCTCAGGCCCCCTCAGAACCAGAAACCGAGCCTAACCCTAACTAAACCCTTCTAGTTGACAAAATTGTTAGTAAGCCCAAACTGTCTATTGTGTATGTAAATATTTTATTAATAAAATTTCATTATTCTTATTTTATGTACTTTATCTGTAATTATTTTATGTTTTTCTCAATCACCAGAATCCATAATTTATTTCTCCGCACAATAAATTCTAACATTCATTTACTATTCTATGAAAAATTAAATGTGTCTCAATATTTTTTTTCAATACTTTCTTTTTGATATCACAAAAAGGGGAATAAAATTGGAGAATCAAAACATTTCATTTTTTTAGAAATAGTTTTGTAAAATCAAAATACTGTTATAAATATTTTCCTTAAGTATGTTTACAAAATTCTATGTTGTGTGAATAATTTTATAGGTTTTGGGATCATAAAAAAGGGGGGTTGTTAGGAATGTATTGTCTCAACAATACTCAATAATTTATTATGATTTTGATGCTAAAAAATACCCTTGTCTATTTTATTAATTATTTTACTTTAAGTGTATTTTAGGGAATTAATATTTCTTTATATTTATTATGAAATTATTTTCATGCTTTTAATTTGAAAGGAATATTTATTAAAGTATTCAGGATTCATTTTTGATCATTCTGGAAACACTATCCATACTTTGTGTAGACTAGCATAATGTAAGGAATAAACCCTATGTTTTGTACATAACGTATGGATCAAGATTCGTACATTTTTATTCAAACTTATGCTATAAAAAAAGTATGGTATATCAAACCTAAGTTATTAAAAAAGTATGGTTAAAGAAAACTTATGTTTGGAAGGAACGTTACATTTTTCAAGAAGGGAAAGTATGGTTAAAGAACCCTACGTAAGTAATGTACCTTAAAGTTTAGAGAAAAATTTATGGATCATCCGTTATAATTTTATGATAAACCTTAAATTTTCAACATTATGTTTGGTGAATGAACTCAATATAGTTAAACCCTATATTTTGTATCTTTTCATTTTTTAAGGAGTCGTACATTTTACTTTTCAAAGTTAGATATTTATTTTCACGATGTTTTTTGCAACTTCTATTAGGGTCCTGATAGAGTTACAAGCTGTTTTAAAGCTCGTATTCGATTGATTTAAAGCTTGTTATAATTGATTCAAAGAACTGTATTCAACAATTATTTTCACTCCTATTCTTATAAAATGTTACAACTCCCTTACTTTATTTGAATTTGAATATATATTATTTTCAGGCATCTTTTGTGGATCTGGAATTATGAAGTAGGTTATTTCTTCTTTATATATTCCATCATTGTATCATTTTTTATATGGTATTTTTTCAAGAAACATATTTTCATAAATGATCATACTCTAATAAGAAATCCATGTGCAGTGCTACAATGATTGAACATCTTAGAAGAGACTACACTTTGGAGATATACATGTTCTATCTTGTTCTAATATATGTTCATGTATAATATATTTTGTTTCTTATTTTAAATCAAAGATCTTATGTGAAACTGAGATCAATTTTGACTCATTCATTCTTGAATACTATCTTTCTGAAGAAGAAGATCCATCAATTTTTAATTGTTGCTACTGTGATTGTGAAATTTAACCAATTTCAAAAAATCAATCTCTTTTGACTTATTTGAGTTTCGAATGCTTGTACTAAGTTGTAGTGGAGTATAATATTCTCAATCTAAGCTATGTCCATTTTTTGTATTTTTAAAAGCCACATTTTGGTAAGTGGTAACCTCAAAGATGACCAGAGATTTCAAAATTCAAAACATACATAGTTCCAAATTCTAACTTAAAACAAGAAAAGGGTGCAAGATGCCATGTAAATCACCAATGATAGAGACTGATATCTCGGTCAATGCCACATCCCAGTCGTCCACTCCAAATACCATAACATTCACGTCATCACGCCACCCATTAGCACAAATTGAAACTTTCAAAGTTTCAAATTTCAAACTACAAACAGAAACCATCATTACCGGATTGGTTGACGAGTCGCCTCGCGTCTCGCACCCTAACCCCAATCGTACAACACAGCCACACCAGAGCACCCGCAAAATCCACCCATCGGAATCCAATGTCGCCACCAAAGACACTCCAAACATAACATCGCAGAACAACAAATCCATAGCCGAATATTCTTCACAACCATCACGAGAGCATTTCAACCAAAAAACCAAAAAAACACCATCTTCACGATCTCCCAAAACCACAACAAATCAAAAACAAACCATTCACCAGGAACATAACCAGTAATAAGAAACAACAATATCACCGAGCATTATGGCCTCCTGAAATTCTAACTACCGCTCTAAATCACCTCCCAATAAACTTTGATCACCACCACGCAAAACCGACCCGGAGAATAGTATTGGAATCTGGTGCAAGAGAAGAGTAGGAATGGACGTCGTCGAGAAGGAACATGAGCACTGAGAACTTCTGTTGTCTTCAAGAATGAAAACCCTAAACAAACCTAAAACCTGACAAGACCAAACATCAATAGTGACTGAAAAGGACCACCAGAGAATAGAATGGACCAAATCTTCACCGGCGAAGAATCCTGAAACCCTACGGAAGAAGAGTGCCAACATGAATCCCGACTCCTATAAACCAATGAGATCTCAACCAACTCATACCAAACCCCCCACAAGATCCAGTGCATCAGACTGAGATGGATTCTAGTGCAGTAGATCTGGGATCAAGAGTAGATATTGAGACGAACAAGGGATCAGCAGTGAGCCACAATCACGGGGAGAAAGAAAACCCAACCTGGATGGACGAAAAAGGAGCGGAGGAGGGCATCGAAGGTCAAGAAAGTGTCGCGATGCATGAAGATACCGGCCCTGTGGAGAAAACAGGTTTCCACGAGAGAGAAACCCATCCAAGTAGGAGAAACAAGTATGCAGATCCAAACCTGTAAATGAGACAAAGAGGAAAGAATAATCTATAGAACGAGAGAAGAGAGAAAAGGTCGGAAGAGGACGCTCCATCGACGGAGAAAACCCTAAATGGAGGAAAGGTGTGGTGTGCTCGGGAGATCTATCTGGTTCTCTATCATAGAACCAGAAGACTTTGTTATTAGTATTGTTTGTAAAGGTGTCAATTTCTTTCACTTAGTTGTGTATTTCGGTCTTATGATAAGAGGACCAAACTAGTGAAATTCACCAAACTCATAGAGAGAGAATTTGGTGGAGTGCACAAGGGAATATTTGTGTCCCAAACCACTATAAAAAGTTTTTTTATTTATTTCTATTTATCTGCTACATAGTTTCATATAGAAGAACAAGGATTTATATCTTCTTAAAATAAATAGGGTTTTGAAATCCATATTTGTGGATGTTTTTGAAAATACACAATTCACCCCCACTCTTGTGTGTTACTTTCTATATTCCAACATAACAGTAAGGATAAGGATAAATGGTAAATATAATATCATATCCTATATTTTCTTTTAATAGTTATTTATTATTTTGTGAAGGTTTTTGGACATAGCACTGTGAATTTTTCATCAAAAGAATAAATAAATGTGTCAATGGATACCCAAAGAAGATGTCTTAATTAGAATGATATCTCCTTAAGTGGGTTGAAAACATAAAAAATATGCATACCTTTAGGATAAGGAAGTGTAGTACATGGAGTTAAAATGATAATAATATTATTCATAATCAAGTAAAACTAACCAACGATTATGGGTAAGGATAAGTAAATCAGAGAAGGAAAATATTACTGAGATTTACTAGAGAGTAACAGATAAGTCTAGCACATAAATTTTGGATAGCAGTTTCACTTTCCAAATGATAAGAAATAATTATTTGATCATAGGGATAAAATATGATAAGGATAGTGTTATAGTGTTTTATAATGATGAGGGGTTGAAAATAACCATCTTTGAGAAGATTTTTTTTATAAAGCACCTAAGAAAAATATATATCCTATTGGTGGAAGGCCTTTTTCACAACCTTATTTGTGTAATCCAATTGTCTGACTCTAGTAATGTAATTAAATTTAATTGAAAAACATTCACTATATAAAAAAAGGATAATACTACATTTTTTCAAAGAAAAATGATAAAAAGGAAATATTTATCTCATCAATGGAGAGGAAGATATATGTATGTAGTATAATGAAGAAAAAAATTATCCCCTAACGAGCTTATAAATTTAAGAAAACAATACCTATAAGATTTATTGAAAAGTGAATAATCTCATGTTATCCCTACATGACCATGATATCACTCTCACATGTGTGATACTTATCAAAAATGGATTATAATTTTGTAAAGATATAATCCATTGTAACAACCCTATTCCTAGAATATTACATTTAGTGGTTAATTTATTATACCGGGATAATATACATGGAAACATATCCTAAAGTACTGAATAGTTTAGTACTCTTGGAAAAATAGATACATACTATAAATTAATATTACAATTGAAAACATGAAATACATAATGTTTTTTCATTAAGAACACCATATTTCACCTCACTATATTTTATATATCAATCAGAAAACACTTCCTGGTATCCTGGGGAAAATGAAATATAAGAAATGGATATGATCAGATACTCAGTAACTGGGATAATATAAGAGTATCTCTCATGAATAAATAAGCATAATCCATATGGAAAGGTAAAAACCTAAAACAATTTCCATTTAAATAATAACATGATTATAATATGGAAGAAATGAATGATGACCAAATAAATTCATATCAATAATCACATGGGATAGAAACTTATCCTTGGATATTATAACTAATCAAATAATCACATATACATTAATAAATAATTTTATAATGATTTCATGCATAATATCAAACATCTGAAACATACTTTAAAGACATTTCAAAAGAAAAATTAAATCTACAGTTATAAACCCATCAAAGTTTTCCAATTAATTTGTCTCATGAGACCTGTAGATACATCATAAACTATCCATACTATATGGTGGATTATAATAAATTAGTATACTCATATTTAAACTGATCATAAACCATCCAAATAAACAAAAATTAGGATATCAGTACAACATATCCCCATATTATCATAATTAAAATAATGGTTTGATGTCATTGATGAATATAAATACCATAAAATTATCATTAAAAACATTTTAGAGGAAAATAAACTTTTAACTTTGAAAATATTTTCAAAAAAAGTCGAAGAAAAATATTGAAAATAATTTCATTTAAAAATTAACTTTTAAATCATTTAAAAAATCATTAAAAAATTAAGTGTTCATGGAGATAGAAAATTTTATTCATGACGTACAAACTAAAACAAATATTTATTTCACGTTTTTAGTAAAATACAAATGGTAATTTTTTAGAAAATGACCAAAATACTCCTTTAAAAAAATTAAAAATTAAAACATGGGTAAAAATTAATTTACTAAATCACTTGGATAATTTTAAAAACATTTTTGAAAACATTTTTAGAAAACATGGTTTTGGAAGAAAAAATATTCTCAACAGAAGATATTAGTGAAGTTGGATTTTCATAAAAAAAACATTTTATCAATATTTTTAAGTTAAAAAGAGTGGAAATTGTAATATTACTAGAAAATTTCATGAATAACCATTTGATAAAGGAATATAATTATTTTATGATATAAATATCAAATAATTTCCCCAATAAAGACTTAAACATAACCAATCCTAAATAATAATGAGATTTCAGAATAAACCCTTACCACTTAGGTAACTCTTGAATCCTATGCCCCATGAAATACATAACATCAAATGAGACATTACATACCACTAATATAAATATATTCATGTTATTATATATCAAAATGTTAAGTATATACAATGCACAATGTAATAAGTTGTGAATTTTGAATATGTCTCACAAAAGAAAAGTGAGACAAGAAACCATTATCTCAGGATTGAATTCCTTTATATGTGTCTGAAACTCCAGTATAATAAATATAAATTTATTATAAATCTTTTAAAGAACCATATTGATATATCTAATAGCATTAATTATTTACTTATAGTCTTCTATCACCTATTTAATAATAATTATTTGTTAAAATTACTATTTCTGGTGATAACTGTTCCGTTTTTCATGTAAATTTATCTTCGGTAATTTATGTTATTTTACATTAATAATGGTTACATAATAAATATAATTTTAATGTGATATAAATATAATATATATTCGGTATTTATTTATTTATATAAATCTATAAAATATAAATATATATATTAATGGAGAAAGTAGGTCGTACATAAACATGAATATTGTTTCCATTTTTCATGAAAAATCTAATGGAAGAAAAATAAATATTAATTAAACTTTAAATGATAATTCTTATGTTATATATAGAATTTATATTAATAAAATCCATATTTATTATCACCCATGTAAAAATAAAATGAAAAACATTTCACATCGCTACATGGAGACGGTAGTCTACACGTATGCTAAGGCGACATTATTATTTTCCAATGGATTGGAAGGTAAGAACTTATATGTGATATTATATATCAAAAAGTATTTTTAGATAATAAATATCACATATATTTATTAAAATTATCCTTATTACCTCTCATGTAAAGAGTAAGTGAAAAAAAATCGCATCGCTTCGCGAGGTGATAGTCCATTGTACAAATGAGCAACATTATCATATCCCCTATGGGAATCAAAGTAGGAATTTATATTTTATATCATAATTTAAAAGTATAATAATTTCATAATTATCATATAAATATGTTATATTTTTCATTATATCCATCCTTGAAAGTAGGTGATGGAAACAAATTGCATCGGTTCGTGAGGTGGTAGTCTATCGTACACATGATTAATGATTACAATTTCCTTTTGATGGATGTGGATATGGATATAGGTTACGTCATTAACATAATAACATATAAGTATATGAAATATACTATTGTAATTATTTTATAATTTTGTCAAAAAAATTTAATGAGGTGTAAGAATAAAAAAACAAATAGGTATGTTAATAATTTTACCACTTCTGTGGAGAACTATTTCAGGTTTATACCTAAAGACTTCCTAGATTGAATTTATGATAAACAAAAGTCTTATAGTATGCCTGGGTAGTAATAATTAAGTAATTTTTTTAGGTATTAGACAAACCAAATGGTTTTGGAAGTATGAAGAGGAGAGGAGGGTGGCCTTTTATAAGTGGGGGAGAGGACACACATGGAATTTTTGAAAAGATAAAGTGATTCCCACGCTTTTCTCAGGAACAAAAACATAAAAAACTGGTAATTATCGACCCTAAGAGGTTATAAGGTCTAAAAATTTCAATAAAATTGGTTTTAGAAAATTTTTAGGTCATTTTAACCATTAACTTATTAGTTTAACCCTATGTAAACTCATTTTTAACTTAACTATGGTAATTACTTTTTATTGCTTTCATTATTTATCATAGATAAAAATTAAGTTAACCTTATTAGATATTATTAATTATTATGATTCCAAATATGGAATCATTTTTTTCAAATTAATTTTACTTAACATCTAAAATACAATTTTAAATTAAACTTATAGACGCATTGAAAAAATAATTTCTGCAAGGCATATTTTCAAAATATTAATGTGTTTTTATATCATAATTCAATTTTAAATTGATTATAATTACATAAATTAGTTAAATTTTAATATTATATAATTAATTTTAATTTAAAAATAATTTATTATATAATTTGTATTTTAAAATATTTTAAATGAAAATAAAATTTTCAATAAAATTCGGTCTTTTTCACTATTCATCAAAAAAACATTTCAGAACTATCCTGAAATTTCACACAAAGATAATTTTTAAATTTACATTTCCAAATTTATTTTTATTTTTTCAAATAAATTTTATAAAATTTGTAAACAGTAATTTTAAATTATGTTTGTAACGAAAGACTAAACTACCTTTTATAAAAATATAGTTTTTAAGAAAAAAAATCGTTTTCTTTAAAATGATTATTATTTTATTTCTAATCAATATATATCCATTGAATTTATTTTATTTTTTAAAAAATATATATAATTTTAAAAAATAATTTATTTCCTATTCATACTCTCCCAATTAGTTTCTAAGTTATAATGATCATCTTTAAATAATAATATTTTAATAGAGTGTCATGTTTCATTTAAACTCTACAATGTGTGCACCACCAAATATAGAAAATATTGAATTTATTTAAGGATAAATATATTATAAACTTCTAGGGTATTATATTCTACACCCTTATATAAATTTCAACCTTTCAATTTAATCTTGATCTCAAAAGTTAAGGGTTTAAAATTTGAAAATGTATTTGTTGGAAACCCATCTCATTAGAGAGGTTAATAAAACATTCTCTTAAAAAGAGAAAAATGTAATTATAATTCTAATCTAGAATAACACATAAATTCAATTAAAATTAGACTAAAATTAGTGTTATGTGAAGATATGGTCATGGAAAAAAATAATAAATAATTATAGAGAGTGTTATAGATCATTGATCACGAGAAATTTAATGATCAACAGAAAGTTAAGGACCTCAAACAATTTATCTATAATGGTTTAAAATATCAGTGATTCATCAAATATAATTATAATATGATAACATTTGTGTTTCAACATCCCTTCCCTAATGATGATGAATTATTTTACTATCTATGAATGTATGGAAATACACTTACTAGATATATTTTTATATCTTTGGCACAATTTTATCATTTGGTTCTGCTTCAATCAATTCTCACTTTATTTATTACTTCAGGAAATTAATATCCAAAATGAATTTTTATGAATAAAGAACTAAAATTAATATTTAATAGATCCTTATCTTAATAAAAGAATGAAAATTCATTCCTCCCAACTCTACATATTTTCCAAAACCAAAAATATTAGCACAAGTTATACAATAAAACCCAAAGTTCAACTTAATCCATTTAAAAAATAGTTAACCATAAAACTTATCCAAAATATGTCTAAATATATTTGAAGTCTAAATTTTTAAATGGAATGTCACAAAATCAACATTATATTCCCTTTAAAATATAAATTATCTCTTAATTTTAGATTCCAAGTATGTGAATACCATGATCACCAAAAAAACATATTGAAAACATGAATGCTTCCAAAAATAAAATCTCAAGTTGTAAAATATATTCCATAATTTCATATATGCTGTAAACTCCAAGAAAAATAGTATAGATCTCTAAACAATTTCAAGGTCACCAATATAATCCCATAAAATATTTTTATCACTATTATCTCAACATTGAACTAGTATTAAGGATTATCCTTCCTCCGTCATGTTTTTTCCAAAAATATCAACTTTCCACATAATCACATTTCTTTTTTATCATTTGTATTCATTATATGATTTCAAATATATAAAAGAAAAGTTACTGAATTATAATCCTTATAGATTTCTTGATTCTTATAACCAAAATACCATTAGTAAGCATACTTCTACAACATTATTCTTCAATCCAAATGCTCAATCGATTTAATCATTCCACTTTGGACATAGTAATAACATAATATTGACCTTGATCTCTTAGATTCTTCCAGGTATATTCCCTTGATTCTTGGGAAATTTATTTTTTATTACCCCACCTTCATAAATTTTAAGCATTGAATATTATACACTTCTTTCTTTCCTTTTCAATCACGAGCATGGTGACCTTTCTCTCCATAAATATTGCGAACTCCCATTCCCTTCATGAAAGTACCTTAGTGTTTCTTTCTATAATTATCACATGGAGTAAATCCTTCTTTATTTTCTTCACTTTATCAAAAAAATTCACTACCTTCCTCTTCCTCTCTTTCTTCCCTTCGAAACCATCATACTTAAAGAATTATTTCTCTATCTTGATATCACCGGATACTCTATCCTCCTATGATGAGAATGATTAGGAGAGTAGTTCCCTAAGAATAATATTCTTTAACCCATAAAATAAATTATAAATATTAATAATTGGATTATTTATATAGTATTTGGTATGATTTTATAACCTTGTAAAGTTTGTTTCATACTTATCAATACTTTTCTCTTCCTTTTCTATTAAACATGGGATTTTTCACTCTATATTTGTTCATTGGTCATGGGGAAAATACTTTTCCCTACAAATTTCTTTAATATCCTTCAATTAAAATAATGTTATTTCCTATTCATCATTAGTATCATTAATCATTGATCACCATTAATCCGCATCTCTTGAGATATGATAAAATACCATGACAAATTTATCCCTTTCATTACTACTATGTGTGAGAAATAACATATCTCTGGAATGTATCCATTGCTCATCTATAAATGGTTTTGTATTACCATTAAATGATGGATGTTTCTAATGCATGAAGTTGTCTAACATTGGAACACCGCATTTAAGATCAGTATGATGCTCAATATGAGAAAGGTTATTTCTCATAACCTGAGTCAGTTATACCAATATGGTTATAATTTGGTTAGTTCCAATTGTAACTCTCACTCCATCTTCATTCTCTTTCCCAGGATGGAAATATGTACATGGATTAATTTCATTATTATATTACCCATTCCTTTTTTTAGGTTCCATTTATAAAAAATATCACGCACTAGATTTGATCATAACAATATGTATCATTATATAGAATCCCAAAACTAGTGAAAAACTTTACATAAATTAAAAAACTTATTTATGGGTAATCTTATAATCATAAACATGGTTTCTTTCTTAAATTTTACAAACCTTACTAATGGTTTATAATTAAAATGTGAATTAACCAGATCATATCCCATGGGAGTTTAAAACTATGTGTGTAGTAAGTCCCATTATAGAATACTAAGTAACCCTTGAGTCAATCCCAACACACCTTTATCAGATTTATTACCCCTAGGTAAATTTTTCCTAGAACCAAATCCACTTGTAGTATCCAGATAGGGATTTATTTCTAGGTTAATGAAACAGTATATTCCTCAAAATATCTTTTGTATTTTATTATATACTTATCCTCAAATTCAATCTTAGGATTATGTTATCTAATCTAAGTTTTCCTAAATATATTTCCCAAGGTTTCTACTAAACATCCACTAATTCCAACTGAAATACCCCAACCCTAGTATCTCAGATTTTGTGGTTAAATTATTACAATGTCATATGATAAAGAAAAAAATCCCAAAGGAATTAATATTTTAGTATTATTTCTAAACTAGACACATACTTGAAATTCACATTACAATTGAAAAAATAAAATGTGTACACTATTTCCTTTGATAATTCTATATTTCCCCTTAGTATATTCCTATATATCAATCACAAATCACTTCCTAGTATCCTAGGGAAAATAAAACATAAGAAATGGGTGAGAACAGATTCTTAGTAAGGTTAAGAATATACCTGAATCTATCATGATTAAATAATCATAATCAATGTGGCAAGGTAAATAAATGAAAACTATTCCATTTAAATCATAACTTGATCATTATATGGAAAGAATAAATAATTATCAAATAAATTAATATTAATAACCACATGTGATTGAAAATTTTACATGGATATTTTAACTAATATAATAATATAATGGAATAAAATAACTAATCTCAAAATTATGTAATAGATAATTATAGACATATGAAACAAACATTCAATATTTTTTAAAATACAGTTTAAATATGTGGGTGGAAACCCATCTCATTTAACCAATTGATTTGTATCATGAGACCCTTTATAGCCAACGAGGGGATATGTAATTATAGACCTCATCCATCACTTAATAAGTCCAATTCATTACTCATATTAAAGGAGTGAAAATAATAATCATAAACATTGTTAATTAATAACTAAAATATTAAAAATTAATATTCACTCCAATCAATAAACAAAATCATAAATCATCAAGAATAATATGGTGATGGTAATAAAATTATATGTCCCCAGTAAAAATTATCATAAACCATCGAAATAAATAATATGTATGTTATCAATACAATATATTCTTAGTGTATCATATATAAAATAAAGAATTGATAGCATTACAGAATAGAAATAAAAAAAATCATTAATTTTTTATTTTGAGAAAAATAAACTTTTCAATTTTAAATTCATTTTAAAAAAAATCGAAAAATATTTTGATAATAATTTTCTTTGAAAATAAAATTTTAATAAGTGTAAAATAATATTTAAATTATTGAGTGGTCATAATGGTGGGAAATTCCATTCATGCCATGCATGTTAAAACAATGAGTACTCTCACATTTTTTGTAAAAATTTAGATGGAAATTTTTTGGAAATTTACATGAGTATTCCTTTCAATAATTTTTTTAAAAAAGTCACACATGGGTAAATATTTATTTAATAAATCCTTTTTATTATTTTAAAAACATTTTTGAAATTTTTTTTGGAAACATTGTTTCTAAAGAAAAGCGTTTTTCGATCAAAGAGAGAAATAAAGTGGGATTGTATTTAAAAACAATTATCAATAATTTTAAGTATCAAAGAGTTATAAAATAGTAATATTACTTTATAAGTTAATTAATAACTATATTATAAGGAAATATATTAATTTTATGATATAAATGTTAAATAAATCCCCCAAGGGAAACTTATACATAATCAATCCAGAATAATGATGAGATTGTGAAATAAATCCTTACCACATTGGTAACTTTTGAATCATAAGACATGTGAAATAAATAACATAAAATACCATAAATATAAATAGATTCATGATATAACATACTAAAATTTTAATTATATACACCACACAAAGTAATAAGTGGCAAATATGGTATATGTCTTGTAAAGTAATATTTAGATAACAAACCCTTACCTTGGGTTTGAATTATTTATTATGTGTCTAAACCTCATGTATAATAAATAGAGTTTTATTATAAATATATTACACAAAAATAATCATTTATATTATTCCATATATGATTTAATTATAGCCTTTTATCATCCGTTTAATAGTAATTCTTTGTTCAAATTACTATTTGTGTGATAATTCTCTTTTTTCATGTATGTTTTGGTTTAGTAATTTAGGTCCTTTTATATTGATCAGGATTAAATAATATCCATAATATTAACCATGATATGAATATCATATATATTCAATATATATTTACTTATCGTAATCTTTAAAATTTAGATATAGAAAATGGATTACACTATTCATAGAGATGGTAGGTCATACGTACGCATTAACGTTGCTTCCAGTTTCTCAACAGATGGAAGTAAAGGAGAATAAATATTAATTAACCTTTCTATAATAATTTTAATTTTATTTATATTACTTATATTAATAATATTCATACTTATTATCATCCAAGTAAATTTCAAATGAAAGACATTTCACATCGCTACATGAAGGTGGTAGTCCACACTTACTCACGAGTGACGTAATTATTTTTCAATGCATAGTAACTTAAGAAGTTATATGTGATATTATATTTCCATAAGTATTTTTAGATCATAAATATCATATATTTTAATTAAATTTATCCTTACTACCTCCCGTGTAAAGCGTAAGTGTAAAACAAATCACAACACTTTACAAGGTGCTAGTCCGTCGTACACATGATTGATGTTATAATATCTCCCATAGAATAGAAATAAAGATGGTATATGTGATTTTATAATTAGTTAATTATAATAAATTAAACATTATCATATACATATCTTAAATATATCATTTTATCCATCCTTTAATGGTGGTAATGGAAAACGAATTGTATCGGTTCATGAGGCGGTAGTCTGTCGTAAACATGATCAACGATTTTGTTTCCATTTCACAGAAGTGTTGATAGATATAGGTATTAAATTAATTTAATAATATACCAGTATATGTGAGATACTATTTTTATTATATTATCATGATTGAAAAATATTTTTAGGTGGAAGAAGAAATAAAAAACTAAGCACGTTAAAATTTTTACCTCTTCTTCAGAGAACACTTTTTGGAATATACATAAAAGATAAAAAGATTGGATTTCTGATAAAAAAATGACAAAAGGGTATTCTTAGAGTATTTAGGGATGTATTTTTCTATGTTTTAAAAAACCAATGGTTTTCTAAGTTTGAATAGCAGAGGAGAGGGGTGTCCTTTTATAAGTGGGGGAGAGGATCCACGTGGAATTTTTGAAAAGATAATGTGGTGCGCATGTTTTTCTCATTCCACAACCCTGAAAAGTGAGTCAATATCATCCCTTAGAGGTTATAAAATATAAATATTTCTATAAAATGGGTTTTTAAATAAATTTAAGTCATTTTAAATTCTTATCTTCTTACTTTAACTCCCCTAATAAACCCACTATTAGCTTAACTAGAGTAATTAATTTTTACCGTTTTCACTATTTATTATGGAAAAAAATTAATTTTACTTTATTAGATAATATAAATTATTATTAATCCAAATATGGAATATATTTTTTAAAATTAAATTTATATAATTGGTAGAATTTAATTTAAAATTATAACCACAAATGCATCGAGAAACCAATTTTCCCAAAGAAAATTTTCAAAAGTTTAAAATATTTTTATATCATATTTCAATAAGAAATTGATTCCAATGACTTAAATTAGTTAAATTATAATATAAATGATCTAATTTTACTTTAAAAAATTAAAATATAATTTAACTTTCTAAATAACTTAAATGAAATGAAATTTTTTTTAAAAAAAATAGTATTTTTCATTAGTCATCAAAAAAATTAATCTTTTCATAAAAATAACTAAAATACACACAAAGATAATTTTGTCATATAAATTTAAAAACAGTTAACTTTATTTTTTAAATTAAATTTCCTAAAATTGAAAAAATTAATTTCAAATTATGTGCGTAAAGCATGACTAAACCATATTTAAGTAAAATACAGTATTTCAGAAAACATTTCTTTTTTTTCAAATGATTGTTATTTTATTTCTAAATAGTACAATGAAATTTAATTTATTATTTAAATTTTTAAACCATATAATTTTAATAATTTATTTATTCTTAATCATAATATCCAACTTAATATAAATGTCATAATGTTCGTCTCTAACTAATAATTTTTTAATTGAGTATCGTGTTTCGTTTAAACCTAACGGTGCATGCATCACGAGCTATCAAAAATAATGAATTTATTTGAAAATAAATATATCATAAAGTATTGGAGTGATTAATTCTATTCTTATCTTGTTTTTTCATTCTATATATTCTATCTAATATGATATTCCTCTTTTAAAATATCAGGGTGTTATAGGCAAAGCAGAATAAGTCAAAAATATTTCTTGAGCTTGTTTATTTGTATGTGTACAAGACAATGAAAAACAATTCATGATGAAAAAAGATATTATGTCTTGTTTTTTGATAACTACAATTGGATGGTATGAAAAATGGTTATTTTCACAAAAATAAATTATTCCAGTACATAACCAAATAGTGAATACTTTCTAATAGAATGATTGGGATGAAGATTCAAAAGTTAGGGACTAAAAATGGTATTGAGTTTTAAAATATTCCATTAAAGAGTAATTTTGAAAATCATGGGATTTAATACCAATTCATATTCGTAAGGCCTCCTCAACAAAATGTAGTCATTGAAAGAAGATACATCATTATCAAAAACAAATCTTTGGTAATTTTCATTACAAAAACTTTACTATAGGCATATTGGAAATAAGTGGTGCTTATATTATTTTATATATCAAATAAATCCATGTTTTGTCTAAATAAAGTAAATACTCCCTATAAACTATGGTGTGCAATGAACCCATCACTCAAGTACTTTATAGTGTTTCAAAGAAAGTTCTTTATTATTAATAAAAAGAAGAACAAGAATTTTAAATCTCATAGAGATGGTCATATTTTCCTTGGATAATCAGAGAAAATAAAGTCATATAAATGATTTAACAAAAGGATCGGAAATTTTAGTATGTCATAATGTCTCATTTTTTAAAAATAGAAACAATTACCAAACTGTTGAGTAGATTTTTATATAGTGTGATGTAGAAAGTAGAGTAAGAAATTGATTCTATGGTGCACCAGGATAAAGCATAACAAAGGGATATAGAAGACTTAGATGAAGACTTCAGAAATAATGAAAATATAGAAGCGACATCAATTCCTAATAGAAAATATAATAGATTAGAAATTATTTGATGTAGATGAAGTTATCTGATTTTTTGTTATGTCCGTATGAGATTTGTAGATGTTTTTATGAGTTCTATTCGATCTTGAAGGTGGGTAGTGCAGCCAAACTCGATTATAGGAATAGACCCCAAATGAGGATTCAGATCTGGTGGTTCATTTTTGCAGTGCTTTTCAGAATTGGTTGTTGAGAGGGTATGGTGTCATCCATCAGATCGGGCATGTTCTTTGACATGGGACACTTGATTGCTGATTATCCTTACAATGATGAAAGACTTCAACATCGTCATTGGATGGGGAGGGGCACCTTCGGTTGTCAGTCTGGTTTTACTCCTTTTTTCCTTCAAGTCGATTTTTCTTAAGTTTATGATGTCTTTGGTTCCCCCCCCCCCCCCTTCTTCCCTTAAAAGGGGGATTTATCAATAAAAAATTAAAGGCCTTCGGGATGTTGGATAGGAATAGAGTATAAATTAGTGACACAAACATCATAGGAGACTAGATAGATCCAATTCAAACTAAATGAATAAAATCTTAGTATAAAACCTATTTAATCTCATAGGTGGTGTATAAAAACATTAAATAGGTCATTTAAGATGAATGTTGGGTTAAGGATATTCATGAAGATCATGAAGAAATGAAATGAACTTGGCATGGGAATTTTTTCCAAGGGTATAAAATAAAAATGTTATCATATACAAATGGGTATTTCAAAATAATATCAATTATGTTGGCTAAGTGACAAGGAAAAAAGATCAGATTGTGTCTAAGGTATATTCCTAAATAAAATAAATTCATGTGGATGAGATATTTTCACTGGTATCCTAACATGAAACTATATGGTTATTCTTTTATATGGTTGTGTAAAAGTGTTTAAAATTGTTTCAAATAGATTTCAACTTTTTATTCCTTAATATAATCTATAGAGTGGAATTCTACATCAAGTTTACCCAAGCATAACATGCCTAAATATTACATCATTGTCAATGAATATTCAACACATATCGTAATTACACATTCTAGAGGGTCGTAAAGGAATAGTGTCTTTGTGAAATAGATATATAATCAAATTATTTTTTAAAATAAATTAAATATCTCCTATAAATACCATCATATTATTCCCCTTATTGATATATCATATTTATAACCTTCTATCAAAACTAATGAAAGGAAAACATAAGAAAGGGTGGGATCAAATGCTTAATAAGGGTAAACACGGGATATATCAATCATAAGAGCATAAGATGATCATAATGGTATAATAAAAAACAAATTTCATCTTACCAATGTAAAATATTCATAAAAATAAAGTATTATATCATGAAATCTAGAATCAATTCATACTAAGAAGCATGATTAATAAGTGTGTCAAAGTATTAATCACCATTAAAGAGTCATAATAAAGGCTTTTAGAATTATAGGAATTGTAAATCATAATATTGTGGAAATTTTCAATATTTTACACAAATAATCTTGTGATCATAGTAAAAAAACATTATCACATATAAAAATGTGGACATATATATTCAAAATCATTTCAATGAATAATATTTTTGAGAATAGATGTAAGAAATAATACTCACACAACAAAATGTGATCATATCTATTGATAATAATATCTACACTTATCTTTATCATCTCATTAGATATTTATATCATATTAACTAATTAATTGGAGGGATATAATGGACCCAATTGTTATATAATCATAATCCATTCATATGTATTCTATAAGGTCATAAAAACATTTATCACTTCATCACAGAGTATCCCTTGGAAAATAAAATATGCTTTATCAAGATTTCACAATCATATTCAATAACCATAGAGAGAAAGAATAAGTATGGTATAATTATATCATATACTCAATGAATATTAATTAACATAAAATAATTTTTTCATAGATGAAAATACATTTAAAAGATCACTAGAACATTTCTTGGGGAAAATACCATTTTCATTTTGAAAACCCTTATTTAAAATATAAATTTTTTAATAAAATCAGGAAAAAAATTTAGTTGAAAATAAATTTTTTTTAAACGAGTCTCTAAAGAAAATTATATTCATTATGGAGGGAAATTTTGTTCGAATGATATATTTTAATAAAATATTTAATTTACACCTTTATAAAAAGGTACCTCATTTAGAAAATGTCAATAATATTTATTTTTAAAAAAAATTAAAGAAAGTAAAATATGGGTGAAAATGACTTTAATAAATAATTTTAAAATATTAAATACATTATTTAAAATATTTTAAATAAAATATTAATGTGGACAAAACAGTTTGTCAACCAATGGGAAAATAATTTCAGTTTTTAGTAAAAACATTTTTTCAATCATTTTAAGTACCAAAGTGTTGGGAATGGTGATATTAATTGAAAATTTTATAAATAACTAGATAAGAACAAAATATAGTGGTTTAAGATATAGGATATATATAAGTTTCCTTAATATAAATTTAGTATAGATAATCCTGAAAATAAAAGTGATTGTAACATAAATCTCTTACCTCAAGTCTCATATTACTTCATACACATTCAAAAATATAGTATAATAAATATATAATGATTATACATATATTATAGAACCAAATTCATTAATAAAATAATATTATCTAATTCATTATAATGTATAATTTTCCTTTTATTAATAATTATTATATAAAATGGACATTTGGGTGAAAGATGGTCTGTTTTCCATGCATGTTTCAGTTTGACGGTTCTAGAACATACACATTGGTCTTTGTTTAGTGATATAAATAATATTATTAATTACATAATAATAATATTTATTCATTATACACACTTTTATAACCATTCATATAAATAATAGATGAAAATGAATTACATCACTTTGGGGATACGATTATTTGTATGTATGCACAAGTTATGTTTCCACATTAGGGCGGATGGAACAGAAGAAATATATATTATAATTCACCATTATAGAATAATTATTATATCTTAAATATAATATATATTCATTAAATATATCCTTATTAACATCAATATAAAAAATTAAAAATGAATCACAACGCTTTCTGGAGGTGGTAGTCCGCAAGTACACACAAGCTATGATATCATTTTCCAATAGATGGGAACATAAGAAGGTAGATAGTATATTATAATTAAAATTGAATAATTATTTAATAAATATCATATATAAACATTTAATCCATCATAATAACCAACCATTAAATATAGTGATGGAAAATGAATCATATCGTTATGTAGATATGGTACTCCACAAGTACGTATGAGGCATACTTTCATTTATCATGTGATATAAAGACGATGGAAAATGGTTATAAAAAATAATAACCTATAAAATTATTTATTCTATTGGATTCATTATTTTATCATGGATTCAAAAAATTTAGAGGATGTAAAGGAAAAAATTAAACTTGAAAAATATTGGTAATAAAATATACAACTTCTTTGAGAAACCAACTTTGAATATATTATAAGTACCATTTTGTTTGTATTTTAAGAATATAAGAACCTATATAAAATGGATATTATAGTTTAGAATTTTTTTTGGTTTTTTCAAGCTAAAGTTCTCAATTGGTGTGGATAAGAGAGGATAGGGGTTTCCTTTTATAAGTGAGGGGAGTGGCACACTTGTAAGTATTAAGAATATTAAAATATAATAAAGTAATTATCATGAGAATGTGGCTCTAAATTGGATGAAGTTTAAAAATAGTATAATATATAACTGTAATCAATTCAAAAAAATATAATTTATACATTTTTTTAATTCATTTTAGTCATTATCTCTTTAGTTTATTCCCATGTTAACCCCTTTTAACCTTTATTATAATAATGAATTTTTACCTCTGTTACTATTCTTAAAGAGAAAAAATTAAGTTGAATTTATTACATATAATTAATTATTAAAATAAAAAATATGGAATTAATTTTAAAAAATTCAATACCCATAGCTGGAATAAATTCATTTTAAAATAAGTGTGAAAAACATAACAAAACTATTTTTGGAAAAATTCATATTTTAGCATAAAACCAAGTTTACATTTATCCTATTCATGTGTATACTATTATATCAATGTTAAAATATTTTATTTAATATATTATCTACACATTTAATTAAAATAATTCATCAATATATATTAATTTAATTTATTAAGATAAAAAACACATTGTACGCATAAAATAGTTTTTTATAAAAACATCACTTTTTACCTTCAAACGCTTTTATTTTAATTTCTTTTCCAATTTAAGAAGGATGAATTAATTTATAAATATATAAAAAATATATTTTATTCCTAATTTATTTTATTCTCTTCATACCCACCAATGCAATAGTTATGTGATATGTATCAATTTAAAAAATATTTAAATACTATATCACTTTTAATTTAAACTCAGTGTTTCGAATAAAGTAATAGATGAAAGAAATAAACTATATTTAAAGAGAAATATATCATAAAATTTTTGTTTGTAACAATATACCCCCAAATAATAATTTCACCCTTAAAATTTTATCACTCTAAATAAATAACTGAGGATACTCCTACCTCATCACATCCTCAAGTTCCCATGTAGCTTCCTTAAATTTATGGTTTAACCACAAAACATTGAACATGTGAGTGGTGTTGATATACGGAAATTTCTCTATTTTATCCAGAATCTCCATTAGTTATTTATTATAATATAGATCATGCTCCAGGTTATAACCTATGATACCATTATATTTGAAGGATCGGGCTTTTACTTCCTAAGGAGAGATATGTGGAATATATCATGAACTTGAAGGGGGTTTATTAAAATTTCCAAGTGATAAGAAACTATATCAATAAGATCAATAATTTAAAAGGGGTTGATATATCTATGGATCAGCTTTCCATTATTTCAAAATCTCATAACCTTCTTCCAATGAGGTATTCATAAGAATACCTTTTCACCGACTTCAAATTCTTGATCTCAACAACGATTGTCAAGATAACTTTTTTATCCACTATAATCTTCTATATTATGTTTTTGAATGGATCTATCCTTATATTAAATTTCCTCATCTTTATAAAGTCCCAATATCTTTTATTCTCTAACTTTATCCGAACACATTAGAGTTCTTCACTTCCTTCCATATAAGGATTCATAAGGATCCAACAAAATTCTAAAATGAGAGCTATTATTGTAAGAAAATTACTACAAAGGAATGTTTTAATCCCAAACACAATTGAATTAAATAAAAAAAGATCTCATTATATACTCTATGGTTTGAATGGTATTCTAGGAATAGCCAACTATCTAAGGATGTTATGAAGTGATCACTTCCAACTCTCTATTGGAATCTTGCTAAAGAACTGTCCATAAATTCAGGGTAAACCTCAAATTTTGATCAGATACAATAAAAGGTGGAACTCCATGAAACCATACCACTTCATTAATGTATATCCCTATAAATTTTATCTAAAGATAAATCTTCTCTTATTTAAATGAAATGTGATGACTTTATAGGAAGATCGACTGCAACCCAAATAGGTTTATTCTCTTTAGATGTTTTGGGGAGTCTAACTGAAAAATACTTTGTGATATTTTCCCATTTCCATTTTTATATGATTAATGTTTGAAATAACAAATTATATTTTTCCTCACATCATTAAAATAATTATAGACTGGGTATGGAGATACAAACTCTACAATATCCCTTTTTATGTTATCCCGCCATAAATACTATTTCGGATCTATATACATCTTCATACATCCATGATGAATAGAGAAATATAAACTATGAACTTTATTAAATAACTACTTATTTAAGTATATTGTTTATTGGAAACAAACTTGGTTTCCAAATATTATCATTCCATCACAATCATAGTGGAACTCAATAACATTTCTCTCCTTTTTCTTTAATTCCACATCCTTTTTTTGTTCCTCTTTAATCCTCACATGGATGGATGATTGAACATTTATTTGAGAAAGATATGATCAATCAAATTTCATAATTACTTCAAGTTCCATATAAAAATCCAATAATCTTGGATTTATTTCAATACTCATTGATTAAAAACTAGAATTTTCCTTCTAACTCAGAGTATCACCCATGTTGTTCACCTTCTAGGGTGGTAGTATATTGAGTTTTAATAATATTTGATCAATTCCAACCATCACCTTTGGTTCGTAATAAACTATTTATATGTGAATATATACTTAAAACATTTATAATCAATATATATAACATCTTTCAGAATAAATATAATGCCTATAAATTTTTAATGCAGAAATTACTACTTCTATATACAAATCATGATTTGAGTAATTTAGCTCATAAATTTTCAATTGGTGTGATGCATAAGTTATCACCATATCATTACTCATAAATTTAAAACTCTATACCTTATTTGATACAAAACTATATATCATGAACCCTTCCCCACTATAGGGTAGTGCGAACATAGTTGCACTGAAAAACCTTTTTCCAACTCCTTGGAATTTTCTCACATTCATCTGTCAATATGAACCTATATTTTTTATGTATCAACTTGGTTGGTGGATTAGATATCCATGATAAATTATTCACATATATTCTATAATGTCTATAAAATCCAATATAAATAGGTATATAAGTTAAATTGGTTATTCTTGGCCATTGCTTAATAACTTCTATCTTTGAAGTATCTATCGATATATACTTACTTGAGATTATATGACCCACGAGTGAAAATTTTTATAGCCATAATTAACACTTTATGAACATGGAATACATATAATCCTTCCTCAAGTTCTTCAATAAAATTCCCAAATGAACTTCATACTCATAATTTCCCTTTTAATATATAATAATATCAGCTACAAAGACTACTATAAATTTATTGAGGTAATCAATAAAGACTTTATTCATTATTTTTATGAATATAGTGGGAAAATTTTAAATCTAAATGGAATTACTATAAATTCATAAGGAAAAAACCTCATATGTAAGAATGTATAGAGACTCTCTCTTTTCAAATATTAACATTATGTAACATTTTTGGAATACATAAAACATTATACAAATAGCTCCCTAAGGACCGTACTAGTCTAGTACCATTAAAAACATGGAAATAGGAACATTGGTACATAAGTGAGCCTCATTATCTCCCACTAGGTTCTTCTTTACTATCACCCTTCTTAGACACACCAAACATAATACATATCTTCATAACATGGGAAAGGAAATAAAAAAATGGGTGAACTTAGATGCTCAGTAAGGGTAAACAAGGGAGACATGTAAGCATAAATATGATCATAGGAGTATGAAAATGTGATCTTGAAAATAGAAGATCATACCCTAGACATCAAAGGTCATAAATAGGAATCATTTCATAAATAATATTTGTTCATACAACATGAATCATAATCAAATAAATAATATAATCCATGAAAGCATAACATAGGAATAAAACATGGAATTGTGGAAGACACGTAAGCATATAATATGATTTCCATTTTAAGCAAGGAATCACTTACAATACCATCTTAGTAGTATGGATTCACTACCCATATCATCTTAGTAGTCATGGTTAACTCCAATTTCTATATTAGTAGCATGAGATCACTTCTCATACCATCTTAGTAGTCATAGTTCACTCCCATTGACATCTCAGTAGTTAAGGTTCACTCCCAAGACCATATTAATCTATCTCATGAAATATAAATTTTTACCCAATATATTTGAAGGAGATATAGCTCCCACCCATATCATAATAAAATCATATGTACTTGTTCTAAGAAATCATAAATAATCATATATTAACCCATGAAATTAAATGGGTGTCATAAACATGTAAACATATAATAACCTATGGAAAAAATATATGTTACGTAATCATTTCATCAGAATAATAACTCATGAAAGAGAAATAGATTTCATAAACATATAATATTTGAAATAGAAACAGGTTTCCTAAAGACTGTGGCATTAATCATAACCTATTTAGAGAAATAATATGAATGTAATCTTAGTTCATTTCATATAAAGTCATGAGTAACATCAACGGATGTAATCTTATATTGAAAATAATTTTGAAATATCTTTTAAAATAGTTTCTTGAGTAAAATATCCTTTATCCTTTGAAAAAAAATTTAATAATAAAACCAATTTAAAATATTTTTCTTCGAAAATACATTGAAAACTTATAAATAAAACTTGAAATCATTTTGAAAATATTTTTCCTTGAAAATTTATAAAATAATATTGAAAAAAGTTTGAAAAAAATATTCCTATAAAAATTATAAAATAAGATTAAAATCATTTTAAAAACATTTTTCTTTGAATTTTTTTAAAAACATGTAAATAAATATTGAAAACATTTTGAAAACTATTTCTTTGAAAACAACTTTAAAAACTTTAAAGAAAACTTGAAAATGTTTTGTAAAACATTTTACTTGAAAACTTATGAAAGGAGATTGATATTATTTTGGAAACCATTTATTTGAAAATAATTTTAATAAATCATTATTAAAAATTAACCTTTTAAGAATGTAAATGAAGCTTCATAGAAATGACGGCAGGTAAATCCATACATGTCGTACGAGGTAAAAAGAACATTCCTTTTGCATGGTAGAAATGGTAAAAAAAATTCCTTGTTCGTAAAGTGATAAGAAGATTCCTTTGAAAAAATTATTAAAATAAAAAAATGGAAAAAAATTATTTTAATGTTTATAGGATAATAGTATAATACTCTTCAAAATACTTTTTAGAAAACATGGTTTTGATGGAACACATATTTCTGACTGAAGAGAGGGTATAGTTAGGATTTATTAAAAAAACAAATAAGTAAGTATCTTATGTACAAAATATTGGAATAATGGTATAAATACATGAATATATCATTAAATAACATATTATAAGGAAACTCATGATCATTGTTGAGATATGGATCACAAGATTTCATCAAAGGAAGCATAATCATTAACAGTCTCGAAAAATGATGAGATTGTTTCAATAAACTCTTACTACTTGGTAACTTGTGATCATAATATCCATGTAAGAAAAGAAAATTAAATAAAGAAAAAATATCATGAAAATAATTAGATTCATTATATAACTTGTAAAATTTAATTATATACACCTCAAAAAATAGTTTAGTTTTATAACAAAACATGAGTCTTAAAGAAGGCAAATTGAGACAAAACTATCTTATTAATTTGGTAACTTTTGAAAATTAAACCCCATGAAATAAAGTTCATAAAATATATATGTAATTACCCATAAATTAAAGTATAATATAAATATAATACATTCTTGTTTTGAACATAAGCCACACAAAAGAAGTGAGTGGTGAATAAGGCATGTATCTCGTAGAAATAAAAGTGAGATGAAAGTTCTCTTACCTTGTGTCTTAACTCTCGTCGTACTCATTCAAACCACCTATATAATAAATATAAATTTATTATAAATATTTTACAGAATCATATTATTATATATAATACCATATATGGTTTTATTATGACCCTATATTACCCTCTTGTTAATAATTCTATGTTAAGGTTTCACTTTGGGTAATATCTGATTTGTTCTTTGCATGTGACTTAATTTGTAATATATTCAGTACCTATATATATATCACAATTAATTAATGTAAATAATGATATAAATATCATTTATATTCAGTATATTTTTATTATAATAATTTATATAATATATAAGTATGAAGTGAAATATATTATTCATGGAGATTGTAAAGTCGTATGTACGCATGAACGTTGTTAATGTTTTTATTGTTGAATTGAAAGAAAGAAAGAAAATGAAATATATATATATATATATAATATCATTAAAGTATTTTATAATTATATATATATAATATAATTTTACTAAACCCATCCTTAATGAATTCCATGTAGTGTGTGAACGAATCACATCGCTTTGAGGGGGCGATAGTCCACACTTCCTCATACGAAATTATCATATTTACATCAAATGGAAGATAAAAATATATGTTCTTTAAAATTAATATATATGATTAAATAAATAATAAATATGATATATGAAATATATAAATATATTTTCCATCATAATTTCCACCATGAGAGGCAGTAAAGGAAAAAATGAACTATCGTCATTTAGTGAGGCAGTAGTTCACCGTACAAGTAAATAGTATGCTTGTTACCCGTTAGATGGAGATGTGTGTAAGTGTGTGTAAAACAATTAGCATAAAAACAAACTAGTATATTTAGATATTTTTTTTGTTATAAAATCATGGCACAAAGAGAGTGGAGTGGTAGAGAAAGAAAATAAATAAAAGGATCTTGAGAGAAAATGTTACCTCTTAATTGGGTAACTCCTTTTGGTTTGTGCCAAAAAGCTTATCTGGATTTCTTTCTACTCAAGTGGATGATTATAAGAGGCAAATAGGAATTTTGGGAGCTTATTTTGGAATATTTAAGGTGATATAAGTGGCTTGAGAGGTGTGAGAAAGTGGTAGAAGATGAGGCCTTTTATAGTGGAGGAGGAGTGACACGCTTGTAAATATTTGAAGAGAGAATTCCACCCATGTTTTTCACATTGAAATGGGATCCAATAATGGACCAAATTAAAGAAAATGTATTATATTATATTAATATTTCCATCCAATGGATCTTGTACAATTTTCTAGGCCTTTTTGAGACTCAAATTTAGGTTTTAGTATTTAGTTAATTTTAATTTTACCTTAAACGATGTAATTAATTTTAATTACTTTCACTAATATTTTTTTGTCAAAATTTGAGTTGACATTTTTAGAAATTATAAATTGTGATTATTAAAAATATTTAATCCATTTTTACAAATTATAATCATATAATTGGCTGAAATTAATTTAAACTTAATCCCACTGACGGGGCGATAATGTGTGTTGTTAAAGTAAAAATGATCAAAAAATTTCTTTGTTTTTATATTCAATTTCAATGTGAAATTTGTTCCAATAAACTAAATTGTATTAATTGATAAAAATATTATCTAATTAAACTCTTAAACCAATTTTATATATAATTTGACCTTATAAATAAATTATATTAAAAATTAGTTTTTAACTAAAATTCAGTATTTTTCGCTATTCATTAGAAAATTAAACTTCACATAAAAATACAAAATATTTACCTTAACCTAATTCTTATATTCTCATTTAAAATATTAAGTTTATTTAAAACATATTAAATATATAAAAGTTCTAAAAATTTTATATAAAATGGGTTCTCCATTAAAAGGCGGTAAAAATGTCTTAATAAAAATATTGGCTTTCTAAACATAAAATTTGGTTTGTTATTATCTTATTTATATAAAATATATTAAATGGATATAAAAAATATTTGATTTAATATATAAAATATATATTACATTAATATCAATTTATAATTAATTTAATTTATTAGGGTTACAAAGCTCTAACACCATATTAATATTTTCCTTTATATTCAATCGATTTTCTTTTCTAATTAATTGATATCTTATGAATTCATATTATATTTTTTTAAACCATATATTTTCATAAATTAATATTAAATATTCATAAAATCTAATTTAAAGGCAATTTTATAACTTATTATATTAAATAATAACATTATTTTTCGGTGAACTCGATCTTATGTGTTACACAAGCCATCAAGGAAAGTTATTGTTGCGTGTAACATAAGCTAATCTTGGTTTTATGTATTGAGAAAGCTAAAATTTATTTATTTTTAGTTCACAACTATCTTGGTGTTTCATATAATTCAATCCAATCATAGTAATTTAATATAAAATAAACTATTTTTAGTGATGCTTGAAATGAAAAATATCAAAAAGGATAAATTAATTCGAAAAATAATAATTCACAAAATCTTTAGGTTTTACATTCTACCCCACTTAAAATGAATTTCTCCCTCAAAATTAATCTGTGTTATCAAAGGTTTAATAATTTATAGTTTCATTCATATAAACCCACATCATAAAAATTAATACTAAAACTTCCCTTAAAAAGAGAATGTTGGGACTATAATGGTTACCCAAAGTAACATATAACTTGGATTCAACATTGGAGAAAATAAGTTAGGAGTGAATATTGGACATTGAATAAATTCATAAATATTTATAGGGATTGATTTAGGTCATCAATCACAAAAAATTGAATGATAAAAGAAAATTATAGGGACTCAAAGTTCTAAATCTGTAATGATTTAAAGTCCATTAGTTCAACAAAAATCAAAGTATTAGGAAAACACATTTTTTATCATTATCAGAACATTGAGTAATTATTTTATTTCCCCTGAATATAAGGAAATATAATTAATTTATATATTTATATAAACAAAATTTCATTCTTTATTTGTTCTTTAATCTATTTCTAATTCATCCATTACTTCAAAATATGGATGTCTAGAAACTAACTTCAATTCCTAAAGTACTAAAAGAAATTTTTAGCATATCTTATGTCCCATAGAAGAATTAAAAGTATATCTATTTCTCTCTAAATATTCTTCAAAATCAATATGGTTAATAAATTAATCTGTAAACATAAAAAGTGACTCTATCAGTTCATCATTAATATTTATTCAACAAAAATAATTACTCATTAACAAGGACATCATGTAGGCTAGTGGTAGGCATGAAACCCTTATCGTCCTTCGGCCATGGGTTCAAGACCCTCAACCTTTCTAGATATGATTGGTTGTCAACTACCATACATTACGTCTATTTCTAAAACTAAACAAATATAATTTCCAAAATAAATAACATGGACATATTTTAAATAAGGTTAATCACTAAAAAGGATTTTAACCAAGTTTTTCAATAAGAACTAAGTGCATAAATACTTCATTCTATGTTTAACTTAAACTCAATGCATAAATACTTCCTTCTAAGTTTGACTTAAACTTTTCATGAATGTTTAACCTTATGACCCTTTTGAAATATTAAAATCCAAAACTTTATAAATAAATTCCTGAAATTAGATTAAAATTGATTCCCCCATATATCACAAAGTATATTTTAGTTTTCACATTCCAAACATGTGAATACACTCATCATATATTCTTTTGAAACATGGTAATAACCTAAAATAACATAAATAATTATAGAAAACATGAATTATTCCTTATTCCATATATTACTGGATATATTCCATAAATCCTAGAAGTTTTAAACTTTATCCCTGGTAGCATAAACAACTTTTCAACATGTACTTAAGTAGTTCCAAGGTAATAAGTACCTTCAAATTTACTTATTTCCAACATATCTTTATCAAAAAAACATTATCATAATATAAGAAACATATTAATAGTTATATTCCCCTTAATCATGTGTTTTCAATAGAAACCATCATTCCATTAAATAACCTTTCTATTCCATTAGAAGTATTCAATGTAATCTTGTGATTCATTTATGAAAAATCCTATATATTATAATCCTTATATATTTCACCTTTCATATATCATAATTCTTGAAACCAAATAAATAAAATCATTTATCATTACACTTCATCCTTACTCTATTAAGAAGATTAAATCATCCTATTACACAATACCTCTTTCCTTTCACATTTCATATGTAGTTTCGTCATCATCCACAATGTAATCATTACTCACACAACCTTGTTGGTTTCCTTAAGGATATTTCATCTTGGGAAATTGAGTTGAATAATTATCATTTAATCCACACTTAAAACACATAACCTTCAATGATGTCTTATGGATGCAAACATTCTCATTCATTTCATTAACTGAAGTCTTCATTTTTACCTTGTAGTCACATGCTTTGTGTCCTTATTTTAGTCAAAATATATTCTTATTACTCTAATACATTAACTTCGGTTATTCTTTCCACATTCTTGACATAAATGAAACCAAATATTCTTTCCTCTATGGTCTCTATTACTCGAACTCTCAGCAGACTCTTTCTTTCTCTTCCTTGGCGAGTCTGATAGTTGGTTAAGGTACATGTTGTTAATCATGTTCAGTGAAAATTTATTAGGCGTGATTGTAACATATTTCACTCAAGTGATCATCTCACTTGATTTATCATCATAGAATTATCCATTACATTCAACACTAATATAGTTATTTCTGGTTCCCATCATTGATTAAAACTAGAAGCATAGTGTTATCATTACTTATCATATCATAAAACCATATAGTCTTAAAAGTAATTACTTATAGGATGTCTAGATCATGACACCTTGCTTAATATATCACACCCTCAGTTAATCCTAGGTTATTAATAGAAAAATTATATATAAATCCTTAATTATGGTTCATGAAGAGTTTGGTGAATTCCCAAAGCATATACCCCAATATTGTCAAACTGGGTGTATAGAAAGGCATGTTTTCATGTACCAGATTAGCCAGAGTCGGGCCTAGAATATCTTGTTTGAGTTTTTATCCCTAGTTACATATGTTCCAGATCCACATCCACCTATAGTATATATAAAGGGGTATATATCTAGGAAACCAATCACTCTATCCTTTACCAAAATTATAGGACATTTTCCTAAAATTTAACTCATCCTTATACTTATCCTTAGAGGCGTCCCTAGACATATACTTAGAAATATACCTAGAGATCTCACAATTATTTTATCATCCGATTATCCAAAGGTTAACTAATCCTTTGCTCTGATACCAACTATAGAGACCCTCTATTTTCAAACATTAACATTATGTAACATTTTTGGAATACTTAAAACATTATACAAATAGATTCCTAAAGACAATACTATTCTAGTGTCATTGGAAACATGGAAATAGGAACACTGGTACATAAGTGAGATATATTATTTCCCACTAGGTTCTTATTGAATATCACCCTTCTTAGACACATCAAAAAATAATACATATCTTCATAACTTGGGTAAGTAAACATAAAAATGGTTGAGGAAAGATGATCATTAAAGGTAAATAAGGGAGACATGTAAGCATAAATATGAGCATAGGGGTATGAAAACATGATCATGAAAATAGAAGATAATACCATTCATATAAATTATCATAAACATGAATCGTGAAATAAATATTATCTATTCATAAGACATGAATCATAAGTAAATAAAGAACATAATCCATGAAAGTATTACATAGGAATAAAACATGGAATTATTGTGGGAACATAATCATATAATATGATTTTAATATTAGCCAAGGAATTGATTCCAAGACTATCTTAGTAGTATGGTTTCACTCCCCATACCATCTTGGTAGTCAGGGTTTACTCCCATGTCCATCTTAGTTGCATGAGTTCACTCCTCATAACATCTTAGTAGTCATGGTTCACTCCCATGGCCATCTTAGAAGTCAAGGATCTCTCCCTAATCCATCTTAGTCTATATCATGAGATATAAATCTTCACCCAATTAATTAGAGAGAGATATAGTACTCCCACATATAATAATTATGTCATATATACATGTGCCAAAAAATCATAAACAATCATATCTTAACCAATGAAATGAAATGGGTAACAAAAACATGCAAACATATAATAACCTCTAGAAAAAAATGCAGGTTTCATAATCATTTAATTATAAAAATAACCCATGAAAGATAAACAGATTTCATAAACATATAAACCATGAAAGAGAAATACTTTTCATAAATACCATGACATTAAGCATAACCCATTCAGATAACGAATATGAATAAAACCTTTAGATCATCTCCTAGAAAGTAATGAGTAACATCTATGGATTACATCTTAGATGGAAAAAAATTTGAAATGTATTTCAACAACTACTCTTGAGGAAAATATCCATTCTTCTTTGTAAAATTATTTTTAATACATTAAAATCATTTTATCATAAAATAACTTTAATACCTATAAAGAAGACATGAAATCATTTTGAAATCCTTTTTCCTTGAAAACTTCTAAAATAAGCTTGAAAAAATTTTGAAAACATTTTTCATTGAAAAATAATAATAAAAGATTCAAAACATTTTAAAAACATTTTTATTTGAAAAAAATGAAAACTTATAAAGAAATATTGAAAATGTTTTGAAAACCATTTCTTTGAGAATAACTTTGAAAACTTATAAAGAAATCTTGAAAATGTTTTGAAAAACTTTTTATTTTAAAAGTTTTGAAAAAATCCTAAAAATGTTTTGGAAAATATTTATTTGAAAATAATTTTAAAAATTATTTCTTAAAAATTTACCTTTTAAACATTCAAATTAATCTTCCTAGAAATTATGGTGGAAAAATCCGTACATGTCGTACAAGGTAAAAAAACATTCCTTTTGCACGGTAAAAAGGGTAGAAAAAAGCCTTGTTCGGAAAGCGATAAGATGATTCCTTTGAAAAAAATAGTAAAATACAAAAAATGGAGAAATTTATTTTAGTTATTATAGAATAATATTAGAAAATTCTTAGAAAACCCTTTTTTGAAAACATCGTTTTGATTGAACACAGATTTTTGACCGAAGAGAGGGTAAAGTCGTACTTTCTTAAAAAAAATTATTAACTATATTATGTAAAAAAGAGTGGAATAATGATACTGATACACGAATATATAATTAGATAATATAGGATAAGGAAACTAATGATTGTTCTTGAGATATGGATCATAATATTTCATCAAAGTAAGCATAATCATTAACAATCTTGAAGAATATTGAGATTGTTTCAACAAACTCTTACTACTTGGTAACTTGGGTTCACAATATCCATGTAATAAAAGAAATTTAATGAAGCATTAAATATAATTAAAATGATTATATTCATTATATAACATGTAAAATAAAATTATATACACCTCAAAAAATAATTTAGGTGCATATAATTACATGAGTCTCAAAGAATGAAAATTAAGACAAACTCTTCTTACAGATTTAGTAACTTTTGAAAATAAACCCATTAAAGGAATATCATAAAAAAGATATGAAAATAAAAATAAATTTAATTATAAGATAAATATAATACATTCATGTGCATTACATACACCACACAAAAATAAGTGAGTGGTGAATAAGGCATGTATCCCACAGAAATAAAAGTGAGATGAAATTTCCCTTACCTTGTGTCCTGACTCTCATAATACTCATTAAAACCACTAGTATAATAAATATAAATTTATTATAAAACTTTTAAATAACTTTATTATTATTTATAATACCATATATGGTTTTATTATGAACTTATATTACCCTCTTGTTAACAATTTTATGTTAATTTTTGACTTCGGGTAATATCTGCTTTGTTCTTTGCATGTGTCTTAGTTTTTTATATATTTTGTCATTATACTTATATAATGATTAAATAATTTAAAAAATGATATAAATATAAAATATAATAATTATATTTTTATTATAATAATATATAGAACATATATGTATGAAATGGAATATACCATTCATAGAGATGGTAAGCCGTACATACGCATGAATGTTGTTTCCGTTGTTATTGTCGTATTGAAAGAAAGATATAAAATGAAATATATACTCATATATGTATATAATATTATTATATTAGAACTATAATTTTATATATATCATATAATTTCACTAAAACCATCCTTAATACATTCCATGTAGTGTGTGAATGAATCACATCGCTTTGAGGGGGATGGTAGACCACACTTCCTCAAATGAAATTATCGTATTTACTCCAAATGGAAGGTAAAAATATATGTGTTGTAAAAGGAATAAAAAATCTTAAATACATAATAAATAGAATATATGACATATAAAAACATAGTTCCCATCATAATTTCCACCCTGATATGTGGTAAAAGAGAAATTAACAATCATCGTTTAGTGAGGCGGTAGTTCATCGTACACGTAAACAATATGTTCGTTACCAATTAGATGGAGGTGTGTGTAAGTGTAGGTCAAACCCTTAGAATAAAAACACAATATTATATTTATTATACTGGTATTTTTATATAATAATGGAATAAATATAGTGGAGTGGTGGAGAAATAAAATAAAAGAAATGATCTTGAGAGAAGATGTTACCTCTTAATCAGGTAACTCCTTTTTGTTTGTTCCAAAAGGCTTAATTGGATTGTTTTATTCCTAAGGGAAGGCTTCTAGAAGTAAGTGATAAATTTTTTTAGCTTATTTGGGATGATTTTAGGCAATCCATAGGGCTCGATAGGTGTGAGGATGTGGAAGGAGAGGAGGCTTTTTTATAGTGGAGGAGGAGTGGCACCCTTGTAAATATTTGAAGAGAGAATTTTGCCCATGTTGAAAGTGGATCCAGTAAGGTAAAAAAGACAATAAAATGGGGTATAGGGTCTAAATATTTCCATAAAATGGATATTGGACAAGTTTCTAGGTCATTTTCAGTCTTAAATTTAATGTTTAGTCCTTAGTTAAGCTTAATTTTACCTTAAGCGGTGTAATTAATTTTAATTACTTCACTAATATTTTTGGGAAAAAACTAAGTTGAACTTATTAGATATTATAAATTATTCTAATTCTAAATATTGAATTCATTTTCCCAAATTTCAAACACATAAGTTTCAAAAATTAATTTAAATTTAATCTCACTAACGAGACAATATTGCGTGTTTTTAAAGTAAAAATGATCAAACATTTTTTAAGTTTTTATATCCAATTTCAATGTGAAATTAGTTTCAATTAACTAAATTGAATTAACTGATAAAAATATTATATAATTAAACTTTTAAACAAATTTAAAATGTAATTTAACCTTATAAATAAATTAGATGAAAAATAAATTTTAAACTAAAATTCACTATCATTCACTATTTAATAAAAAATTAAACTTCATAGAAAAATACCAAATATTTAACCTAACCTAATTATTATGTTAGGATTTCAAATATTAATTTTAAATTTATATATTAAATCTATCAAAGTTTCAATAATTGTTTTTTAAATGGGTTTTCCATTAAAAGGTGGTAAAAATTCCTTAATCCAAATATTGGTTTTTAAGCATAAAATTGGGTTTTTTATTGTCTTATCTATATCAAATATATTGAATAGAGATCAAAAATATTTTATTTAATATATAAAATATATATTAAATTAATATCACTTACTAAATATTATAATTTATTAGGGTAAAACAGCTCTGTGACCATATAAATATTTTTCTTTATATTCATTAAGTTTTCATTTTTAATTAATTGGTATCCTATGAATTCATATTATATTTAATAAAACCATATATTTTCATAAATTAATAAATAATATTCCTAACACGTAATTTAAATTCTATTTTATATCTTATTATATTAAATTATAACATTAATTTTGGTAAACTCGGTTTTGTGTGTTACGCAAGCCATCAAGAAAAGTCATTATTGCGTGTAATTCAAGATAACCTATGTGTTCTATATAGATAAAGATAAAATTTATTTTTCATGTAGTTCATGATTAACTTGGGGTTGCGTATAATGTAATCCAAATATAGATCTTTAATATAAAATAAACTATTTTCATTGTCGCGTTAAATGAAAAACATCAAAAAGGTTAAACTAATTAAACAAAATAATTCACAAAATCTCAGGGTGTTATTGGATTTCTTTGGTATATCCTCCTTAACCATTAAATTATGATACCCAAAATGAAGTTCAATCATTAAAATGTACTCAGTTCCACACATATGATCAAATAAGTCATCAATATAGGGTAAAGGATAGTTATTCTTGATAGTGATCTTGTTAAGTTCTTGATAATCAATGCAATGATTAATTGACCCATATTTTATCTTAACAAAAAAAATAGGTGAACCCACACTTGAGTGTATGAATCCTTTATAAATACTCTTTTAGAGTTACTTCTTTAATTCCTACCACTAAATTAGTATTTTTCTATAAATAGTCTTTAAAATTGTTATAGATCAATGTAAGAGTTCTATTGAAAACTCAAAATCATGATTTAATGGAAGATTATATATTTATTTAGGAAATATTTCATTATATTCTCCACTAATAGGTATATACTCAATGTTGAGATCCTCCCCACCCATTTGAGATAAATATCCCTCATGAATAGGTACTAAAACCCATACAATGGAGTCAATTCTCATTGAAAGGTCATGTTCATCCTCACACTAATAGACAAACATAGGTTAATTCAGAATATAAAATTTTACACCCCTTCCTCAATAATTGATATGGGATTTATATAGATGAATCAAATCCATGCCCAATAAAACCTAAAATATAAGTAGAGGGAGAATAAAAAAATATATAGGAATCTCATTCCCACAAAAAATATATCAGATAAGAGCTATAAACTAGAGATGTTATCATCATGTCATTAGGAGTTTTGACTTAAAAATTAACATCTATTCATTGAAGTGGTTATGTGATACTATTAGAAAATTATTCAGATATAAAAGTGTTAGTAGATTCATAATCAACTAATACATTTATATTTCTTGATTAGATGGTAAGTGTACCTTTCACAACATCATTCTATTAAACCAATTCAGTTATGATAGAAAAGGCTTTCCATTCATTTTCTTGGTTAGGAAGTTATTGAGGCTTTCCATCCACATTAGAACTTATATTATTTTATTGATTCATATAATTCCCAATCTCCTTAAATCAGATACATTTAACTTTATGGGTTGAATAATTCTTCTAATATGTTTCATTAGTGGACATTGTCATCCCCCATTGACAATAATTAGCTTGAATGATATCCTTTTCATAATGGAATCTTTTCCCAATTCCTTTAAACCAATTTCCTGTGTTCTTTTCCCTATCATTTTTGGAATGTAATTATGAAGATATACCCTAAAGTATTATATATATGATATATGTATTTGTTTGAAATTATGATTTTTATACACATAAGGGTATATTTTTTATAAAATGTTTGATTGTAGTGAAATGGTATATTATTGTCATTTTGTGTTTCAATGATGTTTTTTTATTATATGAAACATACAGTAGTTAAAAGAATTTATATTTGTGATACATGAAATAATCAAGACATTAACTTCTGGATTATAAATGCATGATTTAATGCATGACCAAGTAATGTACTTGGGGATATATAGAGGTACTAATATACGATGGATGGTGTGTGGATATTGTGCCAATGAATACAAGGAAATTAAAGCTCTCTTTCATCTTCCTTCTTCAAAAATTGAGCTACTAGCATACTATGGAGAAAATATGGATCCCATCTAAAAGTTGGATAATTCTACGCAAATCTTGGATACACCACTAAGGTGGTATGATTTTTACATTTAGTAATATTTATCAAACACATGTGATGGAGTTTATGGATGATGGAGATGATTTTTGTGTACGATACACTTATTTATAGTAGTTCTTTAATTATTTTTATCAAATGTTTCTTATATCATGCATTGGAGATTCATAGATATGGTTTCTAATTTTTTTCAATGTGTCTAATAAGTGTTATTTTATTCATAAGAATCCTAATTATGGTATCAGTGGGCACCCATGTTTTATTATTATTAAATAAATCGTTGAAATGAAGATGAATTTCAAAATAAAACACTATATTTTAGGTTTTATGAAAAAACTAGAAAGATGGTTTACCCATACAAACCATGGAATTATAAATGTAACTAAGTATTTATAATTACATAGAGAATTATTAATCATGGTCATATATCCTTATTATTATATAGATCTTTCAATTTAAGGGTCATCTAGATTTACCCTTATAAAAGTATGGGAACTCAAGGATTACCATTACATGAAGGATTCAAGTAAAGGTAGTTTAGTTAGTAACCCTTACAGAAATGGATTTCATAAAGTTGTTACATAAGTTTTTGATATTGATGAACATTATACATAAAGTTAGATAAAGGTTTTAAAGGATCACAAAAATATTAATTGTGTTTCTATGTAAAGGTTATTCATTTTTTTAAAATGATTATATAAAAGTAACTAACCTCTTTCCTTTATGTGAAACATGTATATGTAAAGGTAAAATATAGGTTGCCTATATTTGAGGGCTCCATAATCGAATTACCTTTGCACATAGTGTCTATAAAAGGGTATAGGGGTATTTCCTTACATCGAATAGGGATTCTTCATAAGGGTAAATAGAAAATAATTACAAAATTTTTTTAAATTCATAAATGATTTTAATGGTTTATAAATTTTTTATTAACTTAAATTTAGTTGTTTAATATAGTCTATCCATATTAGGTGTTATAGTTATGATGAATTTCATTTTCCTGTGAGTAAATTATCCCTATGTTGAATGTATTAGTGTTAGACTACCAACCTACTTAGAGGCTTATGTCTTGTCTAGGATGGTGAATGGTATTGGCTATCTGTTGATTTGAGCTTACTCATGTGGAGGTTTTCAATCTCATATAATTATAAATCTTTACATGAAATTTTCTATTACCTTATCCATATGACACATTTGGATATGTATAAACACACTTGACTTATAATTTTGGGTGAGTAACACAAACTTTAAGGTTGTGTAAAAAGTTATACATCAATATGGCTTGAACATACTGATTTAATGGATGGAATATGATTCAAAACTAAGTCACTATATGAATTCATACAAAAATGGAATAAAATGAGATAAGTTAGTGAGATTAAAATTCCCTTCAAATAGTAAGTGTAAGATTCCTTAAAAATCCACTTTCCAAGACCACATTCATTCAACTAGGTCGGTTGTTCCGTAATTGTATGGCCCTAGATTATCTTTAATAAGGAAATCAAGTATGGGTGGCACTATATCATCCTAGCGTAGGTCATTATATAGTTTTGTGACCTTGGATTGTCCTTTATTATCTTGTTCTTAACTATTGTTTTGGGTTACGCTAGTGAGGAGACCCTAATATGACAAAGTTACTAGAGGAATAAAGTTGAGTTTATCTATATTATCAATTAGACAAAGGTTTTTCTTCTCAAATATCCAACATCTATATATAACATACTAGGTTGATTACATATTCCACTACATAATACAATGCAAGGAAGAAAATTTCATTAAATCGTAGGCTTGAGGACTTGACCCCACGACTTTCCTATCACCCCCAAACCCTTTACCACCCTACCACTAACAGCGGGGCTAAGATCCATATATAATATTATTGGGATTATTATCTACATAAATAACTAAGTGGTGAGATAAACACCATATAAGAATCATTTCTTAGGGAAATATAGATCCTTTCCCACTAATGGATGTAATGGATTTTAAAATGGGGTCATCATTTTAGTGGGAGACTATTTAATAAAAGACCATATTAAATGGTTAATAATAAATTATAATCATATGTTAGAATATTATATTATAGATAATATCTTCATCATCCTCTAGATAAACTCTGTGATAAATCCTTGATAAATATATTCTTAATGTAAGTAACTATTAAGACTGGTAACTTAAGAATTGTTCTTAAGAAATATTGGTGATTAAAGAAAATTTCTTAAAAAAAATTCAAAGTTTTGGAATAGTTATTTCCTCAATAAAGAAGTGTTTAAGTGGTTAAAAAACTAACTTTATATTCTTATGTAAGAATATAGAGATTCATTTAAGTCTTTAAGGGAATTATATACCAAATGGAAAAAGGAATATACATCTCCACTCATGTACTCGATATAACTAGGTACATCAATTATTTTAGTCTTGTATACTCAATTTGATTGGGTATGTAAAATGATATTCAATATTATTGAATATGAAAAATTACATGGTGATACTGAAGGTTTTCTTAAAGAATTAATGTCTATAGAAATCATTTTAGTTATTTTGAAAGATATATGATATCAACTATATTATTTACAAGGTGTTGTAAGTATACAGAAGGCCAAAAAAAGAATTAAATTTTAGGGATTTAAAGTTTTTTTCAAGTAATAGAATAATGTATTTGCTTCATTAATAACTCTGACAATTCGTTCTTGGATAAAGTCTTCATAAGATTTTTATTTTATCTTATTTAACTCTTGGGAAGAGCATTAAAACAACTATTGTTTAATAAAATGTGATAAGGATTTTTTATACACATAGTTGATATTTTTTAGTTCTATTACAATCTTTAAGGGGGAGTATAATGTATTTTTATAGTTATAGAATTTAAAATATTATAATCTATAGAAATTTTAAAAAAATATGATTTAATTTAATGAATTTTTACCCAAAATTATAAAAATGTTAAGAATATATATGAACTTTTTATAATATTTCTATGTTATAAAGTGATGTATATAAAGTACAATTAGGTAAAATCTCAATCCCTAAGAAGAAAATTTGGTTAAAATTTTAAAATATGTTTCTATAAGAATCTGGTCAAGGTTATTGAAACCTTTTTTTAAGAAGGAATAGTAATAATTCAATTTTATTGTATTATCTATGATATACATGAAAGATTTTAGAAAACTCCATAGAATTTCCATGTTAGGTATGAATGTTATATAAATTAATTAATTATTTTCAAATTTATTTGATATTGAATGTGTATTTTAAAAAAAATATATCGGAGTTCAAAATTAAAGGAATAATTTTTTAATCTTTATATGTTCATTCATCATATGAATAAAATATTCACTACATAGAGGATTTGAATGTAATGTACTTTATCAAGATTAAATAAATATATGTAAAATAAGTGTATCTTCATCTCATTTCACTTATGTGATAAGAGATGATGCTTGATAACAAAGATTTATTATAATTAATATAAATATGGTTTATGATTCATTAATTTATGTAAAAAAATTTGGGAAGAAGGTATTGGTAAAAATATTTTATCCAGAATAAAAATTTTATACAAGTAATAATTAAAATATGTGAGAATGTGTTCCCACCAAACATTGGTGGTATATTTTAATAAATTCATATTTTAAATTATAAAATGTTTCAAACACATAAAATAAAATATATGATATGGAAAAAACCATTTATTTATTATATATTCCTATAAAAATGAAATAAATTTCATTTATTAACAAAATTATTTTTTTGTATCTTATAAAGTTATTCTGAAAGAAATATAGTTCCTAAGAGGCTAGTGGGGGTATTTTTGGACTTAGAGAAGTTCAAAATTAATAGATAAAGGGTAACACCAATATTAAGTTCAAGTGTCTTCCACTTAATATCCCAAAATGTTTAGGATATGGTATAGTAATGAAAATTATAAAGTGTAACATTTATCTACTATTTAGAAAGTGTATATAAATATTATACGGGTTCGATATAAATTTATTTTCCCTAATATTCTAAACGAGTTTAGGATTTGTGATGATAAAGGAAAAAAATTGTTATTGTAAAAAGTAAAAGTAGTTATTTCATGAAGGATTGTACTAGTGAATATGAAAATATAATTGCACTTAACATCCTAAAATAGTTTAGGGTATGGTTGTAAATAGAAATTTAAAGAGTTGTGTTAGTTACAATAACAAAGTGTTATCACATTATCCTAAAATATTTTAAAAATTGGTAAAAAAAGAAATGTAAGAGTTACATTAGTTTCCATATTAAAGTGATTTTCGCTTTATCCAAAAAGAGATTAAGAAGATGGGTAAACAATAATTTAAGTAGTTAAATTATTTCAAGGAAAACTTTTGATGGAATAGGTTTCCAAGGATGATGATTATGAAATTATATATATTTATATGTATAAAATAGAATTTAACATCATAAAATTATTTATTGTGAAGTTAAAATTTTTTAATATGTTGAAAAGTTGAACAATTAGGAATATGATTCATAAATCTCACCATTATTCAAAATGGTTTACTTCATAGGTTGTTTCCACTAAATATTTTAGTCGGTGGGTTTTATTAGATGTTCACATAGATATGTGACATGAATTATATATAATGTAATGTGTTAAAAACCCATAAAGTGTAGAAAACATAAGGATGATCTAGTAGTTTATCATGTATGATTTGATAAATTACGGCCTATGTTGGGTTTATTAAATATTGTTAAAAAGTATAAGAATATTAAAATTTATCATGTTAAAGGAAACCTCCATTTTATCATTCCTTCAAGTTGAATATAGAAATGTATATAGATATACATTTCATAAAGTGAAATGATAATTGAACTCACAATGTAAGACTTTAATTTTATCCCAAAATGATATTTTTCAAGGGGTATGATAGGTTATAATGAAATTTTAAGGTTAGCATGAGTAGGTTTCTTGTATATAGATATAGAATATTCTCATGAGGAAAAAAAATAATATGATTATGTTGTGCACTAGAGGACCTACTAAGTATACCCCATAGAGTTTCGAACATATGTAGTTGCTATACTACGGGTGTATCGATCATATTTGTGTCCCCGCTACCTGGGGTTGGTGATATAACTAGCTTTAGAACATTAATACTTAGATACCCTACTTACACAAGTATATATATTTATTTATATAGTACAGGGGTGGTTGGGTATGTTACTGATCATGTCATTGGTTAAAGATTTTCAAATACGGTATTCCACTCCCATACGATATGTATGACATCATGAACCTTGATTAAGAAAGACTTTTAGAGTTTGATACTACACATATATATTATATATCTATCCAAATAATGTAAATGTGTTGTGATTTTCAATAAAGATGAATGAAATATGATATATTTATCGATCAGATCAGTCTACACTCTGAGAATCGAGAACAAATGACTTGGTTACATAGTAATGGAATTTTATGTTTCTTATGGTCACTTGATGTCTTAGAAAAAGGAAAAACATAATAATTCACATTTTCATATGATGAAGACTACGGGAAATAGGTATATAGATACATGTGTTTTATGGAGATCACATCGGATCCCTTTATATATTGAGTACAATTGAATCTTTTAAAGAGGGATATATTTTCATACATATATGGATCTAGAGATTAATATTTTTTGTCAATTCAATAAGGCACATGCAGTCACATGATCTGGTTGGATTAATGGGTATTTAATTTGACTAATAGATATACTCTAATAGTACTTTATAGGTAATCCAAAATTATTTTGGATGTGTATTCACAAGGTATTTCACATTATGTGTTACAAGATTAAGTTAATTATAGGTTTTCAAAAGAGTTTTAGAAAATATCTAAAAGTAGTTTTGGATATAGTTTCACAATATTTTGTATATGATCTAATATAAGGTGAAATGCATCAAAATTATTTTTGGCATTAGTGTAAGTGTATAATTGATAGATATATGCCCTAAATCCTTATATATATATATATATATATATATATATATCTGTGTGTGTGTGTGATATATATATATTTCATGAAAATTAGGATTTCAATGAACATAAGTGAATATTGTTTTATTAAATATATGAATGAGGAAAAATGATTATCTATTATTATTTTGTGTTTTACCCTTGTAAGATATCATTAAATGAAATAATTTCATAATTATAAGAAATGTACAAGAGTTAAAACCATTCATATATATGATACATTAATTAATTGAGATAATAACTTATGCATTATAAATACATGAGTTCATGGTTTATAATAAAAAATTTATATACATAAAAAATATTGACTAATTGCATTAAGTAATGGACACAATTGAATGTCACTGGATTTTTCAATTTAACATAGATCAAATGTACTATAATGATTTCACGTGTACATAATTAATACATTTTTATATACATACTCACACACACAAAAATGTTTTTTGGGGGATTTAATAAATTTATATTAAATTTTTAATAGATATTTATTTACTATGTTTTAATATTTTCAATATGAATTCATCTTTATTTCAATATATATCCATTTTTTTAATCATTTATGTTAATCAAAATTATCCAAATTTTCAATATTGTACTCATTTTTAATTAATTAATTTTACTCATTTTTAATATGCATGCACTTAAGATTAAATATTCATTAATAATGTAAAAAAACGTTTGTAAAAAAATATTTATAAATTAATATATTTATAAATGTATATTTACTATTTTTATACATTTATAATTATAAATAAATAAATAATATTTGTTTAAAAAAGTATTTATATAAATATAAATAAATAATTATAAAATTATAATAGATTTATTTAAATAATGAATCTATTTTCTATATTTATATATATATATATAATTATATAAATATATATAATGATATAAATATCAATTTTTAAAAAACGTATTTATATAATTATAAATAAATAATTATATATTCAAAGAATTATAAAATTATTATTTTATAAAATGTATTATTATAATTATTATAATTATATATAATAATTATAATTTTTTAAAAATGTATTATATTAAAAAGGTATTATAAGTATTTATCATCACTTTTTGAGCACTGATAAATCACTATCTTTATCAGTGCAAAAAAATCATTGATTAAGATTCGTTTTATTAGCACTTATTAACATAGTGCTAATAAAAGGTATCATTATTAGTGCTTTTTTGTAAGTGCTTATAAAAGTGTCCTCATCTATTTTAAGAACCCCAAACATCGCGAACTAGTTAGCAATTTCCAAAGCTCTCCATAGAAGCCACCTACTATTGATGCTCCTCGTTGTTGAATCCAAGCTCGAATCTAGGCTAGAATCAAGGCTCTAACTATTCCAAGACTTGAATTCAAGGCTCGAGCGATTCAAGGGTGGAACAAAACCAAGGATCGAATGAAATCTAGTTTTTTAGATTTTTCTAATTTCCCTCGATTATCCACTGAACCTTCTCATCCCACATTTTTGTATCCCAAAAAGTCTAGTTGCATTATCCTATAATAAAATATCCCAAAATTCATTGTTTTTTAGATATATTGAAGTATCTTCTTCTCTGATTGCATGTGGCTCTCATTGGGACAACATCGGTATTATAATACTTGAAATATATCAAATCCAATGTTGGGTAATGTTTTTGTGGGGTATAATAAGCTCTTAATACCTATATTCCATGAAATCTACCTTTTTGAAATCGTCAACTTTTAAAAAATTCATCCATATATAGGTCGATTTTGTCATTGGTTTGGAATATTTCATTTCAAATCACTTGGTAACCACTTTTTCATATTTTGATTGAGAAATAAATGTGTTATGATATCCTTGATCTGTCTATAAACCAAGGAAAATGCTTCACCAATCAAAGATATCTCGATATCATACCTCATATGATCCACACACAAAAAATGCATTATTCTTTTTCCAATCCTCAAATGTTATTTCTTTAACATATATGAGTACCAACATCCTTTGATACTTATCCTTATTGATATATAGGGTGTGATCAACTCTACCTCAATAAAAACCAATATTTATTAGGTATTGATCCAACCTTAAATACCAGGACCTTAGTGATTTCTTTATCTTATAAAAATAATTCTTTAACTAGAACACCTTTCTCTCATTTTCATCCATAATAAACCCATCTAGTTTCTCAATTTATACTCACCCCTTAATAAATCTATTAAGGAGCGTAGATTTAACATCCATTTGGTATACTTTTAACTACATTTTCACCGAAATAGCCAAAAAAATAAATAGTTTTCCACTAGGATATGGGAGTAAATTTATCATAAATATAAATTCTTTTGATCTAGGATTCCCCTTTTAGGAAATATATTCTTTATTTTGAGACAATTTTCCAGAGTTAGTGAGTTTATTACTTACCACGCACTTGGTTCTGATAACATTTTTATCTTTCATCCTTGGAACAATTTTCCATGTCACATTTTTCTTATTCAGATCAAGATCCTCATGCATATATTTTATCCAATTATCATCATATTCAGCATCTCTAAATGATTTAGGCTCTACTTGGGAAAAAATTATGTTTGTTGTAGATTCTTACTCCTTTGAGTTTTCACCGAAACATTTCCTTCACTAATGACATTTTATTGATTGATTTCAACCATGTTTTTATTTCTTACAGGTGATAAAAATATCTCCATATTTGAAATTATAACCCACTCATTAATAATTCTTAAAAATCACTTCATTTATTTCATCATGCATCTAATAAACAATATATATGTTTTACATTAATCCATCTAAAAGTATATTATTCTTTTCCTTTTGGTTCCACCCTTAGGAATATCTTATTACCATCCATGTAATTCTCACCAATGGGAGGGATTACCCCTTTTAGAGAACACAATGGGGTAAAACTGTCATCCTCATCAATTTCATCCCACAAATAGTTATTATTCCAATTTTTTGCTTAGGACTCATCCCACATCTCTTTTATGTTGCTTGTACTACTCTAAGTAGTAGTCATCATATGGATGAATGTTGCTTTGAGTATTTTAAGAAACATAGGGGAATGTCCGCAAGAGATGGAGGATGACTGCTAAATAACAAAATGCAATGATAACCATTCATAAGATGACCTGATGAGGATGATAATTGTATAAAACTTTCACCTTTGGATAAATTTAGAGGATAACACCTACCATAGTGGAGTAATTGTTTTCTTAAATTAAACTACACATTTTCTTCAAATCATTACGAAATTCTTTGAAATAGTAAAATTTTGAGTTTCCCTTATTATAATTATATGTAACTTTAACCATTTATAATTGAAATATTATGTTTATTTATTTATTTATTATACAAAATGAATATTTTATGAGCCCTATAGGATATCTTTACTTTCTCTCGGATGATTCAAAGCTTCAATCCAATGTATCTTATTTTCTACTCATCCTCATCACTCGTTGATTGATTATTTGGAGAGATATATTTTCATTTTTTATCATTATTATTTCTGTACCGTCGGCATATCCATGTGATCAACAATGTTTTCACAATAAAATAATTATACATATAATTAATGTATTGTTTCATATTTATGTTTAATTTGTTTATTCTTAGTATTACTCATATAATAATTGTTTTCATCTACAAGTGTATTATTTTGTTTGAGTTGGGTTGGTTTTGTAACACCCTAAGCTTCCACAGTATGCTTCTTCTTAAAATTTAATAGCTTTTGCTACACGCAACACCGAGTTCAAGCACCCCACGACTTATCAAACTAGCTGTTTAAAAAGAGGTTATGAATAGTATTAACCAAATTTTGAATTTTATATATCCATTATAATTTTAAAATTCATCTTATTTGTTTATTATACATAATATAAGGACAAATTCAAATTTTCAAATAAAAGAAGTATTTTTCCAAAAATGCAGTTTCTCATCCTTTTAATGGAAACCCATTTTTAAATTAGATATTTGAAAATTTTATATATTCAATTTGATGAAATTAAATTATTATTTATAAGTTGGACATAAAAATTTATATTATATAAATTTTTGTTGTTTTTATAACAACTTTCATATTTTAATGAATAGTGAAAAAAGCTGCATTTTAATTCAAAAATGCATTTTCATATAAATTATTTATATAGTTAGATTATATATTTAATTTTTTTTTAAATATAATTAGATTAGGTTTTTATAATTTAATACAATTTTGGTAATTGTTAGTAATTACACATTGAAATTGGATATAAATACTTGTCAATCTTTTGATAGATTTTAATTCTTAAAAAACCACTTGATAGTTTTGACAACGTGAATTAATTTTAAATTAATTTATACCAATTATGTGTTTTTAATTAGAAAAAATGGATTAAATATTTACAATTATAAGTTCCAAATTTTTTAAATAAGTAAATTTTATTTTTGTACATTATGAATAGTAACTTCAGTAATTATTTCTATTTACCATGGTTAAAGGGTAAATCAAGTAAATAAGGGTACAAAATAATATTATAATAATATAAAAAACCCTAAAACATGTCCTAATATTATTTTATGAGATATGGACGACCATGGGAATCCTTGGGTTGATTTTAGGACCCCATGGAGCCACTTGGTTGTGAAAATGACATGTTATAATAATTAATTTAAAGTAAAGAGAAATATAACATAAACATGTTTCTTATTACTAAACAATTTTTAATTTGAGTTATATAAGTGATCAGTTTTACGATAAATATTCATTATAAATCTAAAAATATTTCATACATCATGGTATTTTATTTTTAATTTTTAGACATTAAATAAGTAAATTTATTTTTGACACAATAATGATGCAGTGTTAGCCTTATTAATGAATGTATCAAATAAATGTTATTATAAATATTAAAATAAATGTAATTTGAAAGTTTTTATGCCATAAAATAATTTTATATATTATTATGATATATTATATTTTATTTATTTCTTTTTTTTTAAGTAATTAATTTTTTATTACTTTAACAAAAATCAATTACTAATTAGTTTCAAAATTGACATAAATGAGTTTTTAAAACAAATACTATTTTATTAAATGATATAATTGTCCTAAAAATCTAATATTCGGAAAAATAACTTATATAATTTTAAAATTTTCATTAATGATCCACTTTTGGTTCTCTTGTAATTTTATAGTCACTATAGTAACCATATCTTATGAAAATACAAGAAGACATGGTAAGAGTTAATGTTTTTAACTAAGGGTTAAAGCCAAAATATAAGGTTAAATTTGTGACTTAAACTTGCCTAAAACCTATTGGTTGAGAGTATTTAGGATAATACTCATCTTATACTCTAAATAAATCACTTTTTATTCATTATAAACCAGAAATAAATTTATAATAAATTAATATTTCAAGACTTTCCTAAAGTACCCATCACCTCTCCTATAAAAGGGAACTTATACTTCTCTTTTATTCACACCTATAAATACCTTTGGATAATAAAAAACCTGACCAAAACTCCTAAAAACTTTCCTAAATTTACCCTAGAGGCCTCCATTTTGTAAAAAAACAAATTAAGGAGTCTTTCTGTGCAAATCAAAAGAATACACTCGAAGAAGAGGTAATCGTTTTATCCCTTCTTTCAAAGTTATTTTCTTCTTCTACTTCCTATTTCTATGTTGTTTCCATACCAAAGTAATAAATCCAGAATCATACATATACTTAGATGTTATTATAATCATGTTAAAACTATATTAATCATTTTATCCATTCTACAAATTATAATATCACCATGTGTGTGTACGTACGACTTATCATCTCCACATTGTGGTGTAATTTGTTATTCCACATTACTTTATTTGGATAGGTATAATGATGAGTATAATATACATAAATAATGAATATGAATTTATTATGATTCTTTATAATTAATATATCACCTATTTCTATATCATTTAACCATTAAAGGAATGATATCATCGCTTGTGCATACGTACGGCCTATCATCTCCACGACGTGATGAGATTAATTCTCCACATTAACCATTCAAGAATGATTATATATATATATATATATATATATATATATATATTATGAATAATTATAAAATATATGAAATAATAAGGCTACTCGGATAATATATATATATATATATATATATATATTCTCATATATGTCATTCACTTACTTTCATACGATAAGAAAACGGAAACAGTGTTCATGCGTATGTACAGCCTACCTTCTCAATGAACGGTGTATTCCATTTCATATATCTATCTATCATATATATTTTTATTATAAATATATATTATATATAAATCATATTATACATTATTAAAGTAATTAAATAATTATCTAAGTAATGTGATCAAGAATAACAAGTCAAAACATGTACTAAAAACAAAGCGACATTTACCTAAAATGTTTCATTAACTTGGAATTGTTAATAAACGGTTAATATAAATCAATAAAATAATAATATATGATATCATTAGATTCTTATATAAGTTAATAATATGTTTAAAAATATTATACAAGAGTTTATACATGTATGAAGAGTATCAAACCTAAGATAAGGGTTAATTCCTCAATCTCATTATTATCCAAGATTGTTTATATGTGAGTATTTATTGGGAGATATTTATCATCCATATCTATGTTTCATATAAAAAAATCAGAATGAATATTTTAATGTTTTATGGAATGGAATTTTTAACTAGAACATCATTTTAAATGTTTTAAAGATTTATTTTACTAAATCTTTTTTATTAATGTCCATGTTTTCAAAATGATTTTAAGGATTTATTTATATAGACATGATTGTTTAAAAATGTTAATTCCTTTAAAAAATTCAAAGTGGTATGGGACACTTTGATTCAAAAATATATTTTAAATGAATTATTTTATAAATTTTATGACTTTAAAATGATTTCAGAAAAAAAAAATTGAATATTTCTCTCAAAGAGTTTTACTGATTATCTTCATCTATGTCAACATCCTTTATTGGATATTATTCTTGATTGAGGTTGATTTATACAATATTACATATTATATTGAATGAGTTATGATATTTTTGACTATGGATGTACTATTTTTATACCATTCAGGGTTTATAGTTAAATAATTTATATTTCGTATGCTAGTTTTAATATGAATGCTTATGTTGGTTATGATTTACCCCTTTCATAAGAGGAATGAATTGGACTTTGTAAGTGTCGAACGGGGCCCGATATAACCCCTAAATGCATCGATAGTCTCATGAGACAATTATGTTTGGGTTTTGTCTAATGTATTACCCAATTAGGTATGGTGTCTTGGATGAATACTTGATGGTATATTTAAGATGTACTGCATTATGCATTCCCCCCTTATGAGATTAGTTATTGATTTTACATGTGATTATTAGACGAGTAGAATATACATGTGAATGCCTAAAAGGAATTATTTGATTTATTATTTCCATATTATGCTAAATATTATTTTTTAAAAGGCTTGTGTTTTATTTTTGTACCTTTCCTTAAAAGATTATATTTATTTGTGATAGATTCCACTATATTTATTATCCTTACTGAGCATCATAGCTCACCCATTTCTTATGATTTATTTTCCCAAGAAGACAAGAAGTGTTTTATTATTGATATTAAGGGTTAATCTAGGGGAATAATGGTGTTCTCAATAAAATTATTTATGTTATTTTTTATGTTATAAATTGTGATGTAAAGTACATGTATGTAATCTATTCTCCAAGACTGTTAAACTGATCAATCCTTCAAGACATGATTCCTTATTATCATACTAAAGTATTAAAATAATGCACCAGCTTCATGATTCTGGTGTTGAGGCATTACAGTTGGTATTAGAGGAATTTTAGAAATAACCTTGGAAACTAGATTTTGAAAAACATAGGTTAGGGATCATAACCCTAAGATAAACTTTGATGATAAGTATAGAAGAACATCCTAGAATTTTGGTAAAATAGAGATTGTGTGGTAATTCCTTGAAAATACATCTCTGTATAAATATTACCAGTGGATGTGGTTATTGAACAGATATAACTAGGGGTGAAAACTCTGAAAAGGTGTTTCGGGCTTGACTCGGGGTAACCTGGTACATGATAATGGGCCTTACTGTGCACCAGGTTTAACACTTCTAGGGGATATGCTTAGGATAATTCATATTTTCTTTACAAACCATTATTAAGGATTTAAGAGTAACTATTTCCTCAAAGGAACCATATTTATAAGGATTGGAAATTCATAAATTTTTCAATTTATGTTGTGTATTTTACTAGTTTGGAATTATGCATTATGATTCATAACTTAATCTAGTGTATTCCATTTTTTAGAAATGGAGCCTAGTGTAAGGAATGGAAATCGTATAAACTCACGCAATCCATGTAAGGATTTTTAACCTATTCAAGATAACTATAGTGGAGTTGGTGATGAAACTGGTGCTGAATAGCTTATAACCGTACTGGGATAGCTAACTCGGGTTATGAATAACAACCTTACCCATATAGAGCACCCTGGTCCACAACATAGAGGATCAATGTTAGACTGCTTCATAAGACAATAACCTCCAACATTCAATAGGACTACAAATCCATTTTTGGCTGAGTATTGGATAAGTTCCTTAGAGAAAATATTTTTGCATTAGGAAGTAATGAAAGGGATAAAGTTTTCATGGCAGTTTACCATCTCTCAAGAGATGTGGATCAATTTTGGTCATTAATTCAAAACAAGAAGGAGGATTAAGAGGAATAAAATATGTAATAGAGGGAGTTTAATTAAATTTTCCTAGAGAAATAATTTCCTCATGAATAGTGAACTGCTATGGAAAGGTAATTTCTAAGTCTGAGATAGAAGGAGGATGATAATGTTGGAAATTATAAGGCTAACTTCACAAGGTTTAAAAGGCATGCTACATACTACATACGTAACCCAATAATTAATATTGATAGATACTTTTATTGGTTAAAACCATTCCTATGATGAGCATTGGTCTCAAAATATTTATCATCGTATGAAGATATAGTCTCATTTGCTATCAAGAAAGAAAACGAATTTTTTATGTCTAACGACATTCAAGTAAAGTAAGAGAATAAGAGAATAGTTGAGAAGGATAAAAATAAAGGGAAAGGGGAAAGAAGGATTTTCCCTTATGTGATAATTCTAGGAAGAAACACCCAGGTACTTTCCTAAAATGAATAAAAGTTTGTTACAAATGTGAAGAAAAAGGTCATCAGGCTCATGATTGTAAGGTAATGAAAGAAGTTGTGAAATGAAATAATTGTAATGATATGGTATATTATGTAAATTATTTTCTAAAGCGTCAAGGAAATATAGCTCTGAAGAAGAAAATGGATCAAGGATAAGATTATTTTGTTACTATATTCTAAGTGGAATAATTAATGTATTTGTGTTTTTGGATTCAGTCTGAATGGCCCAAAGGCCATCATTTTTATTGATTTTTGATAACCCCCCTTTTAAGGGATAAGGTAAAACCCTTACAAGGTCCGTATGCTCAGAGATTAAATGGCCCATAGGCTTAGGAGATTACATGACCCAAAGGTCTTAGGGAATTCAACCAGACTATCTACAAGGAACTACCCCTCCCCAGCATCTGCATCGTGATAGTAGCTCTCCACCTTCGCATGAATGTCTAGCTAGGCTTCCCGTGCAAGTATAGGCTGGTCCCAATGGCATATCCATACCCTCTCATTCTGAAAAATCCATTTGGCTCTACTATGGTGAGTGCACCAGCTCTGAATCCTCTTCTAGGGTTGCACCTTTTTTTTGTAGAGTCTGTCTGGGGAAACTACATGTGGCCTGAAGGCCTTGAGGTGGCCCGAAGGCCTTAAAGGTGGCCCAAAAGCCCTACTGACCCGAAGGCATGGGTGGCGCTAAATCCTTAAGGACTCCAATCTCAAACTGGTGGCCTAAGGTGAATAGTTCCAGCTGCTACAGTACCGAACAGTACCTGCTACAGTAACTACTACAATGCCTACCACAGTCCCCGCAGAGTGTACAGCTCTGCTACAGTACCTGTATAGTGTACAGTTCTCCTACAGTACACGCATAGCGTACAGTTCTGCTACAGAACTACTACAGTGCCTACTAAATTACCTTCTACAGTACCATAAATATTCCTCTACCTGGTTTTAAACCTAGGTCCTATGGATGCACTTAAGAATACCTCACCAACTGGGTTGAGGCTCAAGTGCTGTTTTTGGATTCAAGAATTATAATTTGGTGATAAGAAGAATGTAATATATATAAAGAATGTACTTTAGTAAAAAAAATTATTAAGGTTTTAATATGATGAAGGTAATCATATATTTAATATGTGATAATGAGAGCAACATTGCGTTGTTTGGGGAATTTTATGTTACAATTGATTTTAGAAATTTTGATACCTTTTAGACAAATTTTGGACAGAATTATTTTGGATAAATCTAAAGGTTGGAATGGATTAAGTTAAAATTTGTATAGTATTGTTTAAGGTTAAAAAATTAAGGTTATTTCAAGAATGTTATAATAATATAGTTTTTGAAAAATGATAACCTGCAGGCTGGCCAACAACTCGTCGTGTCAGACAATGTTGTAGGAATCAAACCCACAACTGAAGTGCGACAAGGATTTATCACCTACCATTTTCCTACAGGAAGTCCCTTGTTAGTATAAAATAGTTTTATTTATTTAAATGGTATATTTTTATATTTGGAACCTTATACGATTAGGATAAATAGAACATATTTTTTTGATTTTATTATATTTTGAAGAGAAAGATGAGTTTGTGGTGGGAATTAGTTAAAAGATGAAACTTTAAATGTAAATTAAGTATTCTTCTTTATGTTTTGAGTCTATTAAGTAATTCTTAAACTCTAGGGGAAATATAATAAAATAAAAAATGTTTCCCTAGTACATTCTTTTGTGATGAATCAAATGGTTCCTTAGATCATCATAGATTTATGGCTTTCATATTGTTAACTTTATTCCAATAATATTCTATATCACTCTCCATTAGAACATGATAGTCATATTTTTCTTTCATGTCCATGTTTTCCTATATGTAACCCTAGTATGTGTTATTTTTGGTAACCTTCATACTTACCTTTCTTTATTTTAAAATACAGGTCTCATTAATCCATTTTTCGATGTGGGATTTCAATTAAGATATTTTAAAATGTCAAACCCCTAGTTTTCAATCCTAATTTCAAATTGTGAGGATTAAATTTATTGAATAAGGGGATAATATGACACCCCAAGCTTCCATGGTATGCTTCTTATTATAATTCAATAGCTCGCGCTACATGCAACACCGAGTTCAAGCGCACCAAGACCTATCAAACTAGCCATTTAAAAAGAGGTTATCAATAATAATAACCACATTTTTAATTTTATATATCCCATATAATTTTAAAATTCATCTTATGTGTTTTTTATACATAATAAAAGGACAAATTCAATTTTTCAAAATAAAAAAAGTATTGTTTTAAAAATGTTGTTTTTCCGCCTTTTAATAGGGAACCCTTTTTAAATCAAATATTTGACACTCTTATATATTAAATTTTATAAAATTATATTATTATTTAGAATAGGGACATAAAAATTTAGTTTAGATAAAGTTTTGGTGTTTTTCTGATAACTTTCATATTTTAATGAATAGTGAAAAATACTACATTTTAATTCCAAATTTCTTTTTCATATAAATTATTTATATAGTTATATTATCTCTTTAATTAGTTTTAATGTATAATTGGATTATGTTTTTATAATTTAATACAATTTTGGTCATTGGAAGTAACTACATAATGAGATTGGACATAAACACGTGTCAATCTTTTGATAGATTTTAAATCTTAAAAATATGATTTCGTGTTTTGACAGTGGGAATTAATTTTAAATTACTTTCTAGAAATTATGTGTTTTGAATTAGGAAAAATGAATTATATATTTGTAATTAGAAGTTCCAAAATGTTTAAATAAGTAACTTTCATTTTTGGAAATTATGAATAATAACTTTATTAATTATTTTAATTTATCATGGTTAATGGGTATATCAGGTAAATAATGGTTAAAAATAATATTATAATAATATAAAACTACCCTAAAACATTTCATAATCTTATTTTATGAGATATGGCCGACCATGGGAATCTTTGGGTAGATTTTAGGACCCCATGGAGCCACTTGGGTGTGAAAATGACATGTTATAATAATTAATTTAATGTAAAATATAACATAAACATGTATCTTATTACTAAAACAATTTTAATTAGAGTCATATAAGTGATAAATTAAACTATAAATATTAATTAGAAATATAAAACTATTTCCTCCTTCATGTTATTTTATTTTTAATTTTTAGATATTAAATAATTAAATTTACTTATGACACAATAATGATGCAGCGTTTGCCTTATTAATAAAGAAATCAAACAATGATATTATAAATATTAAAATAAATGTAATTTGAATGTTTTTATTCCATAAAAGAATTTTCTGGACGATTAGGACTTATTATATTTGAGTTAATCCCTTTTTTTCTAAGGAATCGAGTTGTTATGACTTTAACAAAAATAAATTACTTAATTGTGTCAAAATTGACATAAATGAGTTTTTAAAGCAAATACTATTTTATTAAATGATATAATAGTCCTAAAAATATAAGATTCAGCCAACTAACTTATATACTATTAAAAATTTCATTAATTATCTACTTTTGGTTCACTTTTAATTTTATGGTAACTATAGTAACCATATATTATGAACATACAAGAAGACATGGTAAGAGTTGAGGTTTTTAACTAAAGGTTAAATCCAAAATATAAAGTTAAATTTGCGACATGAAATTATATAAAACCTATTGGTTGAGAGTATTTAGGCCCATACTCATCTTATACTCGAAATAAATCACTTTGGGGTCATTATAAACCGAAAAAAAAATTATAATAAATTAATATTTCAAGACTTTCCTAAAGTGCCCCTCACCTCTCATATAAAAGAGAATTTCTCCTTATCTTTTATTCACACCTCCAAATCCATTTTTGTTAGCCAAAACCTACCCGAATATCATCCCAACTTCCCTCAAATCATACTAGATTCCACCTTTTGTGAATAAAACCAACTTATAAAGTTCTTTTGTGCAAATCAAAAGGAAACACCTGAAAAAGAGGTAATCGTTTTATCCTTTCTTTTAAAGTTATTTTCATCTTTTACTTCTTATTTCTATATTAATTCCATAACAAAGTAATATATACAGTATAATACATGTAAGTATATATTATTATAACCATGGGACAACTATATTCATCATTTTATCCATCCTACGGATAATAATATCGCCATGTTTGCGCGCGTATGGCTTATCGTCTCCACGTTGTGGTGTAATTTTTTATACCACATTACTTTATTTAGATGTGTATAATGATGAGTATAAAAGACATAAATAATTAATATGACATTATTATGATTATTTATAATTAATATACCATCCAGTTCCATATCATTTAACCATTAAAGGAATGATATCATTGCTCATGCGTACGTACGGCCTACAATATCCACGACGTGATGAGATTCATTATGCACATTAACCATTCAATAATTACTATATATATATATATATTATGATTAATTATGAAATATATGACATAATAAGTCTACTGGAATTATATATATATATATATACATATTTTTCATTCACTTACTTCTATACGATAATAAAATGGAAACAACGTTCATGCGTACGTACGACCTACCGTCTCCAAGAAGGGTATATTCCATTTCTTATATATATCTATAATATATATTAATATTATGAATATTTATGATATATAAATCATATTATACATCCTTAAAGCAAGTAAATCATGATATAAGTAATATGATTGAGAATAACAAGTCTAAACACGTAAGATAAATAAAGAGATTATTACACAAAATGTTTCAATAACATGGAATTTCCAATAAACGGGTAATATAAAGTCATAAAAGAATAATATATGATATCATTATGATTTTTATATAAGTTAATAATATGTTTAAAAACATTATACATGTGTTTCAGAGACATACAGAGAGTATATGACCTAAGGTAAGGGTTAATTCCGCAATCTCATTATTATCCGAGATTGTTTATGTGTAAGTATTTACTGGGAAATATTTATCATACATGTTCATATTTCATAAAAAAATTCAAAAGGAATATTTTAACGTTTTATATAAGGTAATAATTAACTATTATGTCATTTTAAATGTTTTAAAATTATATTTTTCTAAATCTTTTTAATTAATGTTCACATTTTCAAAATGATTTTAGGGATGTATTTATATGGACATGATTGTTTTTGAATGTTAATTCATTTAAAAAGTTTCAAAGTGTTATGGGACACTTTGATTCAAAAATCTCTTTTAAATGACTTCTTTTATAAATTTTTTGACTTTTAATTGATTTCAAGAAAAAAGGGATATTTCTCTCAAAGTGTTTTACTGATTATCTTCATCTAAGTCAACATTCTTTATTGGATATTATTCTTGATTTATGTTGATTTATACAATATTACATATTATATTTAATGATTTAAGGTATGTTTGTCTATGTATGTACTATTTTTATACCATTCATGGTTTATGGTTAAAGAATTGACATTTCATATGCTAGTTTTAATATGAATTCTTATGTTGGTTATGTTTTACCCATTTCATAAGTGGAATGAAATGGACTTTGTAAGTGTCGGTTGGGGCCCGTTATATCCCCTCAATGCATAGATAGTCTCATGATACCATTATTTTTGGGTTTTGGCTAATGTATTACACAATTAGGTATGGTTTCTTGGACAAATCCTTGACAGTTTGTTTAAGATATCCCTCATTATGCATTCCCTTGTTATGTGATTAGTTATTGATTTTACATGTGATTATTATACTAGTAGAATAACCATGAAAATGTTTAAATGAAATTATTTGATTTATTATTTCTATATTATGCTGAAGATAATGTTTTAAAAGGCTTGTCTTTTAATTTTTTACCTTGCCTTAAAATTTTGTGTTTATTTTTGATAGATTCCTCTATAATTTTTATCCTTACACAGCATCTCATCTCACCCCTTTATTATATTTTATTTTCCCAGGACACCAATAAGTTCTTTATGATTGATATATAGGGTTAAACTATGGGAATTTTTGTGTTATCAAAGGATTATCTATGTTGTGTTTTATATTATAAATTGTGATGTAAATTTCAAGTATGTAATCTATTTTCCAAGACTCTTAAACTAATCAATCCTTCATGACATGATTCCTTGTTATCATGCCAATGTATTAAAATAATGCACTGGCTTAGAGCTTCTAGGGTCAAGGGGTTATATTTGGTATCAAAGGAAGTTTAGTAACAACCTTGGAAACTAGATTTAGAAAAAGTTATATTAGAGATCATAACCATAAGATAGACTTTGAGGATAAGTACATAAGAATATCCTATAATTTTTTAAAATAGATATTATTCTCTAATTCCAAGAAAATAGATCCATTTTTGGATACTACAAGTGGACGTGGTTCTGAAATAGATTTACCTTGGCGTGAAAACTCTGACAAGGTATTTCGGGCTTGAATTGGGGTAACCTGGTACAAAAAAATGGTCCTTATTGTGCACCTGTTTTGACACTCCTAGGGGATATGCTTAGGATAATTTATATTTTCTTTACAAACCATTATGAAAGATTTATGAGTAAATATGTCCTCAAATGAACCATATTTATAAGGATTATATATGCATACAATTTTAAATTTATGTTGATTATTTTATTAGTTTTGAATTATGAATTATTATTCATAACTTAATCTAGTGTGTACCATTGTTTAGAAATGGCGCCTAGTGGAAGTAATGGAAACTGCATCAAGGAATTTAATCCATGTAGGGATTTCCCTCCTGTGTAAGATAATTATAGTGGATCTGGCAATGAAACTGGTGCTGAATAGCTTATAACCATACTAGAATAGCTGACTCAAGTTAATAATAACAACCTTACCCATATGAAGCACCCTAATCCACAACGTAAAGGATCAATGTTATACTGCTTAATGAGAAAAAAACCTGCAATATTCAATGGGACTAAAAATCCATTGTTGGCTGAGTAATGGATAAGTTCCTTGGATAAAATATTTCTTTCTTTGGGAATTAACGAAAGGGATAAATTTTTAATGATAGTTTATCATCTCTAAAGAGATTTGGATCAATGATTTTCACTAATTCAAAACACAAAGGAGGATAGATAAGTAGAAAATATGGAATGGAGGGAGTTTAATGAAATTTTCCTAGAGAAATACTATCCTCATGAACAATGAGCTGATATGGAAATGTAATTTATGAGTCTGAGGTATAAGGTGGATGAGAATATTGCAAAGTATGAGGATAACATCAAAAATTTAGAAAGGCATACTACAGACTACATACATAACCTAAGAAGTAAGATTGATAGATTCTTTTATTGGTTAAAACCATTCCTCCAACGAGAACTAGTCTCACAATCTTTCTTATCGTACAAAGATATAGTCTCGTGTTCTATAAAGATGGAAAAGGAATTCCCTGAGTATTAAAACATTAAAGTAAATAAATATAAGAAGATAATGGTGGCGTAAGAGATAGATAAAGGGGAAAAGGGAAAGAAGGATTTTCCATTATGTGATAATTGTGGGAAGAAACACCCCGGTACTTGCTTGAAATGAATGAGAGTGTGATACTAATGTGGACAAAAAGGTCACCAAGCTCATGATTGTAAGGTAAATAAATAAGTTTTTCAATGCTATAATTGTAAAAATGTGGGACATTATACAAATTATTGTCCAAAGCATCAAGTAAATATAGCTCAGAAGAAGAAAGTGGATCAAGGTCAAGCTTATGTTGTTACTGTGGTCGAAGTGGAATAATTAATGTATTTGTGTTTTTGGATTCAAGAATTATATTTTGGTTATAATAACAATGTGATATATATATAGGGATTTTATTGTAGTAGTTTTTGTTTTCATTAAGGTTTTAATATGATGAAGGTAATCATATATTCAGTATGTGACAATAAGAGCAACATTACGTTGTTTGGGGAATCTGATATTACAATTGATTTTGGAAATTTAGTGACCTTTTAGACAGAGTTTGGACATAAGTATTTTGGATAACTCTAAAGGTTTGAATGGATTAATTTGAACATTGGATAGTATTGTTTAAGGTTAAAAAAATTCTTAAGGTTATTTCTGGAATTTTATAATTATATAGTTTGGGAAAAAGGAAAACACGCAGGCTAGGCAACAACCAGTCGCATCGGACAAGGATGCGGGAATAAAACTCACAAACTAAGTGTGACAAGGCTTTATCACCTAACTTTGGCCTATAGGAAGTCCCTATTTAGTATAACATAGTTTTCTTTATTTAAATGGTAAAATTTTATATTTGGAACATTATACTATTAAGATAAATAGAGTTTTTTTATTTTATTATCTTATGAATAGAAAGATGAGTTTGTGGTGGGAATTAGTTAACGGATGAAACATTACATGAAAATCAAGTATTCTTCCCTGTGTTTTGAGTATATGAAGTAATTATTCAACTCTAGGGAAGATATCGTAAAACCAAAAATGTTTTCCAAGTACATTCTTTTGTGATGAATCAAATGGTATTTTGGATCATCACAGATTTATGGATTTCAAATTATTAACTTTATCCTAATAATATTCTCTATCACCCTCCATCAGAACTTGATGGTTCAAATTTTCTTTCATTTCCATTTTTTCCTATATGGAACCCTAGTATGTGTTATTTCTGGTAACCTTCATACTTACCTTTATTTTAAAATAGAGGTCTCATTAATCCATTTTTCGATATAGGATCTAAACTAAGATATTTTGAAATTTCAAACCACTAGTTTTCAATCCTGAGTTCAAATTGCAAGGATGAAATTTATTTAAGGTGGGTATAATGTAACAACCCAAGCTTCCATGATACGCTTCTTCTTATAACTCAATAGCGTATGCTACATGTAATACCGAGTTCAAGCACACCGCGACCTATCAAACTAGTCATTTAAAAAGAATTTAGGAATATTATTAACCACATTTTAAATTTTATATATCCCACATAATTTTAACATTTATATTATGTGTTTCTTAGACATAATATAAGGATAAATTCAATTTTCCAAATAAAAGAAGTATTTTTTCAAAAATGCAGTTTTTCCACCTTTTAATGGAGATACTTTTTTAAATCCAATATTTGACACTTTTATATATTCAATTTGATGAAATGAAATTATTCTTTAGAATCGGGTCATAACAATTATTTTATATAAATTTTTTGGTTTTTTTTATAACTTTCATATTTTAATGAGTAGTGAAAAATACTGCATTTTAATTAAAATCTTCTTTTTTATCTAAATTATTTATATTTTTAGATTATATCTTTAATTTTTTTAAAGTATAATTGGATTAATATTTTATCATTTAATAAAATTTTGGTCATTGGAAGTAATTACACATTGAAATTGGACATAAACACATGTCAATCTTTTGATAGATTTTACTTCTTAAAAACATGTTTTCTGCTTTTGACAATAGGAATTAATTTTAAATTAATTTCTACTAATTATGGGTTTTGAATTATGAAAAATGGATTCCATATTTGGAATCATAAGTTCCAAATTGTGTGAATCATTAACTTTTATTTTTGGACATTATGAATAGTAACTTCAGTAATTATTTTTATTTACCATGGTTAAAGGGTAAATCGGGTAAATAAGGGTAAAAAATAATCTTATAATAATATAAAATTATCCTAACACATATCCTAATAATATTTTATGAGATATGGACAATCATTATCATCCTTGGGACAATTTTAGTACCCCATGGATCCACTTTGGTGTGAAAATGACATGTTATAATAATTAATGTAAAGTGAAAGAAAATATAACATAAACATGTATCTTATTACTAAAAAAATTAAATTGATTTATATAATTGATAACTTAAAATATAAATATTAATTATAAATCTAAAAATATTTAATAAATTATGTTATTTTATTTTTATTTTATACATTAAATAATTAAATTTGTTTATGACATAATAATGATGTAGGCCAACGAGCCCATACCCGAGTGGTAAGGGCTCCTGCTTGGCATACAAGAGACCCAAGTTCAAAACTGGGTGGAGGTGAATTTCTGGGGGGGGTATTGTAGCAGTACTGTAGCAGTTACTGTTCGGTACCTTAGCAGCCGGAACTATTCACCCGATTTGGGCATTCGGGCCACCGGTTTGGGCCTACAGGTCTCCAGGGCCTTCGAGTAATCAAAGGTCTTCAGGCCACAGGGCCTTCGGGTCACGTAAACCATGGAGTAGCCTAGCTCACACAGAATAGGCCATAGAAGAGGATCATATGAACAGGAGTAGCATCCACCAAATGCAGAGCTAACCGAATTGGAAGAATGAGAGGGTATGGCAACCGCCATCGGGACTAGGCACCAGGAATATTTGTACGGGGCAATGCTAGCCGATCAGCAAGGCAAGGTAGGGAGCTAGGTGATCAATGACGCAGAAATCTAGGGAGGGTCATTTCAAGTGGGTTGGGCCTACGGGTCATGTGTTGGGCATGGTTTGCCTCTCGGCCTTCGGGTCATGTATTGCGGGTTTTTCGGGCCTTGTGCCTTGGGCCTAAAGGTCACGTACGGGTTCTCCTTCAACCCTTAAAAGGGGGATTATCCATAATAAAATAAAAAATAAGTCCTTCGGGACATTCGGACATAATAATAATGTAGTGTTTGCTTTATTAATGAAGGAATCAAATAAATGATATTATAAATATTAAAATAAATATAATTTGAAAGTTTTTATGTCATACATGAATTTTTTTGATGATTATGAAATATTATACTTTATTTAATGCCTTTTTTTCTAATGAATCAAGTTTTTATGAATTTAAAAAAATCAATTACAAAATAGTGTCAAAATTGACATAAATGAGTTTTAAAAAAAATATTATTTTATTAAATGATATAATAGTCCTAAAAATATAAGATTTAGCCAAATGAATTATATAATGTTAAAAATTTCATTAATTATCCACTTTTGGTTCACTTTTCATTTCATATTAACTATAGTAACCATATATTATGAAAATACTAGAAGACATGGTTAGAGTTAATGTTTTTAACTAAGGGTTAAATCCAAAAGATAAGGTTAAATTTGTGACTTAAACTTGTCTAAAACCTATTGGTTGAGAATATTTATACCCATAATCATATTATCCTAGAAATAAATCACTTTTGAGCCATTATAAACCGAAAATAAATTTATAATAAATTAATATTTCAAGACTTTCCTAAAGTGACCCTCACCTCTCCTATAAAAGGGAACTTCTCCTTCTCTTTTATTCACACCTCCAAATCCATTTGGCTCAGGAAAACCCTACCAAAATATCCTAAAAACTTCCATCAATTCATCCTAGAGGACAAAATTTTGGAGTAAAACCAACTTAAGTAGTCCTTTTATGCGAATCAAAAAGAGACATCTAAAGAAGAGGTAATCATTTTATCCCTTCTTTCAAAGTTATTTTCTTCTTCTACTTCCAATTTTTATGTTGTTTCTATACCAAAGTAATAAATACATTATAATACATATACTGATATGTTATTATAATCGTGGTAAAAATGTATTCATCATTTTATCTATCCTACGAATAATAATATCACCATGCGTGTGTGCGTACGGCTTACTGTCTCCATGACTTGGTGTAATTTTTTATTCCACATACTTTATTTGGATTGGTATAATGATGAGTACAATAGAAATAAATAATTAATATTACATGATTATTATTCTTTATAATTAATATACCATCCAGTTCCATATCATTTAACCATTAAAGGAATGATATCATCGCTCATGCGTACGTATGACCTGTAGTCTCCATGACCCGATGAGATTCATTCTCCACATTAACCATTCAGGAATTATTTTAAATATATATATATATATATATTATGAATAATTATGAAATATATGACATAATAAGGCTACTGTAATAATATATATATATATACATACATATATGTCATTCACTTACTTCCATACGATAAGAAAACGGAAACAACGTTCATGCGGACATACAACCTACCGTCTCCATGAATGGTGTATTCCATTTAATATATTTATCGATCATATATATTTATATTATGAATATATATGATATATAAATCGTATTATACATTCTTAAAGTAATTAAATCATGGTCTTAGTAATATAATCAAGAACAACAAGTCAAAACATGTACAATAAACAAAGCGATTATTAGTGCATGTTTTTTATAACATTTTTGTAAATTTTGTGAATATTTATTTATTTTATCTTATACCTTTACCTATATCTTGGTGTTATGATTTATTTATTGTATAGGTTTTGTGTATGATGAATTCTAATATGGGATATCTATCACCTTTCAAACCTGAATCGGAGAGGATCTTACGTTAGCGACCCTGAGATGCACAAGAAAACCCATTGAAAGAGGACACACCACAACTTGAGACTTTTCTAAACCCATATTCTTCTAGAACCAAATTAGAACAAGAAATTAATGTGTTTAAAATGGCTGAAAACAATATAACACAAAAATAATTAACCTCACCAGATGTTGATATCCAACCCACTTACATTCAAATGCAAGGCGAGGCACCCAATTTTGAACTTAAATCTGGTTTAATTCATTTATTACAAAGATTTCATGTACTCACAGGAGAAGATCCACATAAGCACTTAAAATAATTTCATACTATGTGTTCTACTTTAAAACCTGATAATGTGGATGAAGAACAAGTAAATCTTAGGGAATTTCCATTTTCATTGGAAGACACTGCAAAAGACTTGATTTATTATGTTAATTCACCAATAAGAGGTCGGGCGGACATGAAATGCCTTTTTCTTGAAAAATATTTCCCATCCTCTCGAACTGCAAAAATAATTAAATAAATTTGTGGGATAAGAAAATCTCAAGGGTAAACACTTCATGAATATTGGAAAATATTTAAAATATTATGTTCAAGTTGTCCACACCACTAAATAAGTGATCAAATTTTAATTTAGTATTTTTATGAAGGTTTAATTCCAATTGATTATAACATGACTAAGGCTGCTGAAGGGGGTGCACTAGTAAATAAAACCCCAATCGCTACAAGAACCCTGATTAAGAACATGGTGCAAAACACTCAACAATTCGGTACAAGGTCGAACGTACCCATTCAAGGTGTCCATGAGGTGAAAAGTACTGAATTCGAGAAGAAGGTGGACACGAAATTTGAGGAGGTAAGTACCCTTCTACAAAAACTTTCTATCTCTCAAGGGAAATCTCAATCTCCTCCTCTCATCCATTATGGAATCTGATCTTTTGACACCCATTATTCTGAACAATGCTCCCAATTGAGAGAAAATTCTAAGAGTTGTGATACAATCTTATCAGGACGCCCCTATAATCAACCCTTTAGGCAATAACCATACTATCCATCCAACTCTTGGTGGAAATAAAACCAAGATTATAGGAAAGGGGGTATTCAAACTAGCCTCAGCAACCATTTAACCAACATGGTTAGAGTAGTCATCCACCACCACCCCCCAGAAATCCTCAACCACCCCAAAGGCCATGCCAACAACCCCCTCTAAAACCTGAGCCTAGCCTAGAAGATATGATGAAACAAATGGCAGCCAACAATCTCTAACTCCATTAAACCACCTAGGCATCCATACAAGACCTCAAAACCTAATTAGGCCAACTAGCTAACTCTGTGGGAGAAATTCAGAGTCACAGGTTGGGTAAACTACCTTCTCAACCAGTAGTTAACCCTAGGGATAATGGAAATGTTAGTACCATCACCCTTAGAAGTGGAAAAAAACTTAAAACCCAAATTAATCCTCCATAAAATTCATCCCCTCCTGAGGAAACCTCCATCCCAACCATTTAAAATGTTCTAAATTTTAAAAAACGAGGTCTTGAGAGAATCCCCTCTAAAGGAAAGAGTGTGTCTATTGATGAGTCACCTAGCCCAACAATACCTCTTCCATTTCCACAAAGTTCCACCCAACCAAGAAAACAAAAGTAAACTGAACTTGATAAGGAAATATTGAAAAATTGCAAAAAATTGCAGTTAAACATTCCTTTGATTGATATCGTGAAGCAAATTCCAATATACGCCAAGTTTCTAAAGGAGATGTATACACACCGAAGGAGAATTTGAGGTGATGAGAAGGTAATATTGAGGAGGAATGTCTCATCATTGATAGAACTATCATTTCCTACCAAATGTAATGATCATGTAAACTTCTTAATTCCATGCACCATAAGCGAGTATTAATTTTCCAATGCTATGGTTGATTTAGGTGCTTCTATAAATGTCATGACTCACTCCATTTACTCTACATTTAAGGCCATGGAACTGAAGCCCACTGGAATTGTTGTTCAACTGGCCAACCAAAGTACCGCACACCCTTCTAGTGTGTTAGAGGATGTTCTTGTGAGGGTGAAAATTTTAATTTTTCCTGAAGATTTTAATGTGCTAAAAATTGAAGATGATATGATGAATGGACATGCCCCAATTATATTAAGGAGAATATTCTTGAAAACTGCCAAATACATAATTAATGTCCATAATGGTACATTATCTATGGAATTTGGTGGTGACATAGTCCATTTCAACATCTTGGATTCCATGAATCACCCCTCAGAAGAACATTTCTCTCTCTCTATTAATTTAATTGATGTACTTCATTCCCCTGAACAAACAACATTTCATTCCCCCGATCCCCTTTCCGAGTTTTATTCATTGATTGAAATTCTAGGTAATGAATCATGCATTTATTTTTGTAGTGGTCTAGAAAAGTTTCATGCATGTTTATTAATCAATAATTTATTTAACACCGAGGATCAAATGAACATCGATGATACTGCTAAGATTGTAAAAGATCATTCATCATCTGATGATGATACAATTGAGTAGTTAGATGAGATCAGTGACCTCTTATTTTTACACACACTCCCATCAATCCAAAATACACCAAAATTGGAACTGAAACAACTGCCTCAAGATTTAAAATATTTATATCTTGATAATGGAAACAAGTTTCTCATCATCATTCATAGTTCGCTCCCTCCTGAGCATGAATTGAGACTACTTGAAATTTTGAGGGAGTATAAACAAGCTTTGGGATGGACACTTTCTAACATTCCTGGTTTTAGCCCATCAATTTGTACACATCATATTTTATTAAATAATGAGGCTAAACTAGTGAGGCAGGAACAAAGTAGACTGAACCCAAACCTCCTAGAAGTTGTGAAAAGGGAGGTAACAAAATTATTAACTACTGGAATCATTTACCCCATCTCTGACATCCAATGGGTCAGTCATATTCAAGTAGTTCCTAAAAAAATAGGCCTTACAGTAATTAAAAATGAACAATTAATTGGTTCCAACTCCTGTGCAGAAAATTTGGCGTGTCTACATAGACTATCACCGACTAAACCAACACACTAGGAAGTACCATTTCCATTTTCCATTCATTGACCAAATGCTAGAGAGGATAGCTGGTAAGTCACACTACTATTTCCTTGATGGGTATTATGGATACTTTCATATTCATATTATCCCTGAGGATCAGGAAAAGAAAACCTTCACTTTTCCTTTTGGAACATTTGCATATAGAAGGATTCCATTTGGTCTGTGCAATGCTCCAGGTACTTTCCAAAGATGTATGGTTAGTGTTTTTTCAGATTACCTGGAGAATTACATGGAATTTTTCATGGATGATTTTGATTTTTATGGATCCTCTTTTGATTACTGTTTGAGTAGTATTGGTTTAGTCCTACGTCGCTGTATTGAAAAGAATATAGTATTAAATTATGAGAAATTCCATTTCATTGTGTGATAAGGTATAGTTTTGGGGCACGTCATTTCTGGGGATGGTATCCAAGTAGATAAATCAAAATTAGATGTCATTTATTCCTTATCATTACCTAAAAATGTATGGGATGTGTGGTCTTTCCTAGGTCACGCCAAATTTTACCGTCATTTCATTCGTGGATTTAGTAAGATTGCACTCACACTCTTCCAGTTACTCCAAAAAGAAAAAGAATTTGTTTTTGATAAATAATGTGAGGAATATTTTAATAAGTTAAAATGGAGTCTCACATCATCCTCGGTGATCCAACCACCTCAGTGGGATTTACCATTTGATCTCATGTGTGATGCCTCTAACTATGCAGTTGGGGAAGTCTTGTCACAAAGGGCCGATCGAGCTCCACATGTAATTGCCTATGCCTCATGTACTTTGGACCGTGCCCAAGAAGACTACACCACAACTGAAAAAGAATTACTTTCTATAGTGTTTTCCTTGGATAAATTTAGTTCATATGTTTTAGGGTCCAAAGTCATTTTATTCTCTGACCATGTAGCCCTCTGGTATCTCCTTAAGAAACCGAAAGCCAAACCATGCCTCATTCGCTGGATTCTCCTCCTTCAGGAATTAAATCTAGAAATTAGAGATAAAAAAGGAGCAGAGAATGTGTTGGCTAACCATATCAGTAGGATCCACCCATCCTCAGACATTAACTCATCTCCCTGTATTCTTATAAATGAAATTTTTTCTAATGAGCAACTCTACGGAGTGCAAGATTCTATTCCTTAATATGCTGAAATTGTAAATTATTTGGTAGAATCTTTAATTCCTACTGATTTCAACAAAAACCAGACCGACCATCTAAAACATGAGTCTTGTTGGTACATTTGGGATGACCCCTACCTCATGCGCACATGTAGTGATCAAGTACTTAGGCGTTGTGTCCCCAATAGCGAGTTTCAATCCATCCTTAATTCTTCCACACTCTTGCTTGTGGGGGCCACTTTGGTCCCGAATGGACTGCTCACAAAATTGTTAATTTTGGTCTCTTTTTCCCAACACTTTTTTGGGATGCCCATGATTTTTTTAAATCTTTTCCTCATTGTCAAATAATGTGTAATGTCTCTAAAAGAAATGAAATGCCATAAAAACCATTGCTATTTCATGACATTTTTTATGTTTGGGGTATTGACTTTATGGGGCCATTTCCCAATTCTTTTGGAAACTTGTACATTATTATGGTAGTTGATTACGTATCAAAATGGGTAGAGGCACGAGCTACAAGGAAGGATAATTCTAAGGTAGTTGTAGAATTTTTGAGAACCCGAATCTTATGTAGGTTTGGATTACCTAGGTTCATCATCAGTGACCAGGGTTCTCATTTCTGCAACCGAACAATGAAATCACTTTTGTGTCGGTATGGGTTCGGTCATAGAGTGTCTACTGCATATCACCCATAGACCAATGGTCAAGTTGAGGTGTCAAATAGGGAGGTAAAACATATTCTTGAAAAACTGTTCAACCCAATAGAAAATATTTGAGTCTTAGACTCAATGATTCATTACGGGATTACCGTAAAGCTTTCAAAACCCCCATTGGCATATCACTATATCGTCTTGTGTTTGGAAAGAGTTGTCACCTGCCTATTGATATTGATCACTGGGCCTACTGGTCCATCAAACAATGCAATTCTAATCTTTCTGGTTCAGGTTCTCAAAGGAAGTTGTAGATTCAGGAGTTGGAGGAAATGAGAAGAGATGCATATGAGAACTCTTAGATTTATAAGGAGCGAACCAAGTATGCCCATGACCATATCATCCTTCATCATCAATTCCATATTGGGCAGAAGGTCCTCCTCTATAATTAAAGGATGAATTTGCATATAGGTAAGCTTCGTTCCCATTGGTTTGGACCATACATTTTTACTAACGTCTCTCCATTCGGTGTTGTCCAGGTTCAAAATGAAGAAACCAAGAAAACCTTCATAGTCAATGGGTAGTGGCTAAAGTGCTACCATGAATCCATTTTGGGGTCCCCGATGGAGGAACCCCATGTTCAATAAGAAATATATGAATAAAACTCACCAGATTTTATCATTCCCTCCCACCTTCTCTTCTTTTACAGTGAGGACACTGCACACTTTAGGTGTGGGGGGATGGGTACATTCCTAGGATAGTTAGGAATCTTCAACTTCTTTCTTATTTATTCTCTTTTTCTTCTTCTTTATGGTATTTTTACTCCCCCCCTTATAGTCACAAAATCATGGAACTTACTGAAAATGCATGTTAAATTTTTTTATTCCATATTTATTTAACATTTGATGAAAACTTGATGTTGTTATGGAATGAATGTTTGTATGAATTTAACCTTAGGAAGTGATTTTTAGTGAATTGGATTTCTTTCAATGATATAAATAGTTATATCTCTGTGAAACCTCTGAGATGGTTGATGCCCCTTGTGTGAGTAGTTTTTGGGAAAACTTTGTCACTAGTATCTCCACACATTTTTTTCACCAAACCACAAAGCGTGAAAATTTCTTACTCAAGAGAAGGTAAATATATTTTAGGTTAATATTTTTCATCTTAAAGTGACATTTCCATACTTTTGTTCCTTATCTGATCTGTTTCATTACTGTACCAAATTGACCTATGCGTGTGTACCTAATATCTGACTGTTATATGCCATCAAAAAAATAAAAAAAATATCAAAATCAAAACAAAAATTGGGTTGTGACTTGGGAAGGTCAAAAACCACTCTTCCTCAACCTTTGATATTTTTATAACTATTACAATTAGTGTTGTGAGGAGAACAAACAAGGGTCAAGAGATGAGTGTTAGATTTGTTCCAAATGTATCTTCTGAAAAAAAATGAGGGGAGGGATGAAATGTGCAACATATGGGGATATCTAGGTTAATATCTTATTTTTTGACTTCTATGAATTTTTAATAGAGTGGGTCTTGAAATATTATTGCAAAGGATATAGGGAAAGTTCGGTGGACAAAATCTTTTAAGATGAAAAATGTTGGAATAGCCTATATTTATTGGATAGAATGTGGAAAGAATAGTATGGAATGGTTTTCACACACACACTTAGAGAGTTAGTGGAATGGTTGACTTCTGAATTCCTTGTTCAATTTGGTATCATGAATCTCTTTGAATTTCACTGGGATATGATTTATGAGACATCTTTTTCCATTTTCACTAAGAAGAACTCCTTGGTATGGTTTGTGCATTGAGCACATTACTTCAATGAATTAAAATTTCATCATATGTTAAATCTTCATGATGTTGGTAATATATACATGCATAATTTCTGAAAATATAACTTTTCCTAGGAGATACTGTGTTTAGGTGTGGGGGAGTGATCGTACCACGATTAATTGTGTCATTTTCAACCTTACACCATTGCGCTAAACTTGTTTTATATTGAAAATTATAAAAAAAAATAAAAAATTTCATTCCTTGTTTGAATAATTTATTTTGTTTTTATCACTGTTAAAAAGGGCAATGTTACTTGTTTTGGTGATTCCATTACCGGAGGAGGTGATTTGGAGGTCCCATGATGATGTCCAAGAAAAATGTGCCAAACTTCGCAGGATCCATGCACACCAGTGGACTCAAACGCATATTTAAACTAAATTTTGAATCCAAATGGGATGAAATTTTGTGGTCCTATCAATATATTAATGTTATACATTTCATATGAAGGAAATAAAGCCTCATTCGGCCTCTACGTTGCCCAATCGACCTGATCTGTCTAGCACACTGAATCTGCACGAAGTCAAAAGTGGTGTGATGTGATCTATCCATATCTTAGGCTCTAGTTGTCCAAATTATGCCAAACATTCAGTGTAGACATCCAAGACGTGAGGATACATCTTTTTTATTTTCTTAAAAGAAAGATAAGGCTATATGGAGGTCGAAACCCATGTGACAAGTGGTTTTAAGAAATCTACGTGCTCAAAACCACCTTCTCATTTTACTATAAAATGGTACCTTGGGCTACCCATTTACAAGTTCCAACCATAAGTGAAGCTCTACCATTTTAGAGTCTTTGAGGATTCTCCACCTTATCCTTGAAGTTATAGAGGCCCCTATCCTTATAGGGGATCAATAATGAAGAAGTAATTCCACCCGAGCTTCCTCCTCCTCCCGATGTCGAGCAAAACAGTGGGTGATCATTGTGAGGGAGCTACACACTTGAATAGGGAGTTCCAGCACCTTATATTCTATTGATTTTGTGTAATTTTTGTGTGAATTATTTCACTTGTGTTTAATATTTATATTCTTATTCTATGAATTCATTGATTTTGTTTAATTAAGTGAAACATTTCTCATTTAAATACCGGTTGGGTTGATATTCAAGTGGGAATCTTGGGTTGTTCCAATTGGACAACACAATAATCCTCTTTCTCTCACACATATATAAGATTTCTGTATGCTTTGGTATACCTCACACTATGCTTGTGGTCTAAACCATGACAACACGATCGTTGTGTCAAGGGGTGGTTCTTTGTGAATCATTTTTAGAGGAAAGAGGGGAACCAAGATCTTGGTTAACCCTAAACCAAAGGATTACACTAAAACCTAATAATAAATTAATAATGAGGAACTCTTAAAGTGTTGTAGTAACTTAGAAATGATCCCTTATTTATCTCATATTTTTTAAAATCTACTTTTTCTTTCAACTTTACAACTCTTTACATTAAGTTACTTTCTTAAAATTGTTTACAAAATCACCCCCCTATTTTGTTCTTCTTATTAAAAAAACACACTCAAAACCTATCAAATATCCTTGAGAGACAAGCTAGGATCTTCCCTATACTACAAAATCTTCTTTAAATAACTATCAATTTGACGTGTCACAACAACGTGATCACTTATTTTTATTTAAAATTGAAATTAATTTTAGTAAAAAGGAAAACTAACATACTCAAAATCAAGAAAACATATTAAGATGGTTTTGATCATTTAAGGAAAATTTCCATAATTCCACTGGAATGTGTATGAATCATCCTCACCACAATTTGATGCTTGGTGTGACCATTATGACACAATGTGTCCGTTATTAGTTTAAAATTGATAATTTAGTTCAAAAACATTCACTCACTAAAAACAAAGAAAATGAATTCATATTTTCTTGATAATATATAACATTGATTCATAATAAATTTGTGATATATAACAATCAATTTCATGTCAAAATAATAAACGATGTTATTGGTATGGGTCAAAGTACGTGTTTCTAGTTTAAAATAAACTTTTTATAAAAAACAAATTGACATACTCAAAACAGATCAAACATAATCACGTTTTTTTATACTTTATGAAAACAATCCATAAGTCATTTTTGACATGTATGAATCATCTGTACCTCAATATTACACATGGTGTGAATGATATGACTCAAAGTGCATCTTTTTATTTAAATTTACATCAAATTTAGTAAAAATGAAAACTAAACTACTCAAAACAGAGAAAACGCATTTATATTGTTTTAATACTTTAGTAAAATGATCTATAAGTCATTTTTGAAGTATAGGAATCAGCCAAACCTCAATCTGACAAATGGTGTGATCAGTATGACTCCATGTGCATCTTTTATTTAACATGGACATCAATTTTAGTTAAAATGACAAATATCCTATAAAAACCAATAAAACACATTATAATTATTTTGATACTTTATTAAAATTATCCATAATTCATTTTTTATAGGTATTAATTAGATGAACCTCAATATGATACATGATGTTTGTGGTATGACTTAATGTGTCCGTTATCAGTTTAAAATCGATTGTTTAGTTCAAAAAATGTCACTCACTGAAAACCAAGAAAATGCACATGTATTTTCACGATAATTTAAGATAATGATTAATAATTAATTTTCTATGTGTAGGAATTGGTATCACGTCAAACTAATACATGATGTGATCGGTATGAGTCAAAGTGTGTGTTTCTAGTTTAAAATGACATTTTAGAAGAAAAAAAATGTGGCATTCTCAAAACTTAGTAAAATCATTTAGTTTGTTTTGATACTTTTTTAAAATGATCCATAATACATTTGGAATGTTTAGGAATTAGCCTCACATCAATCTAATTCATGGTGTGACCAATATGACTCCAAGTGCATCTTTTTATTTAAAATTGACATCAATTTTACTAAAAAGGACAAATGACCTACTCAAAACTGAGAAAACACATTCAGATTATCTTTATACTTTAGTAAAATGATACATAATTCATTTTTTATGTTTATTAATCAAACTCAACTCAATATTATACACTATGTGTCTAGTATGACTCAATGTGTTTTTTATCAATTTAAAATTAACATTTTAGTTCAAAACGTGTCACTCACTAAAAACCAAGAAAACATGCTTGTATTGTCATTATAATTTAGAAAAATTATTAAAAAATTATTTTTTATGTGTAATAATTGTTATCATATCAAACCGACACACTATGTGACCGATATGAGTCAAAGTGCATGTTTCCAGTTTAAAATGACATTTTAGTAAAAAAGATAAGTGATTTACTCCAAACTGAGTAAACACATTCGGATTATTTTGATACTTTAGGAAAATGATCCAAATGTCATTTTAGTTGTGTAAAAATCAGGCACACCTCAATCTAATTCATAGTGTGACTAGTATGAATCCAAGTGTATCTATTCAATATATAAGCATCATTTTAGTTTGAAATGTGCATCACATCATCAAAAACATGAAAACAATCCTAGATTGTTTTCTCATCATTTTATCTTCTATTACTTAATTAATTTCTTTATTATTTTTATCTTATAATTATTTAGTTAGTTTTGATATAGATAATGCTGGAATATGAATAAGAAAAAATTGTGACATGAAAGAATCAAATGCAACTCATTCTAATAAACAAATTTCATTGTATGACTCAAATTTTAGTTTATAATTAACACTTTCTATTAATTTATTTCTTTATATTATTACTAACATAAGAATTATTTTATTATACAGATGATTTTTTTTCTCGATCAGGGGTTAGAATCAAAATATAGAGGAAGACTGATGTTTTTTATTGTATGTAATAATTTGTACTTATGTAAGTGTATAAACCAATGTTTTGAAATTTCTATAATACAGTGTTTTTTCCTTTAATTTGAGTTGTAAATTTTATTTCATTTAAATTCTGTATTCATACTTTATTTTTCTGATTTTGTTGTGTTTTTTGTGTTTTGGTGTGCTGTTATAGTACATTTCATTGGTGTTGCAGTGTGCTATTATATCACACTACAGTATTACCCATTATCAGCACTGATAAAGGAATCATTTATCATCTCTTTTTAGTACTGAAAAATGACCTGGGATTTTAACCTCACTCCAATTGTGAGTGCTGATAAAAGCTATTTTTAGCACTAATTAAGGCCTATTTTGTAGTAGTGAAATAACTATACAAAGAAACAATAAGGATGGTATCATTGTATCATGTCAATAGTGAAGAATAAGTAACATCAAATTATGTTTTTATATATGAAAATATATTTAAAATATTACTGTAACATTTCTTGAATAAAATAAACTCTTCATTTTGAATTTCTTATTAAAATTAAAAAAAATCACATAATATTATGAAAAAAATTATTTTAAATGAACCATGAAAGCTTGAAATATAATATTCAAATAAAATAGTAGTCATGATGGTATGAAAAGTCATTTGTGTGGTATATGTTAAAACAAATATTTTATTCACACCATTGGTAAAACATACCTTGTTCCGAAAATAACAAAAATATTCATTGTAAATGTTTTAATAGAAAATAAAATATTGCTAAAAATGAAATCAATAAATCATTGGAGAATATAAAAAACATTCTTGAAAATTTTTTAAAGAAAATATTAATATAGAAGAAAATATTGATCGACTGAAGTGTAAATATGTTTAGTTATTCTTAAAAAAATCTAAATCATTTTAAGTAATAAGGATATGAAAATGGAATTATTACTTGAAAATTAATTGAATAACCATATGAGAAGAAAATATATTGGTATTAAACAATAATACCCATATAATTTCCCTCAATTTAAATTTAGTATAGATAATCCTGAAAACATCTGAGATTGTAACATAAATCCCTTACCTCAAGTCTCATCTTACTTCATATGCATTCAAAACTCATGTATAATAAATATATATTTATTATAAATCTATTCTAGAACCATATTCATACATAAAATACTATTTACCATTCCTTTATAATTTGTAATTATCCTTTTATTAACATTTCTTCCTTAAATTTAAAATTTGGTTGAAAACTGGTTTGTTTTCAATGCATGTTTCGGTTCAATAGTCCTAGTGCTTAAACCTTGGTCATGGTTTCATAATATCTATAATATTAATCATGAAATATATACCATATTTATTAATTTTGTACACTTTTTTTACTGTTCTCATAAATCAGTAATGTGAAATGAATTACATCATTACATGGACATGGTTGTTCGCAAGTACACATAAGTGATGTTTCCACATTTTCATGGATGAAATGAAAGAAAGTTAAATTATAATTCAACTTCAAATAATCATTATTATATCATAAATATCATATTTATTCATTAAAACTATCCTTATTACCATCTATATAAATCATAAATTAAAAATTAATTACATCAATCGTGGAGGTGGTAGTCCACACGTACGCACGTGTGATATTTTCATTTTTCAACAAATGTGAAGGTAATAAGATAGATAATATAATATTATTAAATAAGAATAAATATTTCATAAACATACTATTTGAACATTAAATATATTATAATAAAAACATTGAAATATGGGGATGGAAAATGAATTATATCGCTTCATGTAGGTGATGGTCTACACATATGCACGAGGGATACTTTTATTTCCCATTTGATGGGAAAAAGGTGGAAAATGGTTTTCCCATAATTATAATGAAATATTAGTATATTTATGTTATTTTATTCATTATTTTAGTATTTTTAAAACATTTTTATAGTAATTATAAGAATAATGAAACATAAAAATGATCAGTAAGAACATGTACCTATTCTTTGAGAAACATCCTTTGAATCTATTCTTAAAGACCCCTGGTTTTCTCTTTTAAGAATAGAATAACCTCTAGTAAATCAATATAAAATTAAATAAAAGATTTATTGAGGGTTTTATCTAGCTAAATCATCCAAGTGTTTTGTAAAATATAGAAGAGTGGGTTTCATTTTATAATTGAGGGGAGTGAGTCACTTGTAAATATTAAAAATATTAAATTATAATAATCCATTATCATGAGAAATTGGATCCCAATTGGATAAATTTTGGATATAGGATGATATAAAACCAAAATATATGCATCTAATAGGATTTATAGAATCATATAGGCCATTTTAACTCTTATCTCTTTAGTTTGACCCCTTGTTAAACCTTTTTAACTGTTACTGTATTAATGAATTTTTATCTCAGGTGTTATTCATAAGGACCAAAAATTAAGTTTATATTATTGGATAATATTATTTATTATGATTATAAAATAAAATCCATTTTAAAAAGTAAAAATTAATTAATTGGTATATATTAATTTTTAAAATAAGTACAAAAACACAACAAATCCATTTTTATAAAAATTAATTTTTAAGAATAAAATCGAGTTTACCTTCATTCATGTCCATGTAAAATTTATTAAATAAATGTTAAGATATTTTAATTGAATATATTATCTAAAAATTTAATTAAAATAATTTATTAGTATATATTAATTTAATTTATTAATATGAAAACACATTATGTTCATATCCATTTTTTATAACAACGTCTCTTTTTTCCTTCAATTTTATTGATTTTAATTTATAATCAATTGAAAAAAAATGAATTCCTTTTATACATATATAAAAAATATTTTTATTTCATAATTTAGTTAGCCTTATTCTTACCCTCTAATACAACAGTTAAGAGATTAATTTCATATTAAATAATAATATTTCAATAGTAAATCATGGCCTATTAAAACTCATTGTTGCATATAAAGAATTCTATAAAATAAATCAAATTTATTTAATGATAAATATATTAAAAAATCTATGGGTGTTACATATATAGATAAATTAGATTTATTTATCTTTCATGATGATCATAACAAAGTGTGTTGGTTGAGGAAAGCATTATATCGACTGAAACAAGCACCAAAGGCCTAGTACCTACAACTAGATCTATACCTAAAGAAAGAATTTTATCATTTAGGAGGATTGAATCACATCATCTACATCAAGAAATATCTAGTTAATTAGATTTTGGTGCTTATATATTTTGAAAGCATCAACTTTGGAGGCTCAAATGACACCTAATTCCATCATTTTTCAAATCTTATGTGGTGTATATTCAAAATGTTGATAATTGGTGAATTATCATTTTTCCTTGGTTTACAGGTGATTCAAAGAAATAATGGGTCATTTATGTCCCCAAATAAATTTTAAAATAAGGTGTTTAAAAGGATTATAATGGAAGATTCTAAGCCTATGGCTGCTCAAGTGGAAACACTAATGAAATTTTAAAAATATGGTGAAGGTGTTGTAGTGTATGTGACAATCTATGGGCATATTATTGGTAGTTTTATCTACTTAATAGGCACTAGTCCGAAATTTTTTTACCAAATATCATGTTAAAATATATTAGAGTTTCCTAAAATAATTCACAATAAATATGTAAGGTGTATACTTTGATATATATATATATACATTTCTTTTGGGTTGTATTACTATAAAAATTCAAAGCATCTATTGGTATGCTATACGAATACAGATTTGGAAGGTTTAGTTGAAGATATAAAATATACATCAGGTGGTTTGTTCTACATTGTTATCTATTTAATTTCATGGTAGAGAAAAAGAAAGACTATATTTCCTTAAACACAGCAAAGGCTAAATATTTAGCAGAAACTCAAGCTTGTACACAATTTATATCAATAAAACAACAACTTGAAGATAATTACATTGAGATTGTATCTCCTTTTAGTATTATTATTGAATAATATGATTCTATTAACATTAGTGAAAAAACCATTCAACACTCAATGAATATACACATCAAGATAAAATATCATTTCTTGAAGGAGAAGGTGGAGAAATTGGTGGATTAAGTCATTGATGTCCTGAATAAGGCTTCACCCAAGGTGGATTTTAGAAATTATCTATTGTCTCTTTGAGTCCAACCAAATATATATCTTCACATGGACATGGAAACGAACCCATTTCCCCATAGGATATTGATATTTAAATCATGTAATGGTATCTCTTTTCAGTTCTTTGTACAGACTACTAACACTTTTTTATTACCTTTCAGAGAAGTGGTATTTAGGTCTGTTGAAAGGAGGGGATAATTGGATATCTACTTGTAAGAGAAGAATTGAATGTGTTACATCAAAGGGGGGAATGTTTGAATTCTAAATCTAGGTGATTTTTTGTTATTGGGATGCCGGATAGATTCCCATAGAGGTTATGGCATGGGTTCATGCTAATATTTTTCATTAAACTCTTGTTTCTCACACTGAGCATGGTTAAAGTGATATTATAGTTGGTGATAAGTGATTCATTATTCCACTAATTGAAGGAAATAATATCTGATCTCACTCATGTTCAGATCTGTTTGGTTTTGAAATTATCAAGTGGTTTAAGTGAAAAATATGTTTTAGATTGTAAACAAACCAAAAGGGATATATTATTCTAAAAAATAAATTTGGAGTTTTTTTATTGATAATGGAGTGAAAGGAGTCTTTAGTGTAGTATCTCTCTATATTTGGAGTCTACATATTGAAGTCAGGAAGATATTTGGAATAATTCTGGATGAATTCTTTGAAATTTAGAATTTTGTATGTTTCTATAAAAATGACTAACTCTTTATGTATGAAAATTTGGATATGTGAGAAATATTATATTATAGAATCAGTGATTTTAGATAATTAATCTATGTGAAGGGGTCAGGTACGTGAATATGTCACATAAGTAATTTATCTATGTGAATTATTTGGATATTTGAAGTAATTTAGGTTCTTGAAGGAGTCATTTAAGTGAAACAACTACCAAAAGAAATTTGAATATGTGAAGTAAATATACTATGTAAAGGTTCACGTATTAAATTTTAAAAAGGAATCCATTTATGGGATTTTAAAGTCATGTACATACTATAATATGTTAATTAATATATATATATGAGTTTTTTCAAAAGGCCATAGAAACATAAGGGATATGGTTTTCTAGATTTTTAGGAATAAGGTGACCTGCAGCATCTTATATATTTCATCACCATTCAAATATGGTTGTTATATAATAAATAAAATAAATTATATATTTAATGTAAATTAAAGAAGAAATATTTTTACTACTTTAATGAAGTTTTTGGATGTTTTTTAAGAAAAAATAGACACATAACGCTTCAGGGGGAGTAAAGAAGATGACATTGATAGTGATGAAATTAATGGTTAGAGTGTTTTAAATACTTGATCTTATAGGATATTTGGAAGAACAAATGAGTGATTTGTTTATTTGTTTAGGGAATAATAGTTGGTATGGTATTTATGTGGGTTTAAAATTGAAATCCCTCATTCAAATGAAAAATATGGGAATATATTTTTCATAAAAATAAGATATTTAGAGTTGACATGAAAAATTAGGAGAAGAAGATCATCATTTTAATATCTCAATTTTTTGATGAAAACATGAGGTAATACACTCCATAACAGATAGAAAAAATAATTAGAGAGTTTCCAAGCTATATGCTAGAAGGTCAAAGATGAGGGAGAACAAAATAGAGTTGTTCCAAGAATTATTCTCACTAGAAGTATGTTTGGAGTTCCTCAAACTAAGGAAGGTGTAGAAAATTTATACACCACTATAGGTGTAACCTCCAATTATAGTTCATGGGTGAAGAAGGTTTTTTTAAGGGGAATTTCATTACATTATACTATGAGATAATTGATCTATCCTGCATTCATGGTTGTAAACTAGGAAGGTCATTGTGGCCACTCCAAACCTTGTAACCAAAAATTAATGAGCTTTATGTTTCAGGGGCATAGTTGCATTTTTGTACATTCTCCTTAGAGAATTCCCCTTGGATGAACCAAGTAAAATATACCATATACCTCTTTACTAAATTCATTATTTTTAAATATATTTTTATGTATATAGACAAGTGCTCTCAATAACTATGTAATAATATCATGATAAGGGGTAAACATTAAAGTTGCATAAACCCTGATTCACTCCCCCTCACCCCCACGCACACCCCGACATCAGCGTACAAAACTTTTTTTAGGACCAACATCTCCCTTTCCTATTAAACCCTAGGAGAATTGAAGACCACTTTTAGAGACATTTGAACTGACTTTTCTATTATTTATCCCTTGGATTCTATAAATCGGGCATTAGTTACCTAAGGTGAGTTTGTTCTTCTATATTGGTTCTAATATCTTCTATTATCCCTTTTCATTATATGTATGTTTTATTACTATGATTTAAAATTGGTTTCTTTTGGTGATTTGTATAGGAATTAGTTTGGGATGTTTTCCTTTGGGATCAATTTCTTCATGGGATAGTTGATCAAATATCTATTGTTGTTGTTATGTTCTTGATCAGAGGATGTTAAATGCACTTATTGAGGTATATGATTTTTTACCTTTTTTATGTATAGGTATGGAATTTTCATTATTTAGTTTCTTTAAGTAATTGTGAAATCAATCTCATGAATATAATAATCTGGAAATCTATGGAAGAATGAAATATTGAATATGATCCAGTGATCACTTGTGGGTTATGTTATGTTCATATTTCCTCTTGATATTATTTTGATGGTGTATAATTTATTTCTATGAATATTTATGTTTCTTAAAATTATTTATATGCTTAAAATTGGTTAAAAATATTAATCTACTAAATATGAAGTGAATAAGGAATATGGAATGTGAAATTAATTACTATTCTTCATTGAAAATACCTAAATATGAAAGTATTTATTGAATAATGTTTAAAGTTGATTCCTAGATATTGTTAGCCATTTTATTTATGATTCCATTTTATGGAACCATAATATAATGAATATGTTTCTCAATATGGTAATGAAAAAGGTTTTTTCTATAAATTAATGTGTTTTGGGATGTTTAGGCCCTATTTTATTACTTGGTTTCTTTACCTAAGTATGATGTCCTAATTTTCCCTTAAGTCTATAGTGATGGAAATATTTTTTTTAGATATATATATATATCATAGTATGTTAGATTCCTTTATGTGATTTTTTTGTGATATTGTATGGTTGGGATACTTGGATAAGTATGATCTAGTTTTCTTTAGATGTGGAAGTGGGTTGATGGAACAGATTGAGAGCTAGTCTTTCTTGTTTCTATATGGTTTTTTTGGGGTGGATTGATTAATTGATTGGCCAGTCGGCATGCATTATGTGATTATATTTCCTATTCTTCTTGGTATTTTCTTTTTGATGAAAAATTTTCTTTGTATTAATTAGTTTTAATTTCCAAATTCATGTTACAGTTTTCATATACACTATGAGTGAATATTTCATATTATAACTTAGGATGGGTCCAATAATACCCAATAAATATGGAATGGTAATTTATTAATGAATTAACTCATAGTTTATGTATTATTTATGGAATTAATGATTTATAAACTAATTGAAAACAATTTGATGCTTGGAATGAATACTCTAAGAGAATTATATGGAAATATGGAAATTATAATATTAAACCCAAAAAACTTTTCTTTTAAAATTATGAAATTGATTAAATTGGAATTTTTAATGGGATTAATGAATGAAGGGTAATTTTTAATATTACTAAATAGATATTATAAATGATTATTAATATCGATTCATGTGTGGTTACATGGAATCTAGCATCCTAGGTGTCATATGGGGTGATAGATGTAGTTATGTCTTATCCTGGATTTTTTCCATCAGTTGGTTGTGTGATATAATATTCTTTATGTTTTATAACTTCACACACACCCCACTTGAGTTAGATGGTCATTCAATGCCCAAATGTTTTAGGTTCCTGGTTTTTTCCAAATATTCAGGTTGGTGGGGGAATAAATGGATAACTTCTCCCTCTTACCTATTCTCCCTTCAGGAAAGGTTTAGTGTGTAGGTGTATCCCAGGTTGTGATCACTTAAGGTATAGGGTATATTTCTACATGGGTTTTTATGTATCTCAATTTTATTATATATGTGTGTGCAATCTATAGTGGATTAAGGTTATATCACATACTTGTATCTATTTGTTGTTATTTTGGTTTCCTATGGGTTTATTTTCATCGGTTGTAGTGGATTGAGGTGTAACGAATCGGACCAGGGTTCCATATAACCTATATCTCGACCTGGTCCTCAAAATGGCCTAAAGGGAATTTATAATACCCAAAATCTAGTAACTAGCTCTTGGGAATCATAAAATGAACCTTGGGAATGACTTCTCCCTTGTGAATATATATATTAAATAATAAATGGAAATAAAATCAATAAACATGAAACTAGAGATAAACATAACTCAACATTCAAATATGATACAAATAATATATAGATAATAGTATAATTTAAATAGATACAAATAAGACATAGCATAAAATATAATGGTCCAAATGTCCTAGACCAACTCATCTGAATGGGAATCCGAAAAACAACTCCAAAAAGCCACCACATAACCCACAATCACCATCCAACCATAAAACCCTCCAGGAAGATCCAAAAGAATTGTAAAAAGTTAGAATGAACCTAAACCAATAAAATATTAGCATGATATAAAAGGCCAGTAGGTCACCATAACCTATAAAATCTATGAAATCTCTTTCATATTACATCCTAAAAAAGGATAGTTTTAAATATAATAAAATAACAATTTTTATTTATGGATTTACAAAAGAAGAAGAAACACATCAAAAATGTGAAAAAAAAATATTTTTCCATGATTTTCATTAAATTAAAACAGTCACAAGGAAAATATTTTTACCTAACCAAAACTTATTGTCCAAAACACCCTTTAAAAGTTCTACTTTAAAACCATTTTAGAAACACCCCTTTAATAATTCCAAATTTCAAATCAATGTGGTTTAAGGATTATAAATATTTTTCTATAACATATTTGAAAACCAAAATTCTCAGAACACTAGGAACATCCTGCTAAAACCATGCCTCCAAAACCCACACATACATGGAGTTTCAAAAAAACCATTTTCACTTTTCTCACTTGAGAACACTTTTCATACTTGTTTTTAAAATAGTTTGAAAATACTGTAAAATTGAACTTTAATTTTTACTTATTAAAAATTATTCACAATCCATTTTCAAACATTTGAAAATAAAATCGCACAAGGAAGGATGAAGCACACAGCCATACACCACTATGTCAAGTCATACAATAAGGAAAAATGACAATATCATAAGTGAAAAAAATTAATATAAACAACATAGGATATTATCAAAACACAAAGATAAATCCTCTAAAAATACTAAAAATTTCCCTAGTGTCATGGGAATCATCATATGCCTCTAGTAATAAAGGACCTAAAGTGGTGAGAAGGAACCTAGTCTAGCACTACTGATCATGTCAACATCCCAAAAATCCCCATTAGACTACCCAAATATAACATCCTTAGAACACCTTCATACATGGGATCAAGGATGGTGTCTTCCCTAGGATTCCATCTCTTATGGTTTCAATGATGGTAATGTCCCTAGGATTCCTTTTCCTATGTGATCATATATAAAAATACAATACTGGAATATGGGCCTACTACTCCTTATGCTCTAACCATATTAGAGTTTCTAGGAAACACATAAATAGACAAACCACTATATTTATAGGTGTTTTCCTAAACAAATGTCACATACTATCTACCTATTACACCAATGATGTGTTAAAATGGAGGTAATCACAATCACAATTTCCAAAAATCAAGGATAAAACATTTGAAAATAACTCTCTCATCACATCCAATCCTTACAATAAGTATCCCGATATACACTCAAAATAAATAGTATATACAAATGCATTAATAATAAACATACCCTCATGGTATTACAAGCCACCTTAGTCATAAAATGTTTATAAGGGGCCTAAGAGGGTATCACATCATTAATGAAATATTATTTTCTATAAAAATACAAAGGGGTCATCCTTATAAAACTCACTTGGAATGATAATCCCTTTAACCATTTACAAAAGATGGCCAAATATAATCTTGGATCCAATTTTATCAAACCTATTAAAATAAAAATAGGGTCAAATTATTTCTATTTAAGACAACCTTTAAAAATATTACAAGTTGTAATGAATTTAAAAATAAAATCCACAAGGGATAACACACACTTTTGAAATATTCCAAATCATTTGGAAATTTCAAAATCTTTAAATGCCCCAAAACATTGATATGAAAATCCTCCAAGGATAGAAATTGGTTTTAAATATAAATTAAAAGGGTTAAATCACCCCTTTAAAAATCAAAAAAAACTTTTCCAAACAATTTCAACAATTTCAAATCACCCAAACTCTTAGTTTGAAAGAAAATTAACACAAGAATGATTATTAAACATCTAGTTGGTTCTATCCACTATTTTTAAAACCAAAATAATTATTTAAAAAGCCACTTGGTAATTTTTGAAAACACTTAGCATGTAATACCATTCCATTCCAAGGGGTAAAACCATATAAAATGTACCATTTTTTCCTCATAAGAACTCATATGGGCATAAAATTAATAAGGTAATGCTTTAAAAACAATAATAATTTAATGGAATTTAATATAGAGATACCATAATGAAAGACCAACCTCGGTTAAATAGTGATCATGCTAGAAGGTGTTTCCTATGATTGGTAACACACCCCCAATCCAAGATGTTCCCTATAAAACCCCTACATGGGCATAACCTTGTGATTTGAACTAATTCCCACTCTAAAATATTCAATAGAGAAAATAGGATTCATGGGTGGAAAATAAATTAAGGGAGAAAGAGAGAATGATGGAGAGGAATGGGTTTAAAAGGAATTACCATGAAGAGAACCATCTTAATCCAAGGTATAAACCACCAAAATAGAGTGGAGAATGAGAAGACACCCAAGGGTTGTGCATCTAGTCTATTCAAGTGATAGGGGAGTCAATTGGGGGTTTGAGACTTAAAAATTAGGAGGATAAAAGTTTAAATTCACTTTTTAATGAATCTGGGCTAGATGTATAGTTTTTTCCCGTGGTTTTCCAAACCATACACTAACTTTGTATAAGAAACTTCTTAGCCAAACCCCTCACCATATGGTTTTTCCTAATTGATGCCTGATTACATAAACCATCCTCCAACCAAGCCAATTAGAACTGGAAAACTATAGAACTTGATTTCATGCTTTGTCACGGGTTTACCAAACTATGTGCAAGTTTTTTTCTACATCCCAGAATCACCAATGTCTTATGATATTCCATATATGAATTGTTTGGTTTAGACTTAACCATGTACCACCCATGATGAAAAAACATACGCAAAAAAATGAATTGAAAACCCATCTAGGTAGGGATAAACACATGATATCCTATAAATTTTATTTTCAAAGCATTAATAGAGACAAAAACTCCTAAAGCTTTCACTTTTTTAGGTCGATAATATAGGGAAATAAAAAATTATCCCTGATATCATAAAACTTCATAGGATGTTATCTATAGTGAAATGGTGGCTGTCAAAATTTTCCCCAACATGGAACATTCTTCCCCCAGAAAGTCTCAAGTTTGAGTAGAGTTCAAAAATAGAAAAACTTCTAGGAAACTCAAAATAAAATGAAATCACCAAATGACTGAGTGAGTCCTCAAGAAAAACTGATATAGGAAAAAGTCCAAATAAATAGATACCATACATTAGTCTCCCTAAAATTTAGAAATAAACTAAAATAGTTGAAGAAATGAAAACTTGTTATCTTCAAATAAGATAATGTCACCAAAAATCGAGTTCCAGAAATCTTAAAAGTGAGTTTACCAAACTCCACTAGCTGAAAGAAATTGGTACAAAACCACAGGGTGAATGCTATTCTAAGATACATCCCAAAGGATTACAAAACTAGATCATCAAAACCAAGGTTTATAAGTCTAATAATAAAAAATCCAAAGACATTCCTTGTTAGGAAATGATTTGAATCTAATAAAATGGATACATTTATGAGGAGACATTATTTAGGTCTTAATTCTATGAAATATCATCTGATAGCGATTCTAATAGAAAAAAACCCTAATGGAAACCATGACCTAACCAAAAAAAAATTAAACCCTTAAGTAAACCTATATACACCCAAGGTTCTTCCCATGTCCTAACCACAAAAAAACATCCCATATTCTACACCACATAAGGGAAACAAAAAACATCATTGAGAAACAAGGAACAAATAATTCCCAAAAGGAATATAATCCACAACAGAAAAACAAATAATAACCCATGAAAACACTATGATAAGGATTCATCAAGAAAAAATATTATAAATTTTATGATCACAAATCTCAAGATAGGTTGTCACCCATAAGAGACAAAACCAATTATTCGAAAATTGCATCATATAATTTCCACTTTCCTATAAAACATAAAACATACCCAGGTATAACCAAAGAAAAATTCAAAATCAGATCTCACATAAGTGCCTTTAAGAAAAATAGATCCACACTTATCAACCATTAAACCAAATATCATAGGTCTAAACTATTGGAACCACATAATTTCTAGAGTATAAAAGAAATTATTAATGCTTATATGAATCAAAAAACACCTCACTCTAAAAAGGACACCACATATGCCACTCCATTCAGATCCTGGGTAATTTTAACATTATTAGAAGGATGAACACCTAAGATAATCACTCTACACTATACCTTTTTTGGAGGCTTTCATTAAATGATTCAAGGAATAGATCCTCACTTGCACATTTTTCTAAAATAATACCAAGTTATCCCAAAATACACAAGTGAGAAAAAAAATCAATCCTTGTCCAAATAAGAACAACACACTTTTTAAAACTATATACCTTTAACAAGGGTCCCAAAATCGCATTTTAAAAACCACGGAACCATTAAAATTGGATAATATTTCTTTCAAAAGCAAACAGAAACTATTTTACAATCCAAACCTCAATCCCTTACTTGATATGGTTAATTTTAAAAAAATTTCAAAACTAATTTCAAAATAAACAAAATATTATTTTAAAACCAAAACATCATTCATGGATTCAAAATAAAACACACACTTTCAATTTGAATAGTTCACATATCACTTAACCATTTAAAATAAACTCACCTAGGGTAAAATCCATATTTTAAAAACATGGCTCCCCTTAAAATTGTAAATCCATATTTTAAAACACCATGTGCACTTGATTATAAAATTCAATCACATTTAGAACATTTTTTTACCAAATGTCAAAATGAAATCACTACTTAAAAACTTTTTTGGAAACCAATATCACTTTACAAACAATCGTTAAGGACTTATTTTAAAATTGAGACTTACTTCCCTTTTTAAATAAATTTTTAAAAAACATAAATGAATTTCACATTACATTTAAAAACACATAAATAGAGGCATAACATAAGACTTAACCAAAACTAAACCCAAATATTCCAACATATCATAAGAACAACCATGACTCTTTTCCCATTTCCCCAAAACACACTAGGAAATCAATTGTTCAAGTGGTCAAAATAGAAAAAAAACTAGGATTTATAACCATACACAACTTTTCCACATGGTTGATAGCTACATCCAATCATGAATTAGTCCATAAAGCATATCGGGCATCAATAGTTTAGTTTTTGTATGGTTTATTAGGTCATACGAACCAATGTCATGTACTAATTTTCTTCTTCGTTGCCTTCCCAAAACATAAAATATGGCCCCAAGTAAACTCAATACATTTATTCAAGGATCAATCCCATCTAGAATTGGAATCAAACTATAATACAATAGTGCCATCAAATAGAAAACCAGAATCAAAGGAAAAATACCTTCTTCCCATGGAAACTCGATGCTTGGGGTGAGAAAGACCATATAAAACTTTCCCTGCACCTACCTATCGAGTGCCAACACACATATCTATAAACTAATAACAACATAAATAATAATTGAGTGTTATAAAACCTAGTTCCCACTAATAACCCGTCCTCAAATACTAATTTGAAATGAACTAGCCCAGAGTGCCATCTAACCCGGCTCTCAACCTAGTCTGGCACAAATTCCAAAGGGAATTCCCAATCCCCATGGGTTGGAAACTAGTGCATGAGTATCAAAAAACAAAACTTGGGAATGATTTCATCCTCATATACAAATAATAAATAAGCAACTTAAGTAAAAGAAATAGACATACAACTAGAGATAAACATAACTCAACATCCAAATAGGATAAAACTGGTACATAAATAAGATTATATCAGATATAAATACGAATAATATAGATTATAAAATAAAGTGGTCCAAATGGTTTTAAAAAATTAAAATAAAATCAAAGTGTTGAAACAGCTTCTACGAGCCACCACATGAGCCATGTTCACCATCCAACCGTACATCCCTCCTAAAATTTCCAAAGGAAATATAATAAGCTAGAATAATCCCAAAACAATAAAATAAATCCATTAGATAAAATCCTAGAAGGTCATAATTATGAACAAAATCTATAAAATCACTCTTATATTTCCTCATAAAATTCTATTTTGAGATATAATAGAAAAATAAACAATTTACATAAGGATTCAAAAAACAAACAATAATACATCAAAAAAATTCTAAAAAATATTTTCCAAGATTTTCAAAAAATGAAAACAATCACTTAGAAAATACTTTTCATCGACCAATGCCTATTCTACAAAACATCATTTCAAATTACATCTTTAAAACCATTTTATAAACATCCCAATTTAGAAATATAAATTTCTAAATTAAATAGGTTTGAAATGTATACATTATTTTTCAGAACATGTATGAAAACCAAACATTCCAAAAAAAAACGTGGAAAATCATCCTAAAACCATGTTTTTAAAAATCACACACACTTGTAGTTTAAAAATCCATTTTCAGTTTTCTCACTTGAGAATAATTTTAAAACTCATTTCAAAAATAGTTTAAAAATATGATAATATTTCACTATTAATTTTTCTTCATTAAAATTTCTTACTGATATATTTTCAAAATTTTGAAAAGTAAACCGCACAAGGAAGAAGCATATATTCAGGCACCACTATGTCAAGTTATACAATAAGGTGAAATGACATGAACATATGTTCCAAAAAAGAATATTAATTAGGGATACAATCAAAACAAAATGATAATCCCTTAAATGATCCTAAAAAAAGGTCATATTTTCATAGAAATTATCCTATATATCTAGTAATAAAGGACATGAACTATAAACAAGAAACCTAAGTCAGCACAACTAAAGTTCCAAACAACCCTAGAATCCCCATTATACTACCCATAGATAACATCCCTAGAACACCTTCATTTATAAGAACAAGGATTTTTTTGTCCCTTGGATGCATTTTCCCATAGGATCAATGATGTTAATGTCCATGTGATTCCATTTACCATGGGATAATATATAAAAAGAGATTTATAGCATGTGGTATTGATACTCTTTTCAATCTAACTATCTTAAATTATCCAAGTAATGCTTCTCTGGTCAACCCATTATCTCTACTAGGGTTTTTTACACACGTATCATATAGTATCTACCTTGGAATACCATAAATAGTTAAAATAGAGGTGAGAATAATCAAACTATCCTTACCTCAAGGATAAAACATTTGAAAATAACTCATTCATCACCTCCCAGCCTCATAATAATTAGCCCCATATACATCCAACATGAATAGAATATATAGATGTATCAATAATAAACATCCCCTCATGGGATCAAAATACACCTTGGGAATACAAGGTTCGTAAGGGTCCAAATAGGGTATCACATCATTTATGAAAACTTGTTTTCTATAAAAATTCAAATGATAAATATTTTTAAAACTCACTTGGAATGCGAAGTCTTTTCATCATTTACAAAATTTTCCCAAATCTACTCTTGGGACTAATTTTATCAAACCCATTGAAATGTAAATGGTAACTCACTCTTCCATTTTAAAAATACCTTTGAAAACATTCTAGGACACAATGTGTTTTAAAATGAAATATACATGGGATAACACATCCTTTTAAAATAGGGAAAATTATTTATAAATTTCAAAAGCAATAACACCCCAAATACTCTGATAAAAAAACCAATTACAAAAAGAGGTTTTAAATATAAATTACATGGATTAACTCACCCATTTAAAAATAAAATAACCTTTTCCAAGAATTTTAAACACATTCAAATTAGCCAAAATATTTACTTTAAATCCAATTAACATAAGAATAATATTTAAAACATCAATTCATTTATATCCACCACTTTTAAAACTAAAATCATTCTTTAAAAATCAATTTTGAAATGTTCACAAACACTTAGCATGGAATCATATTCCATTAAAAGGGATAAAACCATTTTTAAATCACCATTTTTTCCTCACATACACTCATACAGGTATAAACTTAATATGGGAACACTTTTAAAACAATAGGTATTTAAATAATGTAAGATAAAGAATCCAAAAATAAACACCTACCTCAGTTCAATGGAAATCATGTTGTAAGTTGTCTCCTATGATGGAGAACATGCCCCCAATCCAAGAAATTCCCTCTACAAACCCTATAAAATAAAATCCCCCAAACTCGAAAAAATTCCTCCATTAAAATAATCCAAGAAAGAAAATATGTTTCATGGGAGGTAAATAAATCAAAGGAGAAAGAGAGAATAAAGGAACATAAGGGGTTTAAGAGGACTTTCCTTGAATAAAACCACATGAATCCTAGGTATAGAAAGCTAAAAATGGAGGTAAGAAGGAGGAGACACCCAAATAAGGTGTTCATAGTCCATTAACAGGAGAGGGGGAGAGAATAAGGGGTTGGAGTTTTCAAAATAGAGGGGATAAGGTGGAAATTCACTTTTTAATGAATCTAGGAAGGTTTTACAATTTTTATGCATGGTTTTCCAAATCATGCGCCAATCATGCTTGGGGAACTACCTAGAAAAACACTTCCCAACATAGTTTATCTTGGGCACATCATGTTTGGACAAGACATGATCCAACCATTGAAAATGGAACTGTAAAACTATAGACTTGGATCACACACTTTCTCACACGTTTTACCAAATCATGTGTGAGTAATGTGTTACAACCTAGAATCACTAAATTACCACAAGTTATATCCTAAAACTCACATTATTTGTACTTAACTATCTTCCTCTCATTCTAATAGAACATGTATATAATAAAATGAGTTAAAACCCCAACTGATAAGTGATAACTTCATGGTTTCCTCTAAACTGTGTGTGAAAACTACACATTATAAGAAAAAAATTTAAATTTTACATGTTTCAGGAAGAAACTATATGAAAACATAAAACAACCCCTAAGCTCATAAAACCACATAAGATAAGCTTTATAGTTACATGAAATGTGTCTCAATAGGTATAATTCATGATACATGGGATGTAGTGTATTCTGGACTTACTATTGGTTATGGGTGTGATAGAGACATGTGTTCACAGGGTGAAATATGATATATTCTTGTCTTATTATTTCCTGAGGTTAGGATGACTTATGGAATATATTTTAGCACAATATGTTTGGCATTGGGGGATAAGAATGAAAAACCAGTGGGTAAGTAGTTATGGTGTTCCTTATGTGTGTGTGTGTGTGTCTAAATTATTTTGGTATTACATTGCCAATTTATGTGTGTTTTTGGGTGAGTGGGCCTTAGTGAGGAAAGGATATAGTTCAAATGATTTATTTAATAGGTTTGTTACATTTTTTTACTCCTTACGATTTAGTATTCTTCTTTCAGAATTTTCATAATAGGTTTCATGGAGGGTCTAACCAAGTATACATGTATTCTCCCCCATGTATATATAAAAAAATTATGTATTCAACAGCTTATTGGTGATCTAGTTGGGAATTATTAGCCTTTATATTTGTTCATGAGATATTGGATCGTCATGGTTGGTTACTAGACTTTGTTTTTTTTATTTTTTTACATTTATTATTTTTTTATGACATTACATTCATGTATTGGGGTATATTATTTAATTACACATTGGATATGATTACTGGATCTAATCTTATATATTTCCTTAAAACATATATATTGATATTAATTAATCCAACTTGTATATATTTTATATAATCATTTCTAGTTTCTAATTCATGGCACATTATAGGTTAGATTTAGGGGGAATTCCTTCTCTTCACTTCTAGAACAGGAGGGGCCCCAGGAGAGGGGGTCATGAAAAATTGGTATCAAATATTTTGGTTGAGAGATAGGATAGATTTTAAATATAATCATAGGTGATGATTACATGGGTTGGTAAGGAAATAATACCATCTAAAAATGTCATGTAATTTAAGAACGGGATTCCATCTATGAAATTTTATTTTAGCACCCCCTATGATCTGATGTAAGGACCTTAAGTTTACTGAATTTTATAAGTGAGTTGAAGATACTTATAGGGTAAAGACCTAGGTGAGGATCATGCATCATGATTATCTATTCCTGGGATTGAATTTGGTAGACCATGGGAATTAGGATGAATCATGATTAATTAATATTAAATATTCCTTAAATTGAGTTTAGGAGTTTCTAATAGTTTATTCTTTTATTGGTATGCCTCTAGGTAAAATCCTCATCAGGTTTAGGCCAAATATGTTTACAAATATGTTCTATAATACCATCATAGATTTGAAGTATACACCAATGATTCTTGGATGAAAATTCTTTGAGAGTTTTAGTGCTAGATCCTATATAAGTATGAAGGTTATATTTCAAATCAAGAGACTGAGGATTAGTCTAAGGAGCTATAGATTTCTTTCATTTCAACCAATGATTAGACTTTGAACTGGGTTTCATTTGTTGTTACAATTATATGTTGGGTATCTTTATAGTGTTTTTTAGTATTCCTTGAGGATAACAAGGAGTTAATTGTTTCATCATATTTGTTTTGATATTATTTCCATGTTATGTTTCTTACATCGACCATGAAGGATACTTGTTGGAAGGAGATTCTTACTCTCATCTAGGGAATTTCCAGTGTCCAATAGTTTAATATTTAGTATAATAACCTCTTAAATTAGGCTTATAATGTTATATAACATAAGAAGGATAGGGAGACAAATTTTGAGGGGGATTTTTTAACTAAAGATCAAACTCTAGGTCCCCTTGATCATGTTTCTAAAATTTTAGAGGTGTTGGAAAAGGAAAAGGTTTTAGAGGGGTTTTTGGATAGGAAAATATTCTCATATGAGGGGAGTTTATAGGACTCCCTGAAGAGCCAATATATGGATAGAATTTTTCATTTTCTGGTTAGTAGATGATTTTGATAGAAAAGAGATTGTTCTAACCTACTTTATTCCATTTCATTGGGACTAGAAGTTCTCGGAACCTCACTAATGGATTGGGTAGGGTTTGGTAGTCTTATGAATGTCATGGGAATCAAAATATAGAGTTTTATTTAACTTATTTAGAAGTTAATATAGATCCAAAAATCCTCTTCATGCTCATATTTTGAAACAATATCCTCTATGGCAATTTTAGTAGGGTGATGAGTATTTTAATATATAAAGAGAGCATGGTGCAGGAAGAAGAAAACCATGTGACACCCCTCATCCTCATGGATAGTTATCATAACATAGTTATAGATTTGTTCTCCATCAGGGCTATAGAGGTCATGGATCTAGACATGGTCAAATGCATGCCTTATAGTTTTCAGTGCTAGGTGATCTAAATATCATGAGAGTTTTTATATGTTTATATTTTACATTGGTTTATTCTTTGTTTAATTCAGGATATAAAAACAACTTTATTTCACCTAACATAGTCTATGATCTAGAACATGTGGGGGGAGAGTTATAGTGCCCTTGTAATTGACATTTCTAGTCATAAGTTGAGCTAATTTATGTGATATTTTTAGAAATTTTGGGTTAATGATGGAGAAACATAATTCTTGGGTAGATTAATATATTTGAAAATACAACCATGTGACATCATCCTCAACATGAAATGTTTTTATTAGATGTAGATTATTGTGAATTTAATTAATAATTGAGTTATTCTATGATTTTAATTGATATATGTCTATGTTTTTTGGTGAGAGAGACACTCAGATGGGTCAAAGGAATGTTCAATCCATATCATCCATGATAGTAGATATAATGTTCTATTTAGTGGAGGGTAATCCGTGGGTGTTTCCCAAGGTTGATAAAGTGTACCCTACTTTCTTTCGTGGTGCGGTTTTTATGCTGCCTCATCAATGACATATCATGTTTTGGATAGGTTTGTAGATGGTTTTCACTCTGATATCAATGTCTCTATATAGGATGGTTCCTTATGAGTTGTGGGAGGTGAATAATTAGATTGGTGATCTTCTTCAATGGGGTTTTATCTATCCTATTATATCACCTTAGGGATATTAGTTTCTATTTTTAAACAAACTATTTAGAAATCTAAATTTATTTATTGATTATCATCACTTGAATTGGGTGTCATTGAAGAACCATTATCTTATTCTACATATTAATGATTTGTTAAATGAGTTAAAGGGAGCTAGCTGGATCATGAAGATAAATTTATGATCATGATATTATTTGATGAAAGTAAAGGATTTGGATATTTTAAGATGACTTTTAAATGTTGTTATGGTCATTATGAGTTTGTCGTAATGCCATTTGTTATCATAAACTCTCTATCTATGTTCATGGGACTAATGAATTATATGTTTCATTAATTTTTATATTGATTATTTATAGAGTTTATTGATGATATTTTTATGTATTCTATGTCTAAGGAGGATCATGTAGAGAATCTACAAGAATTTTTGGAAGTTCATTTTTATCATAATATATTTTGGAATTTGTTTTAAGAATAAGTTTTGTGACTGTAAGGTTTATTTCTTAGGGAATGTTTTTTCTCAGTTTAGAGTATCTGTTGATCCTTCAAATATTTATGTTCTTTTTCTTGTGTATACCTAAATAATATTATGAAATTGTATTGTTTCATTGGTCTTTGGGATATTATAGATGGTTTGTACTAAAATTCCCTTGTATTTTATCTCTTATTATATCTTCGACCTGAAAGGATCAGGATGGTGTGTAAACTAGATAGCGAGGGAATTGTTTTGATTATTTAGTGAAGAATCTGGTTAGTTTTCATGCTATTTTTTAGGGGAATGTATTGTGTTTCAGGTTTATTGAGATTCTTCATGTCTTGGATTGGATTTCATTTTGATGAAATAGAGAGAAATTATCTATTATGGGTCTTGGTAGTTATGAACTTAGGAATGTGACTATACTTACCATGAACTTGATATTGTATTAAATATATCTTATTTGATGTTATGTAAATATTACCCCATTGGTGAACACTTTGTGTTCATCATGAATCACAAGAGTTTGAGGTATATCTTCTCATAAAATTATTTGAATTTTTAGTAGTAGTGGTGGATATAATTCTTGAGGTATTATGAAATTTTGATTTCATATATACTAAAAAATAGATTTTTTTGGATGGGGCTTTGATTAGGAAGTAATTAGGAGATTATGTTCATGAATTTTATGATCTTTGGAGGGTGATAAAATACCTTTATGTGTTTCACCTTGATATGGGAGTCAATGATGGAATAGGGTTCCTTTATTAGATGATGATATAGTCATTTATGGTGCATCAAGTGGATGATTCTCATCTAGGGAATTATAGGGTGGAGGTATGGTGAGATCAAGTTGTTTTTGGTGATTATATGGAGGGATAAACTTAGGTTAATCAACATTGCTTATTTTTTAGGGTAGTTTCTTCGATCCTTTAATAATGAATGAAGTGGTTTCCTATGAGTTCTATTATTATTTTTTATCATTTTATCTTAGTGTGGATAAGATGTTTCATTCCTTGAGGGGTCATTTTTTTGGGTCTAGGATAAAGTGGTCAATTAAATATTTTTTTGTTAGTGTCTGGTTTTTCAGAAGTTGAAGGCTGAGCATCATGTTCTAGGTGGTTTTTTTTCTCTACTTGATATTATGTAGTGTAAGTGGGATAAAATATCGATGTAATTTTTCACTGATTTTCCTTGATCTTAGGATGGATGTGATTCCATATGGGTGATAATGGACCTCTTGATGAAATAATCTCACTTCATAGTGATTAATGAGTCCATTTTAGAGGATGTTTTGTAGATACAGTATCCAAAGGAGGTGGTGAAGCTTCATGGAGTTTTAAAAATGAACATATTTGATCATGATCCCCATTTTAAATCCAGAGTGTGGGGAGGTCTCAAATGTGATTTTTTCACCCATTTATACCTTAGAACCACTTTTTATCTACATATGTATGGTTAGACAGATTGGACTATCCCATATTTATAGGACATGTTGTGTGTATGCATTCTAGCTTTTGAAGATTCATGGGTGAGGCAGTTACCCATGGTAGAGTTCGCATATAATAAAAATTCCATTGGTATGGAATCATTAAAATAATTGTATATGCAACCTTAATGATCTAAATTATATTGGTATAAGGTATAATATTCAGCTATTATTATACTAGAGTTTTTTCAGAGAATGATAGATAAAATATAGGTGATTTAAAAGTGAAGAAGGGTAGATCAGGATCATTAGAAGTCGTGTGATGATCATAAGAATAGGCCTATATAATTTTATATTTGATATCATTTGTTTTTTAAAGTATCTAATAATCATGAATAATTAATGTTTGGTCATGGTAATAATCTTTCTCCTTGTTCTATTGGATCCTTTGTGGTGTTTGTGTGTGTCGATTCTATTATGTACTAGTTATCACTTCCCACAAAGATGAGTCGGATTCATGATTTATTTCATGTTTTATACCTTCAATAGTATCTTTATGATGATTCCCACATCATATATTAGTGTGATAGGAATATTATGGATGATAAAACATTCAATTACTGGCCTTTTGAGATTCAGGACTATTTGGAGAAGTTATTTTAGGGTCTTTGTATTCCCTTGGTTCTTATCTTATGTAAGCGCATAGGATTTGGGGAGTATACTTGTGAGTATGAGTTATAAACTCGCACTCAACATCCTAAAATACTTGATGTTTGATTCTATTGATATGATTTATATGAAACCTTGTTGATTTATAAGCTGGTTGTTGAAATTAAATTTTTTATTATTTATTCATATGATGTGTTAATTTTTCTCTTGTTGGGTATCTCTTAGGGTGGTTGTTTAGCATCCTTTTCATTCCATAATGGGTTTTGTTTTAAATTCATGAGGATGAAAATATTTTTAGAGGTATCTGACATAAGTGCCTAGTTTTTCTTGATCCCTTCCTTTGAATTTTCAATTGATTGGAGGTTTTGATGAAGGTATATACGATTGATTTTTGATTTGAGAAGAGATTTCAGCAAGAGGAGGATAGTCACTTTGTGACACATTTATGCCCCATATATCATGCAATTTGGGATGAAGGTTTTTGTTATTCTATTACTTTGGAGACCCCTATATCATAGTTCTTGGAGAGTGTTATAGATACAAAGTTCATGTTCTAGGTATCTATATTTATAAGGGGAGAAGCAATGTGGGGTGTGGGATATGTCTAAACTCCTAGGGGTATGTATCCTTATCTCAGTGGATTTGGGGATTATTGTGAGATGGTCCTTGGGTTTCACTATAGCCCTAACCTAAGGTTATAGGATAACATTTGGTAGAGTTTTTTAAAGGGAGAGATATGAAGGTATTTTAATAGTGTATTCTAGAGGGAAATTTTTACTAGGGACAGTATGGTGTAGCCTTTTTCTTTACACTGTAGTTTTGGTGAAAACCTTAACAATCATGGTGGGGGTAGGGGCATTGCACGTGGTCTTATTTTTTCCATCCTATAAAATTTCATAATTCAATTTAATTTATTCTTATTTTATCCCTTTTTCCTTGAACCCTAGGTGACATGGGGACACCTTTTAGATACCTTTGATCCTTCTTTTCTAGACTTTATCCCCCGGCCTCTAGAGATTGAATATTAGTGATCCAATGTGAGTTTACTCTTATCCATTGGTTATTCTCTCTCTTATCCTCCCTTGAAATGATATGGTATTTTTATTCCTTTAATTTTAATGGGTTTTATTTTGGTAATTGATGGTGGACTCATGGTAGGATTTTGTCCATAGATATTGATTTCTTCATGTGAGAGGTTATTAGAGATTTTTTTATTATTATTTCATTCTTTATCAAAGGATATAGAATTATCTTATTTGGTTAGGGGATTCATGACCTTTATTATATTATTTAAAAGTATGGGATTATAATTCTTAAATTTCTTTGTGTAATGTTTTAATCCACCTAATTAGGATAATAATCCACAAATCTAATCAAGAATAGAATATGGAATGGGTTATAATGATCGCATGTTGGTTATATTATGTTAATTATACCTATTGGTATTTATAGATGGTTTGAAATTGATTTTTTTAAATTATTATTATTTATTATCATGATTTATATTCTTTATATTGGTTAAACAATGTAAAAATAGTAAATATGAAGTGAATAATGAGTTAATCATGTGAAATTAATTACCATTATTCCTTAAAATTACCTAAATATGAAATTATTTCATGAAACATTTTTATTATTGACTCATAAATCATATTAGAATTTTTATTTAGGTTTTTTATTGAACATTCTGTTAATTAATTTGTTAATAAATATGGTTATTAACAATTTTTTTCTATAAATTAAAGTGTCTGGGTTGTTTTAGTCTAGTTTTTTTGATTGTGGTGTTTTCCTTCATATGATAACCTTAGTTGTCACCTGATTTTATTCATACTAGAAATATGTTTTACTATCATATATATATATATATATATATATCATAGGAAGATAGATCTTGTGTTCTGATTTTTTTGGAACATGGTATGGTTGAGATGGCTGGTGAGAGATGGGTAGCTTTTCCTTAGTTGTGGTAGTGGGTTAATGTAATAGTACTAGATTTGGGATTTAATTCTTCAAAATGGATGGATTAGGGAGGATTTATTAATTAGTTTGTTGGTTTATATGTTTTTAGAGCTTAGATTAACCATTTTTCTTAATGTTTACTATTTGGTGTCCAATTTTCTTGGTTTTTTGGTGATTTCCAACTACCTTCTAGAGTTAGATTATTTACTATGAGTGCATAGTTTTTATAGTATCATAGACAAAGTCTTAGGATACCCATTAAATATTTAATAGTAATTTATTAATTAATTAACTCTTGGGTTTTTTTATTCATTGTGATAATTATTTATAAACTTATTGAAAACTATAGGATGGTTGGAATTAATTCTCAAAGTGCATGGGATAAAAATCTGGAAAATATAATGTTGAACCCAAAGGAACTTTTATTTTGATGATATGAAAATTATTAGACCATATTTTTTAAATGATATTTTTAAATGATGGGTAATTAGATAAATTACTAAATAAAATGATTAATTAAGATTAATATTGATGATTGATTGTCTTATTATATGGGATATTGAATTATAGACCTTAGTGGTGGAAGTTGGGTGTGAAGTGGGATAATAGCTTTAGTTGAGTATAAGGATAATTAGTTTGCCTTATTTGGTTGTGTGATATACTAATCCTTATTTTCTATGATATCACATGTACCCCACTCAAGTTGGGAAAGAAGTTAACACCCAAATGTTTTGGGTTTCAAGTGTTTTCCTAAACATATAGGTTAGTGACTGAATGGATGGATGAATTCCCTATCTTACCCTGTCTCCCTTTGGATGTGATTTAGTGTGTAGACATATCTTGTCCTATGATTTATTAAGGTATAAGGTACATTCCTATATGGGTTGTGATGGTTCTCATTTTTACTATACATGTGTGTGTGGGATGTAGTGACTTAAGGTTATAGTAAATACTTGTATCCATCTATAGTGAATGTGGTTTTCTAGAGGTTTTCTTGCATGGGTTGTAGTGTCCTGGGGTATAATGCATGATTTGTGGGCTATAATGGATTTTGGAATAATTATTCGTTATGGGTGTGATAAATATCTTTGTCCATGCATTGTAGGATGAGATATGGATATGACCAACATGACACTATGAAACAACATCACTATATGGAGCAAGATCACACTACTATCTAGGTAAAACTGGTGCTTGAATTCCTCTACCATGACCACCACCTAAAACCAACTCACCAGTACTAGTCCAAGTCCTAACCTGAAGTGGATTTGTTAATCCTTCTCCTGAACCTAGAGTTGGAGTTGACCCCTAGCATTGAATATTAGAGGTAAGGTCATTCAAAAATGTTTTATACGGCCCATACTACTGTAATATTAGCACTCAACTAGGTATTGATCACACTAATTCCTCATATGTCCTTATATTCCACACTGATGACAGAAACATTCACTCATAGCCTAGCTACTACTCATCTCATGGGAATCCTCAAAGGGATTCTTCCTGACATAGAAAGGTAAACCACTATGTCGAGAGACTATACTACCCAACTCGATGCCACAATCTTCCCTTATATTATTCAATGTAATTAGTGCCTAATTCACTATCTCATTAATAGTCATCAACCTGAACAAGTTGACCTATGATCGAACGATATGTAGGAGACCTTCCTTAAATTTTCTTTCCCTTGATGCCTCATCAGTAAGATATATCATCGTAAAACATTGAAGCTCTATAAAGCATGTATAATATTCCATAACATTCATATCTCCCTACTCCAGAAGCATAAACTCACTAGCCCACAATTCTCTCACATCCTTGGGGAAAAAGTAGTCATAAAACCTGGATTTGAAATATATCCAAACCATATCTTGCATTACACATCCTATTTCAAAAACATCCTACTAGTTCATAGATTCTCCCCATAACATATATGTCACAAACCTCAATATCCTCTTAGGATGTGTCTCTAGATGCTCAAAAATATAAAAAGTATTCTCAATCCAAATCTTAGTAGCCTGTAGAGAACCATCCCCCAAAAACATTGGAGTATGATGCTTCTCGAACACATGTTTCAACTCTTCCATAGATGATACATGTTATGATTCTCCCTAAAAGGTCTTCATATAGCATAAAAATCCCTCATGGAACTAAACCTCAGCACCTCTATCCAGTAAAACTTATGGTTCCTCAACTGGAACTGTAATAGGATTCCCTAGTAGCCCATGGACCATCACCTCTGGAGCATGGTCATTGCCACCCTCTTGGAGTACTAATAGAGGTTTTCAGGGTGGTATGTCTCTAAAATTCCAAAAAAAACTCCTTGGAAGATATTGATAAAGTAAGATTTTATCTAAAATCATAGGATAAGTCAAAGCCTTCCTATAAATAGATCACCCCCCTCTACCTAATCTTAATGCTAGGGCAGGGTAAAAAAAGGAAACACTCATCAACATAACTAGAGACATTACCTAATTCCCACTCATAATATGGGTTTAGGTCATCTTCTATGTTCTCACATTTCCATTTCATTTTAAATTCAAATTAATTTAAAATTTATCTTTAAGTTGTTAAACCAAATGGTTCACCACTTCTGATCTATTCGGGCCCATAAACCTTATAAAACAAAACATGGTTTCCACTTAACCCACGCCATTACACATTCCATTCCATGTAACCAATGGTCTATGATTCAATGATCCATTGTTGACTACTTAAGGTTTCTATTTTATCCTATAAAGGAAAACAATTTTTAGGTTATAGTAGGCACTCTAATTACTAAACATGTTTCTCAATTCTCTATAAGAACACTAGAAGGATAACAAATAAGTCACACAAGGCACATATTACAACATCATGTAGTCAAGAATTGATCCTATATGGCATGGCATAATTCATGTCATGAAAATCCTATAATGTTCCTAAAATTATTCATGATATGCATACTCTTATATCATAAAGTAATATAAAAAACCATAACCCTCAATCATATCAATAATAACATCACAACTCAAGTGTATCACCCAATGATGGAATAAAATCAACAATAATAGGAAAATATAGAAAAAAAGTAATTTTCATTCCAGGTTATTTGTATTTTTCTGTACATGGGATAGTTTCTCCAAGGAATGGCTCATTAATAAATTCTAATACCTTATTAATCTTATGACTATTTTCTCAAAATATAAAAGTCATAAAAGGAAATTCTCTGATACAACTTTGTAACATCCTAAACCAGATTCCACTAAATGGTTCTCCAATATTTTGGGTCACATGGCCTCAATCACACCTCCCCATATGCTAGAGACTTCTGACTAGTAGTGAGGTCCTAGGGTGTGTCATCAGAGAGGATATTCCCTCATGTCATAGTGTAACATAGTGGAATAATAATAACAGTCAATGGAAGAATCATATAATAACTTATTAGAAAAAGAAGAAAAATCCATAATACTACAGTAGTAAATAAAAAATGGAAAATAATCTCATATAAAAGATAATGTATCATGTAATGTCACTACAAGTATGGAAAATAGGTGTACAATTATCAGAAATAATACATGTATCAAAATACCAAAAAGATCAAAAAGGAACAATCCCATCTAGCATCACGAGCATATATCGTTCTTGTTCTCCCCTACTCTTATGCACAACCAAATAAAGAATTGTACTATAGATGCTTTACCCAATCCCTATCTGCATTCATATAGTCTTTCAAGTTACCTAGTGGCATCCCGAATAGGGTGTGAGATAACACTTGGTAGGCCACTCCCAATGGTTTCTATAACCAATATAGTCTTTGAAATACAATATAATGTAGTGTGCAATTTGTATCACATTTATAATAGAAATGGAAACAAATAACCCAAGGCATATGTGATACAAGTAAAGTGAATTTGTCTATCAAAACAAGGTTCCCTACAAACAATAGTCAGTCTTCTATATCTAGGGTAGTGGTAAAATATTAATAAACTATTAATGTTTTCCTGTATAATAACTAAAATATAATAATCTTACCATGTATATTTGTAAAACATTCCAAAATATCTACCACATTCATGTTGTATAACTTAGGGTATCACATTTACCATGACCACACCATATACTCTAGATTCATCCACAATGTCCTCATCATGTAATAAAAAGTGTCGAACCATAATGGTACATATCCAAGGTATAAAAAATCAAGGAATCCACATCAAGTCCTTGGTGTATCTTGATGGAAAATCATTAAAGAATTAGGTGGGTTCCAAGGATTATTTTAACTGGCCATGTCCACTAAAAGCCCAATATTTTTGGTTTCAAGTAGTAGCAAGGCCCAAGGAATCCTATGAAATTGGGACCCAAGGAGGAAACTAGTCCAAGGAATCCACTACCACAATTTATATCGATTGGATAAATGTCCATGGGATCTATGGAAACCGGATCCATGGATCTCATCCAAGGCACCCACTACCATTTCAAATCATCATCCTATTTCATTCATCATTTCATAATCAATTAAATTCAATGAGTTCATCCAAATCATATAAAAAGTTTCATTTAAACAATTAAAAAATTCACATCATGTATCCACATGGAAAATAATGCATCAACTCTCTCCTAAACATTAAATTAAATTCAATTAAATTTAAAAAATTCTCCCACTGGAAAGAAGATATCACACACACATAATGGGGTGGTATAACATAGACAAGGTACAAGGTAACACCCTATGGGTGGCCTGGGTTAGGGAAATAACCTCAAAAAATATCAAATTTACTCCAGGTAAACCTAAACAGGTTCCATTTAATCCAAGTAAACCATTAAATTATTTAAAGTGGAACCACTAGAAATTTTGGCATGCGGGGCAATAGAAACTATGCTTATAAAACACAAAACTCCCAGTGAAAGGTATAAAACACCTATTGTAGGTCTGTATTAGTGCACTCATCTAGGATATTGCTCTTATTCAGTTCATATAGAGAGAAAAATGAATAATAGAAGATGAAACTAGAAATATGCCATTTTATCTTCCACCTAAACAACTCCATCTATATGAATAAAAATGAATAATGGATCAAGATGATTGAAGAACTTACCTACATGAATCCAATGAGACTAGAAGTGTTCGATTCTGAGTCTGGACAAAGAAATAGTGATAAGACCTATGGATTGGATTTAAAAGGAGATCCCAAGCACTCAAGACTATCCAAAGGAGGAAAATTAGAAAAAAAAATAAGTTATAAATGATTTGAGGGTGAAATGTTCATTTCCCCTCTTTTAACTGGGTCACATGGTTTGGATGCACGGTTGTAAAAATTGTGCACCCATAATTTTCCCTACCCTATTCCAAGGGGAACCTTGCATGGTTTCATAAACATGGTTTGACAAACCAAGAACAAACCATGTCTCATCCTCTATCAAAAAATTTAGAGACCCTTTAATGGGAATGAACCGTGATCTGCATAGTTTTCTCAAACCATGCGACCTCCTACACCCCACTATCTAGCCCTATGTGGTTAGGAGTAAACATACGGCCTACCTTGTTTTCCGAAAAACTGGGGATCCGGGCTTTGAACAAGACCCAAAAAACCTTGATACACCCTTAACCTTAATGTATACCCACATAAGGCCATAAAAAGAATTTAAACTGAAAACAACAAAGATACATACCTCATAGGAAAACTCAGGATCTTAAAATCTTCCCCCCTTAAAGAAAATCATCCCTAGATTTCCCTTCCAAGGGTGGTCAAGAATCAGTTGAGAATAACTCCGGACACTAAGCATATATGCCAGCCTTTTGATAATGATTCTCATCCTATAAATGGTCATGCTTCCATAGTACTCATTCTAGAAGAACTAACTAGTCTTGGAGAACCTTTATGCTCCTGTCAATGATATGAGTAGGATGTTTCTTTAAGGATGAATCTACCTGGAGCTCCACCTCATCTGGTTGTAGAGTGTCATATGGGTCTGAGTGATAATGGAATAGGTGATATACATAGAAGATTCCATTCATGTCTCAGTACCTATGAGGTAACTACAACTGATAGGCTACCGGCATGACTCCCTCTAGAATATCGAATTGCCCAACATATCATGGTGAATGATTACCCTGTATCTTAATCCATCTATGTCCCAACCTCAGTTAGATACATAAAAAATACTTGATTCCTAATCTAAAACTCTATAAGACATTGAGGGTGACCAATATAAGATTTATGTATTGATTGTGTACTATCCATTCACTTTCTGATTAACTGGACCTACTCAGAAGTCTCATGCTCGAGATGTGTTCCTGGTAAAGTTGTCTCACCTACCTCTATCGTTATATGGGTCATTGGCATGTCCTACTATACAAATCCTAATAATGTTCCATATATATAGTCACTTGATATCTATTGTTTCAGGTGAACTCAACTTAGGGTATATTCCTCTTTCAAGAACCCCCGTAATCTAGGATGCATTCTCTCATATTTTCCTCAAGCACCTGAATCATGCACTCTGACTAGACATTAGTCTAGGGGTATTCTATTCTTAGAAGCACCTATTTACCCAATTCCTTTTAAAAACTCTATCAGAAACGAGACCTAAACTAAGTGACCATATCTAATACAACGTTATGAGGAACCTTGTGAAGCCACAATATCTCATGGATATACACCCTCCCATGCTCATCAACTGATAAGTTATCCCTACTCATAAATAAATGAGAAACCATTATGATCATATCCAAAAAAATCCACATAGCATCACTAACTTGAGGTGACCTCAGAAAACAAGTCACAAAATCCATCACAACAACTTTCTATTTCTACTCAGGAATGGGTGACTTGTACAAAATTTCATCGGGTCATTAATGTTCATCCTTTGTCTACTGATAGGTATAACACCTCATAAAAAATCACCCAACTCACATTTCATATCTATCCACCAATACAGGCAGTGTAAATCATGATACATCTTGGTAACATCGAGATGCACTACCCAAACTGAGGCATGAAACTCCTACATCATCTCCTCATGTTTTTCTTATGAAACCCACACACAACCATGAATATGGATAATTTCATCCTCACCAATATCCAATGAGTAGGTGGGTCATCACCTTCCACACTCCTCCGTAGGACTAGTCCCTAAGCACCAAAAAGTCATCTCATCCTCATTCTATCCAGAAGAGTAGATCTCATAGTTAAATATGAAAGAAAGGTTTTTCTATAACCACCCCACACATACAACTTCATCACTAAAAACAAATCCATAATCTTCCACTCACTATTGTACACCTAGAATATGTGTATATAATTCCTCCAACTCAATGCATCGACCACTACATTTCCCTTTCTTAGCATATAGGAAAGCCTGAAATCAAAAAACTATAGGTAATCAACCCACCTTTGTCGCCTCAGATTAATATCATGATCTGTAAATATATACTTGAGGACTATTTTTTCTTTGTATACCACAAAACACTCTCAAAGTAAATAGAATCTCCAATAGTGAAAAGAATAAACAACTATAACTAACTCGAGATCATGTGTCAGGTAATTACTCTTGTGCGGCCTTAGTTGATGAGACCTATATTCCACGACTCAATCCCCTTTCATCTTAACTTCTCTTATCCTGATACCTACTACATCACAATACATAGTTTATCTCCTACCTAGCTCTAGCATAATCAAGACCGGTACTAAAGTCACCCTCCCTTTTCACCTTTTGAAAGTTTTTCTCGTAGGTATTTTTTCATACAAACCCTTCACCCTTATTAATAAATATCGTAAGAGGTTCTATTAATCATGATAAGTTATGTATGAATCACATGTAATATACCGCTACCCCCAAGAAACTCTATATATAAAATTAATTCTGAGGATACTCCTAGGAAATTGCATCTCTCACCTTCTCTGGTTCAACTAATACTTCTATCACAGAGATAATATGACCCAAGAAGTGAATCTTATCCATCCATAAGTGTTACTTTGTGATATTATCTTATAACTGATTCTCTATCAGTGTATCCAAAATAATCTCAAGATTTTTGGCATGGTCGTGTCGATTTTGAGAATAAACCAAGATTTCATCCATGAAAATGACCAAAAATGAATCCAAATAAGGATGGAAAACTCGGTTCATCAGTAAAATGAAAACTATAGGCACATTCATGAGATAGAACACCATAACTAGATACTCATATAGACAATACCTGCTACTAAAAGTTGTATGAGGTATGTTTTCAGGTAAAACATGCACATGATGATATCCAGATCTCAAATCATTTTTTTAGAACACTCAAACTCCTTAGAGCTAATCAAGAAGTTCATCTACCCATTATATGGGATGTCAGTTCTTAACCATAAACTAGTTCAATTTTTTATAATCCACACATAGCCTCAGTTTACCTTCCACATTTTTCAAAAAAAAATATTGGAGAACCATAGGGAGAAGTACTGGGTTGTATAAACCCTATTTACTCTAAGTCCTTTAGCTACCTCATGAGATCTTACAACTCCAACATAGTCATCCTGTATGTAGTAATGGATACTGGTGAAACTTCTGGCACTAGATCTATAGATAAATCTACCTCTCTTAGGATTTAAACCAGAAAATTCATTCGAGAAAAAATCTCTGAATTGATCAACTATTATAGGGAAATATTCCTAACATGATACATTTTCATCTAGATATAAACAACCAATTAGGCATGTCATCCCACCTATCACACAATGTTGTGGTCCATCTCGAATCACTAATACATACCATTCACCCTTATGAATAAAAACCCCACCTTTTGGTGATGTAAATGTTACCCTCTAGTGATAGAAATAAACATGGTATTGATAATAAACTAGTCAATCCATCCTAAGTATGACATGAAAACATGTCATATTGAGGATAAAAAGATATCATATGAATTTACACCCATGAATCTCAAGGGGTCACTCTCTAAACTCACGTACACTCTCCATTCTGATTCCAAATGGAGTATTGAGTGTCATAACACCCTTAGAAAACTGAAAAACAAGCCCTAGGATCTCCACAATTGGTACAGATATGAAACTATGTGAAACACCTATATCAAAAAAGGAAAATACTAGAATATAGGCTATTAATATCATAAATATCACCATATATGGCCCGATTCTATTCTCATCAGGTGTAGCCTGGTTATAATATATTTGGCCTAAACTAAGTCCCTATAAAACAACCCCACTACTTGGAGTAATCCCACTCTTCTACCTAGGTATATCTGGTGTCTGGATTCCTCATCCATGACCACCACCTATTCCTGACTAACTGGTACTGCTCCAACTCCTAGCCTAATTTATAGCTATGAATCCCACTCCCAAACATGGAGTTGGAGCTTACCCCTACCACTAACGATTGTACGGAAGGTCCTAAGAACATTTTATGTGTCTCTTCCTATCGCAAGCTTGGAAATTAACTAGGTATTGATCACATTGATTTCTCATATATCCTCATATGTTACACTAATGATAGAAAACATCACTACCATCACTAACATCCTTTATGGTACTCATCTCATGGGAATCCTCAAAATGATTCTTCCTGACACTGGACTCTAAACCACTAGGTTGAGAGACTATACTGCCCTACTCTAAGCCCCCAGCTTCCCTCAAGTTTTGCTCTGTAATTAGTGCTTCATTCACTATCTCAGTAATATTCATCAACCTAAACACATTGACCTATGATAGAATGTCATGTCTAAGACCTTTCTCGAAGTGTCTCTCCCTTAATGCCTCATCATCTAGACATATCAGTGTAAAATGATGAAGCTCTATAAAGCATATCAAATATTCTGTAACAGTCATCATACCCTGCTCCAAACGCATAAACTCACTAGCTCTCCTTACTCTTAGAATCTTGGTGAAAATGTAATCATAAAAAATGGATTATAAATCCCTCCAAACCATATCTTTTAGTACATAATCCAAGTTAAAAACACCCCACCAACACTTAGTTTCTCCTAATAACATATACATCGCAAGCTTTACATTCCTCTTATAAGGTGTCTCTATATGCTTGAAAATTGAAAAATTATCCTCAATATAAATCTCAGTAGCCTATGGACCACCATCACCTGAAAATTTGGGAGGATGTTACTGTTGGAACACAGGATTCAGCTCCTCCATAGATGAGACAATTTGCGGTGCTCACTAAAAAGTATTTATATAGCATAAAAACCCCTCTTAGAACTATGAATCACAACCTATGTCTAGTAAAAATAATGTTACCTCATATGGAACTATAAGAGGATCCATTGTTAGCCTATTCCCCACCACCTCAAGATCATGGTTTTGACCACCCTCTTGTAATATGACTAGAGATATTAATGGTGGAATATATCTAAAATTCCAAACACACACCTCTAAAAAGATCGATAATGTAAGATCACAAATAAAATAGTAGTATAGGTTGAATAATTCCAATAAAAATATCACACCCCTCTACCTACTCCTAAATTCAGTACTGGGTAAAAATAAATAGTAGTAAACATTACTAGAGACACTTCCGATTTCCCACTCAAAATCTGAGTCTATGTCAAGTTCTATATTCTCTCATTTCTATTTCATTTTCAAATCATATCCATTTCAAAATTATGTTTAAATAGTTGAACCAAATAGTTCACTTCTTTTCATCCATAAGGGCCCATATACCTTATGAATCAGAATATGGTGTCCACTTAATCCACACAATAACATTTTCAAGTCCATGCAACTGATGATCCATTACTCGATATTCAATAGTCGACTGATTAGGGTGTTTATTGTAGACTAAACATGAAAACACTATTTAGGTAATGAAAGGAACTCTAAGTACCAACCATGTTTCTCAATTATCTCCAAGAACACTATTAGGATAAAAAATATATCACAGAAAGAACATATCACAAAGTCATGCAGTTAAGTAATGCATCCTATATGTCACAGCATAATACATGGAATGTGAATCCTATAAAGTGCTTAAAATTATGAATGAGATGCATACCCTAATATAATTAGGAAACAGAAAAATCTACATCCCTCAATTATATAAAAAATAACATCACAACTCAAGTTTATCACCCAATGGGTGAATCAAATCAACTATAATAGGAAAAATCTAGAAAATAGAAATTTCCATTCCAGACAATTTGGATTTTTCTATATATGGGTTAGCTACTCCCAGGAATATTTCCAAATTACAATGTCTTCCTAATATCTTGAATATTTCCTCAAAATAGAAAATTTAGAAATAGAATTTATCTGATATCATATTGCAACATCCTAACCCAAATGCCACAAAATGATGCCCTAATCCAGTGGGTCACATGACCTCAAACATGCCTCCCCATACGCCAGAGGCTGTTGAATAGTAGAGAGGTCCTAGGGTGTTTCATTGGGGATACTATGCCCTCATATTAGAGTGTAACATAGTGAAATATTAATAATATTCAATAGTGGAAGCATACAATAAATGATCTATGGAAGAAAAATAATATATATGATAACAGTAACAAATAAACAATACCAAATTAATCTTCTATAGAAAATTATGTTTCATGTCATATATCTACAAAGATGGAAAATTGGTGTAAAATAATATATTATAATACATGTATCAAAATAACAAAAATATCAAAAATAAAATATCCCATCTAACATCATGATCATAGATTGTTCATGTACTACCCTGATCATATGCATAACCAAATCAAGCATCGTATTGTGAGTTCTTTCCCTGATCCCTAACTACATCCACATAGTCTATTCAGATACCCAACAATGGACTAAATAGGGTGTGAGATAACACTTAGTAGTCCACCACAAATGATGTCTATAAAAAATAAATTCCATGAAATACAACAAAAAGAAGTGTGCTATGTATATCATAAGTATAACAAAAATGGAAACATTGTTACCAAGGTATATATGATACAAGTAAAGTGAAAATTTATATCCAAACAAGACTCCCTTTAAACAGATGCCATGCTCTCATATTTAGGGTAGTGGTAAAATATAAATAAACTAGTAATGTTGTCTAGTATAACAATTTTAAGATGATACATATACCAGGTATATCAGTAAAACAAGCCAAAAGATACACCGTGGATGCACCATATAACCTAGTTTATCACATTTACCATGGACATGCTAAATAATCTAGATTCATCCAAAACATCCTCGTTGTGTAATTAAAAGTGTCAGAACATGAAGGTTTGGATCCAAGGTATAGAAGACCAAGGAATCCATGTCGAGTCCCCAGAGCATCTTGATGGCAACTCAGTAAATACTTGGGTGGAGTCTAAGGAGAAAGTCAATAGACCATGTTCACTGTGAGCCCAAAAAATTAAAATTCAAGGGGTAGTAAGGCCCAAGGTATCGTACTAAATCAAAACCCAATGAGGAAACAGGTCCACGTCATCCACTATCGTAATCATAATCCATGGGAGAAATTCCATTGAATCTATGGAATCAGGATACAAGGAGCACATCAAAGGAGTCCACTACCATTTCAAATCAGCATCTCATTTGATTCATCATTTATAATCGATTACATTTCATTATTTCATCCAAATCATATAAAAAATTTCATTTAAACAATTAAACAATTCACATCATGTATTCACATAGAAAATGAGGCATTAAATCTCTCCTAATAATTCAATTAAATTAAATTTATAAAAGGATCCCTCTATCAATGTGATCTCACATGCACCCAATAGGGTGGTATAACATAGGGAAGGTACAATGGCACACCCCATGGGTGGACTAGGTTTGGGAAAAAACCTCCAAAAATCTCAAAAGTACTCAATGTAAACCTAAAAAAGTTATATTTCATCCAATTAAACCATTAAATTAATTAAAGGGGAACCACTAACAAGTTTGGAATGTGGTACAATAGAAACTATGCTTATAAAACACAAAACCCTAATGGAAAGGTATAGACCACATAATGTAGGTTCTTAGTAGATCACCCATCTAGTATTGAGCTCTAATTTGGTCAAGATCGAGAGAAAAATGAAGAATGGATGAAGAACCAAGAAATAGGGCATATTATCTTGCACCTAAATAACTTCTTCTATATAGAGACAATTTAATAACAAATCAATTTTATTGAAGAACTTACTTTCATGAATCCAATGTGACTGACAATGTTCGATTCCACATCCAAAAAATGAAATAGTAGAAAATCCTATGGATTAGATTTCAATGGAGAACCGAAGAATTCAAGATTGTCCAATGGAGGAGAATGTAATTAGGTTTATGTTATAAAATATTTTACTATATAAATGGACATTTCCCCTCTTTTAGTTGGGTTGCATTGTTTGGCTTCACAGTTTGGCCTCATGGTTTGGCCACATGGTTTTCCAAACCATGCACCAACCGTGCACCCTCCTCTATGCCAAGGGGAACCTCACATGGTTTCAAGTGAATGGTTTGAAAAACCATGAAAAAATCTTATCTCGGCATCTATAAAAAATTATAGAGCCCCTCGAACGAGCGTTCACCCAATTCCACAAAATTTCCTAAAACTATGCGACCTCCTACACCCCGCTATCAATCCCTACATAGTTAGGAGTAACTGTGTGGCCTATCCCACATGGTTTCTACTAACCATGTGGCTTACCTTTATTTTCCAAAAAAGTAGGTATTTAGGATTCTAATATACCCCAAACATCTCTAATACACCCATTAAATAAATGGGTACTCACATTTGGCCATAAAAAATCATTTAAACCGAAAAAAAAACATTTATACCTTATAGGAAAACTCAGGATCTTACATTTAACTTACCCATTTATAAATCAAACAACCTTTTCCAAGAATTTTAAACACATTCAAATTTCCCATACTCTTTGTTTGAAATATAATTAACATAATAATAATTTTTAAAACATTAATTTGGTTCTATATAATACTTTTAAAATCAAAATAATTCTTTAAAAATCCATTCTATAATTTTCACAAACACTTGGCATGGAATTCCATTCTATGACCAGGGATAAAACCATTTGTGTATCAAAATGTGTTCCTCACAATAACTCATATAAGAATAACCATAATATGGCAACACTTTTAAAACAATGGTTATTTAAAATAATGTAATATAAAGAAACCACAAAGAAACACCTAGCTTGATTCAATGGAAATCATGCTGAAAGTTGTCTCCTATAATGGAGAACACATCCCCAAGATAAGAAGTTACCTCTAAAACCCCTAGATGAGGAAAAACCCATGATTTGAATAAATTCCCACATAAAATCATCCATCAAATAATATAGGGTTCATGGAATTCAAATAAATCAAGGTAGAAAGAGAGAATAAAGGAGTGGAAGTGGTTTAAAAGGACTTTCCATGAAGAATGCATGTTTAATCCTAGGTAAAAACCATCAAAAATGGAGTCAAGAAGGAGGATACACCCAAAAAGGGTGCACCTAGTCCATTTGAGTGATAGTTAGAGATAATACGGGGTTGGATTATTAAAAATAAAGAATGAAAGGGTTTAAATTCACTTTTTAATGAATTTGGGAAAGTTGCATGGTTTTTCCACGTGATTTTACAAACCATGTGCCAATCATGCATGGGGAACTACAAGACAGTCTATTCCCTATAAAATTTATCCTAGGCACTGCATGGTTCTAAAAAACATACTCCAGCCATAGAAAATGGCTTTGAAAAATTACATACCTTGATGATGCACTTTATCACACAGTTTACCATATTGTGTGAAATTTGTGTGTTACAACCCAGAATCACCAAATTACTGCAAGTTATCTCCTAGGACTCACATGATTTGGACTTAATTACATGAAACTTGTTCTAAAAACCCATCCAAATAACAAAATGAGCTGAAAACTTATATGATAAGGGATAACCACATAGTTTTTTCAATTTGTGGGTGAAAACCATTCACTATAAGAAAAACTCCAAAATTTTCCATGTTTTAAGAGGATTCTCTATGGAAACATAAAAAACCCCTAAGCTCAGAAAACATCATAAGATAATCTCTATAGGGACATGGTAGGTTTCATAGTATGTATAATGTATGATACAGGGGATGTAGTGGATTCTAGACTTACTATTAGTTATAAGTGTGATAAAGACATGTATACACATGGTTCAAGCTGAGATATTCTTCTATTATTATTAATCATGGGGGAAATGACTCATGGAATGGATCTTATCACAATATAATTGGAATCAGAGGATAAGAATGACAAACCAGTGAGGAAGTGGATGTGGTGTAACTTTAATATATATATATATATATTCTTTTTTATTATGTTACCTATTTCTATGTGTTGTTGGATGATTGGGCCTTATAAAGGATAGGATATATTTTACCTGATTTAGTTAATAAGTTCATTACATTTTTTATTCACTGGGATTTAGTATTATTCTTTTAGAATTTTCATAATAGGTTTCAGGGAAGGTCGTACCAAGTACACATGTATGCTCCCCCATGTATATATAAAATTTTTGTAGGTATTAAAGAGATAGTTGGTGATCTAATTTGGAATTAATAACCATTATATTTTTTCATGATATATTAGAGCATCATGGTTGATTATTAAACTTTTTTTTGAGTATTTGTTTAGTTTTTTATATTTTTTATGACATTAAATTCCTATATTGGGGAAGATTATTTAATTAAACTTTACAGTTTATTGTTGGATATCATCTTATAAATTTCCCTAAAATTTATATATTGTGGTTAATGCCTCAAATTTGTATACATTTTATAACCTCATTGTAAGTTTTTAACACATGTAACATTGGAGGTTGGCTTTAGGGGGCATTACTTCTCTTCACTTCTAGAACAGGATGGGTACTGGGTAGTGGGTTTTGAAAGAGTGTTATTGGAGATGTTGGTTTGGAGATATGATATATTTTGAAGATAAAAAATGGTGATTATTACATGGGCTCATAGGTAAAAAATACCACATATAAATAGCATGTAATGTAAGAAAGGGATTCCATATATAAAATTTAATTTTTGGGCCCCCAATGATCTGATGTAAGGAACATAAGTTTATTGAATTTTATAAGACTGAAGATACTTATGGGGTAGATACCTAGGTAAGGATCATGAATCATGATTTTATACTCCTAATATTGAATTGGTTAGACAATGGTAATTATTATGAATCTTGATTAATTAATATTAAATATAATATAAATTGGGTTTAGGAGTTCCTAATAGTTTAATATTTTATAGGTATGCATCCAGGACAAAATACTTATCATGTTATTGTATAATATATTTAGAAATATGTTCTAGAATACTGAAATAGAGTTTAAGTAGTCACCAATGATGCTTGGATAAAAATTATTTGAGACTTTTTTTTCTAGGTCCTATAGAAGTATGAAGGTTAAATTTAAGATCAAGAGACCAAGGATTGGTCTGCGGAGCTTGAGATTACTTTCATTTAGACCCATGATTTTATTTTTCACTGGGTTTCATTTGTTATTATAATTCTATATGGGGTAGCTCTATAGTGGTGGTTATTATTCCATGAGGATCACGAGTAGTCAATTGTTTCATGGGATAATTTTTTAGATTATTTCTATGTTGTGATTCTTTCATCGACCATAAAAGAGACTTGTTTCTAGGATATTCTTACTCACCTCTAGGTATGTTTCGATGTCTAAGAGTTTAATATCCATTATAACAACCTCTTACATTAGTAATATAAACTTATATCATATAATAAGGACAGGGAGAGACATTTTTATGAGTATTTTCATCCAAATATCCAATTCCATGTCCCCTTGATCATGTTGTTAAAAAAATTAAGGTGTTTTAAAAGGAAAAGAATATTGAGAGGGTGATTTCTAGGATTAGATAAACAAAGTATGGAATTTTCTAAAATTCCCATTAGTGTCAATATTTGTGTCGAATTTTAAATTTTTTTGTTTAATGGAAGATTTAGATAGAAAATATTTTGTTCCAACTGAATTAATTCCATTTCATTGGGACTGGTAGTTCACAAACACCCACCAATGGATTGGGTAGGCTTTGGTTTTATTATAAATGTAATGTTCATAAAAATATTGAGAGTTTGAAATTCTTTAGAAGTCAATATAGAGTCATAGGCCCTCTTTAAGCTCATCCATTTAAATAGTCTCCTCTAAGGTAGTAATAATAGGGTTCTCTATGTTTTAATCAGTACAGAGGGGATGGGGTAAGAAGAGGAAAATCTTGTGACACCCCTCATCCTCATGGATAGTGAGCATATAATTTTCATGGGTTTGGAATCCATCAGGGTTATAGTATTACAAATTAACCCACTGAGGTCCGACTCGTGACTACCCTAATTCTACCACAAATAGGCTAGGGGATAGTGACCATCGCTGAGTAGGAATATCCCACAAATGGGATGCATTATCCTAAGATACCTGTACACATGAACACATCTTCAACCCCACACAATGATAAAATGTAAAAAAACTAAAACAATTCATATGTACATATAAGATCCCACGGTATTGTATGATAGTAAAGTAATGAAAACAAAAAAAGGGTCCAAATATAAGCCCAACCAAAAACTACAAAGAGTACAACCTACTCAAAGGGTGAATACTAAAGTAAAATTACATCTCCTAGTAAAAAACGCGGTCTAAAAAACTCCAACTATGCTCCAACCTCTCTCTGTCCTACTAGGAATCTGTTAAAAGGGTCATCATTTTCATAATACATGACAAGTATGGGAAAATCCAATGTAGGGGTGAGTATAATAATACATAGTAAGACACATTAAAAACACTAAACACGAATTACTAAGTATATCCAGTCCAATAAAATATACAATAATCAATTTATAAAAAAAACCTAGATATACTCAGGAAATACACTATGCCACTAGGTGGTCATAACCAGCTTCCAGTCACATGATTCTGTTTGAAGCAATGCTCATTCTGGGAGATTCTAGTCCACAATCCATGCTATATTTGGAGTCACTCAGTGAAAAGGTCTAGTTCATTTGGCCCCACCCAATAAATCCCACTAATCTAAAAATATTCAGATACTCAAATAGGGGGTTACACCCAGAACTAATGGGGGGAACTATAAACCCAATCTTGATCAAACCGCTATGTAGGGTATCGTATGTCAATGATACCACAATCCCAATCAATACATCCTATTGTATGGTTGATTAATGTACTACTCAGGGAGTTCACACTTATTCCACAAACCTTGTCTAGGGGGAAAGGATGATAGATGATATCACTCTAGTATCACAGAGGGAAACAATAACTCTATCCAAAAATAAACCTCTAGAGGGATCAAAATCCTTTGTTGTGGATTTAATATTGCACTCTACCCTCAAGGGAAAGGTATAAGGGAACAAAATCCACCAATAATGGTCTAAAATAAGGAAATTAATAGATAAAAACTCTTTAAGGGGGTACATGATGTGTACCAATGGTACACGACGTATACCATGGGTACACAGCATGTATAGCTATCATTAAGTTTGCATGTGTGGGAAATACTTACATGAAATATAAGTCTCCATATACATTGTTTTTAGAAAAGGTAAAAAATGAAGAGACACGTGGTACCATGATTGTGTCACCAGTTCATGTCTATGTATGGTGTTTGTGTTTGTGTATTGACTCGTATACACAAGGTCGTGTATGTGTCCAAGTGCATGGCATGTCACCTAGTCATGTAATTTTTCACATGTCTATGTACTTTCAAAAGTTCACATTGAGCTTCATGGAAGGCTTCACATGTCATGTGAATGAGACACATGGCATGTGATATTTAACTTCATCTAGAACCCTAGAACCATAGCCAGGGGGCCACATGGGCTGTAAAACTGGATTACACACCGTGAAACCCAAGATCTTCCAGAACCCATGGGCTCTATGCTATGTTGCCTACATACACCATTTTCGCCGTCATCATCATTGTATATTGTAAATATGGGGTTTTCATGACTTTTTATCACTTCCAGAAGAAATTTGGGCCCTCTAACTACTTGGAAAACCATCCTTTGAGTGATCTTTCACTAAGACTCAAAAACAAAAATAATGGAACCTTCATTCCAATATGATCCTCCTACAATCATCCACCACCGTCATCGCACCTCGATGACACCACCGATCATGAATGTCACCCATGATATTGATCTGTTGGACTGAAGAACAATCATACAATGAAAAAATTAGGGGTATTCATCGAAGCATAGGCCAAAAGTAAATTCTTGTGATGAATATATGAAGAACAGGGGTAGAAAACCATAAACCGTAAGATATTAGGGGAAAACCTTGAAAGTTTTTCATTTTAACTTGATATATTGTCCTAGAAGAAGATGAAAAAATATGAGAAATCAAAAAAAAATCCAACAATTTGAATCTATTGATGATACATGTTTCAATTCTATTCATGGAATTGATTCTTGTTCATTCGGGATTAAAAAAATGGATAGAAATCATAAAGAAAGATGCCGCACCTAATGTTTGGATTTATCTTGGATGAAGAATGTTTGTGTTTCCATCATTGATGAGATCTATGAACTTCATTGGCATAATGATCTGTGATCTGATCTCAATCTATCATTTTTTATAGAGAAATATCTCCAACGGTTATCTGAATATCTAGGGTTTGAGAGGAAAACCCTAAAAAAATATCATAACTATACATTTAAATGATAAAATATTCACTACGTCAAAAATAAATAAAATTAATTAATTATTTCATTCATTTCATTCATTTACACCAATGAATATTTTTTCACAAACAACCCGTGGTGATAAAGGTTATGTAGCACTTAGGGTAAAATTTTTGTTTTGAACTCAATGATTCCCTTGGATTTCTAATCAGGGACCTCATTCGGGAGTTATTCCATTTTTTAGGAAAACTGCATTTGTATACTATTTAATTTATTTTAAACATTTATTCTGAGTACACAGGGCATTTGAATCGCATGTTGTCTCAATAACTGGCCTAAAAATAAGCCATAAAAATATCTAAAAATATTACAAAGAAAAACTAAGTCATTATATTCTCCCCACCTTGGGGATTTTCTTCCCAACAAGAGAAAACCAACTCAAAATGGTGAGGATACTGGGCTCACATCTGGGTCTCCCACTCCTAGGTTCTCTCTTGAATATTTTAGTGCTACCACCAAACATGCACAACGGGAATCGATCACCCATAAAGGATCCTCTTCTATCAATACTTGATCTCTACTAAGTATTATGAAAAGGTAGCTCTATCCTCGATATCCAGCTCATCCTAGTGGATAACTTGTGATGGTTCATTCACATAACTCCTCAACCGCAACACGTGGAAGACATTGTGTACCCAGTCCAACTACGATGGTAAAGCTAAGAAGTATTCCACCTCACTAACTCTGTGAATTATCTGGAAGGCAATGATGAATCTAATAGGTAACTTGACAAAACAGAAAAATCTCACTAAGGTGAGACCATAGTGAACACATTATCTCCCTCCTAGAACTTTGGATATCTTTATCATCGACCTTCATAAGACATATGATGTATTTGTACATAACTCATCTTCTACTTGATGATCTTCACCTTCTCTATAGTATCTCACACCAACCCTAGGCCCATGAGTACTTATTCACCTAGATCATTTTAACAAAGTGGTGACCTGTAGGGTCACCCATAAAAATCCTTGAATGTTGTCAAACCAATGGTGGAATGGTATCTTTTTTTGTAAAAAACTCCACCAATGGTAGGTGACCCACCCAATTACGGCAAAAGTACAACATGAAATCCCGCAACATGTCCTCTAAGACCTGAATGGTCTGCTCTATCTGGCCTTCAGTCTAGGGGTAAAATTTTATTATCAAATACAGATGTGTCTCAAAAACCTCCTGAAAACCCCTCCATAACTGAGATGTGAAGCAAGAATCATGGTCTGATATGATCATCAAGGGAACCCCATGTAGTTGGATTATCTCTAACACGTAGAGGCACCTCAATCTTTCTACTAAACTCTACTCTCAAATTTTTCGGAAGTGGTAAAACATGGTGAGTCTTTCTATGATAACCCAAATGGAATCATGTCCCCTGGAAATACATGGTAATCATATCACAAATTCCAGGGATACCCCATCCCACTTCTACTCTGACACCTCAAGGGGTTAGGTTAAATCTGGTGGAACCTGGTGCTCTGTCTTCAACTTCTGACAAGTGAGTCATTGAGAGACAAACTCTATAGATTCCTTATTTAATCCTAGCCACCAAAATAAACATTATAGGTTGTGATACATCTTTTCCATTCCTAGATTAACTACAAAATAGGATTTATGAAACTCACACAACGCCTAATTTTTTAACTTCAAACTTACCTTCATATGTCCTTTAAAAAGGATAGCATGCTCCACACAATCAGAATATCCATCAAGGGAATGTAAAGTGGATATTTGAGTATCTAAGGTCTCATAGTCAGTATCTACTCACTGAGAATCCTTACCACATTTTAAAAGCATTAGGGTAGAAACCATAAACTAAATATGTGGAGAACTATCCTTGTCCACAAAAGAAAATTGTAATGTAGATAACTACTCTAACGCCTCGACCCACAACTAAGAACAAGATCTCATACTAAGATCATCATCCACTATTTTCCCCTTCCCAGGAGTATATACAATCTAAAATTCATAGTCCTAGAGGAACTCTATCCATCCCCTCTATGTCAAGTTAATATCCTTCTACGAGAAGATATACTTGAGACTCTTTTGGTCAGAGTAAACAATAAACAGCTCGCCCGTCAAGTAGTATCGCCACATCTTTAATGAAAAAATTAACACAACTAACATAAGATTGTGGGTTATGTAGTTCCACTAATGTGGTATCAACTGGCATGAACCATAAGAAATAATAACTTTCCACCAGATTATAGCAGAACAAGTCTGGTCCCTAATGCATTGTAGAACACTATGTTCTCAACAACCTCCTCTGGAAATCTCAATATGGGAGCACTCTCCAACCTATGAATCATCTTTTAAAATAATTTTTGTCACCTTTCCATCCACATAAAAAGATTCCCCTTCTTATTTGAAGTTTTTAATGGTGATTCCACTCTGGATAATTTGGGTAAAAACCTATGATAGTGAACTATCAACCCAAGGAAACTTTGCACCTCAGTTACACTCTTGGGTGGCTCACAAGAAATCACTACCTCAACCTTTCTCAGGTCCACTACTAATTCATCCTCAAATATTCTATGTCCCATAAAGTGGGCCTTTAAAATACATAACTAACACTTTGAGTTCTTCATATAAATTTGGTTCTCTCAAAGTGGGTCCAGGACCATCCACAAGTTTCTGGCGTTCTCCTCCTCAAACTCGGAATACCCTAGGATGTTTTTGTTAAAGACTACCATGAACCAGTCTAATACTGGTTCAAAGATCTAGTTTATGAGTCTCGTGAATACTATTGGGGAATTATTCACATCGAACGACATCACTAAGTACTCATAGTTTCCATAGAGACATCTGAATGTCGTCCCCGATATACCCTCATCCTGTACTCGCAGCTGGTGATAGCCTGATCAGAGTTCAATCTTCAAGAACCATTGTACCCATCTCAACTAATAAAATAGTTCAGCGATATTTAGTAGTGTATGCTTTTTCTTCATGATAACCTGATTCAAATGTTGATAATCCAAACAAAACCTCAAAATCTCTTCCGGCTTCTTGGCAAACAACACTGGGGATACCGAGAGAAAATGCTAGGTCAAACAAATCTTTCCTCTTGTAAGTTATCAAACTATACCCTCATCTCTAAAATCTTTATGGGATCAATATGATATGATGGTTTAGATATGATGCCATCCTAGGATATAATTGGATGCATAATTCTAGATCCTGATAGGGAGGTAAACCCAGTACGTCCTCAGTAAATAATTCCTAATACTCTGCCACCAATGTAGGAAACTGATATCCCAAATCATCCACTAATCCAAGAGTCATTCTATCCAACTGGTGAGTATTTTTCTACACTTTCCTATGCCTAAGCTCATCTTTCTCTTCCAAGGTCTCCTTTTTTCCCACAACGTAAAACCTCATTCCATCGCTACTGACACACTGCATCCTTCACCTAAAACATTCAATCTGGGCATGAATTGTGGATATCCAATCTATACCAAATATGACATCATAAGGCCTAATTTATTTAATGAGGAGATCTCATACAAAACTCTCACCCCCAAGAACCAGATCTCACTATCGGCACAAGTGCACAATTACAGAGTCACTGCATGTCGAAGTCTCCAACTACAATGATCGATCCAATAGTTTGATTGGGATATCTATGTCTCAAACCAGATAAGTGTGAAAAAATGAATGAATCACATATGTTACTATCAATACTATAGATAAATTATAAAATACATAGATTATACCACCTATCATCCATGGATCCTCGAGGTCATAGGTCTCTAGATCTTATAGCTGGCCTCATCCTAATCCACCATCTCCCTAAGCCTAGCACAGACCACCTGGGGGGGTGATAACATTTTGAACCTTCGAAGACATATTGATACCCTTTCATCCCCTCTTCCATGTCTACCACCCTATGAAGCACCCTAAACCTACCTATTTGTCTATCTAATTGGTCCCTATAATATATCACGATAAGCTATACGACGGTTCAGAAAATCCCAAGCCAGATGTCCCTAACCATTATAGGAGAAACACCACCTCTATATTGGATGATTTGAGATATCTTGAGATCCCTACACTACTATCCATGAGTCCTTGGATCTCCTCCTAAAGCATCTGATATGCTTGGATCCATGAGACTCTCATTAGTTACCTGCTTCCAAGGTCTCAACTAGTGGGTTCCCACTGCTATCTCCCACTGTTAGTTTCAGATCTTCCAGAAATATCTCCACCACCAAGGATAAATCAAGTACCCCATCATTGGTGGGAAGGAAAATGGATACCACTAAATCCCTAATGTCTTAGCGTATTCCCTTCTCAAAGGTATGAGCTTTGAAAAAATGGTCATGCACCATATTCAAGGAGTAATGTGAAATATCAGTAAAACCCACTGAGTACGTTTCTATGGTTATACTTCCCTACTAAAAATGCATAATCTTCTATATGAATATCTTTCAAAACATGGCTAGATAAAACTCCCCACTGAATAGACACTCAAAGTATTACCATGACAGAGTTGTCTCATTATGCGACTGAGTCACTAAGCCTCACTATATCCTAGAAAATCCTTTAATAAGACTCATCGTGAGAACCACCATCTGATCTGTGGGTGTCATCATGAGGTGGAAAATGAAAGTGAATTCCTCTAGCTAGTCCTCAACCACATGGGGGGTCTAACTCACCTTGAAACCTAGTAGGTCACTACCACTGAAACTCATGTAACTCAATAAACTTGTGTCCATCCTCAGTTAGTATTTCCAATGTTAACTGCTTCTTAATGGGTGGTGGTATAGTTGGTAAACCACCTGGAGGTGCTATCTCCTATGCATGACCCTATACTAATGCCTCATCACTAGGTGGATCATCCTCATGATCATATAGTATAATCCTTACTGGATGTATGTATGGAGGCATCCTTAAATAAAACAAGATATACCACGGTCAAAAGAGTGTATCTGGTGAGATGACTCAAGAAGTACATGGAAAACACAATCATTACTATATGATGCATGTACCATAAAATTTCCATGAAACAAATATTTACATGTACAAAGTCGAAGGAAATGTGATTAGAGTCCTGGTGTATGGATATGTCAGTCCCTACACCAACATTGGAGTCCCTGACCTGAAAGACGAACTCGAAACACATACCACCATTTCCCCAAACCAATCTCACTGACACTGGTCCTAAAGTATAATCAACTTCTCTAATACCACTCTATCATGACCCAACCCATCGAGGTCTTACAAATCTTTCCTCTAATAGAACAGGGGATGGAAACCAATGCTGAGTTGCCATATCACACAAATGAGACACACACACATCTCAAAGCCCACACAATGTTGAAATGTAAAACAACTAAAAAATGAATGCATACATATAAAATCCCACAACAAAGTATGATAGTAAAGTACTTAAAATAGAAAAAAGGGTTAAATACAAGCCAAACCAAAAACTTTAAAGAGTCCAACCTACTCTAAGGGAAAGTACTAAATTCAAATGTATGATCCCGATAAACACCTTATTCTAACAAACTCCATTTATGCTCTACCCACTCCCTGTCCTCCCAGGACTTCGTCAAAAGGGTCATCATCTACATAATACATGATATGTGCGAGGAAAACCCATAAATGGGTGAGTATAAAAATACCTAGTAGAACACCCCAAAAACACTAAACAAGAATCACCGATTATATTCATCTCAATAAAATATATAACAATCAATGAATAACAAAAACTCTTAGATATACTCAGGAAAGACACCATGCCACTAGGTGGTCATAAACAAATACCATCCATAGGATTATACTCAAATCAATGATCATTATAAGAGAGTCCACTCCATGATTCATGGTATCATTGGAGACACTCTACAAAGTGTTCTAGGTTATTGTTCCCTGACCATGAAAGATCACTAGTCTAAGAAGACACTGATACTCAGATATAGGGTCATGAACAAAACTATTGGGGTTACCACGAACTCAATATGGATCAACCCGCTACATAGGGGATCATATATCAATGATTCCAAAAATCCTACTGATGTTGAATTCTATATAGAGGATCAATGAACTTCTTAGGGAGTTCATTATAATTCCACAAACCCCACCAAGGAGACAAGGTTGATAGGGGATTGCACTCTAGTCTCATAGAGGGACAACATTAATATATCTAAAACTCAGCCTTTAGAGGGGATCAAAGTAATGTGATGTGGATGTAAATTCGTCTTGTACCCTTTGGTGAAAGGACCATGGGAACACACTCAACTTATACTAGTTAAAATAAGGAAATGAAGAGCTAAAAACACTCTTTAAGGGAGTATGTGGCATGTACCAAGGGTAAACGGTGTGTCCAACTATACCCAAGTCTTCCTGCATGGAAAATATTTACACATCATGTAAGTATCCATATATATGGGGTGTATAATAAGTGCATGGCATGTACAGACACATGGTACCCTACTCATGTCACTTAACTATGTCTATGTATGGTGGTCGTGCCCGTGTATCGGTCTGTGTACACCTGGTTGTATTTGTATCCAAGTACACAACATGCCACCTAGATGTGTACTTTTTCCCATGTCCATGTACTTTCCAAAGTACACACAAAGCCTCATAGAAGGGGTCACATGGCATGTGACTGAGTCACATGGCATGAAATATTTAACTTCAACCAGAACCCTAGTGTCTTAGATATAAAAACCCGGTTTTTCACTTAGGTATAGATCCTTTAAATTTTGTTATAATTATTTATTTTAGATCTAATATGGATTACTAATGAGTTATTGGAGGTCTAAGGGGTGTATGGTTCTTTTTTGGATCCTATAACCCATATATTTTGGGAAACTAGCCCAATCGTAGAGTTAGAGAAAACTGTGTGGGTAGGGCGTATGGTTAGATCTAACCATGCGAATGGTCGCATTTTTTGGTAGAGCCATCTCACATGGTTGGCGCATTTTTTATCTAACTATTCAGCCTAACCATGCTAGTTCCACTCTTCCCCAGGTACTCGTGCTTGCTTTGTGCATGATTTGGGAAACCTTGAAAACAAATTGTGCATAGGCTAAATTCTATTTAATTTTATCTTTTTTCCCCTAAATGGTCTAATTAAGCCTCATCCTTCCTCTTAATATGATTTCTAGTGGGATTATCCACCATTTCTATAATTTTGGATATTTTTGAAGTACTAAGGTAGGGATCAAGAGATCTCCATCGTACAGGATCCAATTGATCTTTTGTTCATCGCATTGGATAAGCAACAGTAAGTACTCGATTCTTTTTTATCTGTTCAACTTCTCTCTTTCTCTTGACCTAGTTATCGAGGTATGAGTGTTTTTCATATTTTTCTTAGATCTACTACAATCCGATCCAAATCAGGAATGATACCAGAGGAGGAGAGTCGTACAACCCTAAGGTGGGTGGTCTATAACTCATCCCTCAATTTTGTTGATTTTGGAATTGTTGTGTGGGGCCCAATAATTTCATCGAGTGATGTTTATTGAATTTATATTTCATAATTATATTCATTAAAACCGTATGGGTATACTCTTTCCAAATATGTGATTAATCTGTGGTGGTTAATTCCATGACTCCATCCATCCCATGTAGGATGTTATTCCATAATTGGGTTTTTTATTATTTGATATGTTTGAGCTGTCATTCGGGTGTGACTTGGATTGAAACTTCAAAGGGTAATCTTTTCTATATTAAATGGATTGATTTATATTGTGAATTTCATAATGTAAACTACCATGTATTATCACTACTTGACCCACATAAGGTAAGTTCTTCAATTCAAAATTAAATGTGAAATGGAAATTGGTAAATATACTAAGTATATGAATTGACTGGATTAAATGTAAATAAATAATTGGTTTCAAGTCTTTATAACCCATTACCACATCAATAGAATGTAAATTAATGGACCTTAATTATTGAATATTCCATAAATGGATTTAATAAAAGTTTCATGCTACTTGGAATATTCACAGTAATGAAAGGAAAGGCTTGAACCAATTGAAATTATAAATGACTTCATTATTAAATAGGAGTGTCCTGACTCGAGATCACCTTGGATTATTATCGAGGAATTCCAAGAGCACTCAGGAATCCCATTATAATTCAATGATGTGACTTTCTTAGGTTGAGACCCACCTATATCTTGATCCTCGTATATTCTTGGATGCCCAATATGACATTGTAGGGTTCCTCACATAGTATTAAAGGATGTCATTGATACACTCCTTGGATACAGCATTGAAAAATAGGTGTCATGGTTAAATTCCATAGGGCCCAGTCACTTCTTATCCCCATTTTACCTTGGATTATCACCTTGGATTCGGTAGTCATCTTATTGTGGAATGCCTTGGACTATGCTCATTATATTACACTCTTACCCTTATCTAGACTCAATTACTATTTAGTTAGCAACCCCTGAGGTCTACGTTTCCTTGGTGAATACCATGGAACCACTTATTATTAAATATTAATTATGGTTACCTTATTACTACTTGTAACATTCACCATTCATAATGTATTACTTATTTATAAAATGGTAAAATCAAATTATTACTTGGTTATATGTTCATAAACCAGCCAAGGGATGAAGGAGGTACTTGGGTATTTAGTTATATTGTACTGGTTTAATTTATATATTCATCCTTACACACTATTACATTTCCATTACACTAGAATACTGTTATGGACACCATTGGTGGTGGCCCATTGAGATTTATCTCACACCATCTCCGGGCATCTTTTGGTACTCAGGGTAGATTACGTGAATGTAGGTGTTGATAAAGGGAAGCATACGGCTTTGAGCACTTGATTTATTACTTTTTAGGATGGATCATGATATCATATGATCAAGATGGATCTTGGGATTCTTTGGATAATTATTTTATTTATGTTATACTTTTGTGGAACATGTTGTGTTTTCTATCTGGTATCCATGTTTTCACGTTTTCTAGTGACATGACATATCATCATCAGTTAATATAGTTGATACATTTATTATTATCCTTGTTTATTTATTTACTTATGTTTCTTCCACTATTTACCTCTATTTATATCTATTTGTTATGCTATACTCTGGTAATGAGGGAATAGTCTTCCCACAGACACACCCTAGGCCCCCACTGCTAGTCAGCAGCCTTTGGAATTTGGGGATGTCTGCTTGATTCCATGTGGGCCACCTGGATCAGGACACCCATTAAGTGGCATCCGGGTTCGGGACATCATGAAGTGGTATCATAGGAATTTTAATTTCTTGCTTTACTAATTGGAGATAATAGATTGGAAATTAGGAATTCTTGGGACATGGTCATAAGTCGTGCTTGGGAGTCATGAAATCAGGTTCAGGGTAAAATCCAAGTTACCCAAAATATAATTGTTGTTATATTTTTCCTATTATAGTTGATATTATTTCACCATTGGGTGAATAAAATTCTATTTGGTGTTGTTGATTATTACTCTATTTTAGATTTTATTTTATCCTTGTCCCGATGAGATGAGGTCAAGGAGCATTGTTACATGCATCATTATAGGCACCTATAATTCACATGAAATTCTTATTTCCATGCCATATAAGTGCATATCACTCCTTTACATTGCTTAATATGCCTATGATTATTGAGTGATATTGTGATAGTTATCTTATGCTTGTATTAATCTTGGTTGTGATTGAGTGATTTCATGTCTCAATTCATGAGGTGTATGGTCCCTTATGGGTTGGGATGATTAATTTACCAAGTCAATCCATTATGATATAAATAAATGGGATTCATTTTCATTAATAAGGTGTATGGTAACTAATTCAATGGGAATGACTATCCATTATAAAGTGAAACCTAACTTATAATATGAATTGGTTTCACATCCTTATCTCACCTAGTCATGTTTATGAAAGGTAATAGAGTGAACCTGGTAATTAAATTTAAAATGAAATGAAACTTATACTTGAGATCTTATTGATACCTGGCCATTTAAGTGGGTAGTTGGGGTATTATGACTTGGGTAGGGAGTTTTCTTATGTTCGTCTTCTGCTAGTGAAGCTATGTTTCTACTTAAATATTGTTTTGAGGAGTTTTATTAGCATTTGTAGACCAATAATACCATGATGTCCTCGTATCATATGCCAGGAAGGTGGTGAAAATCATGCTCCAGACATAGCGGGCTCTGATCCACCAGTCTTACCTCCAAGAGTGCCACTCAAGGCACCACCTACTATACCTGACCTGGGAACAGATTCCCAATTTTTTGATAGTTTCATATGTCTCACACAGTCCATGCATGGTAATCCATGAGTTTCACCTATAATGGTTGATCTAACTCATGAGTTCTAGCAACAATATCCTTATACTTTCTCATGGGATGGTAGTGCACTGGCTACTGAGTCATTTCTATAATCCAACCTATCTATCTTTGAGCATTTAGAGATGCCTCCAGAGTGGAGGGTAAATCTTACCACATATATGCTTCAAAATTCGGCCAAGTGTTGGTGGGATTTGATTTCCCAGGATAGTCGTTAAGAGGGAACATTATGGGTTGATTTCCAAAATGCCTTTTATGATCAATTCTTTCCTTAGACACTAATAGATGATGGATCTAGAGAATTAATGCATCGTGAGTAGGGTTCTATTTCATTTATGGAATATTCAGCGTGTTTCATGTAGTTACATCACTTTGCACCACTTCTAGCTAGTGATGATCTTTTGCATGATAGATGTTTTGATGATGGGGTCTAGTATGCCATCTTTATGAAGGTGAATTTCATTCACCTTCCTAATTTTTATATAATAGTCAATCAGTCTCTTATCACTAAGCATAACCTGAGGTATGGTAATAATACTAGGCATATAGGACCACTTCCATGTTAGGACAATAGTTGTTCTGATGGTAGGAAATGTTCCCTAGAGGTTTCTCGTCAGGGTAGTGACAACCATAGTTTTTGTTTTGATAGCTTCATACTGTGTCATCAGTTTTCATGATGGGTGCACCTGAATCCTAATTGTGATAGATACCCAATTGAGTGTTGGGATATTGGCCATATAGGGTATATTCATAATTTCTGCAGGACCTTTCCACCAACCTTGAGTGGAAAACCATCCGCACCAGCTCTACCTTCAGGAGCGGGTTATTTTGCACTACCTCGAGTGGGGAGTTATAGTAACACTGGTAGGACTGGATGAGGAGGAGGTCATGGACATGGTAGCCAAACCCCTGATCACCAGTAGCACCAATAGAGTAGTTCTGATCGTGTTAGTCCAGCTGTTACACAGGGCTATAGATCAAATCAGTTTCATGCACTACAGCTGATACCTGAGGATCCGGTTGTGGGACCATCTACAGTATGAGGTAATATTCTAGTGGAATCAACTAGAGTATCTTCTTTATTTGATATAGGTGTTTTTAACTTTTTTATCTATGTATCAATCATGTAAAGTCTCTAACTAGAGATACAATATTACTACAGTGTAATGACCCTATATACACTGTTAGGGGTATGAACAGAGGGAATACACCAATGTAGGGACTTTCCCATTGAAGTAGGTAGTTACCCTTTATTATAGAACCAATTCATTCTCAATATGATAGGCTTAAATTTCATTCTTAGGATAGATTGGTTGGTTCAATATCAATCTTATGTAGACTACTATCACCGTAGGGTATTTTTTACACCACTAGAGGGAAGCATTTATCTACATAAGGGTGAGTGGGATGTCCAGGATACGATAGCATGACCAATGCCTCATGGGCTAGGGGGAGTGACTGTATAGATTTAAAAAATCTTCATGGAGGATCAGGGTTTAAGTCAAGATGATTTCCCTCCAATAGTGGATTGTTTTAGGTATGTCTTTCCTAATGATTTTTCTGGCTTACCTCCTGAGAGAGAGGTAGATATTATAATTGATCTTGTTCCAAGAGAATCTCCAGTATTCATTACTCCATGAAAGATGAAACCTATAGATAATTAGGATATCAAGTGATAGTTAGAGGATTTAGAGGCCAAAGTCTTTATATGGCCCAGTACATCCTCTTGGGGTTCGCCTATGATTTTCTCTAAGAAGTAAGATGGAACCTTACATAAATACCTATATTACAGAAGTTTAAACTATCTTATGGTCAAGAACCGATATCCACTGCCTTGAATATATGATCTCATCGACCAGCTCTATGGAGAAAGAGTCTTATCTAAGATTGACCTGGTATCAGGTTATCATTAGGTATGAGTTAGGCTGTCAAACATACAACATATAGCTTTTCATATAAGGTATGGTTTGTAATGAGTACCTTGTTATTACATTTAGTCTTACGAACACTCCTATAATTTTTATGGATTTGATGAATATGGTTTTCTATACCTATATCAACTCTTTTGTCGTAGTCTTTGTGGATGACATCTTGGTGTATTCTGATACTCGTAATGAACATGCTAAACACCTTGAGATCATTCTGAGTGAACTGAGATAGAATCATCTTTATGAAAATATTTCTGAGTGCTGCTTCTAGATTGAAAAAGTTTACTTCTTGGGTTATATCATATCAGAATTAGAATTATATGTTGACCCATAAAAGTTTAGTGTTGTAGTTTCTTCGGAGCATCCCAAAAACATGTTTGATATATAGAGTTTCTTGGGGCTGGATGGATATTATAGGCATTTCATATAGTACTTCTCATGTCTTTCTTCACCTCTTATTATCCTTACCAAGAAGGGTTTTAAGTTCATGTGGTCAGAAGCATGTGATAAATCCTTTTAGGAGCTAAAAGGGAGACTTGTCTAGACACATATTCTAATTCTTCTAGAGCTAAGAAGAGGTTATACTATCCTCTATGATGCATCATGAATCTGCCTAGGAGCAGTGCTAATATAGGAGGATAGATTCATTTCATATGGATCTTGTTAGTTTAAGCCTCATGAGAGAAACTAACCGATGCATGACCTTGAGCTAGTAGTAGTTGTCTATGTCTTACATTTCTAGAGACATTATCTATTGGGTGAGTGCTTTGTGGTGTACACATACCACAAGAGTCTCAAATATAAATTTACTCAATATTACTTGAATCAAATAGTGGAGGTGGATTGAATATCTACAATACTTTGATTTTGAGCTTTCATATACACCTAGTAAGGGAAATGTGGTTGCAGATGCAATGAGTAGGAAAACTTAGGCACATACAGTAAGGGAAGCCAGTGATGAATGGAAATTGATGGCTCTATTCTCTGAGCTACATATTGTGTTTCATGACAATAATGAGTAGTCTTAACTCTCATATTTTATAGTTACCTATTCCCTCCTTGAGACTATGAAGGGAAGACAATTTCCAGATCCTGAAGGTTTGGTTCTCTCTGAGAGTATATCATAAGATAACCCACCTCTAGATAGTTCTGTAGATAGAGACGAAATCCTATGTATTCATGGATGTGTTTGGGTACCTAAAAATATGAGAGAGGATTTGGGGAAATATTACCATGCCTCTTAGTGGTCAGTTCATTCAGGTATCTCGAAGATGTATCGAGACATGTGATGCCAATATTGGTGGCCTGGGATGAAACATTAGATAGTAGGATTTATCACTAGATGTTCCACTTGTCAACAGGTGAACGCGAAGCACGAGAGACCTACAGTCTTGCTACATCTGCTTCCAGTCCTGGAATAGAAATGGGAATATGTTGCTATGGAATTTGTAGTCAATATGCCTAGGTCTCCTGGATGTAATGACACTTTATGAGTTTTCATTGACAGACTGATGAAATTATCCCACTTCATTCCTATCCGGGAGACTTTCTCAGTTGATGAGATGGGAATATTGTATGTTTTTGAGATCATACAACTACATCGGGTCCCTCATACTATCATTTAAGATAGGTATGCTCATTGGTTCTGGTAGGTATTGTAGAAGGCTGTGGGAATATAGGTGATTCTAAGCATATCTTTTCACCTTTAGACCGATGGAAAATCAGAATAAAAAATAAAGGTTATAGAGGATATGCACAGAGCATTTTTCCTTGATTTCAGCAGTTCTAGATAGAAGCATTTCCTATTAATTAGTTCTCCTATAATAATAGATTTCAGGAAAAAATTCATATGAATCCTTTTGAGGCCTTGTATGGTAGGTCGTTCCATTCACCCATATGCTGGCCAAAGGAAAGATAGAAATCCCTAATAGGTCCTCATATCATTCAGAAGACTTCTAATCTGGTTCATCTGATTAGAAATCATATAACTACCACTCAGTCTAGACCGAAATCGTATGTCGATCACCATCAATGGCCTCTAGAGTTCGAGGTCTTGGATTGTTTTTTCCTTCGAGTATTTCCCAAGATAGGGCATAGACGGTTACAAAAGTAAGGGAACCTATCAACTCATTATGTAGGTCTATTTTAGATCCTAGAGATACAATTCCATGCATGACATCTTCCATGTTTCATAAACTACTACAAAAACAGGCAAGGGAAGCGCCACCTTATATCAGCTCAAAGCAAAAACCGCTGATAAAGAAACCCTTTATCAACGCTAAAATTTTAGCGCTGATAAAGGGAATCTTTATCAGCGCTTTTCTAGCGCTGATAGGGGGACTCTTTATTAGCACTAGAAAAGCACTGATAAAGAACCCTGATATCAGTGCTAAAATTTTAGTGCTAATAAAGAATCCCTTTATCAGTGCTAAAATGTTAGTGCTGATATAGGAAGGATTTATCAGCGCTTTTTTAGCACTGATAAAGAGGACCATTATCAGCACTTTGTTAGAACTAATAAAACTTTAGTCCATTTTTTTATAAAGTCGGTCACACAGTGCCCTCGTTTCATCGCGACCTAAAGCTCTCGTGGTACTAGAACCCTGCGACTCCCCTCCGCTGCCCGCTGAGCTTCACGTTGCCAGACCTCCACCGCCCTAGAGCTTCTTGTTGCTGGACCTCCGGCACCCGCTGAGCTTCATGTTGTCGTACCTTTTCCATCCTAGATCTTAGATATTCCGAACCTATGTCGCCCACTGATCTTCGCACTATCGGTCCTCCGCCGCCCTCGAGCTTCGTGTGCCGGACCTCCGCCGCCCTTCGAGCTTCGCTTTGCACAGTCTGAAAAATCTATGAACCCCCTTGTAGTGGTTTATCATAGGATTAATGGTTTATTTTGATTTTGTGATTTTACTATTGATGATTGTGATGAACACTTTGCTTTATGTTTGGTAGTTGGTACATGGGAGACCTTAGATTTGTGAGTAATCAAATGGGTTCTACTCTATTTAGCTTTGAGGTGATCACTTGAGTCTATTTTTGATGTCTCCAAGAGGCCTCGTTTAAATTGATTGTCTGGTCACATAACCAGGTGGTGTTCCGTGAGTGAGTCAATTTTCATTAGAACCTATAGGTCAGATACCATCCTATGTTTCCCCAATTAAAATTAGTTACTTTCCCAAAATTATTTTAATGGATGATTTTGTGATTATGAGATACTCCCATTGATTACCTTTATTATTTACTTTTTCTACAGTTTAGTTTTTATCTAACCTTGATTATTTATTTTTATTTTTATCATTACTCTATTATTCTAAGATTTTCTATTAGTATAGTTTTTTTTACTGGGAATAAAAATGTGGAATCTTTGGGGAATGTTTGACATGGGTTGATTTTCTTTAAAAGGGATTTCTTAATATGTGTATTTTTGTTTTTATAAAAGTAGATTAAGTTAGGAAAATAGAATTCCTTGTGAATTTTTTCATTTATAAAAAATGAAATATATATTTTTAAAAATGGTTGACCACAATGTTTTGTTTTTTTAATAGATTGAATGCAATTTTTTAATAGATGGAGTGCATCCGTGAGTGATAGAAAAAATTATGTTCATTGATAGAAGTGTTGAGGTTGTTCAATGAGTGAGCTGATCCAATGATATATAATTTTTCAGCCTCTTGATATCCCATGATATTAAATGGGAATAAATCCTTATTTAGTTCTTCAACATGGTGCGGTAAGTGATCAACATCAGAAAGAGGGAGCCCTCTCGGTTGAAGGATAAATTCATTTCAAAGTTTTATATCATACAATAGGGACATGAACCATGTTTTTTAACTTTATGCAATGAGAACATTGGACACACATTTTAATATCTTGTGATTAGGATTATGATAATGTATTTTAAGGTTGGATATATTTTACCAAAATGTCACACGGTTTCATATCATGAAACTAGAACATATAGTGAGGGTGAGGTGAATTTTTCATTCATAGAGTCCCTACACCATGTGAAATATGGTTAGAGGATGAAAAAGGTTTAACTTCATGGTTCATGGACCAAATGGGGTGTGTCTCGGAATTTTTGGCATGTCATGCAAGAATAGCGACCTGATGTGAGAAGGGGCTTATGGAAGATCAACACCACACGAAACAACATATAACTTGGATGTTGGATTTTTAGTTCAAATCTATATATCTCAGACTAAAGGTATGGTTTATTCATGTAAAATATCTCTTGATAAACCTAGTATTGGTGGAAAGATTGATATGCTCATCATCAATGGAGATCAATGAGTTTACACTATCAGAGTGAATTTTATGAAAAATTTAAGGTCCTTCACTCTTGGATTCCAGTTTCACTGGATTCCTCCTAGGTATCATCGATTCCATTAGATCCAAAACCATGTCACCATAAAGTAAGGAATTAAGGATAACCTTTTTATTTAAGGAAAACACCACCCAGTTATGATGCATTTCTAGGTCATCCAATGCTTGAACCTTATTTTCTTCGAGGGGTTCCCCCCTTCTTTCCTTAATGCTATCTAAGTGACTTTGTCTGGTAGTGCACTTGTATGGCATGATGCCCAGAACACCAAGCTTTCTAGACTTGCCACCCCTACCTCCATCTCTATCCTTCTCCCTCACCGAGGTTACTGACTGCATCTCTATAGTGGCCAGGCCCCTTCCTAGCAGTGTTTGTTCTGTCTCTCTTGGCTCTGAGCCTGTCATCCAGCTCCAAATACTTAATGATCCAGAGATAACTACCTCACCATCCCCCAAGTTTGATTACCCATCCTTCCCTGGCCCCTTTGGATCCTCATCTCCCACTCATATGAAGCTTACCAACCAGAAGGGATTATGAACATGTTCAAAATCAAGGGACCTCAATGAGAGATCATCCCCCACTTCAATAAGGCTACTAGCTCTATATCCAATGCCAGAGCCCTATCCTACCCATCATTATTATCTTCATATGTAATTCTCATGGTCTTAGTGCCCATGTTAAATTGGTCTTCCTCACTACAGAAATCAAAAAGCATAATGTCATTGTTATTGTTGTCAAATAACACAAAAAACCATATAATAATCATAGATTTCTCCTAGAAGATTAAGTTTCATGGATTTCTACACTTTGACCCCTCCAACAGACACAACTGGGTATTTTGGCACAATAAATATGTTGTTGAGACTGTTCAAGATTGAAATCAATTCATCACTACCAAGGTGTCCAACGGTGACACCTCCTTCCTTATGACTTTTGTTTTTGGAAGCAATGACCCTCTTCAAAGGGAATCTCTATGGAGTTAACAAAATACCTTCGATCATGGAACCATCCATTGTTTTTTGTGGGTGACTTTAATGTCATTTACAATCCAAATGAAAGGAAAGGTAGAAGCACATTCTATAGGAAGGCCATCTTGGAGTTTGTTCAGTTCATGGTTGGGAAGGGCCTCATTGATCTCAGTTTCTCAGGTGACAGTTTCACCTGGTGCAACAACTGCAGGGGCCATCACCGCTTGTGGAGTCTATTGGATAGGTGTCTAGCCAACATGAAAGACACTAACCTATTCTCAAATACCATGTTTTTCCATCTTTCTTGAGGTATTTTAATTCACTCCCCCCTCTTGGTTTCCATTTCTTCTTGGCATGATCATCAGGAACGGTTTCACTTCCACCAGCAGTGGGTTAACATCCTAGGGTACCAGGACATGGTTTGTGAAATATAGAATGAACCCTTGTAGGAGTATCAGGCCACATTCAACTTAAGTGACCTGACCTCGAACCCCAATAGGTGTGTGTTCGCCCCTTCCTCCTCAGGAACCTTCACCACCTGGGACTACTATCGCATATGGGCTCCTTCAGAGTATTCTGATAGATGGAATGATACCTTGGGTTTATTGGATTATTAACACCAGTTTGAGATTTATGTGTGACTATATACTTATTATATTTTCTTATTATTTCTTACACACCACCACTTGAGTCAAGTAACCTAATTGAAATCCATATTGGTACTTTGGTTCTGATGTGGATATTGTTTTTTATGTGTTTGTGACATGTGTATGTGTGGATATATGGGTATTTAGGCATGATGATATTGAATGTAGGGAAAAGACCTAGGAGTGGTAGATGTATCATTCTTGATTATTCTTTTATTTGGTCTGGGGTGATTTGAGGAAACTATAATGAATCTAAAGTAATTATATTTAATGAAGATGAATAAATACTAATGGTTAGGCTCTATTAATCTCTATTTTTATAAGGAATTGGTTATCTTATACTATATTTGGAAGTCTTGTTTTGTGTACTTGAACCATAAATACTAATATTTGAGATTCAAATAGGTTGAATATGAATAAATATTGGATGGATGTTAATCGTTTGACAATAGAGTATGAGAATGGAGTGAAAGAGTTCATCAAGTTTGCAAAGGAACGCGCAAAGGATTCTTCTCAAATCCTTTGTCCATGTTTACGTTTTTTTTATTCTAGACTACTTACTCCTTAGGAGTTGGAAGAACATTTGATATGTCACCGAATAGATCAGAGTTATAAATGTTGGAATAAACACGGAGAAAAAGAAAATGTAGTTACTGGCTGGGATAAAACTACGTTTTATGGATCATTAGATATGAATACAAATACGGATAATGAAGAAGACCGTATAGAGGATGTGATTACAGATTTCAATGATGATAAAGATCATATTGAGGAAATGACAAAGACAATTAAAGATTAACTCCATGATTGCCCAAAATTGTTTTAAAAATTAAAGAGTTGTGCAAAGACACCATTGTATGCTGGTTGCACTAAGTATACAACATTGTCAGTTGTACTGAAGTTTTATAAATTGAAAGCAGGCAACGGATGGAGTGATATCAGTTTTACGGAACTACTTTCTCTCTTGAATGACATTCTCCCAGAAGATAATGAGCTCTCAAGCCAGACATGTGAAGCTAGAATAATTCTACGCTCGATGGGTATGATTTCTGAAAGAATACATGCCTTCTTGAAAGACTGTATATTGTTTCTCAAGGAGAAAAAATCACTTACAGAATGCCCAAAGTGTGGTGCTTCTCGATACAAGAAAGATAAATCCAATCCTATGAAAGTTGTATGGTACTTTCCAATAATTCCAAGGTTTAGGCGTCTATATGGAAGTGAAGAAACTGTAATACAATTGTCATGGAATATATATAAAAGAAATAAAGATTGGAAATTACGTCATCCGGCTGAATCTCCTCAATGGAAGAAAATTGATCATGAGTATCCTGAATTTGGAAAAGAGCCGAGAAACCTTCATCTTACGTTATCTATAGATGGATTGAATCCTTTTGGTTTTCAAACCAGCACTCATAGTACATGGCCTGTTATGTTGGTAAATTATAACTTGCCACCCTGGTTATGCATGAAGTGGAAATTCATCATGTTTTCTATGCTTATATCAGGACCAAAACAACCAGGTAACGATACTGATGTTTATCTGGCTCCTTTGATCGAGGATTGTAAGTTATTGTGGGATTCAGGTTTTATGTTGTATAATGCTTATAAAAGTGAATACTTCACATTGAGAGCGATGTTGTATGGGACAATAAATGATTTCCCTGCTTTTGGAAATTTTTCTGGCTATAGAATTAAAGTAACTTAAGGGTGTCACATGTTTGAAGAAGATACAGAATCAATTAGGTTGAAACATTCATCAAAATCTGTGTTTCTAGGACATCATATATTTCTACCTCGTCGGCATAAGTACCGATCTTGGACGACATCATTCAATGGATGTTCAGAACAATATGCAGCACCGTCTCCACTAACAGGTGATCAGCTATTTGAGAAAGTAAAATATCTGAACACTATTTTTGGTAAACCATTTTCGAAAAACCTTACGAAAATCGGTTGGAAAAAGAGATCAGTTTTTTTTTTGAATTACCATATTGGAATTGTTTGTACGTCAGACATTTTCTTGATGTGATGCATGTGGAAAAAAATATATGTGACGGTGTTATCAGAACGTTGCTAAATTCCCCTGGAAAAACAAAATATATAATTAAGGCAAGGTTGGACATGGTTGACATGGGAATACGAGAAGAGTTGGCTCCCGTGAAGGGTGAAAATCGAATGTTTCTTCCTCCAGCTACTTATACTCTTTCTAGAGAATAGAGATATCAATTTTGAAACTTCTTCAATGATGTAAAGGTTCCAGATGGGTATTCATCAAATATCAAAAACATTGTTTCAATGAATGATTTGAAGTTAAAAGGTTTGAAATCACATGATTTCCATGTTTTGATGCAAGATCTAATTCCTATAGCTTTACGTTGCATTTTTTCCAAGAATGTTCGTCATACGTTAACTAAACTTTGTTTCTTTTTCAAAGATATATGTAGCAAAGTTTTAGACCCAGAAAAATTGCTAGTTATGGAAAAAGAAATTGTCATCATATTATGTGAATTATAAATATTATTCCCGCCAACATTTTTTGATATGATGGTTCATTTGATGATTCACTTGGTGAGAGAGGTTCGACTTTGTGGTCCTGTGCACTATAGATGGATGTATCTTGTTGAATGGTATATAAATATTTTGAAAGGGTATGTCAAAAATCGAAGTCAGCCAGAGGGTTGTATAGTAGAGTGATATATTGTTGAGGAAGCCATTGAATTTTGTACCAAATACTTATCTAATGTGGAAAGCATTGGTATCCTGAAATCTCATCACACTAGACGCATTGAGGGTGAGGTAATTTTTGGAAGAAAAGTTGTGACAATCAGTATTACAGATCGAGAGTAGGCCCATATTCATGTTTTGCATAACAATTGGGAGGTTTCTTCATATATTGAAACTCACAAAGAAATTCTTAGGCAGTTGAATCCATCAAGGGATAAAAAATTGTTATCAAATACACATAATCACCAGTTTATAGGATGGTTTCAGGACCATATTTTTAAGCAGTTAGATGAAAATACAAATTCAATTTTAGAACGACTTCAGTGGCTAGACGCTGGACCAAGTGTGTATGTATTATCTTACAGTGGTTATGTAATTAATGGTTATACATTCTATACAGATGAACATGATGAAGATAGTACCATGAAAAATAGTGGAGTTACAGTAGTGGCTGAATCGATGCATGTTTCTGGTAGTAAGGACAGAAATCTAATTTATGCAAATATGTAATACTTTGGAATTATCAAACTAATATGGGAGTTGGATTATACGACATTCCAATTGCCTATTTTTCAATGAAAATGGGTTGATAACAATAGTTGTGTTAAAATAGATGAATGGAGATTTGTGAAAGTTGATTTTAGTAAAGAAGGGTACAAAGACGAACAGTTTATAATGGCATCACAAGTGGTACAATTTTTTTATGTTCCAGATCCTTCAAACCGAAAGTGGTCGATTGTTCTATTATCGTCCAAAACTACGGAAGGTTTCGATGAAAATTCAGTTGAGGGCGATCCTTTCAGTGGTACGTCACAATCATTTCGGAGTGGTCCCAATGTAGATGATGTTTTGTATGTTAGAGGAGACCATAATAAAGGGATTTGGATAATTTATAGAGGTTTCAAATCCCTTAATCCTTTGAAAAAAAGAAAGAGAGTTCAATAAATAGGTTATATTTTGTTTGTAATATAGATCTTGTTATCTCATGTTATTATCTTATCATTACTGAATTTATGTAATATAAATTAACTGTTCAACCAATTTTGCAGATAATGACTTCTGCACATTCTGGTGCTCCTAAACTTGAGGCTGAACAAGTCTCTCAAGCTACTGCTACTGCGGCTGTTGCTGCTCCTGCAGCTGCTGCTGCTCCTGCAGCTCCTGCTGCTCCTGCAGCTCCTGCTGCTCCTGCTACGGCTCCTGTTTCTCTTGCTGATCCTCCTACTGCAGCTCCTGTTGCTCCTGTTTTGGCTACTGCTGCTCCTGCTCCTACTGCTTCGGCTCCTGCTGCTCCTAGTATTGAGGTCCAACAACCATCATCACATGTCGTTGATACCATTTCAGATGAACATATAGATGATGTTGATATCGATGAAATGGTTGGGAATTAAGGACCGATGTCGCAGAAAACACAGGTGAGTTGTAGTTTGACGGTGTTAGCCAAAGTTCTTAAGGTAAAAAAGCAAAGGCATCAAATTTTAAGTCAGATAGAATGCACGAGGCCAACATGTGAATCTCAACAAGGATATGTTTAGCAGCTACATTAAAGTTGTCACTCAGAAACACGTGCTGATTGACATAGATTCATGGCACCATGTTGTGTCCGGGCTGAAGGCTGTGATCTGGTAAGAAATTACGGTAACATTATGAATTTATTTATTTAATTAATATAAAATAAAATAATGAAACAATGTCTTACTCTTATCAATCTCTTATAGAGTACATTTATAGTAGATGATTCACACAAGGATTATGTACTAAGGCTTACAGAAAGGATTCATCGAGGTTTTCACACTATTTTAACAATATTTCACCTAAAAGATTCCAAAGGTAAAATAAACCCGCACCCACCCATTGTCTACGCTCACCTGATATCCCAAGAAGCATGGGATGCATTTATTGGCTGTCGTGGGGATGAGAAGTTTCAGGTACATTGTGGGTGATAATATATTGTTTGAGGATACATGTATTCATCACTTTGATTATCAATATTTCATTTATGAAACAGAAACTTTGTACTAAAAATAAGGAACATGAATCAAAACCAACATACCCCCATCGTAAAGCAAGGATGGGGTACGCTTTATTAGAAAAGAAAATGGTACATATTTTAAATTTATAGTAATATTGTTAGGTGCCAATAAAAAACATCATAATTATATTTCTATGTTTATATGTAGATTTATGAGTCTAAAACCAAATACACTTCCATCCCACGTCATGTGATATGGAAGGAGGCACGTGTGAATAAGGAAGGGAAGTTAGTAGATGAAAACACACAAAAAAGTGTGGGAAATTTCTGTAAGTATGACATGATGATAAAAAGATTTGTTTTAAATTGCTATTATATAAAAATAATTAGTTATTTTCCTATATCCAACAGTCACAGGAATCAGCTACTCCTATAGCGGATACAGACCTATTTTCGATGGATTTGAAGCAGCTAGAAAAATACGGTCGTGTCAGAGGTGCGGGGTTTGGGGTGACACCCAGAGTATATTTTGAGAAGAAGAAAAAAATGGATGATATAGAAGAAGAATTGGAACAAATGAGCGAAAAAATAGCAACCCTTGAAGAATGATTTCAATGGTAGGGAGAGTTGATAGCAACTTTTATGGGTGGGAAGCAAAGGGAAGACACAACTCAGGAACAACCAGTGAGTGAACATACCGCCCCACCCCCCACCAGCTTTGATGTGAGCCATTCCCCTCAAAGAACTATCTTAGCCGTGATAATCAATATTCTAATAATTGTTCCCATGAAATATGAATCAGAAAAACACTGATAATTTTTCTTTACTGATCTTCTACAGGGTGATAATGATTGTGATTTATATCTGTCAACACCCACATATCACCATGTAGCAAGGGCTAAAGTGTTCAATATCCCAGATGCCATGCTGCATAATAGACCACTTCTAAAAGATCATCTAAAAGTGATGATTACTGTAGCTCATGAGCCAAATGCAGAGCTACCTATTCCACTTGAAGACGATGATATTCATACGGTCAAAAAGGCTATTGGGACATTCATTGCATGGTCGTCACAACTTGTAAGAGTACATGCAAACAAAGAGGTATTTATTTCCTTTTTTTCAAGCTAAACCTTTAACAATTAATGAAAAAAGGGTCTGAACCAATTATTATTGTTATAGACAGAGAAAGGGAAGGGGGTGACAAACGTCAGCTCAAAACCATCTAAAGGATCGACCAACTGATCCCAAAGGAGCTACTAAAAGCACAATAACACCACCTGTGATCTATCTACATTTACTAGCATTGAAGACTCATGTGGATACGAAGATAAAATATGGTAATAGTCATATAGTGGTTTTCGAAGAGAATATATATGGAGAGGAAAGTCAAGATTTTGTTGCTGCTGAAAATGTAAATGAGATCCTTGAAAACGGTTGGCTAGGCGTCACAGTTGTAAATGTATATATGAGGTATGTTTCTATGAATTGATTTTCTAAAATCTGATCTAATGTGTAAATTATGACTAACTGCATTTTATATTGTTGATAGAAACATTTATGAAAAACATTTGAAGGAATTTTCCCATGATCCAAGATTTGGACTCGTTACTCCTCATACCACATCAACACACCAAACAACATTAGAGCCATCAAAAAGGGATTCAATAGTGAATGGCTTGCTGAAATCATTTGAAAGCAATATTATAGATGATAGACTCTTCCTAATACCAACCATGTAGGGGTAAAACTCTACGATTAAATCATATCAATTATATTTTCACTTCTTTCATTACTTATTCCTTTTTGTGTTTTTAGGATACAGTGGTTGATAATTGCGGTGAACTTGGATACTCCAAATATTTATTTTCTGGATTAAAAGCAAGGATATCCATCAAACTGACCACACATTATGGAGTTTGTGAATCTGTAAGACACTACATCTTACGTTTTAGGTTTAAACATCAAGTAATATAATTTATATTATCTTTTACTGAGGATTATGTTATGATAGGGAGGTGTATCATTATCTTCTAAAAAATGAATGAGGATAGGGGATAAGAATAAGGAGGCAAGCAAGTAATACGTCTGGACAAATAGCAGGGTATATATAATAAAATTTCACTATCCAAATACATCTCAATACAAGTTACTTATTCTCTTAATGATCAATTTTTTTGCAGTGTCCAAAACAAACAAAAGATAATGATTGCGGTTATTATGTTTGTAAATTTATGAAGGAGATCATTTTTCATCAACAAACTAGCATCCCTAAAGAGGTATTTTTAAAAACAACTACTAGTTCGTTTAATTTATTTATTAATTCTTTATTTTTATATTTTGTAGTACTACTCTGACTACTGAAAAGCCTCATACTCACAAGACAATATAGATGTGTTCAGAAACGAGTGGACCTCATACCTGATGACAGATTGTACACAAATAATATGAAGATCTAACTTGGGGACATGTACAATTGGTGGTCATTTTTTAGAGGGGTTTAGGGGATCAAAAGATGAAACACTATTGTATGTAAATGTTTGTAGGAATATTTTAATTGTTATTAAATAAAAAATCCTTTCTCAAATGAGTCAATTTCCCATTTTAACATATGATATGCACTAAAAACATGCAAGAATTATTAACCACTCAAAGGGTCTCTCTTTTGTTTAAAATGGACAAATTTTTAAGTGAAAACAACAACTGACCAACGGAAATCCGACCAAACGCATTCGAATTGTGTTGATCCTTTAAGAGAATGATTCATGGGTGCGTTGGGGACATGTAAGATTCAACCCCTCCTCAATCTGAGGCATGGTGTGGCCGGTACCACTCAAAGGGTCTCTCTTTTGTTTAAAATGGACAGATTTTTAAGTGAAAACAACAACTGACCTACGGAAATCTAACCAAACGCATTCGGATTGTTTTGATATTTTATAAGAACGGTCCACGGGTCATTTTTGATGTTTACGAGTCATCCACTCCTCAATAAGAGGCACGGTGTGGCCGGTACCACTCAAAGGGTCTCTCTTTTGTTTAAAAGGGACACAATTTTAAGTGAAAACAACAACTAACCTATGGAAATCCGACCAAACACATTAGGATTGCCTTTATATTTTATAAGAATGATACTAGAGTCCTTGGTGATGTGTAAGAGTCAACCATGCCTCAATATGAGGCACGGTGTGGCCGGTATCACTCAAAGGGTCTCTATTTTGTTTAAAATAGACACAATTTTAAGTGAAAACAACAACTGACCTACGGAAATACAACCAAACACATTCGGATTGTGTTTATCCTTTAATATAATGATCCAAGAGTGATTTGGGGATGTTTATGAGTCAACCCTGCCTCAATATGAGGCACGGTGTGGCCGGTACCACTCAAAGGGTCTCTCTTTTGTTTAAAATGGACAGATTTTTAAGTGAAAACAACAACTGACCTACGGAAATCTGACCAAATGCATTTGGATTGTGTTTATCATTTAGGAGAATGATCCAAGGGTCCTATTTGACATGTAAGATTCATACCCGCCTCAATACGAGGCACAGTGTGTCCGGTACCACTCAAAGGGTCTCTCTTTTGTTTAAAATGGACACAATTTTAAGTGAAAACAACAACTAACCTATGGAAATCCAACCAAACCCATTAATATTGTGTTTATCCTTTAGTATAATGATACAAGGGTCCTTGGTGATGTGTACAAGTCAACCTAATCTCAATCCGTGGCATGGTGTGGCCAATAGCACTCAAAGGGTCTCTATTTTGTTTAAAATGGACACAATTTTAAGTGAAAACTACAAATAACCTACGGAAATCCGACCAAACGCATTCGGATTGTTTTGATCCTTTAATAGAACGATCCATGGGTGTGTTGGGGACGTTTATGAGTCAACCCTGCCTCAATCCGATGCACAGTGTGGACGGTACCACTCAAAGGGTCTCTCTTTTGTTTAAAATGGATAGATTTTTAAGTGAAAACAACAACTGACCTACGGAAATCCAACTAAACACATTTGGATTGTGTTGATATTTTATAATAACGATACACAGGTCCTATTTTACATTTAATAGTCATCCCCACCTCAATCCGAGGAACGGTGTAGCCGGTAGTACTTAAAGGGTCTCTCTTTTGTTTAAAAGGGACACAATTTTAAGTGAAAACAACAACTGACCATCGTAAATCCAACCAAACGCATTCGAATTGCCTTGATCTTTTATAATAATGATTAAAGGTTACTTGGTGATGTTTAAAAGTCAACCATGTCTCAATACAAGGCATGGTGTGGTCGATATCACTCAAAGGGTCTCTCTTTTGTTTAAAATGGACACAATTTTAAGTGAAAACAACAATTGACTTACGAAAATCCAACCATACACATTCGGATTGTGTTTATCCTTTAGGAGAACGATCCATGGGTCCTTTTTGACTTGTAAGATTCATCCCCGCCTCAATCTGAGGCACAGTGTGGCCGCTATCACTCAAAGGGTCTCTCTTTTGTTTAAAATAGACATAATTTTAATTGAAACCAACAACTAACCTATGAAAATCCAACCAAACGCATTCGGATTGTCTTGATATTTTATCTTAACGATACATGGGTCCTTTTTGACATGTAAAAGTCAACCCCGCCTCAATAAAAGGCACGGTGTGGCCGATACCACTCAAAGGGTATCTCTTTTGTTTAAAATGGACACAATTTTAAGTGAAAACAACAACTGACCTATGGAAATCCGACCAAAAACATTAGGGTTGAATTTATCCTTTAGGAGAATGATCCATGGGTTATTTGTGATGTTTACGAGTCATACCCCCTAAATTTGAGCCACGGTGTGGCCGGTATCACTCAAAGGGTCTCTCTTTTGTTTAAAATGGACACAATTTTAAGTGAAAACAACAACTGACCTATGGAAATCCAACTAAACGCATTGGGATTGTCTTGATCTTTTATAAGAACAATCCATGGGTACTTTTTGACATGTATGAGTCAACCCTGCCTCAATCCGAGGCATGGTTTGGCTGGTACCCCTCAAAGGGTCTCTCTTTTGTTTAAAATGGACACAATTTTAAGTGAAAACAACAACTGACCTATGGAAATCTGACCAAACACATTCGGATTGTATTGATCCTTTAGGAAAATTATCCACGGGTTCTTTGTGAAGTGTAAGAGTCATCCCTGCCTCAATATAAGGCATGGTGTGGCCGGTATCACTCAAAGGGTCTCTCTTTGGTTTAAAATAGACACAATTTTAAGTGAAAACAACCTACGAAAATCTGACCAAATGCATTTGGATTGTGTTAATATTTTATAATATTGATTCATGGGTCCTTTGTGACATGTACAGGTCAACCCCACCATCCCCATGGACCTCTCCCCACCCCCCCCCCCCCCCGACACCCTGGACACCATCCCACCCCCTGGAAAGTCCCCCGGACACCCCCATCCCCCCGGACACCCCCTACCCCCTTGGACAGCCACCCCAAACCCTTGAACAGACCCCCAACCCCCTAAATTCTGAATTGAATTCTTTATGTACTTCATTAACTTATGAATTATGTGTTAATGGTGTACGGGTATACTTGGTCTAATTAGCTTATGATTTATGTGTTAATTTTGTATGGGTATACTTGATCTAATTATCTTATTAAGATACTGCATTTTTTTGCAAGTGTTTGGGTGTGCTGCTGCTGATTTTTTCATAGCAGCAGACAGGTAATTTATCAGTGCTTTTTTAGCACTAATAAATGGAGCTTTTATCAGTGCTAAAAAAGTGCTGATAAACTGCACCTTTATCAGCACTAAAGAAGCACTGATAAAGTATTGGTTTATTAGAATTAAAGGATCACTGATAAAACACGCATTTATCAGCGCTCTTTTAGCGCTGATAAAGGGTTGTTTTATCAGTGCTTTTTCAGTGCTGATAAAGTCCACCTTTATTAGCGTGTTTTTGGCACTGATAATGGTTTCCTCTATCAGTGATTTTTTAGCACTGATAAAGTACCCCTTTATCAGCGCTGATAAAGGGTACCCCCCTTTATCAGCATCGAGCTTTACAACACTTTTATAAGGCTGATAAAGCTTGTTTTGAGCACTGATAAAGACCATTTTTTTAGTAGTGATAGCATCTCCAGTATCATGCTGAACCATCTAATACCTTTTATCCTGGGGAAGTGGAGTTATATGTTGATCCTACTATTGAGGAGTATCTGGTACTCATCCTTGATTGGAGCACGAAGGCTCTCTGAGGCCGGTATGTCCCTCTTGTATGAGTTTTATGGAATCACGACCATGTGTAAGAAAAGACTTGGGAGTGGGAGGCCAACGTATGTTCCAATGGACAGAGTTTTTCTCAGATATTATTTCTCTACCCTTAGAAGATGAACTCAAGGATGAGTTCTTTTAAGGGGGGAAGACTGTAAGAACCCATTTTTACCTCAGGATTGGATCCTTTAAATTTCAGTCTAATTATTTATTTTAGACCTAATATGGATGCCTAATGTGTTATTAGAGGTCTCAGGGGTGTCTGGTGATTGTTCGGATCCCAGAACCCATATTTTTGGGGAAACTGGCCATGTCTCACGATTAGAGAAAACTGTGTGGGTAGGGTGCACGGTTAGATCTAACAGTGTGTATGGTCACATTTTTTGGGTAGAGCCATCTCTCACATTAGGTACAAGGCTTCCCTAACCATGAATACTAATTGTTCTAGTGCCCTTATTCCCCAGGTACCCATGCATGGTTTGTGCACAGTTTGGAAAAATGAGTGGACAAACCGTGCACAGGCTAAATTCTGCGTAATTTTACCTTTTTTCTTTTAATGATATAATTAGTCCTCCTCCTTCCTCCTAATCCAATTTCTAGCAATATTATCCCCCATTGCTCTCATTTTAGAGCTTTTTAAAGGCCTGAGGTAGGGATTAATAGATCTCCCTCATTCAGGATCTGATCGAGATTTCGTTCATCACGTTGGATGCATAATGGTAAGTACTCTAGTCCTTTTTATCCATTCTTCTTCTCCATTACTCTCAAAATATTTGTCGAGGTATGATCATTTTTCCTCTTTTATTTGATATACTATAATCTAAACCAAATCAAGGGTCGATACCGTAGGAGGAGATTCATACGACCCTATGGTGGGTGGTCTATAACTCATCCCTCAAGTTCTTTGATTTTGGAATTGTTCTATAGGGCCCACCGATTTCATCGGGTGTCATTTATTAGATTTAAATTCAATGATTATATTCATTAGAACCATATGGTTATGATCTTTCCAAATATGTGATTAATTTTTTGTGTTTACACCCATATCTCCATCCATCCTATGTAGTATGTTATTCTATAATTAGGTTTTTTAGTATTTGACATGTTTGAGTCATCGTTTGGGTGTGACTTGGGTTGACCCTTAGAAGGGTAATCTTTTCTATATTAAATGGATTGATTTATATTGTGAATTGCATAATGGAAAGTACCATGTATTCTCACCACTTTACCTGCCTAAGGTAAGTTCTTCAATTGATAATTAAATGTGAAATGGAAATTGGAAAGTATACTAAGTATATGACTTGACCGAATTAAATGTAAATTAATAATAGGTTTCATGTCCGTAGAACCCTTTACAACATCAATGGAAGGTAGCATAATGGACCTTAATTATTGAATATTCAATAAATGGATTTAATAAATTTTGTATGATACTTGTACAATTCACACTAATGAAATTCAAGGCCTGAACCAATTGAAATTATACAAGAATTCATTATTAAATAAGAGTGTTCTGACTTGATCTTGCTTTGGATTCTTATCGAGGAATGCCTTGAGAACTCAGGAACCCCATTCCGATTCAAGGATGTGGATTTCTTAGGTTGAGACACACCTAGATCCCAATACTTGTATATTATTAGATTCTTGGTATGACACCATATGATCCCTCATATAGTATTAAAGGATGTCGTGGATACACTCCTTGGATCTAGCTTTGATAAGTAGGTTTCATGGATAAATCCCATAGGGCCCAATCATTTCTTATCCCTGTTTTACCTTGGATGATCACCTTGGATTCGGTAGGAATATTATTACAGAATTCCTTGGACTATGCTCCTTGGATTATACTCTTACCCCAAGCTAGGCCCAGTAACTACTGAGTTAGGGACCCCAAAGGTCTAGGTTGCCTTGGTGAATACCATGGAACCACTCCTTATTAACTATTAATTATGGTTTCCTTGTTACATCTTGGAACCTTCACCATTGATAATGTGTGACTTGTTTATAAATTGGTAAAATCAAATAATGACTTAGTTATATGTTTATACACCAGCTGAGGTCTAAAGTAGGTACTTGGGTTTTTAGTTACATTTTACTGCTTTCCTTTATATATGTATTCCTGGACACTATAACATTTCTATTACATGGGCCGGATGTTATAGGCATCATTGGTGGTGTCCTGAAAAGATTTATCTCACACCCTCTCTGGGAACTGTTTGGTACCCGTGGTAGATTACATGAATGCAGGTGTTGATAAAGGGAAGAATACAACTTCAAACACTTGATTGTTTGCTATTTAGGATGGTGCTTGATAGAAGATGACCAAGTCGAATCTTGGGATGCTTGGGATAGTTATTTGATTTCTGTTATAATTTTTGGGAATGTGTTATCCATTTTTTCATGTATCCATGTTTTCTAGTTTTCTAGTGACATGAAATATCATCATCAATTAATCTAGTTGATACAATTATTGTTATCCTTTTTTATCTATTTCTTATATTTCTTCCATTATTTTATTTTATTTATATCTATCTATTGTGTTACACTCTAGTAATTAGGGTATAGTCTTCCCAAGGACACACCCTAGGACCTCACAGCTAGTCAGCAGCCTCTGGCATTCAGGGAGATATGCTTGAGGCCATGTGACCCACTAGGGTCAGGGAACCTATTAAGTGGCATCCGGGTCTGGTATGTCACAGTTTCTAGGGGCACACACGGCAAGTAACGTTGGATTACACGCCATGTAACCTGGTATTTTCTAGATCACATGGTCTCTCCTCCGCATCACCTGTGTATGTCATCATTACTGTCTTCTTCATCTAAGATCATATTTATTGGGTCATCCACACCTTTCTATCACTACCGGCCAAAATCCATTCCCTCGATCTTGTTGGAAAACTATCCTTCGAGTGATATGTCATCGAGCCTCAAAACTAAGAAGAATGGAACCCACAATTTGATATGATTCACCTCTGGTTATACACCATCATCATCACATTTTTATCGCACCACTAATCATGAAACACACCCTCATTATTAATCCTTTTCACTAAAGAATGTTCGTATAGTGACCAAATATCGGGTATTTGTCAAACCACAGGCCAAAAGGAAACACCCATGATGAACATGAAAAGAACGAAGGAAGAAAATCATAAACCATAAGATGTGAGGAAAAAACCTTGACCGTTTTTCATTTGGCCTTGATACGTTTTCATAGAATAAAACAAACATATAGGATAAATCAAAACAATTTTTAATTTATTCCATCAATTTAAATCTAACGATGATGCGTGTATCAATTATGTTCATAGAATTGATCTGCATTCATTCGGGGATATAAAAAAGGATATAAATCGCAAAGAAAAATCCTACCTAGATTTTTTATTGGTCATTGATGAATAATGGTTTCATTTCTATCATTTACGAGATCTAAAAAATCTGTTGGCATGACGATCCACGATCCGATCTCGATCTGTCATCATTCGCTGAGAAAGCTCTCCAACAGTTGTCTGAATCTCCAGTGTTTGAGTGGATAAGCCTGAATAAATCTCATAACTTTACATTTAAATAATAAAATAGGTTATACATCAAAATAAACAAAATAAATTAATTATTTCATTTATTTCATTCATTTATTCCTATGATGACTTTTTCACAAACGGACTGCGACAATAAAGGTTATGTAGCACCTAGGGTAAAACCTGTATTCTGAAATCAATAGTGCCCTCATATTTTTTATTCAGGCCCCCATTCAGAAGTTATTACACTTTTTAATGAAAACAACATGCACATTCTATTTAATATATTTAATATATTTCAAAAATTTATTCTAGGCACACTGGGCCTCATTATCGCACACCGTCTCAGTGCCCGGTCTCAAAAATTATCCATAAAAATATATAAAAAAATATTTTATGGAAAATCCATGTCATTAAAAGTATAGGTCATGGATATATACATATTCAAAATTAATTCATTAGAGTTTATTGTTCTAGGTGATCTAAAGATCATGAAATATATTATATGTTTATATTCTACATTTGTGTGTGTTTTGTTTAATTTGAGAGCTGCACACTCCTTTATTTCACCTACCCTAGTCTGTGATCTATAACATGAAGTGGAAATAATTATTATTCCCTTTTAATTGACTATTATAGTTATATTTTGAGCTACCTTGTGTGATGTATATAGAAATTGTGAGCTGATGCTAGAGAAAGATCACTCTTGGGGAGATTTCATATATTTGTGGATATAGCCACATGACAACATCATCAACATGGAATGTTTGTATTTGATGTAGGTTATTGTGAATTTAATTAATATTTTAGTTGTTATATTATGTTAATGGATAGAGGGACATGTTTTTTGGTGAGAGAGACACTCGGATGGGTCGAAGGCATGTTGAATTCCTATCAATCGTGATGGTCGAGCTAATGTTGAGTTAAGTGGAGGGTTATCAATGGGTGTTTCCCAAGGTTGATAAAGAGTGGCCTGATTTCTTTCTTGGTGAGTTTTTTATTCTACCCCATCTATAATATATCATATTTTGGATATATTTTTAGATGGGTGTCACTATGATATCAATGTATCTATATAGGATGGTTCCTTCTGAGTGTTGGTAGGTGTGGAATTAGATTGATGATCTTCTGCACTGAGGTTTTATTCACCCTAATGTATCACCTTATGGTTATTATATTCTATCTGAAAACAAATTGGATGGAAATATAAATTTATTTATGAATTATCATTGCTTTAATTGGGTGTTAGTGAAGAATTGTTATCATATTCTACATATTAATGATTTTGTTCAATCGGGTGAAGGGAGCTAGTTGGATCTTGAATATCAATTTATGGGAAATATTTCATTAGATGAAAGTAAAGGAAGTTAATATTTTTAAAGAAAATTTATATTTCATTATGTTCTTGATGAGTTTTTTGTAATGTCATTTGGTGTCATGAACTCTCCAGAAATTTTCATGGGACTGATGAATTCTATGTTTCATGAGTTTTTTGATTGATTATCAAAGTGTTTATTGATGATATACTTGTCTATTATATGTCCAATTTGGAGCATATAGATGTATCTAAAAGCTATTTTGGAAGTTCTTTTGAAATATAAACTATTTGGGAATCTATTTAAGTGTAAGTTTTGAGACTGTGAGGTTCATTTGTTTTTGAATGTTTGTATCAGTGTAGAGTAGTTATGGATCCTTAAAATATTTGTGTTATTTTTTATTGGGTATCCCCAATGAATATTATGAAGTTTCATAGTTTATTTTTTCTTGAGGATATTATAAAAAAATTTACCTAAATTCTCTCGTATTGTGACTTATATGATATCTTTGACCTGGAAGGATCATGATGTTTTGTAAACTAGCTAGTGTGAGGCTTCTTAAAATTAGTTAAAGAAGAAGATGGTTAGCTCTCTTGTTATTTGTTTTTTTAGGGGAAGATATTGTGTTTGAGGTTCATTTTTGATTCTTCGTGTCTTGTATTAGATTAAATTTTGATGAATTAGGGAGTAATTATCTTTTATGGGTATCAGCAGTTATGACCTTAGGAGTGTAACTATGCTTTCCATGAACTTGAGTTTGTATTAGTTTTGTTTTCTTTGATTTTATGGAAATATTACCTCATTGATGAACACTTTTTTTCTTCCTGAATCATAATATTTTGAGGTATAACTTCTCAAAAAAATATTTTAATTTTTATCAGTGGTGGTGGATATAATTAATGAAGTATTACGACATTTTGATTTCATATATACCATGAAAAATGGAATGTTAAGGCTAGTGATTTGAGAAGGAAGTATTTTGGAGATTATGTTCATTAATTTGATGATGATTTTATGGTGATAAAAGTCCTTCATGTGTTTCACCCAAATATGGGAGTCATTGATGGCAGGGGGTGTCTTTATAAGATGATAATGTAGTCATTTATCATGCATCGGGTAGAGGAATCTCAGCTAGAGGATTTTGAGGTGGAGGTATGGAAAGATCAAGTTGTTTGTGGTGATTCTATAGAGGGATAAACTTAGGATAATCTGCATTGATTATTTTTTTTAATGTAGTCTTGTCGATCCTTTAGTGATGAATGAAGTGGTTCCCTATGAGTTCTATAGTTATCCTTTAGATTTTTATATTAGTGTGGCTAAGATATGTAATTCATTGAGCGGTTAGATTTTTGTTCTAGGATAAAGGGTTCCATTAAATTGTTTTTGTATTATTGTATGGTTTTCCAAAAGGTGAAGGGTGAGTATCATGTTTCAGGTGGTTTTTTAGCTGCTTTATATTCTATAATGTAAGTAGGAGAACATATCGATGGAATTTATCACTAATTTTCCTTGATCTTAGGATGAATGTGATGACATATGGGTTATCATGGACCATTTCAAAAAATAATCTCACTTATCAGTGATTTATGTTTTTATCTTTGAGGATGTCTTGTTGAGACAGTATCCAGAAGAGGTGGTGAGGCTTTTTGGAGTTTTAAACATGATCATCTATGGTCATGATCACCATTTTTCATGTAGAGTGTAAAGAGGTCACTAGTGTGTTTTTTTCTTAGTTTTACCATATAATAACTTTTTATCTAAAAATGTATGCTTAGATAGAGTGGATTATCTAATCATTATAGGAAATGTTGTGCGGATGCATTCTAGATTTTTAAGATTCATGGGTGAGGCACTTACCCTTGGTGGATATCACTTATAATAAAAATTCCATTAGTATGGCTTCATTCGAAGCATTTTATATCCAAAATTTCTAATATCCATTGTATTAGACTAAGGTATAAGAGTTATATATTCCTAGACTAGAATTGGTTAAGATCATGATAGAGAATGTACAGGTAATCCATGAGTGAAGAATGGTAAATCGGGATCATTAGAAGTCATTTGATGATCATAATAGGAGACCTATAGAATTTTATGATGGAGCTAATTTGTTTCTTAATGTATATCCACATGCATAGTGAAAGTTTGGTCATTTGTTTAAGCTTTATCCTTGATCTATTGGAACTTTTGTGTTGTTTGTGTGTGTTGGTTATATTGTGTACCAGTTAGCACTACCCCCAAAGATGAGACAGATTCATGATATCCTTCATTTGTTGTAGCTTCACTGGTATCTTTATAATGATTCCCATATCATCAATTAGGGTGATATGAATATTTTGGATGGTGCAACATTTAAGGAGTGGCCTATTGAGATTTGGGACTATTAGAAGAAGGCATTTCATGGGAATGTTATTCCCTTGGTTCATGTATTATGGAATCATAGAGGCCTGGAGGAGTATACTTGGTAGTAAAAGTTATAAATTTATACTCATCATCCTAAGTTACTCGATGTTTGATTCTATTGAGATGATTTATATTAACCCTTGTTGATTTATAAGTTAATTTTTTATGTTGCATGTTTTTACTTTATTAATATAATGTGTTAATTATTCACTTTTTAGGTTTCTATTGGGGTTATTGTTTAGCCTCTTTTTCATTCCATCCTGGGTTTTAGTTTAAATTATTGAGGATAAAAATAGTTTTAGAGGTATCTGACATAACATTCCAGTTTTTTTAACCCTTACTTTGTTTTTCTGTTTTATTGGAGGTTTTAAGTGAGGTATGTAAAAGTGAATTGTGGTTTGAGAAGAGATTTCATCCATAAGAGGACGGTCACATTTTAGCATATCTATGGACCCTATAGAATGGAGTTTGAGATGAAGGTTTTGGTTGTTCTATTGATTTGGATACCCCTATAGTGTAGTTCTTGGAGAACTATTGTAGTGCCCAAGGTCGAGTTCTAGGTATCAATATTCATAAGTGGAGAAGCAACATGGGGTGTGGGATATTTCTTAGAGTCTTGGAGGTTGGGACCCTTGTATCTGCTAATTTTGAGATAGTTGTGAGATTGTGATTGGGTTGAACCATAGCCCTATCCTAAGGTTATAGGATCATATTTGACTGAGTTTTGTAAAGGGAGAAATATGAAGGTATTTTTAATATGAATTCTAGAGGTAAAATTTTACTAGGGTCTATATGGAATAACCTTTTTCCTTACACTATATTTTGGGTGAAAACCCTAACAATCATGGTGGGGATAGGGGTGTTGCACCATGGTTTTCTTTTTTCCTAACCTGTATAAATTAATAATTCACTTTAATTCCCTCTTTTTTCTCCCTTTCTCCTTGAACCCTAGGCAACTTGAGGACCCCTTTTAGAGAGATTTTATCCCCATTTCTATAAATTATCCCCTAGCCTCTAGAGATTGAATATTGGTGATCCAATGTGAGTTTCCTCTTATCCATTAGTTATTCTGTCTCTTATCATCCATTTCCATGATATGGTAGTTTTCTTCCTTTAATTTTAATGGTGATTATTTTTGTGATTGATGGATAATTCATGGTGGGATTTTGTCCTAAAACATTGAGTTATTTGTGAGATAGGTTATTAGAAATTTTTTATTGTTATTCTATTCTTTCTTAGAGGATGTGAAATGTTCTTATTGATTTAAGGGACTCAAGGCCTTTCTTATGTTATATATAGGTGTGGTTGAAAGTGCGGCTGATTGTCGCCTATCGACCGTTCAAGGTTCCGGTGCTCTGGTAATGTGTATAGCAGCACTCGGGTCGAATCCTCGGCGATGGTACTTCGTAATAGTCGATTGTTTTTAGTTGATTGTATTCTGATTGGGGGGGTTGTTTGCAGAGATTATGAAATAATTTATGGATGATGTTTGATTTAACAAATTTATGAAGATTGGGGTGAGTTCATCATTAGGTTAGTTAAGCTTGTGATATCCTCGAGCTTTGCTTTATATTTCATTTAAATTAACACCCATGTCACAAGATGATGTTGATTAGAATTCTTAAGTGTTAAGGCTTTAAACCAAGACTTAACTTAACTTAAGGTTATAATCTCAATCAGATCTTATTTATGGTTGTGTATTTATGGTTCCAACAATCCATGGAAACCACATGTTAAACAAAACAAGTCATTAATCCATGACATGTTAAGTCCAACATACACAATGTTAATTCAAAGAATATTCATCGAGCAGAAGCTCTCAATCACTTAACATACCTAAATTAAAACTCACCCCAATGAGAGATTTACTCATCCATTTGGGTGATTAATAATCTGGTTATAATGATTATGATTATAAATTAATAAGAGAAGGAAAATAAAGGGATAAGAAAAGAGTGGTACGTCGACACACACACACGAACAATGATGATAATTAAAAACGAACTTTCGATTGAATGAGGAAGCTAATGAAGGGAAGGGGATTGAACTGAATTTAAACTATTTTAAGAACATTAATATTAAAATATAGAAGGTGGAAGAGAATAAGATATATTTAATAAGTAACTTGCATTAAAACAGAATTACAAAGAAAGAGAATTACAAGATTACAAAAACAAAGAACACGAAAGTAAGTGAAAACAAAGAGAGGATGAAAGGTCTCTCAAGTGAAAACTTGAGTATGGCAGGTCCTCCAAAGTCTTTTTCAAGGCTTTGGTCGTGCAAATATGATATCCTCTCTTCTGAAATGCCAACCCCTCTCAAATAGATAAGGGGAGAGTATTTATAGCCCAAGGAGTGGACTGTTTGCATTCCCAATCTGTCCCTCCACTTGCATCGCCAATTTTGCAATACAGACAGCCGAATCTCCGAATATCTACTTCTTCAAAGTTTTAGATAATAAAGTTGTCAGACTACTGTCAAAATATGGAGGCATTTGGACAAGTGGATCCAAAGTTATGGCGATTTTATTAAACAAAGGTAAACTGTCCATTTCTATCCATGCTTTTTCAATGTCCAAACTGTGAATGGATTTTTTAACAGTAAGATGCCTTCAAATCCGAATGAATTATTCAACAAAGTCGGCCGCCTATATCTCCTCTTTCACACTGCAAAATTTAAGCTCTCTTGGATGCTTACATCAGGAGATATGTCATGCATACTATACTGATTTTAATTCTCGGCCAGAATGGTGGGCTGGACTTCAAAGATTTATTTGGGCCCCTTGTACTTGTATTTGGGCCTTGAAATTTTTATCCAAGATGACATGTAGTTTTCCCTGAATTATGGTGGAGAGTTAATGTTTTTGGAATTCTGGATGGAGCCCAGTAAATCAATCTTCAAGGCTGGTCCAGTTTGTTCATAGATTCTTTGGTCTTGTTTGTGAGGACCATATGACCCTTCAAATAGCAGAATTGGATCATGGTTCCTTCTAATGAAATGTTTTATATTGAAAGGAGAATCCTAAAAAATAAGAACCACACAATTTGGATCAGTATATTGATAGTTATAATTAAAACATTAAACTGACCCAATTGGACTACTTCTAAAAATGCTCAAATATTATACTTAATATTAAAACATTAATATTTCACACAAATTATGCACATTTCATATAAAATAAGTAAAGGGGGAATATAATAAGTCATGAAAATATTAATAACATCAACTCCCCCACACTTATATTTGCGCGTGTCCTCATGTGCAACAAATATAAAAACATGACAAAATCATTTTCACTCACCAACAAATATTAAAATTTTGTTTTCTCCAATCAGGGGAGGTTTAGACTATTTCACTCATCCATATTGAATTCCATCACAAATTTGGTTCACAATAATGCATCAGAAACAATTCATTTTTTCATGTTCAAGGTTTGAATTAGAAAATGTAGGCACTCAAAACTTACTCCTCTCAAGATGATAAAAATGTATTTTAGGAGGTTCACTCATTCACCAACAAAAAGTGAAAATCAAGAGTTTGTAAGAGCTCTCAGCTTCCATTCCCAAATCTAATATGTACAAGAATCAAGAGGTATTTTAAGGGGTTTTTCAGTGGCTATGGGACGGTAGGTATATAATGTCCAAAGGAAAAGAGGGGTTAAAAACACCAACATGGAAAAATCAATGCACATTTGTTTTTTGAAATTTGATTTGAAAGGAAATAGAAACACATATTTACAAGGGCATGAATGTGTGATGAATGAAAAGTGAGGGAGATAGAAAATGGAATAGGGTGAGATGATGGAATATGTACAACATGGAAGACTTACAATAATGACACAATACAAGATTATTCAAGTGTTCTTTTTTTTCTCTTTTTGCTCTTTTTTTTCGAAAGTTGTGCTTGAAAAAAGTCTCACAGTCATATCCCAACCCATGCTTGATCTCCTCATGGAACTAATTTTAGTAGTTATAACATGATCAAAGGTTGATGATGAATGATTTTTGACCCACCCAAGACACAACCCATTCCATTTTTTTTTTATTTTTTTTCATTTTTTTTTATATAATTTTTTTTCAATTTTTTTTTGAACACTTTTCAATGAATTTTGTACAAATGACAATTACACATATACACCCCAAATCTCACAGAATTACAACCTCTCCCCCACACTTGAATGGATGCTTGCCCTCAAGCATATGATGACACATTAGAAATCAATGAAAGTACGCCCAAAAATGAAGTCCATTCCCCCCACACTTAAATTTCAATAAATTGTACAATGAAAATCCATGAAGATGTTGGGTGGGACAAGGTATTAGGCTTGTAATGTGGCTATCAAAAGAAAGGTTTTCATAGGCTCAAAGGGGCTTTCAAAAGTAGGATCAATGTAAGGGTAACGGGAGGCTATTTGGCTATTCTGATTCTCATGTGGCTTAGAAAATGCCTCTATCATATTAATGCACACAAAAGATGGAAATTCAGCTCGAAGGTCCACAAACTCAAGACTCACAATCAGTGGTGAAGACACACAATGAAAAAGATGTCCATAGATGACCTTGGCATGAAGGCTAATGTTATTCCTCATGGTAGGGGAGAATCATTTTCCACCAAAAATTGTTCATTCAAAATGTTTGTTATTGACACAAAATTGTTTACCCAAGTTTGAGATAAAAATTCAATATATTTGAGTTTAAAACAAGCCTTTTGACTCCCCAAAATGGTTGGACAGAATTTCAATATTGGATGATTAGTAATTATGACACCCCCTTTTTTTGTTAATTTTCATTTTTGTTAATTAATTTTTTTTTTATTTTTTTTTTAATTTTTAATGACACATCCACACAAAAGAGAAAATAGAAAAAAGGTTGTGGAAGAATGTTGTAAAAAAATGAGAGGGAGAGAGGAAGAAGAAGAAATAGAGAGAAGAAGAGAGGGAAGAGAGATTGAGGAGAGAGAGAGTTAAAGGGAAAGAGGTTCCCCCTGGTTTGGATTTGGTGGGTTGCCATTTCCATCTAGTGGTGGGTCAATGGAAGTCGATGTGGAACCTGAAGTGAATGGCCTCTCATGGTGATTCTTTAACCGGTGTCCATTTACCGTGAATGTTCTTTTTGAAGAAGGGTCTTGGACTTGCACTGCACCAAATGGGTAAACATTAGTAATAATGAAAGGTCCATCCCAACGAGAATTGAGCTTACCTGGATGAAGTCGAAATCGAGAATTGAAGAGCATTACCTTTTCACCTTCATGAAATACCTTTCGAAGAATGTGCTTATCATGGAGTGACTTTGCCTTTTCTTTGTAGAGAATGGAGTTCTCATACGAATCGAGACGAAGCTCCTCCAATTCATTCAACTACAACAATCTTTCTTCACCAGATTTTTCACAATCAAAATTACAAGTTTTGACAGCCCAAAATGACTTATGTTGGATTTCAACTGGTAAATGACAGGCTTTACCAAAAACTAGCCTAAATGGAGACATCCCAATGGGTGTCTTATAGGTTGTTCGATAGGCCCAAAGTGCTTCACCAAGTCTATCGGGCCAGTCTTTTCTTGTGGGCTTAACAAAACTTTCAAGAACTCTTTTCAATTCTCTGTTAGAAAGTTCAGCCATTCCATTTGTTTGAGGGTGATATGCAGTGGATGTTTTATGTAAAACCCCATTCTTTTTCAAAAGTGACTCCATGGTTCTATTACAGAAATGAGTTCCTAAGTCACTTATCAAAGCACGTGGTGTTCCGAATCGATGGAAGATATGGGTTTTGAGGAACTCACTCACAGTTTGAGCATCATCTTTCCTAGTGGGTTTGGCCTCGACCCACCTAGAAACATAGTCAACAGCAAGTAAAATGTAGGATAATCCATTGGAAGGGGGAAAAGGTCCCATGAAATCGATGCCCCAAACATCGAAAAGCTCACAGAAGATTAATGGCTTTTGAGGCATTTCGTTTCTTTTGGAAATTGTGCCAAACTTTTGGCAAGTGGGACATGATTGACAGAACTCTTGTGAGTCCTTGAAGAGTGAAGGCCAAAAGAATCCAGAATCTAGGACCTTTCGAGAAGTCCTTTGTGGTCCAAAGTGTCCACCTCCAAGCATTGAGTGGCAGAATTCCAATATGGAGGATTGTTCAGTTTCATCAACACATCTTCTAATTACCATGTCAGCCCCAGTTTTCCAAAGTTTATTATCTTCCCAAAAATAATGCTTTGAATCACTTTTCATCTTTTCTTTTTGTTCTTTTGAAAAATATTCAGGGAAAACACCAGAAACCAAGTAATTGACAATTGGGGGATACCATGGTAACTTTGGAGTGAGAGATGAGAGGTGTTCAGTTGGAAATTCAGGATCAATTATTTCAGAATGAGAAGAATTAGAAATTCTACTCAGGTGGTCAGCCACAGGGTTTTCTTTTCCAGGTTTATCTTTTATCACAAGGTCAAACTCTTGGAGCATTAAAATCCATCTTATTAGCCTTAGTTTGGAATCACTTTTCTTAAGTAAGAACTTTAATGCTGAGTGGTCCGTGAAGATGATGATTTTGGCACCTAAGAGATAGGGCCGGAATTTATCCAAGGAAAAAACCACAGCTAAAAGTTCTTTTTCAGTCACAGTGTAGTGTGATTGAGTTTCATCCAATGTTTTTGAGGCATAAAAGATGACATGAGGAATGTTTTCTCTTCTTTGACCAAGAAAAGACCCAATGGCCCTATCAGAAGCATCACACATTAATTCAAATGGTAAGGACAAATCTGGGGGTTGGATTATTGGAGCAGATGTGAGAGCAGATTTGAGTTCAATGAAGGCTCTCTTGCAAGCCGCATCAAAATTGAATGTGACATCATTTTGAAGTAAACGAGTAAGTGGGAGGGAAATCTTGCTGAAGTTCTGAATGAATCGCCGATAGAAACCGGCATGACCAAGGAAGGACCGAATGTCTTGAACTGATTTGGGTTCAGGAAGTGATTGGATCACCTCAATTTTGGCTGGATCAACTTGGATACCCTCTTGAGAAATTATGTGAACTAGAACAATCCCATTTGAAACCATGAAGTGACATTTTTCAAAATTCAGCACAAGGCTGCACTTGACACACTTTTGAAGGACCAAAGAGAGTGAATGTAAGCAAGATTCAAATGACTCGCCATAAATGGTAAAGTCATCCATGAAGACCTCCATGCAATTATCAATGAATTCAGAAAAGATACTCATCATACACCGCTGGAATGTTGCAGGAGCATTACAAAGGCCAAAAGGCATTCGCCTATAGGCATAGGTTCCAAAGGGGGCAAGTGAATGTGGTCTTTTCTTGGTCTTGAGGTGCGATTGGAATTTGGAAGTAGCCGGTGTAACCATCAAGAAAGCAATAGTGTGACTTTCCGTCCAATCTCTCAAGCATTTGGTCAAGTAAAGGAAGTGGGTAGTGATCTTTTCGTGTTTCAGCATTCAATTTGCGATAATCGATGCACACACGCCATTTGTTTTTCACTCGAGTTGTGACCACTTCTCCATGTTCATTTGTGACAATTGTTATCCCGCCCTTCTTAGGAACGACTTGAATTGGACTAACTCATTCACTATCAGAAATTGGGTAGATAATACCAGCTTGAAGAAGCTTGGTAATCTCTTCCCTAACTACCTCAAGTATGAGTGGATTGAGTCTTCTTTGAGGTTGCCTAATTGGTTTGGGTGATTCCTCTAGATGGATGTGATGCATGCAAAGGGTAGGGTTGATTCCTGGAATATCCTCTAGGGTCCAACCTAAGGCATTTTTGTTTTCCTCTAACACTTTAACAAGTTGGGACTCCTCAGTTTCAGAAAGTGAAGTAGAGATAATGACAGGGTAGGAGGGATCATGGAAAAGGAATGCATACTTGAGGTGTGAAGGAAGTGGTTTTAGATCAGTTTCAGCCTTGATTTGAGATCTAGACAAGTTAGGAGCAGGGGAAGGGATTCCAGATGGGTTTGGATCATTTTCCTCAACACTGTCCAAGGTGGAGCAGTAGAGATCAGAGTTGATGTGGGATTCAAGAGAGTTTTCAAGTTCCTCTAGATTGATGGAGTCTATGAATGAGAGGTCCACATCAACTTCACCATTTATGACTTTGTTAATCATGGTGCAGATTTCACAAGATCCTTTATCATTAGAACATGAAGAACATGGTGGATTGGGGTTCGATTGAATCTTAGAATTGTCCTCAAAAGCATGGATTGAGAATGCAGAGTGATCCTCAGATGGGTATCGCATGGCTTGGAAAATGTTGAACTTGACCAGTTGGTCACCGAATTCCATGGATAAGATGCCTGAATGGACATCAATCTTGGTTCTCGCAGTCATGAGGAATGGTCTTCCTAGAATTAGGGGAGATCGAGAAGAGGTCGTCTCACCTTCCATGTCAAGGACATAGAAATCAGCTGGGAAGATAAGATCATTGACCCGAATAAGAACATCCTCAATTATCCCCTCAAGATTGGTAGTGCTTCGATTGGCTAATTGAATGACAACACCCATTGGGTGCAAGGGACCTAGACCAAGGTTGGAGAAAATGGATTTGGGCATGACATTTATTGAGGCTCCAAGGTCTATGAGTGCATCATCAAAGTTGGAACTCCCTATTTGACATGGAACCGTGAAGGTCCCTGGATCTTTGCACTTCATGGGAATGGACTGTTGGGTTGAAACATTTTCAATGTTCCTAAGTTTCCTCTTATGGGTGTACAATTCCTTAAGAAACTTGGCATACTTAGGGATTTGTTTGATGGCATCTAAGAGGGGGATGTTCACTTCAACACGTCTAAACATCTCAAGCATTTCAGGATCAGGTTCAAAGGACTTCTTAGGCTTGGAGATGGCTTGAGGAAAAGTAATTGGGTTCCTTAGAGGAATGGAAGGAGGTGAAGGAGTGGATTCAAGTTCCTTTTCCAGCTTTTTGTTCTTTTCATTTTCTAGATCAACATCTAAAGGGGAGGTAGAGCAATCAGCATGGGGCATAGCAATTTTCTTTCCCGATCTAAGTGCAATTGCACTTACATTACCCTTAGGGTTGGTTAATGGTTGAGCTGGGAGTTGGGAAGAATTTGATTGTTGTTGCTGGCTCAGGTGGGATGCAAGTTGACCTATTTGAGTTTCAATGTTTTTGAGGTTAGAACGGGTGAAGGAATCAAGATCCTCTACAGCACTTTCCCATGGTTGTTTAGAAGAAGAGGCTTGTCCCAAATTGGGTTGGCCTTGATTTTGGTTCTTGGGAAAGCGATTGTATTGGGTGGGGAATTGGGAAGGCTCGTTAGGATAGTGGAATCCAGGAGGAGGATTGTTCCTTTGGGGTTGAGGAACAAAAGGATAAGGTTGATGGATGTTACCACCACTTTGACCATATTGGAACTGGTTTGGATTTTGATGAGGGAACTGAGGAGGATGAGAAATGGGATTACCATACCTCAGAGGTGGGTTAAAGGTAGAAGAGAAGGGCTCAGAGTGGGGTTGGTTGAAGTTTCTAACAAACTGACCTGATTGTTGAGGGTTGAAGTTTCGCTGAGCATATGCCGCATTGAGCTCCATTGGACTAGATGAATCAGATGGATCATCTTGAAGTTGTGGACATGTGTCAGTCGGATGAGATGGAGAGTTGCAGATTCCACAATTCTTGATAGGTCCGGGGAATAGTGACTGTGGAGAAGATGAGGTTGGGGCTTTGGTAGCCACCGCTAGTTGACGCACAAGACCTGTAAGTTCACTCATCCACTCAGTCATCTTGTTGGGCTCTATGGATTGATTCTCTTGGTCTTGTTTCACTTGAGCATGTTCTCGAGTATGGAATTGCTGCGTGTTTGCAGCCATGTTGCTTATGAGTTCTCGTGCAGCTGCAGGAGTTTTATCAACCAGAGCACCACCACTTGCGGCATTAATGAGAGTTCTCTCCATAGCCAATAACCCCTCATAGAAGTATTGGATCAGGAGTTGGTCAGGGATTTGATGGTGTGGACAAGTTTCCACAAGCTTTTTGAACCTCTACCAATACTCATGGAGTGATTCATTAGGGAATTGACGGATGCCACTTATTTCCTTTCGGATAGAAGTTGTTCGGGAAGCGGGAAAGAACTTCTCAAGGAAAAGTCTCTTTATGTCAACCCATGAGTTTATGGAACCGGGTGGGAGGTAGTAGAGCCAAGACTTGGCAGAATCCGATAGGGAAAAGGGGAAAGCTCTAAGCTTGATTTGTTCTTCAGAAACCCCTTTAGGCTTCATGGTAGAGCATACTACTTGGAACTCTTTAAGGTGAAGATGTGGATCCTCACCGGCTAGCCCGTGAAAATGAGGGAGAAGATGAATCAAACCCGATTTGAGTTCGAAGTCAGCTTCAATGTTTGGATATTGAATACCAAGAGGTTGGTAATTAATATCAGGGGAAGAAAGTTCTTTCAATGTTTGTTCCCTAGGATTGGCCATATGTAATTCAATTGGTAGGGCAACGATTGGTTCTTGGGTGATTTGGTTATCCCTAATGGTCCTCCTAAGTCGATGAAGAGTTCTATCAATTTCAGGGTCAAACAAATCTGAGGGATTGTTTGGAAGGCTACGGGGCATTCAAAGAGATTTTGGAAGAAAGAGGAAGATGGGTTTTTCTTTTTATTTTTTTAAGTTTATGATTTTTAAGAGGAAGACGGGTTTTTCTTTGTGTTTTTTTTTCAATTTTTTTAAAATTTTGTATTTTTTTTGGGTTTTTTTTACAATAACCAGAAAAGAATGACTACTTAAAGCACCATCCCAGGCAACGGCGCCATTTGAAAGTGCGGCCGATTGTCACCTATCGACCGTTCAAGGTTCCGGTGCTCTGCTAATGTGTATAGCAGCACTCGGGTCGAATCCTCGGCGATGGTACTTCGTAATAGTCGATTGTTTTTAGTTGATTGTATTCTGATTGGGGGGGTTTGTTTGCAGAGCTTATGAAATAATTTATGGATGATGTTTGATTTAACAAATTTATGAAGATTGGGGTGAGTTCATCATTAGGTTAGTTAAGCTTGTGATATCCTCAAGCTTTGCTTTATATTGCATTTAAATTAACACCCATGTCACAAGATGGTGTTGATTAGAATTCTTAAGTGTTAAGGCTTTAAACCAAGACTTAACTTTACTTAAGGTTATAATCTCAATCAGATCTTATTTATGGTTGTGTATTTATGGTTCCAATAATCCATGGAAACCACATGTTAAACAAAACAAGTCATTAATCCATGACATGTTAAGTCCAACATACACAATGTTAATTCAAAGAATATTCATCGAGCAGAAGCTCTCAATCACTTAACATACCTAAATTAAAACTCACCCCAATGAGATATTTACTCAGCCATTTGGGTGATTAATAATCTGGTTATAATGATTATGATTATAAATTAATAAGAGAAGGAAAAGAAAGGGATAAGAAAAGAGTGGTACGTCGACACACACACACGAACAATGATGATAATTAAAAACGAACTTTCGATTGAATGAGGAAGCTAAAGAAGGGAAGGGGATTGAACTGAATTTAAACTATTTTAAGAACATTAATATTAAAATATAGAATGTGGAAGAGAATAAGAGATATTTAATAAGTAACTTGCATTAAAACAGAATTACAAAGAAAGAGAATTACAAGATTACAAAAACGAAGAACACGAAAGTAAGTGAAAACAAAGAGAGGATGAAAGGTCTCTCAAGTGAAAACTTGAGTATGGAAGGTCCTCCCAAGCCTTTGGCAAGGCTTTGGTCGTGCCAATATGATATCCTCTCTTCTGAAATGCCAACCCCTCTCAAGGAGAGAAGGGGAGAGTATTTATAGCCCAAGGAGTGGACTGTTTGCATTCCCAATCTGTCCCTCCACTTTCATCGCCAATTTGGCAATACAGACAGCCAAATCTCCGAATATCTCCTTCTTAAAAGTTGTAGATAATACAGTTTTCCGACTATTTTCAAAATATGGAGGCATTTGGACAAGTGGATCCAAAGTTATGGCGGTTTTATTAAACAAAGGTAAACTGTCCATTTCTATCCATGCTTTTTCAATGTCCAAAATGTGAATGAATTTTTGAACAAGAAGATGCCTTCAAATCCGAATGACTTATTCAACAAAGTCGGCCGTCTATATCTCCTCTTTCACACTGAAAAATATCAGCTCGCTTGGATTCTTACATCAGGAGATATGTCATGCATACTATACTGATTTTAATTCTCGGCCAGAATGGTGGGCTGGACTTCAAAGATTTATTTGGGGCCCTTGTACTTGTATGTGGGCCTTGAAATTTTTATCCAAGATGACATGTAGTGTCCCCCGAATTATGGTGGAGAGTTAATGTTTTTGGACTTCTGGATGGAGCCCAGTAAATCAATCTTCAAGGCTGGTCCAGTTTGTTCACAGATTCTTTGGTCTTGTTTGTGAGGACCATATGACCCTTCAAATAGCAGAATTGGATCATGGTTCCTTCTAATGAAATGTTGTATATTGAAAGGAGAATCCGAAAAAACAAGAACTACACAATTTGGATCAGTATAGTGATAGTTATAATTAAAACATTAAACTGACTCAATTTGACTACTTCTAAAAATGCTCAAATATTATACTTAATATTAAAACATTAATATTTCACACAAATTATGCACATTTCATATAAAATAAGTAAAGGGGGAATATAATAAGTCATGAAAATATTAATAACATCAAATCCCCCACACTTATATTTGCGCGTGTCCTCATGTGCAACAAATATAAAAACATGACAAAATCATTTTCACTCACCAACAAATATTAAAATTTTGTTTTCTCCAATCAGGGGAGGTTTAGACTATTTCACTCATCCATATTGAATTCCATCACAAATTTGGTTCACAATAATGCATCAGAAACAATTCATTTTTTCATGTTCAAGGTTTGAATTAGAAAATGTAGGCACTCAAAACTTACTCCTCTCAAGATGATAAAAATGTATTTTAGGAGGTTCACTCATTCACCAACAAAAAGTGAAAATCAAGAGTTTGTAAGAGCTCTCAGCTTCCATTCCCAAATCTAATGTGTACAAGAATCAAGAGGTCTTTTAAGGGGTTTTTCAGTGGCTATGGGACGGTAGGTATATAATGTCCAAAGGAAAAGAGGGGTTAAAAACACCAACATGGAAAAATCAATGCACATTTGTTTTTTGAAATTTGATTTGAAAGGAAATAGAAACACATATTTACAAGGGCATGAATGTGTGATGAATGAAAAGTGAGGGAGATAGAAAATGGAATAGGGTGAGATGATGGAATATGTACAACATGGAAGACTTACAATAATGACACAATACAAGATTATTCAAGTGTTCTTTTTTTTCTCTTTTTGCTCTTTTTTTTCGAAAGTTGTGCTTGAAACAAGTCTCACAGTCATATCCCAACCCATGCTTGATCTCCTCATGGAACTAATTTTAGTAGTTATAACATGATCAAAGGTTGATGATGAATGATTTTTGACCCACCCAAGACACAACCCATTCCATTTTTTTTTTATTTTTTTTCATTTTTTTTTATATAATTTTTTTTCAATTTTTTTTTGAACACTTTTCAATGAATTTTGTACAAATGACAATTACACATATACACCCCAAATCTCACAGAATTACAACCTCTCCCCCACACTTGAATGGATGCTTGCCCTCAAGCATATGATGACACATTAGAAATCAATGAAAGTACGCCCAAAAATGAAGTCCATTCCCCCCACACTTAAATTTCAATAAATTGTACAATGAAAATCCATGAAGATGTTGGGTGGGACAAGGTATTAGGCTTGTAATGTGGCTATCAAAAGAAAGGTTTTCATAGGCTCAAAGGGGCTTTCAAAAGTAGGATCAATGTAAGGGTAACGGGAGGCTATTTGGCTATTCTGATTCTCATGTGGCTTAGAAAATGCCTCTATCATATTAATGCACACAAAAGATGGAAATTCAGCTCGAAGGTCCACAAACTCAAGACTCACAATCAGTGGTGAAGACACACAATGAAAAAGATGTCCATAGATGACCTTGGCATGAAGGCTATTGTTATTCCTCACGGTAGGGGAGAATCATTTTCCACCAAAAATTGTTCATTCAAAATGTTTGTTATTGACACAAAATTGTTTACCCAAGTTTGAGATAAAAATTCAATATATTTGAGTTTAAAACAAGCCTTTTGACTCCCCAAAATGGTTGGACAGAATTTCAATATTGGATGATTAGTAATTATGACACCCCCTTTTTTTTGTTAATTTTCATTTTTGTTAATTAATTTTTTTTAATTTTTTTTTAATTTTTAATGACACATCCACACAAAAGAGAAAATAGAAAAAAGGTTGTGGAAGAATGTTGTAAAAAAATGAGAGGGATAGAGGAAGAAGAAGAAATAGAGAGAAGAAGAGAGGGAAGAGAGATTTAGGAGAGAGAGAGTTAAAGGGAAAGAGGTTCCCCCTGGTTTGGATTTGGTGGGTTTTCATTTCCATCTAGTGGTGGGTCAATGGAAGTCGATGTGGAACCTGAAGTGAATGGCCTCTCATGGTGATGCTTTAACCGGTGTCCATTTACCGTGAATGTTCTTTTTGAAGAAGGGTCTTGGACTTGCACTGCACCAAATGGGTAAACATTAGTAATAATAAAAGGTCCATCCCAACGAGAATTGAGCTTACCTGGATGAAGTCGAAATCGAGAATTGAAGAGAATTACCTTTTCACCTTCATGAAATACCTTTCGAAGAATGTGCTTATCATGGAGTGACTTTGCCTTTTCTTTGTAGAGAATGGAGTTCTCATACGAATCGAGACGAAGCTCCTCCAATTCATTCAACTGCAACAATCTTTCTTCACCAGATTTTTCACAATCAAAATTACAAGTTTTGACAGCCCAAAATGACTTATGTTGGATTTCAACTGGTAAATGACAGGCTTTACCAAAAACTAGCCTAAATGGAGACATCCCAATGGGTGTCTTATAGGTTGTTCGATAGGCCCAAAGTGCTTCACCAAGTCTATCGGGACCGTCTTTTCTTGTGGGCTTAACAATTCTTTCAAGAACTCTTTTCACTTCTCTGTTAGAAAGTTCAGCCATTCCATTTGTTTGAGGGTGATATGCAGTGGATGTTTTATGTAAAACCCCATTCTTTTTCAAAAGTGACTCCATGGTTCTATTACAGAAATGAGTTCCTAAGTCACTTATCAAAGCACGTGGTGTTCCGAATCGATGGAAGATATGGGTTTTGAGGAACTCACTCACAGTTTGAGCATCATCTTTCCTAGTGGGTTTGGCCTCGACCCACCTAGAAACATAGTCAACAGCAAGTAGAATGTAGGATAATCCATTGGAAGGGGGAAAAGGTCCCATGAAATCGATGCCCCAAACATCGAAAAGCTCACAGAAGATTAATGGCTTTTGAGGCATTTCGTTTCTTTTGGAAATTGTGCCAAACTTTTGGCAAGTGGGACATGATTGACAGAACTCGTGTGAGTCCTTGAAGAGTGAAGGCCAAAAGAATCCAGAATCTAGGACCTTTCGAGAAGTCCTTTGTGGTCCAAAGTGTCCACCTCCAAGCATTGAGTGGCAGAATTCCAATATGGAGGATTGTTCAGTTTCATCAACACATCTCCTAATTACCATGTCAGCCCCAGTTTTCCAAAGTTTATTATCTTCCCAAAAATAATGCTTTGAATCACTTTTCATCTTTTCTTTTTGTTCTTTTGAAAAATATTCAGGGAAAACACCAGAAACCAAGTAATTGACAATTGGGGCATACCATGGTAACTTTGGAGTGAGAGATGAGAGGTGTTCAGTTGGAAATTCAGGATCAATTATTTCAGAATGAGAAGAATTAGAAATTCTACTCAGGTGGTCAGCCACATGGTTTTCTTTTCCAGGTTTATCTTTTATCACAAGGTCAAACTCTTGGAGCATTAAAATCCATCTTATTAGCCTTGGTTTGGAATCACTTTTCTTAAGTAAGAACTTTAATGCTGAGTGGTCCGTGAAGATGATGATTTTGGCACCTAAGAGATAGGGCCGGAATTTATCCAAGGAAAAAACCACAGCTAAAAGTTCTTTTTCAGTCACAGTGTAGTGTGATTGAGTTTCATCCAATGTTTTTGAGGCATAAAAGATGACATGAGGAATGTTTTCTCTTCTTTGACCAAGAAAAGCCCCAATGGCCCTATCAGAAGCATCACACATTAATTCAAATGGTAAGGACAAATCTGGGGGTTGGATTATTGGAGCAGATGTGAGAGCAGATTTGAGTTCAATGAAGGCTCTCTTGCAAGCCGCATCAAAATTGAATGTGACATCATTTTGAAGTAAACGAGTAAGTGGGAGGGAAATCTTGCTGAAGTTCTGAATGAATCGCCGATAGAAACCGGCATGACCAAGGAAGGACCGAATGTCTTGAACTGATTTGGGTTCAGGAAGTGATTGGATCACCTCAATTTTGGCTGGATTAACTTGGATACCCTCTTGAGAAATTATGTGAACTAGAACAATCCCATTTGAAACCATGAAGTGACATTTTTCAAAATTCAGCACAAGGTTGCACTTGACACACTTTTGAAGGACCAAAGAGAGTGAATGTAAGCAAGATTCAAATGACTCGCCATAAATGGTAAAGTCATCCATGAAGACCTCCATGCAATTCTCAATGAATTCAGAAAAGATACTCATCATACACCGCTGGAATGTTGCAGGAGCATTACAAAGGCCAAAAGGCATTCGCCTATAGGCATAGGTTCCAAAGGGGCAAGTGAATGTGGTCTTTTCTTGGTCTTGAGGTGCGATTGGAATTTGGAAGTAGCCGGTGTAACCATCAAGAAATCAATAGTGTGACTTTCCGTCCAATCTCTCAAGCATTTGGTCAAGGAAAGGAAGTGGGTAGTGATCTTTTCGTGTTTCAGCATTCAATTTGCGATAATCGATGCACACACGCCATTTGTTTTTCACTCGAGTTGTGACCACTTCTCCATGTTCATTTGTGACAACTGTTATCCCGCCCTTCTTAGGAACGACTTGAATTGGACTAACCCATTCACTATCAGAAATTGGGTAGATAATACCAGCTTGAAGAAGCTTGGTAATCTCTTCCCTAACTACCTCAAGTATGAGTGGATTGAGTCTTCTTTGAGGTTGCCTAATTGGTTTGGATGATTCCTCTAGATGGATGTGATGCATGCAAAGGGTAGGGTTGATTCCTGGAATATCCTCTAGGGTCCAACCTAAGGCATTTTTGTTTTCCTCTAACACTTGAACAAGTTGGGACTCCTCAGTTTCAGAAAGTGAAGCAGAGATAATGACAGGGTAGGAGGGATCATGGAAAAGGAATGCATACTTGAGGTGTGAAGGAAGTGGTTTTAGATCAGTTTCAGCCTTGATTTGAGATCTAGACAAGTTAGGAGCAGGGGAAGGGATTCCAGATGGGTTTGGATCATTTTCCTCAACACTGTCCAAGGTGGAGCAGTAGAGATCAGAGTTGATGTGGGATTCAAGAGAGTTTTCAAGTTCCTCTAGATTGATGGAGTCTATGAATGAGAGGTCCACATCAACTTCACCATTTATGACTTTGTTAATCATGGTGCAGATTTCACAAGATCCTTTATCATTAGAACATGAAGAACATGGTGGATTGGGGTTCGATTGAATCTTAGAATTGTCCTCAAAAGCATGGATTGAGAATGCAGAGTGATCCTCAGATGGGTATCGCATGGCTTGGAAAATGTTGAACTTGACCAGTTGGTCACCAAATTCCATGGATAAGATGCCTGAATGGACATCAATCTTGGTTCTCGCAGTCATGAGGAATGGTCTTCCTAGAATTAGGGGAGATCGAGAAGAGGTCGTCTCACCTTCCATGTCAAGGACATAGAAATCAGCTGGGAAGATAAGATCATTGACCCGAATAAGAACATCCTCAATTATCCCCTCAGGATTGGTAGTGCTTCGATTGGCTAATTGAATGACAACACCCATTGGGTGCAAGGGACCTAGACCAAGGTTGGAGAAAATGGATTTGGGCATGACATTTATTGAGGCTCCAAGGTCTATGAGTGCATCATCAAAGTTGGAACTCCCTATTTGACATGGAACCGTGAAGGTCCCTGGATCTTTGCACTTCATGGGAATGGACTGTTGGGTTGAAACATTTTCAATGTTCCTAAGTTTCCTCTTATGGGTGTAAAATTCCTTAAGAAACTTGGCATACTTAGGGATTTGTTTGATGGCATCTAAGAGGGGGATGTTCACTTCAACACGTCTAAACATCTCAAGCATTTCAGGATCAGGTTCAAAGGACTTCTTAGGCTTGGAGATGGCTTGAGGAAAAGGAATTGGGTTCCTTAGAGGAATGGAAGGAGGTGAAGGAGTGGATTCAAGTTCCTTTTCCAGCTTTTTGTTCTTTTCATTTTCTAGATCAACATCTAAAGGGGAGGTAGAGCAATCAGCATGGGGCATAGCAATTTTCTTTCCCGATCTAAGTGCAATTGCACTTACATTACCCTTAGGGTTGGTTAATGGTTGAGCTGGGAGTTGGGAAGAATTTGATTGTTGTTGCTGGCTCAGGTGGGATGCAAGTTGACCTATTTGAGTTTCAATGTTTTTGAGGCTAGAACGGGTGAAGGAATCAAGATACTCTACAGCACTTTCCCATGGTTGTTTAGAAGAAGAGGCTTGTCCCAAATTGGGTTGGCCTTGATTTTGGTTCTTGGGAAAGCGATTGTATTGGGTGGGGAATTGGGAAGTCTCGTTAGGATAGTGGAATCCAGGAGGAGGATTGTTCCTTTGGGGTTGAGGAACAAAAGGATAAGGTTGATGGATGTTACCACCACTTTGACCATATTGGAACTGGTTTGGATTTTGATGAGGGAACTGAGGAGGATGAGAAATGGAATTACCATACCTCAGAGGTGGGTTAAAGGTAGAAGAGAAGGGCTCAGAGTGGGGTTGGTTGAAGTTTCTAACAAACTGACCTGATTGTTGAGGGTTGAAGTTTCGCTGAGCATATGCCGCATTGAGCTCCATTGGACTAGATGAATCAGATGTATCATCTTGAAGTTGTGGACATGTGTCAGTCGGATGAGATGGAGAGTTGCAGATTCCACAATTCTTGATAGGTCCGGGGAATAGTGACTGTGGAGAAGATGAGGTTGGGGCTTTGGTAGCCACCGCTAGTTGACGCACAAGACCTGTAAGTTCACTCATCCACTCAGTCATCTTGTTGGGCTCTATGGATTGATTCTCTTGGTCTTGTTTCACTTGAGCATGTTCTCGAGTATGGAATTGCTGCGTGTTTGCAGCCATGTTGCTTATGAGTTCTCGTGCAGCTGCAGGAGGTTTATCAACCAGAGCACCACCACTTGCGGCATCAATGAGAGTTCTCTCCATATCCAATAACCCCTCATAGAAGTATTGGATCAGGAGTTGGTCAGGGATTTGATGGTGTGGACAAGTTTCCACAAGCTTTTTGAACCTCTACCAATAATCATGGAGTGATTCATTAGGGAATTGACGGATGCCACTTATTTCCTTTCGGATAGAAGTTGTTCGGGAAGCAGGAAAGAACTTCTCAAGGAAAAGTCTCTTTATGTCAACCCATGAGTTTATGGAACCGGGTGGGAGGTAGTAGAGCCAAGACTTGGTAGAATCCGCTAGGGAAAAGGGGAAAGCTCTAAGCTTGATTTGTTCTTCAGAAACCCCTTGAGGCTTCATGGTAGAGCATACTACTTGGAACTCTTTAAGGTGAAGATGTGGATCCTCACCGGCTAGCCCGTGAAAATGAGGGAGAAGATGAATCAAACCCGATTTGAGTTCGAAGTCAGATTCAATGTTTGGATATTGAATACCAAGAGGTTGGTAATTAATATCAGGGGAAGAAAGTTCTTTCAATGTTTGTTCCCTAGGATTGGCCATATGTAATTCAATTGGTAGGGCAACGATTGGTTCTTGGGTGATTTGGTTATCCCTAATGGTCCTCCTAAGTCGATGAAGAGTTCTATCAATTTCAGGGTCAAACAAATCTGAGGGATTGTTTGGAAGGCTACGGGGCATTCAAAGAGATTTTGGAAGAAAGAGGAAGATGGGTTTTTCTTTTTATTTTTTCAGTTTATGATTTTTAAGAGGAAGACGGGTTTTTCTTTGTGTTTTTTTTTCAATTTTTTTAAAATTTTGTATTTTTTTTTTTGGGTTTTTTTTACAATAACCAGAAACGAATGACTACTTAAAGCACCATCCCCAGCAACGGCGCCATTTGAAAGTGCGGCCGATTGTCACCTATCGACCGTTCAAGGTTCCGGTGCTCTGCTAATGTGTATAGCAGCACTCGGGTCGAATCCTCGGCGATGGTACTTCGTAATAGTCGATTGTTTTTAGTTGATTGTATTCTGATTGGGGGGGTTTGTTTGCAGAGCTTATGAAATAATTTATGGATGATGTTTGATTTAACAAATTTATGAAGATTGGGGTGAGTTCATCATTAGGTTAGTTAAGCTTGTGATATCCTCGAGCTTTGCTTTATATTGCATTTAAATTAACACTCATGTCACAAGATGATATTGATTAGAATTCTTAAGTGTTAAGGCTTTAAACCAAGACTTAACTTAACTTAAGGTTATAATCTCAATCAGATCTTATTTATGGTTGTGTATTTATGGTTCCAATAATCCATGGAAACCACATGTTAAACAAAACAAGTCATTAATCCATGACATGTTAAGTCCAACATACACAATGTTAATTCAAAGAATATTCATCGAGAAGAAGCTCTCAATCACTTAACATACCTAAATTAAAACTCACCCCAATGAGATATTTACTCAGCCATTTGGGTGATTAATAATCTGGTTATAATGATTATGATTATAAATTAATAAGAGAAGGAAAAGAAAGGGATAAGAAAAGAGTGGTACGTCGACACACACACACGAACAATGATGATAATTAAAAACGAACTTTCGATTGAATGAGGAAGCTAAAGAAGGGAAGGGGATTGAACTGAATTTAAACTATTTTAAGAACATTAATATTAAAATATAGAAGGTGGAAGAGAATAAGAGATATTTAATATGTAACTTGCATTAAAACAGAATTACAAAGAAAGAGAATTACAAGATTACAAAAACGAAGAACACGAAAGTAAGTGAAAACAAAGAGAGGATGAAAGGTCTCTCAAGTGAAAACTTGAGTATGGAAGGTCCTCCCAAGCCTTTGGAAAGGCTTTGGTCGTGCCAATATGATATCCTCTCTTCTGAAATGCCAACCCCTCTCAAGGAGAGAAGGGGAGAGTATTTATAGCCCAAGGAGTGGACTGTTTGCATTCCCAATCTGTCCCTCCACTTTCATCGCCAATTTGGCAATACAGACAGCCAAATCTCCGAATATCTCCTTCTTAAAAGTTGTAGATAATAAAGTTTTCCGACTATTGTCAAAATATGGAGGCATTTGGACAAGTGGATCTAAAGTTATGGCGGTTTTATTAAACAAAGGTAAACTGTCCATTTCTATCCATGCTTTTTCAATGTCCAAAATGTGAATGAATTTTTGCACAGGAATATGCCTTCAAATCCGAATGACTTATTCAACAAAGTCGGCCTTCTATATCACCTCTTTCACACTGAAAAATATCATCTTGCTTGGATTCTTACATCAGGAGATATGTCATGCATACTATACTGATTTTAATTCTCGGCCGGAATGGTGGGCTGGACTTCAAAGATTTATTTGGGGACCTTGTACTTGTATCTGGGCCTTGAAATTTTTATCCAAGATGAAATGTAGTGTCCCCCGAATTATGGTGGAGAGTTAATGTTTTTGGACTTCTGGATGGAGTCCAGTAAATCAATCTTCAAGGCTGGTCCAGTTTGTTCACAGATTATTTGGTCTTGTTTGTGAGGACCATATGACCCTTCAAATAGCAGAATTGGATCATGGTTCCTTCTAATGAAATGTTGTATATTGAAAGGAGAATCCTAAAAAACAAGAACCACACAATTTGGATCAGTATAGTGATAGTTATAATTAAAACATTAAACTGACTCAATTTGACTACTTCTAAAAATGCTCAAATATTATACTTAGTATTAAAACATTAATATTTCACACAAATTATGCACATTTCATATAAAATAAGTAAAGGGGTAATATAATAAGTCATGAAAATATTAATAACATCAGTGGTATTATCATGTTTTAATTTATTTTTTTAATGGTTTAATCCACCTAATGAATATAATAATCCATAATTATAATTAATAATCACAAATAAAAAATTAGTCTATTTCCATAGTTTGAAACCATGGAAATATTCCCAAAAACTATGGCCATAGCTTACTGTCACGGTTTGGGAAAACTGTAGGCGCTAGGGTCTAGTTATTTCCACAATTTAAACCATAGAAATAGATAGATAGTTCTATATTTTAAACTATAGAAGTGGCTAGATATCACCATAGTTTAAACTGTGGAATTATCTAGATATAATCATGGTTTAATCGTGGCTATTTAAGCCCACTTCTATGGTTTTAATCATGTCAGTAAACCATCTTTTTCCATGGTTTAAACTGTGGGAATAGCTTGGTATCACCACGGTTCAACTGCCACCATTTAATCCCACTATCACAATTTAAGATGTAGTTATTAAGGCCAAATTCAATGGTTTATATCATGGAAATTTCATGATATATCCATGGTTTAACTGTGGAAATTTCACCCTAATACCATGGTTAAAACTGTCAAAATTTCAAGCTACAACCATGGTTTAACCCTAAAAATTGGAGGCTACTTCTACAGTTTTAATCATGGATATATCCTCTATATTCCATAAAAAACAAATTCTATAGGTTACTATAGCACACTCATATAATCAACCTTCCAATTTGTTTTTTATTTGAACAATGGGAACAATGTAAAAATTGAGTAAACTTTCACTAAGATTATAATATAAAGTGAATAAACTATATGGCCAGGTCCCAACCACCCATCCTCGTACCAAGATTATAATTTGTAAAGAGAAAAAACTTTTTACCTAGTTTTCTAGAGTGATGTGGCTTGAACATACATGTATGGATGCCTAAGAACTTCACAAAAAGATATCACTACACCTCCCCTGCAATACTGATCGACAGTCATCAAAACAAGTTAAACCCATTTTAGATCAACTATAATCTGGCATGTAACTTTAAATATATAACATAGTTCATCATGAAATTTCTAGATAGTTAATATCACATGAATTAAATGAATTAATCAAATTGAATTATATCATTTAGACTAAAACTAACCCAACTAATATGAAACATATGTTTTCCATGAGATTCAAAATATAGAAATTAGAGATTAATCATGACTCAAGGAGACACATCATGATAGATATGTAAATGAGAATAAAATCTATTGTGTTTTGTGTTATATAATTTTTCATTTCATGCATCATTAGATAGTGGAAAATTTTTTGGTATGATATGGGAAAAGGAATGAGAAAGGGAAGAGTAAAATGGAGTTTTTTATTTTGAATTAAATTGAAAATGTTACATAATAATACTCCCCATTACCTTATAATGTTTTCTCATTTCCAAACAAATAATTGGGGTAATAAAAATTAGGGATTCCAATTCTCACCTAGTTATAATATTTACCTATCAGTAGAATTAAGTAGGATTACCCTACCTTTGAAAGAAATGAAACAGCTTGACCAATATTACCCAAACACTCCTTGATTGGAAACCATGGAATTGATAAAAGAGAATCCATGCCAAAAAAATCATGTATTCCCTTAATTTGAGTTAAGGCTTGAATAGTATAACTGTGAGGAAATTGAGGTTTGATGCTGATTGTGATAAAAAAATTCATAGATAGAAAAATAAATCTTCACAAACACCCAATCACTCTATATGTAAACCAATTTTTGGATTAAAAACATATACAATAATTTCATGCAGATTAAGAAGATATTTTATGAATGTAATGATAACCTAGAATTCTAACCCAAGCATAACACTGAAAATTTTATGTTTATTATAAATTTAGAACTCATGATCAAATTCGGGTAAATGGAATTCCCCTCAGCATCATATTCTACCTTTGTCTTCTTATCAATATCACTTATAATTTTATGGAGCAAAGAAAAGTCTAACCATTTGACAAGATTTGTGTGTTCCACATCACCTAAAAATATTGGATCAAAAAAAATCCAATGATGAAGCATGTAGATTATGGTGCATTTCAGAATAAAAAAAATGATTTCTAAAATAGATTTTTTATTTTTAGCTACCAAAGAGATTTTACACATTCTAAACATCATTCTCATTTTGGGGGTGACTAAAAAATGAATTTTTTAGAAATAAATATTTTTTATCATAAATAAAATTGGTATTATTAGCCCATAGAAATTGGAAAATTTAAAGAAATGACTCTTTCAGAGAATGAGAAAAGGGATAGCAGTTCAGTATCTCATTTTATCATCCCTATGTCTAAAATTAAATCCTTCATTAATGATTAATAAATTTATTAGATGTATTAAAAACATGGTTAAAATAAAAAGAGAAATAGAAAAATTAGAATCAATAAAGTTACCAAAAATTGTTTTAAACCGACCAAATTATCATCAATTCAAGAGGAAATTTTCACATGAAGGTAATAGTGATGATAGTTAGAAATTTGATATATCAAAGTCATAAAAATTTTAAAAGTATGGACCATATAACTATCCCAAATACCTAAACATAAATTAGAAAATGTTCAACCAAAGATGTTTTCCATGACTCAAATATAGTTGAGTATATTATTATCCATTAAAAAAGACAAATTCGTGTTAATATTCCATTTTATATCATTTAAAGGAATTATTCATAACACTTAAAACTTAGGAAAAAATTTTAGCAATGTTGCTAGCACGTTATGTTGGTGTTTATCAAAAGGATCAAAATATTAATCCAACAGAAATAATTTCTAAGATTGAACCTATTTAATCTACGGGATTAAAATAAAATGAATCTTATATTTTTTAGTTCCTTGAAACATGTGTTCTAGTTTAAATAATCACTATTTCCAGGCAGTTTCCATTGGATTTATTTATGGAACCAGAAACTTCCAATAGTTCTTTTTCCAAAGGGGGCCTGGTTTCCAAAGGCAGACATTCGTTAAGTTTAAACTTTACGATACTTAAGAATGTGAATTGGCTGAGAGTATGGGAGGTCAGACTCATCACACCCTTTTGGAGTGGAATTATTGTCTACTCTGGGACTCTCTTTATAATATTTAAGATATTTTCATGAATCCTTATTAATTCACCAATTATATCATAAGTATCCCTTAGAATTTACAATCACTTATTAACATGTGTAAAATTTAGAATCATCAGTATAAATTTGAGGTTCTTCATCAATGGAAACACCTGTATGTATTCAAGGTTTTCCACCAGTGGTATCCTCTAATATACCGATTAGAGATTCTTTTAATCATCGTTGCAATGATACTAGTTTTTAAGACACTCAGTGGGGAACTCTAGAATTTATTGTCATCTAGGGAGATGAAGGATTGTTTTGATCTTGGTATCGTGCCTATAAAATGGGATACCTATGTATCCTTGTGAAAGGAATCAAAACCCTCATAGTTCAGTGTCGCTTAATAGGACACATCATACCTTTTAAGGTCATGTGATAAGGTCCTCTAAGAAAAATATACTTAGTCAAAACTTAATGTGGGACTTATGTTGAAGTAGCCCAAGGAAATTTAGAAAGTATATAGGTTTCCAAGTAGGATCATACCCTATTGGGAATATGGACTAAGGAGAACAGGTTTGATTTGAAGTGTTTGGTTTGAACCTCAAGGAAGCTTCCTACGTATCCCATATTAATGGGAATCAAAGCCCACGTAGTTCGATAAATCTAATAGGATAGTATAGTCCTCTAAGAGATATGAGTTTGGGATTACTTCCTGAAAAGGATGCCTTGATTATTTTATGATTGAATTTGGGGCTTATTTCCTAATAAGGATTCCCAAATTGGTGGAATTAGGGTTGGTTTCCTGAGGAAGATATCTAGTGAGCTCGGGCCCTGAAAGAGCTTCCTACGTATTCTGGTTTAAACAAGAATCAAATTTCTCATAGTTCCTTATAATGGGTTTTTATGCACATGTTGTAACCATCATGTATCTCTAAGACCATGTGGTTCATGCTCAGTGTGAGAAACAAGAGGATGTGAAAGATTCAAAAATGACACTTCACACTTTTCCTCCTCTACTGATGGAAAAGGGCATGTTGACCGTAGAATAGGGAGAGGCGTCGAGCTTTCCCTTTGTTCTCTTCACATTGTACAAGGTTATAAATGGAAGGAATAAGGGGTGAAGGTGAGGGGATTATACCATAATGGATTCCCTAAAATTGGTTCTGGTAGGAAAGGGATATTTCTCCTTCTCTTGTGTGAAAAAGTAAGTGTGAATTGTACCTTCCCTACCAGAGACCTGAGGTTCTGGGTTACCTCTTTGAGAAAGGAGATTCCAGGGCCTAACCCTCCTCCAAAATTAGAACTTCCCAACACTATTTCTGGGAGAAAGGTCCATGTGACTGCATATATACAAACCCACAGACATTTCATGAATCATAACCCCATTACGAAAGAAATGTGGGAAACCTATGACAGCGAAAATACAAACCCAAATTAGAGACACACTGATGTGCCTTTTCCAAAGGTTTGATAAGTCAGGAGGTTTTGGTGGAGGCTTCAACTTAGTCCCTTTCAGATAAGGGAACCAAGGAAGGATATACCCTTCCATGAATGGATTTTAAAAATGGTACTTGAGTTGGTCGCGTAGGTAACTTGCACAAGTATGTCGCGTAGGTACCCCGCATTGTTGTACCACACAGGTATACCAAGTAGGTATGGCATTCAGGTATACCACATAGGTATGGTGTGTAGGTATACCGCATATCTATGGCGTACAGGTATACCATAAAGGTATAAATGATGACTGAAGAATGTGAAGACCTTCAAAACAGGATTATCCCATTTAATTATATCTTCTCTTGTGGTCTAGAGAGCTACCTGAGACAATTTGATGGATCTAGGCAAAAGAGCTATGCAATGGGAGCTTCAGAGAGGCTTTCAATTTTTTCAGTCCGAAAATGGGGAGCCCAAGGGCTCTATTTATAGGCACGAATGGGCCTGGTCTAAGAGATGTTGTCTGTGTAGGTATTTCACGCAGCTTCTCCACGCAGGTATTCCGCGTAGGTGCACAAATCATCCTCCGGTGCGGACCTCTATCACGGAGGTCAGACGTGCAGGTCAGTCGCACAGTTCCACCGCGTAGGTCAGTCGCGCAGCTCTGCCTCGTAGGCCTGTAAATATCGTCCATTGTGAATCTCTTTAGGAAAATTTTGATTTTACTTTTTACTCTTCGAACCTTGTTTTGGGATCTGAAATATCTGGAGTTCTCTTCATTTTCCTTTGGGTTACTTTCTCAAGTAGTGTCAACAAAATCCCCCCCCCCTTAGGATTAGATCTGAAATGCACAAAGAGGGCCAAGTCCTGAGGTGAAAGTTGCAGAACAGTGTAGGTTTACCACGCAGTTTTACTGTGCAGATGCTTTATAAAGGTATGGCGTGAAGAGGTTGCACGCAGTGCAGACGCGTAGGTCTTCATTTGCCTATAAATAGGTCTCACCCTTCGCAATATTTTTCATCATATATGCTTTCTCCGAAATTTTGTAGCTCTCGTTGTGTAGCTCATTCACCCAGCTCTTATTGCATTGTGATCTCGCATAATTTCCTTGAAATTTCTTCAAGGTAAAATTATTTTAAGCGATGGAGCTATGCCAAATGACTCTATCAAAGGATTTGTTCTAGGACCCTTATCGATGGACCTATGCAAAGGTCCTCATCGAAGGACCTACGTGACAGGCCTCATCGAAGGACCTACGCAAACAGTGTCATTTGGAAAAAAATTTATTTCCTCTTTAAAATTATGACCCAGAAATTTGGTAATTCTTTTATAGGAAAGAATGACTCATTTTATGACTCATACTGAATAATATAAGGCTCTCCAAAATGAAATGATGAATATCATCAGACCAAACTATTATGACATTGTTGAGAGTACTCTTCCAGGTCTATGGAAGGGTCTAGTTATGTACCAACGTGACTACGCTCAAAGTCCTTATTTACCCTTGTACAGGCATGGGCTTTTGCAAGACGCCCATGTTCCATCTGTTAAAAATTAATTTCCAAGTAATTGGTTTCTTCAGTATTATAATTTTAACTGTATGAATATTAGTGCAAGGGGGTTTCAGTACAAGAAGGAACTGTCCCTATTTGTTGCATCGTTCATCACAGTGGTTGCACTCCCGAAATGAAGGATCATGTTGTAGAGCCAAGACCACGTTTTTATGATTCCACTTTCTAGGATTCTCAAATAGATCAATATAATGGTTTTAAAGGAGATTGGGACATTCGTTCTAGAGGGGGTGTAAAACCCAAGTGGATGTGGGCATTCTGGGTATGTCGGACTTGTGCGGAATTCAAAAAAGTGTTATCAGACGTTCATATCTACGAAGTTGTCTAGATGGGGAAAAATTATGTTTATAAAAATGAATTCATTCCTGAATTACTGAGTAGATGGATTCCACAAACTAATTCCTTTCATTTGATGCACGGTGAAGTTGTTATTAGTCTCTGGGATATTTACCAAATAGCTGGAATTCCCATTCTCGGGGGGGAAATGTATGATGAATTTATTCTGCCTACTACAAAATGGGGTGATGCTTCTAGACCACCACCACTTTCTCATGAATTACTTAAGATAGCGAAGAATTTACCTAAAAACAAGAAAGATATACATGATAGAGTGTGGATGCAAGTCTTCTTAGAACTAACAACAGAGGAAGGTCTAATCTGTGGACGTCCTACTGTTTGTCCTTCTGCAGATAACCGAGGCAGTTCAGGCACATATTGGCCTACATTGTAAAAAGGTGATTATAAGCACTGGGGATATAAAGTCCAACCTGATATAGATGCAAAATTACGCTTATCTTCCTTACTTACTATGTGTCTAAGCATTTATTTTCTTCTAATTCGTGAATTCGGAGGTGGTGTAAGATCAGGGACTTTCATCATTGCAGCTAAATTGGTATAAGGGAAGTATATTGGGCTAGAAACCCTTATATTAGCAAGAATTTACCATCTCCTGCTGCATTTATACAATGGGAAGGCTCCATTTTGTATTGCAGGGCCATTCCAAGTGTTTTGGGGATAGATTGCAGCACATTTTTCCTCATACTCAGTGTTTAATTCAGTCAGAGTTCCCAATGGTTGATTCACCCCATTTTAACAAAAAAATTCTAGTATTAAGCCTCTAAACTTGATACTTGATGAGGTGATGAAGGTATTGAATTTCTCAGAAGAATTCAACTTCTTTCCTTTTGTTAACCCACTAGTTGGAACATTTATTGATGATGGTAAAGAAAAGAATTATGAGCTGAGATTTTATATGATGGAATTCAAGGATGGTGTATTATCAACCAGTATTGATGGTGACATTATCTATGAGGATTATGTCCCCTATAGGTTTTATCATCAGTTCATATTCCTTCAATAATCAAATAATTTTCCACCAACATATGTCAGACATGAAAAAAACCAAATGGTAGCGCGTCAATTATGGATTCTAACAGCTTTAGAGGTATCCAAATTGTCGATTACATTACCTCCATCAAATTCATTGATTGGGTTGGAAGTTGGGTATGCCAAAGATTGGGTTTCTTCATATCCTCAAGGGGATTTGAAAAAAGGAATATATCGAGTGGCGACTACAAAGACTATTGCACATGGAAATCTTGGTAATAAGTCCAAGGCTAGAGATGATAAAAAAATTCATAGGTTTCAGAGCCCTCAAAACGTCTTTGCAGGAGGTATACCAGGAAGACTAGAGCTAGAGAATAAAAACCTCCAACGCCAAGGAGATCCAGTCGCCACCATCAAATAGAGATTCCTATTCAATCTGTTGAAATTTCTGAAGAAAGGAGGCCTGAAGAAGTTCCCCAATCAGAAGGTTTTGAATCTCCTCTACAGTCAACCATACCAAGATTGAATTATGTGAGACCTTCATCTATTAATCATTGAGAGAGTGTAACCTGTGATCTTAGGGATGCATGGGCATTTATTCATCATGGAATTCGAATACCAGATATTGGTGACATCAAGGAACCTTCTGATTGAAATCTAAACAATAACTTGTCTACTTTACAGAAGTATATTGCAGAGCTAGAGGTTTTTATATATGCAACTGATGAACAAATCCCAGCCTCTAAATTAGTATCTCATATGCTGGACTTAGGAGTCCGCGAAGGGGTAATTATTGACTCTGATGAGGAGTGGTATATTTATGTTAATACTGAGAATGTATTTCTATTTTTCTTTTTTCTCAACTCTTATCATCATTAATCTTGATGAAAATGTATTTGTGCGGCTCGAATGTAGGGAAGGAAGCTCTGGACCAATTCTTGAATCACCTATGTATGGTCCTGTAGGCTCTCTTATTGACGCAACAAATGATCCTCCCAAGTCTCCAGAACTTTCTCCAGGAGCAAGATTCTTGACTGGGGTAATGGCGATATATAATCCCCAACCATTACCTCAAGTTTCTCCTGCTAAGAGGAGTTTTTAAATCTCTCCCCAAGCTTTTGAACAAAAATTCAAGAGAGAAATGAGATTGATTCAAAGTTTTCACTGAAGGAGTAAGTATTTATATGATCCTTAGGTCATATAACTTGCTCAATATATTCGGGTAACCACATTTTATTCTCTTATAGGATCTATGTCTCTCTCCTCTCTCAAGGGATTAAGAGTTGATTCTTCAAGACCAGAAAAAGAAGTCCCATGGGAAACCCAGGTTCATCTTGACGAATCTTCAATTTTAGTAGATAAATCGTCAAAAGTTTCATCCATACCTTCTCATAGCTCTGCTAAGAGAGAAAAAATCCATGGTAAGATTAAATACATTCCTCAATTGATTTTGTCAAAGGATCCTGAAATATTCAAAACTGATATTCTCGTTGCTTCAGAGGAAAGGAATAAAGATCCAGGGCAATATAAGACAAGTACTGATGTTGAACCAAACTTGGAAAGACCTGATTCTGTCGTACCAAATGAGGATCCAACGGAACAAAATGTCAGCAGAACCAATTTGGACATCAACCAGCATTTATTAGATACCTTAAATGGTGAGGATTTTGTAACATTTCCAGCCGTATACACTAAAATGATGGACACCCTTAATACAAATATTGATATTCCAGGTTCCATCAAGGATTTTGGAGATTTTCATGAGGAATTTCAAGGGTGTAAGTCCCTATTCTTGCATTTTCCATACATAATTTGTTCTTTAACCTGATTCTTTACATCAAAGTTTACCTTATGAAGATTTATCTGTAGAAAATTTTGCAAAGGATATTTAGTAATAGGGTTTTCCACTTTATCCTTCCACTGGGGATGGAGAAATACCTATAAAGGATACTTCATCAAGATATTTTATAGAGCCTTCAAATGTCATAATGGAGCAAATTCAAGTAAATTCCCCTTCTCAAGAAACATCTGCTCAAAACACTGAGGCTGAGAATATGGGGAATGAATCCAATCAAGTAGATGACTTATTATTGGGTAAATATAATTATCTATTTGAATCATATTTGTTTCCTCCATTTGAAACTAATAATGACCTTGATTTATCATTTAGGGTTATCAGTTCCTAGATCAGAAGGTGAAGCTTCTACTATCCCAAGAGAAGTAGAACAAGACAATTCTTTAAGTGACCTATTTCCAGAGTACATTTTACCTCATGGTAGTGACTCATGTTTAGACTTAAAGATTCAATATACTCTTGGCATGGAACATAAGAATACATGGCGGCATATCTAGAGCATAACTGCCGAAAAGCCTTTAGATGAATTTTTGCCCCATTTTTTAAAACTCCTAGCATTATTCTGCATATTTGAGTTTGGTGGATTTAATTATCATACAATCTATTATTCCATGAAAGAGACTATTCACTGACGGGAGTAGGAGTATAATCTGTGACAAGATTTTGAAGAGGCTAAACAACTCATCAATATTGAGGGCTTTCAAGATGTAGTAGTTGAGGCAGAGGAAAATCATAACAAGAAATCACTCTAAATTATCCAAAAAATCAAAGAGACCACGAAGGATTTATTATATTGTCAAAAAAATGGATGTTGTTCATAACAAGCTTGAGCATTTGAATCAGACATTGGGAGAAACCCAATTAGAGGGAATAACTACCATTTCAACTGCTAAGGAAGCACTTCATCAGGATGAGGAGACTGGAGTTGCTCAACTATCTCAACTTCAATAGGCAGCTGATAGAGCTTATGAAGCGGTCCAATAAATGAAAAGTCATGTTGATAGTTTATTATAAATCATGATATAGAGGCTCCATTTTGTGGATGGCCCTCTATTTTCATATGAATGAAAGAAATTTTGTTTTTAATCATATAAATCTTCATTACTGCTTTTCATTATTTCAATATGAAAGGTAAATGATGATAATGATTCCTTTATGTTAAACAATCATTATTATAATAAAAAGAATGAAGTGATCAAAATTTTCTTATTAAGTTGAGGGACCTAATGAGCATAATTTGATTGTTTCTAGGGTTATATGAATAACCCCACAAATTTTGTATCTTTTGACTTATTTTTTTTATTACTCAATATTACCTAAATCATATATAACAATGTGCATTTAGTGAGCTAGGTTTAGACTTTTGTTTAGTGTGCCCTTCAAGGGTTCTTAATCTAATGAGTACCAAGTCTTTTGTTACTGGCAGTTTAGAGTCATGCATGTTGGACTATAAAGGGATGATATTTAGGGTCGAATAGCTTTGACCATAAATTTTGAATTAAATCCTAAAAAACTTTGTGGCTAAGAATTGCTTTAGTATTCTTTAAATATTTCCTAGGGGAATCATGAGCCAAGATTTTTATGGTCACCAAATTTCAAACCTGTATCAACATAAGGGGTGTCTTTTCCAGGAACGAAGTTACCATTACATGAAAAACCTATTATGGGGGTTGTATTATGCAGGTCCAACAAGGGAATATGCTGCATATCCAAATAGTAGAATCTTTTGACTAGCAGGCCTGTTTTGTAGGCAACTTAAGCAAGGATGCCTAAGGGCACATGCTGCATAGTCAAGAAAAAGAGATCTTAGAAATTTAACATTCTACTGTTGACAGACAGGGGAGAAAAAAAAGGATTCGGGTGACTCTAGACCACAAAAGGAATTTAAATAATGAAAAAAGGGAATCTTTATACCGACATATGTCATGAATAGGAAAACCATTTCTATACAAATTTGGTGTATGAGTAATGGATAAAAATCTATCAAAAAAAGGGGATATTTTTGATATCATACTGTGTTGTTTTAAGTCATGCACTGAGGATATTGTGTGGATTTAATTTAAGGTCTTTAGCTCTGACCAAAGGTATGAGAAAACTCTCCCAATTTCTTGATAATTTTTTTGGAAACATACTATCATATTCAAGTATGGAAGGGAAACTTTAAACTATGATTTGGGAATTTCTGAAACTAAGGAATGATATGGGAAAGGGCTAAAAGCATTAGAGGAAGTTTTTTCCAAGAACGAAGTTACCATTACTTGACAAACCCATTATGGGGGCTATATTATGCAGGGCCAACTAGGGCATATGCTACATAGCCAAATAGTGGCATCTTTTGACTGATAGACCTGTTATATAAGAAACTTATGCAAGGTCACCTAAGGGCACATTCTGCATAGTCAGGAAAAAGAGCTCTTAGAAGTTTTATGTTCTATTGCTAAAAGTCGAAGAAAGTTTATGGAGATTCAGATTTTATGAAGAATAGAGTTTGGTTTATGGAGAAAGGTACCTGAATATGGAAAGGGTATTTCCAATCAATATATCCAAATAATCTGAGGAATAGGACTTTTATGAAGTTCTGACCCAAACGTAAAAGATATGGTGTTTATAGTTTTAGGTCATACAACTGGGACCAGAAATAGAAACAATATATAACATGTGGTTAAGTGATTTCAAGGTTATTCCCTAGTGCATCGAATACATGGTGAAAGAAATGTGTAAACCATGGTCTTGAAGATTTTCAGATTGTGAGAAAGATAATGGTAAAAATATACTTGAATGACTATTTTAAAATACATATTCTTGTATATTGTCATCAAAGATTAAAGGGGACAAAGATACTATAACTAAGAACGAAGTTACCATTACATGAAAACCCTGTTATGGGGGTTGTATTATGAAGAGCCAACTAGGGCATATGATGCATAGATAAATAATGGAATCTTTTGGATGACAGGCTTATTAGGTAGGAAACTTATGCAAGGCCACCTAAGGGAACATGATGCATATTCAGGCAAAAGAGCTCTCAGGTATTAGAAATCATGTCACCAGAAACCATAAGAAAGATTATAAGGATCTGGAAATATTCAAGATTAATATTTTGAAATATGGACGAGGGTTTATGTTCAATGTTTATGAGAAATATTTGAATCAATATTGACCATGAGTTTGATGTCCTTTACATAGATCTGACTCATATGTAAAATGGAGACTTTCTTTGTTTCCTTTGAATGAATATAGTGATGTGCAGTTTTAAGTCATGCAATGAGGACATTATAATATGCAGTTTTAAGTCATACAGTGAGGAAATTATTAACCCCATAATAAATTAAAACACCTTATATAAAGAAGTCATTTACCCAATTCCTAAGCTCACATGAGCTATGCTCGGTGTGAGAAATAAGGAGGAGTAAGGGTTTCTTTTATAATGCAAAGGTGATGCAAAAGAAGAATAGGGGTATTAGATTTCCATTCAGTTTAACGTCATGTGGTAAGGACGAAGATGAACTGATGTGAAAGTAAAAGACATATTTTAACTAGGTTAATGGATAACACCCAAGTGTCACTATATTTATTGCTGGGGAAAGGACCAAGTCATACATAATTCTTAAAACATTTCCTATGTAGATTTTATTCTTATACAAGAAATAAAGGGGGGTTTTTATCAGGGATGGGCCCAAGATTGGAAATCTAGGCATCTCTACGTATCTAAAAATAAATTATAATTAAGCCGTACGTAGTTCTTTAAACAATCATTCCTCATACTAAGTTTGAAATAAAGAATGGGGGCTTTTAACACATTCTGAGAGAATGGTAAATCTTTAAGACATAAAATGGTATAAGAACCAAATCATATATCTTAAGGAAACACTATGTATAGATCTGATTCATACATAGAAGGAGAAAAGAAAATAAGAAGATTTTGTGATTGTGGCTGGGCCCAAAATTAGAGATTTATGCGTCTCTACATATCTCATTGAAAATGAGAATCAAGCCATACATAGTTCTTGAAACATGGTCTCTATGAAGATCTGACTCTAACATAGGAAAGAGAGGGACTCATGTACTACTAAGAAGTAGTGATGATGTCAATGATGTTTTCTTATGGAAAATTATAACGTCTTATATAGAAAAAATTAGTTGTATAAATGATGTCATGCATTTTAACGTCATGCGATAAGGATGAAGATGCTACACACTTTAATGTCATGCAGCATGGACGCTTATGGTTGTTATGAAATTTAATGCCTTGCAACTAGGACATGGGGGTTGTGCAGTTTTAAGACTTGCAGCAAGGAGATTGTATTGTGCAATTTAAAGTCTTGCAGTGAGGATGTTGTATTGTGCAGTTTAAAGTCTTGCAGTGAGGACGAATGTGTATAATTACACAAAGTATTTCTTCAAGAATCTCGCATTGGTTAGAGTTGTAATGATCTCTCCAGTCATTGAGATTAAAGAATATGCTCCATTTGAATATACCTTATGTATGGAATAAGGTCCTTCCCATTTTGGTTCAAGTTTTGGAGGTTTATTTCCGCGTATCATTGGAGACTTAAGGACCAATACCAATTCTCCTTGAAGGAATGAATAAAGGTGAACTTTCTTATTAAAAGCTCATGCTATTCTGTTCAGATAGACTTCTAAATGATACAAAGTATGCAGTCTTTTCTCATCTAAACGTTCCAACTCATTTAGTCGTTTCTGAGACCTCTCATCTGTAGACAATTGATCACAGATTGAAACTCTAAGTGAAGGAAATTGTATTTCAATTGGAAAAACTTCTTCAGTTCTATATACCAATGAATAAGGAGTTGCTTGGGTAGCAGTATGGGTAGTTTTCTGATAATCCCATAAATCATTCAAAAGTTTATCAGGCCATGACTTCTTATATTTATCCACCATATTCTAGAGTATATTTGATACAGTCTTATTGAATGCCTCTATCTGTCCATTTGATGCTGCATGATAGTGAGATGAGTGGTTGGACTTGATATTATGTTCCTGGTATAACTTTTTTACTTCATTAGAAAAAAATTTGGTGCCATTTTCCATCAAAATAGTATGAGGGACGCCAAATCTGATGATGATATTTTTTTTGACAAAACTAACAATGTTTTTGGCTCCGAATTTCTTGAGAGGTATTTCCTCAGCCCATTTAGAGAAGAAGTCGGTAGCAGTGAGGATATACTTGAACTTCTTAGTAGTGGCTGGAGGAAAAGGCCCTACTATATACATTCCCCATGTGGAAAATGGCCAGGAGTATTTAGCTGTATGTAGAAACTCTGGGGGTTGATGAATGAAGTTGGCATGCACTTGATGTAGATGACACTTTTAGTGAAATCTGTACAATCATGTGTCATTAAAGGCCAAAAGTATCCAAGACTTCAGATCTGGTCGGAGAGTTTGTGCCTAGATTGATGGGAACCACAAACTCCTGAATGCACTTCTTTCATGACAGCTACGGTCTCTTCTCCATCAATACATCTAAAGAGAATTCCATCAAATCCTCACATGTAAAGAATCTTTTGGTGGTCTAGACTATCATAAAGAGTAAAATTGGTCTCTCGTCGCTGGATCAGCTCCTTTTCAGCCCTATTTGGTGGAAGTATCCCATTTTGAAGATATTCCATGATGGATGTTCTCCATCCTATAGTATGACCATATGGTTCAGAAATAGGGCTAATTTCATTAATTTACTCCCTTTTGGTTTGAACAAAAGGGGAAACCACACGGAGATGGGTTATGCTGATAATTGTCTCATCCCAATTTGGATCTACCAAGGCTGTAGCTACATTAGCTAGTGCATCTTCTTGGGAATTTTGTGATCACAGGACATAGGATAATGTCGGATCTAAGGGAAATTCAGCCATTAAATCTATGATGTAATCACACCAAGGGATTAACTCTTCTTTTCTGATAGAGTATTCCCCATTGATTTGTTTGATTACCAATTCTAAATCACATTTTACCCTTAAATGATCCATTTTCACCTGAAGGGCCAATTCCAAACCTGCGATGAGAGCTTGATACTATACTTCATTGTTGGTACCACCTTTCGATAATAGGAAAGAATAGGGAAATACTATCTTTTCTAGGGAAATAAGTACAATTCCTAATCCAACCTTGTTGAGTTTAGGGTTTTCCAGTCTCTTCCTTGTTGGACTTCTGGAAGCACCATCAAAATACATTTCCCATGTTTGGGAATTATCATGACTACAGAATACCTCTTCATCAGGAAGTTCAGTATTAAATGATGTATCTTCCACAGATGGATGCTCAGCAAGTAAATCATCCAAATCTTGGACTTTTATTGCCTTTTGAGGCACAAACTAGATATCAAACTATTATAAAATAACCTACCACTATGCCAGATGCCCTGTAAGCATAGAACGACTGAGGATAAATTTGAGCGAGTTATTACGAGACACCAATTGGATCTCATGATGTTGCATGTAGTGCCTTAATTTCTAAACTACAAATATTAATGTCAGGAAGCACTTATCAATACTTGAATATCGATTTTCCGCATCAAGCATAGTTCGATTGAGATAGTAAAGGTTGTTTTCATTCCAAAAATCATTATTTTGGGTGAGGAAGGCACCTAGTGGTCACTCTAAGGTTGTAACATAGAGAATAAGTGGTCTTCCTTCAAAAAGTGGCATCAATACTGGTGGACTCAAGAGATATTTCTTGAGGGTATTAAATGCTTCTTGTAAATCTTCAGTCCATTGGTAAGTGACTCCCTTCTTCATTAATCTGGTGAAGGGTAAACACTTTCCTACCAAATTGGTGATAAAGCACTGAATATAGGCCAAGTGTCCTTGGATTCCTCTTAATTCTTTTAAATTTTGAGGAGGTAAAATACCAAGGATTGATTTTGTTTTCTCAGGATCAACTTTGATACCACGATAGTGTACAATGAAGCCAAGGAATTTTTTTGAGGTTACCCCGAAATCACATTTCAAGGGGTTCATCTTTAAACTGTGTTGCCAAAGATTATTGAATATGGTTTCCAAATCAGCCAAATGATTGGAACATTGTCTGGATTTGACTACCAAATCATCCACATAACATTCAACAAATTTCCCTAATAAGGGTTTGAAAATATGGTACATGGCACATTGGTATGTTGTGCTTGCATTATTTAATCCAAAGGGCATTACCCGATATAAAAACACGCCTTGAGGGACTCTAGAGGCTATATATTCTTCATCCTTTTGGGCCATTTGGATTTTATTATACCCAAAGTATCCATCCATGAAGGAAAGAGCTTCATAGCCAGATGTTGTATCAATTAGAAGTTCTGTAATCGGGACTGGAAAATCATCATTAGAACAATGCCGGTTAAGATATCTGAAATCAATGTAGACTCTAATTTTCCCATTATTATTTTTCAATGGGACATTATTGGACAGCCATTTGGGATATTGAACATCCCTAATGAAGTTAGCCTTTATAATCTTATCAACTTTATCTTTAATTTTAGAGGCATGAGTTGGGTGTGTCCTTCTTGCTGCTTGCTTGAATCCACGATGTTCTTCTGGAAAACCCAAATGATGGGTGGCTACATTAGGATTAAGACCTATAATTTCTTTATAATTCCAAGAAAATATATCTCAATGTTTCTTTACAAAGGAACTATACACCTCTTTCTCTTCATAGGTCATGGCCACACTAATTAGAGTGGGGCGTGGATATTATTCTATAACCAGATTTATTTCTCTGAGTTCATCCACAGTGATAGAGACACCATATTCAAATGCTGAAGGAGAATCCTTGAGATATTCCTCTTCTTCTTCATTATGTGTTACCTCTTCTGTTTCCATTTTTATGGTAGATGACAAGGAAAAACTCCCAGAGTTAGGGGAGGAGTCAGTATTTGATCATTTCGAAGAAGAGGAGACCATATCTGACCCTACTAAATATGAAGGGTCTTCCTGTGGTAATAAATAGGGATTGATGGATTGAGAATCAACATTTTTTTCTTCCCCTAGCATTGCTACAATTTCTTCTAATCAGATTGATGAAGTAGAGGATTTTTTTAGTTCAGTATATGAAATGAAAACATCTCCATTTAGGCTTCCATCATTTCTTGGTGTATCAATAATTGCTCTCATGTTGTCAGGCTCAATTACTACAATTGACATTATGGAAATTATTGGATAAGTGCATGGATTTGGTTTTACCCTTTCAATTTGATTGATGTGAAGTACATAATTTTTACTCAAATGCATGAATGGATTGGGTTGAATATTTTCTAGACCATTTAGAGCATTAAATCTGGTTATTTCATTCATCATGGGCTTTATTCCTTTTGTGTGATAAAACTCTACCTCGATGTATTGGGATTCACATGTTCTGAACGGAGCCTTATCACCATACAATGTTCTGATTTGACCATTGAAATAGTATTTCAGACATTGGTGGTATGATGAAGGTATAGATGCATGTTGATGCAACCAAGGCCTTCCAAGTAGAATATTAAAGGTTGTATTCTGACAAAAAATCATGAAATCTAAATTAGACACAAGATCTCCAAACTGAGTTCTGAGTGTAATTTCGCCCAGAGGTTCTTGTTCATTCTTTTCATATCCTAACAACATTAAATTCAAAGGAGATAAGTCAGATCCAGTCAGGACCAATCGACAAAGTGTATGAACGGGAATGAGGTTGACCCTAGAGCCATTATTAATGAAGGCTCGTCGGATATCTATGTTATTGACCTTGCTAGACAGATACAAAGGTCTGATATGCCCATGTATCACATGGTCTTCATCTTCATCCGTAAAAGATATGACTGTGTGAAATTCAGTAGAATCATTCTATATACAGCAAATTTCAACAGCATCAACTTTAGTTTCAAACTCTTGAGGACTTGACAAAGCCTCGATGAGTGCCTCTCTAATATCTTTTTATAGATTTAACGCATCCAGAATTGAAAACTTGGACAGTACTTGGTCCTATTGTTTCAAGATTTCATCCTTTTGGTCCAAAGGTCCGTTTTTTTCATCATGGAGATGCAGTTTTGTAGGTGCTTTGGAATTTGATGCTTCTGTTTTATATGTAATTTGTGTTAGAGCATAAGCTAGAAATACTGTTGGCTTTATTAAATTAGACTGACTAAGTCTATTCATCTACTGAGAAGAAGACAGTGTGGCTTCTAATCGGTCTTCCAAAATAATTGTGTCAGAACAGAGCCTGTCTTTCATAGAAGAAACTCCTTGTTACTATTGATCTCATTGAAGGGCTCTTCCACGAGTTTCTGCAGCATATATGGTTTGAGACGGTGTAGAATTAAAATGGTGGTTTCTGGAATTCCCATGTCTTCCCATGTATCCTCGATCTTGGCCCCTTCCTCTCGTTCCCCGATTAGGCATAAGTAATTCTGGCTCACTAAAATCAGAATCACCATTGGCATAAGGATCCATTAAATGGATAACATTAACAGAACCAAAGATTAATTCTTCATCTAACGAAGATTCTTCTTGACCGGTTAGTTCTAGTTGTACCGTTTGGTGAGGCAGTGCCTGTTCTTTTGAAACAGATGGCTTAAAATCTTCTATGGTCAAGGACAACATTGGCCTTGACACGATCTCATCTTCTTCTAACTGCACTTTGTCTTTATGACCACTTTGTTTCTTTGAGGAACGACCTTTTCATGAAGATGGTTTTGTTGTAGCAAGAGTGGTAGAATACACAATTGGTTGTTTCAACTATGTTCATAAAATAGCATGAGTTCGGTTGATTGTTTTCCTGATCATTCAATCATCATATTTTTTGCACACTTTTACTTTTAACCTCTTACCATTCTCCCTCTTCCTCTAAATTGGTAGCAATAACACATGCTACTTGAGCTAATGAAATTTTCAACTTCACTTGTCTAGAGTCTACAATATTTTTCAGAAGGTCTTTGAAAACAAAGCCCTCCTAAATGGGGTGTCCCAACATCTGATGAAAGGGACAATAATTCATACGATCTTTATCTCCATCTTTATTTGGCTTCTTCGTCCTTGGAAACTGAACCAAATTGTTTTCTATGGCTGAGATGAAGTAGCCAGGAACTTTCTCATTCCTAAAAGAATAAACTTTATTCTTTAATTCCTCAAATTTTTTCTACCTTTGATCTATTTGATCATCTTTATGAGGCATTCGTTGTTGTTGATACTCAGGAGGAAGAGCCCTTCAATATGATGAAGGTCTTGAAGTAGAAGCAGGCACAGGTGCCTATTTCAGTGTGACTATTGCAGCTTCTTCCTTTTCTATTCTCCTTACTGGAACTGATGGAATTAAATGATTTTTAGCCTTAGTTTCTATAATAGAGTATTCTATCAACTGAGCAATTGAATTAAGGTCTTGAAACCCTCTTGTGTATTTCATAGGGATCAATGTTGTGCGTAATTCATCATGTATATTTTCCACACAGATTGGCAGCAAATCTTCTTGAGGTAGTTCTAAAATTAAGAAATATGTTAATCCCTTCCATCAAGAAATGAAATCTTAAACTCTTTCATTATCCCTTTGTTTACAATTGGTAAGATCAAAAACTATCATCTTTTGTAGTGTTGAGCTAAATTGAAGAAGGAATTTCTGACAGAGATCTTCCCACCCAGTAATTGATCGATATTTCAAACTTGTATACCAGACAAAAGCTGGTACTTGTAATGAATGCACAAAACATTTAATCTTAACTGATTCTTGTTGTTGAGAAGTTCCCATCATAGGATCACAATAAGAAACAAAATGTGTTAATTGTTGTTCCGGATCTCCTGAACCATTGAAGATTGGGAATTTGGTATTCATAAAATTTGGTGGGGGAGGAATTGCATCCACCCATTTAGGGTAAGCTCTCTTTTCCACTGATGGTGGTGTTGATATCTGCCTTAGATAACCCATGGGAATAGGTCTATCAAGATGTATATGATCCTGCCTTAATTGTGTACCCAATTAATGGAATTCATTATCTGCATATATAGTTACTATAAATCCCCTTTGCTGAGGATCTCCTACATGGTTTTCAAGTTGAGGACTTGTATAGAGAGTATGTCTAGCATAAATTCTATTTCGAAGTAACTTTGTATTGAGTCTTTTTAACTCCTTCGTTTCCTTTTCTTGCTATTAAAATCTTTCTTCATGTGAAATATATTTACCTTCTCCAGTGGAAAAGTGAGATTCAATCTAAGTTTTTCCTTTACCCATGTAAGATACCTTTCAGAGAGGGGGGAGTTGGTTATTTGAAGGCATACCTAAATTTTGGGTAAGCCTCTGATTACGAGTACACACACCTTCTTAATTTACCATGGTGTGTACCATATTATAGACAAGAACTTCATTTTTGATTCCCCTAAACTGGACTTATTTTCTGGAGGATCTTCTGTAATGGTGTTAATAACATTCACTGACACATAATACATTGATGGCATTCTGTCAGCATTTCTGCTAGATCATCTCCCTTTTTTTCTTTCATGAGACTTCATTCTCCTATATGAAGAATTTTTGGAAACTAGTTGGTGGACAGTAACATGAAGGTAATCATTGGATAGTTCAGTTGTATGCTTTCCTTATGGATTCTTCCCTAATCGGGAGAAAACTAACTTCCTTTGAGGAGGGGATTGTAGATGTGAAAAAGCCCCCAGCCTTGCAGGCTGGGGTTAATCATGTTCTTCTTCTTCAAATCTTTGAACATTGTTTAATGAATTTGAAGGTTGAATTAAATGATCCCCCATACTGTCAAGCTGGGATGATTCTTTAACTGCTACAACCAAAATTCATGCAACTGCTCTTCTAATTTTACGGATTTTGGTTCGAACATTAGATGGGTGCATCATTCAACAATCACTCAAATCATCTGCTTCAGAATATCATTGTGCTATTTTAGACATTTGCATCCTATGATGCTTGACATCCTCTAAATGGGAAACCTGCTCAATATTCTCAGAGGCTTGATGTAAAAGTAGCTCAACAACTTCTTTTATTTGGTCCTGATTCTGATGAGAACTAGGTGAGGCCAGTTCTTGAGTATACATTTGATTACATACAAAACCTATTGATTGTGGTTGGTTGTGGGCTATAAAATTACATGAAACCACTTTTGGTGGAATTTTCTGATTTTGGAGTGCAGTGAAATGCAATGCTCCATATGCACCCCATCCTCTGATGCGAACACTGGATGGGGAATCAGAAATTAATTGGCATAGCCTCTTTAGAGCATTGATACATGCATGATGAAGGGTTATTTGTTGTTTTTCAAACCTTGGATGTTGGTAAACTGAAAGATATGCTAAGTCAATTTGGCATTGTAACCCTTTTATTACCTTTACGTGATTTTGATATTCATCATATGGTAAGACTTTAGTTTTCAAATGATGAAGATTTTTCTATAAGTTGATACAAATGTCAGGAATGCAATCTTCTGTCATCAATTCTAGAATATCAAACTAAGAATTTTCCGAAGGCCAGAACATGACTGGGATTTCTCCTTTAGCTAATTGGTTCCTCATGTTTAACACATTTTAATCATCTTTCACAAGAGGTTTCTCCACTTGATCTGACCAAAGTGGATGCTCTGTATTAGAAGATAAATGACCTAAAGGAGGTTCAGAGAATGATTGTTCCCTTAAGATGTCTTCTAGTTGATAAAGTGTTTCACCCATCAATGACAAGGCATCATACATAATTGTCCTTGTGTTTTCAAGTTCCTTGAGATAGGAGGGATTTCTCGTCACTACATTGTCAATTATGGAATCATTTTGACAATGCAAAATACTGCTGTAGATAGGAATTTCGCAGTGAATGCCATCATGGGGAGGATCACCATGGTGGATTACAACAAGGAATAAATCTTCTTGCTCCTTGGTCTTCTGGCCACACGGAGGGTTGTGGTGGCTCTCATCCAGAGATAGACACTCTGGATTGACTGAATTTTCATGAAGAAAGCCTTCATGATGAAGTTTATAATGGGGAACTTTAGAATTACAACTACCACTCCCATAATTTGGTAATGAGAGGATAGGATCTTGAGCTGCAATAGATAAATGTCTGAGGGCTTCAAGAACTCCAGAATTAATAGGAGCTAAATCATAGCTTGACTCCTAATTTTCCAATGGTGTTTGGTGAGACTTATTTTTGGATGTTCTCTTATACTTAGTTGGGTCCACCTTCTGGGAGAAGTGGTTATAATGGGAAGGTGTATGTGCCTGCCCTGGAGTAGTTACCGGAATGGATCGATTAACTCCAATTGGAAAGGGTGTATGTTCCTGATCCTGTTGTCCATATGATATGGGGGAATATGCACCATAACCTTCCTAGACTGGAACATAGGTGTGTATCTGCTCTGGTATGGAATGCCGATGTATCATCCCATGTGTGGCGATAGATTTATATGTTTGTTCTCTTGATACTACTGAATTAGTTGTTAAAATATCCTAGCATGCTTCCAGAATATAGACATTGATATGCGTCTGTCCTTTCACCATTGATAAGATATGTTTGGTGACTTTAGCAGCCAGAATGGGAATATACGTCCATTTCGTATCTGGAGTAGGTGTATGTGCCTGCTCCTGTCCTCCTTTTCCTATCAATGGATATTGACAGTACTCGCGTATGGGGGCAGAGAGTTGGGTCTGCCCCAAATTTGTCATCAGATCTTTCCAACTGACTTCTCCGGGTGCTACCAAATGAGACTGTTGGTAGTCTTGATGAACATTGGTAGGTGTATGTTCCTACTGGTTGTTTTTAGTCAAGTATGGTTGAAAGACTTTCTCCAATACTGGCAGACGATACTGCTGACAGAATTGTTGATGGTAAATAGGGGTATGTTCCTGTTTACCAATTTCCACCATATTAGATTGGTGGGACTCTTTAAATGCAGTCAGAAGAGCCTGCTAACTGGTTGATAACTTGTGATCAGGTGTATGTGCCTATTCATGATACTCCATTGGGTTTATCTCGTAGATTTGGTGAGTTTCTGTCAGACAAGCCTGTTGAGAAGCAAAATTAGGACGGACGGGTGTATGTGTCTGCTCGTTGTTTGCCATCAAGCTTGGTCGATGGACTTCTACGGAAGAGGCAGAGGTGAGAACCTACTTCCTGTTGACTAGACATTTTCCTTGGCGATTCATCTTGCATGCCCAGGTCTTAGAGACCTAGGCCGAATGTCTAGAGGCAACACCCCCATCATGTTGGAGGTGTACTACCGCGTGATTTTGGCGGCGATTGCTGATGGGAGTCCTCAATAAGGACTCATGCATTCTTGAATTTAGACCTTGAGTGACCTTTTGATCAACCTCCCTTTAGTATGGGACGTACTGGTTGTTGCGTTCTAGGGATAAGGACCTGAAATGGTTGGAGACGGTGGTTGGAATCATTTGCTTCTTGATCATTGGTCATCATTGACCAGATGATCAAGGATTGTTGTTGACCTGTAGGGCCTGTCGAGCAGCCTCCAAAGTTAGGATTTTACTATGCTGGTGATATTCCATTACCAACACATTAGAGACCCAACATTGAAGACACTGGGTTAGTGATAACATCCTTCCCGTGGATGGAGAGCCAGCTTGAGCAGTAGTTGGGAAGTTTATAGATGTTGTCTTGGAGAAATTCATTCTTTGGATTGAAGGGAGTTCTATGGAAAACTGAGACAACAAAAATATCTATTAAAACAAACTCTTTTTAGATGGATACATGCATGATTAATTCCTTTGTATGGACTTCCTTTATCAATTGATAGGGGCCTAACAGGTGGGTAACATTATTAACTTGGTTAAGGATTCACGTCGGGTTCACCATTTTTGTTTCGTAGCTCCTTAAAACATGTGTTCTATTTTAAAGAATCACTATTTCCAGGTAGTTTCCATTGGATTTATTTATGGAACTATAAACTTCCAACAGTTCTTTTTCTAAAGGGGACTTTATTTCCCAAGGTAGGCATTCATTAAGTTTGAACTTTACGATACTTAAGAACATGCATTGGTCGAGATGATGGGAGGTCGGACTCATCACACCCTTTTAGGGGGGAATTATTGTCTACTCTGGGACTCTCTTATTAATATTTAAGATATTTTCATGAATCATTATTAATTCACCAAGTATATCATAAGTATCCCTTGGAATTTACAATCACTTATTAACATGTGTAAAATTTAGAATCATCAGTATGCATTCAAGGTTCTTCATCATGGGAAACACCTGTATGTATTTGAGGTTTTCCATCAATGGTATCCTCTAATATACCAATTAGAGATTCTTTTAATCATCGTTGAGATGATACTGGTTTTTAAGCCACTCAGTGGGGTACTCTGGAATTTATTGTCATCTAGGGAGATGAAGGTTTATTTTGATCTTGGGATCATGCCCATAAAATGGGCTACCTATGAATCCTTATGAAAGGAATTAGAACACTCATAGTTTGGTGTCACTTAGTAAGACACATCATACCTTTTAAGGTCATGTGATAAATACCTCTAAGAGAAAGGTTCTTAGTCAAAAATTAGTGTGGGACTTATGTTAAAGCAGCCCAAGGAACTTTGGAAAGGATATAGCTTTCCAAGTAGGATCAGACCCTATTGGGAATATGGCATAAGAAGAACATGGTTGATTTGAAGTGTTAAGTTTGAACCTCAAGGAGGCTTCCTACGTATCCCATATTAATTGGAATCAAATCCCGCATAGTTCGGTAAATCTCATAGGAGAGTATAGTCCTTTGAGAGAGATGATTTTGTGCTTACTTCCTAAAAAGGATGCCTTGATGATTTGAGGATTGGATTTTTGGATTATTTTTTAAGGAGGATTCCCAAATTGGGGAAATTAGGGTTGGATTCCTAATGAGGATATCTAGTGATCTCAGGCCTTGAAAGAGTTTCCTATGTATCCTGGTTTGAATAGGAATCAGAGTTCTCGTAGTTACTTACATTGAGTGCTTGTGCACATGTTGTAACCATCACGTATCTTTAATCCCATGTGAGTCATGCTCGGTGTGAGAAACAAGAGGATGTGAAAGATTCAACAATGAAACTTCAAACTTTTCCTCCTCCGCTGATGGAAGAGGGCTTGTCAACCATGGAAGAGGGTGAGGTGACGAGATTTCCCTTTGTTCTCTTCACATTGGACAAGGGTCCAAATGGAAGGAAGAAGGGGTGAAGGTGAGGGGCTTATACTAGGATGGATGCCCTGAAATTGGTTATGGTAGGAAAGGGAGATTTCTTCTTTTCTTGTGTGGAAAAGTAAGTGTGAACTATACCTTCCCTACTAGAGACCTGAGGTTCCAGGTCACCTCTTTGATAATGGAGAGTCCATGACCTAACCCTCCTCCAAACCGGAAACTTCCCAACACTGTTTCTAGGAGAAAGGTCAATGTGACTGCGAATATACAAACCCATAGACATTTCATGAATCCTAACCCCATTACGAAACAAATGTGGGAAACCTCTGACTTCAGAAATACAAAACCAAATTGGAGACACACTGATGTTCATTTTCCAAAGGTTTGATAAGTTAGGAGGTTTTGGTGGAGGCTTAAACTTAGTCCCTTTCAGATAAGGGAACTAAGGAAGGAGATACCCTACCATGAATGGATTTTAAAAAGGTACTTGATTTGGTTGTGTAGGTACCTCACATAAGTATTCCACGTAGGTACCCCGCGTTGATGTACCACGCGGGTATACCACGCAGGTATAGTGTGCAGGTATACCACGCAGCTATGGCGCGTAGGTATATCGTGCAGCTATGGCGCGCAGGTATACCGCGCAGGTATAAATGATGATTGAAGAATATGAAGACCTTTAAAATAGGATTATCCCATTTAATTATCTCTTATCTCGTGGTCTATAGATCTACCTAAGACAATTTGAGGGATCTAGGTGAAAGATCTATGAAATGGGAGCTTCAGAGAGTCTTTAACTTTTTTTTAGTTCTGAAATGGGGAGCCCAAGGGCCCTATTTATAGGCATCGATGGGCCTGGTCGAAGAGATGTTGACCGCGCAGGTATTTCGTGCAGCATCTATGCATAGGTAGTCCACGTAGGTGCACAAAGAATCCTCTATCGTGGAGCTCCGTCATGGAGGGCAGTCACACATATCAGTTGCACAGTTTCGCCGCGTAGGTCAGTCGCGTAGCTCCGCCGTGTAGGCCTGTAAATCTCGTCCATCGCGAAGCTCTTTGGGAAATTTTTGATTTTCCTTTGTACTTTTCAAACCTTGCTTTGGGATATGAAAGATCTGGAGTTCTCTTCATAGTCCTTTGGGTTACTTTCTCAAGTAGTGTCTACACCTATATAAGGGTTTCTTCAATCAAAATATCAAAAGACCAAGAACATATCCTCCAGCTACTACAGGTTACAACAGTACAAAACACTACTCATATCACAAAGTTATCATAAAAATCATATATCATTTAAATTATTTTCATAACCATTAGAAATCCCATTAAAGAATCATCAAATAATGTTTAAATATTTTAATACAATTTAGAATGGATGAAATGAAATGATTTTACATGATATCAAGTACTCAAATTCATTTCACAAATCATGACATGCCTGTATCACAAGCCATGTTATTAGCATTACATAATATACTCACACTCCCACAAATTTCAAATAGTCAAACTAAACTCAAAGGTAAGTCATACATATCAATAAAAAATCAATGCAACTAAAATAGATAATGGAAGGGATTTTAGACAATTCACTCCTTAATAATCTATAATATTTTATACTAAGCTTCAAATTGTAGCTAGAAATCAACACCTACCCAAAAAGGCCACTTTCAATTACTTGAAACATTAATCATTACATTTGTATGCACAAAATGTGTTATTTATAGTTAGTGAGAACATAATCCTTAGTAAAAAACAAAAAAAAATTGTTAACTCAAGGAGTTTTTATTTAAATATATAAATAATAGTGTGATTCCAAAAAGTGTCAATTACCTTTAGGTCCAATTATGACATGCCATGGAACTTCATAAATGAATCCCCCATCAGCCACCTGTAAGTGACCATTACCATAGATGAAACATATCACAACATGGTTAGTGATAAACAACTCATATATCACTAAAAACACAACATATCACATCATTTATTACCCATGGCAACTTATTTTTTCAATTTATCTGCTCTGCATAGCATGTGAAATCAATATGAAAATAAAAATACAATATCTATATTAAAGATCACAATTTATTCAACCCAATATGCATAAAGAACCTCTAATAAGGTCTCAATATCTCATATTTCATTCCAAGTTTAATTACACAACCATTACCTAGTTATTCATCCTATGTAACCAGTTAAGGATTCATTTCTAGCTTCATTGCATATAAATTCTACATGTAACTCACACCTTAAAAAATACTTATGAAACATCATACCACATTCTATTTCAACATGCATTGGATATGTTTTCCCCCTTAAAATAAATTCCATACTCTAGTTAAACAGTTATCCTATCATTTATAAAACCATTAAAATCGTATCAATATTACAATTTGGAAAGCTCTATAATAAAACCCAAGCCTGTATAAATAGTTTTGAAGCTCAAGTGGAGATACTTGTGAAATAAAATTGTTAAAGGGATAAAGAATTTATGTCAATCCATACTAAAACCCATATTATGGAGTGGGATATATATATATATAAAAACAAGTAGTGGAAACTATATTGAAATTGGAAATGTGTTGGATGGTGTTTATTAGATTTTTTGGATGAATAGACCACTAAAACTTTAAGAATAAAGTCATATACACTTGGAAAAGTCTTTAAGAAAGTTAGGACATAAGAAAATCATGAGAAAATGTTTTTGGTAGGAAAACACATAGATATTATAGATTTTTTGGAAAGATTTCACTAAAGAGGGAAATGGTGAAATTAACATTGAATTTTCTCATTTAGAACTAACTGCTCTTGGAGAATAAAATGAAGAAAGAGGATTTGAAATTATTTAAATGAAAAAATAATCTAAACTTTAATTTTAGGAAGGGTTAAAATATAAAAAACAACAGAGATGAGGTTTGGATGAGGTGGAAATCTTAATAATGAGATGGAATATTTTGGACCCTTGTTCATATACTTCAATGGATCTTAAAAGTATATTAAGGAGTGCGCACTAGATTTATCAAAAAAATTATATCTAAAAAAGTATCCAAAAAATTTTTAAATAATTGGGAAATAAAACCCAAACAAGTGAAAGATAATGAGGAGACTCATTCCTAACAAGAGGTAAAGAATACAAGGTTCAAAAAACACTATTCTCTACATGAAATTAAAGAATAAACCAAAACATTATATTTTGATTTATTTTAAATCCAGTTGTCTAAGGAATGTTTTAAAATAGAAAGTGTCTAGATCGAATAGTAAAGATACATACTTTAAGTGGGAATACATGGGGAAGAATCCAGATGGAAATAAGATAACTAATGGAAATAAGAGAACTAGAGTAAATCAAATTCATAAGAAAAAAAGATTCCATAAATTCTTAAATAAAAAAATGTCAATAATGATTAAGAGTTTCGTTAAATTAAAAATGTTATTAATAAACTTCAATAAAACCTATTAGTAAATGTAAATATGTTAATAAATGTGTTTATTAAAGGTGTACCAAGTGAATCAAAAAAATTGAATTTATTAAGAAGATTCCATGCTGAAAGGATTCTGTTTTTTAATAATAGGTCAATAATGATTAAGAGTTGTGATAAATATATAATTTAAGGAATTTAAAATACCTAATATAATATGAATAGCATGGTTAACATTTTAAAAATAAATCACTATAGGTTTATCAATAAACCTCTCTGCAAGAAAAAAATTAATTTCAATAATAGATAAAACATGATTCCATTGTATAAATTATTCATATATTAATATAATGGTAATTTTTTCATACAAAATTATCTATATTTTTTCATGTTATGAATGTTGGTATATTGTAAATTTAATTAAAATATGAGAAACTATAATATAATTCAACACATATACATAATGTTAAAAATTTTATATTACAGTATATGATAATATGTATGTACTTTAGTATTACTAGAAGGATAAGCATAAGAATAAGCACTGTAAACTTAAAAATTTATATATATTATAGTATATCTATAATCATAAGAAAGAATATACACTGACAACATGAAAATGTGTATTTTTTAAGTTTTGGTATACAAATTAGTACAGTAATGACCATAAACATAATTATATGTATGTAAATAATAAAGTTTTTGTATAAGAATAATCCAAATAAAATGAATTTGTTTTTATTTATATATTATTTTATTTTTTATAGTACCTTTTTATTATAGTATTTATTGTAAAACTACACAACCTCACACACGTAATTCACATTGAAAATTAAAATGAATATACACAACTGCACACTTACATTTAGAACTCCACACTACCATTTACAAATTCATAATTGCACACACTATCATGACATTATATCATTTACAAATATAAAATCATTTTCAAAATTTTTTGAATGTATTATCTATATTTATTGTAATCTATGATAAAAATGAATAATAATCAATAAAACATGCACCATAGAAATATTATAACTATAAACATTAATATAGTATGTGCCACAGAAATTTTATGACTGTGAATTGTCAAAATATCCAAATATTTTTAGAATGTTTTGGATGTATTATCTATATTAGTTTTATTTAATGTAATCCATATTGACATTAATCTATAATATGTTATATTCTTTGAGTACATTAAAATGTTTAATTTTTTGTAATGAGGCATACTTATCTTTCATCTATATTAATGTAAAATGTACAATAATGATGTGTATGAAGATATATGACAAAATATACACTAATAATGTTTATGGATTTACATGGAAAAAATTCAGAACTGAGCATCATAGTCAAGGAATATGTTGTGTTATTTAAAAATAAGAAACTACCCATGGACTATATTACATGTTAAATAATAGACAGTAAATATTTTAAAAGTTATTTGATATAAATTTTAAAATTTCAATGGTCAGTAACAACCAAAGAGTTTAATATGTACATTTCTGAACAAAAACTAGGTACTTGTATGAACAAAAGGTACTAAAATTATTGAAATTTTAAAAGGTACCTATTTTTCATTTGAATGGTATTAAATTATAGATACCTATTTTTTTATCATTTCAAAGTACTATAATTTTAAAAGGCATGAACTATGATCAAACAGAAATAGGTGGGACCATGTTCTAAATAAAAAAGGGACTAGAGAGAATCTTAAATTGATAACTATATGTAACTAAGTGTAATTACTGGGTATTTTACTAAATCAATTGTAATACTTCAATTTCTAGTGAAACAATTATTTTTTAGTGTTCTCATATGGACATATTATGGATGTTTGAACTATGTAATCTTTTTGTGTCCATTTTACTTTTACTATTGTCCACTTTTTTGAATGTTTATGTCTGATTTTATTGAAATCTTATATATTAATTGTGACATACTGGAGGATATTATGGTCAATAAGAATCCTTACTTATATTTCTCTATGATTTGAGAAATTCTAGTGGTTTGAATTATATATTTAATGTCCTCTAGGGTGTGAAATATTCTGGTGAACTCAAGTTTTATCATCTGCTATTTTCAAAGAGGATATATTCATAACAATATACTCTATTCTTCCTATCCTTAAAGTCAATAATCCTATACTACCATATGGAAATTTTTCCCTTTTTTTAGTTATTTCATACCATTTTTGTTGATGTTGAGTTTTATCTAGTGGTTCCTCCTATATCATAACATTCTTGGAATTTGGGGAATGCCTAATTATTCTGTTGAATGAAACAGTGGTCATTTATGCTTTTCTATACCTTTTATTTTGTGATAGAAGTGTTTAACATTATTTTAACTTGGTTTAATATAGTTCATATTCTAAGAATTTTTATATGTTAGTGAATTCTCAAAATCCTCCATGGTGTTTCTATGGGAAGATCAGAGTGACTAGTTCATCTTTCCAATTTACTACACCAATTTTAGGAAGTTTCTCTAATGAAAATTTCAATTCAGTGGAGTGTGTTGTAATTTACCATCACATAATAAAGTTAGTAACCCATTAATTCACCATCTATTTATAGTTAGAGAGGCCGCAGATAATTATTTATATCTTTTTCAATTTAAACTAATATAGGAATTTTCAAAGGAGTTCTTCATAGATGCAGATTTATCCAGATGGAAAGTTAGTATACCATAGAAAGGATGTACCTTCCAATGTCTAGAAAAAGAAGTTGAGTTTAACTAACTCATATTGTTTATGGGTTCCCAAAATTAAGAAACATCAAGAGGAAAAGTGAGTGAGATGATAATTTTAATCAACTATAACATTTATGGTAAAAAATTTGGGGTTGGTAATGTTGGAACCAGGGTCTTCAAAGCATGATTTGGCATATGGTTTGTGTTTGTTGTCAATCCTCAGTGGAAGTTCAGGATGTGTACCAACAAAGAGATCATACCGTTCAAGCAGAAAACAGTAGTGAAGGTGGCACTGTTTCCCAGTGTTTGCCAAATTTTTGGGCCTAAAAATCGACCAATAAAGTAAAGTGTTTTTGGCAAAGGTACTTGCGCGCCGTGCTCTTAGAGGATAAAAGACTTGCGCGCCATATGTTTTTGAGAATCAGAACGTCAAAAATTGGATAAGGAAAGAAGGTTGCGCAAGTATTGGTTGGGTCGTGCAAGTGAGTTGCGCGACAGAGGTTACTGAAGACAAGACTTGCGCGTCGTCGAGGGACTTGCGCGCCGCCGTGTAGGGGATCCAGTTTGCCTATAAATACTGGACCACCCCTTCTCATTTCTAATGGAGCTCAAGACTTTGAGATTGTTCGAGCTCTCGTCGTGCAGGTGGTCGAGTCGCGCAGTTGGTAGTTTTTGTCGCGCAAGTAGAGCTTGCGTGCCGGTTGTTGGCTGTGCGCCCAAGGCGGTTTGGAAGAGAAAAGAAGTGAACTGCGCAAGTTTGTAGTCGGGGAAGGAAGAGTCGTGCAGGTGCGTTGATGACACTTGCGCGCCAGTTTGGACTTGCACGCCGTAGTGGGACTTGCGCGACTGTCTTGGAGAAGCACGCCTGGTTTTGCTGAAGCCCACCGGCCTATTTGGAGCTGCACGAAAGCCGAGAGACTACCTAATACTTTCGAGGAAAAGTGATATTCTTCTTCTGGTGAGAATCGGACTTCAATAGAGCATCTACATACAACAAAGGATGCATTCTTATGAAAATGATGAAGAGACCTTCATGTCTATAAACGGAGTGGGACTTCACCAACGGCAGTGAGCCAGGGGGAGTCAACGGGAGTGACCCGAGGGAAGCAGTGAGCTATCCCTGAACCTTTGTAAAGGCAGTGAGCCTGGGACAGAGTGACTGTACCCGAACTTTTGTAATCTACAGCTAGTGAAGCATAGTGGATTTTGGTACAACCGACAACCTATCGGCGTATGCTCCTTGGACGTAGCCCTTAGTGGTGAACCAAGTAAAAATAGTTGTGTCTTCTCTGTGCTTGTGAATGTTTTCTTTCTAATAATAATCATCATACAGGTTCAACAAGTTCCTACCAACGTGGGAACAAGATCCATCACCTTAAAAGAAAAAGTGGTCACCCTGATTCATCCCTCCCCTCTCAGGGTGTCCCGGGGTCCTTCAAGTGGTGTCAGAGGGAGGTTGTTGGTGTTGAATCTGCCCCTTTTTGTCATGGAAAACGCGGTCAATATCAGGGGAGTCCCTCACTTCGATGGAAGCAATTTCCAGATCTGGAAGAACAGAATGAGATCTCATCTAAGATCTCTTGGAATGGAAGTTATTTTTTCTACTGTGCAAGGAATACAAGTCACTGATCCAACAGGCCTGGCTATGACTAAAACAGACAGGAAACTTCTTGATGCAGATGCTAAAGCACAGAATGCTCTCACTGCAGCCCTTTCTGATCAGATCTACCTGAAGGTGATGAATTTCACCTCAGAAAAATCCATGTGGGATAAACTTGAGAATATTTATGAAGGAGATATCAAAGTGAAGGAGGCGAAACTACAAGTGCTACACAATCGGTTTGATGATCTGAAGATGCATCCAGACGAGAATGCAGACTCTTTCTTCAATCGAATTACTGAAGTGGTTGGAGAAATTCGGGGTCTAGGAGAAGAAATCAAAGATATTGATATTGTAAAGAAAATATTAAGAAGACTTCCACCTCTGTATAATGTGAAGGTGTCATCCCTTAAGGAAAGAGATCTTTCCAAACTTTCTCTAGATGATCTACTGAGCAGCTTGGTTGCATATGAAATGAGAGTCAAACCAGAAGATGCTATGACTCGGGTGAGCAAGGAAATGGCATTCAAGGCCATGGATAAATTGAAAATCTCAAAGTATAGTAGCGGTGATGATGACGAAGAGAAAGAAATTCTTTCTCTCATTGCAAAGAAGTTCCATAAGGGGGAAGGGAAATTCAAAGGGGAGTTACCTCTCGCATGTTTCCGTTGTGGAAAATTTGGGCACATTGCCTCTTAGTGCTTGAAGAATATCAATGATGATGACAGTGAAGATGAAAACTTCAAGAAGCCTCAGAGAAGGTTCTTCAAAAAGGGAGACTTAAAATCTGGTAAGAAAATGAAAAGGAAGAGTTTTGTATGTGAAGAGGAAGAAGATGACAATGAATTCTGTGATGAAGAAGAACCAGAATTCAAAATTGGGAACCATGCTTCTATGATGGCCACTGTTGAAAAGTCAGAAGATACTGATGGAGAAAAACAACTGAGAACTTGTGTAGATCCTGAAGTGCAACTTAAGGTTGCGGTTAGTAAGCTTAAGATTAAATGTAAAAGCTACAATAAGTGGAAATCAATTGTAGAAGAATCAACTGAATACGTTGATCAACTTGAAGCTGAAATTGAACGACTGGAAGAATTTGTGAAGGTACAGTCTAAAATAATTGAAAGCAATGATGATGTAGTAGATCTGAAGCTGAGAATTGAAGAGCAGGCAAAGGTCATCAATGACCTCACATCCAGACTGGATGAAAAATCCAACACTGTTGAGGGTCTTGAGGAGGAAGTAGTTACTCTAAGGAGTAAACTAGAGACTGAATCAGTTCCAAAAGAATCAAGGAAGAAAATACAGTTTGGAAGATTCTTAGATGCAGAATTACTAGCAAGAGCTAAGTGTGGTTCAGATGGGGTTGGAAAAATCTTGAGTGATCAAAGACTCGCTTGCATGGGAAAGAGTGGAATTGGCTGTGAGGCTGAGTCATCAACTTCTGGAAGTGAAAAGATCCAAAAGAAAAATAAGATGAAAGTTGAACATGTTGAAATGTTACCTAGAGTACTGAAAAAGGAACCCTCAATCCAAACTAAAAGGAGATCTGAAAATTATCCTCAAACTTTCAAAAATGGCAGACAGTCTTACTATTCTCCCAAGTAAGAAGCTATAAGGAGAAATTCAAGTGAGAATACATTTCTTCTCATGAAGTGTCAGTTCTGTGGCTATCTGGGCCATACCATGTCTTATTGCGAAGAGGCAAGAAGCTATCTGAATGGAGAAGATATAGATGCTCAACAAAGGAGAACAATTTCATATCCTAATTCTTATAGAAGAAATAATTTCTATGGATATTGTTTTCGTTGTTCTAACTTTGGTCATAAGGCCATTAATTGTAGGCAGAGAAGGGACATTGACACCTCATACCGAAGTTCCAGACAACTCAAGTCTCGTCAGCAAGACAGTGTTTCTCTTTCAAACAGGTTCTCACCTCTCAAAGAAGACTTTGACTATGAAGAACCTAGGTTTGCGAAAGAGATAGTTGAAAGACCATCAGTTCTATATACTCAATCTAATGTCTCATGGAAGGAAAGGAAGCAGATTGAGAAATCGAACCTTGCAGAGGTAGCCCTCAAAGCTACAAAGAAGAACAGTACCTGGATTCTGGATAGCAGTTGTTCATCTCATATGACAGGTAATTCCGGCCTACTAACGAATATCATAAAGAATGTTGATGGTACTGTACGATTTGGTAATGATGGGGCTCTGAAAATCAAAGGGAGTGGAAGTACCAAATTAGCTAATAAAGAACTAAAGAAGACTGAAGTCCTTTACGTAGATGGCCTACGTCATAATCTCCTCAGCATGAGTCAACTCTATGACTCAGGACTTATTGTTACTTTTAATCAGAAAGGCTGCACTATAAAGGGAAAAACCGGCAATTCACTTATGAAGGGATGCAGAACAGAAGGCAACTTGTATCAGGTTAATAGTGAAGAAAATGTATGTTACATGACTGTTGAAGAAGAAAACAATCTGTGGCATCGGAGATTGGGACACATCAATCAACAATACATGGAGAAAATATCAAAATTGATAATTTTCATGGACATTCCCAACCTGAAGCGTGAGCGTGAAAAATCTTGTGATGCTTGTATTCGTGGGAAGCTGGTCTGCAGTTCATATCGGCCAAAGAAGAAAAGGGCATCTCACCTTCTTGATCTGATTCATACAGATGTTTTTGGTCCAATAAATGTTGCAGGAACACATGGAGAAAGGTACTTTGTCCTTTTCGTAGATGATTACAGTAGAATGGCATGTGTGATGGTCATTCACAGGAAACGAAAAGTCCTTGACTGCATGAAAACATATCGGCGAATTGCCGAGAATGATACTGGACAAACAAAAAAAGTGTTACGATCTGACAATGGAGGATAATACACGTCCATTGAATTTGAGAATTATCTAGAGAAACATGGGATACAGCATGAGGTAGCTTCTGTGATAACTCCACAACAAAATGGAGTTGTTGAACGTAGGAATCGACAGGTGAACAACATGGCACGAACTATGCTGATTGAGAGTCATATTCCACGACATTACTGGAAAGAGGCTGTTCAAGCTGCAGTATACATTCATAATCGAACAGGACTTTATATGGGTGAGACGAAGACACCATATGAATTGTGGCATGGATGGAATCCATCTCTAAAATACTTTCGTGTCTTTGGAAGTAAATGCTTCATCAGGAACAAAGAAGGAAATCAAGGGAAATATGGCGACAATGCAGATGAAGGAATTTTCCTCGGTTACTCAATGAACAGCAAAGCCTACAAATGTTTCAACAAGCATTTGGGAAGGATTGTGGAAAGCAGTGATGTTAAAATAATTGAAGAGAAAACCAAAAATGCCTCAAGGACGTCATATGCTGATGTGATAGAAAGTCAGGAAGAATGTGAACGTGAAGAAAATACAAATGCAGAAATAGAGGAAGCTGTTCAAAACACTCAGCAGTCACATCATGACGTTGACTCAGAAGAAGAATCTTAAGTAGAAACTATGCCTGAAGAGAATACTACTGAACCTTGCAGGAGAAATTGAAGAGCTGAGATTGATCCATCCAACATAATTGGGGACAGGACTGCACCCACTCAAACAAGAAGGATGAGGAATACCATGCAATCTTCATTTCTATCAGTTGTAGAGCCATCCTCATTCGAAGAATCTACAAAAGATGAATCTTGGGTGAAATCCATGAATGATGAATTAGATCAGATTGACAAGAATCAGACATGGGATCTTGTCCAGAGACCCGAAGGTCACAATGTGATTGGTACCAAATGGATCTTCAAAAATTAGTTTGATGAGCATGGAAGTGTCATTAGAAACAAGGCACGACTGGTATGTAAAGGATATTCCCAGATTGAAGGCATTGATGTTGAAGAAACCTTTGCTCCAGTGGCTAGACTGGAGTCAATCAGGCTTTTCCTTGCCATGGCACTCCAAAGAGGATATAAAGTGTATCAAATGGATGTCAAGACAGCATTCTTGAATGGTGTAATCTAAGAAGAAGTCTACATTGAACAACCAGTGGGCTTTGTTTTGGGTACTGATGAAACAAAGGTCTACAAACTGAAGAAATCTCTATATGGTTTGAAGCAGGCACCAAGGGTGTGGTACTCATGGTTGGATTCATATCTTAAGAAGTTGGAATTCAAAAGAGTAGTAGTTGATCACAATCTCTATGTGAATAATTCTCCAAAAGATCAATTCATGGTTCTTGTCTACGTTGATGATATCATATTTGGTGGCAGTAGGCAGAAATCAGTGGATGAATTTGCCAACCACATGAAATCAGAATTTGAAATGTCTATGATTGGGGAGCTCACATATTTCTTGGGGCTGCAGGTCATTCAAAAGAAGGAATACACCTTCATTTATTAGGAAAAATATGCAAGAGAGTTACTGAAGAAGTTCAATATGCAAGACTCCAAACCAATGTCAACTCCAATTGCAGTTGGAACTAAACTTGGAAAGCATGATGATGGGGACTCTGTTGATCCCACCATGTACAGAAGGATCATTGGAAGCCTACTGTATCTGACAGCGACAAGGCCAGATATTGTCTTTGCCACATGCCTTGTGGCCCGCTTTCAGAGTAATCCAAAAGAGGAACATATGGCAGCAGTAAAAAGAATCATGAGGTACATTCAAGGTACACATAATTTCGGGTTATTTTTTTCTGCAGGCAGGGACAGTGAATTATCCGCATTTTCTGATGCTGACTGGGCTGGTGATGTGGTAGACAGAAAGTCCACTAGTGGTGGAGCTTTCTATATTGGGCAGAAATGTGTTGTCTGGTTGAGCAAGAAACACGAAAGTACTTCTCTTAGTACGGCTGAAGTTGAGTATATATCTGTCACAAAGGCATGCACTCAATTGCTTTGGATGAAGCAGTAACTAATTGATATTGGTGATAAGGTGAAGCAACCAATGGTGATTTACTGTGATAACAAAAGTGCAATTGATCTTACGAAGAATCCGGTTTAGCATTCTCGTACAAAACATATTGAAATACGGTATCATTTTATCAAAGAAAAGGTTGAACAATGTGTGATTAGAATGGATCATGTGGGAACTGATGAGCAAGTGGTTGATATCCTGACCAAGCCATTGTCTGCGGCTGTGTTTGAGAAGCATCGGTTGAACCTCGGTGTTCAACCACCGCCTACTGCATAAGGAGGCTCCGTAAATCCCCTCTCCCCGTTTGTTTTAACTGTTTTTTTTTCTGCTTATGGTTGTGATGCAGGTTTATGGGGGAGATACTATCCAGGGGGAGTATGGCTTGAGCTAAACGTTGAACAACTTATCGGTCTTTGGTTTTATTGTCAATGGGGGAGAAAGGAATAAATTCGAGGCAAGAAATTCAAGGCAAGAAATTCTTCTCTGATGAGAAGTGTAAGATTAGATTGTGAAGGAATAAATTCAAGGCAAGAAATTCAAGGCAAGAATTTCTTCTGTGATGAGAAGTGTAAGATTGTGATGAGAATTTTAAGAAGGATAACATCGGGCGTCATGGAGAATTTCAAAACACTGGAACCCAATTCAAGCTTCCTCTCTTGTTTTCTACACCGAGCATTGCTCACGTAGACTTAGAGTGTTGGCTGAGTTGATTCTTGCGTTTTGGGTTTGCTTATGGTTGGAGATCTATTGAATTTATTCTGATTGCCAACAAACCCAAAGGGGGATATTGTTGGAACCAGGGTCTTCAAAGCATGATTTGGCGTATGGTTTGTGTTTGTTGTCAATCCTCAGTGGAAGTTCAGGATGTGTACCAACAAAGAGATCATACCGTTCAAGCAGAAAACAGTAGTGAAGGTGGCACTGTTTCCCAGTGTTTGCCAAATTTTTGGGCCTAAAAATCGACCAATAAAGTAAAGTGTTTTTGGCAAAGGTACTTGCGCGCCGTGCTCTTAGAGGATAAAAGACTTGCGCGCCATATGTTTTTGAGAATCAGAACGTCAAAAATTGGCTAAGGAAAGAAGGTCGTGCAAGTATTGGTTGGGTCGCACAAGTGAGTTGCACGACAGAGGTTACTGGAGACAAGACTTGCGCGCCGTCGAGGGACTTGCGCACCGCCGCGCAGGGGGTCCAGTTTGCCTATAAATACTGGACCACCCCTTCTCATTTCTAACGGAGCTCAAGACTTCGAGATTGTTCGATCTCTCGTCGCGCAGGTGGTCGAGTCGCGCAGGTGGTAGTTTTTGTCGCACAAGTAGAGCTTGCGTGCCGGTTGTTGGCTGTGCGCCCAAGGCGGTTTGGAAGAGAAAGGAAGTGGACCGTACAAATTTGTAGTCGGGGAAGGAAGAGTCGCGCAGGTGCGTTGATGACACTTGCGCGCCAGTTTGGACTTGCCCGCCGTAGTGGGACTTGCGCGACTGTCTTGGAGAAGCACGCCTAGTTTTGCTGAAGCCCACCGGCCTATTTGGAGCTGCACGAAAGCCGAGATACTACCCGATACTTTCGAGGAAAAGTGATATTCTTCTTCTGGTGAGAATTGTACTTCAATAGAGCATCTACATACAAAAAAGGATGCATTCTTATGCAAATGATGAAGAGAACTTCATGTCTATAAACTGAGTGGGACTTCACCAACGGCAGTGAGCCAGGGGGAGTCAACAGGAGTGACCCGAGGGAAGCAGTGAGCTATCCCTGAACCTTTGTAAAGGCAGTGAGCCTGGGACAGAGTGAATGTACCCAAACTTTTGTAATCTACAGCTAGTTAAGCATAGTGGATTTTGGTATGACCGAAAACATGTCGGCGTATGCTCCTTGTACGTAGCCCTTAGTGGTGAACCAAGTAAAAATGGCTGTGTCTTCTCTGTGCTTGTGAATGTTTTCTTTCTAATCATAATCATCATACAGGTTCAACAAGTTCCTACCAACGTGGGAACAAGATCCATCACCTTAAAAGAAAAAGTGGTCACCCTGATTCACCCCTCCCCTCTCAGGGTGTCCCGGGGTCCTTCAGTTAAAGCTCAATGGTGGAAGCATCAAATCAACCCGTTATAGATATGGCCTCCCCTCTAGATATAATAGTGAGAACTTTTCTTCCATGGAATCTAACCAAGATGTAATGGATTTGTAAATTTTAGTTGGTATTATCATTACTCCATGAAAAAAAGTGTTCCTTGGGTAAATCTCTTAGGTTAGAGTTAAATAATAATTTGGTTGATAAAACCCCTAGAGGTCCATAGGGAATTAGGTTAGCCAAATGTTTCAATGTTTCTTGTATCTAATTCTCTATGTAGGTTTTACCCTTTCCAAGAAAGACGCTACTTTTTGGGGAAGTGGGTTGCCTAAATGTAGGGGTATATTTTTTTCATAAATTTCATTGACATTAGGGTATTTTCTTTAATATATCTAAAAATTTGATCATTGAATTCTATCAATCTCAAGCTTACATATAGTGAGTTTCTCCTCACATGTGATTATCTCAACAATATCAAGTGGAGTATGACTTGTGGGCTCAATAATTCATTTTAACTTATATTTTCTTAGTACACAATGATCTACTAGTAAGGTAATATCTATAGAGGAACCTAAGTCTTTGGTCTATCATTTTTGTTGTGTGCATACTCACTACTCTTCTACATTGGTGTGGGGAGGATTTTCAGCTGAAGGGTCTTCCCATATTGTCTCATTATCAAGGTTTTGTTTAGTGAATTCATTTATGATGATACTTAAAAGGGTATATTTCATGGGGACTATCTCTTTTTCATCATTGGAAAAGTATGGTGTAGCATCCTAATCATAATACACATCATATGAATCATCTCTACCAACTACACTGACTATATAATTAAAAGAATTTGTTTCTTTTCATCCCATGAGGAATTGTAACTTTTCTCGAGGATGGATGTTCTAAATAATTCCAAACTATTATTCATGTCATGTATTCATGAGTTTTTCCCACAACACTTATACTGAATAAGATATAGGTATGAATTCAAGCTAGTTAGTTATTTATGAGAGCACTCCCAGCATAGGATACACCAACTTCCTATGGGGTGGATACATTTCTACTAATGACACAACCTTTATCTCCACCAAGGGTGTAGGTGTTGATGGTGGTTGGGATAAAAAAACCTTTATCCTTATGGTACTAGGTTTGAGAAGTTGGGGTAAAAAACATTACATCCCTATGGACTGGGTTTTTCCTAGTGATATAGTTATGGTTAAGGATTCCTCCCACTTTTCCTATCAAAAAAATATTATAGAATAAGATAATTGAAGATTTGGAACATGTGGCATTGAAATGTCTAATGTTGTTCAAGGTGGGACCTCTATTGGAGGTGGTTTAAACATAATGGGTTATTATTCACAGAATGGTCATTAATCCAAAAATTTGGGCCTACGGGCTATGTAATGGGCTACAAGCCCTCTGGGCCTTCGGGATTTGTTATGGGTCTCCCTCTACCTAGTTAAAAGAGGTCTTTACTTTTCTTTCATAATAAAATGAGGCTTTGGCCCCAACATTTTAAAAAAATATGAACATAAAGAGAGCCCTCATATATCACTCACTGGATGGTTATAAGGATTTTATTACAATAAATATGTATATTTTCACAATTCTTCTTAGATATAGGGCTCCATTATCAAAAAACATCAAGGATGAGCTACTTGCATAACATATTAATCATGTTTATTTTATTAATATATCTATTATATGGAATATTTTTTCAAATAAATTGATCTAATGTTTCTCACTGATAATGGTAAGGAAGTTCATATAGTATTTTATCATGTTCTTGATAAATATAAAGAAAAAAGTGATGAATAGAAAATACAGGAATGGTATTATTTCCTCATCTAATTCTATCCACATCTCATCTTGGAATTCTTTATTTTTTATAGATGGTCCATTTGGATAATTTAGTCAAATTGATTGTTTTCCTATGGATTTTTTAGGCAAGTTAATGTTTCTTTGGGAATCCTTCAATTTACCCAAGGTCAAACACTCCAATGGTATAACATATGAAGATTTACTTTCTGATATGCCTCTTGTCAGTGATATGGTACCCCTGGTTGATAATGAGAGTTTTTTTGTGGGTTATAGGTTCAAGAATATTTTCTGGTATGACGGTTTCTTCACAGTTACTAAGGGATCCACTAACTAGATTGTGACTAAATATTTTAGCTTGAACTTTGACACTGTAGGTCCATAGTAGCATGGAGATGGAATTGAAATTTTCTTTCCAATATATTGTTGTGGATAATCTTCTATTAAAATGAAATATTGTAGTATTTGGTTTTGGGATATCCAAATAGGAATCCTTATAAGGTTTCATAGCATTCCAATATAGAGAGAGTTCCCTTAGGACTAGAGAGATTATGATACCATGAATAAAATAAATTTCCCAACATATAGTAATATAATAGCTTCAATATTCTTCAAGAGAGGATCAGTTAGTAAAATAATATATCTAACTAGATACATAAGAGACTCCATTGGAATTATCAAATAAATTCAAATAGTGACAGAGGAAGATAATTTTAAAATGGTAGTGTTTCAACCATTTGAACATATGATATATTATGATTCGGGGTTCTCTGCTAATTCTGTAGGATAAATTTAAAACATACATGAAGATTCTAAATATCTAGTAGTGTTGGAAAGGTGGAACAAATAGAGGTTTGATGTATCATTAAATACATATGGTCTACCTTTCAATTTTTAGTGGATATGTTGAATTTCATGATCATTATGACAATTTTTTATCCCACGCTTATTTGTTTAGATGTGGTGGCATGGTCAGTAAAGGGAAAATACTACATGAAAAAAAGGGTTCTAGATCTCTTAGGGGAACTAACAAGTTTAGACCTTGAAGAGTTAACCATATCACAACTGGATTATGATTTTCAATGAGAGAGTTATGTATTACAACAAATCCACTTAAAATTAAATGAGGTGATGTTGTATCTTTTCCAACCATATTGATCAGATATTAATTATTGTTTATCACTAAAATCTCTTAATTAAAATAAGTTATTGTATCCTTATTAGTTTTATATCATGATTATGATGTGGATAGGAATCAAATTGGCATTGAGATCAACTCCCAGGGGGTGTTAAAACCATGGGTAATCTTTTTTATACCTTGGAGAAAAAGGATTAAGTGATATACCCTTTTTAGAGCCATCCAACATCATTCTAAGAAAGATTATATGTTACTCATTTAGTAACAAAAATCCAAAATTGTGATACTATGGGTGAACTTTCTAAACACCTTCATGCTAGACATATAATGGAGTTTTGAACTCTTATATACTATCATTATTGATTTCAAAAATTTGCACCATAATTTTTCTTTGAATTTCTTATAGAGTTGATATTCCCAACAATAGATATTTCATTAGTCAAGAATAAGATTTTGCATTTTGAATTTCATGAAATTAGTTGGGTCTTTATATAGTAAATATGAAAATATTTCACTACATATAAACATATAATTTTTATTGTATACACATGCATCTCTTTTCATTATATACTTATCAGGGACTGATTACAAACCTAGTTATAAGAAAATAGCATGTTATAATTTATATTAAAATTTTAACAATGACGATAATGAACTATCCATGAACCCACTAGTTTCATCTTTAGTATATTATAGTATAGATGTGTAAATATTCTCTATAGATCCTAGAGAAGAAGAATAATGAGGAGAGAGTTCTCCCACATTCCAACTAGGGTTGAACAAAGTAAAAAATTTAAATTAAATGGGGATTGATAAAAAAGAAACCCTATATTTGGATGTTATAGTGAATGACCTAGAAGGGTTTGGGGCCTACTGACCAAAACCAATGACACATATTATACCATTGGGAACCATGATAATATCAACATGCCAGTGCATTTGAATGAGATCCTTAGGATGGTGCAATAAAATAACATAACATTAAATTTAAATTTATTTATATGAATTTCAACAATATAAAATATTGCAATAATAAATGGAATGCATGTTTGAAGTGAATTAATGATTTAAAAAATTTCATAATTACATTTTATGAAAAGAAATTAAAGTAACAAACATGTGGTTAATACAAAATTGAATATGGAAAATTGGATAAACATTCATATACAAAGTTAAATTAATTAATGAATATGCATGAGAATCATTGCATTAACCAACACATATAGTCAATATGAATATTGCATAAATGTAAACATGTACAAAATTATAGTAACTAATTCATAAGGGAATTTAAATACAAATTGAAATATAATCATTTCCAGTCATAAAATAAAAAAATACATATGGAGTGTTTGTAACTAAATTGTTTAATTCATTCATAAAATCAAAATTTAGCACCATGATACATGAAGAAGTTGATAGGATCACAAATATCTAAGTCTATGAAAATGAAAAATATTAAATAAATGTTTTTTAGTAAATGATGTTCATATTTAAAAACAAACAAACAAAATTAGAAAAAAGATAGTGACATAAAATAAACCTTCTCATATAGAGAAAAACACAGTATAACCTTTTCACAGTGGTCTGATTTGATGATTTCATTTATTTATTGAAAAATATAATCAATAAAACTAAAAATTAAAACTAAAAAAAGTGGAAAATTGATGAAAAAAACATAAAGTTAACATTATTTAAAAGAAGTGCAGAAAACTATATATTGGATAAAAATGATCCCCACCCTTCATCGTTTTGGAGAAACCTACACATTAATACTATCAATTAGTTCACAATAATTAAACTTGAGAACATTATCACTCAAAACTATCAAGTTAGTTAGGGAAAATTAAAATCTTAAAGTTTCAATGTATACTGATTGAAAAATCAAGAAATATGAATTGATCACAAACATCTAAGTCACCATCAATTCAATTCAGTTATGCTACTTTACCTCGAAAACATTCCCTAATATGATATCACCAATTTCAAGCTCACACATATAACCAATTTCAATGAAATAAAAGTAAATTGTTGAAAATTGGTAAATCAAACATGTAGTGAAAATTATAGAAAGAAAATTTTCTTAATTAAATATTAGAAACTACCTAGATCATAATGATTGAACATAGAGACCCATTAGTTCACACATTCAACAAATCCATAAATAGTTGATACCTACTATTTTTTAATCATTTTTCTCCCATGAATTTGTTTTTCCACTAAAAGGTGGAAATTAAAATATTATTATAAAAAAGTAAATATAAATTTAAAATATTTCTTTACTTAAAGAATTGTGAATAAAAAACTCAACACTAAGAACATCTAATCTATTTCGTTGATTTATAGATAACAAATCTTGAAGCAACATTATAGTATAACATAATAATAAACATCCATTATCCTATAATATGTTATCAATATGTAGTAAATCATACATTTTTTATGTTATGTTAGTGTTAAATTTGAAAAAAAATCCATGATAATGTATTTCTGAAATGTAATAGTAGTGATTAAAAGGAAAAAACACTTTAAGTAGAGTTGAATTATTATCAAATATAAATTTCATTTTAAAAATATATACTACACATATAGAGTAACCTTAATAAAATTTTATAGTGAAATAAAGACATATTAAATGCTTATGGAATGCATATTTTATAGAAGTGATGAATTTTAAACTGTATGTTATGGATAAGTAGGAATATTGTGTAAAATCTGAAACTAATAGTGAATTATATACAAAAAAAATTATGAAATATAATGTGATGTAATGGATAAAAAATGATGTGTAATATATAAATATCACCATTAGGAAAAAGAAGAAAAAAATTTGAAGAAAAAAAATTAAAATGAAATGTACTATAAAAATATTTAATGCATTATATATATAAATAATGTTAGTATACTAAATATGTTATACATAATCTATATATAGAATATGAATATTTAAATAGGTTTGTAAATCCTGCATATTAAGAGGAATAGAGTACATAATATATACACCATAAGAAAGAAAAATTATGTATTATTGATGTAAAACATTAGTATATTGAATCATTGAAATAGAATAGTTATAAGAAGGAAAAAACTATAGAAAGAGGTAAATATCATTTTTATTTTATATTGTGGAATTGGAATAGAAAATAAGAATGTTTTTTTTTAATATTGATGGATTCCTTTATCTGGAACTTCAAAAAGATCTAAACTATTGAAATTCGGAGTGTTTAGTATGAAGAAAGTTCGGAGTAATGGGATTTTTAAATTTGGGTTTCAATAAATAGGATTGGGAGAGTACCTGTTGTGATGGAGTAACCCTAAGGAGGTCTATTGGGATTATATTAGGAGTCAACATCATCATATTTTTATTTTATAGAGATAATCTAGAGACTTTAGGGTATCATGGTTGGAAATCATGAAACGTATATGGAGGCAGGGTGCTTGGCGTGATGAAATCCAATGGGAGATCTGTTAGAGGAGTAAAATTGGATATCAGTTGTGTTATATATTAGAGATTGAAGTTGATAAAATTTACCAATGTAGAAATAGATATAGGAGGTGTATAAGACAATCAAAACCACTTTGGTAAGGAGATGGGGAGGCCGCATCGGAGCTGCATCAGTGGGGAGGTGGGCTGGCTGTGTCAGATCCACGTCGGAAGAGGAAGATCATTAGAGGTAGTAAGTGGGATGGTTGCATCGTAACCACATCGAAGAAGGATTATCACTAGAGGTAGGAGGTGGGGTGTTTGGGTTGTAATAGGAATATCACTGAAGGTATATATGTAGAGTTTAGGGATCGATCATAAAACTGCATGAAGAGAATGGAACCGAAGAAGGAACATGAATAAGATAATAAACCATGTGAATAGGGGAGGAGGTATCGAGTAGTATTTCCATGGTTTTTTCAAATTTTTGGCCTCAAATAATCTATTTCCAAAGTTTTCAAAAAATGTGGTGTTTTTATAGTTTTGAATAGACTGTGGAATACCTTATAGTGATCACATGTGGGTTATACTATGTTAATGATTCCTATTAATATTTCTAGATAGTTTGAAATTGATTTTTGTGATTATTATTATTTCTTATCATGATTTATATTATTGAAATTGGTTTAAAAAATTAATCATAGTAAATATGAAGTTAATAATGAGTGAAGCATGTGGAATTAATTATCGTTCTTCCTTAAAATTACCTGAATAAGAAAGTATCGCATGTAGCATTTTTAATGTTTATTTTTTACTCATGTTAGTAGTTCTATTTAGGTTTTTATTTATGGAACATTCCATTAATCAATATGTTAATCAAGATGATTATAATAAGGTTTTTTTCTAGAAATTAAAGTGTTTGGGGATGTTTGAGGCTAGTTTTCTTGATTTGTTTGTTTTATGTTGTATAATAACCTTAGTTTTCCCTTTATTTTTTCATAATGTAAATATATTTTACTATCATATATATATATATATATATTCCATAGTAAGGTAGATCCATTGTTTTTATTTTTTTGCAACCTGCTATTTTTGAGATACCTGGTGGGATATGGGAAGTTTTTCCTTAGTTGTGGTAGTGGGTTAATGGAATAGGATTATATTTGGAATTGAATGTTTTAGAATGGTTGTATTGGGTAAATTTTATTAATTATTTTCATGGTTGGTATGGTCTGATATCTATTATTACCTATTTTTCTTAGTTCTTTCTATTTGGTGGCTGATTTTATTAGGTTTTTTTTAGAATTCCTACATTTTTCTACATTTTTATTATGAACTAAGAGTGCATAATTTTTATGTAATCTTATGATAATTATTAGAATACCTATTAAATATAAAATATTAACTTATTAATGAATTAAATATTGGGTTTTTTGTCATTAATGGTGATAATGATTTATAAACTTATTGAAAATTATGATATGGTTGGAATTAATTCTCAAAGAGCATGGGATAGAAATCTAAAAATTATAATGTTGAACCCAAAGTAAATTTTATTTTGATGATATGAAAATTATTAAACCATGTTTTTTAATGGGATTCATAAATAATGCTTAATTAGATAAATTACTAAATGTAAATGATTAATGATGATTAATCTTGATGATTGTGAAGTTATATATAATCTAGCATCCTAGAACTTAGTGGTGGAAGTTGGGTGTGATGTGGAATGAAAGCTTCAATTGAGACTAAGGATAGGTAGTTTCCTATAGTTGGTTATGTGATATACTATTACTTGTTTTCTATGATTTCATATACACCCCACTTGATTCAGGTGAGTATCTGGCACCCAAATGTTTTGGTTTTCAGTTGATTTCTGAAATGTCCATATCGGTGAGTGAATGGATATATGACTTCTCTATCTTCCCTACTATCCCTTTGGATGTGGTTTTGTTTATATACATATCTAGGTCTATGGTGTATTAAGATATAGGGTACATTCTTATGAGGGCTATGATGGTTCTCATATTTACTATACATGTGTGTCTGGGTTGTAGCAACTTAAGGTTATAACACATACTCACATCCATCTATAGTGATTGTGGTTTCCTAGAGGTAACCTTTCATGGGTTTTAGTGTCCTATGATATAATTCATGATTCGTGGGATATAATGGATTATAGACTTATTGTTCATGACGGGTGTGATAGAGACTTTCATCCATGCATTACAGTATGATATATGGATATGATATGATATACCGGGGGGATGGATGACTTAAGGAATGGGTTGTAACATGTGACATTTAGAATTGGAATATAAGAGAAAAAAACTAGTGGGTAAGTGAGTGTGGTGTACCTTATATATATTCATATATGTGTATGTGTGTGTGTGTTTTTTTTGGGTATTATTTTACCTATTTCTATGTGTTGTTTAGTGGGTGAGCCTTGGTGAGGATGGGATATAGTTCACCTGATTTGGGAAACAAGTTTTTTTCATTTTTTTATTCACTAGTATTTATTTTTCTTCTTTCACATTTTTATTGATATTTTTTAGGGATGATCCCACTAAGTATACCTATATACTAACTCCATGTATATATTAAATATTTTTGAAGTTTGAAAGATATAGTTGGAGATTGAGTTGAGTATTACTAGCTTGTATATTTGTTTAGGATCTGTTGGAGCTATGTGGAAATATCCTAGACTTTTCTTTTGGAATTTTTCATATGTCTTAGTTTTATATGACATTTAAATCATGTATTGGTGATGCTTATTTATCTATTCTTTAGAGTTTATTATTGTATCTTATCTTATATATTTTCCGAAAATTTATAAATTAAGGGTGATGTATCCTATTTCTATTCATTTTATACCCTTGATGCTAGTCACTAGCCCATGACCTATTGGAGGTGAGCTTCCATGGTTACTCCATCTCATAACTATTATTCTAGAAGGGGTACCAATGGAAGGGGGTCATGATAGTCGATGTATACTTAGCCTATGTGAGTGGATTATTTATAAATTGATAAAACTATGAGGGACTTACATTCTTGATATATGGCTCTCATGACCAAGGAGAGTCATATAGTCATAGTGTTTCCCACCTAGAGAAAATACGAGTGGAGATGTTTTATTATTATTATTGATTTTTCAATATTTGATACAGGAATAAGGGGGGCATGAGAATGACTTGGGATGTAACCAAATGTGGTTCCCTTAACTTTTAAAAATTGAATTGGCCTACCCCATTGGTAGTAAGTCCCTAAAATCTTGTGAGTTGATCATATGACCACTAATATCCATGATTCCATCAGGACTATCAAGATACTTGGGGAATGGAATTGTGAGAGGAGACATAGTCCATATCTAATGTTACAATCCTTTTTTATTATTCTTAATAGTTCCTTGGTAATGGAAACTCATGTTTTTTAGGGATGAGCGATGATATATTATTTGTGTTAAGACATTGGTTTGATGAGTGTTGTTGTGTCATAACCCTTTTGGGGTGGGTTTTTCTATGTGATCCTATATCATTTTAAAGTAATCTATGTTTTTTATGTGTTTTATGTGTGATACAACATTATAACATGTAGCATAGAGAGGAATCGGTTAAGTGGGATTGATGCCTAGGGTAATAAAAAATCTAATATGGATATGATAAGTACTAATATTATTGTTTTTAAAGTGATTAATCATTTAATTAAATTGATAATCTTGTGGTGGGGAATCGTTCACCATGTTTGTAGTATCGATGGTAGACCATTCATTAGGAGACTTTTTCATTGGATATAGATCATTCACCTTCGAGATTCTCAATGATATATCATTCACATTGGAGAGTATAGATTGGTGATATGTAATTCATGTAGTGATTTCCCATTAAGTTCTTTTTTAAATTGATAATACCTCGTTTACCCGGTAATTCCTTATTCAACACCACTATTCATGAGTGATGCCTTATTCATCTGTTGATTCCTCATTCACCAAAATTTTTGATGGGTGATGCCTCATTCATCACTATTATAGATGGGTGGTGCATCTTACACATGGTGATATTTTATTCCCACTTTTTGATTTTTAGTGATATATTATTCACCTAGAGATGCATCATTCACCCAAGTGAGATGATCCTGATGATAAAAAATTCTCCTAAAGATACATTATTTGCTCATTTTTTATGGTTTGATTAGTTATAGATCATTCACCTGAAGATAAATCATATTTTTCACTTTTATTATATGTTGATATCTCTCCCTTGTTGTTTTATAGTGATACATCATTCAATAGTTGATACCTCATTCTCCATATTATTTTTTAGTGGTGAATCATCCACCCTTGATGATAATGATGCTGATATAAAAATTACCTTAGATATGAGATGGTGATGTACCATTCACATAGACTTTTTCATGGGTGATGCATTATTCACTCTGATGTTATGATATAGATATAGATTTTTATACTTGAAATGTGATATGGGTGGTGATAAATCGTTTACATGTATTTTATTTTCAAACTTTGGGTACATCATACCATTCTAGAACTAGAAGAAGCAGGTCTGATCCAGCTTTTAAGGTGGCTCTAAGAGTACCTAGAATTGTGAAGACTATATGTATGTGATTTTTACAACTTAATTTTCATTTATTACATACATGCACATATTGTTGATTCAATAAGGTTTTACTTATGACTTTTCCATATCTTCATACTTAGGGGATATTGTTTAGTCAATAGGGTTTTCTTATGACTTTACAATTCTTTCTTGTTTTGAAAATCACAAACACCTTATCTCAAGGAAAATCTCTTTTTACCCTATGTTTTACTTATATAAGGAAAAATTTCCTTCCCCAAGGAAATTTATCCTTATCTTGTTTTCATTGTTCATATAATAATTTTTTTAAGTGTAAAATTTGGTTTGAAACCAAAACCTTGGAATCCTATAATTATCTAGATATGAAGCATTCTGTTTTAGGATATGAATTCTGACTCCGAATTCGGATTACAAATTCTGGTTATGAACTCTTCTGAGTTCTGACTCTGAATTCTAATTACAAATTCTGGTTACGAACTCTTCTGAGTTCTTACTCTGAATTCTGATTATGAATTCTGGTTACGAATTCTTCTGAGTTCTGACTCAGAATTCCGAATACAAATTCTGGTTACGAACTCTTCTGAGTTCTGACTCCGAGTTCTCTAAATCCAGACTTCAAACCCTTCTGAGTTCTGACTCCGAATTCTCATGAACTCTGACTCCGAACTTTTTAAGTTCGGGTTATAAATTATTATGAATCCAGATTCCAAATTTCCTTGAAATTCAGACTCCATAATTATATAGAATTCAGGTTCCGAATTCCTAGAAAACAGAATCTGAATATCCTTGTATTATAGACTCCAAATTCAATTTTGGTTAGACTCTGAACTTTCATTTTCTTACATTCAGAATATTGGATTTTAGTTATGTAACCATATTTTTTCTTATACTTGTTTTGTTATAAAATGATGTCATGCTTTCAGTTACTCACTAACCGTTGTTTGAGTGAAACATGTATAGGTCCCTCTGAAATTCAAGGAAAAATATAACCATTGGAGGAGGGATTCGACCATTGAATCTTCTCCTATAAATAGGAGCTCATTTGAAAGATCTCATAACTTTTGGAAAACTTTTGATTTGAAGTGATTTCTAGAGAGAGATACTCTCATTGCTTTGTGCGTACTGAACTTATGATTCAGATTTGCTTTGTGCAACTCCGATTATTACTGTGTACAATCGAGGGATTCCGGGGATAGGAAGACAGAGGTGCAAACTACCTTGAAGTTGAGGGATTCCTTGCTGAGGAAGATAGAGGTTCTGACTATCTTGAAGTTGAGGGATTGTGGGGATAGCAAGATAGACTCCAATCTTCATATCGAGGGCTTACCCTAGTGTGGGTAAGATAGACTTTCTTGAAATTATAAATCAAGGGACCTTTATCCAAGGTTGTTGGATACCCTTCTCTTTGGGTTAAAAGATTTACTACTTGTTACTTGTTTTGTTACAAGTTTTCCACTGCATTTGTATTGTTAAGGAAAGTATAACTATCTTATACTTCCTTAAACTTGTACTCTGATTTAGTTAGATTCTATATGCTTTAAGGTGGAATCTTTATCATTGTAAACTTTCATTAAGTTTCATTTCTGGAACCATCTTTTCTGGAATCTCTTTCTCAGAATCATATTCCCAGAATCAAGCAAGTGTGTGTAGACCTTAGATGTTTTGTGAATTACCATGTTTAAACCTGTTAAACATAATCATATTTTAAAGTTACAAATTAATTTTTTAAAGTATACAATTCACCCCCCCCCCTCTTGTATTTTAAGCATCATTATATACTTTACGCAGTGTCTCTTTTATTTCGATCCTACATTTGGTATTATAGAATATATCATACTTACATACCATCTCAACAATTGGTATCATATGAGGTCTATAAAATACTTATACTCACATATAAGTTTTTCTTGCTCAAGTGTTCATTGTTCTATATTTTCCTTTCTTAGGAATATTTTCCGTGAATCTGAACTTTTTCTATTGACAAGTTTTTGTGGAAAGAATTTTCTTTAAGATGGAAAGAATCAATGTTGGTTCCATATACAATCTCAACACAACTAGACCACCTATCTTTGATGGAAATGATTACAAATATTGGAGAGATTTCATGAAGACTTTCATTATGAATACTGGTGTTGATAATTTTGTTATGCTTACTGAAGGATATAAAATCCCTGACAAGAAAGTTAGTACCTTCACCAATCAAGAAAATCATGAATATCAACTGAATTATAAGGTATTCAATACTTTTCTTTGCTCCATGAATAGAAATATATATATCCAAATTTCGTCTTGTGAAGAAGAAAATTGTATTTGGAAGAAACTTGAAGTTACTCACTTTGGAACTTCCACAGTAATTGAAACAAGAAGAGCCATGCTTAGAGCTAAATATCATGGTTTCTTCTTTCCTTATAGAGAACGCATATGTAAGTTGCAACAAAGGTTCATAACTATTGTGAATAGTTTAAAATATATGGGTGAGAAAGGATTAGATGATGAATCTCTTGTTGATAATATCATAGACATCATGCCCAATGAATGGGAATCCAAGAGAATAGCTATTGATGAGAACAGAAAGGTTAATCAAATTTCCTTAGATGAACTATTTGGAAATCTTCTTCAACATGAGACTAGAATGAAGAGAGATTCTGATAATGTAAAGAAGAAGAATAGGAATGGAAGTGTTGCTTTTATTACTACTTCAAATCATATGAAAGCTAAGACTCCTGAGAGAGTTACTAGATTCAAATCTAAGAAGGTTATTATCCAATCTAAATCTAGTGGAAGTAAATCCTCAGAGAATGAATTAGTAAATCTTTCTTGAAGAATGAACAAGATAGTTGGACAGAGGAACTTTCAATCCAGATACAAGAAGAAATAAAGGAAAGATAAGAAAGAATCAGAAGTTACATGTTATGAATGCAAGAGAGCCGAACATATAAGACCTGATTGTCCTATGCTCAAGAGAAAAGAAAGAAAGGAAAGGAATTCTGAGAGAAATAGAAATAATTATTACAAGGCTAAAGCTAATAAAGTCATAAAATCTAATGACACCTGGAGTGCTAGTGGTGGTGACTCTTCAGATGAATCTTCATATTATGAATCTTCTGGATAGAAGAATCTTGGTCTAATAGCCAGACTACCTATTGAAAATCATTGTTTAATAGCTAAGGTACACAATGCTGAATAAATGACCAATGTTTCTTTAAATAAAAATTATATTAATGATAAATATTATAACTTTTCGAATAAATAATATTCTTTTGATGAAGATAATACTTTACCTTCCTATGAAGAAGTTTCTAGTTTTTCCAAACTCCTTGAGATTGAGAATTCAAAACTCATTAAAAATATTGATAAGGAAAATTCTAGGAATATTATTCTTAATAAGAAAATATCAGATCTTATTAAATATCTTGATAAGAAAAATGTTGATTTTGAAAATATTTCAAAAAATATTTAGGAAGTAAATTCTAATAAGAATAAACTTTCTAAAGATCTAGAAAACATAATTTCTAAGAAAAATGTTTTCGAGCCTAATTCTAGTTCCAAATAAAATGTTTTAAAATAACTTGGTTATAAAACTGAAATCTGAAATCTTTTCCTTGAGGAAGTTTTTGTCAAACTTTACCTTAGGTAAGGAAAATTTTGATAAAATGTATTCTCAAATCCGACCTCTAAGGAATAGTTCTGGTTTTGGTTATACTGGTTCTAAACCAATTTTTAGTAACAATTATTTTGTTCCTCAAAGTGATCCATTCTACACTAAGTGTTAGTGTGGTGGACACTGGGAAAAAAATTGTTCCTTAAACAAAACTTGGTCTTTAGGATTCCATAAAGCCTATTTTTCTAAGAAAATGTGGGTGCCTAAAATTTTTCTTTCTGTGATTTCCGGATCCAATCAAGTTTGGATTCCGAAAACCTAACTTTTTCTTATTTTCAGGAAAATAGAGAAGTTAAAAATAGCAATACTTGGTACATGGATAGTGGATGTTACCGGTATATGACTGGTAATAAAAAATATTTTGAAATGATTATCAAGACGAAAGGAGGAAAAGTAACTTTTGGAGATAATGCTCAGGGAGAAATTATTGGTATAGATAACATTATTCTTCTTGGAAAAACATTGATTTCAAATGTTTTATTCATTAAGGTTCTTAAGAACAACCTCATTATCATAAGATAATTATGTGATGAAGGTTACCTTGTGAATTTTAGGAATGACAATTGCATAGTACATAATTCCAAGGAAGAGTTTATTCTTTCTGCCCATAGGCAAGAGAATGTTTACACACTAAACTTAGAAGACCTTAGAAGCCAAGATCTACCTTGCCTTAGTGCAATGGAGGATCATTCTTTGTTATGGCATAGAATTTTAGGACACTATAACCTTAGTAACTTATACAAAATTTCTAATAAAAGATTGGTTAAGGATCTATCGGAGCTTAGATTTGATTCTTCAAAAGTTTGTAACCCTTGTCAATATGGAAAGAAACATAAATCAAGTTTTAAATCAGTCAATGAAGTCTTAACTACTGATGCATTACAGTTAGTGCATATGGATCTCTTTGGTCATACACAAACTAGAAGCATTGGGGGAAAGTATTATATATTTTTCCTGGTTGATGATTACACTAGATTTACGTGGGTCCATTTTCTAGCAAAGAAGTCTGAAGCTTTTTCTTATTTCAAAAGTTTTAGAGCCCAAGTTAAAAATGAGAAAAACCTTCCTTTGAAAACTATTCATAGTGATCATGGTGGAGAATTTCAAAATTCTAATTTTGAAACTTTTTTAGTATAAAAGGAATTACTCATAACTTCTCAGCACCCAGAACACCCCAACAAAATGGTGTTGTTGAAAGAAGAAATAGAATTCTTTAAGAGATAAAAAAACCATGTTGAGTGAATATTATGTAGCTAAATATTTTTGGGATGAAGCTGTAAGTACTGCTTATTATACTATAAATCGAGTTTTTATTAGACCTTTTCTTAATAAAACTCATTATGAGTTATGGAATGGTAGAAAACCTATACTTTCCTACTTTATAGTTTTTGGTTGTAAGGTATTCATTCTAAATACTAAAGATAATCCTCATAAATTCACACCAAAATATGATGAAGGAATTTTCTTAGGCTACTCCACAACTTCTAAGGCTTATAGAGTTTTCAATAAAAACACTTGTACTGTTAGAGAGACAGTGCAAGTGAAATTTGATAAAACTGATCCCTTTGTTTTTAAACAACCCCAACCTACATCTTCAGATGTGTTTTTGAAAATTGATTATCAACCTTTGATAGAATATCCTTCTGATAAGGAAAATATCTGAGAAGATACTTCTGAAACATTTACCCCGTAAGATTTTCTACCCTATGTTGATGAACAGGTTTTACAAAACCCAAATCAATTGTTTCTAAAGAATCATCCTAGTGATAGCATCATTGGCTATGTGAATCAACCTGTAAGGACTAGAAGTTCCTTAAGAAATGAAGTATAAAACCTAGCATTCCTTTTCTAATTAGAACCAAAAAGCACTGATGAAGCTTTATGTGATGATGATTAGATTAAATCCATGAAAGATGAACTAAATGAATTTGAAAGGAATAAAGTCTGGACCTTGGTTGAAAGACCTAAGGAAACTTTTTTTATTGGAGTAAAATGGGTTTTCAGAAATAAGTGTGATGAAAATGGAATCATTGTTAGAAATAAAGCTATATTGGTTTCTAAAGGCTATAATCAACAGGAATGAATAGACTATAAAGAAACCTATGATCTAGTAGCTAGACTTGAATCTATTTGTATCCTACTTGCCTTTGCAGCATTCTTCAATTTCAAACTTTTTCAAATGGATGTGAAATGTGATTTCCTTAATGGTTATGTACAAGAGGAAGATTTTATTGAACAACCTCCTAGATTTGAAGATGAAAAACATCCTGATCTTGTTTTTAGACTTACCAAAGATTTGTATGGACTTAAGCAAACCCCTCGAGCTTGGAATGATAGACTTACAGGATTTTTACTTCATAATAATTATGTTAAGGGAAATGCAGATCCAACCCTTTTTATAAATAAAGATAAGAAAAATATATTGATTGTTCAAATTTATGTTGATGACATTATATTTGGTTCAACTTAGCAATCTTTAACTGATTCCATTGCGAATCTAATGAAATCTGAGTTTGAAATGAGTATGATGGGTGAGTTAACATTTTTTCTTGGTTTTCAAATATCTCAAAAACCAGAAGGAATCTATATATCCCAACATAAGTATATTAAAGATCTTATTAAAAAGTACGGATATGAAAACAATAAGAGTATAAGTACTCCCATTGGTACCTCAAACACACTTGATCTTGATGAAGCTGGAAAACTAGTAGATCAAACATATTTTAGAGGTAGGATAGGAAGCTTACTTTACTTGACAGCTAGTCATCCAGACTTAATGTTTTCAGTATGCTTATGTGAAAGATATCAATCCAATCCTAAGGAATCTCATTTAAAGTCAGTGAAAAGAATTTTTCACTACTTAAAGGGAATCATGGATTTAGGACTCTTTTATACTTCTGGAAATGATTTTGTTTTAAAAAAAATCGAATGCTGACTTTGGTGGATGTAGAATAGATAGAAAGAGTACATCTAGAACTTGTCATTTATTAGGAGATTCATTAGTTTCTTGGTCATGCAATAAGAAACACTCAGTATCACTTTCCACTGTTGAAGCTGAATATGTAGAAGCTGGAAGTTGTTGTGATCAAGTGTTGTGGATGCAACACACACTCACAGACTATGGTATGAGTTTTACCAAAACACAAATTTTGTGTGATAATACAAGTTCCATTGCCCTTAGTAAAAACCATGCACATCACTCTCATGAAAAGCACATAGATATTAGGCATCACTTTCTTAGGGATCACACACATAAAGAAGATATCATTCTTCAATTTATCGGAACTCAAGATCAACTTGCTGATATTTTCACAAAATCTTTACCCTCCGATAGATTTGAATACATTAAATAGAAGTTAGGGATGATAACCATACGATAATATTCCTTGTTAAATTCTTGTGGAATCAATCTCCTTACAGTAATAAACTCATTTTCATATGGGGAGTACATTTTCTTGTTAGTATTCAAAAAAAATTATAATGAAGTATTCAAAAATTTTCATAATGAAGTTTTCAAAAAAACTCATAATGAAGTTTTCAAAAATTTCATAATGATGTTTTCAAAAAAATTCATAATGAAGTTTTCAAAATTTTTTGTAATGATGTTTTCAAAAAATTTCGTAATGAAGTTTTCAAAATTTTTCGTAATGAAGTTTTCAAAAAATTTCGTAATGAAGTTTTCAAAAAATTTCATAATGAAGTTTTCAAAAAAATTCGTAATGAAGTTTTCAAAAAATTTCGTAATGATGTTTTCAAAAAAATTCGTAATGAAGTTTTTCATATTTTTCGTAATAAAATTTTTCGTACTTGAAATTTTCGTAATGAATATTTTCGTAATGAATATTTCCGTATTGAAAATTTTCATAATAAAGATCTACGTACTCATTTTTTTTGTACTCAGGTTTTTTTTTTCAGAATCTAAAGTCGTTCAAGAAGAATTTTCCACAACACAAATAATCTTCCTAGAAATCCAAAAGGTATGACTCTTTCTTGAGTTTTCATAATCACCTTTTACTTGCTGGTAGTTTTTTTTAAATTTCTAGGATTCTAGTTTCCTTAAATATGAATGTTTTCCTTTAAAAACCTCAAAAGATAGGATCCTACCAAATTTTCCTTGCGACTATCATTTCAACTGTCAGATCTAATCAGAAGAATTCTCAGCCATTGGATTGAGATGGGAAGATTAACCATCACATCAACACCTATAAAAGGGGACCCCCGATGGTTTTCCCATGTCGGTTTCAAGCTTTTGCGTGTTGAAGCTCTTCCCCTATTCAAAATCCCGTTCCGGATTTTCAAAAGTTTCTAAATTCCGAATGTCTAGTGAAGTTCCTTCCCAAGATATGTCTTCTATCAAGCTAATTGTGGAGTGGAAAGTATACAGGGAGAGGTTGGTTCATCCGAACTTCTTCAACAAGTATGATTCTATTATTTCAAAGAATATCAGGCTTAATGGATGGGAGAGTGTATCCATATCAAATCCAGGAGCTCATGATGTAGTGTATCTGGATCTGCTGATAGAATTTTATGAATCAGTTTATTTTTTCAAGGAAGATGGTAGAAAAAAAAATTCCTTCAAAAGCTATGGAATGACATATGCACTTTCATACACCAAGGATGCTAGTTTTGTAGGTTATCCTATAAAGGAGTGGTAGAATTTTATTCCCAAAAGTTTCCAGATGTTCAAGGAAGTTTTGTAAAGGTGAAGGATTTGGAGTGTCTTGGACTTTCATATGTCAAGACCGCAAATATTTCTCATCTATTCGCAAATAATCGGATCCTTGAGTTATGGGTTCAGGGTTTTATCGTACCGATAAAGGGTGATAAGGACACACTGAAGAAAAGTGATAGTATATCTTCGATTTTTTGGTAAATCTAAGGAAGATCAATCTGATGAATCATATTCTCATTACGATAGAGAATATCAAGAATGGGAATTTGAGAGCTCAGATAATCATGTATCCTACCCTACTCTCCAAGTTGATTGTTCGTTGTCTTGATTCCTTCAAGATTCCTTGCAGCTCTAAGCTGAGGAATTGAAAAGTCATGTTAGTAACCCCTAAAGCTAAGGAATCTCAAACCACACCTCCAAATACCAAGAAGTAGAAAGCCTATTCGGATGAGGTAGTAGCCAAATGGAGGGAGGATAAAAAGAATCGGAATGAAGGAGAACCATAGTTTGGTCTAGATCCTGCAGAGGCCAAATCTTTTAAAGAGAATACTGCTGAAGAGCTTGAAAAGCAAGCCAAAGAGAAGAAGCTTAAGAAGAAAATGTCTGAGGCTGAAATTTATCAATCTCTTCTGAGGGACACTGAAATAGAATCCGAGAATATCCCAGTACCAAAATCATTATTGGTTGAGCCTTTACCTGAGACTCTAGGGAAGAAGTTCATGACTCAGGAAAAAGTACTATAGAAGGTTGTCAAAGAAAAGGAAGTTTTGGAAGAATTACAAGAATCTGAAAGTAGTGATGATACAGCTGATCTAATAAATCAAGTTGAAGACATTCATGAGAAGGAAAGTCCTTCCAAAAAATTATCAATCCGGACTTCTCAAGCCGGGTCTTTGAAACTTTCTACCCTGGGAATTGATGAGAAGGCTGAAGAGGAAGTGAAAAAATTATCTGAGGAAAAGTGTATAATCATCACTTCATTCATCCTGAGTATATTGAGGCAGGAGCCAAGAAAGAAAAAATTGATGAAGATAAGATTGTTCAGTTGTCTTAAAGTGAGCATGAATCTACAGATAAAGAAGTTGTTCCAAGAACCAATAAGGGTAAACTGGTGATTGTTGATACACCTACCAAAATTAATTTAAGGAAGAAGGAAGCTGGTGGATCCTCTAAGAGGAAGCTTGTCGAGCTAGAGGAGGAACCATCACCAAGAAAAGTGTCAGATTTGGAATCATCAGCTCTGGGACATGATTTTGTCATTCAATCTCTGAAGAAGCTTGTTGACACCATTCCGATCTTTCCAAAAATTGACTCCAGATTTCAGATGCTCTAACATAGCTTAAATCAAAATTTGGATTCAGTATCCATGGTGATAGATAGGTGCATAAATATTGAGGTTGATCACAAGAACTTCCTTATCAACTATGATGCTCACAGAAAATCTTGTAAGAAAGTAGTCAGCTGGTCAAAGAATATAGTTGAAGATTTGAGAGAGCTTGATGAGTTTCAAGATGATGTTAAGGAAACTTTTGATACTCAAGACAGAAAAATCAAGTATCTCACAAATAGCTTTGAGGAAAAGCTAAATCTTGATCAGAATACTCAGATTCAGGAGGTCAAGGATCTGAATGGGAAGCTGAACTCTATTGCTCAAAGATGGAAGAGAGAAAGGGATCTCTGGATCGAGATTGAAGAAAATCTAGTGAAGCAAGATGACTTGTTGAAGGTTCAGGCATAGGCTCTGAAGTCTCAGGATGATAGGATAAAATCCTTAGAGAAGCAAGCATAGGAAGATCACAAGGAGCTAAAGAAGCTGAAAACCCTAGTAAAGAAGTTGATACCCAAGTACAAGGAAAGAAAATAGATCAATCTGATCCTTTGTTGTATTCTTTTTTCCTTGTACAAATTCTTCCAATCTTAATGAAATTGTGGTTTCTTGTTTTTTTGGATGTTTGTACTAATATTTTAGGTACCATATTTTTTTCCATTCCCTCAAACTCTTTTTGAAAATCAAAAAGGGGGAGAAGGAAAAAAAATTCTAAGTATAGAAGAAATATCCCTATGTAAAGGGGAGTTTATCTAAGGGGGAGTTTTCATACAGAGATTTCCGTATTCAAGATAATGAAAAATATCATTCCATAAATCTAGAATACAATCCTTACTGTTCCAAAGCCTAAGGGGGAGTTAGTCGTATTCATATTTTCCAATGTGAAAAGGGAGATAAGTTTTATTTCAAAGTCTAGAAAAAAAAAATCTAAGTCCTTATATTCTTTTTCATAAAGATGTTTGTGCTTTCCAAAAAGGGGGACATTGTTGATTCAATAAGGTTTTCCTTATGACTTTTCCATTCCTTCATACTTAGGGGATATTTTTTAGTAAATAAGGTTTCCTTGTGACTTTACAATTCTTTCTTGTTTTGAAAATCAGAAACACCTTATCTCAAGGCAAATCTCTTTTTACCCTATGTTTTACTTCTATAAGGAAAATTTTCCTTCCCCAAGAAAATTTATCCTTATCTTGGTTTCATTATTCATATCATAATTTTTCTTAGTGTAAAATTCGGTTTGAAACCAAAACCTCGGAATCCTATAATTACCTAGATATGAATCATTCTATTTTAGGATCTGAATTCTGACTCTGAATTCTGATTACAAATTCTGATTACAAACTCTTCTAAGTTCTGACTTTGAATTCTGATTACGAATTCTGGTTACAAACTCTTCTAAGTTCTGACTCCAAATTCTGATTACAAATTCTGGTTACAAATTCTTCTGATTTCTGACTCCGAATTCTGAATAAGAATTTTGGTTACGAATTCTTCTAAGTTATAACTCCAAGTTCTATGAATACAGACTACGAACCCTTCTGATTTCTGACTCTGAATTCTCATGAACTCTGACTCTGAACTTTGTAAGTTCAGTTTCTGAATTCCTAGAAAACAGAATCTGAATATCCTTGTATTATAGACTCCGAATTTAATTTTGGTTAGACTCTGAACTTTCATTTTCTTAAATTCCGAATATTGTATTTTATTTATGTAACCATATTTTTTCTTATACTTGTTTTGTTATAAAATAATGTCGTGCTTTCAGTTACTCACTAACCATTATTTTGAGTGACACGTGTACAGGTACCTCCAAAATTCAAGGAAAAATATGACCGTTGGAGGAGGGATCCGACCGTTGAATTCATACCTATAAATAGGAGCTCATTTGAAAGAGCTTAGAACTTTTGGACAACTTTTGATCTGAAGTGATTTCTAGAGAGATATACTCTCATTGCTTTGTGTGTACTAAAATTCTGGTTCAGATTTTCTTTGTGCAACTCTGATTGTTGCTGTGTAAAATCAAGGGATTCCGGGGATAGGAAGACAGAGGTGCCGACTACCTTGAAGTTGAGGGCTTCCTTCGTGAGGAAGACAGAGGTGTCGACTACCTTGAAGTTGAGGGCTTGCGAGGATAGCAAGACAGACTCCGATCTTTATATCGAGGGCTTACCCTGGTGTGGGTAAGATAGAATTTCTTGAAAGTATAAATCAAGGGACCTTTATCCAAGGTTGTTGGATACCCTTCTCTTTGGGTTAAAAGATTTACTACTTGTTACTTGTTTTGTTACAAGTTTTTTGCTGAATTTGTATTGTTAAGGAAAGTATAACTATATTATACTTACTTATACTTGTACTCTGATTTAGTTAGATTCTATACGCTTTAAGGTAGAATCTTCATCATTGTAAACTTTCATTAAGTTTAATTTCTGGAACTATCTTTTCCGGAATCGCTTTCTCGGAATCATATTCCCAGAATCAAGAAAGTGTGTGTGGAACTTAGAGGTTTTGTGAATTACCTTGTTTAACCCTATTAATCATTATCATATTTAAAATTTACAAAGGAATTTTTTAAAGTATACAATTCACCCCCCCCCCTCTTGTATTTTAAGCATCATTAGATACTTTACTCAGTTTCTCTTTTATTTATATCCTACATTTGGTATTATAGAATATATCATACTTACATACCATCTCAACACATATATACTAGTTTTTTAGGGACAACATTGTTGGTGGCCCATTGAGTTTATGCTTACACCCTAAACGAGCACCTTAGTGTGTGTGAAGATCTTATGGTTTTCATTCATGTTGGGTGGTGTCCAAGGTATAGGTCAATGAGATAAGAGAGATCAGTAAGGTTATAGAGATTTGTCTCAAGAAATGTTGATTATAATGGTTGGGTCTCCATGTATTTTATTTTTGGTTATCATGTACTATTTATGGTCAGACTTTCGGTGATCTTGTTCCTTCTGTATAACTATGTGACCAACATGAGTTCCATTTTATTATTTCATAATTATGTCATTATTATGGTTTTATTTCCACTATAATACCATGTTCTATAATATAATATTATATTAGTTATTTATGTTCTATTATTAGTTATTATTGTTTTGATCGTATTAGAGAGTATAGTCTCCCCACATAGATCATCATACCCGTATAGTTATTCAGTAGCCTCTAGTGTGTAGATAGGTGCTCTTAAGACCACATTGGACCACTAGTTTAGTTAATGTTCAGGTTAACTAGATGAGTACATTGCAATTTATACCATTTTGTTCTTAGTATTTTTCTAATTTCATGTTTTTGGGTTTGCTTTAACTTTATGTGTTTAACTTTGGGATACGTTTTTATTCAAGATTTATCCAAGGTTCTTGTTTAAAAAATCACTCCCCACCTAATAAAAATAAATTATTTTTTTAGAAAACCTAAAAAAATTAACCTAAATAATATAAAATATTTTTGATTCCAACATATTGTTCTAGGAATAAAAAAAATTATTGAAGATAAGAATTCCTCTGGTATTGAAAAAATAAAATTATCTATATTGTTTCAAGAAAGATATATAAATAATAGGGAATAATCAAATATAAACCATATCTAGAAAGTAAATATTTTATCAAAGATAAAACCTTCATAACACTTGTTACACATGCGGTTAAACAAAGATAGGTTCAGTTAAAGGTCGTTCATTCTCATTATAGTACCACTTATGGTTCCTTGATAATGTGAGTGAAAAACACTAAGAAGGGGGGTGGAATTAGTGGCACCTATTTTAACTAAATTTTCAAAAAAAAATTAATTTCTAAACATGTTATAGTGAATTTACCTACCTCAATTTGATGAAATAACACTCACTGAATTCAATAATGAAAGAAAACATAGCTAAAACACAATATTATTGCAAGGTTAATCTCTCAGTTTTGAAGAGTACATCCTTACTATGCATGGTTGTTTTCATGGAATTTATTATATTCTTATTTTACAAATTATTTTATAATAGGGTAGATATGATCCCTGAAAACTTATAAGGATAATGGAATATAAATTATTTATACGAGCATCTTTCTAGTGTCATTGGAGTCCCTTTATCCTTCCTAAATACATGGTTCAACACCATTTGATAAAGATAATATTCTTTAATAGATTTTAGATCTTTAAAAAGAAAAATATAAAGTTTCTCCTAGAATTTATGAATCAATAAAGATTAAGTATAATGATAACCATCACTATTTTTTCCATAAATTAATGTATAAACATGCATAAAAAATAATGGATTCAAGAGTATATTCCCCTTAAACAATCAAACTCTTTTTTAATCACTATTGACTTATCTTTATTGTTCACTATTATTTTAGTTATCGGTCACTCATAAACACTCTCACAAAGTAGTGGAAAATTATATCCAAATATTTTCACATGTAACCGACTAAATTTAATATAAATATTTCTCTTTTATTCTCATGATTAATATATTCAATATTAAATTGATTATTCTTATTTAATTTTATGAAAATAAGGATAAATTTTTCATAAAATATATAAATTAATTTCTATTAATTATTATTAATATCATGTAAATTTTTAAAATCTCTAATCTTTAGAAAATCTTGACTCGTTTAATCAAGAAAATATTCATAAATATATATAATAATATATTCTATTTAAATTGTATTTTCACACAAATATTCACTAGATAAATATCATAAAAATACTTTAAATTTCTTAGTGGATATTTAGAAACATTATTAATGAAAATTGATGAAAATGGGTATAAAAATATGAAAATATAATCTCTTGTTTCTAGTAAAATAAATCACATGTGACCTTTGAAATCAGTATTTAAATCCTACTCATCATTATGATCACTCTTATATAACCTATGAAAACATCTGATCTCACTTGTGTGTAATCCCTTTTTCTTGATTAAATTTCAATTAACTACATAATCATTATTACACAAATATAATAATTTTCAGTTATCTCTTACACAATACCTTTTCAACTATTATATAGACTTTTCAACCCTTACATGGACTATATATCCTTTGTCCCACTATTATGAAATTTTCTAAAAACACTTAGGTAAATTCAATAAATTTTTTTATGTATATAGTTAAGATTTAACATAATTGTTATATACACTTCAAAAATACTATCTTACCATTATGAAACCATTAGTAATTCCAATATATTTCCATGTAAACTTCATAAATATTTTCTTAACCTCGTAAAATACTCTACAACCTTCATCTTTAATTAAAATATTTGAAAATTATCAATAACATACAACTAAAACATATTTGGAGTTGTTTTTTAGAAATTAAATGATCCTACAAGGATCATCATAACAATCCTAGAATTGTTACCATAATGATCCTTCGAGCATTTTCATAAGGTTTTCACTTTATATCACTATATTCCTCGTATTAAAATATTAAAATATCTTTAAAATTCATATATTGACATCATATATTTGTATTGAAAGAAAATATAAAACATTATTCCATCAATAAAAGGATGCTCCATTCTTCCCATTTTTTACAATAATAGATTCTTTAATATAATCTAGTCATGGGATCTTTAAAATCTCCCACTAATAGCTAAATTCACTTCATCCTTCTTGGAAAATTAATAGTGGTGTCATTGAGGAAGGGAAATTTTTTCAATATGGTAAGTTATAATATTGAAAAAAAAATTTCCTATAGTATGTAAAAGATTCTAATAAACATAGTATGCAAAAAACATTAAGTATTTATGTTAAATAAAAATTTATTCTATTTTGATGGGTATGTGATACCAACTATACAATATACAATTGTTGTTCATATGTATAAGAGTTCCAAAAATATAATACATCGATGGAGGGAGAAATAGGTTTATGACTAAGAAAGATATATTTTTTTTCTTCAAGGGAATTTTCATTTGACTTAGCTTTTTGGTTAGAATTTGGGAATTTTTTTTATTATCTCCTATTTAAAAATTGAGAAACATTGAATGTATGTAAACAAAAAAATATCAACGAAATAAAATTTTATTAAAACATATATTTCTTTTCCTAATCTAGTCAATAACATAATTTTAAAATGAATATATGGATAAAAGTATTAATATGTTTTTATGGAATAAAAAACATTAATTTATCCATATATTAAACTGAGAAAAGAACTTATATTTTAAATATTATTTTTAGTTTGTTTCTTGAAGTAAAAATTATACACAATTTAATGAATTAATATGAGATATGATCTTAATTTATTTTTTAGAAACCACATAATGTGAAATTCAAGTAATTTCATTAGTGCATAAGGTTTTTTTTCTTTTAGTAAAATATTTGAGAAGTTTATTCTCTAAGAGACTGATGGAAATTAATATTGATCTTAGAAAATTTAAAATTCAAAAAAAATAAAGAAATATTTAAATAAATTTTGATTTCTAAAATACTAGTTTAATTAAAGTGGAATTCATTAAGAAAATATCCTAATTAATTATAGATAATTAACAATATATGTTCATAATGAAAATATCATAATATAAGAGTTATATAATTTCTCATAACCAGTGACTTCAAGAATATTTTTTATTTTTAAAATAAACCTAGAAAAGTTCTGAGTGTTTACAATTTTAAAATTAAAAATTGTTAAATAAAAATAATATTAGATATAATGATGTAATTTTATTTTCATAAAAATTTTATAAATTAAAAATAAGTACTAAGAATCATAATTTCACAATTACTTAAATATTATTTCTTTAAGTACATTATCTCACTAAATATTTAAGTGGGAGAGTTTTTTTAAATGTCTTTAAGGTGATGTATCTTATGGTTACATGGTGATTTATTAAGTGTTACATGTTTATATAACATTTTCATATAAAAATACATAAAATGGGAAAATATAAGGTCATATAAGGTCCTTTAATATTATGATGTGGTAGAAATAAAACTTATACATATGGTTTTTTGATTATTTTTTAAAAAATATATATGAATATATAAATTGTTTCTACTATAAAAATTAATTTTTACTTTATTATTCATTAATGTATTTTTCATGTGACATCATAGTAAAATAATAATTAAACCCTTGGATATAAATCTAAAATTTATCCCTAATTGATTATCATTTTTTAAAGTCTTGGGTTGTACTGATATATTAATTTTATCATTAGTATATGTTTGTATAGAGATATTAAGTTTACTCATGAGACATAAAGATGGATTCTACTTTGGATTGACCCATTGATTATACTATAGAATTTCATACAGATTTTCATTGGTATGATTGGGTGTATATATCATTGTAATCTCCATTATATGCGGTTAAAATTTAACCCTTAATGTGAACCTTCATACTTTGATATATTTATAATGCTAATCATGAGGTATAGCTGATCAGTGGAAAATTGATTTTTTTTCTAATTATGTGGTGGGTTTTTCTTAACCATGTTGAAATTTTTTCTCCTATATATTAGGTATTAAATAAGAGACCTTGATAAGAAATATTGAGGAATTATATGTCCATTCCTAGTTGAGTATCATATAATATAGTAACTTCTTTAGATGAATGACATATATTGTATTCATCATGTTGAATGAAATAAAATGCATTTATCAGAATTGATCAATATTTACTCTAAGAATAGAGAATGTTTGAGTAGTCCTCTAGGAGGTTAGCATGTTTAATATATAATGTTTTTATATTATTCCTTATACTGAGGGATTATATGATTTTAAATAATGTATAAGATAAATTTGATATTCCCACATATAGAGAAACATTTGTTTGATAGATATCAAGAGAAAATCCTTTTTAGATTTATTATTATTGATGATTTAATAAATTTATCTATTTTCATATGGTTATAAATTGGGAATTCATAATTTTTATCAATGATACAATGTTCTATGGGTTAAAAAAAGGTTGTATGAATGATGATTTTTTAAATACGAAGTGTTTATATAAAAATACGAGTGTTATTTGGTAACTTTTATAAATTTATTAATAGAACATATCTAGAAAGTGTTTTGGATATGATTTCACAAGTTATTATATATGATGTGACATAGGTTGAAATATTCAAAAATTCAAGGAGGCTTTAGTAAAAGTGATAGATTTAATGATATATGTGTTCACTAAATCTATATCATGAGAATGGATATCACAATATCATTGTATTAAATATATTTATGAGTTATAAAATATAAGTATATAAATTTAATTTGTATAATTATGTGGTTTTTATCTATTGTAGCAAGATATGCATATGAATTGGGATATCAAACACCGCCACTTCATTTAATATAACAAAAATAATCACTTGTTTAATTTAAAAACATTAAATGACATAAGGGTTTTCAAACTTATCACATTGAATATTTATGTGTTAAGAATTCATGGATAGATTATATTGAGTAAAAATGATATGTGTTGCAAAAATTGTATATTTTTTAATGTTTTTTAAATGGTCGATGTAAATGTTTATTCCTGGGAGTGTCCAAGGTATCCTCTAAATAAGGGATCAAACCTAAAGGTTAGATATATGATATTTTATCATCCTTGTACGAAATACAATTTGTGAAATAAAAATCCAAATATGTACTCATTCATTTCTTCTTTTTTCAAGAGGAGATACAATTATACCATGGGAAAAGGAGATCATACCAAAGTGTTTGGTGATTCATTCAACCATTAGATACATATGGATATAGGAGTCTATTAGTTACTATTTAGTGTTATTCATTCAATTTATTTAAGTAGAATACTTCATGATTTATGAGGTATGTTATTTTTTTTATTTTTTTATTCTTAATATAATATTGTGGATCTTATGGAAAATAGGTTTTGTAAATTTCTTTAATTATGTTTGGGCCTAGTATATATTCTTCATGACCTAAAAAATGATCTTTTAAAAAATTTACACCAAACTTGACACAAAAATAAAATATACCAAACATCTAATACATTAAATATTAAAGATCACTTCTCTCTCATAAAAAATATATTAAAAACTATTCAGGAGATATATCTCAATGGATGTATAATGATCACTCCAAGATCCACCATTATAATAAAAACAAATTATCTTGGCCATAGAGCTACCTTGGTAAATACACTAGGGTAATAAACCATTGTCTAAATATTATAAAAATAATAAAGTATCCTGGGATAATTGAACATTATCACTAAGTATAACTCACCATCCACTACTAATTTGTAACAAGACATGGTTGGGGATGATCAACTCATTCAAGGATAAATTAACAGTTAGAAAAATTTATATGAAAAAATAAATCTAAAAAACACCAAAAGGGTCCAAAGAGGAACCTTAAAATACACATGAAAATAAAAATAAAAAACTCATTCCCAATATCATAATAACATAAATAAAATTCAATATCCCAACTTTTTATTTAGGGTAAACATATGTAAGGAAAACCTTCCTACATAAATAAACACAGCTAACATATTTCCAAATAAAGTTATATAACACTAAAATAACTAAGTTAATTCCCAATATCACAATCCAAACACTACTATAAAGATATATATAATAAAACAAATTACCATCATTACCCCGCTATCATTAAAAAAATCATTTAATGCATAAAATATAAATTTATAACTGTGAACATTCTACAAAATCACATACATTTCCCAAGGTTTATACTCCTAAAGAGGTTAAAATATATAATTTAACATAATATCTAATGTCCATGAAGAATTATAACCCATTTTCAAGAGTATATGAAATAATTGAATTCAAAAATAGAAAAACATATAAAAAATGTTATGTTGCGTGATTAAATAATTATGCAGCTTATTATGCCCATTTACTAGTTGGGAAATAAAGTAATCATGTTTCAAATAAAAATACCCTATTAACATCTATTTCCTATAATTTACCTATGGAACTCCATTGATAAGTATCCAAAATCTTGAGATAAACATTTTAAATTAGTTCTCAACCTTAAAATGAAGTGAATTAAAGATTATAAGGCCAAATTATGCATCAAATATAAATATCTTGAGTACCTATTGAATTTAATTCTACTGGTTTTGAAATTACTTTATTGTATTTAATATTTAATTTTTAATTTATAGAAATAAGTGGACAATGATTTTGGAAGACTTAAATTATTGATTGAATTTAAAATTTACTACTTGAGGTCATCAGGAATCTCGTGAGTACATCTGGGATCCAAGTGGGATAGACAAAGGACATATTCCCACTATTATGCCACTGGGAGGCAATTGGTAGTCCACCAAAAACCTGGTGAGCCATCATATTTATTGTGGAGGATACTATTATCTCAACAGAATTGATTAGGCATATTTTTAAATGGGGATTCATTTCATAGTATTAAATTTGTATTAAAAATATAAATTTTCTCTTTTTAAAATAATAGCTCAAACTAGACTCATCTAACACTCTTCTATGTTCCCCCTGTTTATTTGAACATAAATACTTCACTTATCAATAGAATATTGATTTTTTTTATTATATCATGATCATGAAGGTAGGATAATTATCCCTCTTATTTATTTTAAATTAAATGTAGTTTCATATCTTCTTTGTTGTATTCATCTCTCAACTTCTTGTTTGGAAATTTTTTTATTTATATATCTTAATGAGGTAATTTATATTTTTACTTGTAGTATATTATTTATTTATTGATAAGTAGGTTTTCTTAAACTTGTTATTAAGTTTAATAGAATTTTTTCATGTGGATTATGTGAGTTTTATGTGTTATTTTATCCTTAAAAGTGCTAAATGGATTGAAAATGGAAATTATTCTAATGTAAAATTAATAATATGAATCTATTTAGCTAAAATGTGTGATATATAAATTAAAAACATCATAAGTTATGCAATAAATAAATAAGTGATGTTTTATATTTCATATTATGTGATATTAATTCAAAAATTATTTTTTATCATTGATGAAGAATCAATTAAATTGTAAATGTGTGTTTGAAATTATGAAATAATGATTAAGTATTATTTTTTTGGATTATTTGAAATAATTTGTGATTTATAAAGGTTTTTTTGAGAATTTTTATGATTTATGGAACATAGAAAAGGATTATACAAAAAATGTGATCTAATTATATGTTCTATAAATAATATCTATTATTACTAAGAAAATAGTTTTATGTTAAAATCATGGGATTATGTCATGGGGTAATGTTTTTGGGTATTCACCTAATAAATATTGAATTGTGAAATGAAAATATAGGTTTTTCTATAATTATATTGATTTTAATTTATTTTTCATGATAAATATTTCTTATATTGTTGTAATTAATGTTTTAATGTCTATGAACAATTTTTCAGTTAAAATGGGGTATTTAGTATTTATAATGATTAAAGAGAACATGTAATAAGACTTTGCATGTTTTTAATTGTTTATTTAAATAATGGAAATTGGGATAATGGTTAATAAAAGGATAATTGAATTATATAGTGGAATATCGTTGTTTTGAAAAACAAAATATTCTGAAATAACATTTTTGGGTGATATTATAAAGGGGTATTATGATTTATGAAAAATTGTGTTTTCATTGAAAGATATATCATTTTAAATTTAATTATGGATTGTGAAATCATTAGAAAAAATAAGAATATTTTTGGTAAATGAAATTGAAACTTGGAGTGATTTTATATACTAAAAATGGTCTATATTTATTAATTAATTAACATGTGTTGATAAAAAAATACTAGATGTTATATCCAATGTGGTATTTTAAAATATGATTTGTTGTGATTATTATTTAAGAATTGAGTGATATATTAAAATTGACGATGTGATTACAATATCTCTATATAATAAATATTGAAATATAAGGGACTAGTGTTTTGGATAAATTGATGTATAAGCCATGGATTGGGATATAACATGATTTAATCCATGTGTTCATCCAGACCTTTGGTTAGGCCATGATATAATATATAAAAGGGGCTTAGAAAATCCTTATATAAAGTTAGAAAATGAAATATTCCATAGGTTTGTATATGTAATGTGATAATTCTTAGGTTATGAATTGATGGGGTTTTATATGTATTTTCCCAAAATAAAATAAAATTCAGTTGTTTAGCTATGGAATAACTAAAAAAAATATTGAGCAATCACCAATTATGGACAAGCATGTAAACATGATGACAAGATATCTTAATAAGCACCCAATTTTTTAGATTCTTGTTTTTTAATTATTTAAATATAATAAATTAATTATATAGTTACACATCATGCACATAAGATCGTGTTAAACTTTAGGTGATGCTTTGGGTTATATAATAAATTAATTATTATCTCAACTTCATGAATATAATAAGGGTTATCTACCCTTAACTCATGTGTTATCCAAAAATATAACCTTACCACTAAATCGCCTTTTTAGTTTATTATTACCATTTAACACATGCTTTCAAATCCTTAAAGCAAGAAAAATATAGAAAAACCCTTAAAAGTTTCATGATTACTATAACTAAAATATCATTGATTAAACACTTTAACAATATAATTCTTTAATCCCAAGATATAAACATTTTAGTCATTCCACTTCAATAATTTTCGTATCATAATTCATTCATTGGTCTAGGAGTTAACCCTTGGGTTAGGTAATTATCTCAAATAATGCCCAAGTTCCTCACACATAGGTCATTGAACTATAAATTGGACCATATTATGTAATTTATTTACCTATATAGAAAACTTCATTGTTTCCTATAAATTACTTACTCTATATTCTTTTATACACACAAAACATCTTCTTATTCCATTATGACATTTACCTGGGTACTTCTTCCCACATTCATGGAATATATGAAGCTAAATTTTCTTTGTTTCATGGTCTTCGTCAAATGAACTCCCATGAAACACAATTTTTAACTTATTTGGTGTGTTATAAATCTCATCCATGTTGAGTTTATCAATCATATAATATGATAACTGATTAATAATAATCATAAGTTTTTGCATTCCATCTCCTATTTCATTTGATTTCTCATGAGAACAATCATTACATTTTCCAACACATTCAGCATTAACATGGTTTTTTTGGGGTTCATCCATTGAATAAAACCAATAATAATATTTTGATACATAATAATTATAGTAATAAACCATATAATCGGGAAACATAATTCATAGGATATCTAAATCATGATACCATAGGATTATCCTAGGGCATCCATGATCAATATCTATTCAAATCCTTTATAATGGATCATAAATAAAATGTGAGTTAAACTTTGCATATACCCTTAGATTTCCTATCCTGTTGTAAAGTATTAGGCCCACTCATCATGCACCGGTGATGATCGAGTTAATACCCAATCCTCCTAATTCAAAATTATTACCCCAAGGTGTATATATGCCACAAACACATCCATTTTTTGATATCCTGGTAAGGATTTATTTCATAGGAAACCCCCACCTCTTTCATTAGAATAACATAGGATATTATCCTATACTTACTCTTATCCTATGGTTTATTACTAAATTTCTCCCATACAAGTTTCCAAAAATAACTAAAACTTGTTATGATACCAACTATAGCAACCGATAATTTTCATACATAAATATTACATCTTATTAGTAAAATAATCATTTCATAACATTAAAATCCATGCCATAACCATAAAGTTTTAGTGTCTTTGGAAACATTGATACATAAAAAATTGAAACATAGAAGATCTATATCACCTCCCACATAGTTCTTCACAAATATCACCCTTCTTAGACATATCACACTTAAACCCTTTCTTCATTTCTGGGGGGAAAAGAAACATGATAAAGGGTGATCTTATATTCTCCATAAGGGTAAACAAGGGAGATATTAATGATAATTTAATCATAACATGAGAATAAGTTTATGGTAATATGATATTATCCTTTGGAAACCTTACCCATCAATTCATAGATCACAATCATGAGTCATTTCATACATCATGGCAGTTATTAAGATATTAATCATAAATAAATCAAATAACATGAGCTACGAGATCATAATATTGGCCCATGATCATGTTATGTAAGTGTGGTATAGATTGTGGAATAATCATAATCATAGAAAATATTATGTCAAGGATACCCACAAATACATTCATCACATGTTAGTTTTGGTTTAACTACCCATGTACCTACTTTGGGTAAGGGATAACCTCTCATCAACACTCTTTTGATCATTGGATAACCTCCTGTGTAACCTTTTTATACTTGGGATAACCTCTAGTGTACCCACTTTCAATCTTGGGACAACCTCTTGTGTACCCTTTATGCTCATAAAACATTAATATTTACCCAATTATTTATAGGGATATATAATTTTGGTCCCACCCATCACATAATCATTAATACATTCATACATATGCCAAGATATCATAAAACATTCACCATATCATCATAGAAAAGCATAAATAAAATAAATCAGCTCTGTAAAAATCACATCATCATAATCATAAAATATACAATGAAATAATATGGATGTTATTATTCTATCATATCCCTAATAAATTATAAGTAACATCAAAAGATGTTATCGTATATGAAAAATTCCTTTAAAAGAACACTAGAATATTTTTTGAGAAAAATACCATTTTCATTTTGAAATAAATTATTTAAAATCTAAAAAATTAAAAATTATTAAGTAAAACATGTTATTTGAAAATAACATTAGAAATTTTAAATCATTCTTCAAGTCATTGAGAAATTATAACAGTGGGAAATTATGTTCATGATTAATATGTTCAAACAAATATTCCTTACACATTTTCGGTAAAAAAATAAAAATTACCTCATTCATAAAATGAAAAAAAAATATTCCTCTTAAAAAATTTGAAATTAAAAAATGTTTAAATATTAATTTAAAAAATAATAATATAATAGAAAAAAAACATTCTTGAAAATATTTTAAAGAAAACATGGACATAGAATAAAAATATTCTCAACCAAAGATGGAAATAAAGTTAGTTTTTCTTAGAAACATTTTCTCAATAATTTTAAGTATCAAAGATAGGAAAACGGTATTATAATGTGAAAATTATATGAATATCCATAAGATAATAAAATAAAATGGTTTCATTGGATAATTATTATATAATTTTCCTCAATGTAAATTCAAGCATAAATAATCCAGATTAAAATGAGATTGAAACATAAATCTCTTACCTCATGTTCGACTTGCTTCATAAGTTCTATGAATTCATTTATAATAAATTTAAATTTATTATACTTTTATAATAAAACCATATTCATACATATAATATTTATATGATCCACTAATAACATTTTTACACCCATTTATTAATAATTATTTATTAAAATCATCATTTTCAGGAGTTAAATATTTCATTTTTTATGAAATATTCAGTTCAAGATTTATGGTACTTATAATTTGATCATGGTTCCATAATATCCATAATTTTAATAATGATATAAATACCATGTATATTCACTATATATTTATTTATAATCATAGATAAAAGGTATATATGGAATAATGAATTACATCGTTTATGCAAACGGCAGTCCATACGAACGGATGAATGTTGTTTTAATTTTCTAAAAAAATAATTAAAGAAATATAATTAATATTTATTATTAAAAAACTAATTATATCATAAATATGATATAAAAACATTAAATAAAAAATAATAATATACCATAAATGATAGTGATGGAAAACAAAATATATCGTTACGTGGAGATGGATATCCACACATACGCATGAGTAATACTTTCATTTCATATTTGATGGAAAATAGGGTTGATAATTTTGGTCTATAATAATAATAACATTATATTATATTTAGTATACTAAATTTATTATTTTATAATTAATATCATAGATTTATAGAAGGTATAAGAAGAAATAAATTGAAATATTTCTGGTATGATGATTGCCTCTTCTTCGATAAACCACTATAAGTTCCCTTATTAAAGACCCTTATATTGGTATTTTAAGAAGACCATAACCTCTAATTTGTGCCTAAATAAGTTTAGAATATAATTAGGTGGGATTTATTATATCTATTTGGCTCAAAGTTGTTTAAATAAGAGAGAGGGGGAGTGTGATTTTATAATGGAGGGAAGGGGCACTCTTGTAATTTTTCAAAACATTGAAATATTATAATGTCATATTCATAAAAAACTGGTTCACAGTTGGATGAATTTAAAATTAAATATGATATAGGACAAAAATAAACTCATACAATATAATTTAGAAAAAAAAATTAGGTTATGTTAACATTTATCTCTTGAGTTTAACCCCATGTTAACTTTTTTTATCCTTAACTGTGATAACACATTTTTCAATCATTAAGGGTCATGAATTTACTTGTAAGGTAAAAAAACTGAACAAAAATGGAAAATGTATAATATTTTAGTTAATATAACATCAAAATTTTCATATTTCAATATTTTTATGATTTAAAATCATTTAACAAAATATTATATAACATAAAATATCAATAATGACATTTTGGGAATATTCATTTAATTTGACTTTAAAGTTAAGAAGATATAGATTTATTTAGAATATATACTATTTAACCATAACTTATAAATTATAATTACCCATAAAATTAATTTAACACCACAATACATCCAAAACTTTTTTATTTTTTTAAAATTATTTAGTAATTTTTTCTACTGCTTGCAATAGAAATGTGTCGGCATTGCGTAAGTATTTAAGGTCACTATACAATCATTAAAAATTAAAAATAAATTAATATCCTAAAAATAACGTATTAATATTAAAAATAATCATTTAAAACTGACCATAAAATTTTTATCCCCATAAAAAATATTGATTTTTTAAAAAGAAAACAGAGCAACATTTTGTAATTTTCTTTAAATAAAATAATATATAAGAAATTATCAAACACAAATGGCACAAAATTTCCATATATTAGAATATTATATGATTATGGTCGAAAATCACTCATAAAATAGATTAAATACTACTGTTAGGGTTATTTTAAAGTCTTATCTCTTAGTTTTAACCATATTTTACTTGTTTTACCATTACTAAGGTGACAAATATTTACCATGGTTACAGTACAAAACGATAAAAAATTAAATGGTCATATTTAAAAAATATTAACCTCCTGGTCCCAAAAAAGGATTCCATTTTTCATGAATCGTTCTTTTTCAATTTCCAGAAATTAATTTTAATTCAAATTCATAAAACGTAATGAAAAAACAATTTTTTGAAAATTTCATTTTTAAGCCTAAAAATTAACTTATATAAAAATGAAGAACATTTATAATTAAAATGTAATTAATAATATTATTATAAATCATATGGATCATATTTAATTTTAGAAAAAATTTAAAAATAGAATGATACTTTTATATTACTTTATTTAATGAAAATAAATGGTGGTATTTGAAAATTTGATATTTTTCATTATTCAAAGAAAAATCAATCATTTAAGAAAAAACCCAAAACTTCACCCAATGTTAATTTTGATATAATTATTTAAAAAATAATGTTAATTTTTTAAAAAAAATCTAAAAAATTTAAAAATTCATTATAATATTTACCCACAAAAATAAAAAAAATTGAAGAAAAAGTATTTTTGATACATAAAATGACTTTACTAAAAATTGAGTAGTTATTTCCGAAGAATTAATAAATAAATTTTAATTTATTAGGACCATTGTAAATATATTTTATAATGTGGATACTCATATTCAAACCCTCTAATGTAATGAATTGGTTATAACAGTCTCATTTAAATAATAATATTTCTATAATATATTATAATTCACTTAAATCTCATTATTGCATGTTAAGAAATCTATCAAGATTGTTTTTATCTTAAAAAAAAATCAGAATATTTCATGTGAATGAGTTCATTAATTAATTTTTCATTTTTTTTGGTTTCTAAATAATTCTATAATAGGATTTTGGTTATGTGTTGGTTTTCCTTAATTTTGGTTGTCATTTCATTACTGGGTGTTTCTACTTCGATGGATTTTAGGGATTTTCTGGTGATTTGGGGATTTCATCCTTTGTTTTTTTTTTTTTGTTTTAGTTTATGAATATGGAATTAAAATATTTTATTCCCTCCCACTAATGATGGAAATTTGGTTTTACTGGTTCTAGTGTGTGATGGTTGAAATTATTTCAATCTAAGGTGATGATTTGTGATGGTGATGAATCTTCTCTTATTCATTGGTTATGGATCTCAAAGGTTAGAGTGGGATTTTTTATAGTGTTCAATATTTGTTGATGATTATGATGGTTTTTCTATTAGTGGTTCTAGTGATGACTTATTCATCAGAGATGAGTGATAGTGATATTAACTAATGGTAGATAATATGATTATCATGTGGAGTGAAAGGCTCAAGGTAGATCATTTGGCTCTTCGCCTGGATTCGTATATTATAGTTTTAAATTTGAATTTTGTTGTCTTTTGGGTCATTAAAGTGTCCCATTTGGTATTTGAGTGGACCATTGGTGATATTTTATTGTTTTTATAAAAAAATGTTTATTGGTGTGTATAAGTTCCTCCTTAACCTTAAAGTGGGTAATTTTAAAAATTAAAAAAAATGGTATCCAGAGGATTCTCCTGTACTTTTTTCCAAAGAGTCCTATAAAATCAAGAAAATATATGTAGATTATTAAAAGCTAAATCAAGTCAATATTGATAATTATAATCCATTTCCATGAATTGATGAAGTATTGATTGGTTGAGGGGGTTTGATGGTTCTCTAAGATTGATCTTTGGTTAGGATATCATCAGTTTAATTTCTATTCAGATGATGTTCCAAAGATAGTGTTAAAGACTATTTATGGTCATTTTAATTTCTTTTTAATTTTATTCTAATTAATGAATTATTATTTTTTTGTATTTGAAGAATCAATTCTTTCATAAATATTTGTAGTCATTCATTATTATGTTTATGATGTCATCTTAACATATTCATAATCATATAAGGATCATGAGGTACATTTATCTATAGTTTGGAAAACGTTCTGGGAACATAGGCTTTAAGATAAAATTTTAAAATGTTATATTATGATTGTAGAAGTGAATTTTATTAGTAATATGGTATCAAAATATAAAATATAATTTTATCCTTCTAAATTGGAGGTATTAATGTCTTATGGAGAATCAAAGAATGTTTGGGATATTCAATGTTTCTTAAAGATCATTGGATATTACCACTAATTTATATAATCTTTTCTTGATAATTGGTGATGATTATGTAATTGACTAGTAAGGGATTGAATTTTTAACAAGATTATTATTGTTATAATATATAAAAAAACTAAAGAGGAGGATGATATTTTCACCTATTATTATCTTAGAAAACTAGGGTAATCATTATGAAGTTTATTAAGATGCATATGTTGTAGACTTGAGATTTTTGATGATGTAGGAGGGTTAGGTTTTGTTTTATGGTTTTTGATATCTAAATTCACATGATAATAATTATCACACTCATGATCTTGAGATTTTATAAGTAGTGCATGTGTTAAAGACTTATAGGATTTATCTATTCGGTAATAGGTTTATTGTTTATATTAAGCATATGATCCTAAAGTTTACCTTCCAATAATAGAATTTGAATATCAGGTATGGAAGAATGGTAGATTATCTATAATAATTTTACTTTGATATTATATATACTTCTGGGAAGGGGAATGCGGTTGCAGATTCATGGTGTGGAAAGTCTCTAATAGAGCTAGTGCGGGAATCAAAGGGTGAGTGGAAACTCATGTCTATTATCTCATAGTTAAATTTGGATGTATCAAAAGAAAATGTTTATATGTTTTCGGTAACTTTTACTATAACTTACTCATTTATAGTGTGAATTAAATAAAATTATCCTTTTGACTTTAAATTTTTTGTTATTTAGGATATAATTAATCATATGGAGGAGGTACCTTATTGAACTCTATACATTAGTTATGTATTGTATATTCACAGATGGATTATGGTTTCATCATATATTTAAGAAGGTATTAGAATTGTTTTCAAATTACTTAGTGGAAAATTTATCTTGCTTAACTGAGATGAATCACAATGTTCGATGAGAATAGGGATGAAAAGTGATATAATTGGGTTTGTATCAAAATGACTTACCTGTCATTGGGTAAAAGTAGAGAATCATAGGACATCAGGTATGTTGTACTCATTTATCATTATATAATGAAAATGAGATGTGATCAGGATAGATTTCATGATTATCTATGGGGAGGAATGTAATTTGAATGATATTTGATCTATTTATGAAAGCTACTCATTTATTTTTTATAAGAGGCAGTCAAATGAATAATGAGTTGGGGATGATTAATGTCTAGGGGGATTTTAGGATTCATGGGATGTAATTAGAATTATATAATTCTGATATTTAAGATTAAATACGTTGTTTTTTCAAGGGTTTCATAGGGATTTTGGCATTTAATTAAAGATGAGTATTGTATATCATCCTCAGATTGAAAGTTTGTCTGGGTACATCATTCAGATTCTATATGATATATCCTATGTATATTATTGATTTTGGTAGTGTATGGGAGGATAATCTAGATCTATTATATTTTTTTGTATGATAACAGCTACCATGTGTTAGTTTAGATAGATCCATTTGAGTCATTATAGGGGAGGTCGTACTGACTACATTGGTACTAGATAGAGGTTAGTGAGGCATATTTTACTATACCAATATTGGTACAGGGGAACATTGATCTTGTATCATTAATCAAAAATAAGTTACATATAGGTTAAAGTAAAAAAATCATAAGATTGTAGTATATCCCAACCTATAGATTTCAATGTTGGAGATCATCTCTTTATTTGTGACTTGACTAAATTGGGCCACCAATGATTACATAAGCAGGGAAAACTAGATACTTGATTTTTGTCACTATTATAATTACTTGATTAGATTGGGGAGGTTTCTTAATATTTATATGTACCTATAAAATACAGTGTAATTCATGATATCTTTTATGTATCACAACTAAGGAGATACACACTAGATCCATCACATGTGGTTAATTAAGGTGATATAGAGTTGGATCCAGTTGTGACTTTTGTTGAATATTTTAGATGTATTATTAATCGATATGAGAGGATATTTTATGGGAGAATAAAGAACTAGGGATTTTTTTGTGATAGAATAGACATGGGAAGGAGGGGAATTTGAAGTGAAAATCAGAAATGAGGTCTCAGTTGCTACATTTTTCTACAAGAGATACTCAATAATACTTCTCGGGGATGAGTAGTGTTCTTGTGTAGAATTTTTAACAATACCATATATATTGGGTATAAATTGAATTTTATTTTAGATATTTTGAATTTACAATACTGTAAAGACCCGTATTTTTTCATGTAATTTTTTTTAATTATATGGGAATTTTATGAGTCCGCAAAAATTGACGGCATGTGATTCTGAGGCCCAGTGCGCCCGAAATGAATTTCTGAACTTTTTGTTGGGTATGTTTAGTAAACGTGCGAGAGGGTTTTTTTAACTTTTGAACTGGTGTTCGAAATTGAAATCTGAGGACACCGTTGAACTCACAGCGCAGGTATTCACTTAAGGATACTTTCACCTCGACCGTAATTGGTCGAGGGTGAAAGTCAGTTTTCGTGTTTTACATGGAAATGAAAATAAAATAAAGAATAACTTTTTATTTTATTTTTAACCTCCCAATTGAATTCTTGGAAGTGGGTACCGCCCGAGCTAGAAAACCCCCATTTGTGAATTCATGGTGGTGGGGACCACCTGAACCCCTCTTTAATGTGTGGAAGTCCGTCGGAATCCTCCCATTTAATTACGCCAACGTAAATTAAATGGATTGACCTTTCAAATATTAAGTAACAATGTTGTTGGAATTTAGGAAGGTTCCTATTAAATGAAACTTCATAAATTCCATGATCGTTACTTAACCTCCCCCTCTCATATTTATATGAAACTTGGGGGAGGAATTGGAACGACTTCACCAAGCGACGAAGCACTGGTAAAGTTTCATGACGCCCAACACTTGGAGGACAGAGCCGGTTTTGGCGGGCGGTAACGAGCAACCCCAAACCATGAATCGAAGAGCGGCGATCGAGTGGCATCGTTAGAGGCTTGTTGCGGGGAAGATGAAAGCTGACACTTCCTCAAACGTGGATTCTCTCCAACGAACTTGAGGTAGGGGTTTGATTTTGATTTACCTTCATAATTTCTCTTTTACGTTGAATCTCTCCCCATGAGTCGCTTGCTACTATTCTAACGCGGAGGGTGTGGGCCAAACAAACATGGCCCGACCACTCCTCAATCTTTGTGGTTTTCCTTCTGTTCTTTATGTTAGAGGAGGATAGTGACCGGTACAGGCGACTGGCACTGGTGGGACTCGGAAGCGGTGGTCAGTACCATGGCCAGCCTTAAAGATGGCGGCGGCGCAACCGCGCCGCCGGAGAAGGGTCGCGGCCTGTCGGTCGCGGCAGACCAAGGGAGGAGACCGACACTCCATCCATCCACACGAAGGGGTGGAAGCATGTGTCTGTGCCGCTAGGTAGAGAAGAGTCGCGGCATTGTGCCACGGTGGAGAGGGGAGGTAAGTTGGCTCGCTGCCGGCAGACAGAGATGGTGAGGCGCGCGACCGCGTCGCACGAAGAAGAGCGGCTGGCCGACCGACCAACCGTATGTCGAGCGGACCCACGGGCTACCACCTCGTGCCGCACCGTGGGCCATCTAGTGGTATGGGCTGGACCCAGTGGGACGGGTTGACCCGAACTGGGTTGGTTCGGACTGGACCCGGACCAACTTCTACCCTTTTCGTTCTTTCATCCATACCTTGAGCTACAAGTGTCTGTTTGACAAACCATCTGTGGCGCTGGAAACCTTGGATAGAGATGGTCCTTTTTCTATACTCCACTTGTGTTTTGGATAAAATTAGAGTATGTCCAGGTTGGATTGAACCCCGAATCCAACTGGTCCCTCGAAGCGGAAACACTAATAACTTACAGACCAAGCACCAGATTGACACGCTGTCAGTTGTGTTGGGTCCCTTTTGACGTGAAGGACCTTTGGGATAATTATTTGTGGGACTTCATGGAATTTGGAGTATCAACTAGTGTCTTGAGAAGTGAACCCTCTCGGAATCAAGTGAACTTAGTACAGGAACCTTGTAGCTGGCTGTAACATGAGAAAGGGATCCTATGTGGGTCTGTTATTTAGGATCCTTTGTGGGTTTGTGTTCGAGATTCTCACTTGGATCCACTCTAGTAATCCACATGGGACTACTCTATGATCCTACGTGGGTCTGTTGTACTAGGATCCTATGTGGGTCTGATGATGTACTAGGATCCTATGTGGGTCTGATGAATTAGGATCCTATGTGGGTCTGATGATTTAGGATCCTATTTGGGTCTGCCTCTTAATAGAGTAAGATGATTCAGTAGTTACATCTAATCATCTTTACTAGCATACCTAAGTTATACTTGGTGTGAGCTGAGTCTTTACTTTTGTGGTAATCTCCTGTGTGGCCTACCTTTGTGGTACTTACCTTTGTGGTGATACCTTTGTGTTAATCTTCTCTGTGGCGTACCTTTGTGGTACTTACCATCATGATGATACCTTTTTTGTATTCTTCTATGTGGAATAACTATTTGGTACTTACCTTCATGGTATTCCTTCCTTTATGGAACATTTGAGTTTTGGGCCTTTGAGTTGGACCATGTGTTTCCTCATGATTGAGATGGGTATACTTGATAACTTAGGTATATGTATGGGCATATACCTAAGTAGGGTTGTTAGTTGATTCCATGCTTTATGGTTTATCCTTTGTGTATTTTGTGAGACCTTTGGGGATCTCGGGGTCCCTACTGAGTATCGTTATACTCACCCCTGCAGGGGCTATGCCCACACCTTGTTGTGTTTGGTGCAGATGATGGACAACGCTTACTGAGGATAAGGGTACCAGGATTGGAGGAAGCTCGGAGGTGGACCTTAGATGAGGCGTACTGCAGAGACGATTTTTCGAGAGTTGTACCTACCCTTCAGGTAGGATCTTTGGCGGGTGTTCACAGGAGTTGTTTCACCTTACTTGTACTTTATAGTTTTCTTGTACTTTCCAGTTGGGCTTGTATTCTGGCCCCTTTTTCTTACTGTATACACTCTTTCTACTATACAGTTTACTCATGTTTGTATCTTGTTGTGTGTTTATTTGCGTGAGTTTACAGGTTTTAAAGGCAATGCCTTCCCAGTTTTAGGGAATACGCCTTCGGTGCTAGTTGCTAGCCCATGGCCTATGGAAGGTGGGTTTGGGGTAGTCACGGCACGAGCCCCAGGGGACAGGTCGTGAAAAATTAGTATCAAAGGAGTCAGTTCTACCATAGAACATTAGACTCTGATCTTTTAACAGCAATAGTGTTAAGTGATATGAGTGTGGTTATCAGTTTAGGAAATCCAGTGTTGATGTGACGGTTGACGTATCCATGCACCAGGATCCTGACTTCTGATTTCTGACTCAGTGCATGAAAACACTAATTGCGTGTGTGTTTTGAAAAGTTTTCTTTGTGATATTTTGAGTTAGCTCACCAGGTATAACTTATTGACTGTGGCGCACCTGTTTCTTTTCAAGATTCCCCCACGCAGATAGCCAGTTAGGGTTCTGGGTATAGTACGCGATGATTTCCCACCGAATGATGAGGCCTCGGTGCAGGGCCCTCTTTCAGTAGGGGTACCAGCGGAGGCACCAGCGATACCATTACCCGTTGGGCCACCGATTCCACCAGCCCCATTAGTAGAGGGTGCACACTGCTTGAGCGCGTTGCACAAGTTCCAGCGCCAGAGGCCACCCAGTTTTAGGGGAAATACAGACCCACAGGCGGCTGAGGATTGGCTGGAGGCCGTGGTGGGAGTATTCTGACTAGTAGGGACACCAGATGATCTCATGGTGATCTTTACCACCATACTTCTAGAGGCAGTAATAGGAATATGGTGGAGCTTGATGCTCCAGGCTCACAACGAGGTGACACTTCTCTGGGCAGACTTTGAGAGCATGTTTCAGGCAGAGTTTGTCCCAACAAACCTTCATGTAGTGCACATTTAGGAGCTTCTTCATCTACAGCAGGGCAGTATGACTGTGGCTCAGTACTTAGTGAGGTTCACCTACCTCTCACACTACTCCACTGATATGGTGCGGAACCCATTCTTTAGGGCCCAAACCTTAAAGCAGGGACTCAGGCAGGAGATCAGGGCTTCGATGATTTCTCTCAGCATCCTGACGCAAGCAGGGGTGTTATAGAGGGCCCTCTTAGTGGAGATTTTTCTTGTTGAGCAGTCACCAGCAGCGAGACCCACCACCGGGTGTCACATAGTGGAGTCTTCTATAGCTGGAAGCAGATAGATGTCATAGAGGTCCAAGAGGACCAGACCTACAGGTGGACAACCACGGGATTTAGGGTCAGTTGGGTGGGGCATCGGAGATAGATCCAGTCATGCGAGGAGTAGGCAGTGTTACACATGTGGCAGGTAGGGTCACATGGCTCATGACTATCCGACCTTTCGTACATATGATCAAAATACAGTCGAAGAACCGCCCAGACAGAGACATAGGTTCGACCGAGGAGGTCTGTAGGGAGAAGGAGGACATGGCAGAGGAGTTGGTCATGCATTTGGTTGTGGGTGATGATTCGAGATGTTACCGCCACCACTATCAGGTGGTACACCCCGACCACAGGGAGTAGGTGGAAAGGGGAGAGCTCAGCTCTAGGCAGCTGAGTCCTACGACCATGGTGCTTTAGAGGTGATACTAGGTATGATATGTGTCTAATCAACCTTAGCTTCAGTACTTATAGACACAGCTGCTAGTCATTATTTTATTTCTATGACCCTCGTTTGGAGCTCAGAGATTCTGACAGAGTTGTTGGCTCGATCCTTAGTTATAGAGACTCCTATGGGAGCAGATTCGATGATTACGCACTGGTGCCGGTAGTGTGAGATTACTCTAGGAGGCGAGAGCTTCAGCTGGGATCTCCTAGTAGTGGCTTTGAGGCCTTATAATGTCATCTTGGGTATGGACTGGTTATCTACAGTCCATTCTCAGATCGAATGTATTAGGTGAAAAGTGTGGTGTTTCCGCACTGATAGGACTAGGTTTACCTTCACTGGTGAGAAGTGAACCTTTGAAACATATGATGGACTTACCTGTAGGAGAGTGCAGTAGATCACTCATCAGTTGGATATCCTTACCCTCGGAGTGGTTTATGTGGAGAGTCTGAGTTGTCCTGTAGTGGTGGACTAGTATGCGGATGTCTTCCCTGATGATGTTTCGGGTCCACCTCCATGCAGAGAGGTGGAATTTTACATTGACTTTTACTCCGGGATGGCACTGATATCTACAACAACGTATCAGATAGCTCCCGCAGAGCTTCGTGAGTTGCGGGTATAGCTGGAGGACTTGCAGGAGAAGGGGTTTATCCGGACCAGTGTTTCTCCTTGGGCATCCCTGATTTTTTTCTCCAAGAAGGCAGATGTAATCTTAAGACTTTGTTTTGACTATCGGTGCCTGAACCGGGTGACCGTGAAGAACAAGTACCCACCTCCGATGATTAACAACCTCTTTGATCAACTGAAGGGAGCATGGTGGTTCTCGAAGATAGACCTTAGGTCAGGCTATCACCAACTCAGAGTATGAGATGAGGATGTGTAGAAGACATCTTTTAGATGTCGGTGTGGCCACTACGAGTTCTTGGTTATGACGTTCGACGTGACCAATGCTCCAGCAGTGTTCGTGGGACTCATGAACATAATCTTTCAGCCATACCTTGATCGTTTTGTAGTGGTATTCATTGATGAAATTTTGATCTACTCGGCTACTGTGGAGGAGCATGCCTATCATTTGCAGATAGTTCTGGACACACTCTGAGAGCATCAGCTTTATGGTATGCTCTTGAAGTGCCAATTTTGGATCCAAGAGGTTCACTTTCTGGGGCATGTCATCTCGGAGGCTGGATTTGCGGTGGATCCAGTGAAGATCGAGGTGGTACTTTCTTGGGATCCACCTAGGAGTGTGACAGAGGTACGGAGTTTCCTGGGTTTGGCCGGATACTACTGGAGGTTTGCGCCAGATTTCTCCAGATTTGTGTGGTCGGAGAGATGCCAGTGGAGTTTTCAGGAGTTGAGGAAGAGGTTGACTAGTGCCCCCATATTGAGGCTACCGGAGGAAGGAGTTGGGTATTTAGTCTACTAAGACACATCAGGGACCAGGATCGGATGTGTCCTAATGTAGGAGCAAGCAGTTATCGCATATGGTTCTCGACAGCTGAGACAACATGACCATAACTACGCTACCCATGACCTGGAGTTAACAGTAGTGGTCTTTTTCTTGAAGATGTGGCGACATTACTTGATGGGAGAACGTTTTACGATTTACCCTAATCACAAGAGTATCAGGTATATCTTTTCTCAGAAGGACCTGAACCTGAGGCAGCGACATTGTATTGAGTTCCTCTAGGACTATGACTTCAAGATAGTCTATACTCCTGGGAAGGGGAATGTAGTAGAGGATGAACTTATCAGGATATCGGGTATACATCTATTAGGTGAGGTGACGGAGTAGCCGGCCGCTTAGCAGATATCCTTTGTGGATCGAGATGGAGCAGCTTATCTTCAGTCTCTTACAGTCACTCCCCCACTTCTTCAGCGAGTCAGGGAGGTGCAGTTTAGGGACGCTGACTGCGAGGCTTGACGTGATCAGATATCCACAGGACAGGCACCTAATGGATTTTCTGAAGGTGGGGAGTATTGGAACCGGGTGTGTAGTAGAATCCCCAAACAGGTGGTTTTTTTAAAAATTTCCACTGACCATTGATGTAAACTTGTCAACGTCAGTGAAGAGTAGCCCGATTAAATCTGAGGATCTCGCGTGAAGAGTTTTAATCACAAAATTAAACCGTAAAATATCTGGTTTAAATACGAATCCATGCACGACATATTCTCTTCGTTGGCGATCGCTGATCGAATAATCCAAAGTCGAATTCCTCTATATCATCCACATGTGCTTCAAGGAATCCGCGGGAGCGACGTTCATCGTAATCCGGGTTCTAGCACGGATTTGCGATGATGCCTTCGACGCTCTAACAACCATCGCATCGCATCGCTAGCAATGCCCAAGAGAGAGCTCCATCCGAGCTCCTTGGATCCAGAGCATCTCTCTCTAGAGTGTGGGAGAGAGGAGAGGATAGAGAAGCTCCATGAATAATGTTTGTCAAATGCCCCTCCTCTTCTATTTATAGTGCACAATTAAAATACCCGATATCACCTCGCCGGCCCCCGAATACTTAATGCACTATAAATGATGTTTATGATTGCTAATCTGAGTCATAAATATTATTATCACTTACTTGTAATATATTAAAATATATTTCATGATAATAATTGAGTCATTAACTCGACTCATCGCTCCCATAAATATTAATTGAACCTAGAATAATTTAATATTCATCAATTAATATTTTTTCATGTATTTACCTAAAACTCGTAAATACATTTAATAAATAAATTCAATACTCATTATTCTAGACTCGAATAATATGAATTTATTTATTTCATTGGTGATCGTTTAACTTTGGACAATTCCCGGACCCCTGTAGCGGGGCCCACTATGTCCAATACTCTTATTCAACTGAATAGGGAATATTCTTGAATACGCTATTGTGTGTGACCCTCTAGGACCTTATTTCGACATCCATAAATAGTATTCACAGACCAAGAGCGGGATCTAGAAACCCATCATGGCCCCTGAAGAAATAAGGATTGTCACAGCAGCGACAACCAACCTACGAACACACACTGTGTAATATAATCTCTTTGTCTATAATATCCCATAAAGTAGGACGCACTCTCGTGTCATCACCCTTTTCTTGCTTTATTGTTTTTTGATGTAACTGGATGGATTTACCCTCTACTTCCATGGTCATGGTCTTATAAAGGTAATGTCATACATATCAACATGGCCAGAGATATATTACTTCCATAACCTGGAAGCGACAAATCCTTTCTTGACCATTCAACCAATGTCATGCCACCAATGACGCACCCAACACAAACCACCTCGCCACGACTTCATTGCCATGGTTTTCGTCTTGCACCAAAGTACGCAATAAAATGACATAAATTGGTAATGAACTCAAGTCAGGAGACCATTACACATGATCGTAGATAGGAACATCCAATGACACCCGAAACATGTGGAGTTCCTATTGGCGGGTCTGTCCTCATGATCTCACTTCTAGAGATCACCAAGTGCGAACTTCATGAGAAGAAGTCTCAATGCTTATGAGCCCCCAGAACCTGATGGTCAGACATCTACTGTGTCCAATCAGTAAGATGTATCTAGACCATAGAACATATGTTTAAGATTAATGTCATAATATCTACAGGTTCTCATTATATCCTGGGAACTGCTGTAACCTTTAGATATGACAATTAATCTTTGGACATTACTATTTCAATAGTGGACGCAGAAAAGTCTACACTATAATGGTAAGATGACATCATGCATAGCTTATTGTATACATGATATGGTAATCAAAATCACATAGTAGTTGGGTCTAGGGCACCCACTATTTTAATAGGGAGCACATCATCCTCTTCAAAGGACGTACTATGGTACCAGTGTCGCTTTGGGAGGAAGTGTTGAGGGAGTTCCATACATCCCCTCTAGCGGTACATCCAGGAGTGGTGAAGATGTACTAGGACCTCCAATGACAGCACTGGTGGCTGAGAATAAAGAAAGAAGCAGCAGAGTTTGTCTTTAGATGCCTCACTTGTCAGTAGTTGAAGGTAGAGCATCAGATACCAGCAGGCTTAGGTCAACCTTTGGAGGTCCCAGAGTGGAAGTGGGATGGGATATCCATGGAATTTGTGACATGACTTAAACGTACATCCAGGGGTCATGATTTGATCTGGGTGATCGTCGACCGACTCACCAAGTCGACCCACTTCACTACTGGAAAATGGGCCAATACCCATGGTTTTCAAAAACCGTGGGTATAGGGATAATATGGGGACCTATACCCACGGTTTCAGAATATCGTGGGTATAGGTTATTTTTACAGATCAATACCCACGTTTTTTCAAAACCGTGGGTAGAGGTGTTTTTTTTAAGACCTATACCCACAGTTTTTGCCAAACCGTGAGTATAGAGTTTTTTTGGAATACCTATACCCACGGTTCTTCAAAACGATGGGTAGTGTGTTTTTTTTTCAAGACCTGTACCCACGGTTTTAGAGAACTGTGGGTATAGCTTTCCCGCCATAAGGCGGGGGAAAATCACACGGGACAATGAAAAAAATTTGGCGGGAACACGGTTAAGATTAATATATATAGATTTATGCAATTTAAAATTATAAAATTTATATAGATGAGTTGTTGAGGCGTTGGTTTGTTATCTGCATCGCCGAGGGATCAAATACTTACGGCTTTTATTTTTCTAAAACCTGAAGTAATATTAATATATTAATATAAATATAGATATGTATTTACATAACTAAGCTTGTTGGTATGGTTAGGCATGGAATATTTATTGCAACGGTTCAGGTATCGAATCTCGCTTCTTTCTTTTTTTTAATCCAGAGACCGGGATTTGTATATTATTATAAATGCAGACACATATTTGTGTAGTCTAGCTAGCTCAGTTGGTTAAGCGGCAGAATTGTGCTGCGTCAGTTTCGTGTTCGAAACCTACTGCATTCATTTTATCGTAATATGGTAATAGATTAATATATATTTACAAATATAGATATATATTAGTATAAATGGCGTAGCTTAAGTGGTGAGGTCTGTCGAAATATTGAGCCAGGTCATGGGATGACCCAGGTTTAACACCTGGGGATGCATGTTTTTTATATTTTTACCTACGGTTTAAAAATCGTGGATATAAGACCTTGGCAGGGTGGATGGGGCTTTTCCACGGTGGAAAGAAAATATACCCATGGTTTGGTCAAACCATGGGTATAGGTTAAGAGACCTATACCGATGCCACTCAGCCCCAAGGTTCCCAAAACCGTGGGTATAGGATATACCCACGGTTTTGAACCTTGGGTATAGGTTGTTTTTTCAGTAGTGCTTTCTATCGATCAGAGAGCAGGGTTCAGTAGAGAGCTTGGGATGCCTCTATATGCAGGAGATTGTGCGGATACGTAGATTACCCTCGAAGATTGTCTCCGATCGTGATGCATGTTTCACTTCTCAGTTATGGAATGGGTTACAGGAGGCTTTTGGGATACAACTTCATTTGAGCACCGCCTTCCATCCTCAGACGGATGGCCAGACTGAGTGGACCATTCAGACCCTCGAGGATATGCTTCATGATTGCGTCCTCGAATCCGGTCATAGCTGGGAGGAACACCTGACCTTGGTGTATTTTTCATACAAAAACGGCTATCACTCCACCATTGGGATGACACTATTCAAGGCTCTGTACGGTCGACCTTACAGATCAGCTTTGTGCTGGACTGACCCAGGGGAGTCAACACTCATGGGACCAGAGATGGTACGGGCTACCACAGAGAAGGTGCAGATCATCTAGGAGTGGATGAAGACTACATAGAGCAGGCAGAAGTCTTATGCCGATAGGAGACAGAGACCTCTGGAGTTCGAGGATGGTGACAACGTCTTTCTATAGGTCTCACCTCAACAAGGTTTGCAGAGATTTGGTTGGGGCGGCGAGTTATCTCTGAGGTTCATCAGACCCTTTCAGGTCCACAACATAGTTATTGACGTAGATTATCACCTAGAACTTCCCCCTCAGTTTCACCAGGTGCATGACATCTTCCATGTATCCCAGTTGAGGAGATACGTGCACGAACCATCTCACGTCATCGACCACGGCGAGCTAGACATCGACGATGGGGAAATGTTTACAGAGGTTCCAGGGGAGATTGAGGATTGACAGAATCGGGTCATTCATGGGTGGTCGATACCATTGGTACATGTACGTTGGTAGCATGGGAACCTCTAGGAGAGCACATGGAAGCGGCAGGCACAGATTCATGCTTCGTACCCCACTTTTTTTCCTAGTTTTGTGATATGGATTATGGGGGCTCAAAGACCTGAGGTGGGGAGAATGTAAAGACCCAGATTTTTTCATTTAATTTTTTTTTAATTATATGGGAATTTTACGAGTCCGAAAAAATTTACGACATGTGATTCTGTGGCCCGGTGTGCCAGGAATGAATTTCTAAACTTTTTTCAGGTACGTTCAGTAAACGTGTGAGCAGGTTTTTGTAACTTTTGAACCGATGTTCAGAATCAAAATCTGAAGACACCGTTGAACTTGCAGCACCGGTATTCTCTTAAGGAGACTTTCACCTCAACCGTAGTTGGTTGAGGGTGAAAGTTAGTTTTTGTGTTTTACATGGAAATGAAAATAAAATAAAGAACAACTTTTTATTTTATTTTTAACCTCCCAATTGAATGCTTGGAGGTGGGGACCTCCTGAGCTAGAAAACCCCCATTTGTGAATTCATAGAGGTGGGGACCACCCGAACCCCTCTTTAATGTAGGGAAGTCCCTTGGAATCCTCCCATTTAATTGCGCCAACATAAATTAAATGTATTGACCTTTCAAATATTAAGTAACAGCATCGTTGGAATTTAGGAAGGTTCCTAATAAATGAAACTTCATAAATTCCAAGATTGTTACTTACCCTCCCCCCTCTCCTATTTATATAGAGCTTGGGGGAGGAATTGGAACAACTTCACCAAGCGACGAATCTCTGGTAAAGTGACATGATGCCCAACACTTAGAGGACGGAGCCGGTTCCGGCAGGCGGTGACGAGCAACCCCGAACCATGAACCGAAGAGTGATGATCGAACGGCGTTGTTGGAGACTTGTTATGGGGACGAAGAATGCTGACACTTCCTAAAATGCAGACGGTCTCCAACGAACTTGAGGTAGGGGTTAAATTTTGATGTACCTTCGTAATTTCTATTTTATGTTGAATCTCTCCCAATGAGCTGCTTGCTACCGTTCTAATGTGAGGGGTGCAGGCCAAACGAACATGGCCCAACCACTCTGAAACCTTTTTAGTTTTCTTTGTGTTCTTCTCTTTGGAGGAGGATGGCGATCGGTGCCAGTGACTGGAACTAGTGGGACTCGGAAGCGGTGGTCAACACCACAGTCGGCTGTGAAGACGGCGGCGGCACAACTGCACCGCCATAGAAGGGTCGTGGCCCGTCGGCCACGGGGGAGCAATGGTGGCGGCCAGCACTCTGTCCGGCCACACGAAAGGGTGGTAGTGCGCGTCGGTGCCGCCCAGTAGGGAAGAGTCGTGGCCTTGTGCCATGGTGGCGAGGGGAGGGCGGTCGTCTTGCTAACGGTCATCGGAGATGGCGTGGTGCGTGACCGTGCCGCGTGGAGGAGGGAAGCTGGCCGACTGGGAAACCGCGTGTCAAGTGGACCCATGGGCCACCATCGCAGGCTGCACCACGGGCCGCCCAGTGCTCCGGGCCAAACCCAGTGGTCCGGGTCAACCTGAACTAGGTTGGGTCAGCCTAGGCCGGGTCGGACCGGACCCAGACCAAATTCGACCCTTTTCATTCTTTTGGTCATACCTTGAGCTACGGGCATCCGTTTGATGAACCGTCTGCGGAGCTGGAAACCTTGGATCGAGATTACTTTTAGTATACTCCACTTGAGTTTTTGATAAAGTTTTAGTACGGCCGGGTTGGACCGAACCTCGAATCCAACTGGGCCCTCGGAGCAAAAACGGTAATAACTTACAGATCGGGCGTCTGATTGATGCGTCGTCGGTTGTGTTGGATCCCTTTTGACGTGATTGACCTTTGAGATGATTCTTCATGGTAATTTGTGGAAATTGGAGTATAGACCAGTGGCTTGAGGAGATTACCCTCTCAAAATCAAACGAGCTTAGTGCGGGAACCCTATAGCTGGTTGTAACATGAGAAAGGGATCTTATGTGGGTCTGTGATTTGGGATCCTTTGTGGGTCTGTGTTTGAGAGTCTCACTTGGATCCACTCTAGGAATCCACGTGGGAATACTCTAGGATCCTATGTGGGTCTTTTGTACTAGGATCCTATGTGGGTATGATGATGTACTAGGATCCTATGTGGGTCTGATGAATTAGGATCCTATGTGGGTCTGATGATTTAGGATTCTACGTGGGCCTGCCTCTTAACATAGTAAGATGATTCATTAGTTACATATAATCATCTTTACTACCATACCTAAGTTATACCTGGTGTGATATGAGTCTTTACCTTTTTGGTAATCTTCTGTGTGGCGTACCTTTGTGGTACTTACCTTCGTGGTGATACCTTTGTGATAATCTTATGTGTGGCATACCTTTGTGGTACTTACCTTCGTGGTGATGCCTTTGTGGTATTCTTCTATGTGGCGTACCTTTGTGGTACTTACCTCCGTGGTATTCCTTCCTTTGTGGAACAGTTGAGATTTGGGCCTTTGAGTTGGACCCTATGTTTCCTCATGATTGAGATGGGTATACTTGATAACTTAGGTATATGTATGGGCATATACCTAAGTAGGGTTGTCAGTTGATTCCATGCTTTGTGGTTTATCCTTTGTGGATTTTGTGAGACCTTTTGGGGTCTTGGGGTCCCTAATGAGTATCTTTATAATCACCTCTACACAGGCTATGCCCGCACCTTATTGTGTTTGGTGCAGATGACGGACAGTGCTGACTGAGGATGAGGGTACTAGGACCAGAGGTAGCTTAGAGGTGGACCTTAGACAAGGCATAATGCAAAGATGACTATTTGATAGTTGTACCTACCCTTCAGGTAGGATCCTTGGTGGGTGTTCATAGGAGTTGTTTCAGCTTACTTGTACTTTCCGATTTTCATGTACTTTCCAGTTGGGCTTGTATTCTGGACCCTTTTTCTTATTGTATACACTCTTTATACTATATATTTTACTCGTGTTCATATCTTGTTGTGTGCTTGGTTGCGTGAGTTTACGGGTTTTAAAGGCAATGCCTTCCCAGTTTTAGGGAATACGCCTTCAGTGCTAGTCGCCAGCCCCTGGCCTATGGAAGGCGGGCTTGGGGTAGTCACGACACGGGCCCTGGGGGACAGGTTGTGACAATTACTGTATTTTGGATTTAATTTTGATTTAAATAAGAAATTATATAATGATTTTAAAGGATTTAAATAATTAATATAATTTTAAATTCACTCTGATAGGCCACTGAGAGTCTTGTGGGTACCACTAAGTGCCTAGTTAGATATAAAAAAGTAGTGTTGCATCTAATATACCACTAATAGGTCAGTGGTATTCCACTAAGAACTTGATGATCCACTTAGAGTCTAGTAAAGTCCTTCAGAATCTCAAAAGAGTTACTCGATTCCATTTTTCATGGGGAAATTTTTTCCATTTTCTAGTCATGTATTTGGATTTTAATATTTAATTTAGTCTTCTAATGAATAATATCTTAGTTTGGACTCCTCTATTTCTCTCCCAATAGTTTCCATATTCTTTTGATCATAACTCCTTCAATTTACAATCAAACTGTTATTCATTTATTTTTTCAATATTTTGAAAGTAAGAGGATCATTAACCCTATGGTTTCTTTTAATGTTTATATGGTTTCATAAAACTTTTTTCTAATTTCTATCTCTCCTTATAATTTAGTGAATTTTATTATTTTTGGTGTTTGAGTATGTAAGAAAAAAAGTTTCCTGGTGTGTATCATTAATTGATTAATATTTAAGTGGTATAAAACATCTTTTTAAGTTTAGTTGAATGCTTCTAAGTGGATTATGTGCATGAGATATATGATTTTAGCATTGGTTGACCTAAATGTATTGGTAAATGGAGTTCATTGTAACATTGAGTTAATTATATGAATTTATTTGTCCTAAATAAGTGATATTTTCATGGAAAATTTCATGATTTAGACCCTAAATGAAAAAAAAATAATGTTTTTTATGGTATAAAGTGAAATTTAGTAAGAAGGTTATTATGTGTGATTCAATTAATATAATAATAAAAAAATTAATTTTATTGGATTATTTGAAATAATTTATTATTTAAAAATGTTTTTTGTATATTTATGTGATTTATAGAACATGTGAAAGGACAATTTTCAAGATATGATTCATTGATATTTGCTGGAAATAATATTTATTGCTATTAAGAAAATAATTTTGTATTGAAATCATGGTACTGAGTCATGAAAAAATGTGTTTGGGTCTTTTAAGGATAAATATCGAATTATGAAATGAAAATATTGGTTTGGGGATAATTATAATGGGGTTTTAAGGAGTTTTATTACAGAAAATTACTTTGCGATCTTGAATTAATGTTTTAATGTTTATTAATAATTTTGTGTTAAAATGATGTATTTATAAAATCTAATGATTATTGAGAAATTTTAATAGGATTTTACATGTTGTGAACTATTTATTTCATTTATAAATTGTTAATGAAAATTATAATTAGTTGATATAGTGGTATATCATTATTTTGGAAAAAAGGCTGTGAAATGAAATTTTTTGGTGAGATTTTAAAGGGATGTTATGCTCTCTGAAAATTTATGTTCAAAAAGAAAATTAATGTTTTTGAGATTAATTTATATCTTATGATATCTTTAAGATAAAAAGATGATTTTTAAGTAAATAAAATGATAATTTTAATTGATTTTATAGGATGAAAATGGTTTTTAATTATCAATGAATTAACATGTGTTGATAGATAGTGTTAGATATTTTTTCTCGTGAGATGTTTACTAATATGAATTTTTATAATTTATTTTTAATAATTTATTAATATGTTGAAATTGATAATATAATTTATGATTTTTTGATATAATAAAAATTTAAATGTAAGGGCCAAGTGTTCTGCTAAAATAAAGGATAACACTTGTATTAGGCTATGACATGATATGATCCATGGGTTTGACTAAGACTTATGTTAGGTTTTGATATAAAATATGACATGGGTTTGGTAAAGCCTAGTGTTAGGATGTGAAATGAAATACTCCATGGGTTTAGTGATGTATTGAGATAAGACTTTGGTTAGGAACAAGCTCTATAGGAAGATGAGCAAGGAGATTTCATCACAGTAGAAGCTACATGGATTTCAAGAATGAGAGGGTATGGCACCTGCCATCGGGACAAGCCTGTGCATGCATGGGATAGCCTAGCCGAATTGCCATGCGAAGGTGGAGAGCTGATTTCACGATGAAGATACTGGGAGGAGCAGTTTCAAGTAGTTAGTCTGGGTTGTATGTAATGTTTGAAGCCTAAGGGAAATGAATTCCTCTAAGTCCTACGGGCCATGTAATACTTATGTCTACGGGCATTGTAAGGGTTCCACCTCACCCCTTGAAAGGTGGATTATCAAAAATCAATAAAAAATGAAGGCCTTTGGGCCATTGGATGGACTTTGGTTAGGAAATGATGGGTTTTTCATGTGTTTTTAGGGAATAAAATTTAACCAATTTGTTTGGTTGTGGAACAATTTACTAGGTACTTCAAGAATTCATTAGAAATGGAAAAAATTAGTAAACATGGATTTGAGGTGTCTTAGTAAGCACTTGATATTTTGATATGTGTGTATTTTTAAATATAATAAAATCATCATATATTAACACATTATACGTAGAATATAATTTTAAATACCATGTGACACTTGGGTCATGATTATTTTCAAAAGAGATATTTCTCACACCCTCTACGCATGCATCTCGCATATGTATATATTTTATTCATAGTGATACAAATAAGGAAAAATTTTCTTTATAGGTGGATGATGGGAAATAATAATCTCACTGAGATTATTTTTATGTGATTTTAGAGTTATATAGTTATGTTATTTATGTATTTTACTTTTGAGATTTTTTATTTGTATTATATTATGATGTTTATACTTGGTACATGGTTGTTACCATGTTTGGGTGCATGATATTGTGAGGAATTGTTGGGATTATTTTGATTTTTTTTATTATTTCATTTTTTTTATTATTCTCTGTATATTTAGTTAAATGTTTATAATTGATGTGATTTATGATGATCTATTAGAGGGTAAATCACTCCCTAAATAATACATTTCACTATAGGAAAAAATAGGTTTCACACCGATTTTGAAAACCACCGCTAAAAAAAATTGGGAAAATTTTAGCAGCAGTTTTTTAGTGGATGTTTTAAAAACCACCACAAATTGTGTTTTTATTATTTTTTTATTTTTTTATAATTTTAATTTTTTTAAAATCTTTTAAATTTTTTTAGTGGAAGTTTTTTTTTTGTAATCACTGTGAAATAGCGGCTGTTTTTTAAAACAGCCGCTAAATTAAAGAGAAAATATAAAATATAAAATATTTAACTATGATTTATTATTTATTAATTATTAATAACTATCATATATTGTTTATTATTTACTATTTAAATTAAATATAATGTATTAATTAATAAATGTGTATAATTATTATTTAACTAAAATTTAAAACTTAAAATAATTCATCAATAAGTTGAAAATCATATTTCTACATTGAATGGACATAACATTGGATCTAGGAGTCAATTTTAGATCCACAACCAATCAAATCTAAGTTATGAAATGAACTAAAACCACATTGGATAATAATTTTGTAAAAATTAAAAGAATGAAATTTATTATAGTTTTATGAAAATTTAAAAATCGAACTTCAACTTCAAACAGTCATAACATTTGATTCGGGTATCCGTTTGGGCTCTACTACATATCATATAGAATCTTGTGATGAACTCCATGTCGTATTGATTGGAGGGGACCCCAGCCACTTTTTTTCAAGGTAAAAAGAGGCCCGAAAGGCCTCTAAAATTGAGTTTTTTTATATCATGATTTTTAAACATATGATGATATTTCATCTTCCTTTAAGAGTTTCTTCATATGGATTTTATGTCATTTATGATTGTATTCCATTGATTTACATTCTTATTGATTTCATGGTGTTGCAATTACTATGGTTTCCCCTCTTTTGGTGATTTATTATCTATTATATATATCTGTTTATATGTATTTATGAATATTTTGTGTACATTTATATACATTTGTAAATGTTTATACATATTTATGTTTATATATTTTTATATCATATGTGTGTAAATATATATAGAGATATTTATATTTACTTGTGTATATATATATATATATATATTTATTTATTTATTTATTTATATTAATATACAATTATATGTGTGTGTGTGTGTGTGTTTATATAAACTTTCTTATATATAGAGAGAGAGAGATTTATGTCTATTTATTTTTTATTTTTTATTTTTTATTTTTTATTTTTTATTTTTTATTATTTATTATTTATTAAATTATTGTTTATTCTTTATTATTTTAATATTTATGTATTACTGATTTATTATTTATTGACTTATTTTTTGTTATTAAGTTATTATTAAATTATTATTTATTATTTTATTTATTATTTATTAGTTATTAAATATTATAAATGTTATTTTTAATTTATTATTAATTAAATATTAATTTATTGTTTAATTATTATTTATTATTAACTTATAATTGACAAATTATTTATTATTTTTTTAGTAGTTTTTTATTCGTAGTTTTTTATTTATTTATTATTTATTTACTATTTATGATTTACTTATTTATTATTTATTATTTATTACTTTTTTTTATTTCTTATTTATGTATTATTTATTTATTTTTCATTATTATTTTATTATTTATGTATAATTTATTTTTTTATTATTTATTTTTTTATTATTATTTATTTATTTATTTATTTATTATTTATAAATTAATTATCAATTTACTTTAAATTTATTATTAACGTCTTATATATTATTTATTTATTTTTCATTATTATTTTATTATGTATTTCTTGTTTATTTTATTATTATTTTTTATTATTATTATTTTTTATACATAAATTATTAATTTATATTTAATTTATTATTAATTTACTATTTGTGTATTATTTATTACTTATTTATTATATATAAAATATATATTTATTATTTATTAATTCATAATTTATTATGTATTAATTCATAATTTATTATTTATTATTTATTATATATTAATTTATTATTTATATATCATATATTAATTTATTTTTTAATTAAATTATTATTTATTCATTACTTATATATTATTTGTTTATTATTAATTTATTACTTACTAATTAGTATGGATTATTTATTAGTTATTATTTATCATTTTTTATTTTTTATTTTTTATTTTTTATTTTTTATTTTTTATTTTTTATTTTTTATTTTTTATGTATTGTTTATTATTTGTTATTTATTATTTATTATTTATTATTTACTATTTATTATTTATTATTTATTACCATGTTATTTATTATTCATTTATTTATTATTTATTAATTAGTAATTATTTATTTTTTATCTATTTGTTATGTATTATTTGTTTTTTCTATCGATATATATATATATATATATATATATATATATATATATAAGTATATTAAATTTTTTTTACTCACCATATGAAGAGTTTACTGGAGTGGTAAAGTCTTTATAGAATAACCGAGATGTAAGGAGTTCAAATCTCACCCAATGAAAATTTTCTACATGGTATATATGGCATATGCATGCATGTGCATGCTAAATAATAATAAATAGTAAAATGGTAAAATGGTAAAATAAATAAAAATAAATAATAAATATGCATGCATGGCATTGGCATGTGCATGGAAAATAATAATAAATAATAATAATAATAAATGATAATAATAACAAATAAAAAAACAAAAAAAATTGATTATGGATATTAAAATAATTAAATAATTAAATAAATAATTACCAAAATTATAAATTTTAAAATAATATAATAATAAAATAATAAAATAATAAAATAATTGATTATGAAAATTAAATAATTAAATAATTAATCATGAAGATTTTAAAAATAATAATAATAATAAATAAACTGTCTTAAAATGATTTAGCAACAGTTTAAACAGCCGCTAAATGATTCTCCTGGTTAAAAAAACTACCTCTAAATCGTTCCGCGGTGATTTTGAAAAACCGACACTAAATGATTATCGAAACACGATTTATTGGCGGTTTAAATTTCCCCTAAACTCTTGCTTTGGCGTAGTGTTTAGTCCCTCATTACTATTCTCCATACTCTCTTTATCATGAATCATATTGGAGTCCATGCTGAATTTCACCTTGGCAGTTCATTCATTATAGGATAGGATGTCACCACTCACATATGGTGAAAACCAAGTTCCCTTTAACAAAAAAAAAGTTCATTTTTTCACTCAAAAAAATTACCTGTCACTCCTATGGATTTAACATTATTCCCAATGTACCCCTAAAATCCAAATAAAGGGTTTTGACCAATTTTTAATACCTAAATCTTTTAAGAAACATCTATTCCCAAATAAAATAGATATTTTATATTTCCAGTGTTTCCTCCCTTACCAATTTTGAGATATTCCTCACCCCTTCCATATAAGGGAAGAACAAGGATTCATTGGAATATTATGGTATACATACCAAAATGGAGAATATGAGAGGTCAATACAACCAACAAAGTAGCTTATTTTATAGTCCAAGAAATTCTTATAGATTTATGTTATATCCATAAAATATTTATTAGCAATAATACCAATTTCTTAAAAATATCTTGTAACCTCAGTGTGGTGAATTCCTATTTTAAAATGGATTGACCAAATTTTATGTATTTAAACATACATTTCATAAATTTAAATCATCTCATGTTTAAAGCATGGGGAATACCATACTTATCACAAGAGGGTGTGTGTGAAATTACTTTATAGATTAAAATCATATAGTAAGTCACTTCAGAGTTTTGAAGCCATCTTGGAATATATGAAATAAAAAATTCCATAGTGTAATGATAAATAGAAAGGTATAAAGGGGTATGATGTGAAAAATAATCATGATCATGGATCATTTCCTCACTGACTTGTCACCGGATAGAAATAAGGTTATGTTAGAGTTTAATGTCTGAAAATAATACTTAGAGGTTAAGTTGGGGTTTCATGTCATCTAAGAAGGATTAAGAGTTATGTTGGAATTTTGTGTCCTCCTGGAAGGTGAATTAGGTTATGATGGGATTTAAGTTCCCCCATGAATACTTGGGGTTACAATGTAGTTTAGTATTTACTAGGAAGGATAATCAAGTTATATTGGATTTATGTTTCACACAGGTTGTCTTAAGGGTTTATGGCGGAGTTTTTTACCATCTAGAAAGGTGAGTTGGGTTATGATTTGATTTAAGGTCTCCCAAGAAATCTCAATGTTAAACTATAGTTTAGTTTCATACATGAAGGAAAATTGGGTGATATTAATGATTTGTGTCATCTTGGAAGGCTTAAGGCTTTAAAAAAGATTTGTATACCATCTAGGATAGTGAAATGGGTTCTTATATAGTTTTGTCCATCGAGGATGGTGAATTGGGTAACACTAGTATTTAAGTTATCCTAAGAATAGTTATGGTTATTCTAGAGTTTAGTTCCATCCATGAAGTCTAATTGAGTTATTCTAGAGTTATGTGATTTCCACGAAGGAAAATTGGGTTACACTAGAGTTTCATTCCATCCAGGAAATCTTAAGAGCTACACTAGAGTTTAGTAACTTCTAGAAAGGATTATGTTTTATACTAGTTTTTTGAGTAGCATGAGAGGGAAGATTGTATGTTATTGTTTCGTGTCATTAAGGAAGGCTTAAGGGTTATGTTTTAGTTTCATTCCATCCAAATAGGATTAAGAGTTAAAAAGATATGGTTGAAAGGTGAAACGGTATAGGGAACGATACTATTGATGGATTCCTATATATCCCCTAGGGGGATCAAAACCTATGTAGTTTGAGGTCACAATTTAAATCTATATGACTTGGTGTGATACCTGTGTGAATGGGTCTTGAAATTTTAGATCAAAAAATAAGGGAAAATATATAGTTTAATAAAATATGATTAGGGAGTGTCATAATTTTATGTTCATGTGATAAGGAACAATGTTGTTCCTTTTAAATTCTTATATCACTAAATATGATTTATGTTCATGTAGGGTGCACCATTATCTTGAAATTTTGAGTCAAATGAATAGGAATAATATGAGAAGTATTCCTAATAATTATATGAGTGTAGGACATATTTATAAGTTCCCCTATAAGTCTATGTCAATAGATGAACTCGATAAAGGTGTGGGGCTTACACTAAGTACAAATACTATAATGAGAAAAGACTAAAAGTGACTAATATATAAAGAATTGGAAAATCTATTATAATGGTGTGTACCTAGTTCACTTATAGGTAACCAAACATGGTTGGTCACAATGCCTCAAGAACGCCTCCCCGTACGTCAGAGGTTGTCGGCTAGCGGTGAGGATCCATGATGGTATGGTGGGGAGACTATAATCTCATGATCATAGTGTGACATAGTGGTCTAATAAAAGAGTATACAGTGGAAACATAATAAATGAAAAACATTATAAGAGTAAATCATCTAGATGATATGATCATATGGGTTAAATCCATAAGAATAACCAAATCTAGAATCATATACAAAATGATTTCAGGTTTGTATGCTATACAAAATAATGATACAAGGAAACAGAGCAGCAAGAATATACAACATTATATACAAAAATAAGAAAAATATATAATAGCTATCACCAATATAATCACAAGCATAAACTCAGTCCTATACTCTTATACTCTATCCTAGTACATAAAATAAGGCATCCCTAGCTGGACACTTGCTTTTGTCCCCACCTGCATCCATGAAGTCTATTTGGATGCCAATCAGCAGCCTGAACACGGAATGAGATAAACTCAGCAGGCCACCACCAATAGTGTCTAGTGATATCTAGTCTATGAATACACAATGATCAGTTTCCAATAAATGATCAATGTAAGATAATAAATAAAATAAATCAAATCATTCCATGTTTCACATGGGACACCTGTCTAACACTACATGCTTTGGACTAAGTTGGAATGTATCTGAGCACTTAACATTTTAGGTTTATGTTTATAAATTCGGGACACAAGGTGTGAAACCATGGAATCCATATATGGTGACATTCATATGAGGTTTCATAATTAAACTATCATTTAAAGAATAATAAGTAAGTAAATATAGAATATTATCTTACATGGATTTAGAAATCCATATAGTGAAAGAAACGAAGAAAGGAAGGAAGAGGAATAAAGATTTTATCAATGTTGATCCAATGTGACAAACAACGAGTGATTCCAACATCATATGGGGGATGAGGATCAAAGACTATAAAGATGGATAGGAGGATCTCCAACTAGTGATGGCTATTGGAAATTAAGAATGGATAAGGATAAATTATAATTTAAGAGGAGGGAGGAAAAAAAGGTAAATTCTCCCTCTTTATAAGGGGAGAGAAGTTTGGACACACAGTTGGCCAAACCATGTTGTACCACTATCTAAGTGGAACACCCCCTTACATAGTTTTTTCATATTTCTAAAAATTAGTCACATGCAATTTGAATCACATTTTCAACCTACCTGCACCATTTTACACAGCCATGTAGCCTCCCTCATATGGTTTTTCAAACCATGATTTTTCTTCTTAGGGTTGCACAGTTGAGCCACACAATTACTAAAAACCATGATCCAATCATGTTCCTCTATCTATTTCTCTAAAAACTGGATCTCTAAGCTATTAACAAGACTTGGATGATCTTGAACACTTCCTTAAACACTTAGGCACATTTATTGTAAAAAAGGATATTAAAATGAAATTGAAAAGATTCGTACCTCATCAAAAGTCCAAGGTGTTAAAACCTCCCCTCCTTAAAACAACTCATCCCTAATTTTACCTGAGTGTGGTTGATCGTCATTTAATAATATCTCTAGATATTGAGTATATACATCAGCCTCTTACTCCTATGACTATTCCTTTACATGGTTATGTTTTCATAACACCTGTATTATGGGAACGGTCCTGCCTCAAAGAGCCTTTATGTAATGATCAATGATACAATCCAAATACTATTAAAAATAAGAACCATCCACTAACTAAATTTCCCCAGTATAAAAATACTGAGATGGGTTGGAATGGTAAAGGTGAAGCTGAGATATATGTAAGAATTCATGCATTCCCTTGTACCTCTGTAGTTGTTCTAATCGATAAGTCAATGATCCAACCCTTTCTAAAACCTCAAAAGGTATGAAGAATCGAGGTTAAATCATACACTACCTCTGAATCCATTTATTCACCAATCTAGTATAAACATTTAAGAATAATTTCTCCCCATCCTCAAAATTTAGAGGTCATCAATGGTAATTAACATAATATTTCCCCCTAGACTGATTTGTAGCCCTGTGCTTCTTAATAAGTTGTACCTACTCTAAAATCTCCTGAACAATAGGAGGTCACTATAGTGATTCATCTCCTACCTCTAACCAATTAAGGGGGAATATATTGGCCTACCGTATAGGCCCTCATAAATATCTATATGTATAGTCTCTTGTAATATGTTATTATAAGAAAATTTAGCAAGAAGAAGATGTTTCTCCCAAGAACCTATAAGATCAAGGACACACGCTCAAAGTATATTCTCTAACACCTATATCATACACTCAACTTTCCTTCAGTCTGAGGGTGATATTTTGTGCTCAAAAGTACATATATACCCATATCCTTCTATAACCCCTGCCAGAACCATGATGTTAATTGAGCATCCATGTCTGATATGATGGTACATGGAACTAAATGAAGGTATATTATATCCTTGACATATATCCTCCCTAGATCATATATTGAAAAGGTATCATGAATAGACAAGAAGTGGGAAACCTTTATCATATAATTAGTGATTACCTATACTGCATCGCTGCCTCAAGGGGACCTAAGTAAACCTATGACAAAATCCATCATGATGTCATCCCATTTCTACCATAAAATGGAAAATTTCTATAAAATCCCTACTAGCCATTGGAGTTTTACCATAACCCGCATATAGGTGGAACACTAAGTAAAAAAACCATTTATCTACCTTTTTATACCATTCCACAAATACTGGAAGTGTAATTCACAGTACATCTTGGAAAGATTGAGATGTACTAAGCAAGAAAAGTCATGATAATGTCACATAAAATCCTATAGTATGTCATCTGAAACCCATAAATTCCAATGAATTCATAAGATATCATCCTCATCAATGAACCAACCAGGTGGTGTGTCCTCTCCTGAAACACTCTCACTTAGGATTAATCCCTCAGGGTCAAAAATTTGTCTCATCTTGACCCTATCTAGAAATTAATAGGTCACTGATAATGATGTAAGTATAGGTTTACCATAATGGTCTTGAACCTCCAAATATATCTAAAAAATCCATCAACTTCCACTCATAACTGGCCTCCTAATTGCTTGTATTCGAGTCTTCCTACTCAACGAATATGCCACTGCAGTTACTTTCATATGAATATAAGTGAACTTAAAGTCAAATGAATGTATATATTCAACTCATATTCACTATCTGAGATTCAAATCACACTGATTGAATATAATAACTTGGGTATTTTTTTAGTCTATGTATACCACAAATCTCTCTCCTAGTAGATAATGTCTCCAACAACATATGGCATGAACAACTAGTGCCAACTCAAGATCATGCATCAGGTAATTCCACACATGAGGCCTCAAATAAAGAGACACATACACCATGACTTTCTCATTATACATCAGAACCACTCCCAATCTAATTCCTGGTGAATCAAAATAAAATATATAGCTTCTACCTGACTCTGGAATAATTAGGTTCAATGCTAATTTCAACCTTTCTTTTAGCTCCTAAAAGGCTTCCTCACAAAATTTGAACCATATAAACTTAACACCCTTCTTGGTCAAGCAAGTGATAGTTACTTCTAGGCATGATAAATTTTAAATAAAAATAATATAATATCCATTTATCCCCAAGAAAATCCATATATCAAATTATTTCTAAGGATGTTCCTAGGAAACCATCTCTCACATTCTATGGATCAATATACACTCTTGCCTCTAAGATAATGTGACCTAAAAAGTATAATTTATCAATCCATAACTGACACTTTGTTAGATTTTCACACAACCTATTATCTATTATAGTATTAAATACAATATCAATATGTTTGGTGTGATTACATTGAATATGAGAATACACCAAGATGTCATCTATGAAAACAATGATGAAAGAATCTAGGTATAAGTGTAAAACATGATTCATCATGGCCATGAAAACTACTGGTGCATTCGTAAGACCAAATGGAATTACCAAATATGGATACAAACCATACTAGCTTCTAAAATATATATAAGGTATGTATAAAGGTCTAACTCTCACATGATGATAGCCCAGCCTCAAATAAATTTTAGAGAATACCTTGCTCCTTGAAGTTGGTCAAATAAGTCATCTATATGAGGTAGTGGATATTGGTTCTTAATAGTAAGACGATTCAACCAAAATTAATCTACAAAAATTCTAAGGGTCCTATATTATTTTTTGGTGAAAGTCATGGGAGAACCCCATGGTGAAGTATTGAGTCATATAAACCCTTTGGATTCCAAATAATCTAACTGTCTTTTGATCTCTTATAACTCAGTAGTAGTCATCCTATAAGAAGGAATTGATATCGGTGCTACTCATAGAATTATTTCAAAATTAAATTCTACCTCACTCACATTAGTTAGTCCCAAGAATTAATCAGGGTAGACATCCCTAAAATGATACACTATGGTGGGAATTCCATTGGAAGTGTTCCCTAATCATCTATAAGAAGAATAACAATCTGGTTTAATACTCCACCCAACCCATGATACTATTATTGAAACCAAGGCTTTTCATTGTTGGAAATGGAGTTTATTTTTGTTTTTTTCTTCATTTCACACTAGGTTTGATCAAGGAGTTTTCAAGGAAAGTTATCTCATAGTTCATATGTCTTTATTGTTTAAGGTGGCATTATTTCCCAGTGTTTTTCAAATTTTTTTAGTTTAAAATCAAGAGGAAGGAGAAAGCTTTGTGAAATTTGGTTTTCCAGGATTGACTCTTCTAAAATATGATAAATTCATAAGTTTCATGAAGGATGGGTTTTTTAAAGTTTGAGCTTCATGAAGGTGAGGAATGTTGAAAATGTGTGGTGGACTGATCATTCTCTTTTCGACTGCGGGATGGTTTAAAAATGTGTGATGGGGTGAAGGTAAATCATCATGACTACAAGAAGATTCGTGAATGGTTTAAATATTACTAGAGCTTCATGAAGGCAAGGATATTATTGAACAACAATTTGTAGGTTTGTGAAAAGGCCATTGAAAGATTAGAGATTCACGAATGGATGAGTATATAAATAGGCATGATCACACACTTCATTTGAAATAAAGATAATTTTAGAAAAGGATGAATCATTTTGAATTCATGAAGGTTAGGAGATTCTAAAATCCAGAATTATTTGTGAGCTTGGCCATCACAAAGAGACTCTTTTGGTCTTTACTGATTATAAGTCTTTTCAATAAAGGGAGTTTCACAAATATTTGGAGTTTTTCGATGAATTAGTGTTCCATAAAGGCTTTGATATTCATGAAGGCGGTTTGCTTCATGAAGTTTGTGAGTTTTGTGAAGGTTGGGAGATTTGTAAAGGTGTGTGGGTTTGTGAATGATGGAATTTATTTGGAAAAAAGGGGATCTATCAAAGGTTGGGAGCTTTATGAATAGTAGTGTTTAATATCTATTTTAAGTGAATTTTGATTTCAAGTTCATCAATTTAGGACTACGATGTAAGAAGAGTCTCGTGATAATTAGGGATAAAGAATTAAATTCCCAATATATTATAGAAACCTTTAAGTTGTTAAACCAAGTAATACTTCACCCAAGGCAGTGGTCTAGGGGGAGTCAACAGAAGTGTTCTAAGGAAGGAATTATGGTATCCCTAAAATTTTGTAAATAGAGTGTTCTTGGAAAATAGTTACTATGTATGATCTTCTTTTTACACGATAAATAGTGAAGCTTAGTGGATTTAGGTGAAACTAACACAATTTCAATGTATTCTCCTTGTAGTAGACCTTAGTGGTGAACTAAGTAAAACTATTGTGTTGTGTTTCTATTTCTGTGACTTGGTGTTTAATAACTGAAAAGTTTCATCAGATGGGTTTAATAGGTTCCTACCAATGTGGGGACAAGATCTGACACTTTAAAAGAAAAAGTTGACACCCAAATTCACACCTCCCATTTCAGGGTATTCTAGGGTCATACAAGTGGTATCAGAGCTAACAGGTCCTTGGATTTAAATCTTTCCTCTGTAGTCATATAGAATTCAGTGAATGTTTGGGGAGTTCCACTTTTTGATCAAAGAAAATTTAAAATTTGGAAGAATAGAATGAGATCCCATCTATGATCCCTTAGGATGGAATTTCTTTATTCCAAAACTCAAGGGACTCAGGTAATTGATGTGATAGGTATTTCTATGATTAAAATAGATATTGAAATGCTTGATGCAGTTTCCAAAGCTCAAAAATTCTATTACTACAGCATTATATAATTAAATCTATTTACAGGTTATGAGTTGAACTACAACCAAGTCCATGTGGGAGACATTTGAAAATGCATATCAAGGTGATAAAAAAGTAAAATAGGCCAAACTTCATGTATTTCAAAATCATATCAATGATCTGAAAATGAATCCAGATGAAAAATAATATAGATTTCTTGATCGTATAATTAAATTTTTTGGATATATTCAAGGATATTTACATTATGAATAAAATCTTAAAAAGGATTAAAACTTTCTACAATCCAAAAGTGTCATACCTTGAGAAAAGATATTTTTCTAATATTTCTCTGGATGATCTGTTATGTATTCTGTTTTATTATGAAATGAGAGTCAAACCAGAAGATGCAACAACTCGAGTAATCAAGGAAAATTTCATTCAAATCCAAGGAAAAACTTAATATTTAAAGAGTTAGTGATGATAGAGATGGTGAAGAATATGAATTTATTTTTCTTTTTTACAAGAAATTCAAGAGAGGAAAAGGGATATTTGAAGTCAAGCTTTTGTTGTCTTATTTTCGATGTGGTAGAGTAGGGCACGTTATCGCTTAGGGATTAAAGAAATTTGATGATGTATAAATTGAATTAGAAATCATGAAGAAGCCTTAGAAAAGGTTTCCTCAAAAGGGAGACTTGAAATCGTGAAAGAAATTATAGAGAAAGGGATTATTATTCAAAGAGGAGCAAGATGATAATTGATTTTTGGAGGATATAGAACCAAAGTTTAAATCTGATCCCGAATAATATATGAAAGATGAAGATAAATAGTTGATTTTTCTTGTTTATCTCAAGGTGGAACTTGAGGGTTCTCTTGATGATAGTGAAATTAAAAAAATAAAATCAATAGATAAGAGCCTTGATGAAAGATTCATTAGAGTATGTATATTATCCTAAAGAAGAAATTGATCATATGTAAGGAGAGGTAGAAGAAAATTTAACAACTCTTGAAATCTTAGAAGAAATTGTGGAATTTAAACTCTATATTGAAGAGAAGTAAAAATTAATTAATGAACTTACATGTATACTAGATAAAAAGGCTATTATTGTTGAGGTATTTGAAGAAGAATTTGTTACTTTAAGGAGTAAACTTGAAAGTGAATCAAAATCAGGGTAAATGAAGAAGAAACTACATTTTGGAATATTTTCAAAAGTAGAGCTATTATAAAGAGATAAACATGGTTTTAAAGGAGTGGAGAAGGCCTTGAATAATCAAAGATCCACATTTATAGGTAAAAGTAGAATTTTATATGATGTATAATCATCCAAGACTATAAATGGGATGCACCAAAATAAAGGGAATCAAAAAAATCCACATGTCACAAAGGTGCCTGATTTCTTAATAAAGAAATTTTTTAACCAAATAGAAAATAGTGCTAAAAATAATCCTCAAGTATCCAAAGATGATCATAATTTTAATACCTTTACAAAAGAAGGGTGTGTATGGAGGAATGGAAGTGAGAAGATATTCCCCTTATGAAATGTCAATTATGTGAATTTATGGGTCATGTCATGTTTTACTGTGAAGAGGCAAGGAGTTATCTGAATGGAAAAGCTCCTAGAAGTTAATAAGGGAGAATGAGAGAATATCCTTCATCATATAGAAGAAATAGTTTCTATGGATATTTTTTCCATAGTTATAACTATGGACATAAATATATTTATTATAGGCATGGTAAAGGTGGGAATAATAACTACAAAACTCATAGATAAGTCGATACCCGTTAGTCAAGTAGAGTTACTCTTAAAAATAGTTATTCTCCTCTATAAGAATAATATGAGTATGATAAACCCATGCATATTGAAAAAATATTTTAAAGGAAATATTTATCCTTCACTTAATTAATTATCTCATGGAAGGAAAAGAAAAAGATTGAGAAATCCAATATTGCATAAATTTCTCTCAAAGATATAAAGAACAATAGAACCTAGATTCTTGATAGTAGATGATCATATCACATGATAGGAAATTCATATTTTTTTAATAATGTTAATAAAAGGTTTGATGGAATAGTGAGATTTGGAAATAAAGATACTTTAAATATCAAAGTCAGTGAAAATACAGAACTAGAAAATGATGAGCTAAGGAAAACTAAAGTTCTCTATGTGGATGGTTTTCATCAAAATATCTTGAGTGTGATCCAACTTTGTGACTTAGAACTGGTATTGAAATTCAATCTTAAGGGGTGAACTATCAAGGTAAATACGGTTAATTCTCTCATGAAAGGATACAGAATAGATGGAAACTTATACTAGGTTGATAGTAAACTGAACACTTTTTTATTAACAATTGAAGAAGAAAACAACTTGTGGCACTATAGGTTGGATCAAATTAATCAATAGATAATGGAATACATATCTAAGAATAATACTGTTGTTAAAAATCCCAATGTTAATTGTGATCGAGAAAAGAAATGTGATTCATGCATGTGAGGAAAGATGGTTGGGAGTTCATATTGACCAAAGAATAAGAGGGCATCGAATCTTCTTAGTTTCATCCACATGGACATATGTGGTCCAATAAATATGGATGTAACATACAGAGAGAGGTACTTCATTATTTTTATTAATTATAATAGTAGAATAGATTGTGTGATATTTATACAGAAGAAATGGAAAGTGTATGATTTCATAAAGAGCTGTCTTTAAATAGATAAGAATGAAATTGGCCACACAATGAAGATTCTATAATTAGAAAATAGAGGAGAATTTGCATCTATTAAATATGAAAATTACCTCAAAAAGTATGGGATAAATCATGAGGTGTCCTTAGTGATAAACCCTCAACAAAATGGGGTTGTTGAATTTAGAAATTTACAGGTGAATAATATGACTAGAACTATGCTTATTGAGATTCGTGTTTCTCATCATTACTAGAAAGAGGATATTCAAGTAGTTGTGTACTCTCAAAATTTAACATGGATTTTTATAAGAGATACCATAACACCATATGATATATGGTATGGAAGGAAGCCCTCTCTGAAGTATTTTACTATTTTTGGAAGTAAATGTTTCACCTGAAATGAATAAGGAAATCGAGGAAAGTATGATGATGTTGTAGATGAGGGAATATTCCTTGGGTGTTGAATGAAGAGTAAAGCCTAAAAATGTTACAATAATCATCTTATAAATATTTTGGAAATAAATAATGTCAATATCATTGAGGGAAATCCATAAATACCTCAAGGAACTCATATACTAATATGATCAAAGATGAAGAAGAAAGTATAAAAGGGACAGATTCAAGTATAGAAATAGTAGAAGACTTGAAAAATATTTCAGGCTCAAAAAATGATGATTATTAAAAAGAATAATTAGAATAAGAATCCATTTCTAAATAAATGTTATCAGAACCTCATAGGAGAAATAGAAGAGCAGAAATTGATTAATCCAATATCATTGGTGATTGGACCACACCTACACATACAAGGAGAATGAGTAAGGAATAACATTTTTCCTTCTTATCAATTGTGAAACCTGCCTTGTTTGAATAAACAGTGAAGTTTGAATCATGGGTTAAGGTAATGAATGAATAAATGGTTTATATTGACAAGAACCAGACATGAGATCTTGTTAAGAGAATAGAAAATCACAATGTGATTGGAATAAAGTGGATCTTAAAAACCAAATTTGATGAGCATGAAAATGTGATCATAAACAAGGATTGATTGGTGTGTAAAGGATATATATAGATTCAAGGCATTGATATTGAAAAAAAATCTCTAATATTCAGACAAAAGTCAATCAGGCTCTTCCTTTCCATGAAAATTCAAAAAGGGTACAAAGTTTATCAGATTTATGTCAAAATAAAATTCTTAAATGGATTTCTTGAAGACAAATTAAACATTGAAAAACTAGTGGGATTTATGATTCGAAATGATGAATTAAATGATTTTATATTAAATAACACTCTACATGGTCTGAATTAGGAACCATAATCATTGTATCCTTGATTTTTTTCTTATATAAGAAAACTATAATTTAATAGATGAGGTTTTAAACCTATTCTATATGTAAATAATTATCATAAAGATCAATTTATGGTGATTTTGTATGTGGATGGTATTATTTTTGGAAGATACAGGTAGGTATCAGTGGAAGAATTTTTTAATCATGTGAAATTTGAATTTGAAATGTCTATGATTGGTGAACTTACATACTTTTCGAGGATGCGGGTGGTTAAAAATAAGTATTACACCTTTATTTCTTAGGAAAAATATGAAAGGGATCTACTGAAGAAATTCAACATGCATGACTCCAAACCAATGTTGACTCCGATTGCAGTTGGGTAAAAAATTGTAAATAATGAGGATGGGAATTCTATGAATCCCAACTTATACAATAGGATCATTAGAAGCATATTATACTTGACTAAAACACATCTATTTATTTTCTTTGCAACATTCTTATATGCTCACTTCCAAAAGGAATAACATTTTTTAGTCATTAAAATAATCATGAGGTATATTCAAGTTACTCTCAATTTTGGATTATTCTTTGTATTAGGAAGATATAATGAATTATTAGCATTTTTTTATTCTAATTTCATTGAAGATGTGGTGGATATAAATTCCACAAGCGGTGGAGAATTCTTCATTAGAAACAAATGTGTGGGTTGGTTGAGAAAGAAACAAGAAATCACTTCTCTTAGTATGGATAAAGAAAAGTATATCTCTTCTAAAAAGTCATGCACTCAACTATTATGGATGAAGAAACAATTGACTAATATTGGTGATGAGGTTAAATAGCTAATCGTGATTCACTGTGACAAAAAGAGTGAAATTGATCTTACGAAGAATTTGGTTCAACATTCTCGTACCAAACATGTTGAGATCAGATATCACTTTATCAAAAAAAATAGAATAAGGTTTGATTAAAATGGAGCATATTGGAACTGATGAACAAGTGGATGACATCTTGACTAAGCCCTTGGTAGTGGAAATATTCTTGAAACATCAGTTGAACCTCGGTGTTCAGCCACATCCCATTGCATGAGGAGGTTTTGGTTGGTCCCCTCTCCCCATTTATGTTAACTATTTTAATCTATTTATGGATATGATGAAGGTATATGGGGGGAATATGGTACAAGGGGAGTTTTTTTAGCACTAAAAGTACAACTGCAGGTTCTTTGGGTATATTTCCAAATGGGGCGATAAGTAAAATTCAATGAATTTTTGGATTGCAGGATTGGTCGGTTGTTTCTCTAGGAATGGAATCCTTTTTTCCAATATTTTTTTCTACACTGAGCTTTGATCATGTAGACTCATATTTATGGATGAGTTCTTTCGTGCCTATTAGGTTTTTGATATAGGCTAATTCTTTATTGAATTTATCTATAGATTTCCAAAAAACCCAAAGGGGGATATTATTGGAACCAAGGATTTTTATTATTATAAACAGATTATATTTTGGGTTTGTTTTAAATTCACACTGGGGTTGATCAGTGAGTTTGCAAGTAAGGTGATCTTACAGTGTATATGACATCAATGTTGAATGTGGTGTTATTTCCCATTGTTTGTAAATTTTTTGGATATCAAAATTGGGAGGAAGGATAAATATTCATGAAATGTGGTTTTCTAGGATTGACTCTTCACAAATATGGTAAAGGCATGAGTTTTGCAGAGGATGGGTTTCATAAAGGTTGAGATTCATAAAGTTTAGAAGAATCATGAATGCATGATGGAAAGACGATGTTCTTCATGACTACAAGAAGGTTCGCAAATGCCTGATGGGATGGTGGTAAATCTTTATGACTATGAAGATTCACGAATGGGTTAAATTTCACTAAATATTTTCAAATACAAGGAGCTTCATAAACATGAATTTTGTGGTTTGTGAAAAGGTTTTTGGGATCTTAAATATTTATAGGGATGAGTCTATAAATAGGAAGCCTCAAACACTTCATTTGACATAAATATAATTTAAGAAAAGGCTGAATCATTTTTAATTTGAGAAGTCTTGGAGACTCATGAATCTGGAATTCATTATGAGCTTGAGCATCATAAAAATAAAAGTTTAATCTTGACTGATGCTAAGGATTTTTAAAAAAGGTAGTTTCATGAAGACTTAGAGTTTCATGACGAATTAATTTTCTACAAAGGTTGTGATCTTCATGAAGGCTATTAGATTCATGAATTTTATGAGCTTTATCAAGGTTGGGATCTTTAAAAAGTCTTGTGGGTTTGTGAATGCTAGAATTTCTTTGAAACATAAAGGGGATTTCATAAAGGTTGGGAGCTTCATGAATGGTAGTTTTTTAACATCTGGTTTAAGTGAACAATGTTTTCATGTTCATCAACTTAGGACTACGGTGCAAGAAGAGTATTGTGGTAATCAAGGACAAAGACTTAAATTCCCAATATACTATGGCGACCTTCAAGTCATTAAACTGAGTGAGACTTCACCCAAGGTAGTGAGCTAGGGGGAGTCAACATAATTTTTCTGAGGGAGGAAGTGTGTTATCCATAAAATTCTTATAAAGATATTGTGCCTAGAATAAAGTGACTGTGTGTGATCTTCTATAATCCAAAAAAACTAGTGAAGCTTAGTGGATTTATGTAAGACCAACACACCATCTTCGTATAATCCTTGGACTATCCCTTTGTGGTGAACCAAGTAAAACTATTGTGTTGTGTTTCTATTTTTTCAACTGGGTGTTTGATAACTACAAAATTCCATCAGAAAGGTTTAATAAGTTCCTACCAACATGGGAACAAGATCTTTCTCTTTAAAAGAAAATTTGACACCCTGATTCACCCCTCCACTCTCAGGGTGTTCGAGGGTCCTACAACTCCAGTCTATCTCAACTCACTTGGACATATCATTAACCTTTATGAATATAAATACCACTCTCTAGTGATGAAAACTACACCCTTTAATGACTTTAATAAATAAGATCATGATATGATACTAACCAATTCATCCTAAGGATGATTTCAAAGTTCTTCATCTTTAGGATTAAGAGCATCCATATGAAATGATAAGTGGCTATCTCAAGGGGTCATCCCTTACATCAGCATACACTATCGTGTCACACTCCCAATGGAGTATAGAGAGTCATGGAACCATAGAAGTAATCAATATCTAGCTCAATTATTTACATAATTTCCAAAAATATGGAAGAATGTAAAAAACCCATATCAAATAAGGAAGATACAAGAGTAGAGGCAAATAAAAATGTACCTTGAAATATTGAAGTCCCAATGCTATGATCCACTAGTATAGGCTATAGTGCATGTAGCTAGCCAGATCCATATCCCTAGGCTACAATTTGACTACCATGAGTAAGACTACCCTACTGGTTCTATATCTTATAATACTGGCTTCAACGAACATATCCACCTCTTCAGCTTTATCAACTTGTAGTAGTCCAGCTCCTTACCTAACATGGAGCTACTGATCATACTCTCAAATATAGAGTCAATTAAAATCCCTTCTCATTGAACACTATAGGAAAAGTTCCTCAAAATCACTGAATATGATCCATTTTGTTGCAATATTGGAACTCAATTAGGTCCTTGGTACACTGGGGATTCTTATGGCCCAATCTACCATACTGATGGAACACTACATAACTGGTAATGATTGTCATCTGACTGTCATTTGCTTCATGAGAAGACTCAAGGAGATGTTTCCTGCTGCTAAATGAACCACTCCCCTATCTTGGTGTTGAACCACCTTATCCCACACTATCAGTGTCCCTTAGGTTTTGCTCAGTGATAAGGGTTTGGTTCACTATTTCTGAAATGGTAGTCAACTGGAAATTATTCACCTTGGATCAGATGGAATACACATGCCCATACTCAAACTACCTTGTTTTTATCAACTCGTCACTGGTGAGAGTCGGTGTGAAGTTCTAAACCTCGATGAAACTATTTGAATAATCCATCATAAACATAGCTCCCCACCTAAGTTTCATAAAATCTCTATAATAGTCATCTCTCAGCATCTGCGTAAATAAGTAATCAAAAAATACCATCTATAAGTCCCTCTAAACTATGTATCAATGATAATTTTCTTGATTATATAATGTCCCACCAATGATTGGCATAATTATGAAGAAAAAAGGTCATGATCTTGACCCTCCTCTCTAGAGACATCTCCAAATTCACAAATATAGATAACATAGCCTCTATACATGACTCTATAGCCATAGGATCACCTTAACCTGAAAAGGTAGGGGGGTTCTGTTGAGAAAGTGTTGTTTTAAATAATACATAATATTTTTATTAAAAAGAGGGAGATTGTTGAGAACAATACTCTATCTCTTTATTATGATTTTGATGCTCACAAATACCCTTAATTGTTTTCTAATGATTTTACTTTAAGTATATTTAAGGAATTAAATATTTTATATATTCTTATTTTTTAGAAGAGTATTCAAGTATTTATACAGTTTGGAACAAGTGTTAAAGAGTTCGGAAATCAATTCAAAGTATTTTGGAAACACTATTCATATCCTACGTTTGGGAGTGTAGCGTAAAGAAAGGAACACACTATTTACTTTACAAGTTATCAGAAAAGTATGGTTAAACAAACATACGTTATTGGAAAAGTATAGAAGAAGAACCGTACGTAAGTTTTAAATGTTACATTTGTTTCTCAAAATTATGGTTCATCAACCTTACTTTTGTGAACAACCTTACATTTCATATAAAAGTATGGATCATGTACCTTATGTTTGGAAGCTTATAAAAGTATGGGTCATTTACCTTACGTTTGAAGGATGTGTCATCAACCCTACATTTGTATTCAACCTTACGTTTGAAGGATGCGACATCAACCTTACGTTTGTGATCTACCTTACATTCAGAACATGTATTCTATACAGTTCAACCTTAAGTTTGGCATCGAATAATTAAAGACAATATTATTACACAACGGTCTACAAGAGAATTATTAGGCTGATTTAAAAATGGATTAAAAGATGATTTTAAAGCATGTATTTGATGAGTTCACAGCCGCTTATTTATGATTCAAAAGATAAAAATTAAAGGATCTTTTCATGGAAAATTTCAAGGGGAGTTACGACTGATCTGTTAATTCAAATGTTTGAATATCACGAGTCAGAAGGCGACTTTTGTGGATCTGACTTTGCAGAGAAAGCACTCGATATATCTGTGCTATTTTGAAATTCAAAAAACACACAGTGTACAAGGTCTGAAACAAGAACACATGAGAAGATTCACTTACGATATACAAAGATTTGTTGCACGACAATGTTGATACATAAGAGATAAACAGAGACAAATCAAGATCTATAGATCAGTTGATTACAAAGAGTGAAAAAACTCTGTTTATTGAAGAAGAAACACGACATAAGATTCACCCATTCGTCATCAAAGATATATTGTGAATATACTGCTGTTGAAGTTGCGAATTATATTTTTATATCTACTACAACCGAGTCGACTCATAACGACTCTTACTTGAAGATCATTATTTCTAAAGATGACGATCCATCTACTATCAATTGTATTCTGTTGAAATTTTGAAGAACAACCTGGAAATTATTTTCAATGATCAAGTACTTTTTTATCTTGAGTGATCAGATTTTCGTACTAAGCTGTGTATTAGGTTCTATGTTTGAACCAGAAGGCTCTACTTTGCCTTAGATTGTAAAGGTTTCAACTGCCTATACTCAGTTGTAGAACGGTCTATTGATAAGAGGACCAGATAGTGAAAATCACCAAGCTCGTGGAGTAGAGCGTTGGTGGAGTGGACTATGGGCCTTCTGTTCCCCAAACCACTATACATCGTGTGTCCCTGCTATTTAAATTTCTGCTTCATTAATCCATCTGATTAAAGTCAAAGGAAAAAACACGATCTCATGAAGAATTTGTAAAAGACACAATTCACCCCCTCCCCTCTTGTGTATATTTGATATAATCTGGATCCAACAATTGGTATCAGATGAGGAGCTTTCTGATAAAGTCTTAACAAGATGAAAGTGATTAAGGATTATACACAGAGCAAGATGACTGATATAAGAGAGGGAATGTCTATGGTCAAAGCACCATACTTTAATGGAGAAAATTATGGATGCTAGAAGTCGAGAATAATAATTCATCTGAAAAACCTTGGATATAGAGTATATTCTAAGATTCTAACTCCATATGAAATACCATAGAAACTTGAAACATGGAGTGAAATTGTAGAAGCTGAGTATGACATGAATTCAAAGGCAATGAATGAAATTATATGTGGTCTAGGACCTGATGAATTAAAAAGAGTATCTCAATGCCCGACAGCATATGAGATGTGGCAAACTATTGTTGTTTCTTATAAAGGAACTGACAATGTCAGTAAAATGAGATATGTTACTACTAAGATTAAATTTGATACATTCAGAATGTTTGAAAGTGAAAGAATTACTCAAATTAATGGAAGATTGACAGAAATTGTCAACAATATAACTGCTTTGGGAGAACCAATCAAACAAGTAGATCAAGATTTAAAAGTATTGAGAGTACTGCCTACTAAATGGAATGGAATCTCTACTACAATCAGACAATCAACACCTATCAAAGACTTAACCATGAGAGATCTTATTAGAATACTTGTGATGTATGAATCCTAGATGCAAGATGAAGCAAATGAGCATAAGATTTTTATCAAGAAAGATGACACTACTTTAAAAGTGTTATCATAGAGTAAAAGTGGAAAGATAAAGAAAAGGGAAGTAAAGGTGAAATCAGAAAGCTCTGATGCAGAACTGGATCAGCTAGCCAGAAAGTTTAGTAAATTCTACAGAAAGAAGAAAGGCTTCATAAAAACATTCAAAAAGGATGAAAAGGAAGTTAGATGCTATGTGTGCAAGAATATGAGTCATATCAGACCTGAATATCCTCAATTAAAGTAAGACAAGAAGAAGAAGTTCTTCAAAAGGAATGATTATGAGCAAAAAGACAAGAAAGCAATGAAAGCTACATGGAGTGTATCTGAAGACTCCAGCAGCTCATCAAAGTCTGATTCAGAAAAGGAAGAATCTAATTGGAAAGAAAATATGTACTTTATGGCAGAAACTGATTAGGTACAATCCTATTACTCTACTAACTCTAATTTTGAATCAAGCTATACAAAAGATAAACTTCCAGCTTACTACAATATGCTTGAAAATAAATATGATTCTTTATTTAAGAAAAACAAGTATTTAAATAATATTCATAATGTTGTTTTAGGAGAAATATATACTCTGCTAAAACAACATAAGGAATTACTGTAAAAATATAATTTGATAAATACAAACAATACAGATCATGAAGCTAAAATAAAAGCACTGAAAACTGAAGTAAAAACATATAAAAGTGCAGCTCTTATTTTTACAAAAGGAGAAAATACACTAAATGAAATTCTTTGAAAGAATGTGATTAAAAAGGGAAGATATGGAATATGCAGTAAAGGTGAAAAGCCTAAATTGTACAAAAAATACTTTGTGCCAAGTACTAGAAAGGTAATCTGTAACTATTGTGGTGTAAAAGGACATCTGTCTAAGAATTGTTACTTAAGGAAACCCCATATAAGTGGAATAAAGAAAGCCTTTGTCTCAAACAATTTATATAATTTTTTTGATTTCAGAAAAACAAAACAAGTCTGGATTCCCAAATCTTTGCTAGCTAACACAACTGGAACCAATATATTATGGGTACCAAAACAATCTATTTAAATGACTTTTCAAGAAGCAGGTCATAGGAACAAAAAGACCATATGGTATATAGATAGTGGATGCTCCAGTCATATGAGTGGAAACTCATCAAATTTCACTACACTAACTCAAAAAGATGGTGGACTAGTCACTTTTGGTGACAATGCCAAAGGCAAGATAATTGGCATTAGAACAGTTGGATATCCAGAAGCTATCTCAATCAATAAAGTACTTTATGTACAAGGATTGAAACACAATCTGATAAGTATATCTCAACTCTGTGATGATGGTTATGCTGTTGATTTTTCTAACAATTGTTGTTCTATTTTCAAAAATAAATTGCTTAAATTTAGAGCACCTAGAACTGATAATGTGTACACCCTGGATTTAAATTCCTTGTGTAAACAACAAGTAAACAACTTAACTGCTAAGATAAATGAATCATGGATCTGGCATAGAAGACTTGGACATTGAAATATATATGTTTTAAATAAGTTATCTAAGAAACAGCTAGTTTTTTATTTTCTTAGTCTCAATTTTGAAAGTAATAGATTTTGTGATGCATGTTAACTTGGCAAGAAGCACAAATCATCCTTCAAATCAGTTAACAAAATTTCTACATCTAAACCTCTAGAACTTATCCATATGGATCTGTTTTCACCCTCAAGGGTAGAAATCTTGGCTGGTAAATTATATGTGTATGTTTTAGTTGATGACTATTCTAGATTTACATGGATTTTCTTTTTAAAATTTAAAAATGAAGCTTTTACATTATTTGAAAGTTTTTGCAAAGCTATTCAAAATGAAAAAGGTTTTAAAATAATTTCATTAATAAGTGATCATGGTGGAGAATTTTAGAATCTAGAATTCAATTCCTTTTTCTCAAATATGGGTATTAAACACACCTTCTCTTCACCAAGAACACCTCAACAAAATAGAATTATTGAAAGAAGAAATAGGATTATTCAAGAAATGTCTAGGACTATGCTAAATGAATACAATATTCCTACCCATTTTTGGGAAGAAGCTGTAAGTACAGCCTGCTATATAATGAATAGAGTTTTAATTAGACCTATTTTCAAAAAGACACCCTATGAATGTTTTAAGTAGGACATGTTAAATGAAGTTGCAAAGTTGAAATCTGAGATGGTTATGAAGACAGATTTAATGGAATTTAGATCTTTCATGGAGAAACAATTTGCATCTGTCAGAACCAGTGAGGTCATTACATCAGGTACTTCACCTGATTTAATCAGAATATTTCAGGCTATTATAGTGGTTATAGAGAATATGAATGCCAGATTGTAGGATTTACAGTGCAACTGTGCTCCTTTGTCAATATTGTTAGATAATCATAAGTTTCTAGTTGCCCAGTTGACTTCCAGTGAACCAGGAATTAGAACTGTGCTGAATCAATTCACTGAAAAGTTGACTCTTTTATGGATAAGGAAGAAAGACTTCATGAGTTTTTCAGAGTAAATCTGATTGAATATATTCATTTGTCTCAGGAAAGCAAAGATCTAATTATCTAGTTGGAAGATGGATTGATGAGACGTTTGAGGGAACAATTGATAGAGATTAAGAAAATAGTTCAGAGGCGATGAACTGTGCCTTACACTCTTACCCAATCCTGATTCCTGTTTCTTTTCATTACTGTAATTGTAATTCTATTTTCAATATCTTTACATCTCATTTTCATGTGTTTTAATTTGTTTTACTGTACTATCTATGATAGAAATGCCAGTAATCCAGATTCACATATTGATAAACATTTTATTATAGCATTTACTTAAGTTTAGTGCTACATTAAAATGTGTTATATTCCTTATTATATCATTCTTTTTTATATCACAAAAAGGGGGAGAAATTAGGATAACCACAAAATTTTGTATTTACAATTTTTTTTAATCTTTTTTTTACAAAGGGGGGAAATATTAAGCACTATCTTAATCCTTTAAGGGGAATAAATTAAGTTAAATCTAATATTGTATTTATCTTTGAAAAATTCAAAACTATATGTAATTAATTTTATAAGTTGATTTCATTGGTTATTTTATGGGTTTTGCAATCATCAAAAAGGGGGATATTGTTGAGAAAGTGTTGTTTTCAACAATACATAATATTTTTATTAAAAAGGGGGAGATTGTTGAGAACAATACTCTATCTTTTTATGATGATTTTGATGCTCACAAATACCCTTAATTGTTTTCTAATGATTTTACTTTAAGTATATTTCAAGAATTAAATATTTTATATATTCTTATTTTTGGAAGAGTATTCAAGTATTTATACAGTGTGGAACAAGTGTTAAAGAGTTCGGAAATCAATTCAAAGTATTCTAGAAACACTATTCATATCCTATGTTTGGGAGCGTAGCGTAAATAAAGGAACTTGTTGTTTACTTTACAAGTTATCAGAAAAGTATGGTTAAACAACCATATGTTATTGGAAAAGTATGGAAGAAGAACCGTACGTAAGTTTTAAACGTTACGTTTGTTTCTCAAAAGTATGGTTCGTCAACCTTACTTTTATGAACAACCTTACGTTTCGTATAAAAGTATGGATCATGTACCTTATGTTTGGAAGCTTATAAAAGTATGGATCATTTACCTTACGTCTGAAGGATGTGTCATCAACCCTATATTTGTATTCAACCTTATGTTTAAAGGATGCAAAATCAACCTTACATTTGTGATCTACCTTACATTCAGAAGATGCATGCTATACAGTTCAACCTTATGTTTAGCGTCGAAGAATTAAAGATGATATTATTATGCAATGATCTACAAGTGAATTATTGGGCTGATTTCAAATTGGATTAAAATCTGATTTTAAAGTGTGTCTTTGACGAGTTCAAAATCGCTTATTTATGATTCAAAAGATCAAAATTAAAGGAGCTTTTCATGGAAAATTTCAGGGGGAGTTACGACTGCTCTATTAATTCAAATGTTTGAATATCGCGAGTCAGAAGATGAATTTTGTGGATCTGACTTTGTAGAGAAAGATCTTGATATATCTGTGCTATTTTGAAATTCAAAAAACACACAGTGTACAAGGTCTGAAACAAGAACACGAGAGCAGATACACTTACGATATACAAAGATTTGTTGCATGACAACGTTGATACATAAGAGATAAATAGAGACAAATCAAGATCTACAGATCTGTTGATTACGAAGAGAGACAAAGCTTTGTTTATTGAAGAAGAAGAAACACGACAGAAGATTCACCCATTCATTGTCACGACCCGTCCTTGGGGCCCGTGCCGTGACTACCCCAAGCCCGTCTTCCATAGGCCAGGGCTGGCGACTAGCACCAAGGCGTAAATCCTGGTAAAAAGGGAAGGCATTTCCTTTGTAAAGTAAACAAACACCACAGAGCAAGCAAGCAGTAGAAGTAAACACTAAGTAAAAACTGAGTACAATAGTAAGTGCGGAAAAGTAAGTGGGCCAGAATACAAACCCAAACTGAAAGTAAAGTACAACTGGAAGGGAAAACAGCTACTGAAAGGTAAATCCGCAACGTCGAGTCATCCACTGGAAGTCCCACCTGAAGGGTGGGTATGGATAGCCTCCACAGCTCTTTGGGTCCAACCGTTCGCTCTGAGTACGTCCCGCCTAGTGGTCCACCTCCAGGTACCGTCCTTCTCCGCAAGCCTCAACCACGATCAGCGCTGTCCGTCGTCTACAACCAACACAACGTAGTGCGGGCATAACCCGTGCAGGGGTGAGTATAAGATACTCAGTAGGGACCCCGAGACCCCCGAAGGTCTCCCAGAATCCACAAATGAAAGATACAATCACGAAGTAACATCCGACACTACTTAGGTATATTCCCATACATATACCTAAGTCACCAATTCTCGTTCGTCTCCAACACCCGAGCTCAAGTACAACCCAGTCCACACAGAAAGCAAAACGTAAATCCACACAGGATAGCACAACACAATCCACAAAGGAAGCAAAACAGGATTCAGCTCACACAGGTATACTTCTTTGAATGACGATAGAGATGATCAGATATATCCACTGATTCATCTAAGCCGTCGGACCCACAAAGGATCAATAGGTACTAACCCCCGCAATGACCCACAAAGGATCTAACCCACACAGGATCGATAGGTAACTAACCCCCGCAATGACCCACAAAGGATCTGACCCACACAAGATCGATAGGTAATTAACCCCCGCAATGAACCACAAAGGATCTGACCCACAAAGGATCGATAGGTAACTAACCCCCGCAAAGACCCACACAGGATCTGTAGGCGTTGGCTCACACAGAACCGATGAGCGCTGACCCACACAGGATCGGACTCACACATGATCGGTAGCACTGATCCACGTAGGATCGCTGAGTGTTGTAGTCGTCGTCGTCGAATCCACTGAGGATCTCTGTACAGTCGTCGTCGTCATCGCAGTCGCAGCCAGCACTAGGGTTCCCGCACACAGCAAGCTCATTCGGGAGGGTCCGCTCCACGAGCCGAGAGGTTGATACATCAACGGACACATAGTCCAGAGTTGATGTATCCAAAAGTTCCGTATTGTCAACAAGAACTCAGCGCCGCAGACGGCGCGTCAATCGGACACCCGGTCTGGGAGTTATTGGCTTTTTTGTCCCAGGGGCCCGGTTGGTTTTTAAGGCAAAACCAACCTGACTGTACTCCACCTACGTCCAAACCTCGGGCGGAGTAAGCCAAAAGATCTGTCTCACTTAGTGGAATCCATCAAAGTCGACGAAACGTCAATCGGACGTCCGGAGCTCAAGTTATAAGTGTTTCCACTCCGAGGGGCCCGGTTGGTTTCGTGTACGAACCAACCCGGCCAAACCCAAAGTACTTCGAAACCTTGAGTGCGATATACCAAAACGACCGTCTCGATCAAAGGATCGCATCGCCGCTGACGGTGCGTCGATCGGAGGCTCACAGCTCAAGATACGGGCAAAAGACCGAAAAGGTCCGAAAACGGGGGGTCTGGGCCCGGACCGACCCGGCCCAACCCCCCCCCCCCCCCCCTGGGTCGGCCCGAACCGGCGGGTCGGCTCGGCCGGTTACGGCCGAGTGGAGCGGGGGGCGTGCTGCCCCCGCGTGAGAGAACCGCGGCCCCATGTGGGGTCGCCCTTGCCAGCAGACGTGGTCGGGCCGCCGCGTCCCGTGCTCCTTCGGTCCCGCACGGTCGCGGGACCGCGCTGCTGCCGCCGCGGCTTCAGCCGCGGCGTGTCGGGCGCCGGCGTGGCGCGCCGACGGGTCGCTCCGCGGACCACCGGATGAGTTCCGGTGGTCGGAATTCCTTGTCGTCTTCGCAAAAAGCCCTCCTGGGGTCCATCCTTCACTGCGAGGACCTTACATCGCTTGTGCGGTTGATTTTGTCGACGTCCGCCGTTTCGCACACCAAGAACGAAAGGGGCTGTGGGTTCGGACTTGTTCGTTAGTCCGCACCCACCGCGTTAGCGGTTTTAAAAGTCTCCCAACAATTTTTAATAATCAAACGTCGTGGGTATAAATCACAAAGATTTAAAAGAATCAACCCCTACCTCGTCGTTGTCGTCGGACGTGAGTTCTTCGCGGGATTAACCGTCGCGGAAGAAGAGGATCATCGCATCGCGGAAGGGGGCGTCGCATCGTTGCGGTACACGGCGTCGCGTCGACGATCTCCGAGGGTTAAAGAAAACACACATATTTAATTGCACGTTTAAACCCATGTTGAGAATAATATCCACAAAGAATTAGAGAACTGTAATCTCCTAACTCAATCAGTTGATGATCGGAGATTGTTGCGGGGAAGAAACGTCACGGAAGAAGCGTCACGGAAGGAGAATCGTCAACGTCGCGGAACACGGCGTCGCGTCATCGATCTCCGAAGGTTCGGCGTTCTTCGCGTTCTTTGCGTTCTTCACGAAGGAGGATGAAGATCTCAAGCCTTAGAGTCTTCTCCAAATCCTCTCAACGAGCAATCCTCAAGAAAGACATGCGTTGGTCTTATTTCATTCCATGCCAACAATTTGAAAAACAAGTTAAGAAAGGAACCATTAATTCGGTGAATTAATGGTAACGTCTTAACTGTCCAATTAATAGGAGCGTTAAGAGTTTATAAAACGCACCAGTTGACTTTCATTAAAGAGGAGTTTTCGCGGGTGCGTTACTTAGGGGGAAAGAAACGGTGGGGCTCGTGCGGGCCCCACCTCACAAATATCCTACCAAGAGGGTAGGATATTTTGGGTTCCACCCTATCCGCTTCAACTTAGCTTAAGTGGCTTTAAGTGGCTTTAGGTGAAATAAAATAAAGTTGTCGCACCACTTTATTTTATTTTCTTAACTTAACCCCAAAAATTAAAAACCACACCTGAGCAAACGCAACTCCAGAAGAGGCATTTCTAATAAAATACCAGCGCTGCGATTCCATCAGTGCCCTCGGAATTCGATTCCGAGCACCGGTTCAAAAGTTAGAAAAACCCACTCATTCGTTCACTGAACGTACCCGAGCCAAACTTCGTAAAATGATTCCGGGCACACCGGACCTCGGAATCAGGTGCCGTCAGAAACTGTGTTCTTGTAAAATTCCAAAGAAAATCAAGAAAAAAATTTACTTGAAATTTACGGGTCTTTAAATTCATCATCAAAGATCTATTGTGAATCTACTACTATTGAAGTTGCGAATTATATTTCTATATCTACTGTAACTGGATCGACTCAGAATGACTCTTACTTGAATATCATTATTTTTAAAGACGATGATCCATCTACTGTAAATTGAATTCTATTGAAATTGTGAAGAACAACTGGGAAAGTATTTTCAACGATCAAATACTCTTTTATCTTGAGTGATCAAATTCTCGTACTAAGCTGTGTATTAGGTTCTGTGTTTGAACCAAAAGGCTCTGTTTTGCCTTAGATTGTAAAGGTGTCAACTGCCTGTACTCAGTTGTGGAATGGTTTGTTGATAAGAGGACCAGATAGTGAAAATCACCAAGCTCATGGAGTATAGCATTGGTGGAGTGAACTAGGGGCCTTCTGTTTCGCGAACCATTATACATCGTGTGTCCTTGCTATTTAAATTTCTGCTACATTAATCCATCTGATTAAAGTCAAAGGACAAAACACGATCTCGTGAAGAATTTTTAAAAGACACAATTCACCCCCCCCCCTCTTGTGTATATTTGATATAATCTGGATCCAACAAGTTCTTCTATTGGAATACTCACATCAACTCTGTCATAGTTGGGGTAGTTCATGGAGCTCCGTGTATAGACGCATTAGCCGCATAAAGCCCTTTTGGAACTAAGTATTGGTGCCCAGATCAGGAATATAATGAGGTGTCACAAGATGCACTATAAGATGTAACAATAGTGTCTTAGGTCCCACCACCTCTAGAGCATGGTCATTACCACCTTCCTGGTGTATGACCTGAGTCCATCAAGGTGGAGTGTTTCTACAATTCCAAATTCACACCTCAAAAAAGAATTTAATAGTTGAAAAGAACTCAAAATAAAATGAAAGTATAGATGTATAGCCTTCCAATATAAGATTTAACACCATATTACAACTCTTAAAGATATGACTTTATTATATATAAGATCATGAAGTATCACAAGATATATTCCCTACTAGCACACTACTAAGTTTGGGTCAAGGTCACGATCGCATATCTTGAAGTATAGGTCTCAGAATATGGATTTTCAATAGCAAGGTATAGAGGAAAACACTGTCTACATTGAAATTGGAATGCCTATTTAATAGAAAACATTTTTTCAAGAGTTTAAATTTATTAAAGTTCATAGTAATTTATATGTATATATATATATATATCACATTCTAGTTAGATGACTCATCATTCCCAATTAATAAAGTAATAAGTTTTATAAGTCGCAATTAGAACACCATGTAACTACAACCAAACCCTTACATCCAGTATCAGGATATAAAAAGTTGTATATGATGATTCAATTAGATGAATCACCATTCCTGATTTGTAGAATTAAAATCCTTATAAATTACAATTTTCATTCATGTAATCGAATTCAAATAATTTTTCATTCCATGCAACCAATGGTTCATGAATCAAACATGATATAATTGGTTAGTTAAGGTTTCGTCATCAATCTATGTAGGAAAACGACATTTAGATTGATGTAGACACTTTAATTATCCAATTATTTATCTCATTTACCCTATAGAAATGTTATTTGGATAGTGAATATATCAATCATGGGACTACAACATATTACAGGCAATGCATGTGATAAAATAAAAACATCATGGAATATGCATGGAATGTGAATTTCTATGTGCCTATAATGATGTATGAGACTACACCACCTTTCTGTACCAGATAAAGGGTAAGAGATAATCCATAATAATAACCACAAATAATGTCTGACACCCAACAATAAAATCAATACAACTGTAATAGAAATAATCTAGAACAAAAAATCACATCCCATAAAATCAGATTTTTCCCTATACACGGGTTAGTTACTCCTAGGAATGGGCTCATTACCAAATTTTGACACAATCCTAGTGTCCTTTCTAATAACCCAAAAAATATGAAAAGGGTAAAATGGATCTAATACCACTTGTAACATCTTAAACCCATTTCACTCAAAGGTAACTAAACCTAGTTGGTCGTGTGGCCTCAAGTGCGCCTCCCCATACGCCAGAGGCTCCTAATTGGCATTGAGGGTTTATGATGTTACGGTGGGGAGACTATAACCACTTGAACATAATGTAACATAGTTATCTAATAAAATAGTAAGTAGAGGAAACATAATAAATGAACAATAAAGAATGAGTAAATCATCTAGATAATATGATCAGATAGGCTAAATCCATAAGCATAACTAAATCCAAAATCATATACAAAACGACATCATGTTTGTATACTATACTAAATGGGAATACAAGGAAACAAAGAAGTAGGTGTATACAACATGCTTTAAAAAAATAAAAAAATCCAAAAACTATCTCCAATAACATCATGATAATATGCTCAGTCCTCTTCTCTCACACTCCATCCTAGTACAGACAATATAGCATTCATATTTGAATGCTTCCACTTGTCCCTACCTGCATCAATGAAGTTTTTCAAGGAACCAATTAGTGGCCTGAAAATGGCATGATATAAACTCATTAGGCCAACACCAATGGTTTCTAGCACTATCTAGTCTGTGAATATTCAATGAGCAGTTTTCAGGTAATGATCAATGTAAAATAGTAAATAAAATAACTACATCAGTTGGGGTTCCTCATGGGATGACCATCTGATAGTATCTGCTTCAACCTAAATTGGAATTTCTCTGAGCACCTAACATTTTAGGTTTACATTTAAAAGGTCGGGACCCATGGTGCGAAACCAAGGTGTTTGTATATAGTGATATTCATATGAGGTTCCATAATTCTCCTATCATTTAAATCTTAATAAGGAATTAAATCTAAGTTCATCAAGTATATAAATCATAGACCAAATCTAGGTGTGTTCTTTAACTTAGAAGATGTATCAATTGATTTAATTTTTTCCCTAAATCGGTCTAAGTCATTCCCCATAGGGAACTCAAGTATCACTCCAGGTATACTATAAAAAATCCATCACCATAGCAATCTATCCAATTCATCCCATGTAGGACCCCAGGTATCACTCAAGGCGTGGAATAAAGGAATTAACCTATGAGCCCTTCCAAGTTATTTAACATAGGGAACCACATATCGCTCATGGTATGGTAAAATGGCATTACCCTTTGAGCGTGTCCAAGGTATTCCACTTTGGGAACCAGGTATCGCTCATGGAATAATATAAATACATTCTCCTGGTGAGATCATCCAAGGAATTAAATATTAGAATTTGTGTATCACCCCTAGCATTATGTAATCCATTTATAATTCATTTAAGTTTATATGTTCAATGATCCCATACATGGATTTATGAGTTTAAACCCCTGTATCTCCCTTGGCATGACATGATGGATGGTAATTAGCTAGCGATAGACCCATACCATTTAACAATTTACTTAATTCCATTGGGACTTTTAATTCATAAAGATAAATCAAGCTATAATCAAGAATAAACAAGGTCCTAGGTTCCTTGGATTACCATTATCACTTTTCTAATTCAAATTACATTGCATTCATAAGGTTTAACTCAACACATCTTAATTGGTGGTTATATTTCATTTCAAAGAATAAGGGTCATGGGACTTTAAAATAAATAAACCATAATGGGTAGCTCATGATGAAGTAAACAACCACCAAATATGAATTTAGGTTGCTAAGACTACCTTAAACAAGGTTTTATACATTCATTTAATTAATTAGGCATTTTGGAGGCATCTCATGGAAGGTCTCACACACAATATGACGACGCATAATATAAACATAGATACTTTAGAGAAAAATAACTAGGCCACCTAACTTAGCTTAGTAGATGACTTATCATTCGATATTAGCTTCGAATTTGAGTTAGAATAGAATGAATTATAGAAATAGATAAATGTCCTGAAAATAGAGAATATTAGCTCGTATGAATTTAGCATTACATATGGAAAATGAAATGAATAAAGGAAGGAAGAGTAATGAAGAGATTATTGATGTTGATCCAATGTTATAAATGAATATTGATTCCGACATCGTATAAGGGAGGAGGCTCAAAGCCTAGGAAGAGGGATAGGAGGAGATCCAACATGAAATGGCTGCTAGAAATGAAGAAGTGAGAAGGATAAATTAGAGTTTATGATGAGGGAGGGAAAAATTAAATTCATCAACTTTTTAAGGGGTGCACAGTTTGGCTACACGGTTTTCCAAATCATACACCAACCACACGCCACCACTGTCTAAGTGGAACACTCCCTTTCACATTTTGCACATGGTTAAAAAAACCATGCACTCACCATGTGAATCACCTCTAAATCTGACCTTTACCATTTCACATGGCCATGTTTCCTCCCACGCATAGTTTGTTAAACTATGATCCTCTTTCTTAGAGACAAATGGTTGAGCCGCATTATTACTACTAATTTTGTGCCAACTGTTTCCCTTTGTATGTTTCTCCAAAAACCATTGATCCAGGCTCCAAGAAATCCATGTATGCTCATGAACCCTTATGTAAACACTTAGTCACATTTAATAGAAGAAAGAAAGAGATTAAAATTGAAATTGAAAATATTTGTACCTCATCCAAAATCTGGGGTGTTGCACCATTTAGGGGGGAACCTAATAACTGAAAGCCTTAAAATGAGTCTTTGTAGGAGTCAATATTAAAGTGTGGTGATTACACCAAGTTTTCAACCTAGATTATAAAATCCATGTTGAATAACCATTTTTATATTTAGGGAAAATAGTTCTTATTAAATTCGAAGGATCCTTATTATCAAGGGGTACATGATTGACCATGACTTAGGATCTAATGAGAGGAGGAGGTGCACCATAGGGGAAATATTCTACATTATATAGAGTATCCTTTATTAAATGGATTCATGATTATATATTAATTTCATGTTCTTTAAGTAATACTCATGTGAAGAGGGCTCGGCAGGGGTGTATGTGATTTCATGGAGGTGCGCCAAGATGGGATCGTTATTCGAAGCATTCAAAATCATATATAGATTATATAAGATGAATGTGACCACATGTATCCTTGGTGTAGGGTAAGAAGTTTCAAAGGAACATGTTTTTAGGTTCATGATTGTGTTTTCCCCTAGTGTAGGGTATGCAGTTGTATGATCCCTATGCATGGAAGGAATACCTTAGGTAAAAATTGAATCTCCCTCATAATAGGGGTTATGGGGTAATTAAACCATATATGTCAATCTCAAATTAGGAGGAACCATGTTACCTCTTTATAAGGGACACCCTATGGTATGTGAATCACATTTTTTTGGTGATAAGGGGTTATATGAAATGATGATATTCCTTGTGTCCTGCAGATTTTCCTACTAGAGTAAGGCAATTCCTCAAGGAGTCATAAGTATCATGTAAGAAGTGATATGCTTCAACTTCCTCTATAAATTTTCAAATCCCAAAAATGAAGGAAATATTTGGGTATATAAAGGTAAATTAGTCTATGTGTATCTAAGAAGGGGGTTGTGCAGACATGTAGATTTTTGTGGTGAAATACACGGTCACATAAGTGGGATGTTACCCAAAACAAATATGTTAGATGAAACATCTTAAATCATCGTATTATCATTTTTGAAGATGAATATACCTTTTTTGTGTGTTTATAAATACCCCCAATAGAATTAGATCTATTAATAATGAAATGGATTGACTTTTAATGAAAAAATGAAGGGATTTGGGGATTTTTTCACTTCCACAAAAATGGTTCCTGGCATGGAATTTCAATTCCAATAAATAGAGGCATGCCACTTTTTTGGATAGTTACTTTGAGTTTCAAAGTTAACAAAGATTATATCACTCATTCATAATACCCTAGGTTTACACAATGCACATCTCTCTCATAGATTAAGTGAAATCCTTACCCTCCATGTGAAAGTAAAGTTCTACTACCATCGCATGAGGATTATGCAAGATGCATTCAGTGTAATGGTTACACAATTTTCATACATTTTTCAAATTTTTTAAAAAAATGATCTTTTCATATTTTGCCTTTTTAGAAGGAAAGTGGATTTTGGATCTTCCTGCCCTTAATTTGAAGCTATGACTGAATTATGTGAATCAATGGTAAAGGTTGTCAACCACATAAAATGTAGCTCGGTCATTCCACTTCTCTAGGCTCTAGAAACTACCTCGGAACTAGGTATAAGGAAATATATATATCCATTCATATTTCATTGTATGGATATGTTCTTATTTATATTTCTCTTAATACATGGGTAGAAATTTTCCTAGAATTTCATGGTGAAGGTATGGATGTAAAAAAGGATAAGGGGATTCCAAAACTATAATAACCATATAATTAAAGGTTAATACTGGACCATTATTGGGAATGAGGGTTATAAATGTAGGGTTGGATATGTAAAGTCGTGTAAATAGGATATTTTATCTTTACAACTTCCTTATAATGTGAATGAAAAAATAACTAGTACCAATACTTGATTCCAATCACAAGGTTTAGCCTGATACCTTTATAATGGCCTCCCAAATTTCCAAATATAAGTCTATTAACTTGATAATTCTAGTTATGTAAAATATCTATCATATGTTATAGAGCATCTACTAAGGGGAGGGCTCTTTCAAAATCACTAGGTCATTCTAGATATTGTAGGGATAAGTCATGGTGTATTTCAACTACTACAAATTATATAATCTCACTATTATCCCCATGGATATATTTATATAATTTTTAAAGAGAATTATTATATTACAAGTGTTATCTATGAGTGATTATGAGATAATAGAAGTGCTTTGATGTCACTCATGATTCATTTTTATTCCATATGGTGCGGTGGAAATTATGGTCACATCAGATAACAAAAGGAGAACCTATGAGAATAGATAGAACTTTATTTTCTTCCAAGATAGTGTTTTAAAAAAATGGATTTATGGAAAAGTTATTTTTAAAGACTATAGACCTGATAACATTATGAAATAATTTTAATGTTTTAAGTATTAATTTAGATGACGCACTGTGGGTGTTGGGCTAAGTAACACCTCATGATAATATGATAGTTTTTTCTAATCCTGATGCATGAAGATTCACATATATGGGTTATTATACCTCTAGTAGATTCTATGATTGGGATATAGTAGGAATATACATGGGAATAGATCAATTCCGACCTAAATTATATATAGAATGACTTGGTACCCTATTGAAAGAAATGAACTTATTGTAAAGTTATACAATCTATCATGATGGAGAGGGTTGAGGTCCCCTTTGATTCTAGAGAATTAAGGTGTCCTTGAATCAAGAAAATTACATAGTGGCTAGTGGAGCAATATGTCTGGCCAATAATAAGGGATGCTCAGGTGGTGAGAGAAGATATCTATCTACAGAAGAAACCCAACTATTATTAGTGGAAACTTGGCTAGTAAACTCAATAGAACCCAGGAAAGGTCGAGACAAAAATGGAAGAGGTCTATCAATTCAATCATTTAAGGCATTATGAGTCAATTTGCTCCACCATTTCTATGGACAAAACACCTATCATACTTATAAATTCAAAATATTCAGTAGTATAGAAAAGTTGGAATACTCAGAGGGACAATATCTCTATAGAATACCATTGGGATTTAATCTAATTAAGGGAGGATCTATCGAGGCATGGGAATATTGTGTCACCCGTGGATGTTGACTTTCACTCTAATCAAAATGAAGTTTGAACCTACATTTATGAATAGTAAGTTATGGAATGGTCAGTGAATAGCGAGGAAAGTATTTCTAAAAGGGTGTAGGCTCTTTTAGGAGAACCAACCATATGAAACCTTGAAGATTAATTCAACTTATAGAAGGAAGGTGGCTCACCATAGAAAGGTGGCTCAAGATAGGAATAGGTGTTGTCGTTTCTTTGTTAACCCATGTTGATATATACAAATAATCATTTGACACTAACCTCTCTTAATTATAGAATGATTTTAGCACATCTTTACTAAAGAATCTCAAATATTATGTGGATAGAAATAAAAGTATGTGTTGAACTCCTACAAGGATTTAAAAACTATGGGTACTCTTGGACATATCATAGAGATAGAGGAATTGGTGGAAAATACCTTACGGTTTTTCTCGACATAAATCCAAGAAAGATCATACTCCTCCTTTAGTAAAGAAAATACAACATCATGGGTAGGCGGAAAAGATCACTACTAACCTCCATACTGACTTTTAATCAGTTTTAAACTCATCATTATTAGTGTCGCAAATTCTTAGAAGTTTCAATTTGATTTTGTTTTGAATTTCTCATAGGGATAGGATGCTTGGTGGTAGTGCATTCTCCTTCCATGAAGAAAACACTAGGTTAATTCCCTACATATTAGTGGGGAAATTATATAATAATTATTCAAATCCTCTACTTATCATATACGTATCATTATAAAAAAACTCATATAATTATTTCCTTTGTAAGTATAGACCTTCTTACGGATCTGGCTATGTATCTAGGCCAGTTTACATACTTGTTTATAGGTGACAACAGGGATGAGAACACGTATCTCTACTAGTTATATTATCAGTGGATGTGAGTACATAGATGACCATTGACTTCATAGGTCTTATTAAGAAATAACAATGAGAGAAATTCTTGTCTTGTACGCTACCTAGGCTCAAACCAAGAACAAATATGGATACAGTGAGGTAGGACAGAAGTGAATCCTTGATTTTGAGTGACATAGTTCTAGAAATGGAAGTGGTTGTAGCCCATTTTCTTAAGTGAACACCACCTTTTGTTCCATTGGGTCTCATGCCAGCATCAACACCACCAATGGTACTGGGTTAGTGTTAGAGGGTTTATTACCGGAGGCATAGTGCCCAACTAACATAAAAAAATTGGATGCTCTATGTAACAATTCACCCAATCATGACCATTCCATCAAGGCATAATTATACTAGCCTCATGTTCACTCCTCAATCACTAGAGTCCGATGACTAGCACTGACATTTTAAGAGTGCCTCTTGGGGATTGATTTACAATCTAATGGTTCATCACATCAAAATTCCAAAATAAAGAATAAAATTAAAATAAATGGTGAAATTCAATATAATGAATCTCTATATGTCATAAAAACATCCTAAAAATTCCCATGTATTTCATACATTCAAACAAGCCCCAAAATTAAAACCCAAGTATAAAAGTAAAACCAATACAGCATAAATGATAAGAAAAACCAAGTGTGGACATCCCCTTCTATAAGACTCCAAAGTACACAAACTCAGTTTCAGGATGTCTCCTCAAATCATCCCCCTACCATAGAGGCATCATTCCTTTAATTAAAACATCATGCATGTAATATGTACGCAGATGAGGTGTGTATGTACAGGGAGTGAGAATATAATCCTTAGTTTAAACCACTACAACCCCTTTCATCCAAAGGATTTGAATATTATCATATATAAATAGTGTAAAGATTTAAATGATTTAGAAATTTCATTTTCTACTATATAAACATGTCATAAGGTTTAGACTAAGAAACCCAAATAAACTCATATTGGCTTTGGTCAATACCGGTAACTATAGAATATAGTATCCAAATACATGGATTATCATCATCTCATATGCCAAACTCATGAAGTCACATCATCTCATATGAAAAGCATGTGACATCGCATCATCTCATATTCTAAACTCAAGAAATCACATCATTTCTGGGCCTAACTCAAGGTCAAGACAAATGCATGGCTCTGACATCAACACCCCTTGTCTCAGCCTAGACCAAGGCTCCCTACAAGCGACTAACTTCATGAAACATTTCACAATAAAAGAGGGTAATATACAATTATCACAAGCAACACATTATTTCATACTAACACATCAATGTTCATCCCTAAGTTATTCTACTCAAATAACTCAAAAAAGTTTCAAAAACGCATGGGATGACCAATAATTCAAAACACACATTCCAACACTATCACATTAATTCCAGCAATCAATTTACACATAAAAATATCTATTTTAATAACTTTAACTAATTACTTAATCAAAAAATATTAAGTAATCATTTACCTCATTCCATGTCACTTTAAACCACTTCAAATGTAACTTCCAACATAAACATACCCCATTATACCCATTGATTTTCATCTAAAAAATTTCCAAAACACTCAAATAATTCTTTTAGTTAGATTGGTGCATTTTTTCCTATCTACACAACTATTTGTTGGAGTTGGTGGTCTAGAACCAACTACTTTGTACTTTATTCATTAAATAAAAGCTTTATCACATCTTGATTGTTCTTCTGCGTGACATGTCATGTGATAATGTCCTAAGGACAACTGTTGCATTAAAGGGTCATAGCGGATCCCTGCTATGATGAGAACCCGGAAGTGCCATAACACTGTTCTTGAATGTATGTTCTATGACCGGATGATATTATTTGAGGGACACAAATAATACAGGTCATTAGGGGTGAGGACTCATAAAACTTTGAGGCACCTTCTCATGGTGTGCGCCCTTGGTAATATCCAGGAGGATATTATGAGAACGAGACCCGCCAGTAGGAAATCCACATTTTATAGTGTCATTGGATGTTCCTATCTACCGATGTGTGTATTGATCCTTAGACTTTAAGATTATTATTAATGGGTATTACAACTCGCGCACTTAGATGTATTGACGAAAACTGTGATGACACACTGTTCGCAGCGAGGTAGGATACGTTGGGTGCGTCACGAGTAATACTGCATTAATAGATAATGCGAGAAAGGATTTGTCCCTTTCGTTCCATAACGGAAGTAGATATCTCAGGCCCTTTGATGGAATTGATATAGCCTAAATAAATCCATGGCCATGGTAAGGTATGGGCAAGTTCAATTCCGGGAAGTCAAAGAAAGAATAATCAAGCACATGGGTTGATGGCACTAGCATGCAACCCGCTTGATTGGAGATATCGAGACAAAGGGATTATATTACACGGTAAGCGTTCGTAGGAGGTAACACGTCATTGCGGCGTTAACTTCTTTCTCTATGGGTGTATTGGCGTGTTGCTAGACGCTAACCTTGGACTTTAGGCAGGCTCAGCCTAATGCCACTGAGAAAGAGGCCTAGAGGGTCACACACTAAGTGTGTCCATGTATCTCAGTTAAATATTAATTTAACAAGTTAAATAAATATTATTCCCGACTGTGGTTTAATAATTATTTAAGGATGTCTGATCGCATTTATTTTGACACTAGTTATTCGAGAGAATATATTGTGGACGAAATAATATATTTATTAGCGAGTAATGCAGTTAAATTTATTTAAGAAATAAATAGTCATTACTTAAGGTCTAATAAATGTGGTGGAGAAAAATGGAAAATAAAAGTACACGCCGTGTATATTAAATATACACGTCGTGTAGTTTTATGGAAAACAAGTACACGCCGTGTATTAATTATTACACGCCATGTATTAATTATTACACGCCGTGTAGTTTTTCCAGTTGGGATTTTGAGGATTTAATATTGTTTTATTAAATGATATTTATTGTGGGCGCATGTCAAGGAATTAATAATTCGACATGGGGGTTTTCAATAAGAGTTAATGAAATAAATAAAACGCGTAACGCGTTTATTTATTGTCAAAACTCTATTAACCTCAAACCTGATTATAAATATCCTCACAACCCCAACATATCTGTGAGCCATTGGTTGTGCACAACGGGTTTGGAAATACTCTCAAGCCAAGAGAGAATTCACTTTCCACCAAGAACGCTCTCAAGTTACGAGAGCAAGATCCTCCACCGGATCAAGGCGGTCAAAGGCGGATATCGCAAGCGAAGGTTCTTCCGCGCTAGCACTCAGAGATCCCTTCAGCGATGTCCGGAGATACGTGACACACGTGTGGATTACCGCTAGAGGAATCCTACACTTGGATTCTACGATGCAACGACGGATCACCGAATCGTGACCGAACACATCAACGAAGAAAGAATTCCAACGAGGTAATTCTTATGCATTAATTAAATTAATTACAATCAACATATGATGATCCTCCTCAAGGGTTCTGGGACTCTTCTTTTCTTTTCGTTCTTCATTCTATTCCGAAGATTCGGCGTTTTATATCGTAACGGATCTCGGATTGAACGTTGTTTAACGTAAAATTAAAGTTGGGAAAACCCACCAACACGCTTCCGCTGCGCCCGGAACCTTTAAGTGGTATCAGAGGGGTCATATCGTTGGTTATAATTATTTAGTTTTTCGTTGGTGATTTACGCATTTAATAATTTAGTTATTTCAATTCATGTTTAATCGTTCTGGAAATCTGAATCTCGAGATCTGTTCCTCCTCCCTCGTTTCTCGTTCACCTCACAGAAACGGATTTTTTCTTTTAATTTTGATTAAAATAAAATAGAGGAACTCATCCGGAGGAGCCAAACGTTTCTAGCCGTATAACACCAGAATACACGGCGTGTATTCGGAAGTACACGCCATGTAGTCTAGGTTCAATGCATTGACTGATCCTCCAAATCAGGTCGTGTATTGGATTCTTTCTAAAAATTTAAGACACCGTGTGTTGACCAGGAACAGGTGGCACACGGTTTCCGGAATACACGTCGTGTGGTCCAATGAACACGACGTGTAGTCCCTTCGGGTTAGGGTTGGGTCGTGTACTCCGTACACGGCCTGCCCGGCTGGAAACCGTGTAACGCGGAAACTACACGGCGTGTGTCCCACTGTACACGCCGTGTACTCCGAAAAATTCTGAAGTACATTAACACGCATTATCCTCGGGCGTGTACTTCGGATGGACGGTGAAGAAAAGTACACGTCGTGTAGTCGGAACTACACACCGTGTACTCACCCAAATTACGCAGGTTTATTAAAATTTATTATTATATTATATAAACCCTTGAGACGTGTACCATGATGCAGGCGTAAAGCTGAGGCACAACACGTGATAGGTGTTTTATATATATGTGTTTAATTTAACATCTGCGTAATAAATGGGAATTCACCGGGTTGCCTCCAAGGTACAAGTTACGTATAAGGATAATTTTAAATGAATTTATTTGTTTAAAATTATGATGGATGAGAATCTCAAGGAAATTCAGAAAATTGATTTAAGATAAAGGGATTGATTAATTAAAGATAATTAATTGATTCGAGCGTGATTTATCTTAAACAAGAACGATTAAAGAATTGAATGCTAGTTTTATTTATGCGTAAATACCATTGCATGTATGGATGATCATGAGCTAGACCGAGACCTTTGTATGTGAATGGTTTCTTTTAATTTATTTATTTAAATTAAATTTGTTGGTCTGCGAGCCATCTCCTCATTAATATGTAGGGCATGCGCGCCCAAGGATTCTTTTATGTAAAAAACCCCTTTTACCCCTCACCTGCGTGTGAGATAAATGCATATGTAATGGATGGAGCTCCCAAGCTAGTGGAGGTGGCTCAAGTCAGGAGCCAAGGTGAAACCAATCCAGGGAGATACAAAGGTGGACAGGTGGAAAGCTGTAAACACGAACCCGAAAGGTTCAAGGTGTTTCTCCCCTAGGTCTTGGGTTAGTTTATCAACCGCTAGATAAACTAACCAATAGAAAAGCTCATGATCATACCATTTATTTTATTTCTGTCAGTTGCATGGTTTATTTATTGTGGGTGTGTTGTCATGATCACACAATTAATGAATTAAACGAGCATGCAAGATGGAACTAAAATAAAACTGGCTTATACGTAAATATTATCTTAGACATGGTTAATCACTTAAGTATATCCCACTTAATATTAACAAACATGTAATCAAAGATAATAAAATGGAAATTTACGTATAAGGATAAAATCCCTCAAAACAAATATTAAGTCGGCATAGCCTTCCATAATCTTGGTTAGAATCGAACCATAGTTCAAAGTGCTTGACCAACCCTAGTTGGGGTGGTTTCAATTATCGGGGAATTCTAATTCAGGGTTTTGGGTTGACTTGACTTGGTTCGCATCAAGGGTTGACGGCCACAGCAGGACTTGGTGTGACCAAGAGGCAAAGGTTGAGGAAATCCAAAAGGATTTCAGGATTGGGGAGTCCACTCAGCGGATCAAGGAGCTGCGAGTTAATGCAGTTGGCATTTGAAATGCCTACCTAAAACCCTTCAAGTTGCTTGACCAATCCTAGTTGGGGTAATGTGGAGGACAATATGGATCCTTGCCACTAGAATATTCACGCAACAGAATATTCTGAAGTCAATAGTGAGGGCTATTGGATTTCGATAAAATAGTGGGAGACTAATAATTATTAATTTATTTATTTGTCTCAAATTTTGTAATAAAGTACTAAATCTTTGCTCATCTTAATTTGTAGAAACAGCAAGAAAATGATTTCAAACATATCATTGTGAACCATACTCGAAAAAGAAAACTTTCTCACCGGCACCAATTTCCAAGAGTGGCAGAGGCGTTTACGCGTCGTCCTTCGCCACGAAAGGAAATTATATGTGCTGGAAGAGCCTATTCCAGTTGCGCCTGGGAAAGAGGCTAGTGATGAGGAATTATCTCTCTACATGAAACACATGGATGATGCCACAGATGTCCAGTGTTTCATACTATCGGCCATGTCTAATGAGCTCTTGAAGCAACATGAAAACATGGACGCGTATAGCATGATGTCTCATCTTAAAGATCTCTACCAAGAGAAGGTGAGACAGGAGAGGTATGAGATCTCCAATGCTTTGTTTACCACGAAGCTTGGAGAGTCTGCGCCAGCTGGGGCTCATGTAGTCAAGCTTATTGGCTACATTGAACGTCTGGACATCTTAGGGATTAAATTCTCAGATGAGTTGCGTACAGATCTCATCCTATCATCACTGCCCAAGACCTTCTCTAGCTTCATTGTCAACTATAACATGAGCGGCAATGAGAAGAGTCTATCGGAGCTTCTGACCTTGATTCGCCAAGTAGATAAGGACATGGGGCGTGACAAACCCGCGGTCCTTATGGTGAACAAGAAAAGGAAAGACAAGGCAAAGGGGTCAAAGACTTATAAACGGTCTGAAGCCCCCGAGCATCGTCCCTCCAAGAAAGGGAAGATCCAGAGGCAGGGCAAGGAACGGGAGGCAGTGTGTTTTGCATGTGGCAAGCAGGGCCACTGGAAGAGGAACTGCACCCAGAAGCGTGGGGACGCTAAAGGTGCGTTTGTTATCGAGTGCAATCTTTCTATTTATACACATTGGGTATTAGATACAGCTTGTGGGGCTAACATCTGTATTCAAATGCAGGAACCAAGTAGATTTAGAAAGATCGCCAGAGGAGAGGTGGATCTTCGAGCTGCCAATGGCGCAAGGCTGGCTGCGTTGGCTATTGGCGACTACCACCTCTCATTGCCGACTGGGATGATTTTGATTTTACATAACTGTTATTATGTGCCTAGTGTTACCAAAAACATAATTTATGTATCTTGTTTGGATATGGATGGATTTGTTTTCAAATTTGGAAATAAGGGTTCTCTTTTATAAGAACAACGTATGTTATGGTATGGCACATTTAAATAATGGTTTGTATGTATTGAATTACGAAAACCAAGTGTTGGAAATCGATAACGAAACAAACTCACATGACTCATACATCACCCAGTTATGGCATCACCGCCTTGGTCATGTGAATGAGAAGCGTTTGACAAAACTCTGCCAAGATAGCTATTTAGACTCTACTGGGCTAAAATCACTTGATAGATGTCATGCTTGTTTACAAGGAAAAATGATCAAGCCGCCTTTTGGTGGACAAGGTGAAAGGGCCATAGAGCTTCTAGGATTGGTACACACATATGTGTGTGGACCATTTCCAGTAGAAGCTAGAGGTGGATATTCTTACTTTATTACTTTTACTGATGATTTGAGTAGATATGGCTATGTCTAATTAATGAGGTATAAGTCAGAGTCCTTAGAGAAATTTAAGGAATTCAAGAATGAAGTAGAGAATCAGCTTGGTAAGAAGATAAAGAAGCTTCGATCGGATCGAGGTGGAGAATATCTGAACCAAGAGTTCATCGATCTTCTACGGGAGTTTGGGATTCTATCTCAGCTCACTCCTCCTTATACACCACAGTGGAATGGTGTTAGTGAAAGGAGGAACCGCACCTTGTTGGACATGGTGAGGTCGATGATGAGTCATGCGGATCTTCCATTATCCTTTTGGGGATATGCATTACAAACTGCAGCATACACATTAAACCGAGTACCAACTAAGGTGGCAAATGGAATTCCATCCGAGTTATAGAATGGAAGGAAACCCACTTTGTCGCACACACGTGTATGGGGATGCGAGGCATTTGTTAAGGCCTTCTCAGGCAACAAACTAGCACCCCGGGGCACGAAGTGTATCTTTATAGGATATCCCAAGGAAACGAAAAGATATTACCTATATAACCCCCAAGACAAGAAAGTGATTGTCGCCAGACAAGCCGTCTTTCTTGAGAGGGAGCACATCTTCAAGAAGGATAGTGGGAGCAAGATTGACTTCGACGAAGTTGATGCTCAAGATACACAGGAGTTGGTACAGGAACAAGTTCTACAGGTCCCCGTGGAAGAGGTTCCAGAAACACAAGTACTGCGTAGGAGCTCAAGAGAGGTAAGGGAACCAGAGAGATTTGGTTTCCTAGTCACCGAGGATGGTGAATCATTATTGTTGGACAATGATGAACCTCTCTCCTACAAGGAAGCAGTAGAAAGCTTAGAAGCTGCAAGATGGCTAGAAGCTATGAATTCTGAGATGGACTCCATGTATCAGAACCAAGTTTGGGTTCTGGTCGATGAGCCAGTTGATGTAAAGCCTGTTGGATGCAAATGGGTATTCAAAAGAAAGCTGGACATGGAAGGTCAAGTTAGCACCTATAAAGCAAGGCTAGTGGCTAAAGGATTCAGACAGCGTCAAGGAATTGACTATGATGAAACCTTCTCGCCAGTTGCCATGTTTAAATCTATAAGAATCATACTTGCCATAACAGCTTACCATGACTACGAGATTTGGCAGATGGATGTCAAAACAACATTCCTTAATGGGAACCTTCAGGAAGATGTCTATATGACACAACCAGAAGGGTTTGTGACACCAGGTGAAGCCAAACGGGTTTTCAAGTTGCAGAAATCCATTTATGGATTGAAGCAAGCATCCAGGTCATGGAACATTCGATTTGATGAAGCCATAAAGGAATTTGGTTTCATTAAGAACGAATGTGATCCATGTGTTTATAAGCGGTCTAATGGGAATGTGGTCGTCATCCTAGTGGTATATGTTGATGACATATTGCTTATTGGAAACGACGTACCAGCCTTACAGTCAGTTAAGGACTGGTTGAACAAGTGTTTCTCCATGAAGGATTTAGGAGAAGCAGCCTACATTCTAGGGATCAAGATCATTCGTGACAGATCCAAGAGGCTGCTTGGACTAAGTCAGGGTACATACATTGACCAGATACTAAAGAGATTTAGTATGGAAAAATCCAAGAGGGGATTGGTTCCAATGTCACATGGCTTACATCTTTCTAAGAAAATGTGTCCCCAGACACAACAGGAGAAAGATAGGATGAGAAATATCTCATACGCTTCGGCTATAGGATCCATCATGTATGTCATGTTATGTACCAGGCTTGATGTTGCCTATGCACTGAGCATGGTAGGCAGATATCAAGCAGATCCAGGAGAACAGCATTGGACTGTTGTTAAGACTATCATTAAGTATCTGAGAAGAACTAAGGATATGTTCCTGGTGTATGGAGGAGACGAGGAGCTTGTCATCAGAGGGTATGCTGATGCTGGTTTTCAAACAGATCAGAATGATCTGAAGTCACAATCTGGATATGTTTTCTGTCTCAATGGAGGAGTTGTGAGCTGGAAGAGTTCAAAGCAGCCAGTTGTCGCCGATTCTACAGCGGAGTCCGAGTATATAGCGGCTTCTGATGCAGCCAAACAAGCCGTTTGGATTCGGAACTTTGTCCAGGAGCTTGATGTGGTGCCTAGCAGTAAAGATCTCATTACATTGTATTGTGATAATACTGCAGCGGTGGCTCTTGCAAAAGAACCAAGGTCGCATCAACGGACAAAGCACATACTCCGGAAGTATCACCTCTTGAGGGATTTCTATCAAAGGGGTGAAGTTGCAATGAGCAGAGTGTCCACGGAAGAGAATGTGGCGGACCCCATGACTAAAGGCCTATCTCAGCAGAAGCATGAATATTATGTGAGAGCTAGCGGGTTAAAGGTTGTTAGCAGTTGGCTCCAGTCCAAGTGGGAGTCTGTTGGAGTTGGTGGTCTAGAACCAACTACTTTATACTTTATTCATTAAATAAAAGCTTTATCACATCTTGATTGTTCTTCTGCGTGACGTGACATGTGATAATGTCCTAAGGACAGCTGTTGCATTAAAGGGTCATAGCGGATCTCTGCTATGATGAGAACCCGGAAGTGTCATAACACTGTTCTTGAATGTATGTTCTATGGCCGGATGATATTATTTGAGGGACACAAATAATACAGGTCATTAGGGGTGAGGACTCATAAAACTTTGAGGCACCTTCTCATGGTGTGTGCCCTTGGTAATATCCAGGAGGATATTATGAGAATGAGACCCGCCAATAGGAAATCCACATTTCATAGTGTCATTGGATGTTCCTATCTACGGATGTGTGTATTGATCCTTAGACTTTAAGATTATTATTAATGGGTATTACAACTCGCGCACTTAGATGTATTGACGAAAACTGTGATGACACACTGTTCGCAGTGAGGTAGGATACATTGGGTGCGTCATGAGTAATACCGCATTAATAGATAATGCGGGAAAGGATTTGTCCCTTCCGTTCCATAACGGAAGTAGATATCTCGGGCTCTTTGATGGAATTGATATAGCCTAAATAAATCCATGGCCATGGTAAGGTATGGACAAGTTCAATTCCGGGAAGTCAAAGAAAGAATAATCAAGCACATGGGTTAATGGCACTAGCATGCAACCCGCTTGATTGGAGATATCGAGACAAAGGGATTATATTACACGGTAAGCGTTCGTAGGAGGTAACATGTCATTGCGGCGTTAACTTCTTTCTCTATGGGTGCCTTGGCGTGTTGCTAGACACTAACCTTGGACTTTAGGCAGGCTCAGCCTAATGCCATTGAGAAAGAGGCCTAGAGGGTCACACACTAAGTGTGTCCATGTATCTCAGTTAAATATTAATTTAACAAGTTAAATAAATATTATTCCCGACTGTGATTTAATAATTATTTAAGGATGTCTGATCACATTTATTTTGACACTAGTTATTCGAGAGAATATATTGTGGACGAAATAATATATTTATTAGCGAGTAATGCAGTTAAATTTATTTAAGAAATAAATAGTCATTACTCAAGGTCTAATAAATGTGGTGGAGAAAAATGGAAAATAAAAGTACACGCCATGTATATTAAATATACACGTCGTGTAGTTTTATGGAAAACAAGTACACGCCGTGTATTAATTATTACACGCCGTGTAGTTTTTCCAGTTGGGATTTTGAGGATTTAATATTGTTTTATTAAATGATATTTATTGTGGGCGCATGTCAAGGAATTAATAATTCGACATGGGGGTTTTCAATAAGAGTTAATGAAATAAATAAAACGCGTAATCCGTTTATTTATTGTCATAACTCTATTAACCTCAAACCTGATTATAAATATCCTCGCAACCCCAACATATCTGTGAGCCATTGGTTGTGCACAACGGATTTGGAAATACTCTCAAGCCAAGAGAGAATTCCTTTTCCACCAAGAACGCCCTCAAGTTACGAGAGCAAGATCCTCCACCGGATCAAGGCGGTCAAAGGCGGATATCGCAAGCGAAGGTTCTTCCGCGCTAGCACTCAGAGATCCCTTCGGTGACGTCCGGAGATACGTGACACACGTGTGGATTACCGCTAGAGGAATCCTACACTTGGATTCTACGACGCAACGACGGATCACCGAATCGTGACCGAACACATCAACGAAGAAAGAATTCCAACGAGGTAATTCTTATGCATTAATTAAATTAATTATAATCAACATATGATGATCCTCCTCAAGGGTTCCGGGACTCTTCTTTTCTTTTCGTTCTTCATTCTATTCCGAAGATTCGGCGTTTTATATCGTGACGGATCTCGGATTGAACGTTGTTTAACGTAAAATTAAAGTTGGGCAAACCCACCAACGCGCTTCCGCTGCGCCCGGAACCTTCACTATTAACACCCATTTTAATCATGTTTATAGTGGAAACAACCAACCTAGATAGTTTATCATCATTTAACAATTTATTAGCGACTCACTAAAATTTATATCAGAACAATATGAATAAAGTAGCAACAAACCACAATATAAACATCAAAATAACCACAAAAACATCAATTCTAGTAATTTTTTTATCATTGTTAATTTTTTCATTGATGATTACATCAATTACACATTTTAACTAGTCATTATCTATATTAATCCACCTCATTATTCATAAATTCCTCAATTCTAGAACTTAAGCACATTTTTATTTTTGAAACAACACTAAAAAATATTCAAAATTATTCTTCAATCATATAACTAATTTTCCAAGCCAAAAAACTCATATAAAGTCTTTAAATCACAAAACAAAAATAAAAAAATGTATATTATCTCATGGTAAACACCCATAGAACACATGAGATCACCTTCCCTACAAAATCAACACAATTTTCATAAGAAATGGAGCATTGGATCCTCCAAGAACACAACTAATCAAGGAAAATGCTAAATAAGAATAAAAGAGAAGATATTTTAATTTGATGGTGATTAAATGTTGTCACCTTCTCAAAAAATGGTAGGGATCCAAAAGTACCCACTGAGATTAATCTAACACCACTGAAGGATCATAAATCCAAGTTGAAACGATGAGGAAATCACTACTTGAAGTTGGGATATGAGGAGGGATTAAAGTGATTAATGTTCATCAAATTTACCCATGGAACTGAGGAAATATGGATTCATACTTTAACTCCATGATAACACAATAAATAAAATTCCCTAATTTTAAAAAAACACATAGGGGAAACCAGGTACCCGATAACCCGCCATAGGGTACATGTTGGAAGCCCAGGTCACCCAAGTCTCTACCTCCCCCACTCAGAATCTAGTACATCACACTGGGTATATGAGGGTAACATCAGGTGTGATTCCTATAGGTTCTGAAAAATTTCACATTTTATGTTTCTTCCCTTCACCCCATGACTATAAAATAAATTCCAATCCATACCAAAATTCAATTCAGAGGCATCAAAAATAAACCAAAGACATGCCTCAATAATCGAGGCTATTACAAAATCCCCACCACAATGCTTATCATTCCTGAGAAGTGTCTTAAGTGTCATTAGGGAATAACTTCATCATCAAGATTTCAATTTGCTTCTTTCCCCCAAACACAAATGCAATCAATCCCTCTTCCCAACCTAGACTAACAACCATATGAGGCTCATCACCATAGTAATTCCCATACTTCAATGAATTCCCAACCACAATCATTCCCCATATGGAAAAAAATAAATGGTGATTCCCTATGTAATGTCTATACATATAGGGAAAACACAACCAAAATTTGAATGAGAATGTTTAGTTCACTGAACAACTTGTAAAATCTGGCATATAACCACTCATTGATAAAGTTTTGACCATCAATTCCTAAACCTATGAAATCACCATTACAATTCATGTTTCCCATAATACACTAATCATTAGATTCGATCTACAAAACTCAACTAACAATCTACCACCTAAAAATCATTTAACCTGGGTTAAATAACTCTTTAGCATCTCTTTAATCATAATAAATACAATTTTCAGATTTTTGTTACAAATAAATCAAGAACAACACATATCAATTCAAATATTATCATCAAAGAAACAATTATCACCCAAAAATATTTCATTCAACTAATAAAATTATTTATTTCAATATACTTTCACTATTAGAATTTCCCGTCTTATTATCACCACCACACACACTTGACTAATCTCTAAAATACAATTTTATAGCAAAATTCCACATAAAATTCACCCTATTAATCCTTATTAACTCACTAATTTTATTTTCACTTGAATTGGGAATCAATTGCATGCTAAGTAACCACAACATAACTAAGTTAAAGCATTACACATTCAATACATGTTTGAGCTGTGAATTGAAAACCCAAAGACAGTCAAAAGCACCCACCTCACATACATCATCAATCTACATCATAAACAAAATCATGGTTCTTTCGTATAATAACTCTAGTGTTCCATCTTACAAGACCATGTTGAAAAATATGCCTCTCAAGAGCAATATGGACATATCATATTTTTCACGCATTTATCACATTGATTCCAACTCAACACACATAAAAATATCAAAAAATCATCAAAAGATCATGTTAAAACCATCATTCCATCAACACCCAACATAAATTTAATTCCATTATAAATAAAGAAATTATAATTATTCACACATATCTGTTTCCACCTTATTTCTAGCATTAACTTCATAATTGAATTCCCCTTTAACATCCTAAAACACACCCACATCCTATCAAGTCAAAAACAGGATATTAAACACCAATATTATTAATGAATATTACACACAAATTCCATCACAGTAACTTGCTCCAAACACCCCCCAAAATACCAATTTAACTTTATCCATGTCGGTCGTTCTCAAGTAACAATATACAAAAAATTACCTGACATGAATTTAGAAAGAAATATCCTGTTAATATTTATCTAATTACTCATGTCCTCAACTCCCTTTACCCAACCATCATATAACCCAATGTTATTTATTCACCTCATATAAGAAATCTAAATAAAAATTTGCTTCCATATTCAAAGCACAACACATAAAAATTTACCCAATGAAATCCTCATTTAATCCATCAATTCAAAACCATCATTTCAAAGAAAAATTTATTATTAAACGCATATTCTCTTTATTAAAAATTAGAAATCCACTTTAATTCATTTTACAATTCCCATCCCAAAATCTCGACTATGATGTTTTACTAAAACCTATTCCAAACACGTATCTAGGCTCCACCAAATTATTATGACTTACATTCCAACACCGTTTACACTTCACTCAAATGCTCAAATCTATGATTTATTCAATTATATATTTACTCACCAATTTTCAACCGCATGATAATCCCTTAACATTAAATAATTTATACGAATTCATTTCCCATTCATGCATATAAAAGAACACAAGAACCATGAAACCACCTACTGATTGCATAAATAACTTTAAGTATCATAATGGATTACAGAGGTTATAAACCCCAAATTTTCAGCACCAAACATAGTAGGTTACACTGCTCTAGATCCTCTCTTAAAAACCTCCATCATGTCTTTTTAACTAAACATTTCCTCTCATTAACCCCTCACATGATGTATTCACCCCAACCACATTAAACCATGAGTATTTAATAAGTTCATATAGAATAAAAATAGTTTTTCATTAAAAAAAAGCAAGACACGTCATGTAAAATACTATATGCATGTTAACATGCCGCATGGTAAAAACATGGTGACATTAACAAGTGAACACAAATAATTTACAATCAATTTCTACAAAAACAACACCATCAAAACAAAAAATCCAATTCATAAAATATGATCAAAATGTATTAATATAAGAAATAATACTCACATCACCTCCAATCATTATTTCATTACATTATCCCTTTAAATAACATGATTTCTACCAAAAAATTGCTCTTTAAACTATTCAATAAACACCCAATTTTCTTGTCAACAACACATCTCATTTACTACAACATTCCCTTTATAAGAATCAATAAAAATTAATGACATACTAACTACCATTTCTAGAATTTCATTCTAGCATACACTTTTTAATAATTAAACAATCTCAAAAACATTTGAAACATTTATCAATCAATCACTTCACTTAAGTATTCTCATTAACAAGTTAACCAACCATGGTAATCAATGTTTCTTTAGTAATCAAACTCCAAGCATATAATATGCTAGAATCCCAAAATTAAATTCAACATGCTTTCATGGTAACTAAACACTAACATGATTTAACCAAACAGGCATTAAATCCAATTCCTTCTTGTTTTAACAAAACAATGCACGACCCTTTTACCATCATACTCTAAATATAATTTAAACATTTGATCTTGTAAAATATATTTTTAACATATTTCATAATATTCCACTATGACTCTACTTCATGCTCAGTACAATTCATAATTTTAAAATTATCATTCAATCCATTTAAGTCGGTATCAATACAAAGATATATATATATAATTTACAACATTTCACACCACTCAAACATATTGAAACTAAAACACATATATTACATCATCATGCTTGAAAAATTTATCAAAATTCTAAAACAATCAACATAAAATTCTACACAATCAAAAAAATATTTGATTTGCTCAATTTATACCTTTTAATAATGCCCTAATATTTACTTACCAATCAATAATTGGACTATTCATTTAACATTAAATTTAAAAAAAATGAGCACATTGTGTCCATATTGATTACAATTTCATCATTACTCATCAATGAATAATTTAAAAAGATTTTCTCCATTTCAAAGAATTTTAGAATAAGTTGTAGCAACATGAGGCGATTAATGAAGCACGCGTTTATCAAACTTTATCCCATTCTATTCATGAAAAACAAGCACATAAAAAAGTCACTTTAAAATCCACTTTTACCTCACCATATCATTACTTAATCACATTATTAGCTCTCCCAATCTAACATATAACATTCCCTTTTTTACTACCAAACCTTGTCACATTAGCACAAAACAACCAATTACCAAAAAAAATCCACATTGCATCATCAAGAAAAATTACAAGCTCACTCTTACATGTCAAGTTCCTATGTTCTGAAATAATGCACGAGTGTCTCACTACTCACTCTCGACCAAGTGGGTATCGTACCCAAAAAACACATTTATAAATTATACAAATACAATCCCATGCTCCATAAGAAATATGGGCTTCCACTATGGTTGTGTTGATAGATCACACTTGCATAGATTTCATAGCAAGTTGTTTCTCTTAATCTCCAACCTACCAACTCCCAAATATCAATACCTAAGAAAAGAAATCACTCTAAAACTATTGTGTTACATCCTACTTTATTATGACTAGATGTCAAGGGGTAACGCCACATTACCTCTAGTGTATTCCTTGATCACCATAGGATGGAAACTGACACCATGGTTCTAAGGCCTTTTTTGGTATGACAAAAATAGGGAATGGGAAGAGTAAAGGGAAACATAATCCCTTTTTTCTTTTTTTTATACTGGATGAGGGTTGGAGGGAATCCTAAATTCCATCATAGGATGGAATTGGGGTTTCCCCCTAAATCAATTTGGAATGGGGAGTTCCATGGGTAACTATTTTTTTAGACCACATTGTACTCTCCCCTTCCCCTCTACACTAATTCATGCCTAGAAACCACAGCTGAAAACCAACAATCACACCTAATGGGCTATTGGGATGCAGTGGATGATAGGGTTGTAGTGGGTGATGGGGGTGTGGGATTGTGGTGGCTTATGGGTGATAGGTTGCAGGGGACGAAAAGGATGTGGTTCACGGTATGAAGGGTGATGGGGGTGTGAGGTTTAAGTGGTTGATGAGAAACAAGAGTTGTGGAGGGTGATATGCAATGGGGTTGTGGCAACATATTGTGGCTGACAAAGGGTGACATGGTTGTGATAGAAGAAGGGGGTGTGAGGTTGTGATGGCTAGTTGGTAATGGGGGTGTGGGGTTGTGGTGGCTATCGAGGCTATTGGGAGATGATGGTAAGGGGGGAAGGAAACAATGACAGAACACTGGGTGATGCAGGTAGGATGATGAGGGTAATTCTATACTTTCAAAATATTATCTTTTATTCTATCATCAATTCTTTAAGCATACAAAACGTGATTTTTATATGTGATTCTGACTCCCATTCCATTTCTATTTCCCTTTAAATTTCCATTTCCTCTTCTATAAAAACTATTTCTTCATACCAAACAGGGCCTAAGAGTACAGTTTATGGAGAGATTTACCCTCAAATGGTTCATCATGTCAAAATACCAAAATAAAGAGTACAATAATAATAATAATAATCAGAAGAAAATATAAGGATGCCCAAAATTTCATCACAACATCCAAAAAATTCCCATGTATTTCATACATCCAAACATAACCCAAAAATAATACCCAAGTACAAAAGTATGACTAATACAATTAAAATTTCAAGAAAAACAAACCATGGAAAACCCCTACAACATGAAACCAAAGCATATGATCTTAGATATGGGATGCCTCTAAACATCATCCCCCTATTACATAGGCCTCTTGACTTAACCTAAAACATATTTTATATAATATGTATGCACACTAGGTGTATATGTACAAGGAGTGAGAATATAATCATCAGTAGAAACTACTTTAACTCAAGGTACCCAATGTTGTTAATTGTGATCAATAATCAATAGTGTAAAGGTTTAAATGATTTTATAGTATGATTTTCCAGCATGAAAATAAGTCATAAGGTGTAAACCAAAGCACCCATGTAAAACCCATCTCTGCTTCGGCCAATGTCAATTACTATAGAACATGGAATCTGAATGCATGGCTCATCATCATCATCGCATATGCCAAACTCATGTTGTCACATCCTATCATATTCCAAAAAATGGAATCACATCATATAATATTCTAAATTTAGTGAATCATGTCGTTTCTTGGGCTGACTCAAGGTCAAGCAAAAAACATGGCCCTTTCATCAATATCAAATTTCTCTACATGACCCAAGGCTCTAGGTATGTGGCTAACTTTATAACACTTTTTAAAACACAAAAGGATTAGAGAAAATCATCTCAAGCATTAATTTATTTTATCACAACACATCAATGTTCATGCTTAGGTTATTACACTAGATTAACTGAACATGTTGGGAATGTTAGTCGATCAATCATGAGAGGTGGGAAGCTCCAATGATGTAGATGTTGGGGAGGGGCAATTCTTATGTTGTCGGGTCTTTAGACTTCGAGTCATGTATTAGGCATGGAGGTTTGGGTTTTCGAGTCATGTAATGGACCTTGTGCCTCTGAGCCTAATGGTCATGTAAGGGTTCCCCATCAGCCCATAAAAGGGAGATTATCCAAAAATAAATAAAAAACTTGAAAGCTTTCGAATCAGGTTGACCACCACGACAAATAGTTATAAACACGCTTTTTCTACCTAATCACATTAATTTCAACAAAGATTTACACATTAAAAATCTACATATTAGTTACATTAAAAATTACTTAATCAAACAACATCAATTAATCATTTCCCCATTTCCATTTCACTTTAAACCACTTAAAATATAACTTCCAACATGTATGTTCCCTTTTATACCATGTGATCTTCATCCCAATATCTACTTAAAACACTCAGATAATTATTCAAGTTCATTTGGTTTTTTCATCACTCTATAAAAATATTAACACCCATTTACATCATGTTTAATATAGTAATACCCAATTAAAGACAAGTGTATCATCATTTAAAGTCATCTAAATGACTTGCTAAAATTCATATAAGCATAATATGAATTAAAGTAGTAGTGAACCACACATAACATATCAACATTACTACAAAAACATCAATTAAATCCATAATTTTATCATCATTAATTATTCCATTAATGATTATATCAATTTCACCTTTTAACTTTCCATTCTCTTAGTTAATTCACCACCTTATACATGGATCCTCTTAATTCCAACACTTAACACATTTTTTATGCTCAAACAACACTCAATAAATTATGAAAAAATATTCTTTATTCATAGAACTAATTTTCCAAGACTAAAAACTCATATGAAGTCTCTAAATAATAATAAAAAATCATCTATAATGACAAGTTAAACACCCATAGAAATCAAGAGGTGACCTACCACACACTTTCTAAAAAAATTGAAAAAGGAACGGAACACTAGATCCTCAAAACATAAGGAATCAATTAAATCACTAAACTAGAATCAAAGAGAAGAAATTAAAATAAGACAATGACTAAACCATGAGTAACACCTTGACCTGGATTGCCTTGAACTAGTGTCCCAAGCTTGTGTGTCACATGGCCTCAACCACACCTCCCTATATGTTATAGAGGTCGCTGACAAGTAGTGAGGGTCTATAGGAGGTATGATGGGGAGACTATGCATCTAGTCAAAACTCAACATAGTGGAAATAAAGGAAACATCATATAACACCACAATCCAGAAAATAATCACATTTTCTAAAATACTGTGTCACATTCCATGAAATATCATAATGATCAAAGATATATTACAAGTAGGCCATGCACATCTATCAAGACAACTACAGCCAGCCCCAAAATTAAACAAAAGTCATAGACCAAAAGAATGTGAGACCACAAAAGTCCTGAGCTCTAACCCATATCATTTCCCCTAAGCTCCATCCTAGCCATACAATCAATCATCTATAGTATTGCATTTTCCCTTAAATAAACTTTCATCCATAAATGTTGTTGAGGTACCAAACGTCGGCCAAAACAGGGTGTGAGTACAACTAAGTAGGTCACCACCAATGGTGTCTACTACTTTTAAAGTCGATAAGTGTAAATCATAAATATTTGCAATAAATAAGTAAAACAGTAATAATAATAATAAGTTGTAGAAACAAAAGGAACCAAATCGGGCCTCAATTCTCAAGGGGAAAACCTCGCCCGACCTTGCCAGCTTTAGCCAATGCTGGCCTTTGAACACAGCAGAGGTATCATGGCTCAGTTTTGTTACAGGGCACATCATAAAGGTAATCTAACGAGAGCGGGTTTTGATTTCGTTTAAACCTTCATCAATATTTTTATCTCCTAACTACTGCAATATAGCATCAATCGGGTTGTTTCCAAACAAGACTGCATTTAAGGAGATTCTTTGTCATGTTTTATTATTATTATTAGTATTACTAACCTATATTTCTAAGGGGGTTTTCTAAGATAGGAAATGAATCTAAAATAATTTTATAAACTAAGAAAACATGAAACAGTGGAAATAGAAATGAACAAGTGTTAGATTCAATAAAATGAAGAAGTGGTGACCTTTCCTAATGATTCTCCCTGTTGAGTCTATCTTTATTGTTCGAAAAAATGACTCCACAACTAAAACTCTCTCAATGAAAAGATTGAGATCGCTAATCATGCATCTCATTCAGTTTATTAAATTGAGGTCATCAACCAAAATCTCGGTAAAGGAACTCCTTTCGGTAGAAATCGATCAAAGCTCTCAACAATCGCCGAGAACAATGACACGACCAACTCGGCTTGAACTAACAGACCACATCCAAAGTCCTTCACATTCCAATTGGGTATGTGTCATTCTCAGAATGGAAGAAAAAAAATTAAAAAACAGAATGACAGATGATTCAAACATCAATAGATGATTGTTTTCTTGAAGTTTGAATAACCGTAGAGAATAACAATTGCATAAAGTGTAAAATATGAAAACTCAGAAAAACGTACCATTTGAATCAACTAATTCTGATAACAAGAATTTTAGTTGAACATGATCGAGGTACTAGATCGCACTCTGATCTCCTTCATCAGCATGATCAGTCGCGGATCCTCTTCGAGCTCGCCAAAAGATCTCCTGGCTGGGATGGGAACTCAGATGAAACAAAGGTATGACATCATCATTTTTTTTCTTCGGGATCGCTGGATCTGGTTCACAATTCTTCCTTGAAAATCTTCCACTTAAAAAGGCAACTCAGATCCAACGGGGATTCGATGGCAGCGGTGACTATCGAAACACCATCTACGAACTCGGTCAAAGAATGAGTTGCAGCGCCAGACGAATTAACAGCGACGGCCCGGCTTCAACTTTAAGGCTTGACCTCGGATCCCCCAAATCAAATAAGAATTCATGATTATTCAATCGGCATCAGAAAGATTCCCCCAAGATTCGCTCAGAAAACGACGAACAGTCGACGATGACTTGGGAGGATCCATGGCGGTGGGTTTGGGTTAACAGTAGCATCAGATCTATCTCGGCGGTTCATCTTCCCCGGCGTCACCCGGATCTGGCTTGGTGGCGGTCTCCAGTGAACAGCAGTTCATCGAAAGTGTCACAGGTTCATCTAGTTCACGGTATAGACTCGCCATGGAAGCTTCAACGGCCTTCAACGGCGGCGAGGCTTCTCAGCAGTGACCCGGATCTGGCTTGGTGGCGGTCTCCATAACCTAAAACCTGATGCATCCAAAAACATAAAAAACCCATAAATAAAAAAGCCAAAAAAAAAATACTTTACATCAGGTTAAATAAAATTATCGAAACTAAAAAATTAAATAAAAAATAAAATCTAAACTAATTATTACGTTAAAAGAATAAAATGTATTAGAAATCAAAATCAAATTGAATTAATTAATTAATTAATTATCAAAATAAAGTAATAATAAAAACTATAAAGTTAAATTAAAAATCAAAGATTCCGATTATTACATTATTTAAAGAAATTAAATATTGCTCTTTAAATAATTAATTAATTACAAAAACAAGGAAATTTTTAAATTGAATTAACATAACATAAAATTAAACAAAAACACTTAAATTAATATTTTAAAAGAAACTTCGAGATTAAATAATAAATCCAAAGCTTAATCAAAACTTATAATTAAGACATAAAATTAAGTGCTTAATTAGTTTAACACCAAATTAACAATAAATATAAATTAATCAACTAAAACATTATTTTAACAATTAAAACATAATTAAAATAAAGATATTATTATGAGGCAAAATTGTATCAAAATACAATCATATCTGTTGGACCCTCTATGATAATGTAGTTTTAATAATCACAAATAATGTGAATATATTGATTCTACTCTTTCATGTTATTTTAATATCTCTAAGTAAATCAATTATGTCATACAAAAAAATATACTTAAATAAGTCAATAACCTATGCTCGTGAATAAATATGTTTGCAAGTGTATTTTTACATGTATTTTTGGATAAAACTTAGTCCTGTAATGTGTTGTGTAAGACAAACACTTCACAACCTTTTTAGATTCCCTGACACCGATGTTTGACACACCGAAGTCGACACACCGAAGTTCGAAACATCGAAGTGGACACACCGAAGTTCGACACATCGAAGTGGACACACCGAAGTTCGACACACCGAAGTCGACACACCAAAGTGGACAGACCGAAGTCCACACACCGAAAGTCGACACACCGAAGTCGACACACCGAAGTCGACACACCGAAGTTGACAAATCGAAGTTTGACACACCGAAGTTTGACACACCAAAGATGACAAGCCGATGTTACCAAACCGAAGACAACAGACCGAAGATGACTCATCGATAGTCATAAATAACTGTTTTGATTTTATTAATTCAAATTTATTTCTAACGGTCATATTTAGACAAATTAATGTTTCTGACATTATTTAATGTTGTCTGTAGGACTATCCGTAAACAGTACAAGGTACATGCACGTGCTGAGATCTTCATACCCAGTGAATCGTGAAGTATAAAAGGACTTCAATCAGAGCTCAAAAGAATATAGATACTGGAGACGGATATAGAGACGGAGACACAGAGATATAAAGATTCACATAAAGCTTAAAGAACACGCTAAAGTATAGAATGTGCAAACTTAGATAATTGAGAAAGAGAGAAACTCAAAACTTGAGCTCACCTAGCAACTACCTACTGGAGTTTGGTGAACAACTTCAAAAAGAAGAGCTTGTAGGTTCCGGGCACAGCGGAAGCGCGTTGGTGGGAGTGACCAGCTTTAATTTTAGCGTTAACAACGATCAATCTGAGATCCGTCACGATGTAAAACGCCAGATCTTCGGAATAGAACGAAGAATGAAAACAAGAGGGAGTCCCGGAACTATAGAGATAGGATCATCATATGTTGGTTATAATTAATTTAATTAATTGACAAGAATTACCTTAATGGAATTCTTTCTTCGTTGATGTCTCCGATCACGATCCGGTGTGATCCATCGTTTGTGCTCCACGTATCTCTGGACGTCGCCGAATGGATCTTCGGGTGCTAGCGCGGAAGAACCTTCGCTTGCGATGTCTGTCTTTGATCGCCTTGATCTGGTGGTGGTGGGCCTCTCTCGGTCTTGAGAGCGTTCTTGGAGGAAGGAGTTCTTTCGGCCTTGAGAGAACTCTCCAGAATTGTTGTGCACAACGATTGATGGAAAAATATTGGGCTTGTTAGGATATTTATAATCGGGTTTGAGGTTATAAAGTTATGACAATAAATGAACGCATTACGCATTTTATTTATTTCATTAACTCTTATTGAAAACCCCCATGTCGAATGATTGATTCCTTGACATGCACCCACACTGATTATAATAAATATCATTTAATAAAACGATATTATTTCCTCAAAATCCCGACTGGAAAAACTACACGGCCTGTAATCATTAATACACGGCGTGTACTCATTTTCCATGAAAACTACACGGCGTGTATATTCAATATACACGGCGTGTACTTTTATTTTCCATTTTCTTTATTTCCTCCACCACAGTTATTAGACCTTGAGTAATGACTATTTATTTGTTAAATAAATATAATTGCATTACTCGCTAATAAATATATATTATTTCGCCCACAATATATTCTATCGAATAACTAGTGTCGAAATAAATGCGATCAGACATCCTTAAATAATTATTAAACCACAGTCGGGAATAATCTTTATTTAACTTGTTAAATTAATATTTAACTGAGATACATGGACACACTTAGTGTGTGACCCTCTAGGCATCTTTCTCGTTGGCATTAGGCGAGCTTGCCTAAAGTCCAAGATTACTGTCTAGCAATGGGTCGAAGCACCCAAGAGAAAAAGGTTGACGCCACATTGACGTGTCACCTCATACGAATGCTTACCGTGTAATATAATTCCTTTGTCACGATATCTCGAATCAAGCGGGTTGCATGCTAGTGCCATCAACCCATGTGCTCGATTATTCTTTCTTTAAATTTCCGGAATTGAACTCGCTCATACCTTACCATGGCCATGGATTTATTTAGGCTATATCAATTCCATCAAAGGGCCCGAGATATCTACTTCCGTTATGGAACAGAAGGGAAAAATCATTTCTCGCATTATCTATTAATGTAGTATCACTCGTGACGCACCCGACGTATCCTACCTCGCTGCGAACAATGTGTCATCATAATTTTCGTCAATACATCTAAGTGCGCGAGTTGTAATACCCATTAATAATAATCTTAAAGTCTAAGGACTAATACACACGTCCACAAATAGGAACATCCAATGACACTATGAAATGTGGATTTCCTACTGGCGGGTCTCATTTTAATAATATCATCTTGGATATTACCAAGGGTGCACACCATGAGAAGGTGCCTCAAAGTTTTATGAGTCCTCACCCCTAATGACCTATATTATTTGTGTCCCTCAAATAACATCACCCGACCATAGAACATATATTCAAAACAATGTTATGACACTTCCGGGTTCTCATCATAGCAGGGATCTGCTATGACCCTTTAATGCAACAACTGTCCTTAGGACATTATCACATGCATTGTCACGCAGAAGAACAATAAAGATGTGATAAGGTATTTATTAATGAATAAAGTACAAAGTAGTTGGTTCTAGGCCACCAACTCCAATAGAGCTAAGCACTTTCACAAGAAACTGTGACACTCTGTTCTGAAGCCAAATTTTAGAAGAGGACTCGAATACCATTTCCTCAACATCCGTTGAATCCAGAGCATTACTGCACAACACACAGAGAATTCTAAACCCTATTCTCTTTCATAACTCTGTTGTGTTCTTATCATTACTATTTTGAGCAGTGTGTATATCTGTTTGAATATCACACACTATCTCCTGAGCTAAACTAGATGATAACAAAATATCCTCACTCTCAATCCCTTCTCATACTTGTATCCCACGTAGAACTGTGGAAGAGATCCTGTGAGATCTGTTTATTTGTTTTTCCCCATGAATAACTGTGGTAGAGGTCAAATGTGACCTGGACAGCCTGTGTGCTGTTGTGAACCCCGATCCAGGGTGTGGATCAAAAGTTTATTAATATAAACTACTTTGTGGCAGGTGATCACCAAGTGGAGAGGACTAAGTCTCTTCTTGAGACTGAACCTCTTGTTTTATCCGTTGTGGTGTTATTTTTATCTGTTATGTATTTCTGGAATTAAGATAAACTAAACTTTGATAGTTATTTTAACATGTGTTTATATCTGTTTTGAATCAGTAGGTTTGTTTCAAAAGTTTTACTAATCTTTAGATTAGGAAAGATGAGAACTAATCAATCTTATGAGAACCAAATTGAACCTTCAAGACTTTTATAAATTCATTACAAACTGACTTTGTGTTTATTTTCACAGGAGGATATTATTTTGTAAAGAACCTTTTTAACATAAATTTTTATAGATACTCAATTCACCCCCCTCTTGAGTCATCTACTCCGACCAACATTTGGTATCAAAGTAATTTTGAAAGTTACTATTAGTTTTTCAAATCGTGTCAACTGTGATTATAGTTGTGTTTCAAAGATCTTTAAATTTCTATTATTTCTAAATTTTTATCTCTTTGAAATTATTTTACAAACTTTATCATGGAAAATAGATTGGAAAGGGCTGCTACTAATCGACCACCTTTCATTAATGAAACTAACTATGTTCAGTGGAAGCTTAAAATTAAAATAAGTCTAGAAAGTATGGGATTTGAAATCTGCATTGCTATTGAAAGTAAATATGATATTCCTAAAACTGATAAAAACACTTGGGATGAACCTACCAAGACTTCCTATAACAATAATTTCAAAGCAATGAATGCTCTGTACTATACCCTAGAAGATGAAGAGTTTAACCATATTTCTGCTTATAAAACTGCACATGAAATTTGAGATACTCTCTCTGTTTCTCATAAAGGAACATCTAATGTTAAAGAAATGCGATTGAATACCTATAATATCAAATAAAATAACTTTAAAATGAATCCCGATGAGTCAATTTCTGATATGTATCTCAAGTTCAATGAAATTGTGAATACCATGATTTCTTTAGGAAGAGAAGTAACTGCCAAAGAGAAGATCATGTGGATTCTGCGATGCCTACCAGAAAGATGGCATGGAACATCTGTGTCTATTAGAGAATCGTGTGATATTGATAAAATTTTAGTGAAGTAATTGATTGGAAAATTAATGATGTATGAAGAATAATTAAAGGTAAATCAAGAGGTGGATGAACCAAAACTAAATTCTGTAGCTTTCAATACAACTGCATCCAAAAGTAAAGATAAAGAGACAGTTCAAGCTGCTGTCGAAAGCTCAAGCAATGATGAAGTTGATTCTGACAGTGATGAAGAAATGGCCTTATTGGATAGATGATTCAAGAAATTCTATAGGAAAAAGAAGTTCTTCAAAAAGCCCAGTTACAAAGGAAAGTACGATAATAAGATCAATTGGAAAAAGGATTAGAAGAAAAATGATAAATCAGAAGAGATAATCTGTTATGAATGTAAAAGGAAAGGACATGTCAAGGATGACTGCCCAAAGATGAAATACAAGAAAAAGTATGAAAATAAGGATATAAGGTATAAAAAAGCAACGAAGGCCACCTGAAGTGCCTCTGAGGATAGCTCAAGTGAATCCAACTCTTCTCAAAATGAGAAAGATATGGCTAATATGTGTTTCATGACAAACGCAACTGAGGTAAACTGCCTGAAGAGTTCCTGTAAAAAGCTGTGGTACTTGGACAGTGGGTGTTCAAGACATATGACATGGTATTTTCAAGATTTAAAAGTCTTATCAAGATTGATGGAGGACATGTCACATTTGGTGACAATAATAAAGGAAAAATCATCGGCCTAGGTCAGATTGGTAACCCTAACTCTATTTCAATTTCTAAAGTACTGTATGTTGATGGACTAAAGTATAACCTGCTTATCATATCTCAACTGTGTGATGATAGATTTAATGTTAAATTCAAAAATGATTCATGCCATTTTTTTGATGCCAAAAATAATTTAGTATTTACTGCTTTTAGAAATGATAATGTATATGCTATAAATCTAGACACACTAGCCTCATAGAATGTCTCTTGTCTAAATACCTTTCACAAATAGTCTTGGATCTGACATATAAGACTAGGACATTGTAATATACATTCTCTTATGAAGTTAACTAGAAAAGGATTAGTTAGAGACTTACCCAAATTAGAGTTTCCAGACAATAAAGTATGCAATCCTTGTCAAAAATGAAAGCAACATAAAATCTCTTTCAAACCAAAGAAAGAAGCAACTACTTCTCAACCCCTTGAGTTGGTTCACATAGACTTGTTTGGACCATCTAGAGTTTAAAGTATCAATGGGAAACACTATGTTTATGTTCTTGTAGATGATTTCTCTAGGTATACATGGACCTTTTTTCTGGCTCATAAAAGTGAAGCCTGTTCACACCTTACCAAGTATGCTAGGACTGTAGAAAATATCAGTGGATTTAATATTAAATCCTTAAGAATTGATCATGGAAGTGAGTTTGAGAATCAATATTTTGAATCTTTTTTCTCACAAAATGGCTATAATCATAACTTCTCTGCACCTAGGACACCTCAACAGGATGATGTGGTAGAAAGAAGAAATAGAACCTTACAAGAAATTTCTCAGACTATGATTAATGAATATGATTTACCCATTTATTTTTGGGCTGAAGCTATTAATACAGCTTGCTACATAATAAAAAAAGTCTTAATTAGACCCATTCTTAAGAAAACTTCTTATGAGTTGTGGAATAATAGGAAACCCAAAGTAGGTTATTTTAAAGTGTTTGGATGTAAAGTCTATATTCTGAACACTAAAGATAATTTAGATAAATTTTCCTCTAAAATTGATGAAGGAATATTTCTTGGATATTCTACATCAAGTAAATTCTATAGAGTCTTTAATAAGAAAAACACAATGTGTATAGGAATCTGTACACATCAAGTTTGATGAATTAGATCCACATGAACCCAAGACTTCGCTAGAAAATGTTGAATAGGATATGTCCAATTTGGACATTAATGATACAACCTCAAATCATCATGTGAAGGAATCTGTGAAAACTTGCAGTTCTGGAAATTCTTCACATCCTAACCATAGTGAACCAGATCAACCTGACCAACCTGAAATATCAAGTCCTACTTTCTCTAGACCAATTAGAACCCTCAAGAATCATCCCTTATATGCTGTTGTTGGTGATTTAGATAGAGGAACACAAACCAGAGCTTCCTTGAGAAAACAAGTTTAACATCAAGCCTTCTTGTCACAAATTGAACCTAAAAATATCAATGATGCAATGAATGATGAATTTTAGGTAATGGCAATGCAATAAGAATATAATCAGTTTGAAAGAAATAAAGTTTGTAAACTTGTATATATACCTAAGGATACCTTGACCATAAGAACCAAGTGGGTGTTTATAAATAAGGTTGATGAAGTTGGAAATATAGTTAGAAATAAAGCTAGACTAGTTGCACAAGGATATAATCAAGAAGAGGGAATTGATTATGAAGAGACTTTTGCACCAGGAGCTAGACTTGAAGCAATTAGGATCTTACTTGCCTATGCAGCACACTTGCATTTTAAACTTTATCAAATGTATGTCAAAAGTGCATTCCTAAATGGTTATATAATTGAGCATGTTTTTATTGAACAACAACTCGATTTTATAAATCCACATTTTCCAAATCATGTGTTCAAATTATTGAAAGCTTTATATGGTTTGAAACAAGCTCAAAGAGCTTGGTATGGAAGGTTAAGTAACTTTCTTATTTCTAAAGGTTTTACAAAAGGACTCACAGATCCTACTTTATTTATAAAAAGAGTTTCCAAAGAAGTTTTAATAGCCCAAATATATATAGATGATATTATCTTTGGATATTCTAAAAATTCTTTATGTAATGATTTTTCAAACATAATGCAAAGTGAGTTTGAAATGAGTTTAATGGGTGAACTTAAATATTTTATTGGATTTCAAATATTTAAAAATAAATAAGATATTATCTTAAATCAAAGTAAGTATACAAAATATATTTTGAAAAAATATGGCTTTGATAGCATTAATAGTAGTGAAACCCCTATGAGTTCTACATGTAAGTTAGATCTTGATGAAAATGGAAAATTAGTTGATCAAACTGCTTACAGAGGAATGATTGGGAGTTTGTTGTACTTAACTGCTAGTAGGATAGATATTATGTTTAGTGTGTGTATGTGTGTGAGATTTAAAGTAAACCCAAAAGAGTCACATTTAAATGCTTTTAAAAGAATTTTCAAATACCTCAAATATAAAACTAATTTAGGATTGTTCTATCCTAAAGGACATCCTTTTGATTTAGTTAGCTATTCAGATGCTGATTTTGTTGGATGTAAGTTAGATAGAAAGAGTACCTCTGGAACATGTCACTTTTTGGGAAAGTCACTAATATCATGGTGTAGTAAAAAGTAAAATTTAGTTGCATTATCAACTGCTGAAGAAGAATACATTGTTGTGGGTAGTTGTTGTGCACGAATTTTGTGGATGAAACACACCTTATTAGACTATGGATTTCAATTCAGACATATCCCCATAAACTATGACAACACAAGTGCTATTAAAATTTCTAAGAATCCAATTTCTCATTCTAGAAAAAATCATATTTATGTAAGACATCACTTTTTGAGAGATCATTATCAAAAAGGTGATATAACTCTTGAGTTTATTGGGACTAAACATCAGCTCTCTGATATATTCACTAAACCCTTAAATTCCGAGAGAATAAATTACACCAGACATAAAATAGGAATGATAAATCAGTAACCGACCCTTGAAATTGATCTTGTCAAACCAATATCATGAAACTGATCTCATGAAACCGATCTTGTCAAACTGATCTCATGAAACTGATCTCATGAAACTGATCTTGTCAAACTGATCTCATGAAACTGATCTCATGAAACTGATCTTCTTAAAACTGATCTCATGAAATCGATCTCATGAAACCGATCTCCTTGAAACCGATCTTCTTGAAACCGATCTCATAAAACCGATCTCATGAAACTGATCTCCTTGAAACTGATCTTTTTGAAACTGGTTTTCTTGAAACCGATATTATGAAACTGATCCCTGAAACCGATTCATTAACACTATGTATTTAAGGATTGTTTTGTAAATTCTATCTGTTTTAAATAAAATGACGTTGTTTTGTATTCTTCTTTTTTCCATGTTTAAATTTTTATGATTTACAATTTAAAATCCCTAAATGATATATTTAGTTCAATCCATCCCAACCTTTCACCTTCCCCTCTGCCTAAAAGCTTTCTACCTTTTTTGCACACTCCCTCTCGACTCTCGACCTCTCAACATTGTTGAAATCCAAATCCTTATCATGGAGAGGACTAAGAATGTAATCGAAGAACCTAGAAAATATCCTTCTGATAAGCGTCATAAAGGTGAGTCCAGTGGGACTGCGAAACCAAGCTTGGAAAGCCGAGTGGTCACATATGAAAAGGAGGTGTCTGCTGAGTGGCTTCTGTCAAGCAAATCCTTTTTGTTGAAAGTACCGAAATCTCAAGGATGGCTCAGTTGGTTCGCCAATGATGAAATAACCTTTTATCCCCAGCTAGTGCATGAGTTCTATCAACATTTGAGGATATCCCTGGATGAAGTTGAGGTAGAAAATATGAAGTCTTTGGTAAAGGGAAAGGAGATAACTTTCTCATCTAAGGAATGGGCTAAATGCTTAGAAATGCCTCATGAATTTGTCTATGATGACTATCCTAGTAATATTCCACCTTCCTCAAAATTTTTATCTTATGAAGATTCTTTGAAGGAGCTGACTGGAAATGGATAATCTAGGAAGACTATTGCAAATGAATGCTAAGGAGAAGTAAGACTGCTTTTTTAAGTTCATATAACATCAAATATGCCTAAGGGAGATTTCTCTTCTGTGAAGTATCAAGATGTTTTCTTGATCTTTTTGTTGAAAAATGGGATAAAAGTAAAACTATGTAGGTATCTAATGGTGCATATCTCTAATTTGATTAAGCCATCCAGTAATACAACCTGCTTGTACTATCCAAGGATTATTTCTGCTATGTTGAAAAGGTTGGGTTGTGTGGAAGATAGATATGAAGTGATAAGTGCCTGTAATAGTTTTTTTCCTTCAAAAATACATTTTTAAGAGGATGAAAATCTTCTAGAACCCATGCAAGAGATATTGGGTAGGATATGAGGAAAGGATATATGAAGATTTTAATCTAGTTGACCACCCTTCTAGACCAAAGGACCAAGTTGATCCAGGTCTCAAACCAGGAGAGGTTCTAGTTTATTCTGATGAGGAAGCTGAGCCTAAAGTTCCAAGGGAAGAAGGATCTCCTTTTGATGATAGGAGTGATCCTGATATTTTTGAAAGTCCCAAAGATATGTCTTATGAACCTGCTAATCCACCTTTGGACTTACCCTCAAGAGAAACTTTATTAGGTGATGAGGATGAGTAAGAAACTGAAGTTAATGGATTTGAAGGCTATGTTAGTAAATATGATGAGGAATTAGATGATGATGATGTTGTTGATAATGGTGATAATAGAGGAAATGATGATCATGTGAGTGTCTCTCTAAAAATGGGACAACAAGTGGTTGATAGATCCAGTGAGAAATCTGTACATGGAGCTGGTGAGGGTGCTAAGCATGTTGAACAATAGGCTATTGGTCATCGAGATGTTGAACATGAGGATAAATCACCCCTTCCTAATGATGAAAATCAAGAGATAATTCAGGAATTGAATGATCTCATGGCTGCAGGCCAAGAGGAATAAGATGTGGTTTCAGTGCCTCAAATTGAGGAAGTACCTAGTGAAGTTGAAGTAGCTGGAGCACAAGCAGAACCTGAAGTTCGGTTGGTTCCTATTCCTAGAAAAGTTATTATGGACTGAAACCAGAATGAAGTAGTTGATGTTGATGATGTTGTTCCTGATCCTTAGGGAAGAAGGATCAAAATTGATACTGTTGATCCAAGATACTGGACCTGTGCTAGAGAGTGGAATAATGATCCAGTATACATTCCTTTTTGTTTAGAATATGTCTTAGATGAGGAGAGGGTGCTTTCTCCTCCTACTCCACAAGTCCAAGCTGAACCATAATCTGTTGCACCTATTCCCTTAGCTGTACCTCCACCGGTAGAACCTGTATCTCAGTCAGTGCCCAGTGACTATGTCACTAAGGTTGATTTAGAGAAATTAAAAAAATGATATATGTGAGTTCGTGATAGCTTCAGTTGGATCCAAAAGTGCTGCCTCCACCTCCATAGGTATCTCATATGCTGACGCAACAAAGATTTCAAGGATAGTAATCTAGGAGATTCAACCGAATCTCATTACTATAGCTAAAACCATTATTATACACAATACCTTATTGAGAGAAGAAGTAAGAAAGATGAGCAATGAGTTAAATTCTTTAACCTCAGACTTCAAGACCTCCTTTAGTGGTATTTTGGAAGTTATTAGGAACTTGGTGACTCATCTAATCAGTGTAGATCTGAAAAAGTTGAAAGAAGAGCTTAGAAAATGTTGACTGGCCCATCCAGTTCCAGGAGTGGGAAAAGTGTTGTCGCTGATTTGGAGTCTCTCAAGGTTGTGATGTGAGAGGAACTTCAAAAACTTCAGAGTGTTTCAGACAAATAAACCCTTGAAAAAGTACATCAAAATACAGATCTTGTATACAATATGGTCAGACAGTGCACAAATGAAGCCTCTACAACTCAGAAAGAAATTTAGAAAAAGGTGGATAAGTATTTCACTAAGATTTATACCAATAATGATCTCATCAATAGCTTTAAGTTTCTTGCAGAAAATATTAGATTTCCTCCAGTCATAGAAGCATTCAAGAATAAAGTCCTTCAATTGAAGGAGTTTACACCTTTGCTGAGTAAATTTATGGAAAATAAGGATGACTTTGAGAAAGCCATGCAATATGGTGGTGAAATCATTAATGACTTCATCAACCTGCTCAAACCTTATCTACATGTTCAGGCCGAGGCTATTGTGGTCCCTCTAGCTGATTTAATTGGTACTACCTCTCGACCTCCTGCTCCAATTTCTATATCTCAGGATCTTTCCTAGATTCAACTGATCATCACAGAGCAAACTCCAAGTCGAGTGTTGTCAGAAAGGCTACCTACCCTTGTAGCTACTGTTCCTATAGGTGTTTCCCTACCTGGTGTTATCTCCAGACCACCTCTTTCCTCTGCCTCTACCAAAGGAAAATCTCCTCAGCATCCAAACCCTTAGTTATGGATTGTTTCTTTTTGATAGGGATTTGGTCTTTTTGTTTGTCTTCTACTTTTATGCCTCTTAATGGAATTATTTATGATGTCTTTCTTTTATTTCTCCTTTCTGCTTTTCATTTTGCTAATCCCAAAAGGGAGAGAAAATAAGACATACATTATTTATCTAAGGGTTAGATTTTCTAGTTTAGGACACATGGTATGTACTCACCTTAATCCATTTATTGAGGAGGAGCTTTTAAAAAAAAAATTAAAACAATGAAAGACTTTAGTCATATTGGACAATTACATTCAGTGTAGTATGCTATGTCAAGCTATCTTTATTCTATATATTTTTTCATGTATGCCATAATTTGTGATTATCAAAAAGGGGGATATTGTTGGACCCTCTTTGATAATGTAGTTTTAATAATCACAAATAATGTGAATATACAGATTCTACTCTTTCATGCCATTTTAACATCTCTAAGTAAATAAATTATGTCATACAAAAAAATATACTTAAATAAGTCAACAACCTATACTCATGAATAAATATGTTTACAAGTGTATTTTTACATGTATTTTTGGATAAAACTTAGTCTTGTAATGTGTTGTGTAAGACATACACTTCAAAAACTTTTTAGATTCCCTGACATCGATGTTTGAAACGCCGAAGTCAACACACCGAAGTTCGACACACTGAAGTCGACACACCAAAGTTGACTGACCGAAGTCGACACACCAAAATTAGACACACCGAAGTCGACACACTGAAGTTGACATACCAAAGTTTGATACACCGAAGTTTGACACACTGAAGATGACACACCGAAGATAACAGACCAATGTTACCAAACCGAAGACAATAGACCGGAGATGACTCACCGATAGTCATAAATAACTGTTTCGATTTTATTAATTCAAATTTATTTCTAACGGTCATATTTAGACAAATTAATTTTTCTAACATTATTTAATGTTGTATGTAGGAATATCCATAGACAGTAGGATGTACATTCACGTGCGGATATCTTCATACCCAGTGGATCATGAAGTATAAAAGGACTTCAATCTGAGCTCAAAAGAATATAGATATTAGAGATGGATATAGAGACGGAGACAGAGAGATGTAAAGATTCACATAGAGCTTGAAGAACATGCTGAAGTATAGACTATGAAAACTCAGAAAATTGAGAAAGAGAGAAACTCGAAGCTTGAGATAACCTAGTAACTACCTACTAAAGCTTGGTGAACAACTTCAAAAATAAGAATTGAGCACTTTCACAAGAAACTACGACACTCTGTTCTGAAGCCAAATTTCAGAAGAGGACTCTAATAATATTTCCTCTACATTCGTTGAATCCAGAGCATTACTACACAACACACAAAGAATTCTAAACCTTATTCTCTTTCATAAATCTATTGTATTCTTATCATTACTATTTTGAGAAGTGTGTATATCTGTTTGAATATCGCACACTGTCTCCTGAGCTAAACTGGGGGATAAAAAAAATATCCTCACTCTCAATCCCTTCTCATACTTGTATACCACGTATAACCGTGGAAGAGATCCTGTGAGATCTGTTTATTTTTTCCCCATGAATAACTATGGTAGAGGTCAAATGTGACCTAGACAACCTACGTGCTATTGTGAACCCCGATCCAGTGTGTGGATCAAAATTTTATTAATATAAACTTCTTGGTGGCAGGTGATCACCAAGTGGATAGGACTAAGTCTCTGCTTGAGATTGAACCTCCTATTTTATCTGTTGTGCTGTTATTTTTTATCTGTTATGTATATTTGTTATTAAGATAAACTGAACTTTGATAGTTAGTTTAACAAGTGTTTATATTTGTTTTGAATCTTTAGGTTTGTTTCATAAGTTTTACTAATCTTTAGATTGGGAAAGCTGAGAACTAATCAATCTTCTAAGAACCAAATTGAACCTTAAAGACTTTTATAAATTAACTACAAACTGAATTTTTGTTTATTTTCATAGGGGGATATTATTTTGTAAAGAACCTTTTTAACAGAAATTTTTATAGACACTCAATTCACCCCCCCTCTTGAGTCATCTACTCTGACCAAAAATATCATAACCATAATCAAGTGACCTGAGGGAATCCACATCGATTATACGAGTATTCCCTTTTGTAAATTCTCAATAAATCCATTTTTATAGTCTAAAATCAAGGATACATCCTTGAGGTTTATAAGCAACTTGATTGGAATCTCTAGCTCACACCTAAGTCATTCCATGCCAATAAGATCAAGATGAATCCAAGTATCTCATCCTGCAACATTCAAAAATAATTCATGGCATGAATATGTGTCATTGAAACAAGTGTAGACATTATGTAATGTCTCAGATTTTTTATTTATTATTTTTAAAAATTATATGAAATTATTTCAAGACCAAGCATGAAGACGACACATCATTCTGAGTCCCGATGAGCCCGGATGGTGGTTTGAACTTTTTTTAAGTTAAGTGAGTTGGCATTTGTGCGCGGTTGTGGTAGTTTCCAAACGGATGCACAGATTAAAAATCAGAGAGTACCATTGCGTTTGGGAGGACGACTTTATCTAAGAACAGGTCTAACCTTGATCGGCATGGGTTGAGAGAAAAAGTTAATTTTTTGATGTTTTAAGTAAAATAAAATAAAATAAAACAAATTGAAAAGTTTACTTTATTTTATTTTGAAACGTTCGTTGCTGTGAAACGACGAAGCAGATATTTCGATAATTAATGACACAACATAATGACTCTGAAAAAGCAACGCTGACTCATTAATGTCATAATATAATGGAATGCTAAAATGCATACCCTCCTTTTAATGGGTTAATCGAATGTAGGTCATTGGTGGAAATTTGAGAGAAAATCTAGAGAAATCTTGGAACTTTAGAGAGAACTCTCGACAACGAATGATGACAAATCAAAGGTGCGAATCATTATGCCAACGGAGTTGAAGGATCTCGGTGAATATGGCAGCACAATCCCTTCATCAGTGATCGATCCCTTCTCGAGGTAGGGGTTATGTTTTAAAGTTGTTTTCTTCCCTGTTCTTTGAATTTAATGATGAACGTGGATCAACCCACGAACTGGTTGACCTGTGCATCAGTGTTCCTTCAAGAGGGATTTATCAGGTTTATTCCTAAGAATTTGTTTTCATGTTTGATGTTTTTAATTTTCCCCATTTAAACCTTCTAACGGGAGTGGATTAACATCATGATGAATGATGACGGAGGTTCATTCCTCCTTTGTTGACTTGTTTCTTCTTCCCTCTTTCCTGCATTTTTCACATTCTTCGCGAGGATACGAACGAGGAATCATTGCGCACCCGTTTCTTGGCGCAATGATCCCAAAATGGAGATATGACATCGTGATGACCCAGAAGAGGTGAGACGACGATAGCGGGAGACGAATCGATATGGTTCAGGAGTTATCATTCTTTGAGTGTTCTTTGTATGGGTGAATCAGAAAGTGTTTTCAGGGTCGATCGGAGGTCTAAAACCCACAGAAACGGCTTTTCGGTGTCGGGGAGACCTAAACATTAGATTTTTGCAACGAATGGGCAGCCGAATCGAGGATCAAAAGAACACCAGAGGTGTACAGAGGAAGGACGATGTTTCTGGAAATTTCTGGAACACACGACATGTATCCCGAAGAACACGACGTATGGGACCAGCTCAGTTGCAGCTAGGGTTCCATGGTGTAGGAAGCGATGACACAACGTGTTTTCCAAAGAACACGGTGTGTGGGTTCTTATGCAAGACTCAACATGTATCTCGAGTGATACACAAACACGAGGTGGGGTACACGGTCGTGTACTCTACCACACGGCTAGACTAGGCCGGTTGCATGGGTTACCCCATGTATCGATTACATGGGATGACACACACGGGTTGAAGCTATGTACTGGCACACGACCACGTACACAGAGGGAACCCCAGTTACTCGGACACGGTGTGTGGTCCGTCCTAAATACCATGTACTTACCTTTCTATATGACATGTTCCCTCAAACTCGAGCCGTTACATATGGGCAGTACCCGAAGTTGCGAGACACAACGTGTGACCCCTTCTACACATCGTGTATATTCTGGAACACGACTTGATCCTATTTTCCACCATTCCTTGGAAAAGTTTCATTTGGGTTAGTTCCCATTTTTTCTCATTCTCCTGAAGGTCAGGTATCATTTCCATCCAGAGGAATATAATCTCTTCAGCAGTACTTTCCTAGATAGAATCAGGTATCCCTCTGAGAGGCCCAGAGCAAGATCCTCTATCCATTCTTGACCCTAGGTAGAGTTAGGTATCGACGTGACCAATCCTATAGGGCATCTATCCTCTACTTATTAGTTGAATTCAGATGAGTCTCGGTATCCACCAAGGTCTTGGTAGTGATCCTCATCTGTGTATTGTGATCTTTCCCCACTCAGAAGTGTGTTCTCCTGAAATGAGTGTATCCATCTCTCTTCACTTTTCTTGAAGAATAGTACTTCTCAGACGGACATCATCGGAGCCATCAGACTCATGGAGTGAGTTCTCCCAGACGAGTGCTTCGTGGAACCTTCGAACCGAATCCCTAGCATGGGTATGCGGTTGTGTGATTTTTCTCTAGACTATAAGTCTAGATTTTGAGTATATCTGGATTGTGTTTCTCTTATTATATGTTTAGTATACATATACTCTATAGATCTTATCATACATTTATTTTTCATATTAATTTGTGGTTTTTGGTGTCCTCTAATGAGTATTGTTATACGTACCCCTGCACGGGCTTTGCCCACATGTTTCATGTCATGTGCAGATGAGCGAACTTTTGACAGAGTCCAGGGTGGACTAGGATCGGACCGGGCTTTCTGAGTTCCCTACAGGCCGAGGTGTTCCTACAACTAAGAGCAGTAGTCCGAGTACCTCTTTGTGATTATAGGTTTGACTTTATATTTGCAGACTCTTGTTTTTAGTGGGATTGTATTCTGGCCCATTTTTACTCTCCTCACTTTACTTTTGTTGTACTTTGTTGGTTGGGTTTAGTAGTATGAATGCATTTTTTTCCTTAGTGGTTTTTACATTTCAGCATTTGTGAGCTTGGATGTGTGTCTGTGTGTACAGGTACTTAGAAAATGCCTCCCATGTTAGTGATATGCCTACTCGGTGCTAGTCACCAACCCCTGACCTATTGGAGGCAGGATTGGGGAGTCGTGGAACAAGCCCCACTGGGCCAGGTCGTGATAAAGTGGTATCAGAGCTAGTTGGTTCTACCTTAGGACCAAGAGTCTATGAGATTGGTTTAGGGTAATAATGTTAAATGTTTCAAGCTTGACTTTTAGGCCAGAGACTCCAGTGTTGGTGTGGGCGACTGACATATCCATACACCAGGAATTTGATAACCTGATTTTCGACTTGGTAGATGAAAACACCAGTTGCGGTGAATTAAAAGAATGGTATATGCATCATATAAGAATGGGTTGTGTTTTCCATGTCCTTTGTGTCAGCTATCCTGATATACTCATTGAATATGGTATATCTTGTTTCCTTACAGGATGACTACGCAACGCATACCCACTAGGATTCCGCAGCGTGATCATGAGGATGACCCCCTCAATGCCGAGGCTTTGATATAGGGACCAGTTCCCCAGATGTTACCTGTAGGTGGTGCACCTTCTATACCACCACCAGTGGAGCATCCCTTGGTACCTGCAGTACCAAAAAATGAGGGGTGAAAGCTGAGCGTGCTCCAAGAGTTCTAGAGATAGAGACCCCTTAGGTTCTAAGGTGATCCCGACCCTCAGGCGGCTAAGGACTGACTTGAGGCGGTGACTAGAGTTTTCTGTCTAGTGAGGACACCAGCAGACCAGATGGTGATCCTAGGAGTGAGCCTTCTTCAGGGTTTAGCAGGACAATGGTGGAGTCTGACCTCATAGACTCACGATGAGGATACCCTTTCATGGACAGAGTTTGAGCGACTCTTTAAGGATGAGTTCTCTCCAGTTATGTTGAGAGCAGTGCGTATCCAAGAGATTCTTCAACTTTAGTAGGGCAGTTTGACAGTGGATGACTATTCATCAAGGTTCAACAACCTTGCCAGGTACTCGATGGATATGGCCAGGGATCGGTACTTCAGAGCTCAAACCTTCGAGTGAGGTCTACAATGGGACGTCCGAGATACTGATGTGCCTCGATGCATTTCGACTTATGCTAGAGTGCTTGAGCAAACCTTGGTGATCGAAAGCTTCTTGGCAGAACAGAGGTAGCCGTCAGCAGTTAGCAGTAAGCAGACAGGTGTGGAGACCTCGACAGTAGGGAGTCGACGTTAGGAACAGGGATCAGGGCATGGTAGATGTCATAGGAGGACCCAGGATAGTCCATGGCTCTTAGGCTAGATCCAGTTAGCCTAGAGAGAGATGATTATACTCATGTGACGGTAGGGGAAATCTCGCTAAAGATTTTCCAACCCATCGAGATGCTGACAGGGAAGCGATGGATAGACCACCAAGGTAGAGGTATAGAGTGGAGCAGACAGACCCGCCAGGTGGCAAACATAGAAGGGGAGTAGGGAGAGCTGCAGGTGGTGGCAGATGCTTTGATATACTCCCACTACCACCCCCAGGAGGTTTGTACTAGGCTCAGGGAGCTGGGGGATAGGGGTGGGGACAACTTCATGCAGTCGATGCGTATGACCCAGGGACTCCATGGATGATCTGAGGTACGATCTGTGTCTATTTCCACCTTATATACCATACTTATAGACACAAGTTCCAGTCATTCCTTCCTCACCACATGTCTTGTGAAAAACCTTGAGATTCTGGTAGAGCCTTTGACTCAACCCTTACGCTTGGAGACACCTATGGGAGGGGACTCGATGATCACACACCATTGAAGACAATGTGATCTTACCCTTGGAGGTGATATTTTTGGTTAGAACTTCTTGGTGGTATAATCGAGGCCTTATGACGTCATTCTCAGGATGGATTGGTTATCTTCGAACCATGCCCATATTGTCTGCTTTAGGTGAAGAGTGCGGTGTGTCTGCAGCGATGGGATGAGGTTTTCCTTTGTTGGTGAAAAAGAGACCCAATCAGTACATGATGGGCTCAAGCATAGGAGGGTGCAGCTGATCAATCATGAGTTAGCTACCCTTACCCTCGAAACAGTAGATGTTGTGAGCTTCCCGTTCCTAGTAGTTATGGCGGAGTACAAGGACGTATTTCCCGAAGATGTTCTAGGACTACCTCCCCACCGGGAGATCAACTTCTACATCGACTTACAGCCAGGGACAAAACTTATATCCTCACCAACATATCGAATGTCTCCCACAGAGCTGCATGAGATGAGGGTGTAAATAGAGTATTTTTAGAGAAAGGGGTTCGTGAGACCCAGCGTTTCACCCTAGGAGGCCCCAATTTTGTTTGACAAGAAGGAAAATGAGAGTTTGAGGTTGTGTGTGGATTACTGGAACCTGAACCAAGTGATGGTGAAGAACAATTATCCACTGCCAAGGATAAACGGCCTCTTCGGTCAACTAAGAGGGGAACAATGGTTCTTGAAGGTTGACCTTCGATCGGGTTACCACCAATTACAAGTACGAGATGAGGATATACCAAAGACAACTTTCAGATGTATCTACGGTCACTACGAGTACTTGGTGATGCCTTTAGGTGTGACGAACACCCCCATAGTGTTCATGGGACTTATGAACTAGATCTTCCAGCCATACATAGATTGGTTTGTAGTGGTCTTCATCAATGACATCCTTATTTACTCAGCGTTAGAGGAGGAGCACGCGAGACACCTGCAGATAGTTCTAAGCTTACTCCGAGAGCACCAACTTTATAGGAAGCTCTCGAAGTGCTAGTTCTAGATTCAGAAGGTCCACTTTTTGGGACATGTCATCTCAGCAGATGGAGTAGCTGTGGACCCAACCAAGGTGGAGGCAGTATTAGCATGGGAGCCACCTCAGAGTGTGACGGAGGTGTGAAGATTCCTTGGGTTGGCAGGATATTACCGAAGATTCATTCCTAATTTCTCTCGGATATCAGCACCGATGACAAACTTGACTAGGAAAGGGAAACCCTTCATGTGGAAGGAGAAGTGATTGAAGGATTTTGAGTAGTTGAGGCAGAGATCGATGAGCACCCCGATATTGAGATTGCCAGAGGAGGGTGTCAGGTACATAGTTTTCTAAGACACATCAAGGACTAGGTTTGGATGTGTCATGATGTGGGGATAAACAATGATTACTTATGGTTCATGCCATCTTAGTCCACATGAGTAGAACTATGCGACCCCTGATGTCGAGTTGGTAGCGGTAGTCTTTGCATTGAAGATGTGGAAACACTACCTTATAGGTGAGCGGTTTATCATATACTCTGACCAAAAGAGACTCAAATACATCTTCTTGCAGAAGGATCTAAATCTGAGGTAGAGGCGATGGATAAAGTTCCTCCAAGACTAAGATTTCAAGATCATCTATACTCCTGGGAAGGGGAACAAGGTGGCAGATTCTCTTAGTATAAGATCAAGCTCACAAATGTTGGGTGAGGCGACAGAGAAGTTGGTTGCGTTACAATTATCCTTTGTAGATAGGGAGGATTAAACTTACCATTAGTCAATGGTTGTCACCCCTCCACTATTATAGTGAGTTAGGGAGGAAAAACTTGGGGATGTCGACTGTGAGGCTTTACAGGCTCAGTTATCCATAGGACATGCTCCTGATGGATATTCCCAAGATGGGGAGCACATTATTCTTTATAGAGGATGTACTATTGTACTAGTGGTGTTGTGGGAGGAGGTCCTGAGGGAGTTTCATACACCCCCTTGGTGGCACACCCTGGCATGGTAAAGATGTACCAGGATCTCTAACGTCAGTTCTAGTGGTCAGGCATAAAGAAGGTAGTAGAAGAGTTTGTTTCTCAATGCCTTACATGCCAGTAGGTGAAGGCTAAGCACCAGGTTTCAACAGGATTAGATCACCCCTTGGAGGTACCTGATTGGAAGTGGGATGAGATATCAGTGGACTTCGTGAAGGGATTACCACGAACTTCCAAGGGACACGATTCGATCTGGGTGATCGTCAATCGATTCACCAAGTCAGCCCACTCCCTAGCTATCAGGGAGCAGAGTTTCTTAGAGAGCTTGGGACGCCTCTACATGTAGGAGATAGTTCGGCTTCATGGAGTACCTTCGATGATAGTCTCATATCATGATGCTCGTTTCACATCCCGATTATGGAAGGGACTATAGGATGAGTTCGGGAATCAGATACACTTGAGCACGACATTCCATCTCTAGACCGATGGTCAGACAGAGAGGACCATTCAAGTTTTGGAGGATATGTTGTGGGCCTGTATCTTGGACTTTGGCCATGTTTGGGAGGACCACTTAACACTGGTGGAGTTTTCATACAATAACAACTACCACTCTAACATTGGTATGACACTATTCGAGGCTTTATATGGGAGACCCTGCCGGTCACCTCTTTGCTGGACCGACCCTGGAGAGTCAGCACTCATGGGTCCAGAGTTGGTGTGAGCTACCATCGAGAAGGTGCAGATCATCTAGGAGCAGATGAAGACTGTATAGAGCTGACAAAAGTCTTATGCTGATAGGTGATGAAGATCTATGGAGTTCGAGGAGGGAGACCATGTCTTCCTTTGGGTCTCACCCCGATGAGGGTTATGGAGGTTTGGTCGGGGTGACAATATATCTCTGAGGTTCCTCAGACATTTAAAGATAATACACAGAGTTGGCGAGGTGGCGTACCACTTAGCTATGCCACCAAAGATGCACAGAGTACATGATGTCCTTCATGTATCATAGCTGAGGAGGTACGTGCTTTACCCACCGCACATCATCAACTGGGGCGAGCTGGAAATTGAGGATGGAGCAACCATTGTTGATTACTCGGTGGAGATCAAGTATCGATAGGAGATAATCCTTTGTGGGTGATTGATTCCCTTATTACATGTCCAGTAGCAACACATGAACCTTCAAGAGAGAACATGGGAGTGAGAGACTCAAATCCGTGCCCAGTACCCACATCTTTTTGAGTAGCCTTTTGTTTTGGATTTCCAGGACGTAAAGCCCTAAGGTGGGGAGAATTTAATGTCTTAGATTTTCCATGTATTATTTTTAAATATTATATGGAATTATTTCAAGACCAAGCACAGAGAAGAAACATTATTCCGAGGCTCAGTGAGCCGATAATGGTGGTTTGAACTCTTTTTAAGTTAAGTGAGTTAGCGTCTGTACGCGATTGTGGAAGGTTCCAAACGGATGCCCAGATTCAAAATCTGAGGGCACCATTGTGTCCGGGACAATGAATTCACCTAAAATGAGCCTAAAATCGATCGGCGTGGGTCGAGATAAAAAGTTACTTTTCAGAAATTTTAATTAAAATAAAATAAAATAAAATAAATTGAAAAGTTTACTTTATTTTATTTGGAAATGTTCGCTGCAGTGCAAAAATAGGGGAGCTGTTTTGATAATTAATGACACAACATAATGACTCTGAAACATCAACGCTGACTCATTAATGTCGTAGCATAATGGAACTATGAAACACATCACCTCCTTTTAATGGGTTAATCGAATGTTGGTCATTGGCAGAAAATTGAGAGAAACTTTGGAGAAATCTTGGAGATTTGGAGAGAACTCTCGACAAAGAACGGCGATGAATCAAAGGTGCGAATCACTACACCAACAGAGTTTAAGGATCTTGGCGATGATGAAAACACAATCCCTTCATAAATTATTGATCCCTTCTCAAGGCAGGGGTTATGTTTTAAAGTTTTTTTCTTCCTTGTTCTTTGAATTTAACGACGAATGTGGATCAACCCACAAACTGGTTGACCCATGCATTGTTGTTCTTGGGGGAGGGATTTATCGGGTTCGTTTCTGAGAATTTGTTGTCACGTTTGATGTTTTTAATTTTCCCTATTCAAACCTTCTAACAGTAGTGGATTAACACTATGATGAACGACATTGGATGTTTGTTCCTCCTTTGTTGACTTGTTTATTATTCCCTCTTTCCTGCATTCTTTGCATTCTTCAAGGGGATATTGTAAGAACCCGGATCTTCTTTTCAGGTACGTTTTTCCTTTTTCTGGAGTTTTTGAGAAAAATAAATTTTCTAGAAATTTCATAAGTACACGCTGTGTACTTTCTGAGTACACGCCGTGTACTCTTCCCCAGCTCGTAGTCGTGTGCTAGCCATGCCCGGGCCACACACACGGTGTGTAAGGCTGAGGTAGAGGCCGGTTATTCCGGAGTATAGAAAAATTGAAGTACACACCATGTACTCAAGAATTACATGCCGTGTACTTTATTTTTTTTCATTAAACAGACCGAGGTCACGTCTAACCCCTAGATTCATCTTCTTTTTCAGATTTCTTCTGTCCGAGAGTGACCGTACGACTGAATCTTCGACAAACAACTGCCTCACTGTCCGTTCTCTGATTCGAGCGCGGTCAGTTGCGTTGGAATCACAGTGGTGATTTCTTCCTTCTTCTTTAGCATTGTTTATTGATTCCTCTTGGTTTCCAAGTTATCATAGGTTGAGAGTTTTGTGCGTTTTCTCAGATCTACGTTGTTCTAAGAGGAATCTGTCATCAATGTTCACATATATCGATCTCCTTAGATCGAGGTAGGTGGTTTGTTCCTTTCCATATAAAGTTGATGAATATTTTGTGCAAATTCCACCAATAACCTTGAATGGGGTATTGCGTGTTTCCTGTTTTGCCCTTGTTGTTTTCCTGATTTTCTTGATTTCTGTAGTAGAGGTTATTGCTTGTGTGTAGTGTAATTTATTTTGTGCTCAGGTTACTTGCCATACTTGTTTTTCCTTTTGGGCGTTTTCTAGTTGCCATACCTTGTTGTAGGATAGTGGAACTACCTCTTTTGTTTTTCTGTCGATCCTTAGTTGATAGCCAAGTAGTTCTTGAGGTTTACTTGGATGATACACATGTGCATCATGTTTAGTTATACTTAGGACTATGAGAACCTAGAGTAGTAAACCAAAGGGAGAATTGAAAGAAGGGCTTCTCCAGAGTGTCTTTTAATTATGATGCAAGACTATAGGGGGAATTGATGTTGAGTGCTTCCCCAGAGAGCCTTTAGCACGATACGAGACTATATGGGGAATTGACGGTGAGTGCTTCCCAGAGAGTCTTCTTAATTGCGTAGCTGAACCAGAGGGGTGAGACTGTGCGTGCCTCCTAGAGGGTTGCTAGTACTTAGAGGTTGAACCATAGGGGTTGTACTGTGAGAGATACCTAGAGGGTTACCTGTTTTATTCTTGTTGCTGACTACTTACTTGTGTTCTTTACTTGTTAGAACTGTGGATTGTAGCTGTTTGTGCTTTTCTGTTTACTGCTTCTTGTTTTATTACTGCCATGTATTCGTTGACTGTTAGACACAAATCTTTGGGTGATTGCCTATTGGGATTGTATCTCACACCCTATTTTGGCCATGCTTTTGGGCCCAAGCAGACTATATTGCTGCAGGTATAAATAAGGGAAAGCGCCCTTCTAATTCAGGTTCTTTATTGCACTGAAGCTGGGGAGCATGGGACTGAGCCGGGGCTCGCGATGCTGAGGAGATTACTTTATTTTTCTTTTGCATTTGGTTTCAATTGTATTTCAGCATGTTGTTGTGTTTGCTGTTTTCCTTAGATACTTGTACCTGCTTCATCATTGACATCATAGTTATATATCTACATTACTTCTTCTCTTTGGTTTCTATTGTTATGCATGTTGTTTACTGCTTCCGCTATTTATTGTTGTTTTCTTACCTTGTATACCTTACCGAATGGGGGCATAGTTTCCCCAACGACTCACCAAGGCCCTCACTGCTAGTCAGAAGCCTCTGGTGTTCAGGGAAATGCACTTGAGGTCATGTGGCGAACCGGGTACGGGGCACCAGTGGAGGGGCTCCAGACTCGGGTCGTTACAAAGTGGTATCAAAGGAGTTCTTTTCTCTTGCTTTACTGTTTTGAGAATTTAGCTAGGGATATGACAGATTCGGTACTTGGAATTAATTTATTCTCGGGAGTAGCTAACCCGTGTACAGGTAAAGGCCATACTACCTCATTAATTGTAGTTTGCTGGTTTTGATATTTTATAGTTGATGTGATTTCACCTAGAGTGATTCACATGGATTGTGCTATTACTGTTTTGATATTTTAGTTCTGATTCTGTCGCAACCCGATGAGATGAGGGTATGTTGTCTCATGCATCATATAGACACTTGTAGGAATCACATGCCATGCATTCTTTCCATGCCATCTAGGGTGAATTAGCGATTGCATGCTGTTGTGATAGACCTTGTGTAGATTATGCATGCTGTTGTGATAGTTGCTTGATAGATTCTCTGCTGTTATGTTAGAAAACTGGTTGTTTTGTTCTTTTTTTAAAGTGAACGCCAAATTTTGGTTCTTGAGGTGTTATGGCCCCTCACGGATCGGAATTTGTCACCTTTTCACCTTGTTTTTAGTGTTTCTGGAATTCTATGCAGTTTCTGAGCTACTTCCCAAAAAAACCCAGAATACACGGCGTGTACTTTTTGGATACACGCCGTGTAGTTTTCAGGCCGTGTCACTGACCGTGTGAGCAGAACACGACATCGTGAAAGTAACTTTAGGAACACGCCGTGTATGGTAGGTACACGTCGTGTGGTAATGAGCCGTGTACCTGGCCGTGTCACTAACAACACGGGCCGGGGAAGCTCGGGTAGAACACGCTGTGTCCTTAGGGAACACGCCGTGTAGTCCTGTCCAGGTACCTGGCCGTGTCACGAACAACATGGGCCGACGTTACCTTCCTTTCCACACGCCGTGTTTATTCATAACACGCCGTGTAGTCTTTCCCAGGTACTCGTCCGTGCCACGAGCAACACGGGCCGACGTTACCTTCCTTTCCACATGCCGTGTTTGTTCGGAACACGCCGTGTAGTCTTGCCCAGGTACCCGGCCGTGTCACGAACAACACGGGATGGTGTCGCCTTCGCCTATACACGCCATGTTTGCTCGGAGCACGCCGTGTAAGGTCTAGCTGTGTAGACGGCTGTGTACTCAACAACACGGATCGCCAAAGCCTTGTCTAGTGAACGCCGTGTTTTTTTTTCGAACACGCCGTGTGGTCTCGGGTTAAGTCGGACCGTGTGGGTAAGCTGTGTAAGGAGACTCAGGCAGGGGAATAGTTCCAAGTACACACCATGTTTTGGGGTCAACACGCCGTGTAGTTTGAAGTGTACACGACTTGTAGGGCAGGATCACACACCCATGTTAGTGGTTTAATAAGACACGTTGTGTAGTTTTATACACGCCGTGTAGTCGTGTTTTGCAATCTTGTGTGTTTTTCTACCCCTATTCCCATTTTTTACTCTTGTGTCCTCTGTTCTTTTTTTCCTGATCTAAGGTGTGCTTTTGATCTTTCAAAGGCAAAGCCTCCGAGACTTCCTCCGGTCGTACGTCTGTCGTCGGGAAGTGATCAGACGCCAGATATGGATGATCAGGGACTTTCTGTCGATCCCCCAGCCGAGCCAGCCTTGGCACCGGTTATTGTACCAGTTGCAGGCGCTGATGCGCAGTTCAGGGAAGGTTTCATGAGGATGATGCAGGCCTTCTAGGGAGAACCGCCTCCTACCTCGTCTATGGCAGACTTGACGTGGGTCTTTCAGCAGCAACATCCTCCCACGTTCTTGGGGGAGGGAGGACCTCAGGCTGCAGAGTCATAGATGGAAGCCATGCTGACTATCTTCGAGCATCTGAAGACGCCTCCAGAGAGGCGAGTCAAGCTCACCACCTACATGCTCTGAGACTCCGCCAAGAGGTGGTGGGATGTGATCTCACAAGCGGGTCAGCAGCAGGCTATGGCTTGAAAGGAGTTCCAGCGCGTGTTCTATGACTACTTCTACCCGGAGACCCTGAGGGCCGATCGAGCCCAGGAGTTCATGAGATTAGAGTAGGGTACTCTATCTGTCATGGAGTATTCCTCTCATTTCACTGAGCTGCAGCGTTTTACACCCCTTCGGGATGGGAGTGGGGTGTTCTTGGCAAGGAAGTTTGAGGATGAACTCAGGCGGTAGATCCGCTTGTAGGTGAACATCTTCCAGCTGACTTCCATTACTTCCATCGTCAACTAGACATTGATTGTAGAGCGCAATCTGAGAAACTATGGAGCTGCGAGCCAAGGCGGTTCTACTTCTAGAGTTATCCATCCTTCAGATGATAGCAAGAAGCACCGTAGGGAGCCTACGCGCGGTGATTAGAGGAAGTGAGATGCATTATCAGGCAGCCAGGTGACATGATATCAGTGTGGCCGGGCAGGGCACATGAGGCCACAGTGCTAGAGGGACCCCGTGGAGTGCCGATCTTGCGGAAAGATGGGTCACCTTCAGTGTTTCTTCCAGGTTTTCTCACCAGCAGTTGGTGACCGGGGTTCTTCCGTGACTCCTCGTTCAGGAGCAACACCGCCAGTTTATCACCAGTCAGGGAACTGGAGTTCTTCCAGCCATTCGAGCTAAGGTGGAGGTCAAGGCTGTGGTGGTCATCCACCAGTTCCTCAGCACCAGCAGGGCGGTTTAGCTCAGAGTAGTCAGCCAGGGGCACAGGTCCACGATACATGCCATTCTTTCACCTTGGAGCAGTCTTATCATGAGTAGGATCCCAACCCTTCTACTATTCGAGGTACCATTTTAGTAGCCTCAGTTTTATCTTCATCCCTTTTCGATACTAGTGCTATGCATAGTTTTATCTCTGTTGCCATTGTGGAGAGCCTTGGACTCTGCATCTTTTCTTCTGCCAACTCGTTGACACTAGACACACCTTTGGGAATGAGGACATCTAGTGTACACCAATGTAGAGAGTGCCCTCTCGAGGTGGTAGGGTATCACTTCTTATGGGATCTCTATGTCCTAGAGATGATAGGATATGATTTCATGCTCGGCATGGACTGGTTTATTCCCTTCCAGGAAGTCGTTGAATATTATCGCCGCAGAGTCAGTTTCATTTCACCTGAGGGTGAATCTTTTCTTCATAGAGGTGAATGGGATGTCCGGGAGAGTCGGGCGGGACTCGAGCATCTTGGGCTAGGAGGAGTGATGACCCAGATTGCTAGTCTTTATCTGGATGATCAGGGGACTCCACAGTTGGACTTTCCTCCTATGGTGGATCGCTTCAGGGATATCTTTCCAGAGGACTTTTTAGGTTTTCCTCCAGAGCGTGAGGTAGAATTTTATATTGAGCTCATGCCAGGAGCAGCACCGGTTTCCATTCCTCCTTATAGGATGGCCACACCTGAGTTTCAGGAGCTCAAGAAGAAGTTGGAGGAGCTACAGGCTAAGGATTTTATTCGACCCAGTACTTCTCATTGGGGTTTTCCTGTTCTGTTTGCAAAGAAGGCAGACAGTACCCTTCGGCTTTGTATGGATTATCGGAAGCTGAACCAGTTGACGGTCAAGAACCGATATCCCTTGTCATGAATTGATGACCTTTTTGATCAGCTTCGAGGAGCCCGGGTGTTCTCGAAGATCAAATTGAGGTCCGGTTACCATCAATTGCGCGTTAGACCATCAGATGTATCTCTGACAGCCTTCAGGAGCAGGTATGGTCTATACGAGTATACAATCATGTCGTTCGGTCTCACGAATGCGCTTGCAGTTTTCATGGCACTGATGAACCGATTGTTCCATCCTTACTTGGAATCCTTCGTTGTGGTCTTCGTGGACGATATCTTGGTGTACTCTCACACTCGACATGACCATACCACACATCTTGAGATCGTTATGAGTACACTGAGAGAGCATCAAATTTATGCCAAACTCTCTAAGTGCCACTTCTGGATGGATTAGATTCACTTCTTGGGTCACGTCATCTTAGAGGTAGGAGTATAAGTGGACCCATAGAAAGTGAGAGCTGTAGTTTCCTAGGAGAATCTGAAGAACGTCTTTGAGGTATGGAGTTTCCTAGGGCTTGCTGGATACTACAGACGTTTCATTCAAGACTTTTCTTGTCTAGAAGCACCTTTAACATGTCTGACCAAGAAGGGGGCAAAGTTATTATGGTCAAATTCTTGTGAATCAACCTTTCAGGAGTTGAAAGGGAGGTTGACGTCAGCACCGATACTAGTCTTGCCAGATCCAGGCAAGAACTACATGGTTTACTGTGATGCTTCAGGTATCAGGCTAGGAGCTGTGCTTATGCAGGGAGATGGAGTCGTTGCGTATGGGTCTCGACAGTTGAGGCCACATGAGAGGAACTACCCTATGCATGATTTGGAGTTAGCAGCTGTTGTTCATGCATTGCACTGTTGGAGACACTATCTTCTAGAAGAGTACTTTGTGGTCTTCACTGACCACAAGAGTCTCAAATATATCTTCACTCAGCATGATCTGAATCTGAGGCAGTGCAGGTGGGTCGAGTATCTTCAGTCTTTTGATTTTGAGCTTGCCTATACTCTGGGAAAAGGCAACGCTGTGGCTGATGCGTTGAGTAGGAGAACTCAAATTCAGGCAGTTCAGGAGGCCAGGAGTGAGTGGAAACTGATGGCTCTATTCTCTGAGATGCATCTGGAGGTGCACGACAGACAGGGACAGACTTTTCTATCTTATGTAGTTGTTACCTCCACGCTACTTGATCGGGTACAGATGAGGAAACTATCAGACTCAGAAGGCTTAGTACTATAGAAGAGTGTGTCAGGAGAGGACCCTCTTCCTGGATGGACAGTGGGCAAGGATGAGATCTTGCATTTCCAAGGATGCGTATGGGTTCCAGCAGACATACGCGAGGAGCTGATGCGGGATTTCTATTCCTTTGTTTGGGCAGTTCATCCTGGCGTCACCAAGATGTATCGGGACCTTCATCGCCAATACTAGTGTCCAGGTATGAAGAAGGATGTTTCTGGTTTTATCATGAAATGTTCTAATTGTCAGCAGGTGAAAGCATAGCATCAGCGACCAGCGGGGCTTTTACAGCAGTTAACCGTTACGGAATGGAAGTGGAATGATGTTACGATGTACTTCATGACTGGGTTGCCAAGGTCACCTTGGGGAAACGATGCTGTGTGGGTTGTCGTCGATAGGATTATGAAGGTTGATCACTTCTTACTAATCAAGGAGAACTTCAGTGTCGATGATCTAGGATGAATTTACATCAGAGAGGTCGTTCATCTGTATGGAGTTCCATGCTCTATTGTTTCAGACAGAGATGCACGCTTTACCTCTCAGTTCTGGCAGGGACTTCAGAAGGACTTGGGTACACAGGTACTTTTGAGTACAGCATACCATCCCCAGACTGATGGCCAGTCCGAGCGCATGATCCAGGTGCTTGAGGATATGCTCCGAGCTTGCATCCTTGACTTTGGCGGTTCTTGGGAGAAGCATATACCTCTGGTGGAGTTCGCCTACAACAACAGTTTTCAGGTGAACATTCAGATGGAACCATATGAGGCTTTGTACGGTAGGCTATGCCGATCACCCTTATGCTGGCTGGAGGTATGAGAGGCAGCCTTGCTGGGACCTCGTCTTGTACAAGAGACTTCAAAGCAGATAGAGCTGATTCAGAAGAGGATGGCTACAACACAGTCTCGATAGAAGTCTTATGCTGATCAGCGGAGACGACCTCTGGAGTTTGAGTTCAGTGATCAGGTTTTCCTGCATGTCGCACCGAGGTTGGGACATAAGAGGATTCAGAGATAGGGTAAGTTTTCACCGCAGTACGTCATGCTGTTTGAGGTCTTGGAGAGAGTTGGGCCGGTCGCCTATCGGTTGCAGCTACATCAGAGGTATCAGTCCATGCACGACGACTTCCACGTATCTTAAATCCGAAGTTACTTTTCAGACCCATCTCATGTATTTCAGCCCGAGGAAGTCGAGCTCGAAGCGGATGCATCATTCAAGGAGCATCCTATCCGGATTGTTGATTGCAGTACGAAGGTTCTCCACGGGTGGTCTATTCCTCCGGTACGAGTGCTATGGCAGCACGAGAAAGTATAGGACGAGATCTGGGAGAGGGAGGCTGATGTACGATCACAGTGGCCAGAGCTGTTCGGGGTTTCTTCTTCTCCGACTCGTTAGGGAAATTCGGGGACGAATTTCTTTAAGGGGGGAAGTTTGTAAGAACCCGGATCTTCTTTTCAAGTACGTTTTTCCTTTTTCTAGAGTTTTTGAGAAAAATTAATTTTCTAGAAATTTCAGAAGTACACGCCGTGTACTTTCTAAGTACACACCATGTACTCTTCCCCGGCTTGAAGCCGTGTGCTGGTCGTGCCCAGGCCACACACACGGTGTGTAAGGCTGAGGTGGAGGCCAGTTATTTCAGAGTACGGAAAAATTTAAGTACACGCCATGTACTCAAGAAGTACACGTCTTGTACTTTATTTTTTTTCATTAAATGGACCGGGGTCGCGTCTAACCCCCAGATTCATCTTCTTCTTCAGATTCTGTCCGTCCGAGAGCGACCGTACGACCGGATCTTTGACGGACGACCGCCTCGCCGTCCGTTCTCTGATTCGAGCACGGTCAGTTGCATTGGAATCGCAGTGGTGAGTTCTTCCTTCTGCTTTAGCCTTGTTTCTTGATTCATCCTAGTTTCCAAGTTATTGTAGGTTGAGTTTTTTGTGCGTTTTCTCAGATCTATGTTGTTCCAAGAGGAATCTGTCGTTGAGGTTCATGTATATCGATCTCCTCGGATCGAGGTAGGTGGTTTGTGCCTTTCTGTATAAAGTTGATGAATATTATGTGAAAATTACACCAATACCCTTGAATGGAGTATTGCGTGTTTCCTGTTTTTCCCTTGTTGTTTTCCTACTTTGCTTGATTGCTGTAGTAGAGGTTATTGCTTGTGTGTAGTGTAATTTATTTTGTGCTCAGGTTACTTGCCATACTTGTTTTTCCTGTTGGGCGTTTTTCAGTTGTCATACCTTGTTGTAGGATAGTGGAACTGCCTCTTTTGTTTTTCTATTGAGCCTTGGTTGATAGCCAAGTAGTTCTTGAGGTTTACTTAGACGATACACACGCGTAGCATGTTTAGTTATACTCAGGACTGTGAGAACATATAGTAGTAGACCAAAGGGAGAATTGACGGAAGGGCTTCTCCAGAGTGTCTTTTAATTATGATGCGAGAATATAGGGGGAATTGATATTGAGCGATTCCCCAGATATTCTGTAGATCCACAACGCGGGCTACAGGGGGAATTGACGTTGAGTTCTTCCCTAGAGAGCCTTTAGCACAATACGAGAGTATAGGGGGAATTGACGGTGAGTGCTTCCCCAGAGAGTCTGCTTAATTTCATAGCTGAACCAGAGGGGTGAGACTGTGTGTGCCTCCCAGAGGGTTTCTAGTACTTAGAGGTTGAACCATATGGGTTGGAATGTGAGTGCTACCTAGAGGGTTACCTATTTTCTTCTTGTTGCTGACTGCTTACTTGTGTGCTTTACTTGTTAGAACTGTGGATTGTAACTGCTTGTGATTTTCTGTTTACTGCTTCTTGTTTTATTACTACCATGTATTCATTGACTGTTAGACACAAATATTTGGGTGATTTCCTACTGGGATTGTATCTCACACCCTGTTTGGGCCATAATTTTGGGCCCAAGTAGACTATGTTGCTGCAGGTATAGATAAGGGAAAGCGTCCTTCTACTTCAGGTTCTTGATTGCACTAGAACTGGGGAGTATGGGACCGAGCCGGGGCTCGTGATGCTGAGGAGATTACTTTATTTTTCTTTTGCATTTGGTTTTAGTTGTATTTCAGCACGTTGTTGTGTTTTCTGTTTTCCTTAGATACTTGCACCTGATGCATCATTGACATCATAGTTATATATCTACATTGCTTCTGCTATTTGGTTTCTGTTGTTATGCATGTTGTTTACTACTTCCACTGTTTATTGTTGTTTTTTTACCTTTTATACCTTACCAAATGAGGGCATAGTTTCCCCACCGACTCACCAAGGCCCTCGCTGCTAGTCGGCATCCTCTGGCATTCGGGGAAATGTGCTTGAGGTCATGTGGCGAACCAGGTACGAGGCACCAGTGGAGGGGCTCCGGACTCGGGTCGTTACAGATATTAACGAGGAATTATTGCACACCCATTTCTTGGTGAAACAATCCCAAAATGGAGATTCAACATCATGATGACCCAGCGAAGGTGCAATGATGATAGTGGCAGAAGAATCGACATGGTTCAGGAGTTATCATTCTTCAATCATTCTTCATGCGGGTGAATCATAATGTGTTTTTGAGGCCAATCAAAGGTCCAAAACCCACGTAAATGGATTTGTGGTGTCAGGGAAACCTCAACCTTAGAGTTTCGTGATGAACAAGTGACCGAATCAAGGATCAGAAGAACATTAGAGGTGCATAGAGGAAGAATGACATTTCTTGAAATTTCTGAAAAACACAACACGTATCCTGAAGAACACAGCGTGTGAGACTAGCTCAGTGGTAGATAGGGTTCCGCGGTGTAGGAAGTGACGAAACAACGTGTTATCTAAAGAACACAACATGTGGTGCTTACTTAGGACTCGATGTGTATCTCGAGTGATAAACTAACACGGGGTGGAGTACACGGCAGTGTACTCCACCACACAGCCAGACAAGGTCAGCTGTATGAGTTACCCTGTGTATCAGTTGCATGGGATGAAACACCCAAGTTGAAGCCATGTATGGGAACACGGCCGTGTACATGGAGGGAACCCTAGTTACTCGAACAAAACATGTGGTCTATACTACACACTGTGTACTTACCTTTCTACATGACATGTTCCCTCCGACTCAGGCCGTTACATACGGGCAGTACCCGGAGTTGCGAGGCATGGCATGCAACCCCTTCTACACGCCGTGTATATCCTGGAACATGGCTTGATCCTATTGTCCACTGTTCCTTGGAAAAGTTTCTTTTGGGTTAGTTCCCCTTTTTTCTCATTACCCTGAAGGCTAGGTATCGTTTCCATCCACAAGAATATGATCCCTTCAGGAAGAATTTCTGAGATAGAGTCGAGTATCCCTCCGAGAGGCCCAAAGTGAGATCCTCTATCCATTCTTGACCCTAGGTAGAGTCAGGTATCGATGTGACCAATCCTACAGGATGCCGATCCTCTACTTAGAAGGTGAATTCAGATAAGTCATGGTATCTGCCAAGGCCCTAGCAGTGATCCACATCTGTTTATTGTGATCTTTCCCCACTCAAGAGTGTGTTCTCCCAGAATGAGTGTATCTATCTCTCTTGGCTTTTCTCAACAAATAGTACTTCTCGGATGGATGTCATCAGAGCCATCAAACTCATGGAGTGATTTCTCCCAGATGAGTGATTCATGGAACCTTCAAACTGAATCCCTAGTGTGGGTATGCAGTTGTGTGACTTGTCTCTAGACTATGGGTATGGATTTTGAGTATATCTAGATTGTGTTTCTCTTGTTATATGTTCAGTAGACCTATACTGTGTAGAAATTATTATACCTTTATTTTTCATATTTCTTTGTGGTTTTTGGGGTCCTATACTAAGTATTGTTATACTCACCCCTACACAGGCTTTGCCCACACGTGTCGTGTCTTGTGCAGACGAGTAGCCTTTTGATGGAGTCCAGGGCGGACTAGGACCGGACCGGGATTTCTGAGTTCCCTATAGGACGAGGTGTTCCTACTACTATGAGAAAAATTCATAGTACCTATTTGTGCTTATATGTTGTACTTTTTAGTTTTCATACGCTTGTTTTTGGTGGGCTTTTATTCTGACCCAGTTTTACTTTCTGTACTTTACTTTCGTTGTACTATGTCGGTTAGGTTTAATTGTATGCATAAATTTTTTTCCTTGGTGGTTTTTACATTTCAACATTTGTGGGCTTGGAGATGTGTGTGTGTGTACAGGTACTTAGGCAATGCCTCCCATGTTAGTGATATGCCTACATGGTGCTAGTCACCAGCCCTGGGCCTATTGGAGGCGGGCTTGGGGAGTCGCAACACTGGCGCCACTAGGACGGTTCGTGACACATTACTTAAATCAAAGGGGATCCTCCACATGAAATTAATGGTAATGAATCTAAGTACAATCCACTAGCTTACTCAAGTCATTCCATAGCATTGGACCGCATTAAATCTATGGGTTTTGTCACACCCATCATTCACATGATTCCCCTAATGGAATCTAAGGCCCATCCATAGAATTCCACATGAATTAAATTCATGAGTAATCTAAAGATTTTTTCAAGCAATTCCATTCATCACAATCATTTCAAGAGATTCAACCAAGTAATTATTCCAAGATTTAAATATAAAACAACTCAAAAATTCAAGTTAAGATCACCACTTTGGTTCATTATATGTTTTCATTTAATATTTCCATGTCCATGATAATAACCAGATAATAGGGGTCATCATAAGCAACCCACATTACAAGTCAAATTTATTACACTACTAAGGGAAAACATAAACCACCCAATTAGTGCACCCATTTATAAGTAATAATACAAACTCACCACTTTAATGGATTCAAAAAAGGACTACCTAATGCAAACATGCTTATATAATCCCAAGGGAGTTTCCAAGACATTAATAGGGTAGCTAAATAATTTAATTTATTTTTTGATTAAGCGTCTATTGCACTGGTGAGACCACACAAGTAAAAATACAATACAATAGCAAGAAATTAAGGGAAAATCACTTTGGCCACTAACCTTAACCTCATATTTACCCACTCATCTGATATTGGCCCTTGGTTTGAGTTAAAACATAAGGTATTGATAAACTAGACAAAATCCCTGAAAATAGGGAATTTAGATTAAACATGATAGGATAAATTTATATGATAAGTAAAAACAATATTTGAAGTTATAGGAGTCATAGATTTACCTTAAGTTCTTGATTACCTCAAATGGAAGGAAAAAATGGCCAAGAGTTGTAGGAGATTCACTATGAAAAAGGAGTGGAAGAGGAGTTAATTGAGAGAGGGGTTACTGAAAATATAATGGGGCTAATTAGGGTTAAGGTTTTAATGGAGAATTGAGATAAAATAACCAAAAGGCCCCCTTTTAAAAAACCTTTCGAGATCCCATTGGTAATCAGATGGGCCTGGAGAAATTTAAGACATATTAGAAGTCCACTAGCCAACTGGTGGATCTATACCAGCTAGTTGTGTGTGTGTGGGGGGGGGATACAATAGATTTTTAGAGTCACTCCTCCTATTATTGAGCTTCAAAAACACCCCTAATACCTCAACGACCCTTTATATAAGCCTATAGACACCCAATTCATGCAGTTATTCAATGAAGATTTAAAGAGGGTTCATGCCTGAAAATATGGATGGGATTTTTAACCATATCATATTCTTAAAAAATGTATAGGTTTCTTAAACTACTCACTAAGAAGAATCTAACACCACAGATGGATCTCAAATTTGGGTTAAAACGAAGTATAAATCACTCCTTAAAGTTGGGAGATGAGAGAGAGAGAGATAAGGATTCCAAAATTTCATCAAAACAACCCATGGAACCAATGAAATTAATATTTAGACTTAAAATCCACAAAAGGATAATGAAAAATAATTCCCCATTAAAAAAAACCATCTATAAGGAAACCAAGTACTTAGTCTCCCACCACCGAGTACCTGATGGATGTCCATGTCACTTAGGTGTCTAACTACCTCAAAAGGTACCTGGTACTTCACATTGGGTAACTTTTAGTTCTTAAAAATTTTATTCTAGTAAGTTTCACCACATTTTCCCTTTCATTTGTCTTCCATTAACACCAATACCCAAAAATTAACACAAATTTAGACCCATATTCAATTCAAAGGAATTGAAAAAAAACTAAATACATACCTCAACTGCTAAGGTCATTATACTCCACTCCTCTAAGAATATTTATTATGGAATATGATTCATCACCTGGTTATGAATTTGAGTTAGATCTCAAGGAGATTACTACATTACATATAATTAGGTAGAAGGAATGGAATAATATACACACCTTTATTATTGAAACTTATTTGTGGGACTTAGATAATCATTATCTAATGCATTGGAGAGTTAAATCCTAGTCCCAAATATATTCATATATAATTTCCAAGAACTATAATTTTGATAAAACATTTTTATTTTTGCATTGAAAAATTGAATTTGAACTAATAAGCACAAGTATGTTTCATTTAACCCATAAAAATAAGAAGAAACCCCATCTACACTTAGCTTTTAATTTATTAGAAATATTTTTATAAACAATGAGAATAGGAATTAATTTTTAAAACCATGAAAATATTAAAAGGATTATTAGTAAATAAATCCAAAAAAAATTGTGGGAAAATGAGATAATGTAGAAATCATTTAAAAAATGTTCCTTTTACACTTTTGTAAAGAATAGAAAATGACTTATGTGGAAAATATAAAATGTGATTTATTTCATTATATTGTAAATAAAGTCAAGGAAAAAAATAAAATGACATTAATAAATAATATAAGTAAGAATAATGATATTTATAATGTAATAAAAAGAATGTGAACATATAGGAGAAATAATTGATTGTAAAACTTAAAAACACTTTAAGTACAATTTCAAAAGAAAAACTCCTTACACCACTTCCCAAATCACCACACACATCCTCTACCCTTCTAAAAAATTATATTAATTATGTAAGTTATTGGGAACATTTATCATGTTAATTAATTATTATTATTCCATTTATTTAATTTATTATCACATTTCATTCATTTATTAAATTAGTATTGTTTGCATCAGACGTTTTGAGGTCTTTTGGCTCATAATATCCAAAATAGATTTGGTATATTTTTAAAGGAAAAATTAATTGTCCAATGGTTAGATAATATCTATATGTTTCAATTTATTATTTCCATATCACTCCATAATAAAAAAAAGTTCAACGAATAATGAAATAGTTACTTTTATGAGAATATTCCCTAATAAGCTTGTTTTTATGGCTAAAAATGACAATAAAGGTTTACTTTCAATTCCATTTTTATGATGTATATTTAAATATTATAGAATAATAATAATCAAATTATATTAATATTAATTTTATATTCAATCATGAAACCATTTTTGAAGAATTTACTTGAAAGAATTAAATTTAGGAAAACATCATTGTTCACTTAGTTGGCATAAAATCACAATGGTGAGTAGAGTTTTTAATAAAGAGTTTAAATAAAATAAAACCCAATAAATATTTGAGTTTTGTAAAAAAATATATAATAATTAAACTATCATTTTAGGTTTTATTTTAAATATTACTTATGTTAAAATGAGTAAGGGAAGTGTTGAAACAAAAAGACGTGGTTTTAGAACAACTCATATTTTGGCATAGTAATGGCTTATGAAAAGAGTTTAGTGAGAGGTATTGAATGATATCACTTAACTTTAGGATAAAAAAGATTCCAATAATGTGATAATTTAATAATTTTAGTAAAATAATATTGTTTTTGAAATAGTTTTAACAAAAATAATCATAAATAAAAAATGAGAAGAGGCTCAGAAACCATTACCTTACTCTTTAAATCGCCTCCTTTAGATTGAGTAAAGATCTTTTGGAGAAATTATTTTTGGAAATTAAATATTCCTATTGATGCATAAAGGTATGTTTATATATGTATTTTTTGAATAATATGTATAGAAAACCTAACTTGAGGTGTGTTTTGAAAAGGTTATAAGGAGTCCCCTTTTATAAGAAAAATTCAATGGTGTTTTTGCAAATATTAAGTCTATAAGGATCAGGAATGACATTTTAAAATATAAATTGGTTAAAAAATGAAAATGAATGATATTTTAGACCATTATACATCCCAATTGACTCAATATGTTAGTTTTATTATTTTTTATTATTTCAAAAATCATTTTTAATGTTAAATACCCTTTAAAGTCCTTTTCATGGTTATTTTCATATTTTGAATTTAATAAATATCTAGATAGCTATGAAATTTAAGTTTAAGAATTTAAATAATTCCTTAAATTTCATATTCATCTATAAAAATATTTCAAAACCTCAACTTATCCAAAAATTATGACCTTTAACATTTTTATAACCATTACTTTGTTTTTTCTCCTACTTTCACAAGTGATGCGTCAACGTTGCATAATGGTTTTGAATATTTTTTCTATTTTTTAAAATTTAAAAAACAAAAACATTAATATAATTTATTATCCATAATTTTTATCATCTATACACGTTCATAGTGTATTTTTATTCTCATACTTATCATAAAAACATATTTAAGTTATTATCCTAACTTTTCTTACCTTGCATAAGCACTGGGTAAGAATTTGGATAATTAACTTGTTATATAACTCTAAAGTTAATCAATACACATAAAAATTATTTATTATTCATCATATTTATATTTAAATTCAATCCTATACTTTTACCCTTTTAAATATTATTGTAATGGCACCCATTTTTACTTTTCCAATGTTGTTCAAGCATTGCGTTAACACTAATAAATGTTTTTATATTTATCTTAACATAAAAAATTAACTTATATTGCATGGATAATTTTTTGAGTATACTATCATGATATATATCTCTTAATGTTGATAATTTTTTTTGTATACTTTTAAGTCATATTTTTATTCTAATGTTTCTATAAAAGTTGTGGTATTCATTAAAACTGTATTTTTTAACTATTCATAAAAATACACTTAATTAAAAAAATCCAAAAAAATTCACCTGGCAGTGGGGTGTGAGGCTATGAAGAATGTTAATGAAGGGGCTGCTGTGCATGCTGCTGTGGTGAAGGAAGTGTGGCCTATTTTTAATCCTTTGGTGAAGCAGGTCTTTGACCATCTAAACTTGGATCTTAGGAGTTGGAAGAGGCCTGTGGCGGATGACACTAGAGCTGGACAATTTCAGATGGTAAATGTTTCTACTTGTAACCAGTTTAAGGGATTAGTGAATGATAATGGTGCCCCCATGGAGGAAGGCCTGCAAGAGACTGGTCCAGAGGTTTTGCTGAGTGATTCCTATTATCAGCCTGCAGTTATCAAGGATAAAATAGGGAAGAAGACCCTTTATGGTCTTGGAAATGAGGTTCCGCTTTAATTTATTTCTCTAATTGATAATAACAGGGAAGCGCAATAGCCAGGCGGAGGATGTCTATCTGCGCCAGAGGGTAATTTTATTAGAGGAAATGATGGCTGTCAAATGACAGATCATGTGCACATCAATGGAAGATGGGGAAATGTCTCGGATAGTGACAAAGAAAACATTAATGTTGTCTCCAAGCAGTCCTACAGTGATATTTTGAAAGGCGGAAAAAATAAGGTGTCTGAAAGTGACGGCGATATGACTGCTCCACCAAGGAGAAGGCCAAGGAAAGATTATTCTTACCTACCGAATCCGATGTCTACCAGATCATCCTCCAAGAGGGAGAATTGTCTCGGGGCTGCCTTTAGTTTGAAAAAGGGAATGCAATCCTCTAAGGATTTTATCTCTCTATAAAAGTTGAATTTGAGAAAGAAATATGCCAAGATTCTCAAGCACTATGAAAGCTCCGAGTGGGAATCGACTTCTGCGGATAAAGCAGCCTATCTTCAGTATGGTGACGGGTATGATGTTTTCTGATATGTTGTTGTTTTTTAGGTTTGTTGTACACTTTTGATGCACTTTTCCTTTATTTTAATAAATGGTCAGAGGTCTTCCTCTGACTGAGTTTTCGTGGTAAGAAAATAAATTAAATGCTTTTTCTATATCAAAGTAAAAATAATAATTTTAAATGTATATTAGGTATATAATTAATTATATAATATTATTTGAGACATCATATAAGCATATATACTTTTTTCAATCATATATATAAATTTATAATCCTGAATATTAATAAACCATAAATGTGATTTATTATTAAAAAATACCAGGGTTATCATAATGGATGTCCCAAGTTTTATTTCCCAAATCAATGAAAATGATATTCTTTAAATAAAATCATATTTCATCACAAAATTACAAACAACTATGCATTTCTTGATTGGGAGAGAATATAAGTCCCTACAGGGCTTAGGTGAGAATAATGCATCATCCATTTGATTTTTTTACATGGAAAAGATTCATTATTCAACATGTGAAATTACCCTAGTGGATTGTAAATATTCATAGATAAATACCCTAAAATGTAATTGAACACACTTGAACATCATGATAAATGAATTTTGGAAATCATGATTCAACATGCTTGGGTCAAGGGTAAAGGAAGGGTTGAGAAATCAATTATCCTTTAGAGGTCTATTTCTTGAATGGGCATAAGTGAGTTGTATATGGGGAATGTATTCTATATCATAAGTCAAGGTTTTTATATTAGAAAATGGATAAAGTTTTAAATTACTCCTAGATATATGCACTTGGATGAGTATTGTCATGTCACATGCACTTACTCATTCAATGTAAACTGAGGTAAATCTATTTAGATATGAAATGAGATTATTCCATTGGGACATGTGAACTTAGATGGGAATAATCAAGTCATATATAAGGTACATGTTCCATCATCATAATCCATGGTTGTTCCTTTGGACATGGAAGGATGAGGAGGCTCATGTTAGTTGAAATCATCATGTCTATTTAATGGAAGGAAGGATTTCATTAATAGGGGGTCACATACCTTAGGGTAGGATCACTACATCTTTTTATGGTCATTAGAGTGAACCCATATGGGGAATTATAAAGTGATATAATTTTTACCTAGATCTACAGACCTAGATAGCACAACTAGGTATTTTATCAAGATTGGTATCATACCCATGACCTTCGTTCCACTTTATTTTATACACATTAACTTTTTCCAAAGAATTGTAATGATTCTAGGTGAGAAGTTTAAGGTTAAAATTTTTATTAGGAAACCCTCTATGAGTTTTCAACCTGAATAGATTTATATATCCTTTTTTATATATTAAGGTTTTATGACTTGAATTGAGTGGTGAAAGGAGTTTAAGGTCACATAAATTTTACTGTTTTTCTGCTCTTAGTTTAGGGTCTTGAATATCAAACCATAATTTGGTTCTTGAAGTTTAATATCATATAGTTTTGACTAAATTGTGTATGAAGTTTAAGGTTATATAGCATAAACCAAAAGGTGCATAAAGTTTAAGGTCATATATATTAGGTCGAGAGTACATATACAAGTTTAAGGTTTTTATGTCTTGATCAAAAGAGGGTCACTTGCCCAATGTAAGCGTAGAGAACCCACCATGAATGCAAGACCAAGAATAGATGCAAGAAACTTTGGTTCTAACATAGATAGTGGGGCTAGGGTGTCAATTATACAGGACTATACTACCAAGGATGAATTGATTAACCCATAGTTTAAGTCATGAGGTTCAAAAATAAGTGGTTTCATTTTCCAAACATAAGGAGAGAATACTAGACCTGAATGATATATAAAACACCATTGATAATTACCTTGGTTTTGTTATAGGGGAAATGTGAATATAGTTAAGGGATATACAGCTTAGACTAACTAATTATTCTTATTTTAAAGTCCTAGAGGTAAGAAAAAAATAAATTTTGTAACCAGGAATAAATAAATCTAACCTAACATGAATTAGATCAAACACTTACAAAAGAAAATTTGGTGTAACACCAAAGTGAATAAGTGAAGGGGAGGACCTCTACATTTAAAAGGATCTAATTTTTTTATTCATTCTATAGGATTAATGAGAATATATTGACTTTTTATTGGTCTAGAGTATTATTCTATATTAATTTTTGAATCTTTCTTACATGATCTAAATTTTTATTAATCCCTTAAAGTTTTGGGTTTAGTGAGTAATGAATCAACTTTTTATAAGGAATCCCTTTATGGGTTTTTGAAATAAAAAGTTTTATATCAATTTTATTATTTTATTTAAGGTCATTCAATTTTAACTAAAACATGATATTTTAAGTTTAAGGTCATACAACTTTTATTAAAAGGTATATGAAGTTTAAGGTCATACATCAAAGACCATGAGTGTCACTGCAAGTTTAAGTTCATTGAGTTTTGATCAAAGTGAGGTCACTTTTTAAGGAAAAATGGAAGATTCAACCTAAAATGAATGAGAATGATGTGATATTGGAATAATAAATCCTAAGGGGGAACATGCATGTAGTTTAAGGTCATACTATTTGGACCAAAATGTTGCACATTTTATAGTCATGCATTATAGAGAAATCCTTAATGGGAATGTCATTATCTAGACTTGCAATGAAATATACCCAATAAGAATGATGAGAGATACGATTCTATCATAAAAGAATATATAACCTCATCCAATTCAAAATAGATAATGAAGGGAAAATGTAATTCATGGTTGGGCCTATGATAGGATATTCGAGCGTCACTATATAAATGTGGAAAACATGAATCATGTCACATATAGTTATTGAAAAGGAGTTTGTATCCTATTATTGTACTATTAGATAAAACTCAGTGTGAAAAATGGGTTCCCACACAAGGAAAGGGCGAATGAAAAATGGGATAAAAGTAAAACCTATTATTAGATCCAAGATATGAGATTGGGGAGTCACTAAATATCCTATAAAAACATGAATCAAGACACATATAGTTCTTTAAAACATTACATCATAGTGTAAGGCTAGTAGTGGAACCCTGATGTGAACAATAAACCCACACAATATAATGGTTTGAATAAAAACGAGTCCCCTCTATAGATTGATATTGTATATAGGAAGGAAAAGGGAGTTTTGGTGGTTTAAAATCAACTTATGAAGATGGTATGTCATGTTGTTTAATATCACACCACAAGGATCGGTGAATTTAATATAATTTTATGAGGTTATAATTATGTTCATAATTATCATAGATATCTATATATATCAATATTGTATGCATAAAGAATGATTTTCACCGATTTAATGTTATGTGTTGAGGATAATGGGTTGTGTGTTTTAAGTCTTGTAAAAAAGAATGATCTATTTAGTTTAATGTCATTCTGATAGGATGATATACCATGAAATTCAAGTTATTGCAATAGAGATCTATGTTTTATATAGTTTAAGGTCTTTATATAAGAACCACATGTAAGGACCCATGTTTTGGACAAGTTGGAATTTATATAGGATTTTAATATTTTCATTTGGGGGATGAGACAAATATTTAATGGATCCTCAGAATGTAAATCTAAGTGTTGGAACATTTAAAAGTGTTTTTATATGTGGTTTAAAGATTTATATGTTTCTAGAGAGTTTGGATGAGTTTTAAAAGCATTTAGATCTAAAAAATCATTTTTGGTAGAAGCATATAGGGGAACATAGTTTGTTGAAACCATGTGTCCCTCTAGGATAAATTGTGTGGACCTAAACAGGGTTTTACATTGTTTGTTAAGCCATGAAAGGTGGGTTTCATGGTCATGCAGAATGTCTATAGAAAAATACAGATGTGAATTCACGAGCTGTGCATGGTTTTCCAAACTATTCCCCTAGCCCTCATGGTTAGTGCCACTTAACCAGTAACACTACACAGTTGGTGCACAATTATCCCAAACTTTGAAGCCAAACTATGTAGGGTGTCATTCTTGGGAAGTGTGAGCTACACTGTTGGTGCACGGTTATCCAAACCATGATTTTTAACCTTGAAACTCATTAAAAGGAAAAATGGATGATTTTACTCCAAACCTTTATGGTTTACACTCCTTTTCCTCCCTCATTTTCCTAGGAGTCCTCCCATTCACTCACCCCTTCCTCCTTGATAGTCCCGAGGGCATCGTTAATTCCCATCAACTTACCAAATTTATAAATTTATAACACAAATCAAACAATGCTCTAAACTATAAGGTAGTATAGGAATTGAAAGTTTGAGGTCAAACCTATAGAGATATGATTAGAGAAAATATTAATTAAATTAAATAAACCTAAACTAATTTTTGATTTTCAGAAATAAAATCTAAACTATTGATCAAGTGATTTGGTGAAGAATGTAGGAGGATAAAATATAAAACGAGAGTTGGGTATCAATGAATCTAGGTTCATGGGATGAAAATGTATAAAATAATTAATTAAAAATCATGCAGTCATTGGAATTAGGTTCTAGCGAGTACAATGGTCATGAAAAACGCTCTCTATCCTAAGTTCTCATTTTCTCATGGTCAGATACTTCTAATCACAAAGAATGGGTAACCTGAAACCTTATTTAAACATAGGGAAGCGATAAACCCAATGGTCATATAGAAAATATAAACCCTATACTTCACATTAAATAATGGAATTCAATCAACTCAGACAATGATTATGCTCAAAGAATGAAAGAAATTAAACCCATTCTCCAACCCCGCTCACAATGATCATGTAAGAAGAAATCAATAAATAGATAGAAATGAATAATAGATGTGAAATCCCAATATAAATTGAAATCAAATATAAAATACCTTATACATTTAATCCTTGTTCATCACGCATGCCTCAGCACAAAGAAATCACCCCTTATGCTATCCATAAGAGGGTGTATAAAAATAATGAAAGAAAATCCTAAAGAAAATGGAAAAGCACAGATCTTTAGAAAGTGAGTGCATCTTTGCAGGCATTCATTGATGGTCCTCTATCCAAAATTCCTCTAAAGGTGCAGTCGAGGGTTCCAAATTCCTAATTGGGAGGGTGAGGATTATAATTTATTTTCCTTTAAACATGAAATGACATCATCCTCCCTTACTATGAGACCAGTATTAGGGAATACATCCTTGAGTGGACTCATAAACCTTTTTTATGTGGTCTCACTCTAGATCATCTATGCCTCATGGCCACTCAGTTAAAGAATGGATGGGAACCTGGGCCCTCTACCCTCTCCCATAATTCCTTCCTTCCTCATTTCCCATACCCTAGACTCATTCTTAGAAAAAGTGATGAGAGTAATGTCTTGTATCCATATCATATTTCTCTATATCCTGACCTCTTCCATCGGTATAATAGGGGTCATAGAAGGTGGGAACACTCAATACCTCATCCCTCTCCCTTTGTACTTTGTCATCATGGCCACCTTCGGGCATATGAATATTGTGTGGTTACCATATTTTTTATTTCCTCTTATTTCTCACACTGAGCATGACTCAAGTGATATTAGAGATTAATTAAAATCATGACATACACACAATCCATGAAATTTATTAAACTAAGAGAACTATGATTCCTTCTAAACAAGATACATAAGAACCATACTTAAGGCCCAAGATCAATGGGAATCCTCCTTAGGAGTAAGTCCCAACCATAATACCTCTAATTAGGGCATCCTCCTTTGCAGTAAGCCCCGAAGTAAACCACAAAATGACCATGAGTCGAAACATCCCTTGTGTTCCTTTTATAGGGAACCTTCTTCAATCATAAGCCCCAACATAATCCTCTCCTCGGGCCATGCTCCTTTACGAGATTAACTGAACTACATAGGATTTGATTCTCATCCAAATGGGATATGTAGGATACCTATATGAGGTTTAAACCCAAAACCCCTAATCAACCCTATTTCTTCTAGGCCACATTCTCAGTGGGGTCTAATTCAACCTGAAAATCTATATTCCTTCTATGTTCCTTGGGATGCTTCGGCATAATCCCCACATCAAATGTTGACTTAGAACCTCTCATCTAGACCTCCTTTCCACATGATGTTAAAATTTATTGTTAGGTCCTTATCACATGACGTTAAAATATATGATTTTCCCATTAATCAGCATCTAAATATCATGGGTTATGATTCATTTCCCAAGTATATGTAGGAAACCCACTCATGGGTTCAATCCCAACATCAAAACAACTCCAGTCTCCCTAGATGGTGACATACTCCAGAGTGTCCCACTAAGTTTCTAGGAAACCAATATCATCAAAATAATGACCAAAGAATATATGAGTAGTATATAATAGGACACCATTGATGGATAATGTCAGATATACCTAGATACATCCATTGATGAAGAACCTCAGATACAAACAGATGATTCTAATTTCCATACATATTATTAATTGATTGTTAATTATAAAGTTACCCACATTATATATGGGAATTAATTAAGGATACAAGATCATATCTTAAATATATAATAGATTTTTAATGTAGGTAATAATTTACCCCAGAAGGGTGTGATAAGACCGTGGTTCCATCCTCTTGACTAATGTGAGTTCTTAAGAATCATCCGCAAAACATCTTGAATAGAACATTCCTTTAAGAATTAGGTCCTCATGGGTATATAATCATTGGATTTTTTTTGGTTCCATGAACAAACCCATTGAAAACTATTCAAAAATATTGATTCCTTACTTGAACACACATTCAGAGGGAAACATGGTTTTAATTATATTTATGGTTTTTATGGGTTTTAGGGGTTTTAGGGTTTTTAAGAGTTTATAAGGGTTTTTGGGGCTTTAAATATTTTTATAGGTGTAGGGGTTTTATATGTTTTTAGTATTTTATGGTTTTTTAGGGTTTTATGGGTTGGTGGGTTTATGGGTTTTTTGTTTTAAGGGTTTTTTAGGGTTCTAGGGTTTTTAATGTTTTATGTGTTTTTAGGGTTTGTAGGGGTTTTAGGTTGTTTTTTGGGTTTTTTAGGGTTTTAGGTTTTCTTAGTTTATTTTAAAGGGTTTAGGGTGTTTTTAGGGGATTTAGGTGGTTTTCAATTTTTTCAGGGATTCGAAGGGCTTTATGGTTTTTTTTGTTTTTGGGTATTTTAGATTTTTTGGAAAAAATGATTTTTTGAGTTTTAAGGGTTTTAGGGTTTTTTAGGGGGTTTATGGTTTTTTTGTTCTTTATAGTTTTAAGGGTTTATATACATTTTTAAACTTGCTTAATATTTTATATTGTTTTGGGGGTTTTTAGTGTTTTAAGGGGTTTTAAATTTTTTTGGGGTTTTTGGGGGTATGTAGTGTTTTTTAAGGATTTTAGGGGTTTTAGTGTTTTTATGAGTTTTATGGTATTTTAATGTTTAATAAAGTTTTTAGGATCTTTAAACGTTGTTTGGGTGTTTAGGGGTTTTATTGATTTCAGTTTCTTTTAGGATGTTTATGGTTTTTAGGTTTGTTTGGGGCTTTTGGGGTTTTTTAGGTATTGGAGTTTTTTAAGGGATTTTAGCGTTTTTAGGGTAGGTACTTTTAGTGGTTTTAGGGTATTTTAGGGGTTTTAGGGTCTTGTAGGGGTTTTAGTGTCCTTTAGGCGGTTTTATTATTTTTAGGATCTTTTGGGTTTATTTTCTTTTTTGGGATTTTGAATATTTCTAGGGATTTTAATGTTTTTAGTGTATTAAATTTCATTAGAGTTTTTATTGTTTAGGGGTTTTATGGTTTTTAGGGTATTTAGGGAATTACGATTTTTATGGATTTTTGGGGATTTCATGGATTTTGTTTTTAGGTTTTAGGGGTTTTAGGATTTTAGGATTCTAGGGATTTTAGGTATATTCATGGCTTTTAGGGGTTTTAGGTTTTTTTTGGTTTTTTGGGTTTTTAGTATTTTTATGGTTTTTAATGGATTTAGCGGTATTTAGATTTTATCTTTTTTTTTTGTGATTTCTATAGTATTCTAGTGTTTTAGGGTTTTTAGGGTTTTATGTTTTTTTAGGATTTTTAGGATATTTAAAGGATATTTTGGGCCTTTAAGAGGTTTATAGTGTTTTTTGGTCTTTTAGGTTTTTAGGGTATTTTAGTATTTTTATCCGCGTTTTAGGGTGGTTTTTTTTTTTTTGTTTTTTTTTTTTTTTTTTTTTTTTTTTTTTTTTTTTTTTTTTTTGTTTTTGTATTCGGTTTTAGGGTTTTTTAGGGTTTTAAAGGGGTTTAAGGGTTTTAGTGGTTTAAATTTTTTCATTTTTTTGAATATTTATTAGATTTTTTTTTATTTTTTCAGTGTTTTTGAGTGTTTTTAGGGCCTCTCTATATTTTTATGGCTTTAGGGTTTTCAGGTTTCTAGCGATTTTTTGGGTTTTCCAAGGGTTTTCGGGGGTTTTTTTTCAGGTTTTTAGAGTCTTTAAATTTATTATAGATTTTCAAGGGTTTTTTTGTAATTTTGTTTCCTGTGTTTTAGATTTTTTAGGGGTTTAGAGGGGTTTAGGGGTGTTTTAATGTTTTTAGGGACTTTTAGGGGTTCAATGGTGTTTTAGGGGTTTTAAATAGTTAAGGGGTTTTAGGGACATTTAAGGGGTTTTAGGGTGTTTTAGGGTTTTTATGGTGTTTTAGAGTGTTTTAGGGGTTTTAGGGTAGAAGAGGTGTGAGGCCAGGATATTCCTGACCCCCTGAAAATTTATTATGAAAAAAAGATGCAACAGAAAAGGGAGGGAAGGGGTCAGTCAACCCACACCCAAAAACCCTTTACATCCCAAGACGTAAAAGACCCAAAAAAATAAAAATCAAAAAATAAAAAACACACAAAGCCAAACAAAGCATAAAAACCAAATTGTCCCCAACATCACCTCTCATCCAAATAGCGAACATTATCCAGCTGTATCAAAACCATCATCAACAACTTTAAGGAAAGAGGCAGCCCATAACCAGTAGCCTAGCATCCAGCTACGATCACTTCTTAGCCAACTAGCATCCCGCAATCAGCATCCCACTTCACTATCTTCAGCCTCCAACGCCTCCTCACCAGTCAGAACAACCGCCAGCAACATAGGGTCACCAGCACTAGAACCATAAAAAACAGATTTATAACATCCTATCCAAATAACAACCATTATCCATCACCTCATTTCTAGACAACCAGCTCCTCTTTCAATCACCAAACCTCACCCAGCATCTCGCTTCTGCCTCAGCAACCAACAACACCAAATTCAATCAACGCCACCATAACAGATTTTCAGCGCCCACCACCTCCATTCAAGGGAAGAGCTAGCCAAATTCAAGTAGCTCATCATCCAGCAACTCGATATCCAGCCAAAAATCAGCAGAAACTTATGGAAAAACCAGTAACCAACAGTAATCGTCAAACAAAAACTCAGAATCCAGTAACCATCTCTTCCTAAACAGACGGGTTCCGACATCCCACCATAGTTAGAAACACAAGACCACCAGCTCCCACACTTAAACCCATTCCGTATAATCCAAAAATCCTTAAACTCATCATTCAGCAACAACAACTCACAACTAAACTAGCCACAACTCAAAATTACACAGGCCAGCATGTCAAAACGAACACAGCACAATACGACCAGAACTTCATCAACAATAAGATCCAAGAACAAGAAAGTGGAACCAGAAAAGAAAACCAGCATCTTCACCCTTTTCATCCACCATGACCCATTGGGAAGCCAGAAAAACCAACAAGACCCTCCTCAGGTCCAAAAAAGAAGTGCAGATCCGAGTGTAGGACCGTGCATGCCACCGCCAAGAAGTCGCAAAGCCTGCTGAACCCACTTTTCACCGGAGTGAAGCCAAAACTCTCCTAGATGAAGCCACCAGATCGTATTGTCACACCAAATACGAGATCCAAATCACCGAACACCAAGAGACCTGAACATCCAAGACCGAACCCAGATCTGACAAGCATACATGAAATTCAGGCCAGGCACACCTCTGCGCAGTCGTCGAAACGTCTGTCCCACCTGCCTAACACCATAACGAGACCGGAGAGACCTGTGAAACCTCAGATATAGAGCCCGCTTTGAGAGATGATTTTTAGTTGACCAAGAAGGGGCCGACCGAGGATTCCAAACCTTCCCACCAACACACCAATGTGAGCAGCTACATCCAACCTCAAACCAGACGATCTGCTGAGACCGCGCCCAAGCCACTGAGAGATCGACAATGCCACCAAGGAGCAATGAAGATTCATTGGGTTTTTAGTATAATTTCAGGATTTTTAGCTTATTTAGGGTTTTAATTTTTTCTTATATTTTTAGTATTTTAGGGGTATTTTTTGTTTTTATGGTTTTTAAGATTCTTTTTGGTTTTTCTTAAAGTTTTTTGTGGGTTTTGTGGGTTTTGTATAGTTATTAGGGGTTTTAGTGTTTTTATGGATTTTTTAAATATTTTTTAGGGTTTATTAGGATTTATATGGGAAAAGAAGGCTCGAGACTAGGTTAGCATGCCCCCCCCCCCCAAATTATACCAAGAAGAAAGAAAAAATAGAGAGCTACATGGAAGGGTTACATAACCAGGTGTGCAACTAACCCTTCAAGTTACAGTCCACAAGCAACGAGCAGGAGGACATGGAAAAAAAGGACCACAACGAGAACCTCTCAACAATGGCCTCTTTGGAGAGAGAATCTGAAACCGTATTTTCCTCTCGTTAGGTGTGTGTCACATTAAGATTCAACCCTTGACACATGGTGAGGCATTTCATCCATTGGGGGAGGATCCTCCAGGGAATGCACCGAGATCTGTTTTTAATAGCATTCACAGCAAGCATGGAGTCATATTCAATCCACAGAAATCTCCATCTGAAGCTAACAACATACTCAATCACCTTTATCAAGGCCCATATTTTAGCTTCAATGGAGCACCCATCAACAATGAATTTCTAGAAACATCCTTTGACGAAGCCCCGATAAGTGCGAAAAACTCTACCGCACCCAATAGGACCTGGCGCACCCAGGGTCGCACCATCCAAATTAACCTTAATATAAGTGGGGAGTGAAGGTATTCATCGGATAAACTTGGGAACCATTGGATTCTTGGCACTGCCGGAGATGCCAAGCAGCTGAAGAATAATCATCTCACTAACATCATTCGCCATAGAGCCTGTTTAAATGTGGGAAGCCACATAGACATCACTGTGAATCATCACTACACCACCATGAATGGAGAGCCGCTTCTTATTGAAGGAAACCGAATTCTGAGGAGTCCAAATATAGAATATTGTGGATGAAATAGTGACCATCAGGAGGTTGCCTACCTACTCACTGCAGTCCCAGTTGGACAGGTCACCTAGGAGCTCGAAGAGAGGCATGTACAGGCAAGCCAGGAGCCCAAAAATATACTTCAAGTAACCCCATAGCATTGCACTAAATCTTTATTAGAGGAAGGTCAGGATGAAGTTCCTCTTAAATTTGGAGAGCCATGCAGGGGAGGGGATCCCCTAGCATAGTTATAACAATAATAATTCTATACATTTAGTCTCCCAATAAGGTTGTATTTCCAAATCAAGATGTCAGAGTCAACAAAGTCATAACGTTGGATTTGGAAAAAGGATTCAGTTGGGAGGAGCGCCTCAATCTATTCCAATTGAGGAAGGAACACTATGATGGAAAGGCTCTTAAGGCCGACAATGGGGGTCATGAAATCTTATAGAGGCCTATCAATCCATTGTGTGAACCAAGCATTCAGTTTCATGTGCTTTGAGATGATCCATTTTGAGTGAGAAATAATTACCTTATACGAATCATGAAGTGCTGGACAAATAGAAGAGGGGAAGTAACCTGCATATTCATTGCAAAGTTTAAGAACAAACCTTTCTCAAGTGAAGTCGAATCCCCCACTCCTAGGACTAAGAATCCCCTGAGTAAATTTTTAAAGGAGAGCGTCATTATATTGTGTGAGGTCTTTGATGCCAAGCCCTCCCATCTCAATTGGTTTGGTGCATTCCTTCTAGGCCACCGTAACCAGTTTCCTTTCACTTATGCATCCCATACAGGTGATGTTCCTGATATTTTCTTGTAAGTCCTTAGGAAGGTTAACCAGAAATCTATAGATAGAGAAAGCATATGTGAACATAAAAGTGATCAGTGAGTTGATAAGACAGACCCTTCTGGCTTGCGATAGACATTTCCCTTTCCATTTCACTTGTTATTGAGTAATTCTGGTAGCAGTGCTCTCAAGGTGACAACGCTTGAATCATCCCCAAAAGATGGGAACAACCAGGTAATCAAAAGGAAGTGAAACTCTATTGAAACCAAGGGACCTTGAATAGAAATCTGGAAGGGCCGAGAGACCCCCTCCCAAAATAAAATCAAAGTCTTGCTCCAAATGATAGACTGCACCACCACATTTTCATAATGCCAGAAGATCATCCGGATGAAATCCAAGGTCCATTTGTCAGCTTTCCCAAACAAGAAGAATATCATCAGCATAAACATATGGGATGGCACGTTCAGATCCCTCCCTATCCTAAAAGGATTAAAGAGACCATCCTTTCCATGGTCAATAAGAAACCTTCTCAAGTAATCCTCAGCAATCGCAAAGAGAATTCTTGAAAGCAAGTCACCTTGTCTGACCCCACGAGGGCAGGGGAAAAACCCATTGGGATATCGATTAATAAGGATAGATACCCAGGCACTGCTTAATATGGACATAACCATCCTGATAAATCTGCTCGAGAATCCATACTTGGAGAGAACCTAGGAGATGAAGCTCCACTTAATAGTGTCGAAAGCCTTAGAGATGTTAATCTTAAGTGAAAATTTTCCCTACTTGGACTTCTTCCTCATGGCGTTGATGCACTCTGAGGCCGTGAAAAGTAATCCCTGGATGTTCCTCCCTGTGACGAACCCGAATTGATTTGGAGTGATAATTCCCCCCACAAATTTCTCTATTCGCATGACTAGAATCTTACTAATGATTTTGTGAATAGTATTCCCAATAGCCACTGGCCGAAAGTCACTAATGTAAATGGAATTTTTCCTTTTGGGAATCAGGGAAATGAAATTACAGTTTAATTCATGTGGGAACACACTAGAGGGAAAAAATTCCCTAACAGCGCCGGTGATGCCCTCATGCATGATATCCCAGTAAGACATGAATAACTTGTTAGTGAATCTATTCGGTCCCACTATACTGTCAATGTTCAGAAAGAACAAAGTAACCCTAACTTCCTCCTCAAGGGGGAAAATCATTAAAGCCCTGTTCTGTTGCTGATCAATGCATGGCAGAATGTAATCCATTAAAGGGAGGGTGTAGTCCCCACCATCATCCAAGTAAATCCCTTGGAAATGATTGATAATAGTAGTGGAAATATCATCCTCCAAGGTGAAAGTAGAGCCTGAGATATGAACTACTTTTAAAATTTTTTTAACCTTTTTCTCCCTATGCAACCGATGGAAAAATTTGGAGTTTTGGTCTCCATATTTGAGCCATCTAACGTTGAACTGGTTTTGGATAGCTTTTCTTTAAGAGCTAGAAGATCATCAAGCTTGGAGTGGAGCTGCAACTCCTATCGAGAGGGCCGGGGAAAGTGCTGATTAGAATCCTGTTGGAAGGCAAGTTGTTGCTCAGAAACCTAAATATCATCATCCAGACCAGAGAAGCGGTTCCTTCTCCACTCCTTGAGCGAGGATTTGATTTTTTTAAGCATAAAGACCAACATATAGTAGTGAATACCCTGAAGGTATTCATTCCAACCATTGGTGACTATTTCCCTACATCATAGGACCATGATCTAGGCATTATTGAACCTAAAGGGAAGGGGTGATGACGTTGGAGATCCCATGGAACATTCAGCAATCAAGGGGTTATGATCCAAGTGAAATTTGGGGAGGGTAAATCCTGAGACATCAAAGGGAGTGTTCCCATCATTGATCCTAAAAAAGCACATGTACAGCTTGATGTCCTACCTTCCATTAATAGTGAAGCACCCCTAAGTGAAGGAGGCTCCAGATACAAGAACTTCCATGAGATCACAAGTATCTAGATAGAAGGATAAGTCCTCAGCAGCTGAGCAAGAGAAGTTGGAGCCAATCTTCTCATCCGGTCACAACACAATGTTGAAATACCCAATCACAATCCAGTTATTATCAATGATCCCATTTTGGTTAATCAGTTTTTCCCATAGAGCACGTCTCCTCATGTATGAGCAAGAATCATACACAAAGGATAGGGAAAGACGGGTAGCAATGCATGTAGCAGACAAGGTGATGGCCTGGGTACTCACATCCACAGATGTCAACTGGATGTCATCATACCTTAGCACCCATAACATGTCCAGAACATTCTCATTAGCAGTCTTGGAAACATAGGAGTATCCAAGGTTACCCCAGTTGAAACCCATCCTGTTATCGAATGATATCATTGAATCAACAATACCGAGAATCATAGGAATCTGTGAAATGAGGAAATGCCTAAGGGTTGAGGCAGTGGGAGAATTCCCAATCCCTTGGTAGTTATAGAATAGGATCCATATCAAATTAGAGAGGATTCACCCCTCTCACAGGGCTAGTGTTAGAGTTCAGAGGCATTGCCTTCACCTTTTCATTTTCCCCCTTCTTTTTGGGCCTACCCACAGGGTTATTTGTTGTGGACGGATCAACTTCAATGATCCGGTATTTGAGTCCGCAGTCATCCAAATATTGATAGCCAACCTCATGTGGTAGGATCTATTCAGTCGGTCTATAAGACCCTTCTGCCTCCTCGTCATTCTGTTCTTCAGCCTCATCAGCCCAGAAAATACCACTGAGAGGGGTGAACCTATTTAGGGGCTAGAGTGTCACAGGGGAGTCACTCTTAGCCGTGTCTCACCGTGCAGCCTTTCTAGAGGACATAGCCATAAAGGAATCATCAGTTAGTGATGGGAGGGCCAGATGTGGGTAGTCCTTCTCAAGGCCAGGGAGGGCAGAAGGCCCTAGAATAGAAATAAGATCTGGCCCAACATCCGCCACCTACATGGGAGGCGGCGCTCCTTGGCAGCATGTATGGCTCACCACTGTGGCAGGACTAGCATGAGTGGAAGTCTGTCCGGGCTTAGCCATGGCTGCCTATGAACTGGTAGTAGGCTTTAAGGATTGGCCAGGCTTAGCCATGACTGCCTGTAGTCTGGGAGTGGTAGCAGCAGGCTCTGAGGTAGCAGAGACAACCAACTGGTCAGCCAGGGGGTTAGGCCCAGAAGTGACTCCCTGCATATGTGGGGCATCTCTTGGCAGAATGTGTCATCAACCCCCGACACCCTCTTTGATGAAGGCTGCTTTGCAGGACTTCCAACCACAGCAGGACCAGGCTGGTAGGGAACAGGTGCTTGGCCAGGGGCCTTTATCCCCGCTCTAGCTCGTAATTTCTTATTGCAGGATTTAGCAGCATGCCCTTTAAGATTGCACTTTGTGCACACTTTCAGTCATCGAAAGTTAGAGATGAGGTGACCAAAGATATTGCAATGAAGGAAAAACCAGGGCTTGTGCTTATACTAAATTTCTAGTGTGATTATGTCTACATCAGTATTGAGCACGACCTCCTCAATCAATGTGGAAGATAAGTCAACTTCAACCAGGATACGAGCATAATGCCCATATTTTGGATTTTCTGTCTCCTTATCATTTAATATAGGATAACCCACTGAGGAGGAAATGTCCCATTAAATTAGAGGGTGCCAATAAAGATAGCTAGGCCTATATATATGAATACATACCTATACAAAGGTGTTCTTGACATTCAATGGGTCGAATTTCCGATCCCACTATTGGATCTTTAAGAGGTCAGGATTTAGGTTGAGGGAGCCAAATCTCAAAGATAATCTCTTTCATTCATCTGATGGGAAGACAATATGATAATATCCTCTCCCCATAGCATTCATTAGCCATTCGGAGAAGCCCCAGATCTCCCTAACCTGGTTAGTGAGATCATAAAATTTCCAGATCCACTCACCCTTCGGGGTCAACACTCTAGAGATGATGGAGAATCGATAGATATTGCGCCTTTCCTCTACTGCCACATGATTAGACAAAACACGAGCCACTTCCCCTTCTAAATGACCCGACCGGGAGAGGGACTGTCAAAATCAGATAAGGAAAGTGAAATCGCCGGTTTCGCCACCTCCGCAAAGTTAAGCTTCAGTCTTGACACCTCCAGTGCATCACCAATCATGCCAATCCCGAAGGATGAGAGATTATAGAGATAAAAGAGCTCCTTTTGACCACATATGTCTATCATATCCAGAGTTTGATCCACCATGCCGGTAGGGGGTGGCATGACCAAAGGCTGCGTAGAATCCCCATCTTCGTCAAGCCCACTTCCTTGAGCCATCACTTTCTTAGTATTTATAAGGGTTATAGTATTTTTAGTAATTTAAGGGATTAGGGTTTTAGGTTTTTTTGGTATTTGGGATTTTTTCATGGTTTCTTAGGGTTTTTTGGGTTTTATTATTTTATTACTGGTTTTAGGGTTTTTTTTTGTTTTTTTGTTTTTTGATTTTTTAGAGTTTATTTGTATTTTTAATGGTTTTGGGGTTTTATATATACTTTAGGGTTTGTGTGTGTTGGGGGGTGGGTTATGGGTTTTAGGGTTACTAGGAGTTTTTACATTACTAAATGTTTTTATGGTTTTTAGGCGTTTTAGGGTTTTAGGGTATTTTAGTTTTTATGTGGTAGTTTTAGAGTTCGTAAGTGTTATTAGGGGTTTTAGGGTCTTTTATGGTATTTTAGGGGTTGTAGGGTTGTTAGAGTGTGTTACGGTTCTTAAGGGTTTTAGAGCCTTTTAAGGGTTTATATGGGTTTTAATGCTTCTAAGGGGTTTTTAGGTTTATAAGTGTTTATGGGTGTTTAGATATTCTAGGGTTTTGGGGTTTTTAGGTTATATTACAATTTTTTAGGGGTTTTAGGGTCTTTTAGGTGAGTTTTAGGGAATTTTATAGGTATTTTGGGGTTTTAGTGGTTTTAGGGTTTTTAGGGGTTTTAGGCTTTTTTAACCGTTTTTAGGGTTTTTGGGTTTCTTAGAGTTTTTATGGTTTTCTAGAGTTTTAGGTTTACTAGGATTTTTTTTTGGATTTTAGAACTTTATTTTTGGGTTTTAGGGTTTTTTGGTGTCTTTACAGCTGTTAGGGATTTTATGTCTTTTTTGGGTTTAAAGCTTTTTTGGGGGGGGGGGGGTAGTTGTTTTATTTTTTATGGTTTTTAGGGTTTTGTGTTTTTTTTGGATTTTTAGACGTTTTTAAACTATTAGGGTTTTGGGGCTTTATTTTGATTGTATGGGTTTTTTACTGTTTTTAGTGGTTTTTCAGGTCTTTACTGTTTTAGGATTTTTTAGGTGTTTTAGTGACTTTTTCATTTTTTTAGGGTTTCAGGGATTTTAGGTAATTATTTGGGGTTCTAGTTTTTTTAGGATTTTTAGGGGGTTTTGAAATTATTATGGGGTTTAGGGTTTTTAGCTGTTTAGGGTTTTATGGTTTTATGGTTTTTAAGTATTTTTACGATTTTTAGTGTTTTATGGTTCTTAGGGATTTTATGGTTTTTAGGTTTTATAGGGTTTAGCTGTTTTAAGATCTTTTTGGGGTTTTATATGGTATTTCTGGGTTTTAGGGTGTTTTGGGACTTTTAGGGTTTTTATGGTTTGGATGACCTCTTAGGGTCTTTGTTTGGTCTTATGGTCTTTTTGGGGTTTTAGGGTTCCTTAGGGCCCATTAATTATTCTAGGGGTTTTTTGGGTCTTTTTTGATTTTTAGTGCATCGGGGGTATTTGATTGTTTTTTGGGAGTCTAGGGTTTTTAGTTTTTTTGTGGTTTTGGGGGTTTTTTTTGGATATTTATTGTTTTTAGGTCATCTTGGGTTTTTATATTTTTTTTACGTTTTAGGGGTTTTGGGTTTTTTTGGGTGGTTTTAGATGTTTTAGGGGTTTTAGGGGTGTTTTTGGATTTTTAGGGTTGTTTTGGTATTTTATTGTTGATTCGGGATTTTAAGGTTTTTAGGATATTTTACTGTTTTAGGGGTTTTTAGGTATTTTAGAGTTTTTATGTTTTATTTGTATTTAAAGGTTTTTTTTTTCTTTTAGTGTTTTTAGGGTGGTTTAGGGGTTTTTGGATTTTAGGATCCTTTAGAATTTAAGGGGTTTCAGTGATTTTATAGGTTTTTAGGGTTTTTAGGGTGTTTTGGGTTTTTATGGTCCTTTAGTATTTTTAATTTTTTTGATACCCTTTAGGGGTTTTAGGGATTTTTAGGTCTTTTTAGGTTTTTATGGGTTTTAGGGTTGTTTATGGGTTTTAGGGTTATTTATAGTGTTTTCATGTGTAATAGGGTATTTTATGGGGTTTAAGTGTTTTTAGTACCTTTTAGGAGTCTTTAATTTTTTGGAACTTTTAGGAGTATTTATGGTTTTGTGTGTTTGTAGTCTTTTTTGGGGGTTTTAGGGTTTTTGGGGTTTTATGGTTGTTTGGGTTCTTTTAGGTTCCTCTATCGTTTTTATGATTTTTAGTGTATTTCCAATTTTAAAGGGATTTTATACACTTTTCTATATCGTTTAGGGTGTTTTAGGGTGTTTATTTTTTATTAGTATTTTTTTAGGTTTTAGGGTAATAAGGGTGTGTGAGGGTTTAGGGGTTTTATGGTTTTTATGGTACTATAGTGGGTTTTAGTGTTATTTTGATTCTATTGGAACTTTATTGGTTTTATGGAATTTTTAAAGGTTTTAGATTATTATATTGGTTTTTATAGTTTTATGGTTTTATTGTTTTTATGGTTTTTCGGGTTTTTAGGTTTTGGGGATATTAGGGTGTTTTAGGTAATTTTATGGCATTTATGCTTCTAGAGGTTTTAGGGGTTTTTAGGTGTTTTTAGGGTTTTTAGAGTAATTAATGATTTTTTAGTAATTATCAGGGAATTTTAAAGGTTTTCATGAATTTATTGGGCCTTTTAGAAGGTTTTGGATTTTAGGTATTTTTGTTATTTTTTAGAATTTTTAGCGGGTTTCGACTGTTTTAGGGTTTTTCCTAGGGTTTGGGGGTTTTTGGGTTTTTAACGATTTTTTGTTTTTTAGGGTTTTAATGGGTTTGTAGGTTCTTAGGATTTTTATTTTTTAAGGTGTTTACGAGGATTTAGGTTCTTTTTTGGTTTTTCATGGATTTTTAATTTTTAATTTTTTGGGTGTTTTTAGCTTTTTATGATATGTTAGGGATTTTAAGGGTTTTAGTTTTTGTAGATTCTATAATGTTTTTAGGGTTTTGAGTGTGGTTTGAGGTTATTGGGGGGTAGGGTTATGGGGTTTTAAGGAATTTTGGCTTTTTAGGTTTTAAAGGTCATTTTATGGTTTTTTGGGGATTTTAGGGGGTTTAGGATTTTTTTTGGGTTTTTTGGGGTTTTATGGTTTTGAGGGATTTTTACTGAATTTTAAAGTGTATTTTGGGTTTTTAGTGTCGTTGGGGTTTTTAGGTTTTTTATGGGTTTTTAGTTTTTTTATATTTTTTAGCGTTTTTGGTTTTTTTTGGATTTTTCAGTTTTTAGAGTATTTAAGGGTTTTATGTTTTTTGTGGTTTTTATTGTTTTTATGGTTAGTAGGGTTTTTATTATTTTTATAGTTTTTAGGGTTTTTATAGTTTTAAGGGTTTTAGGGTTTTTAGGAGTTGTTTTGTTTTTTTTTAATTTTAATGGGTTTTTAGTGTTTTTTATTGTTTTTCTTTTTGGGGTTTTCAGATATTTTCTGTGTTTTTAGTGTTTTGTTGGGCTGTTTCGGGAGTTTTTAGTCTTTTTACATATTTTCTAGTTTTTTAGGGTATTTTAGGGTTTTTAGGTTTTTCATGTATTTTTTGTGGTTTTTATTTTTTCAGATTTTTAAGTGTTTTTTTTGTTTTTATGATTATTTTAGGGGTTTTGGAGTTTTTTAGGGTTTTATAAGAATTTTTTGATTTTTAGGGTGTTAGGGTTTTTATTTTTTTAAGGATATTATGTTGTTTAATGGGTTTTAGTGTTTTTAGGGTTTTTATTTGTTTTTGGGTTTTTTTACGTTTTAGGGACTTTTAGTGTTTTTAATGTTTTTTTGGTTTTGAGCGAGTTTTAGAGGTATTATGTTTTCTAGGGTTTTTAATGGAATTAAGGGGTTTTATGGGTATTTATATTTTTAAGGGTATAAATGGTTTGTTTGTTTTCTATAATTTTTATGGTTTTTAGGGTTTTGAGGTGTTTTTTGGGTTTTTAGTGTTTTTTTTGGATTTTTGGAGTTTTTTTGGTTTTATTATCGTTCACAAGGTTTTTGTGGTTTTTAACGATTTTTAGGGTTTTTGGAAACTTTAGTGGCTTTTATGGGTTTGTTGGATTTTTAGGGAATTTTCAGGGTTATGAGAGTTTTCTTGGTTTTTTTGATGGGTTTTATAGGATTTAGGGTTTCTTGGGTATTTGGGTTTTTTAGAGTATTTAGGGGTTTTAGGTGTTTTAGGTAGTTTAAAAGTTTTTAAGAGTTTGACGTGGTTCTTATTATTTATGGGTTTTTAAGAGTATTTAGGGTTTTTGGGTTGTTTTAGGGGTTTTAGGGAATTGTTGTTTTCTAGAAATTTTAGGTGTTTTTCAGTTCTTGATGATTTTTCGGGGTTGTATGATTTTTTGGGGTTTTTAGGGGTTTTTGGTTTTTAATGTTTTAAGTGGTTTAGGTGTCTTTAGGGTATTTAAGGTGTTTTATAAGTTTTAGGGGTTTTGGGGTTTTTAGTGACTTTTTATGATTTTTTTTCCTTTTGAGTTTTTTAAGAATTTTAGGTTTTTAGTGTTTTAAAGGGTTTTTAGGGTTTTCAGTTTTTAGGGGTTTTAGAGTTCTTGTATGTTTTTATAGTTCTTTTAGGGGTTTTATGTTTTTAGGGAATTGTATGGGTTTTTAGGGATTTTAGGATTTTTTAGTGTTTTTATGGTTTTGTGGGGTGTTTTAGGGTTTTTAGGGTTTCTCACGGGTATTAGGGTTTTTGAGACTTTATTACGGGCTTTTAGGGAGTTTTAGTATTTTTTAGGGTTTCATGGGGTTTTTAGAGTTTTTAAGGTTTTTAGGGGTTTGGGGGATTTTAAATATTATAGGGAATTTGGGGTTTTTAGGTGTTTTATAGTTTTTAAAGGTCTTCTTCTATTTTTATGTTTTTTAGGTTTTATGGATTTTATGTGTTTTTAGGGTTTTTTTTAGTGTTTTAGGGTATTTATTAGTTTTTTTAGTTTTATGATTTTTCAAGTTTTTTGGGGTGGTTTTGGGTTATTTTAGAGTTATTAAGGTTTTTTAAGTATTTAGAGTGGTATAAAGGTTTTAGGGTGTTTAGTGTGTTTTTGGGTTTTTAGGAATTTTCAAGCATTTTAAAGGTTAATATTTTTAGAGTTTTTTGAGTTTTAAGGGTGCTTAGGGGTTTTTAAAAAAATTTAGGGTTTTTGTAGGGTTTTTAGGGTCTCTTTAGAGTTTTAGGGTTTTTAGGCCTTTTTAGAGGTTTTGGGTATTTAAGTGTCTTTTGGGGTTTCTAGAGGGATTTAGGGTTTTTGGGGGGGGGGGTTTAAAGGTTTAAAGGTTTTAGGGTCTTTTAAGGATATTTAAGGATTTTCACTTTCTATTAGGGTCGTTTTAGGGGTTTAAAGGGTGTTTTGGTGTTTTATGTTCTTTTTAGGATTTTAAGGGTTTTGGGTTTTACATTGTTAGATATTTAGGTTTTTAAGGGTCCTCTTTCATTTTTTATATCTCTTTTAGGGGTTTTTAGGGTTGTCAGATTTTGTAGAGTTTTTGGGGTTTTAAGGGGTTTAGTGGGTTCTAGGTATTTTAGGGTATTTTAGGTATTTTAGGACATTCTAAGTTTTTAGGAGCCTCTTGGGTTTTATGGTTTTTTTGGTTTTTTTATGTTTCATAGGATTTTTAAGGGTTTTATTAGGAAATTTAACGGTTTTTAGTGTTTTTAGTAGTTTTTATGTTTTTCATGGGTTTTCATGTTTTTATATATTTTAGGGGTTTTATTGGTTTTTGAAGGTTTTTGGGTGTTTAGGGGTTTTTAGGTTTTTTACAGTCTTTCATTTTTTTAGGGTTTTTGGGTATTTTAGCATCGATATAAGGTTCTTATGGGGTTTTTCATATTTTTTGGGTTTTTAACGTCATTTTAGTTTTTTTGGGTTTTAGTGGGTTTTAGGGTTTTTTAAGTTTTTATGTTTTTAGGATTTTAAGATTTTTAGGGATTTTAGTGTTTTTTGGGTGCTTGAGCGGTTTTAGGATTTTCTGGTTTTTTATCCTTTTAAGGGTTTTCAGTTAGTTTTTGGTTTTTCCATATTTTTAGGGGTTCCAAGGGTTTTTAGTGTTTTATTTATGTTTAGGGATTTTTTGTGTATTAATATTTTTACGAGTTTTAATTTTTTAATTGCTTTTATGGTTTTTAGGGTGCTTTGGTTTGTATGGTACTTAACGGTTTTATGGGATTTTTTGTGATTTTATAAGGGTTTTAGGGTCATTTATAATTTTATGGTTTTTTGGTTTTTTATGGTTTCTTATTGGTTTTAGAGACTTTTGGGGGTTTTAGGAATTTTAATTTTTTTATAGATTTTTGTGTTTTCAATGTTTTTATGGGTTTTATGATTTTAGTGTATTTTTTGTTTTTAATGTTTTTAGGGGTATATGGAATTTTTACCGTTTTTTGGGGTTTAGGTGTTTTTAGGATTTGTCACGATTTTAGGGTTTAGGTTTTTAAAAGGTTTTTAGTGTTTTTAGAATTTCCTAGTTTCTTAGGTTTTATAAAAGTTTGGGGGTAGAATATTTAGGATTTTTAGGGGGTTTTATAGGTTTTTATAGATGTTATGGGTTTTTATGTGTTTTGGGGTTTTAAGGATTTTATGGTTTTCAGGGTTCTTAGGGGTTTTAGGGGCTTTTTCTTATTTTATTGGTTTGAGTGGTTTTTATGGTGTTTATCGGGTTTAGGGTTTTTATGTGTTTTTTAGGTTTTTAATTGCTTTTAGGGGTTTTAGGAATTTTAGGGGTTTTGAGAGTTTTATGTTTTTTTGGTTATTTGGGTTTTAGTATTTTTTTGGGGTTTTTTGGGTTTTAAAGGTTTTTAGGTTTTATCAAGGTTCATAAAGATTTTAAATTTTTATGGCTTTTGGGAATTTTTGGTTTTTAGGAATTTTTAGTGTTTTTAAGAATTTTATGGATTTTAGGGATCTTGCGGTTTTAGGGGTTTTATGGTCTTTAAGGGTATTTTGGGGTTTTCAATGGTTTTTAGGGATTTTAAGGTCTTTTTTGTCTATTTATGTTATTATAGTATTTTTAGGGGGTTTTAGGGTTTTTAGTGTTTTTTATAGTTTTTAGAGTCTTTTAGGGGGTTTAGGACCCTTTATGGATTGTTTAGTTATTTTTAGTGTCTTTTAAGGATTTACGGGTTTTAGGTTTCTTTAGATTTTTAGGGTTTTTAGGGTTTGTAGGCTTTTTTAGGATTATTTGAGGTTTTTAATGGTTTTTATGATTTTAAGGGCTTTACGTTTTTTTTTGTGATTTTGGTGGTTTTTTGTTTGGATTTAGTGTTTTTTTTCTATTTTTTGGGTTTTTCGGTTTTTAAGGTTTTTAAGGTTTTTATGGGTTGGGGGGGGGGGGTTTCGGGGTTTTATGGGTATTTCCGTTTTAAGTGGTTATAGTGTTTTTCAGGTTTTAAGGGATTTTATAACTTCTTAGGATATTTTAATTTATTTAAGTATTTTTATGCTCTTTTATGGTTTTTAAGAGTTTTTAGGGTTTAAGGGTATTTTTAGGGGGTTTTAGAGTGTTTAGGATTTTACTGGATATTCAAGGGTTTTATGGGGTTTAGTTTTTAAGGGATTCTATATTTTTTATGAAATTTTAAGGGATTTATGGTTTTAAGGGTTTTATGGTTTTCTATGGTTTTTAAGGTCCCTTAGGTGTTTTAAGGTTATTAGGGTCCTTTGTGACATTTTAGGGGTCTTTTAGTTCGGTTATGTTTTTTGGGGTCTTTTGGGTCGTGTAGGACTATTTAGAAACCATTAGTCTTTTGGGATCTTTGGTTCTTTTAGGGTTTTAGGGTTTTTTGTTGTTGTTTAGGGTTTTAGGTCCATTTAGTGGTTTTTAGGGTTTGTAGCGTCTTTTAGGGGTTTAGGGTATATTATGGTCTTTTAGGATGTTTTGGGTATTTTTGGGGTTTTTATGATTTTTAGAGTTTTAGGGGTCTTTTAGGTGTTTTAGGGTTTTTAGTGTCTTTTAGGGGCTTTATATTGTCTCAATATGTAGAGGTTTTTTAGTGTTTTTAGGGGTGTTATGGATTTTTAGGTTTTAGGGTTGTTTTGGTTTTAAGGGTTTTAGAGTTTTTAGGGATTTTAATACATTTTTAGTGTTTTTTGGTTTTTTAGATATTTCTTGGTGGTTTTTGGTTTTTAGGGGTTTTAGGTTTTTTATGTATTTTTAGGGTTTTTAGAGTTTTTAGGGGTTTTAGATTTTTTTCATGATTATTTTTTGTTTTTCAGGGTTTATAGGGTTTTTAAAGTTTTCAAGGGTTTTTGGGATTTTTAGGAATTTTTATACATTTTTTGATATTTTAGGGTTTTTTGAGTTTTTGTGGTTTCCAAATGTTTTTATGGGTTTTAATGGATTTTTGGATATTTAATGGTTATTAGGTATTTTTAGTCTTTAAAATTTTTATATTTTTATGATTTTTGGGTATTTTAAGGGGTTTTTAATTTTTAGGGTTTTTAGGGGTTTATGGATTTTTATGGTTTTTAGTATTTTTAGGGTTTTATGGTTTTTTAGGTTTTTGGGATTTTTAGGGTGTTTAAGGAATTTTATGGGTCTTTTAGTGTTATTGTATGAGTTTTAAAGTATTTTATGGGTATTATGATTTTTAGGACAATTTAGTATATTTTAGACTTTTAGGACCATATAGTATTTTTTAAATTTTTAGGGATTTTGGGGGTTTTAGAGTTTTATGGTCTTTTAGGGGTTTTCTGGTTTTTTGGGGGTTTATTATTTTTAGGTGTGTTTATTGTTTTTAGAGGGTTTAGGGGTTTATTGTTTTTAGGGGTTTTTGTTTTTTTGGGTTTTAGTTTTTTTTTAAGGAATTAGGGGTTATATAATTTTTAATGGGGTTTTAGGGTTTTTAGTGTGGTGTTAGGGTTTTTGAGTGTTTTTTTGGATTTTATTAGGGTTTCAGGATTTTAGGGTTTTATGTGGTTTCATGGGTTTTAGGTATTCTTAGGGTGTTTGTGGTTTTATATATTTTTCATGTTTTTATGATTTTTCAAGGTATTTTTGGGTTTTTAGAGTTTTATAGGGTTTTAGAATTTTGTATGGTCTTTATGGTGTTTAAGGATTAATTTTTTTTGGGGGGGGGGGAGTCAGGGTTGTTAGGGTTTTCAGGGTTTTATTAGAGTTTAAAGGGGATATAGGGGGTTTAGGGAATTTATAGGTGTTTGGGGTTTTTTATGATTTTAAGGGAGATTTAGGGATTTTTGGGGCTTTTGGTGTGTTTTTTAGGTTTTTATGGGTTTTAGGGTCCCTTAGTAGTTTTAACAGTTTTTATGGGTTTGTATTTTCTAGGATTTTAGGGGATTTAGGGTTTATTTGGGTTTTTTATGGTTTTATGATTTTATGGTGCTTTAAGAGTTTTATATGGTTTTTAGGATTTTTAGAAGTTTTTATAGTTTTTAGGGATTTTAGGTGTTTTTAATGTTTTTTATTGTGTTTGGGTTTTTTTGGTGTTTTAGTGTTTCTTATGGTTTTCAAGTTTTTATAGTGTTTCTTAGGGTTTGTTAGGTTTTTTAGGCGTTTTTATGTTTTTTTAGGGTTCAGGTGTTTTTTTGAGTTTTTACGGGTTTTAGGGTTGTTAATGTATTTTACGATTCTTAGGGATTTTTATGGTTTTAAGGGATTTTTTGGGTTTTAATTTATTTTTTTGGGTTTAATGGTTTTTTAGGATTTTATATTTCTTAGGGTTTTAGGTTTTTAAATTTTTTTTTTTCATTTTTTTAGGTTTTTTGTTGTTTTAGTGTTATTTTTGGTTTCTTAAGGGTTTTTTATGGTTTTGTGGGTTTTATTGAGTTTTTTTGATTTTAGGGTATTTTTGATTTTTTTTCATGTTAGGGTTTTTTAGGGTTTTTTTGAGTTTTATAGGTATTTCAGGTTCATTAATGGTTTTTATATGTTTTGAGGTTCTTTTAGTGTTTTTTTAAGATATTATAGGGATTTGAGGGTTTTATGGTCTTTGGGGTGTGTTCTTGTGGGTTTTTAGGATTTTAAAGGGTTTTTAGTGATTTTTGGGATTTAGTGTTTTAGGGATTTCTGGGGTTTAGGGAGATTTATTGGGTTTTTGGGTTTCTATATTTTTTTTTCTTTTTATTTTTTTAGGGGTTTGTACTATTTTATAGTCATTTTGGGTTTTTTGGGTTTTTTATGGGGTTTAAAAGTTTTTATAATTTCTAGGGTTTTTACTAGTTTTATTCTTCTAGGGATTTTCATGCATTTTAAGGGTTAAGGGTTATAGTGGAATATACTTATTTTGATTGGTTTTTTGGTTTTAGTGTTTTTTTTATATTTCAGGACAATTTTTTATTGTTTTAGGTTCCTTTTAAGATTGTTTCCAGTTTTTTCGAGGTTTAAGTGCTTAAGGGTATTTAGGGGTTTTAGGGTATTTTAAGTTTTTTAGGGTTTTTGGGATTTTATAGGATTTTTAGGATTTTTTAGGGGTTTTAGGGTATTTTAGGGTTTGTTTGGGTTTTTTTTAATATTTTATATTTTTAGGGGTTTTATGCTCTTTTAGGGTTTTATGGGTTTAAAGGGTATTTGTATTTTTAGTGTTTTTAGGGTTTTTATTGGTTTTAATGGGTTTTAGGGTTTTTATAGTTATTAGGGATTTTAGTTTCTTATTTTTTTCATAGGATTTCCTGAGGTTTTCTAGGTTTTTAGGGTCTTTAAGGGTTTTTTGGATTTTAGGGAATTTTTAAGTTTACTGGTTTTAAAGGTTTTTAGTGGATTTTTGGGGTTTTGGGTTTTATGCAATTTGAAATGTTTTCTATTTTTTTTTCTATTTTTAGGGTTTTTTGTATTTTTAGAGTTTTTCTAGTTTTTAGGAATTTTGTGGGGGTATAGGGTTTTTAAATTTTTTTGGGGGGATTTAAGTGGTCTTAATGTTTTTATAGGGTTTTAGGATTTTTAGACGATTTAGGGTGTTTTTTAGGGTTTTGGGAGGTTATTTAGGTTTTTATGATTTTGAGGGTTTTAGGATCATTCTAGGGGTTTTTAAGGTTTCTTATTTTTTTAGGGTTTTTTTCATTTTTATAGTTTTTAGGGGTTTTAGGTTTTTTAGTGGTTTTGGTTTTTAAAGGGTTTTTAGGGACTTTTAGTGCTTTAGGGGTTTTTTGTTCTTTTAGTGTTTTAGGGGGGTTTAGGGTCTTGTAGGGTGTTTTATGTGCTTTTGTGGGTTATTAGAGTTTTAATGGGGTGTTTTATGTGCTTTTGTGGGTTATTAGAGTTTTAATGGGATTTAAGATTTTTTAGGGATTTTAGGGCTTTTAAGCATTTTATGTATTTTTATGGGTTTTAGGTGTTTTAGGGTTCTTAGTTGTTATTTTCTTGGGTTTTAGTATTTTTTAAGGTTACATAGGTTTTTAGGGTCTTAGGGGTTTGGGAGTTATGGTTTTTAGGTTTTTTAGGGTTTTTTGGGGTATTTGGGAAGTTTTTAGGGATTTTTAGTTTTTTTTTGGTTTTTTTTTCATTTTTGGGGTTTTTATAGTTTTTTTTTGAATTTTAAGGGATTTTAGGATTTTTTGGGTCTAATGGTTTTTAGAGTGTTTTTAAGGGATTTAAACTATTTTTAGGATTTTTGGATTTTAGGTGTTTTAGGTGATTTTAGATGTTTTAGGGTTTTCCTTATATTTTTAGGGGTTTTATATTTGTAGTGTTTTTTAGAGCTTTTAATGATTTTTTTGGTTTTTTTTTGATTTTTTGGGGTTTTTAGGGTTTTAATGGTTTTGAGTGTTTTAATGGTTTTAAAGGTCTCTTAGGGTATTAAAGGGGGTTTTATTTTCCCTTTTAGGTTTTAGGAATTATTACGATTTTTAACGGTTATTATAGTTTTTATAGTTTTAGGGTGTTTTATGGTTTTTAGAATTTTTAGGGTTTTTAGTGTTTTTAGGCTTTTTTAGTTATTTTATGGTTTATGTTTTTTAGTTTTTTTGTTGGTTTTAAGATTTCTAGGGTTTTAGATGTTTTATGGTTCTTTTATGGTTTATGTGTTCTTTAGGGTTTTTAGGGTATCGTAGGGGTTTTATAGTATTTTAGGTTGTTAGGGTTTGTTAGGTTTTATGGGTTTTTCATGGTTTTTATGGTTTTTAGGATTTCTTATGGTTTCATATGGTTTTTATGGTTTTATAGGAGTTCCTTAAAATTTTAGTGTATTTTATTGTTTTTTTGGGGTTTAGGGTTTTTATATTTTTTAAGTTTTTAGTGTTTTAGGGGTTTTTAAAGAATTTTGGGTTTTAGGGTTTTTTTAGGGTATGTTAGGGTTTTAATGGTTCTTAGGGTTTTTAAAGTTTTTAAAGGTTTTGAAGTATTTTAGGTGGTATTATTTGGTTTTATTTGGTTTTTATGGTTTTATTATAGGTTTATATTTTTTGGGGTTTACATTGGGTTTCAGGGAGGTTTATTGTTTTTAGGGTTTTAGGGGTTTTAAGGAATTTTAATGGTTTATTGGGTTTTAGGTTATTTTATGGTGTTTTAAATGTTTTTTGGATCTTTATAAGGTGTGTTAGTGTTTTTAGGATTTTGGGGGGTTTTAGTGTTTTTTTGGGATTTTATGATTCTTAATGGGGTTTTAAGGTTTTTAGTGTTTTTAGGGTTTTTAGGGTTTTTAGAGGTTTTCAAGTGTTTTTATGGGTTATATAGATTTTTACAATTTTTAGTGTTTTATGGGTTTATTAGTTTTTTATGTTTTTAAGGGTTTTTTAGAGTTTTTTGGATATAGGGGGGTTGGGTTCTTTAAATGTTTTAGGGTTTTTAGTGTTTTTAATGTTTTTATAGTTTTTATATTTTTAATGGGTTTTTGGATTTTTATGTTTTTTGAGGATTTTTATGATCTTAATAGGGTTTTATGGGTTTTAAAGTTTTTCAGGGGTTTTAATGGTCTTACAGGGGTTTACCATTTTTTGTTTATGGTTTTTAGCATTTTTGGGTGTTTTAGGGGTTTTTAGGGTCCTTTAGAGTGTTTTATGGTTTTTAGGGTGTTCTGGATCTTTTGGTGTTTTAATGGTTTTTAGTGTTTTTAGGAGTTTTGGTTTCTTTGTGTTTTTGGGGTTTTTAGCTTTTTTTTGGGGTTTTACAGTTTTTAGGGGTTTGAAGGGTTTTTAGAGTTTTAAACATTTTGGGTTTTTTTTTTGAAATTTTAGGGTTTTAGGAATTTTAGGGGTTTAGGGTTCTTTAGGGTTTTACTATTTCTTAACATTTTTAGGGGATTTTAGGGTTTTTATGGTTTTTTGTGGTTTTTAGGTATTTTTTTCTTCATGAGTTTTCAAATATTTTCTGGTTTTAAGGGTTTTCATGGTTTTTAGGGATTTTTAGGGGTTTTATAGGTTGTAGGTTTTCTTAGGGGTTTCAGTGTTTTCAAGGTTTTTAAGAATTTTTTAGTGCGGTTTTAGTGTTTAAGAGGATTCCTAGTGTTTTTAGCGTTTTAAAAGGTTTTTATGGGGTTCTGCGGGGGGGGGGGGGGGGGGGGTAGTGGTTTTATGGTTTTAAAGGGTTTTAGGGAATTTTTAGGGGTTTATAGTGTTTTCATGGTATTTTGGGGTTTTCTTTGGTTTTTTAGGGTTTTGTAGCATTTTTTACGGATTTCAGCGATTTTATGGGGTTTTGTAATTTTTTGGGGGTTTATGGATTATAAGGATTATAAGAATTATAAAAATTTTTAGGATCTTTTGAGGTTTTTAGGGTTTTATGGGTTTTTTGGGGTTTTAAGGGTTTTGAATTGGTTTTAGAGTTTTTATAGTTTTGCATGATTTTTATATATTTTTAGGATTTTTTATGGATTTTTAAGGTTTTCAGGGGTTTTAGGGGTTTTAGTGTTTTTAGGGTTATTAGGGTTTTTAGGTTTTTTTGGGTTTCAGAAGTTTTTTTATGAATTTAGTGTTTTACTATTTTTAGGATTTTAGGCATTTTAAAAGTTATTAGGGTTCATTTAGGGGGTATACGACCCTTGTTGGGTTTTGTAGGGTCCTTATGGTTTTTAGTGTTTTAGGTTTTTAAAGGTTTTTAGGGTTTGTTAGGGAGTTAATGATTTTTAGGGGTTTTAGGGTTTTTTATGTTTTCATAATATTTATTGGATTTTATTTATGTTTTTTGGGGTTTAAAATGATTTTAGGGTTTCTTAGGATTTATTAGTGTTTTTTGGGTTTTTTGGTTTTTCTTAGGGGTTTTAGGGCAAGGAAGGTGCAAGGCCAGGCCATTCCGGCCCCCCCAAAATTTATTAAAAAAAATCAAAGCAGACAAGGGTGGGGTGGGGCCCAATAACCCACACCAAAAAAACCATAGACCACCCAAGACACTAAAACCCCAAAAGACCAAAAAAACATAAGAGAAATAAGCACAAACTACAAGTCAACATCTTCATCCCTATATGGGTCCCCATCATCACCATTGCCAGAGGAGGCATCCAAATCCACTAACTCCCATTCAAATGATACATATTGCTTAAGGAAGTTAGTGTAATATTCTCTGAGATGTTGCTACTTCACATTCTACTTCACCTTGACAGACCGATCTCCCCTACTAGATTGTTCCTTAGCTTTGCAAGAGGCTCTCATAGACACTGTCTTTGGCAGAGAAGAATAGTCCTTCTTTGGCTTCCTCTTTCAGGGATCTAAAGAGACCCCTCAAGATTTTTTTTACTTCCCATATGGCATGGCCGCCTCTAGCAAGGCCCTCTCCATAATGATCATAGCCATATTTTTATTCATCCTTCTACCATACTCCAAGAAAAAATCATGATAAGGGATGAAGGAGGCTTTCTGATTTAGGAAATAGTTATCATAAACCCCACACTACGACACGCTAGGAACCACCAGGGAAGATTCTTCAATAGTCACCCTAGGAGTCTTTCTTACTTCCCCCTAGAAAGAAGGCTCATTCTCAATAAACCCATCTCTATAGTGCACAATAACCAACATCATCCTTTTCTCTTGCTCACCAGCACCATCCGAGCGCCCAATGATGTCCAACATCGGATCGACTTCACTACCATTCTAGGTAACACTCAGCACTTGTACAACCAAACTCTCACTCCAAGAATTAACAACTAGAGAACATTTCCCCTCTTCCTCAGGAATGTTGCTTACATTACCCTCATCCACAAACAATCCCATCCCAATTGTGAACAAGAACCTGCAACTCCCTTTTCTCTTTCTCAACAGCACCATCTGAGTGCCCAGTGGTGTCCAATATTAGCTCGACTTCACAATCATTTTTGGCCACAATCCCTTCATCATGCATAGTAGCGACGACCTGCACCTCACTCTGTGTTGGTCCATCAGACCTCACACTCCCAGCATAAACAATCAGATACCCTTTCACCTCCTCCTCAATCTTCATCCCTTCAAAGTATTTTAAAGTTGGAACAGCTTCCAGCATCTGTTTCAAACTACTATAAGAGGAAATAGACATCCCACCAGTATAATCAGTAGTAAATTCTCATCATAGAGAACATCTAGCATTTGAAAGCTTCAAGTTTTAGGGTGTTTTATGGTTTTTAGTGTTTTAATGGGATTTTTAGGTTGTTAGATTTTCATGGGGTTTTAAGGGTTATAGAGTTTTTAATTGTTTAAGGGTTTAGTGGATTTAATCATTATTAGTGTACTATATGGTTATTTTCATGTTTTTAGGGATTTTATGTTTTTTAGGGGTTTTCTTATTTTTGGGGTGTTTTAGGTTTTCCAGGGTTTTTTAGAGTTTTAGTGGTTTTAAGCTTATTTATATTAATAGGGGTTGTAGTGTAGGGTTTTTAGGGTTTTTAGGGTATTCAAGGGTTTTTATGGGTCTTCTAGATTATTATATGTTCTTTAGAGTCTTTTAGGATTTTAAGGGTTTTAGGGTCTTTTAGGTATTTAAGGGGTTTTTTCGAATTTTCAAGGGTTTTTATGATTTTTATAGTGTTTATATATTTTTATGATTTTTTGTGGGGTTTTATGGTTTTTTGGGTTTTTTTGTGTTTTTTGGGGTTAATAGGGGTTTTAGAGTGTTTAGTATTTATAGGTTTCTTAATTGATTTTTTTTGGTGTCTAAGTTTTTTTATATTTTTAGGGGTTTTTAGGGTTTATAGGGGGTTTTAGGGGTTTTTGGGGGATTTCAAAATTTTAGGGTTGTTTTGGTGTTTTTTTGGGTATTTAGTGGTTTTTAGAGATTTTAGAGTATTTAGAGGTTTCAAGGTTTTTTTATGTATTTTTGTATTTTTTGATTTTTTTTGTTTTTAGGGTTTTTTAGATTTTTAGGGGGTTTAGATATTTTTATGGTTTTTAGGTTTAATTTGGGGTGGGGGGTAAAAGGATTTTATGTTTTTTTAACATTTTTAGGGTTTCTGGGGTCATTTAAGGTTTTTGGGTTTTATGTTTTTTAATTTTTTTAGTTTTTTATATTTTATAACAGTTTTTCAGGTCTTTTAGGGTTTTTAGGTTTTTTATCTGTTTTAGGGTCTTTTAATGTTTATAGGTTCTTTTACTATTTTTCTTGGTTTAATGGTTTTTAGGGTTTCCATTGTCATTTAGGGTTTTTAGGGTCCTTTATCCTTGTAGGGAATTTTAATTAATTTATTTATTTTTATGGTTTGATTAATGGTTTTATGTTACTTCAGGGTTTTTTATAGTTTTAATGGTCTTTTAGAGTTTTTAGGGTTTTGGTGATATTATAATTTTTTAGTATTTTTAATGATTTATATGGTTTTCATGATTTTAAGGGTATTTTAGGGGGTTTTGTGTTTTTATAGTGTTTTATGGTTTTAAGTATTTTAGGGGTTTATGTATTTTTAGGGTTTAATGGTTTTTATGGGTTTTTATGGTTTTTATTGTTTTTTGGGTTTTAGTGTTTGAAGTGTTTTTTTGGTTTTTTGGGTTTTTAGGGTCTTTAGGGTTTTAGGGGGTTTTACTGATTTAAGTTCTTTTAATGTTTTTAAGGTTTAAGTGTATTTTATAGGTTATAGTTTGTTTTTTGGGTTTTAATGTAATTTTGGGTTTACGGGTCTTTTAGTGTTATTTGAGTCATTTAGGGTTTCTAGGGTTTTCTAAGGCCTTTTAGGGGTTCTAACGTTGTTAATATTTTTAGGAGTTTTAGGGTATTTTTAGAATTTTCTAGGTTTTTTAGTGTTATTTTGTGGATATGGAGGTTTTTTTGGGTCATTTAGGGATTTTAGAGTTTTAGTTCCTCAAGGGTTTTTAAAAGAATTTTATGTCCCTTTAGGATTTTTAGAGTTTTTAGGGTTTTTTTGGTCTGTTAGGGTTTTAAAAGGTTTTTAGGGTCCTTTAGGGGTTTAAAGGTCTTTTGGGTTTTTAAGGATCTAAGGGTCCTTTATTAGGGGTTTTTAGAGTCTTTTTAGGTTTTTATATATTTTATGGTCTTTTGGGATTTTAGGGTTTTCTAGCATCTTTTAGGGTTTTTATGGTTTTTATCATTTTCTGGGGTTTTATGAGTTTTGGGTATGTTATGGTTTTAGGGATTTTTATTGAATTTTAGGGTCTTTAGTGTTTTTATTGTTTTATGTATTTTAGGGATTTTAGTGTTTTAAGGGTTTTTAGGGGTTTGAGAGTTTTTAGCGTCCTTTAGAGGGTTTAGGGGTTTTATGTTTTTAATGTTTTTATGTTTTTAAATTTTTCAATGGGTTTAGGGGTTTTTAGTATTTTTAAGGGTTTAGTGAATCTTTAGGGTTTTATGGTTTTTAAGGACTTTAATGTTTTAGGGATTTGTTGTTATTTTTATAGTTTTTTAGGGATCTTAGTGTTTTTTAGATTTTTTTAGTTTTTAGGGTTTCTAAGGGTATTTAGGGTTTTTATGGGATTTAGGGGTTTTATGGTTTAAAGGGGTATTATCGTTTTTAGGGTTTTAGGGGTTTAAGGGTTTTTATGGTTATAGGGAGATTTGTGATTTTTAGGGGGTTTTAGAGTTTCTAGGGGTATATATATATTTTTCATATTATTTTTTGGTGTTTGGATATTTTTAAATCTATTTATGGGTGTTTCAGGGTAATTAGTATTTTCATGGATATTTATAGATTTTAGGATTTTTTGGGGATTTTTGGGAGGTCTGGGGTTTCCCTGGATTTTTATTTTTGTAGAGTTTTAGGGGTTTAAATTTTTTTAGGGTTTTTACAGGTTTTTAAGTTTTTTAAGGTTTATTAGGGTTTTTTGGGACTTTAGAGTTTTTAAGGATAATTTGGAAATTTTAGGGGATTTTAAGTTTTTTAATAGGTTTTAGGGTTTTATGGGTTTTTAATGTTTTAGGGTTCTTTTTTGGGTTTTAGGGATTTTCTTGGATTTTATGTGGAATATTAGTGGTTTTTAGGGTTTACTATTATTATGGGTTTATAGGATTGTTTAAGGTTTTTGTAAGTTATTTTGTGTTTATGGGGTTTTATATCTTATAGGTTTTTTGGGTTTTTAGGTTTTTAGGGGGTTTAAATGGTGTTCAAAGGGGGTTTTGAGTCTTTTAGTACTTTTTTATATTGCTTTACTGGTTTTTAGAGGTTTTAGTGTTTTAAGGGTCTTTTAGTGTTTTGTAAGATTTTTTGGGTTTTTCTAGTATTTGGTTGTTTTAGGGGTTTTGGGTCTTATAGGTTTTTAGGGAAGTTACGAGTTTTTAGTTTCTCTGGGGTTTTAAGTGATTTTATATTTTTTTAGGATTTTTAGTGTTTTTAGGGGTTTTAATGTTTTTTAGAGTGTTTAGTGTTTTAATGTTTTTAGGGGATTTAGGGTTTGAGGTTTTTAAAGGTTCGTTGGTTTTTCATAGTATTTTCAGAGGTTTTCATGATTTTTAGGGATTTTTTATGTTTTTAGAGATTTTTATGTATTTTTGGGGTTTTAGGAATTTAATGGGTTTTAAGAGATTTTAATTTTTTATGGGATTTTAGTGTTTCTCGGGTTTTTAGAGTATTTAGTATTCTAAGGGTTTCTAAAGGGGTTTTATGGGTTTTAGGGTATTTAGGGGGGGTCATGGGGTTTTAGTGTTTTAGAGGGTTCTATAGTGTTTTCTAGTTTTTTGGCGTTTTAAATTTTTAAGGGTTTTTAAGTAATTTTTAGGGTTTTTATGGTTTTAGAGTTTTTTTGTTTTGTAAGGGTTTTAGTGTTTGATAGGGAAAAGAATGTGAAAGGCTAGGTTATTCCTAACCACCCAAAATTTTATAAATAAAATGAGACACAACAGACAAGGGAGGGGAGGAGTCAGACAATCCACACCCAAAAACCCTTAACAACCCAAAAAGACCAAGAAAGGAAAAAAACCCCAAAATAGAGACAAGTCAATCAAAATCCCCACCAAATTCAGTAATAGAAACTATGCCATAAGGGTCACCCTCTGCACTGTATCCAGAAGCCGCGTCATCAAAGCAGAAGTCAGAGTCAACACATGTGTCCATCGATTCCCATCCTGACTTAAAAACATCATTAATTTTGAGGAGCGCTGGTTGCTCCTCCCTGCATCTTTCTTGCTCCAGGGTACACTATGGCTTCTCCTGTTTACTAACTTTGACTTTTAGTGGGTTGCTTTTGATGATGCCTAGGTATCCATGGGTCTAGGAGAAGAGGAGTAATACTACATCATCCTTCTCTTTGAGGGATAAGAGATGAAACCATCATCTTACTTTTTCACCCCCTAGAATCACCTGAATGTTGCACCACCTCCATGTCATGCAAGACCACTCAACTAGCCTCACCAGTCAAGGATCTCACCATGTCCTACTTCCCCTGACCAGCTGGTTTTCATTCAACCACAACATCTTCCCGCCTCTCTATCTTTCCCTTTCCCTTTATAGACCTCTATCCCTGCACTTCATCATCACCCCTGAGGATACCTCCCTCATACACAACCATGGAAGACTGGACCAGTTCCCCCAGCTTTCCAGTGCCATGCCCTATACATATTCGGTAGGTTTTTATGAACCAGCCCCAATTAGCATCCCTTTCTCATTCCCCGTACCATCATCACAGGCCTAAAGCAAATGCAAGCCCTGCACTTCCCTCTCCTTAATGGTCATATCCATATTGAGGTTCATCCTGCTATCATCCTTCTGGAGATCAGGGATGAAGGAGGCTTCCTGGTTACGGGAACAGTCAAAAAAAATGAACTACCCCTCCTCCCAAGGAGGCATGCATATAATCCCCTAGCTGTGCACAAGGTCTTACAATGCACTTTGCTCTTTCTCAACACCACCATCCGAGCACCTGGTGGTTTCCAACGTAACATTCGCATTCTAGGACACACTCTCTCCACCACACCTAATAGTGATGCACAATTCCTCACTTTGCACCTGTAAAATAGACCTCGCACTCCCAGAAATGTCATCCTGCCCTACCACATTCCCCGGTTCATCCATCACTCCCTCTACATCCACCTAACCCTACTCATCCATCTCCCCCTGCTCATCCATGCTGCCAGATTCTTCAGTAGTATCCCCCTCATCAAGAGCCTGCAGCCCAGCCTTGGAGTAGCACGAAACTTGCAAGGGTTCCTCCGAAAAATTTTAAACAGCAACTTGGGACCCTCCCTCCAGATTATCCACTTCCCCTTTCTCTTCCACTATCCCCTAATCTTATACATCCTCTATTTCAGCAGCCACACCATCAGATAACACACCAAGGAACACAAACCTATTACCCAAGGGAAAACCAGCCAAAGCTAGCACCTCCCATCAACTCCCCTACCCACTGATGAGTCTCACATTATGCACCTCAACCATCCCTCCCACACAAACAGCACCGGCCAAATTTTCAACAAGAGGTTCTCCTTGATGTCCCACAACCACTCAGGCCCCCAACTCCCCTTCCCCAGCTAGCCCCACAGCAATCAGGGTGGATTCCTTATGCTAGCCCTTTGCTTTCCCCTCACAATAAACTCTGAGGGAGACTACTTCCTATATTTTCCATCAAAAATTCCATCACTAAATGAACCCCTCCATCTAGCTTCATTCACTATCTTATAGACACCATCCACTACTACATCTTCATCAACCTATTTCTGTCGCGTGCTCCCTGCACAACCAGACCGCCACACCCTTCCATAGAGATCACCACCTCCTTGTCACCCATGATTCCAAGGACTTGTTTCAACATATCAAAAACAATAAAGACCCATGAGTCAGGGTTCCAATCAGACTTCAAGGGAACCTCTCCAGAATCTGCAACTACTTTTACACTTGAAAGCACGTCGATCTAGACCGGAAAACCGTCATCAGTAACTCCATGGTTCAACACCACATCCTCTCTACTCCTACTACCATGCCTATAGACAGTACTAAGATTGCCCATCTTCTTGCAAGAAGATAAAAAAATCACCGAAGATTTAAAGATAACTGGTTTCTTATACCAAAATTTCTTACCAACAGTAATCCAAACAAAATCAACTCCTTGGATGCATACACCTCCACAAAAACTTGCGGAGAAACTTGATGGAAAATAGCCTAAGTCATGCTATTAGTGCACATAAACCAACCCAAAAGGTTCTCTAGAATGCATATGATTGATGAATTTTGGAAAGGGGGTGGGAGTTTTGTGAACCTAACAGAAGAAACAACCATTGGTGAGTCACGATTCATTTGAAGATCGAACCTCCACCTGAAGAAGAAGAATCTCACACCATTGAAGCTTTGAGGGGTCGAGGACCAGGCATAGATCAAATCCTACTCTATTGAGAATAAAATCATGAAATGGTGGCTATCCAAAAACCCAAAAAACACACGATCTTGAAGATTCCATGATTCAAAAATGAATCTATCAAACGAACCACCAAGGGCCAATGATTCTCAAACCGAGCAACAAGAGTCAAGGTGTGAAGTGTAGAAGTCATGTGGAACTCTGATACCAAAATCGGTAATTCTGGATATCCCACATATAAATCAGGAACCTTTGGATGATTATCAATACAAGGTAATGGGGGAAGACGATTGGGCGTAAGGGGTGGGATGAAAGCAAGATTCATATCAACATTAGGCAAGGATTCCTCCCCCACAGGGGGAGGAGGTAGGATCATAGCAGCCAATGCCATCAAGGAATCCTCCGAAGAAACTCCTTATTTTAGGGATTTATCAGGGTTTGTTAGGGATTTTAGGGTTTTTTGGGTTTTTTTGGGAATCTTGTGTCTTTTTATGGGTTTTAAAGGATTTTTAGGGTTTTTAGTTTTTTAGGGTTTTAGGGTTTTTAGGGTTTTTGGGCTTGGTTAGGGCTATTTTAAGTGGTATAGGGTTTAGTATGTTTTTATTTGTTTTTATGATTAGGAGGGGTTTTTAGGGATTTATAGTTTTTATAGAGGTTTTTAGGGGTTTAATGGGTATTTGGGTATTCACAGTCTTCACGGTTTATTATGGTTTTTAGGGGTTTTAGGGTTTTAATTGGGTTAAATAGGGGTTTTTTGGTTTTTAGTAATTTCATCAGTGTTTTTATTCTATTTAGGGTTTTTTGAGTTTTTTTTTGTTTTTTTCAGGGATTTTAGAGATCTTAGTGTTTTTATGGTTTTTATTTTTTTTTGGTTTTTAGGGATTTTAGGGAATTTTACAGTTTTTAGGGGGGTTTAGTGTTGCTTTATGGTTTTTATGTTTTCAGGGTTTTGGAGTGTTGAAATGTATTTTGGGTTTTTAGGGTTTTTTATGGTTTTAGGGTTTTTAAGGTTTTTATGGTTTTTAGGGTTTTTGGAACCTTTTTGGGTTTTGGGGGTTTTAGGGATTTTTACTATTTTTAGATTTTTTGAGGATTTCTAACAGTTTTTGTGTATTTTATAGGTTTTAGATGGCTTTAAGGGTATTATATCATTTGTTTAGGATTTTAGTCTCTTTTAGGGTTTTGATGAATATTATCATTTTAGGTTGGTTTTCAGGTTTTTGTGGTTCCTTATAAATTTAAGGGTTTTTATGGATTTATATTTTTTAGTGTTTTTAGGGATTTTTATGGGTTTTCCGTATTTTTGAAAATTATAGGGATTTATTAGGAGTTTTTAGGGTTTTTAGTATTTTTACAACCTCTTAGTTGTTTATGTTTTTATGGGGTTTTTAGGGTTTTAGGTTTTTAGGGTTTTTATTACTTTTGGTTTTTTATGGATTTTGGGATTTTGGGGTTTTTATATTTTTTTAGAGTTCTGATGGGGTAGTTGTCAATGCTTCTGAATTTTTTTAGGAAACTATCTCAAATTGATATGACTCTTGGCTATAGAGGATGGATTAAAGAAGATTATTTAGGAACTATTTAATGTTTGCTTTAAATTTTTTAGTCATTTTAGGTGTATAAGTGTTTGAAAACTTCAGTGGATGAGCATAATTATGTTTTCTTACACATGATGAATGCTGAAACATGAGGGGAGCTCCTTTGATGGTGGATTTTTTTCTAGCAGACATGATTCATGAAAGTATGTTTATCATCCTTCCTATATGGGAATATTTATCTTTATTATAGATTTTGAATGATAATATCAAGGAGGAATTCCAAAGAATATGGATTTTATGGAATGTTTCTTTTTCTTATTGGATGGGGAATATATCTACTATATTTCATCTTTTTTTGATACCTGTACCTTGTATCCACAAAATTTTCTCTACTTTTTTTTTAAAATCTTGGTTCATGGATTTTGTTCTCTGAACCCATGGATCATGTTTTTTGGAATTTAGGGGTCTTAAGGGTTTTTTTTTTGTGGTTTTAGTAGTTTTTTTGGGTCTTTTAGATTTAATTAGAGTTTTTAGGGTTTTTAGGGTTTTATGTCTTTTTAAGTGGTTAAATGGTGTTTACAGGTTTTTATGATATTTCAGGGGTTTTGTATGGTTAATCATAGTCTTTTGGTATTTTATTGTTTTTAATGTCTTTTAGGGGTTGTAGGTCTTCAGGGTCTTTTATTGATTTTTAGGATTTTAAGGAGTTAAATATTTTTTTGGGTTTACAAGTTTTTTAGGGTTTTGAGGGGTTATATGAGTTTCTATTTTTTTCTAGATTTTATAATGGGTTTTCCTGGTTTAAGTGGTTTTTAGGGTTTTATTAAGGTTTGAAAAGTATTTTAGGGTTTTAAGATTTTCATAATTTTTATGTGTTTTATAGTTTTTAGTTTCTTTTAGGATTAATAGGTATTTTAGGGTTTTTATGAATTTTATAGGTTTTTATTGGTTTTAGGGGTTTTGGGTTGCTTTATGTTTTTAGTGTTTCCAACATTTTAGGGGTTTTTAGGGGTTTTTTAGTTGTTTAATGTTTTTAGTAGGGTTTCCATGTTTTTATGAATTTTGAGGGGATTTAGGGTTTTTAGTGTTTTTTGGGGTTTTAGGTATTTATGGGGTTTTATTTTTTTTGGGGATTTTATGGTTTTTACGGCTTTTAATAATTTTTAGTGGCTTTAGGTTTTTTATGTTGTTTTGGGTTTTTTGGGGGTTTTGAGGGTTTCTAAGAGGTTTATAAGGATATTCGGAATTTTTAGGGGTTTTAGTGGTTTTTAGAGTTTTTAAATGTTTTAATGGTTTTTATGGGTTTTTAGGGATTTTATGGTTCTTTAGGATTTTAAGGGTTTTTAGAGTTTTAAGGTTTTTTTGTATTTTTTCTTTTAGGGTATTTTAGAAATTTTATGGGTTATTAGGAGTTTTATAGTATTTATGGTCTTTAAATTTCTTTTAGGGTTTTTATGGTTTTTTAGGTTTTTTGTGGGTCATTTAGGTTCAGTTAGGTGTTTTAGGGTTTTCTAGTGTCCTTTAGGGTTTATAGGGGGGTTTTATGGTTTTTTAGTTTCTTTTATTGTCTTCATGATCCTTTAGGGTATTTAGTGTTTTTAGGGACCTTTAGGAGGTTTCTAGGTTCTTTATGGTTTTTATGTTCCTTTAGGGGTTTTAGGGTTATTTATGTTTTTTTGGGTTTTTTTTGATTTTATAGGTTTTTATTGGTTTTTATGGATTATTGGTTTCTTTAGGGTTTATAGTTTAGGGTTTATGGTGTATGTTGTTGGGTATTATTGTGCTGGTTTTAGATTTTAGGGTTGATGGTATAGGGTATATGGTTTATAGTGAAGGGTTGAGGGGTTAGAGTTAAGGTTATCGGGTTTATGGTGTAAGATTTAGGGTTTAGGGTGTAGGGTATAATTTTTAGGCTGTAGGGTTTGGGGTTTAGGGTGTAGGGTATAGGGTTTAGGGTGTAGGGTTTAGGGTTTAGGTTGTAGGTTATATCAGTTAGGGTTTAGGGTGCATGATATAGGTTTTAAGTAGTTGGGTTTAGGGATTAGGGTGTAGGGTGTTGGGTTTAGGGTTTATGGTGCAGTGTATAGGGTTTATGGTTTTGGTATTAAGGTTTAGTTTGTGGGACATAGGGTTTAGGGTTTATGTTTTAGGTTATAATATTCTGTATTTTATGGTCTTATAATAGTTTTAATGTTTCTTATGGTTTTTAGTGTTTCTTGTGGTTTTAGTGCTTTTTGTGTTTTTTTGGGGGTAGGATTTTTAGGTTTTTATAGGGATTTTTTTAGTGTTTTTGTGTTTCTTATGGGGGTTTATGTTTTGCTGGGTTTTAAGGGTTTCCAAGAGTTTTTTAGGGTTTTTAAGGATTTAAGGGGGTTTTAGAGTTTTTAATGGTTTTGGGGTTTTCTGGGGTTTTAGGGTTTTAAAGGGTTTTCTTATGGTTTCTTTGGATTTTCATAGGGTTATGTGGTGTTTCGTGTTTTGGGGTTTTAAGGATTTTTGGGTGTTTTCTAGTGTTTTATGGTTTGTTTTGGGGTTAAGGTTTTATGGGTTTTAGAAATTTTAGGGCATTTTTTTTGTTTTTTGGTTTTTTAATGGTTTTAGGATTGTATTTGAGATTTTGGGGTTTTTAGTGTTTTTAGACCTATTAGGGGGTTTTCAGGATTATTTTATGGTATTGATGCTTTATTGTGTTTTTTATGGTTTTTTTGAATTTTTAGTGTTTTGTGGTTTTAGTGTATTTTAGGATTTCTATGTTTTTTGGGGGTTTAATGTTTTTAGGGTTTTTATGATTTTTTGGGGGGTTTATGGTTTTATGTGGTTTAAGGGGTTTTAAGGGTTTTTTTGGTTTTATTGGGGTTAAATAGCCATTAGTGTTTTAGGGTCATTTAGGGGTTTTAGGGCCATTGAGGGTCTTTTTATTTTATAGGGTTTGAGGTTCCTTTAGGGGTTTTTATATTTTTTAATAATTTTTTAGTATTTCAGGGATTTTAGGGGTTTATATATATAGGGTTTTTGTGTGGGTTTAGGTTTTTATATGGTTTTAAGGGTTTTTGGGTGTTTAGGGGTATTAGGAATTTTTTTACATTTTTATGTTTTTTTTGGTTTTTAGTATTTTTTTTGGTTTTTAGGTTGTTTTAGGTTTTTTTGGATTTTTAGAGGTTTTGGGGTTTTTAGGTATTTAAAGTTTTTTTATGTTTTTTAGGGTTTCTTAGATTTTTAGTGGTTTTAATGTTTTTTGGTGCTTTTAATGATTTTAGAATTATTAGGGGTTTGTTATATTTTCATCGGTTTATAAGTTTTTTATGATGATTTTGGTTTTTTAGGTTCTCATTGGATTCTTATGGTGCTTTATGTTTTTTGGGACATTTAATGGTTTTAGTGGATTTTGTGATCTATGTGGGTTTTTAGGGTTCTAATACCTTTAAGGGTTTGTACATTATTTTATGGTTTTTAGTGGTTCTTAAGGTTTTAGAGTTTTATGGTATTTTAGGATTTTTTAGAGTTTTATGGTCCATTGGGGTTTTAAGGTTTTTAGGTTCCTTAAGGGGTTTTAGTGATTTTTTGGGTCCTTAAATGTTTTTTGGGTTGTTTAGGGTTTTAGGGTCGTTTAGGGGTTTTAGGGTCCATTTTGGGGTTTTAGGGTATTTTACGGTTTTAAATAGACCAATAGGGTATTTTATGGTCTTTTAGAGTTTTTAGGGTTTAAATTGTACTTTAGTTTATAGGGGTTTAAGGTATTTTTGGGTTTTTATATATTTTTGGATTTCTATGGTTTTTATTGTATTTTATGGGTTTTAGGGTTTTAGGTTATATAGGGTGTTTTACAGTTTTGAGGTGTTTTTAGAGGTTTTTGGGTTTTTAAGGGATCACAGGGGGTATAGTGTTTTATGGATTTTTTTATATTTATGTATTTTAGAGTGTTAAGGGGGTTTTAGTAGGTTTTATATGTTTTATGGGTTTTAAAGTGGTTTGGGTGTTTTAAGGGTTTTTTTGGGTATTTATGGGGTTTTAGGGGTTTTCAGGTTTTTAGGGTTGTTAGGGGTTTTAGGGCTTTTGACATCTTTTTGGATTTAATGGGTTTTTTTTGCTTTTGTGGATATTTTTACAGTCATAGGGTTTTTTATTCTTTTTAAAGGATTTATATTGTTTTTGGGTTTTGGGGGTTTTAATGACTTTAGGGTTTTTAGTTTTTTTAGGGTTTTATGGTTTTAGGTTTTATGATTTTTTATATGTTTATGGTTTTTAAGGGTTTTAGGGTTTTTATGAGTTTTAGGTATTTTTAGGGGTTTCAAGGTGTTTTTTGTCTTTTTAGGAATTTTTTTATGGATTTTAGGGTTTTAGGGGGTTTCCTTGTTTATTAAATGTTTTTTAGTTTTCATGGTATCTTTAGGGGGTTTTAGGGGTTTAATTGATTTGGTGGTTTTATAGGTGTTTAAAGGGTTCTTATTATTAATTTAGTGTTTTAGTGGTTTTTAGGGTTTCTATGGTTTTTTGTGTTTTAAATGTGTTTAAGGGTTTTTAGGGTCTTTTAGGGTTTCTATAGAGTCATTTAGGGTATTTTAAGGGTTCAAGGGTTTTAGGTTCGTTTTGGCTTTTGAGGGGTTTATGAGTTCTAGGTTCTTTTATGAGTTTTTATGTTCTTTTGGGTTTTTATAATCTTTAATAATTTTAGTTTTTTGGGGGTTTTGAGGGTTTCTAGGTTTCTGAAGGGGTTTTAAGGGGGGGGGGGGGTTTAGTGTTTAGGGTTTTAGGGTTTTTAGCTTTTTATGGTTTTCTTGTGGTTTTCTATATATTTTTTTGGTTTTTAGGTATTTTTTGGGTTTTCTAAGATGTTTAACATTTTTAGGGTTTTATGGTTTTTTAGGGTTTTTAAGGGCTTTTAGGGGTTTCCACGGGTTTTGAGTTTTTTACAGTTTTTAGGGGTTTTGTGGTATTTATGATTTTTAATGGATTTATTTTTTTTAGAGTTTTTGGATGCTTGGATTTTTTAGGATCATTAGGGTATTTTAATGTTTTTATGGATTTTTTGGGTATTTTAGTTTCATTGGTGTGTTTTTTGTTTTTTAGAATTTTTCATGTTTTTAGGGTTTTTATGATTTTTAGGTTTTGGGGGTTTTATGTGTATTTTTATAGCATTTTAATGTCTTTTGTGGTTTAGAGTTTTTTGGGTTTTTTGGGGTTTTTTGGTTTTTAGTGCTTATTTAGGATTTTTAAGAGTTTTAGGATTTTGGTGGGGTTTTTTTGTTTTTTGAGGTTTTTTTAAAGGATTTTAGGGTTTTTAGTGTTTTTTATAGTTCTAGTAGGTTTTTCAGGATTTTGGGACTTTTAGGGTTTTCTTAAGTTTTAGGGTTTCTTATGGTTTTAGGGTTTTAAGGTATTTTTATAGATTTTAAGGTTTTTTATGATGTACTATAGGGTTTTATGTTTTTTTTGGTTTTTTCATAGGGTTTTAGGGTTTTTATGATTTTTAGGATTTTTAGGTTTTAGTGTTTATAGGGTTTTAAGAGTGTTTGATGGTTTTTTTGAGTCTTTAGAGGTTTTGGTATTTTTAGGTGATTTATATGGGGTTTTATGGGTTTTTAAAGTTTTAGGGGTTTTGATGGTTTTTTGGGTTCTTTGGGGGTTTAATGGTTTTTTTAGGGTTTACAGCGCTTTTTTGATTTTGTTTTGGTTTTTTATGGTTTTTAGGGGTTTTTTTGGAGATTTTGCGTTTTTAGGGATTTATGGGGTTTTAGGGATTTAGGGTTTTTATTATTTTTATGGTTTTAGAGGTTTTATTGAGATTTATTATTTTTAGGGCTTTTAGGTATTTTTAGGGTTTGTGGTTTATTATAGGTTTTTATTATATTCTTAGGGGTTTAGGGGTTTTATATTTTCTTGGATATTTAGGGTTTTTATGGTTTTTGGGAATTTTAGGGGTTTTGTAATTTTTAAGGTATTTTTAGGATTTTGATGATTTTTTATGGGGTTTCCCAGTTTTTTGAAGTTTTTTAGTTTTTTTTTTTCAGATTTTTTGGGTTTTTTTTGGATTTTAATGTTTTTAGGGATTTTTAGGGGTTTAGGGGCTTTTAATCAGTTTTAAGGGGGTTCGATTGTTTTTATGGATTTTAGTATGTTTTTGGATTTTAAAAGTTTTTTTATAATTTTTAGGGGGTTTTAGGAGTTTTAGTGTTTTAAAGATTTTATGTGTTTTAGGGTATTTTTTGGGGGTTTTAATTTTTAATGTATTTTTTAGGTTCTATGGGGTTTAAAGGGGTTTTTTATTTTTTTGGGGGGTTTAGTAATTTTTTATAGATTTTATGGGTTTTAATGTATTATTTGGGTTTTTGTGTTTTTTAGGGTTTTTAATGTTTGTAATGTTTTTAGAATTTTATGGATTTTGTAGGGGTTTTTTGTTTTTTAGCACTTTTAGGGTTCTTTTATAGTTTTGGGTTTATTTTTGGGGTTTTAGGGGTAATTGGTGTTTTGTAAGATTTTTAGGTTTTTAAAGGGGGTTTATGGGTTTTTAAGGTTTTTTGCATTTTGTGGGTTCTTGAAGGATATTTTTGTGGTTTTAGGGTTTTTAGGTTTTTCATACGGATTCATAGGGTTTTTAAGATTTTATTAGGGTTTTTAGGTTTGTAGCCTCATTAAATTTTATTGGGGGGTTTTAGGTGCTTTTTGAGTTTTTTATATTTTTTATGTTTTATAGTGATTTTAGGGATTTTTAGGATTTTAGGGGTTTTTAGTATTTTTAAGGGTTTTGGGTTTTTAGGATTTTTTTTATGTTGTTAGGGTTTTTTTAATTTAAGGGGTTTTTGGGTTTTAGGGTTTATATTGTTGGAAGGGGTTTAGTGATTTTAGGTTTTTAGGTTGTTTGGGGGTGTTAGGTTTTTTAGTGTTTAAGGGGTTTTAGGGATTCGATTGTTTTTTAGAGTTTCAAGGGTTTTTAAGGGTTTTCTAATCTTTTAGGGTTTTATTATCTTCTGCTATTTTTTTGTGGGGTTTAGGGTTCTCTAGGATTTGTATAGTTTTTTTGCTTTTGGGGTTTTAGAGTCTTTAGGGTTTTCAGGGTCCTTTTGGGTTTTTATGGTATTTTAGAAGTGTTTTAGGGTTTTTTAGATTTTCATGGATGTTTAAGGGGTTTTAGGGTTTTATAGGGGTTTATGGTTTTTAGTTCCTTTTAGGGTTTTTATGTTTTTAGGGTTTAAATTTTTTTATGGTTTTTATGGTTATTTTTGGGTTTTTTTTGGGGTTTTTAGGTGCTATTATATATTAAAAATTTAATGGTTTTTAGATTTTTATAGGTTCTTTTAGGGTTTTATTGGTTTTTTTTGTTTTTTAGGGTTTAAAGGGGTTTTATAGTTTTTTGGGTTTTTATGGGGTTTTATGGGTTTTAGGGTTTTTTCGGGATTCTTAAGGGTTTTAGTGAGTTTTTTATTGTAGGGGTTTTTGGGGGGTTTCAGTGTATTATAGGGTTTTTAGGTTTGTGGGGGAGGGTTAATGGTTTTTTAGTATTTTATGAAGTTTGAGTATTTTTTAGCATCTATATTATTTTTGGGGTTTTGTATGAGTTTTAGGGTTTTTGTCTTTTAGGTTTTTAGTGGTTTTTTGCGTTGTTTAGTTTTTATGGTTTTCGAGGGGTTTTTGCAGGTTTTATGTGTTTTGAGGGGTTTTTTGTTATTTTGTGTTTTTAAAAGTGTTTTATAGTTTCTAATGATTTTTAGGGTTTTTAGGGTCATTTAATGTTTTTATGGTATTTATGGGTTTTAGGGTCATTTAAGAGTTTTAGGTGTTTTCATTTTTTGGAGTTTTTTTGGGCTTTTAGGTTTTCTAGGTTTTTTAGTGTTTTAGGGTCTTTTAGAAAAATTTTAGGGGTTTTAGTGTCTTTTTGGGTTTTTTAGGGTTTTTATGGTTTTATGGTATTTTAGGGGGTTTTAGGGTTTTAGTGTCCTTCAGGTTTTTATGGTTCTTAGGGCCTTTGGGGGTCCTTTTTTGTTTTCAGAGTTTTAGGGTCATTTATTATTTTTTTGATCATTAGGTGTTTTTAGGTTCCTTTAGGTTTTTGTTTCTGTTATTTAGATACTTATAGAGTATTTTAGTGTATTTTAATGTATTTATACTTTTTAGTTTTGTCTAAGGGTTTTAAGGTGTTTGGGTAATTTTATGGGTTTTAGGGTCTTTTAGTGTTCTTTGGGGGTTTTACGGGTTTTCTATAGTTTTTCAAGTCATCTATGGTCTTTTATGATTTTAATATTTTTAAATTTTTTTGGGGTTTTAGAGATTTTTAAGTAATTTAATGGTTTTTTGGTTTTTTCGGGTTTTTAGGGGTTTGAGGGTTTTCATTGGTTTAGGGTTTTTAATGTTTTTTGTCTTTTAGGGTAGTTTAGAATTTTTTTTGGGTTTTTGGGTCCTTTATGGGTTTTAGGTATTTTATATTTTTTTAGTATTTTTTAGGTTCTTCACAGTAATTATGATATATTTAAGGTTTTTATGGGGTTTTAAGGGTTTTTAAAGTATTTGGGGGTCATATTTAATTTAGGTTTTTAGGGAAATTTACGGGTTTTTAGGGGTTTTAGGATTTTTATAGTTTTATGGTTTTTTTGTGTTTTGGGGTTTTTAATGGATTTTGGGGGTTTTATTTTTTTTAGGGTATTTTTGTTTTTTATGGGGTTTTAGGGTGTTTGGGATTTTAGAATTTTAGGTGTTTTTAATGGATTTTAGGGGTTTTATGGGTTTTATGGTTTTTAGTGGTTTATTGGGTTATCTATGATTTTTAGGGGTTTTTAAGATTTATAAGGTTTTAGGTGGTGTAGGGGTTTTTTTATTTTTTTTATAGTTTTGGGGTTTTAAAAGTGTTTTTAGGGTTTTTAGGATTGTTTTATTGTTTTTTTATGGTTTTATATTTTTTAGTGTTAATAGATTTATTTTGGGGTTTTAAAGGGATTCAAGGATTTTATGGATTTTAAAGGGTTTTTGTGTTTTTATTTTTTTTGGGTTTTAGGGTATTTTATGGGGTTTTAGGGTTATTGGGTTTTTAGTGTTTTAGAGTTATTAGGGTGTTTGTGGTGTTTTTAGTACCTTTTAGGGATTTTATAAGGGGTTTTAGGGACTTTTTCATTTTTTGGTTTTTATTAATTTTTATGGGGTTTTAGGGTTTTGGGATTTATTAGGGGTTTTAATGTTTTTTGGGGTTTTACGGGTTTTAGGTGGTTTTAGGATTTTTATGGTTCTTTAGATATTTTGAGGGTTTTAAGAGATTTTTTGGTTTTTTATATTTGTAGGGGTTTTAAGGTTTTTCTAGGTTTTAGGGTTCTTTAGGGTTTATGGGGTTTTAGGTTTTTTTATGGGATTGAAGTGGGGTTTTACAGTCTTTAGGGTATTTATAGACTTTATGGAATTTATAGTTTTTAGGGTTTTTTTGGTATTTTTAAGGGTTTTCACTGTATTTAGGGGCTTTTGGGGGGTTTTAGGCTGTTTAAGAGTTTTTAGGTTTTTAGGGGGTTTTAGGGGTTTTTTTGTTTTTTTGGATTTTTAAGGCTATGTTATGGTATTTTAGAGTCCTTAAAGGTTTTTACGATTTGTAGGGATTTAAGGTTTATTTAGGGTTTTTAGTGGTTTTATGGGCTTTTACTGTATTGAGGGTATTTGAGGGATATTTGTGTCTTTTAGGGATGTTTTTATGTTTTTAGGTTCCATTATTGTTTTTAATATTTTTAGGTTTTTTAGTGGTTTTTGGGTGTTTTCAGATGTTTTAGGGTTTTTAGGGTCTTTTGGTTTTTAAGGGTTTTAGGGTCATTTCAGTATTTTTTATGGGTTTTTAGAGTCCTTTAAGGTGTTTAGGGTTTTTATGGGTCTTAGTTTCTTTTTAGGGTTTTTAGTGTTTTTTAGAGTTTTATGGTTTTGGGGGGTTCAACATTTTTTGGGTTTTGGGTTTTAGGGTTCTTTTTGGGTTTTTTGGTTCTTTTATATTTTTTTTGTATTTTTTAGGGTTTTTGAGGGTTTTGGGGTTTTTAGGGGTTTAAGGTCTTAAATGTTTTTTAATGTTTTCTTAGGTTTGTTAGGGTTCTAATGGGGTTTTCATTTTACTTTGGGTTTTTGGGGTCATCTTGGAATTTTTAGGGCCTTTTTGGATTTTTAGGGGTTTTAGGGTAATTATGGGTTTTTTTTCACTTTTAGGTATTTTAGGTTTTTTGTGTTTTTTAGGATTTCAGGGTTCGTATTGTATTTTTTAGGAATTATATGGTCTTTTAGCATCTTTCAAGGTCTTTTTAGTTATTTTAAGGGGTTTTATATTTTTAGGTACATTGAGATTTTGTATGTTTTTTTAGTATTTTTATTTATTTATGGATTTTAGGTGGTTTAACAGTTTCTAAGGACTTTTATAGTTCTTGGTATTTTTATGGTTTTTTTAGGTTTTTAGGATTTTTATGGGGATTATGTTTTTATGCGTTTTTAGTGCTTCAGGGGGGGTTTTATGGATTTGGGTGCTTTTAGTGGTTTTTTATTGTTTTTAATTTTTTAGGGTTTTTAGTGTTTCAGGGTTTTTAGGGTTTTAGGGATTTCTATGGATTTTTGGGTTTTTAGGGGTTTTAGTAGTTTTTTGGTATTTTACGTTTTTAATGTTTTTTATAGTTTTTAGGATATTTTAATGTTTTTATGGTTACTTTTAATTTTTATTTTCTTTCATGTTTTTAGGAAATTTTAGATTTTTTGGGGGTTTTATAGGTTTTTGGGGTCGTTTAGTGGTTTTATGGGGTTTTAGGGTCATTTGTGGTTTTAGGGTTTCTAGAGTCCTTTAGGATATTTTAGTTTTTTTTCTTTTTAGATTTTTATTGTCTTTTACAGTTTTTTGGACCCATTAATGGTTTTTATATTTTTAGGTTCCTTTAATACTTTATGGGTTTTATGGTATTTTAAGTGTTTTTATGTTTTTAGGATCATTTGGGATTTTTTGGTATTTAGGGTCCTATACGATTTTTTGTGGTTTTTAGTATTTTACAATTTTTTGGGTATTTAATGGTCTTTTAGGGTCTGTTGGGGTTTTAGTGTCTTTTAGATTTTTTAAGGGTTTTAGGGTATTTTAGTGTTTTTAGGTTGTTTAGGGTATTTTTGAGTTTTTTCATTTCTATAGGGTCATATAGGTGTTATTTAGGGTTTTTGGGTTTTTTATGGCCTCAATGTATCTAGTATATTTAGGGTATCAATAATATTTAAGGTTTTTAGGGTTTTGGTTGTTTTAGGTTTTTTAGGGCACTTTAGGTTTTTAGGTTTTCTACAATGTTTTTTGGGGGTTCAGTGGGTTTTAGGGTATTTTAAGCACAATTAATGGTGTTATCTTTTTATCATTTTTGTGGATTTATTGTTTTTAATTTTTTTATGGTATTTAGGGTCATTAGGGTTTTTAGGGTTTTTATTTTTTTAATGGATTTTAGTTTTTTTTTATATTTTAGTGTTTCTAGGGATTTTAATGGTTTTAGTGTTTTTATTGGGATTTTAGGGTTTTAGTGGTTTTTTGGGGTTTTAGGGTTTTAATTTTTGTTATAAGTTTTTTTTATTTTTATGGTTTTTTGGGGTTTTAGTGTTTTAGGTTTTTAGTGATGTTAGACTTTTTTTGTGTTTTAGGTATTTTTAGGGATTTTTAGGGTTTTAAGGCAAGGAAGATGCGAGGGTCAGGCTATTCCCAACCCCCCCAAATTTATCGAGGTTTTAGGGTCTTTTGGGTTATTGTTTTTTATGTTTTTTATGGTTTTTGGGTTTTAAGGTTTTTTAAGGCCTTTAATATGTTTAGTGTTTTATGGTATTTATGGGATTTTATGGTTTTTTTGGGGTTTTATGGTTTCATGGATTTTAAGTTTATTTATGGATTTGAGGGTTTTAGGGCAAGGAAGATGTGAGGATTGGGCTATTCCCAACCCCCCCCCCCCCAATTTATTAGAAAGATAAAAGAGACACAACAGACAAGGGAGGGGAGGGGTCAAACGACTCACACCCAAAAACCCTTAACGACCCAGGACAAAAGACCCCAAAAAAAAGAAAAGTCAAGAATGAAAAAAAGAAAACACACAAAGTAAAGCAGCCACCACCATTATCCAGCATCAACTAGCATCCAACAGCTCATCTCTAACCAATGATTTTATGGATTTTAGGATTTTTAGTGGTTTTAAAGTATTTAGTTTTTTCAAAGGGTTTTCATGGTTTTAGGTTTTTTAGAGTTTTTAGTGTTTTTAGGGATTTAAGTGCATTTCTTTATTTTTAATGGTTTTTAGGTTTTTTAGGGGTTTTAGGGTATTTAGTGATTTTTTAATCTTTCAAGAATTTTTTTAGGGTTCTGTTAAGTTTTTTGGGGTTTTAGGGATTTTAGATTTTTTTTAGTGTTTGGGGTTTTAATTTTTTTTACCTTTTTATGGGTAATTTGGGACTTTTAGGATTTTTTGGGGTGTTTGAGTTTTTAATGGGTTATTAGAAGATTTTTTGGTTTTAAGTGGGTTTAAGGGGTTTTTTTGTGTTTTGGGTTTTTATGTATTTTTAGGTTGTTAGTATTTTTAGGATGTTTATGTCTATTTTATGACAAGTTAAGTTTTTAGGGGTTTTATGAATTTTTAGGGGGGTGGGGTGGGGTAGGGTTTTATTGTTTTTAGGTGTTTCTTTGGATTTTTTGGTTTTTTTTTGGTTTTTATGGACCTCATAGTTTTTTATGTTTTTTCATTGTTTTTATGGTTTTTGGTGTTTTTTTGGGTTTTTTATGTATTTAGGGTCTTATATGGGTTTTAGGTATTCTTTTTTTTTATATGTTTTTTTATGGTTTTTATGGTTTTTAAGGCTTTTTAAGGGGGGGTTTTAGGTATTTTTAGATTTTTTAGAATTTTTAGGGGTTTTGGGTTTTATGGTTTTAGTGTATTTCTAGGATTTTGGGAGTTTTATGGTATATTTTATTTTTAGGGTTTTTTTGGTGATTTTAATTGTTTTTTGTGTTTTCTAATTGGTTTTAGGGATTCTAGGGTTTTTAGGGTTTGTTGGGAGTTTTAGGGGTTTTCATGACTTTTTCGGTGTTTAGGGATTATTTGGGTTTTTGGGTTTTTGGGTGATTAGGATTTTAATGGTTTTTAGGGTTTTTAGGGTGTTTAATGGGTTTTAGGGTTTTTTGGTTTTTTGGTTTTTTGGGGTTATTTAGATTCTTTAAGGGTTTTAGGATTTTAGGGTCTATATGAGGTTTTAGTTTTTTTAGTTGGTTTAGGGTTTTAGGTTCATTTAGGGTTTTCTAGGGTTTTAGGGGTCTTAGGGTGTGTAGTGTTTTGAGGTGTAATTAGGGGTTTTATGAATTCTTAGGGATTTTAGGGTTTTTAAAGATTTAAGACATTTTCTTGTTTCTAGAGTTCTTTATGGGTTTTAGGGTTTACATAGGGTTTTCTGGGGGATTTTAGGGTTTTATGGTTTATAGGTTTTTAATGATACATTATGACTTTTAAAGGGATTTAATGGTTTTTAGGTTTTTTGATAGTTTTTTTGTTTTTGGGGGTTTTGGTACATTTTAGCGTTTAAAGGTTTTTAGGTGATTTTAAGAGTTTTTTGGGACTTTGGGGTTTTTAGGGGTTTAAGGGTGTTTAGGTTTGTCAGTTTTTTATGATTTTATGGGGTTTTAGAGTTCTTAATATTTTTATTGTATTTTATGGTATTTTTAGAGTTTTTAGGATGTTTCGAATTTTTAGGGTAAAGGATTTTTTATGGGTTTTTGTGTTCTATACATTTTAGTGTTTTTAGGGTTTTTATGGGTTTGGGGTTCTTTAGAGTTTTTTGGGTTTTTATTTTTTGGGGGGTTTTAGGGATTTTAGAGTTATTTTAGTATTATTTTAGGGTTTTTAGAGTTCATAAGGTTTTTAGGGGTTTTGGGGCTCTAACGGTTTTTTAGGATTTTTACGTTTTAGGGTTTTTCATGGTTTTTAGATTTTTAGGGGTTTATATATTTTTTAGTGTTCTCCTAGGGGTTTTAGGGAATGCAGTGATTTTTGGGTATTTTAGTGTTTTGATGTTATTAGTGTTTTTAGGGTTTTATGATATTTAAAGGTTTTATGTGTTTTAGTTTTTTTATAATTTTTAGGTTTTTAGAGTTTTTAAGATTTTTTAGGGATTTATGGTTCTTTTAGATTTTTTTGGGTTTTTAGAGTTTCAATGGTTGTTTTAGGGTTTTTATCATTTTAGGTGGTATTAAGGTTTTAGGGTATTTTATTTTTTTCCTTGTGGTATTATGGGTTTTTATGATTTTTAGGGATTTTAGGGTTTTTAGGTTTTTTATGGTTTTAATAGGTTTTAGTATTTTGGTGTGTTTTAGGGGGCTTTTGTGTGTTTAATGGGGTTTTATTGTTATTTCTTTTTTTTTTCTTCTTTTAGGGTTTTAAATTTTTTTAATGTTATTTTCTTGTTTTTTGGGTCTTTTATGGTTTTTTTATTTTTGGGGGGTTATTATGTTTTTAGAGGTTTAAATGAGATTTAAGAGGTTTTAGGGTTTTTTTTGGTTTTATGGGCATTTAGGGTTCTTTGTGGTATAATTTTTTTTATGTTTTTTTTGGGGTTTTACTACTTTTTAGGTTTTTAGAGTTGTTTAGGGTTTTTAATTATTTTAACATTATAAGGTTTTTTTTATGTTCTTTTATAGTGTTTTTAATTCAAGTGTTTTTGAGATTTTTATGGTTTTAGGGTTTTTAGAGAGGGTTAGGGATTTTTGGACAATTTTAATGTTTTTAGGATTTTAAAGGCTTTTAGGTTTATTATTATTTTAGGTTTTTAGTATTTTCATTGTTTTTAGAGATTTTGGGGGGTTTAGGGTTTTTAGGGGTTTTATTGGTTTAAGGGTTTTTCTATGGATTTAATGGGGTTTTATGGTTTTTATGGGTTTTAAGGGTTTTTTTTTTATTTTTTAGGACTTTTAGTGTTTTTATCATTTTTAGTATTTTTGGGGATTTTTCAGGTTTTTTTTCATTTTAGGGTCTTTAGGGGGTTTTAAGGCTTTTAGGGGATTTAGGGTTTTTACAGTATTTGAATGTTTTTTAGTTCTTTTAGGTTATTCAGGTTATTTAGGGTTTTTAGTGTTTTTAGGGTTTTTAAGGTTTTTAGTGTTTTCTAGGGTCATTTAGTGGTTTAGGTTATTTTACTGCATTTAGGGGGTGTTGGTAATTTTACATTTTTAGAATATTTTATATTTTTAGGTTTTTTAGGATACAATAGAGTTTTTGATGGGTTTTAGGGTCCTTTAGGATTTTCAGAGAGGATTTGGGATTTGGGGTTTTAAAACTTTTTTAGGGGTTTTAGTGTTTTTAGGGTCTTTTTAGGTTTTTTAGGTTTCTTAGGGTTTTATGAATTTTATGGATTTTAGGGATTTTTAGGGAAGAGGACGGTTCAGGGCTAGGATATTCCTATCCCCCCCCCATTTATTATAAAAAAGACGCAACATACAAGGGAGGGGTGGGGTCAATCAACCTTCACCTGAAAACCCTAGACACCCCCAAAACACCCAAAAGTTCTCGAAAAACTTTAAAGACGTAGAAAAACAAAAAAAGGAAGAAAACCAAATCATCTCCAACAGCATCTCCCAGCCAAACAGCAACCAGCAGTAATGTAAAAACAACACCTTCAGCATCTCCCATCCAAGAAGCAACCATCATCTAGCTTCACTGTCTCTAGCCTCCATCACCTCCTCACCAATCATATCCACTGCCAACATCACAAAACCACCAGCATCCAAAATCAAAGAACCACCAGTAGCATCAAAATCACAAGCCTCACATTCACCACCTCGTAGTGAAGCAGCAGTCATCGCCAAGAAGCATCATATTTCTCCACACCCACCTCTAGGAACACATCTACATCACCTAAGAGCAAGACAAAATCTAGCACCATTAAGCAGTAACAAAATCCACTATCCACACCGATTCACAAACAATCCATCTACATCTCCAAAATCACCTCCTCCCTCTTCAGCCCGCGCCACCATGCTTGGCAGGTCCATCTTCATCATAATAGAACCATCAACAACAAAGACAATATCAACCTCTTCCTCACATTTTATCCAAGTACCAACCAACATTCCAACATATCGCACCCAGCAGCACAACTAGGGGAATAGAACTGCCAACATCCAAGGCAAGAGAAAATCTATAGCCCGAACAGACCTTCCAGCAACCCAGAAATCGTACAGCACAACCAGCACACAACACCTCATTTCATAACCAGTAAAAAAACACCAGCATCGACACACAACCAAACCACAAACTTGTATAGCAGGTCCATAAATGAACAAGGATCCAATGAAATCCTTTAGCAAGATACACAAGACCGAATGGACCATTTTTCCACAGTAGGAAAGCATAGACTGAAACAAAATCACAGCAAAACTCACCCAAACCTAGATCAGCGAGAAGAATCAAAGACATGGCCTAGGAATGAACCTGGATCTTCTGTGAAGACTGATACCAAGTAGATCGGAGAACCCAAAAAAATGGAACAAGCACGGAATCACCAAGCCGACACCATGCCTTATGCATCCACAAAAAACCTTCGCATCACTAGAGAAGCCACCATAATCCTTCTAAGCTCAGATCTGCGAGAAGAAAGGCAGATCGCATCCCCAACGACTGAGAAAACACACTTCATCGTCAAAGCGACCATAACCGGAGTCGCTAAAAAATCCTTCTCTACCATTGAGGCCCTCGACTCTGCTTATCAGATCGTGGAAACCACAGATCTGAAAAGTCAACCCCGTCCGCAGCTAAAGTCCAAAAGGGATCCCCATAGCCAACAAGTCTTTAGCTTCATTGCTATCTATATCATAATGATATGAATACCATGAAACCTCTATAGCCATCAGATCTCAAAAGCGCCAAAATCGGGTCAGAGCCCCATCCAAAGCCAAAATCCACAACTAGCAGGAAATCCTGAGTCACCGAAGATAGAAAGAAACCACCTTCTTCAAATTGTAGAGCACTGCCCGATCAAAACAACGCCGAGAACTGGGGAGAAATGAGGAACCAACATCTACAATCCGAGCAGAAACTAGGGGAAAACCTGGAGAAAGAAGCGAGCGAGAGAGAGAGCTAGGAGAGTGCGCCACCATCTCCTTCAGGGGTTTTTAGGGATTTTTAGGGGGTTTTATATTTTTGTGGGTTTTTAGGTTTTTGTGGGTTTTTCATATTTTTTAGGTTTTTAGGGATTTGATCTATTTTAGAGATTTTAGGGATATTTAGGGTTTTTTTAATTTTTACATTTTTTGGGTTTTTAGGGGATTAAGGGTTTTACACGTCTTTTAAAATTTTCATGTTTTAGGGTGTTTTATTGGGTTTTAGTGTTTTTAGTGGTTTCTAGGGTCATTTTTAATTTTTAATGGATTTTTTGTTCTTTTATTGTTTTATGTGGGGTTTAATGTTTTTAGGGTTTTAAGGTTTTTAGGTTCTTTTAAGGATTTCAAGTGTTTTTTAAGTCTTTTATAAGTTTAAAGGTTATTAGTGTGTTTTGGTATTTTTATGGTCGCCTAGGGTTTTTAGGGGGATTTAGGTTCCTATAGGGGTTTCATGGTTTTTAGGCATTTTAGGTTTTTTGGGTCTTTTAGGATTTTTATGATTTTTAGGGTCCTATATATTTTTAGGGTTTTTTAGAGACTTTTAGGTTTTTAGGGTTTTTTAGGGTATATTAGGGGTTTGATTGTTTTTAGTTTCTTTTATGGGTCTTATGGGTTTTATGGTCTTTTAGGGATTTTTTAGGGTTTTTAGGTACTTTTATGATTCTTTGGATTTTTAGGGCCTTTTAGGTTCTTTAAGGGTTTTAGTGGGTTTTTTGGGTATTTACTATTTTTGGGGTTTTATTATTTTTAAGGGTTTTTGGGTTTTTATGTGTTTTAGGGTTTTTAGGAATTTTATGGGGTTTTATGGGTTTTAATGGATTTTAGTATCTTTTAGTTTTTTATGGAGTTTTGGTTTTTCAGGCTTTTTTTGTTTTTTGTGTTTTTATTGTTTTTAGGGGTTGTGGGTTTTTTTTGGGTTTTTTGGGTTTTATAATGAATTTTTAGGGTTTTTTGGGATTTTTAAAGGTTTACAGTATTTTAGTGTTTTTAGTGGTTTTAGTTTTTTTAGGGTTTTAAGGGTTTTAAAGGAATTTTAGAGTTATTATGTCTCTAGGGTTTATGAGGTTTTTTGTATTAAGGGGGGTTTTGTGTTTTTATAGTTTTTTTATCATTTTGATTTTTTAGGGTTTTATGGTTTTTAGTTTATTTTAGGGGTTTTATGGGTTTTATGTTACTTTAGGTTGTTAGGGTTTTAGGATACTTTAATGTTTTTAGGTTTTTAGGGTCTATAAAGGGTTCCATGATCATTCATATTATTGTTGGGTTTAGGGTATTTTTGTGTTTTTAGGGTTCTTTAGAGTTTTTAGGGTCTTTTATAATTTTAGTGCTTTAAGGTTCCTTTAGTGTTTTTAGGGTTTTTAGAATATTTCAATTGTTTTAGGGTATTTTATGGCCTTTTAGGGCTTTAGAGTTTTTAGGGTATTTTAGGACTTTTTAGGGTCTTTTTTGGTATTTCAGGATCTTAGGGTCTTTTTGGGTTTTAGAGGTTTTAGGGACATTTTTTGATTTTTTAGATTCATTTAGGTTTGTAGTGATTTTATGATCTTTTAAATAGTTTATGGGTTTTAGGGTCTTCTTAGTGGTTTTAATATTTTTTGGTTATTTTAAGTGTTTCGGGGTTTGATTATCTTTTCAGAGGTTTTAATGGTTTTTAAGGTTTTTTGGGATTTTATTATTTTTATGGGTTTTTAAGGTTTTTACATATTTTTGGAATTTTTAGTGATTTATGGGTTTTATAGGTTTTTGGGGGGATTTCCATGTTTTCTAGGGTTTTACTGGGGTTTTAGGGTTTTAGTGTTTTTAGCGGGGTTTTAGGGGTTTAGGGGGTTTTATGACTTTTAGGGTTTTTTTATTTTTAGGGTATTTTTAAGAGTTTTCAGGTTTGTTTTATGATTTTTTTTGGAATTTTTTAGGTCGTTATAGTGATTTTTTTGAGTTTTTAGGATTTAGTGAATATTTAGGGGTTTTAAGGTCCTCTAGGGTGTTATGGTCTTTTAGGGTTTTTCTGATTTTTAGGGTCTTTAATTGTTTAAAGGGATTTTAGGGATTTAAGGTTTTTTAGTATTTTCTTATGTTTTTAGTGGTTTATATTTTTTACAGGTTTCAGGTGTTTAATTCTTCTATAGGGTTTTATAGGGTGTTTTTGGGTGTTTTAGTGTCTTTTTTGGATTTAGGGTCTTTTTTTTCGATGTTAGACTTTTTTGGGGTTTTCTGGTGTTTATGAGTTTATAAGATTTTATGATTTTTTTCTATTTTTTAGGCCTTTGGTTATTGGGTTTTTGGGTTTTTGATTATTTTTTGGGGTTTTAGCTTTATTTTGTATTTTATAGGGTTTTACATACTTTCAGGGGGTTTTAGGTGTTTTTAGGTTTTTTTTATGTTTTTTAGGGTGTTAGGAACTTTTTAGAGTTATAATGGTTTTTAGTGTTTATTTAGGGTTTTGGTGTTTTTATTGATTTTAAGGATTTTAGGGTTTTTTAGTTTTTTAGGGGTTTAGGGTTTTTATGGGTTTTTATGGTATTTAAGGGTTTTAGTGTTTTTAAGGTTTTTAGGATTTTTAGGGGTCTTTAGTATATTTTACAGTTTTTTGGGATCTTTAGGGTTTTCAAGTCATTTAAGTCTGTTAGGTTTTTAGGGACTTTTTGGGATTTATGACTTTTTAGGGTCTTTTAGAGTATTTAAGGGGTTTTATTGTTTCCTAGTGGTTTAATATTTTCTTTAGTCTTTTAGGTATTTTTAGGTTCTTTAACTAATTTTAAGTTTTTAGGGTCTTTTATGATTTAAGGTGTAGGGTTTAGTGTTTAAAATGTAGGGTTTATGGTGTAATGTGCATGGTTTTGGGTTTAGGGTGTAGATTTTGAGGTTTAGGGTGTAGGATATCAGGTTTAGGTTGTAGTGTTCAGGTTTTAGGGTGTTGGGTATAGGGATTAGGGTGTAGGGTTTTGGGTTAAGAGTGTAGGGTATAGTGTTTCGAGTGAAATGTTTTGGATGTTGGGTATAGGGTATAGGGTGTAGGTTTTAGGATTTACGATGCAGGGCATGAGGTTTAGGTGTTCTGTATTGGGTTTAGAATGTAGGGTTAAGGGTCTAGGGTGGCATATATAGGGTTTAGTGTGTATGGTATATATAGTTTAGGGTGTAGGGTTGATGGTTTACGATATAGGTTATGTGGTTTAGTGTATAGGTCTTATAGTATAGGGTATAGGGTATATGTTTTATGGTGTAGGTTTTATGATTTAGCTTGTAATGTATAGGGTTTATGGTGTAGGGTTTTGGGTTTATGTGTATAAGGTTTTTTGTGTGCGTTTTTGGGTTTATGGTTTAAGTTATATAGTATAGGGTCTAGGGTTTAGGGTGTATGGTATAGGGTATATGGTTTAGAATTTAGGGTTTATGGTGTACGGTATAGGGTTTAAGGTTTAGCGTTTTGGGTTTTGGGTATAGGGTGTTGGGTTTTGGCTTAGGGTGTATAGTTTAGAGTTTTGGGTGTTGGGTATATGGTTTAGGGTGTTGGGTATATGGTTTAGGGTGCAGTGTATAGGGTTTAGGGTGTAATATATTGGGTTTAGGGTAGAGGTTAAAGGTTATAGTGTATAGGATTTAGGGTTTGTCATGTAGGGTTTATGGTGTACAGTTTACGGTTCAAAGCAAAGGGTATTGGATTTATGGTGCGAGGTTTAGGGTTCAGGGTTTAGGGTATAGGTTTTTTGGTGAAGGATTAGGGTTTATGGTTTAGCGTCTTTAGTTTAGGTTGTATGTTTTAGTGTTTATGGTGTAGGGTTTAAGGTTTTTGGTTTATGGTTTAGGGTGTATCATATAGGATTTATGGTGTATGGTTTAGGGTTTATAGGGTAGGGTATAGGGTTTAGGGTGAAGGAATTAAGGTTTATGGTGTAGGGTATAAGTTTTAGGGTGTTGGGTTTAAGGTTAAGGGGTTTATATTGGTGTTAGAATTTTTAGGTGGTTCTTCGGTTTTAGGGTTTTTAGGGTTTTAGAATTTTTTTGTGTTTGTTGTGTTCTCTGGGGTTTCTTTGTGTTTTTTAATTTTTTTAGGAATTTTTTGGTTTTTTATTTTTTTATAAGTTTTAGTATTTTTTTTGATTTTTCAAGGGGTTTTTGGGTGTTTTTGGATTTTCAGTGTTTTTAGAAGTTTTAGGATTTTATTGGTTTTTAAGGTCTTTAGGAAATATCTAGATTATTTAGGGTTTTAGTGTTTTTTGTGGTTTGTAGTGGTTCTTGGGATGTTAGAGTCTTTTAGGGGTTTTTTTGTTTTCTTTGAATTTTTAGTTTTTCATAGGGTTTTCTGTTTTTACGGTGTTTTTGGGTACTTTGTATTTTTAGTGAGTTCTGTTTTTTTAGATATTGTAGGGTTTTCCATGATTTTTAGGCTTCTTTTGGTTTTTAAAGGTTTTTAGGTGTTTTATAGTTTTTCATGTTTTTTAGAGTTTTTAGTGATTTTTATAATTTTTTTGTCTTTTTCATGTTTTCAGTTATTTGGTTTGTTAGGATTCTTTTTTTTAGTATTTTATTAATTTTTAGGACTTTTAAGGTTTTTAGCATGTTTTATGGTTTTTTTGGGGTTTTAGGATTTTTTGAGCTTTCAAGGTTTTTATGGTTTCTTGTAGTTTGTAGGGTTTTGGGGTGTTTTAGGGGTTTTGAGATCTTTTTGGGTTTTTATAGGGATTATATGGACTTTTAGCATTTTTAGGTTCTTTTAAGGTTTTAGGGTTTTAAGGTATTTTATAGTTTTTAGAGTCTTTAAAGGGTTTGAGGTTTTAATAAATTTTATTATTTTCTTCCTTTTTATGGGGGTTTAGTGGATTTCAGGGTTTGGGTAGATTTTTAATATTTTCAAGGTTTTTGTTATTTTTAAGTGTTTTTAGAGATTTTATGATTTTTTTGGATTTTAGGTTTTTTAGGGATTTTAGGATATTGTGTGTTTTTAGGTTTTTTTAAGGTTTTAAGAGTTTTTTATATTTTTTCATTTTTTAGGGTTTTGGGGGGTTTATAGTTTTTTTTTTACTTTTTGGGTTTTTTTAGGTTTTAGGGTTTTTATGAGTTCTAAATGGGTTTTAGGGTTTTAGGGGTTTTTAGGGACTCAATGTGTTTTTAGGGATTTTTTGGGTTTCTTATGATTTTTACGGTTTCATTAGAGTTTTCAGAGGTTTTTGGTTTTCTTTCCTTTTTAGGGAATATAGGGGTTTTAGGGTGTTTATTGGGATTTTTAGGGGTTTTAGGGCTATTTTTTTGTTTTTAGTGGTTTTAGGGTACTTTAGGCATTTAGGGTATTTTAGGGTCTTTTATAGATTTTAGAAGTTTTTAGGTTTCTTTAGGTTTTTTAGGGTATTTATGGCCTTTTATAGTTTTTATGATTTCTTAGAGTTTCTTCAGATTTTTAGGGTCCTTTTGGGGGTTTTTAGGTTTTTAGTGTCCTTTAGGATTTTTTGGGGTTTGGGGGGTTTTAGTGGCCTTTGGGGTTTGTTATACAGTTTTTATACTGTTTTAGTGGTTTACGGTATTTTATGGTCTTTGATGGTTTTTAAATATTTTTAGTACCATTTAGTGTTTTAGGGTCATTTTGGATTTTAGGGTATTAGGGCCTTTTAGGGTTTTAGGGGTTTTAGTGTCTTTTAGGGTTTTAGGGTTTATAGGATATTTTATGGGTGTTTTGGATTTTAAGGGTTTTTTGGAGTTTTAAGGTTTTAGAGTTTTCTGAGTTCTAAGGGTTTTTCTATGATTCATATGTTTTTAGGGTTTTTAAGGATTTTAGGTCCTTCAAGGATTTTAGGTTTTTTATTGTTTTTAGGGGTTTCAGGTTTTTTAATGATTTTATGTTTTTACTGGGTTTTGAGGGTTTAGGGGTTTTTATGGTATTTATAATTTTTAGGGTTTTTAGAATTTATTAATGATTTTTGGGTTTTATGCGGTTTAAGCGTTTTTTGGTTTTCTAGTTTTCTTTGGGGTATTTAGGGTTTTTTGGATCATTATGTGGTTTTTAGTAATTTTTTCTTCTATTATGTTTCTAATATTTTTATGGGTTTTAGGGGTTTTCAAGGTTTTATTGGTTTCTTTGGGTTTTAAGGGTTTTCTGGGTTATTTTGGGTTTTGTATGGTTTTTAGGTTTCTTAAGGGTTTTAGGGGTTTCTTAGGTTTTTTGGTTTTCTTAGGTTTTTTAATATTTTTAATGTTTTTAGGGGTTTTATGTTTTTTGGGATTTTAGGGGATTATGTATTTTGGTTGGTTTTATGGTTTTTATGGGTTTTATATTTTTATATTTTTATAGGCTTTTTAGTGTTTTTAGGGGTTTTAGGGTTTTTATGGATTTTGTATGTTTTTAGGTGTTTTGAGGGTTTTGTGGGGTTTTGGAGTTTTATGTTTTAATATGGGTTTTAAGGGGTTTATGTGTTTAGGGTTTTATGGTTTTTAGGTTTTTAAATGGTTTTTGGGGGTTAAAATATTTTTTTAGGGAGTTTACTGTTTTATGGTTTTTGGGGATTTTAGGTATTTTTAGTGTGTTTAAGAGTTTTACCATATTTTGTGATTTATATAGTGCTATTTACATAGTTTTAGGGGTTTTATGGGGTTTTTATGTTATCAAGGGGTGTTTAAGGTGGTTTTTAAGATTTTAGGGTTTTTAGGGTTTTAAGGTTTTTTAACGGTTTTTTGGGTTTTTAGTGTTTATTAGTGTTTTATTAGTGTTTTTAGGGTTTTCAGTGTTTTCAGGGTTTTTATGGATCTTAGGGTTTTTAAGGTTTTAGGGTTTTATGGTTTCGGGTTTTTTAGGATTTTTAATTCTTTTTAAGTGGATTTTGTGTGTTTTGATGGTTTTTATGGAGTTTCAAGGACTTTTGATGGATTGTTTTGGGGATTTTGTAGTTTATAGCCACTTTTAGAGTTTTTATAATTTATATATTTTAGGGGGTTTTTGGTTTTTAGGTTTTTGGGGATTTTTGTTGTTTTGGGGTGTTTGTCAAGTTTTTAGAGTTTTGATGGTTTTTAGGGTTTTACAAGTTTTATGATTTTTATAATCTTTTAGAGTTTTTAGGGTTTTTAGGTTTTCTGAGTTATTAGGATTTTAGGGGTTTTAGGAATTTTTTGGAATTTTTAGTTTTTTCTCATTTTTATTGTGTTTTTGGATTTTTTAGAGTTTTTGGGTTTTAGAGTTTTTTAACATTTTTTTGGTTTTAAGAGTTTTTTGGGTTTTAGGGTTTTTAGGGGTTTAGAGGTTATGTTTGGATTATTTAGGGTTTTAGGGGGTTTTATGATTTTTATGATTTTTTTGGGTTTTACTATATTTTTTGTTTTTTTTTGGGTTTTTTTGGGTTTTTGGGGTTTTCTTAGTGTTTTAAGGTTTTTAGGGTTTTATCAATTTTTAAGGATTTTCTGTTTTTTATTCTATTTAAGGGGTTTTTAAGGTTATTAGGGTTTTAAGGGGTTTTAATGGGTTATTATTGTTTTTATTGTTTTTCATTTTTTGGGAATTTTAGTTGTTTTAGTGTTGTTTTTGGAGTTTATTATTTTCAGATTTTTAGGGTTTTTTTCTTTGTTTTTTTGGGCTTCAAGTGTTTTGGTGGGGGGTAGGTGTTTTAGGGGGGTTTTAAGGATTTTAAGGATTTTAAATGGGTTTTTGTGTTTTTTGAGTTTTTAAGGGGTTTTATTGTTCTTTTATTTGTTTGTAGGGGGATTGGGGTCATTAAATGGTTTATATGGTCTTTAGAGTTTTTAGGGTTTTAGGCTCTTTTTTTAGTCTTTGATATTTTTAGGTTTTGGAGTTTTTATGGGTTTTATGTGTTTTTATTTTTTAGACATCTTTAGGGACATTTAGGTGTTATTTTTTTTTGGGTTTTCAATGGTGTTTATATTTTTTATTGTTTTTAGGTCTTTAAAGGTTTTTAATGATTTTAGGGGATTAAGAGTTTTTAGGGGTTTTTATGATTTTATATTGTTTTAATTTGTTTTAGGGTTTTTATGTTATTTATGGTTTTTTAGATTTTTAGGTTTTTATGCCCTTATAGGGTTTATCTTTTTTTCACTTTTTAAGGGTTTTATGGTTGTTTTAGGGTTATTTGGGTTTAATGTATTTTTTATTGTTTTTAGGGTTTTAGGTTATTTTATGGATTTCATAATTTTTTTTAGGGTTTTATGGGGATTTAAATTTTTTCATGGTTTTTAAGGGTTTTCAAGGTGTTTTAGGGTATTAATTGGGTTCTTAGGGTCTTTTTAGTTTTTTGGGGTTTTAGGGAATTTTTTGGTCTTTTAAGGATTTTTGGGGTTTCTATGGTTTTAGTGAATTTTAGGTTTTTTAGTATTTTCAGGAAATTTATTATTTTAAGGGTCTTTTGGATTTTAAGGAATGTTTTAGGGTTTCTAAGGGTTTTGGGGTTTTTGGGATTTTTAGCATTTTAGTGGGTTTTTCAATTTTTATTGTTTTTAGAGTTTATGGAATTTCAAGGGTCTTTAGGGGTTTTGGGGTCTTTTAGGGGTTTTAGTATTATTAGGATTTATAGATATTTTATGGGTTTTAAGGGTTTCTTTGTGGGGGGGGGGGGATCTTCAATTTTTTGGGGTTTTCTGGGATTTCTAGGGGTTTTATGGGCATTAAGGGGTTTTAGGGTTTTATGGATTTTACTGTTTTTAGGGATTTATGGATTTTTAATGTTTTTAGGGTTATTTGGGTGTATTTTTTGTTTTTAAACATTTTGAGTGGTTTTAGTGTATTAAGGGTTTTAATGGGTTGTTATGGGTTTTTGGTGTTTGGGGGGGGGGGTTATTTTTTTAGTGATTTTAGTGTTTTTGTGTTTTTTGCGTTTTTTGGATTTTTTATGGTTTTAGATATTTTAAACAAATTTTAGGTTTTTTAAGGGTATTTATTGTTTTTTTATATTTTATGTTTTTAGGGTGTCTTACGGGTTTTAGGTTTTTTGGGTTTTTAGGGTCTTTAGGGATTTAAGTGATTTTAGGTTCTTTTAGTTTTTATGGGGTTTTAGTGTCTTAATTGTTTTTTATTGTATTTATGGTTTTTAATATTTAATTCTTTAATTATATTTTCATGTATTTGTGTTTTTAAGGGATTTCATTGTTTTTAATATTTTAGGGTTCTTAAGGTTTTTATGGTATTTTGGGTTTTTATGGTATTTATTTTTTTGAGGTTTTTAGGGTCATACGGTTTTTTAGAGTTTTTTTTGGGATTTTATTATTTTTTACAATTTCTATGGTTTTTATGGTCTTTTAAAGTTTGTTAGGTTTTTAGGGTTTTTAGTGTCTTTTAGTGGATTACGATTTTTTCGGGGTTTTAAGGTGTTTTAGGGTTTCTAGGGGCTTTAGGATATTACGGGGTTTTAGGGTTTCTAATTTTTCTTGCTGTATTTAATGTTTTTAAGATATTTTATGGTGTTAGGGTTTTTTAGTAATTTTATAGGTTTTTCTTGGTCTTTTAACGTTTTTTAGGTTTTTAGTATTTTTAGGGTCCTTTAGGGGATTTAAGATTTTTAGGGTCCTTTAGGGTTTTTTAGACTATTTATATTATTTTAGGGGTTTTAGGGTTTTTAGTATGTTTTATGGGTTTTAAGGGTTTTAGGGTATATGGGAGGGGGTTTTGGGTTTTAGGGTATTTTCATGTTTTTTAGTGTGTTTGGGGTTTTCAGTGTTTTTATGATCATTTAGGATGTTTTAGTGGTTTTTAGGTTTTTAGGATCATTTAGGGGTTTTAGGGGTTTTAAGGTCTTTAAGAGGGTTTTTATGAATTTTTCAGATTTTAGGGTTTTTAGGGGTTTTAAGATTTCTATTATTTTTATGGTATTTAGGTTTCATTAAGGTTTTAAGGGGTTCTAGGGTTTTTAGTGGTTTTTAAGTTCATTATGGGATTTCAATTTATTTTTATTTGTTTTAGGGGTTTCTGGGTTTTAAATGGGTTTTAGGGTTTTTTAGTGTCATATGGTGTTTAGAGATTTTAAGTGGTTTTACATTTTTATGGTTTCTAGGGGTTTTTTGTGTTTTTTATGTTTTACGGGTTTTTAATGGTTTTAAGGGGATTTGAGGGTTTTTGAGTTTTAGGGTATTAAGGGTTTTTTTGGGTGTTTTAGGTATTTTTATGGTTTAATGGTTTTAGGGGGATTTAGGTATTTTATGGTATTAAAGGGGTTTAAAGGATTTTTAGGGTTTTTTTGGATTTTTAGGGGATTTGATGGTTATTAGGGGGTTTAAGGTTTTTTAGGGTTTTTATTTATGTTAGGGTTCTGGGGTTTTAAAAGGTTTTTTAGTAGTTTTAGAGTTTTTTATGATTATTTTAGGGTTTTTTATAGCTTTTAGGGATTTAGGGGGGCATTCAAGGTTTTTAGGGGTTTTACGGTTTTAGGGGTTTTATTGTTTTAGGGTGTTTTAGGGGTTTTAGGGTTTATATATTTTATATGGTTTTAGGAATTTTTTTGGAGTTTATTCTTTTTTTGGGACTTCTATGGTTTTGTGTGTTTTTAAGGTATTTATGATCTAATACGATTTTTAGGTTTTTAGGCTTCTAATGTAATTTCATTAGTTTTATGGTATTTATGGACTATTAAGAGTTTTTTAGATATAGATGATTTTTTAGTGTTTTTTTGGGTTTGTATGGGTTTTAGGGTTTTAGAGGTATTTATAGTTTTTGGGGTCTTTTGGGTTTTTTGGTTGGGGGTAAGATTTTAAGGATTTTAAGGATTTTTTTCATGTTTTTAGGGGTTTAAGGTTTTTTATGGTTTTTAAGTTTTTTATTTTTAGGGGTTTTAAAGTTATTTAGGGAGTTTTATGGATTTAGGGTTTTTTGGTTTTTGTAGTTTTAAGACATTATTTGGTTTTTTAAATTTTCATGACTTTTAGGGGGTTTGGTTGTTTTTAATTTTAATGTTTTTATGGATTTTAGGGTTTCTTAGGGTTTTTAGGGGTTTTTAGGTTTTTAGTATTTTTTTGAATATTTTATGTTTATTTTAGGTTTTTTAGATTTTGTTTTGGGTTATTTATAGTTTTTTTGGTTTTTAGGTTTTTAAAGGTTCTTTAGTGGTTTTTAGAGTTTCTTTGGATTTTTTGGGTTTTGGGGTTTTTAAGGTTTTGTGTGTTTTTAGTGTGTTTCATTTTTTTTGGGTCTTGTAGGTTCTTTTAGGGGTTTCATGGTTTTAAGGGTTTTTAGGTGATTAGTGGTTCTAGAGTATTTTATGTTTTTATGGTCTTTTAGGGGTTTAGGGACTTTTATGGGTTCATTAATGTATTAAAGTAATTTATAGTTTTTAGGGATTTTATATGGATTTTTTGGTTTTTTTGATTTTAGGGTTTTATGTGATTTTAGAATCTTTAAGGGATTTTTTGTAAGTTTCCTTTTGGGGGTTTAGGGTTTTTAGTGTTCTTAGTGTCTTGTTATATGTTTTTTTTAATTTTTATGGTTTTAGGGTTTTTAAGGGATTTTATGGTTTTTTGGGTGTTAATTGTTTTTAGGGTTATTTTTGGATTTAATTGGTTTTTGGGTCAATTTATGTTTTCAGGTTCTTTTAGTGGTTTTAGGGGTTTTTAGGGGTTTTAATGGTTTTATGTTTTATAATGGTTTTTATTTTTTTTTGTGTTTAAGGGTTTTTTGGATTTTCATGTTTTTTGGTGATTTAGTTTTTTTATTATCTTTTTGGGTTTTTATGTTCGTTAGGGTCTTTTGGGCTTTCAGGGTACTTTAGTTTTGTTTTATATGGATTTATAGTCTTTTTATGATTTTTAGGATTTTAATAGTATTTTTAAGGGTTTTGTGTCTTTTTAGGGCTTGTTAGGTTCTCTTTAGGGTTATAAAGTGTTTTAGGGGTTTTGAATATCTTTAGGGTTTTTAGCATTTTTAGGGGGTTTAGGGTTTGTTAGGGGTTTTAGGGGGTTATAGGGTTTTCATGGGTTTGGGTGTTTTTTGGGCGGTTTTTTAAAGGTATTAGGTTGTTTTTTGGTTTTGGGGGATTTCTAGGGGTTTTATGGTTTTTTAGTGTTTTTAGGGTCTTTTAATTTGTTTTGGTTTTTGTACGGTTTTTATAAATTTTTAATGTTTTTAAGTTTTTCTAGGGATGGTTTTTATGGGTTCTATGGTTTTTAGGACTTTTAGTGTCTTTTATGGTTTTTTGGGTGTAGAGAGTCTTTTTTTGGGTTGTTAAGTAGTTTTAGGGGGTTTTGTTTTTTTCTTTGTGTTTTTCGGGGTTTTATGTGTCTTGTAGGGGTTTTTAGGGACTTTAGGGGTTTTTAGTTTTTTTTGGTTTGCTTAATGTTCTTTAGATGTTTTTTATTTTTAGGGTAATTAGTGTCTTTTAGGGGGGTTTATGTTTCTTTAGAGTTTATAGGGTCCTTTAGAGTCTATAAGATCCATTAGGGTTTTATGGTTTTTTTTTCTGTTTTTAGGGTCTTTTTGGTTTTTTAGGGTTATTAGGGTCTTTTAGATGTTACTAGTGTATTTAGAGAGTTTTATAGTATTAAGGCATTTTATGGTCCTTTTGGATTTTTAGGGTTTCTTATTATCTTTTAGGGTATTATGTGTTTTAGGTTCTTCTAGGGTTTTCTTGTGTTTTTAAGGTTTTTAGGTACAGTAACAGTTTTTTTGTTTTTAAGGTCTTTATCATTTATTTATATTTTTTCAGTGTTTTAGGGTTTTTAGGGGTTTTTAATACATAGGGTTTTTAGAGTGATTCAGGATTATTTGGGACATCAAGGGTTTTATGGGGTTTTATTGTTATTTAGGGGTTTTTAGGGTTTAATAGGGTTCCTAAGGATTTAAGAGGTTTTTAAGGATTTTACGGGTTTAAGGTTTTAGGTATTTTTAAGGTTTTTAATGTTTTTATGGGTTTTTAGAGTCATTAGGGGTTTTCAGGTTTTTTGTTTTTAGTACATTTTGGGTTTTTAGTGTTTTTGGGTTTTAATTGGTCTTTAGGGTTTTATGGTTTTTAGGGATTTTCGGGATTTTTTAGGGTTTTTATGGTTTTTATGGTTTTGAGGGATATTAGGGATTTTATAGTTTTTTGAGTTTTAAATTTTATAGGTGTTTTTTATGGTTTTTAGAGGTGGATTTTTAGAGTTTTTAAGGTATTAGTTATTTTTATGGGTTTTAGGGTATATTTAGAGTTTTTATGGTTTTTAGGTATTTTTAGTGCTTTTCATGGCTTTTTAAGGCTTCTAGGGTTTTTAGTTTTTTGGGATATTTTGGGTTTTTAGTTTTTTTAAAATTTTTATAGGGGTTGTTAGGGTTTAAAGGGTTTTCAGTTTCTTAGGGTTTCAAGTGGTTTTTAGGGTTTCAAGGGTTTCTAGTAGTTTTAGGGGTTTAGGGGTTTCTTGTGTTTTTAGGGTTTTATGAGATTTTTGGGTTATTTATTGTTTTTATAGGGTTATTTAGGGTCTTTTTGGAATTTTAGTGTTTTGAATATATTTTAGGGCATATTAGTTGTTTTTAGGATTTTAAGGTTATTGGGGTATTTTAAGGGATTTTATGGTTCTTAGTGTTTTGGGGATTTTTGTGGTTTGTAGGGGTTTAGGGTTTTAGAGGGTTTTATAGTTTTTATCATTTTTTGGGGTTTTATTATTTTATGGTTTTTGGGGGGTTTTAGGGGTTTTAAGGTGTTTTTTTGGGTTTCAATGTTTTTAGAATTTTTTTATTGTTTTAGGGTTATATTATTTTTTTTAAAAGGATTTTGGGGTTTTCTGGTTTTTTATTATTTTTAGGTTATTTATGAGTTTTCAATGTTTTTCAACATTTTAGGGTTTTTTGGGTTTTTTACTTTGCTAGGGTTTTTGGTATTTTTATAGATTTGATTTTTTTGATGGATTTTTAGGTTTCATTAGGGGGTATTAAGGGTTTTTGGGTTTTTAGGGGGTTTTAAGAGCTTTCATAATTTTTAGTAATTTTAATAACATTTAGGTATTTAATGAATTTTAATATTGTAGGGGTTTTAGGGGTTTTTGAGTTGGGTTATAGGAATTTAAGGGTAATATGGGTTTTTATGATTTTAGGGATTTTTTGGATTTTTTGGGGTTTTATGGGTTTTAGGATTTTTTGGGTTTTGGGGAATTTTAGGGTTTTAGGGGTCTTGGAGATTAAATAATTTTTAGTGTTTTATGGTTTTTATGGTTTTTATGGTTTTTTGGGGTTTTTTAGGTTCTTTTAGAAATGTTTAGTGGTATTTGACTTTATAGAGTTTTTTGGGTGTTTTAGAGTTTTAAGGGTTTTAGGGATTTTTAGGGATTTAGTGTCTTTACAGATTTAGGATTTTTAGGGGTTTAGTGTTTTTGAGTATTTTAAGGATTTTTAGGGTTTTAATGTGTTTTTATATTTTTAGCGCTTATAAAGTTTTTTATCTTAATTCATTATTTTTATTCTCATGGGGGTAGGGTTTTAAGGGTTTTATGAAAATTTTCATATTTTTGGGGGTTTTAGGGGTTTTAGGGATTTTGTGGGTTTTCATGGATTGTTAAGGGGTTTTGGGTTTTGAGATATTTTATGGGTATTTATGGTTATTATAAGATTTGTTTTTTTAGGGTTTCAATGTGTATTAGGGTTCTTAGGATTGTTTTAAATATTTTTAGGGGGTTTAGGGTTTTTAGGATTTTATGGTTTTTAGTGTTTTTATGGTTTGTAGGGGTTTAGGGTTTCTAGGGGTTTTAGGGATTTAAGGGTATATTAATAATTTTTTTAAGGTATTTAATGAATTTTAGGGTCGTTTGGGTTTTTATAGGCTTATTTAGGATCTTTTAGGAGATTTTAGGGTCTATTAGGGTATTTCAAGGGGTTAATGGTTTTTAGAGTTTTAGGAGTTTTATGGTATTTATGATTTTTTTGGATTTTTTGGGGGTTTAAGGGGAATTTAGGTTTTTTGGGTTAATAAGGGTTTTCCTGAATTTTTAGGGATTTAGGAGTTTCTGGGTTTTTTTGTTTTTTTTTGTGTGTTTTGATAGGTTTTTAGGGATTTTAATGGTTTGGGGGGGGGGGGGGTTTAGGGGTTTTTGTGTTTTATTAGGATTTTTAGGGGTTTTCCTGGATTCTTAGAGGTTTATATAGTTTTTAGTGGTTTTATGGGTTTTAAGTATTTCTAAATGGGTGTTAATGTTTTTAGGTTGTTTTAGGTTATTGAGGGTTTGTATAGTTTTTCTTGTTTTTCAGTGTTTTTAGAGTTTTTATGGGTTTTGGGTTTTTTGAAATGTTTAATATTTTTAATGGATTTTAAGGATTTTTTAAGGTTTTCATGGTTTTAGGGGTTTTAGTTGTTTTTAGGTTTTTTATTCATTTTATCGGTTTTTCTGTGTTTTTAGTGGTTTTACGGGGTTTTCTAATTTTTATCATATTTTTGGGGTTTAATAGGTCTTTAATTTTATTGTTGTTTTAGGGATTTTATGATTTTTTAATGTTTTTAGGGGTTTTTATATATTTTTATATATTTTTAGTGTTTTTATGGGGTTTTAGTGTTATAGTGTTTTTAGGATTATTAAAGGGTTCTTGGTGTTTTTAGATTTTTTAGTGTTATGTTTGGGGTTTTACGCTTTTTTGGAGTTTTCTATTTTTTTATGGTTTTTTATTTTTTTTTATTTTTGGTGTCTAATGTTTTTTTGGGGGTTTTAGGGATTTAGGTTTTTCTAATATTTTTTGGATTATGAAGGCATTTATGGTTTTTAGGGTTTTAGAGGGTTTTAAGAGTTTTTTTGAGTTGTTAGGGGTATTTTGGAATTTTTAGGGATGTTAGGGTTTTTAGAGATATTTTAGGATTTTGAGTATTTTTAGGTGTTGTAGGGTTTTTATAGTGTTTCGGGGGGTTTTAGGGTTTTTATGGTATTTAGGGGTTTTAGGGTTTTATGTGTTTTTAATTTTTGTGGGGTTTTTAGGGTTTATAAGATTTTAGGGTGTATATGGTTTTTATGGGTATTTTAGTATTTTAGTATTTTTATGGTATTTTATGTTTTTTAAGGTTATTTCAGTCTTTTATGGGTTTTTAGTATATTTAGTTTCTATGTGTTTTAGGATTTTTATGGTTTTTATTGCTTTTAGGTCTTTTAGGGTTATTGGATTTTTAGCTTTTTTTTTTAATTTAGGGTTTCAGGGGTTTTTTAGTTTTTAAGAGTTTTTCAATATTTTAATTTTAATTTTTAGGGTTTTTAGGTTCTTAGGGTTTCAAGGGATTTTAGGGGTTTAGGGTTATTAGGGGCTTATGGGTTCTAACATTTTCACCTTTTTTGGAATTTTTTAGGGGTGTTGGTGTTTTGGGGTGTTGGGGATTTTAATGTTTTCTATGTTTTTAGGGGGTTTGTGAGTTTTATGGTTTTCTTAGTTCTCGGTTTTTATAAAAAAATTATGTTATTTTTAGTGTTTGATGGGTTTAGGAGGTTTTAGGGTTTTTATGGATTTTGGAGTTTTTTAGGATTTCTAGGGATTTTAGGGTTTTTAGTGTCTTTATGGTATTTTATGGTTTTCAGGGTCTCTTATGGTTTTTATAGATTTTTTGGTTTTTTAGGTTTTTTAGGATCTATTTGATTTTTTAGAGGTTAATAGGGTCCTATAAGGTTTGTTAATTGTTTTAAGGTTGCTTTATTGTTTCTGTAGTGTTTCTTATGTCCTTTAGTGTTTTTTTGGGTTTAAATGTATTAGGTATTTTAGGGGGTTTAGGGTTCTATGGTTTAATGTTTTTTGGTTTTTTGTGGTTAAGGGTTTTTATGGTGTTTAGGGGTTTTAGGATTTTTAAGGTTTTTCTTTGTTTTTCGAGTTTTTAGGGTATTTTTGGGGTTTTAAGGTGTTTTTTGGTTTTTTGGTTTATAGGGTTTTATGGTTTTCCATAGTTTTTAGGATTTTTGGGGTCCTTTAGGGTTTTAGGGTTTTCTTATCATTTTTAGGTTTTTATGGGGTTTTGAGGATTTTAGATTTTTTCGTGGTTTTTCATGTTTGTTTAGGGTTTTTTAGGGTCTTTCAGGATTTTTAGTGGGTATTAATATTTTTTAGGTTCTTTGGGTATTTTAGGGGGTTTAGAGTTTTTATGATTTTTAGGGGTTTTAAGGCATTTTATTGTTTTTGTATTTTTAGGGTTATTTAGAGTTTTAAGGTTATTAGGGTCATTTAGGATTTTTTTGGATTTTAGGGTCATTTTTGAGGTTTTAGGGATATCCGATTTTTAGGGTACATTAGAATTTTTTAGGGACTTCTGGTGTTTTTTTCGTGATTTTAATGACCCATAATGGTGTTTTATAGGTTTTTTGAGCCTTTAGGGTATTCTATGTTCTCTTAGGGCAAGGAAGACTCGGGGCCAGGCAAGTATGCCCCCCCAAAATTAAACAAAAATAAAAGGAAAAGAAGAGTGCTATATGGGGGGATTACATAACCATGTGTGTACCTCACCCTTCAAATCAGACACGACGAAAGCGGAGCAGGGAGGTGTGGGAAAAAACGAACACAACGAACACTGCTCCACAATAGCCTGCTTGGAGAGAGCATCTGCCACCACATTGGCCTCCCAGTAGGCATGTGTCACAATGAGATTCAGCCTTTGGAACATGGCAAGGTTGTCCATCCACAGGGAAAGGAGCCTCTAAGGGACGCACATAGATCTATTTTTAAGAGCACTCATAGCAAGCATGGAATCAGACTCAAGCTATAGGAAAATCTACCCGAACCTGACAACATACTCAAATGCCTTTATTATGGACCATAATTCAGCTTCAAGACCACACCCATCACCAATAAAGTGTTGAAAGAATCCCTTGACAAATCCCTGATAGGTGTGGAAAACCCCACCACATCCAGCAGGGCCCGGGGCACCAAGGGCCGCACCGTCCATATTGACCTTAATCCAGGAGGGGAGTGGAGGGATCCATTGAATAAACCTAGGGACCATGGGTTTTTTTGCCCTACCAGAAACACCAAGAAACCAAAGGATGATTAGTTCGTAGACATCATTCACGATATGTCCTATCTGAATACGGGAGGCCGCATAAATAGCCCTGTGGATTGCCACAACGCCAGCATGAAAGGAAAATCATTTCTTATTGAAGGCGCCCGCGTTCCTAGTGGTCCAAATATAAGAGATGGTGGCTGCAACCGCAGCCAGCAAAAGGTTGCGGACTTGCTCACTCTAATCCCAGTTAGATAGGTCCGCCAGGAGCTCAAGAAGGGGCCTGTCCAGGCCAGCCAGGAACCCAAAAGTCCGTTGCAAGTAACCACAAAGATCAGCACTAAATTTGCACTGAAGGAAGTCTTGATGGAAATTTTATTCCACACTGAGTCAAAGGAAACACACTGAGGCAAGGTTGAGACCAGCCCTCTGCAACTGGACCTGCATGGGCAGTCGATTCTTCCAGATTTTCCAGATAAGGAGATGGTTAGAAGGAGGAATAAAATTCCTATTAAACTTAGAGAGCCATGCCGGTGGAGGGGATCCCCTGGTGAAATTATACCAATAATAGTCCTTGGAGGTAAGTCTCCCAACCAGTTTGGGTTTTTAGATCAGGATATCTGAGTCAGGGAAATGGTAGCGCTGGATTTGGAGTAAGACAACAGGCATGAGTAGAGCCTCGAACTGTTCCAACCTCAGGATGAACTCCGCAATTGACAATCCCCTTAGGCCAGGAGGAGGGATGATGAAGTCTTTCAGAGGCCTATCAATCCAAGATGTGGACCAAGCATTCAAGGTTGAGTTCTTGGAAACAAACCATTTAGAATGAGAACCAATGGCCTTGTACGAGGCCAGAATTTCTGGCCAAACAGAATAGGGGAAGTACCATTCATATCTTTCACAGATCTTAAGCACAAATCTTTCCTGAGTGAAGTACAAACCACGATCCATAGGACTTAGCATCCCCCAAGTATATTTTTCAAGGAGGGCATCATTGTAACATCTGAGGTCTTTTATACCTAGCCCACCCAACTCAATTGGCTTAGTGTAGTCCTTCCAGGACACGGTAATCAATTTCCTTTGGGTTATACACCCTATCCAAGAAAATTTTCTGATCTTTTCTTGTAGTTCCATGATGAGATTAACATGCTACCTATAAATGCAAAACTCATAAGTGAACATAGAGGTAATCACCGAGTTGATAAGGCAGACCCTTCCGGCTTGTGATAGGGACTCCCCTTTCCATTTCGCCAACTGTTGAGTGATTTTGGAGGCAATATTCTCAAGGTAACACTGTTTGACACGAACCAAAAAGATGGTAACACCTAGGTAGTTGAAAGGTAATGACCCTATCTTGACACCAAGGTATATGGCAATAGAGATTCACTAGGACCGTGGGATCCCCTCCCCAAAGATGATCAAAGACTTGCTCCAGCTGATGGATTGTCCTACCACATATTCATAGTGCCAGAAGATTATCCGGATGGAATCCAGGGTCTGTTTTTCAGCCTACCCAAACAATAGAATATCATCTCCATACAACAAATGATATGGCACATAAAGATCCCTCCCTACCCGAATAGGATTGAAGAGGCCAGCCTGACAAAGGTCAATGAGGTACCTACTTAAGTATTCCTCTACGATCGCAAAGAGGATTCCTGAGAGAGGATCTCCATGTCTAACCCCACAGGAGCAGGGGAAGAACCCCTTAGGGGAACCATTTAAAAGAATAGATACCCACCCGCTGCTAAGAATGGACATGATGATCCTAATAAAATTTCTCAAGAATCCATACTTAGTCAGGACCTAAGAGATAAAGCTCCAATTGATGGTGTCAAAGGCCTTGAAGATGTCAATCTTAAGCGCAAAGTTTCCCTTCTTGGACTGCTTTCACATAACATTGATGCTCTTCGAGGCTGTGAACAGACAGTCCTGGATGCTCCTCCCTGGGACAAACCCAAACTGATAAGGGGTGAGGATATCCCCCAAGAACTTCCCAAGTCGCATGACTAGAATCTTGCGGATAATTTTGGGGAATGTGTTTTTAATGGCCACCAGCCGAAAGTCACCAATATCAATGGAATTTTCCTTTTTAGGAATTAGGTCAATGAATTTAGAGTTGACCCCACGTGGGAAAACAAAAGTGATAAAGAATTCCCAAATAGCGCTGATGATGCCCTCGTGTAGGATATCCCATTAAAACATGAAGAATTTGTTGTTGAAGCCGTCTGGTCCCACTGTGCTATCAATGTTCAGAGAAAACAGAGCATCCCTAACCTCCTCCTCAAGGGGCGGGATCATTAGATCTTGGTTCTAATGCTCATCAACACGTGGAAAAATGGATTCCATCAAGGGGAGGGTGTACTCCCTACCATCATCCAAATAAATCCCTTGAAAATGATTAACAATAGCAGAAGAAATATCATCCTCTTAAGTGAAGGTATAACCCGAGATACGGATAGCCTTAAGACAGTTTTTGGATTTTTTCTCCCTGTGCAGACGATGGAAGAATTTTGAGTTGCGATCTCCATCCTTAAGCCATCTCATGCTGAATTGGTTCTTGGACAACTTCTCCTTAATATCTAGAAGATCAGCGAGTTTGGAATGGAGTTGAAGCTCCTCATGATAGTGTAGGGGAAAGAGAAGATTGGATTCTTGGTGGATAGCAATTTGATGCTCAATATCTCAGATGTCATTATCCAGACTAGAAAAGCATCCCTTACTCTATTCTTTAAGCAAAGCTTTTATTTTATTGAGCCTAAGAACCAAGATGTGGTAATGACTACCCCAAGAGTCTTCATTCCGGACAATAAGAACAATTTCACTACATCCAAGAATTGTAATCCATGCATTATTTAACTTAAAAGGAAAGGGTGAAGATCTTGAAATGCCTATGGAGCAATCAAAAACCAAAGGATTGTGATCCAAGTGGAACTTGGGAAGTGTAAATCCTGAGACATCAAAGGGCAAGGTCACATCATTGATTCCGTAAAAGAACTTGTCCACCTTGATGTCCTGCCTTCCATTCATAGTGGAACACCCCTAATTAAAGGAGGCTCTAGAAAAAGGGACCTCTGAGAGATTACAGGCATCGAGACAAGAGGAAAAATCTTCGGCAGCCGAGTGAGAAAAGTTGGAGCCAATCCTCTCATTCATATAGAAAACAGGGTTAAAATTCCCAACCACAATCTAGATGTTCTCAATGAGCCCATGAACCGTATTCAATTGTACCCATAAGGCTCGTCTCCTCAAGTAGGAGTAGGAGGCATACACAAAAGACATAGAGATAGGGGAAGAGCTGTACATGACAGATAAGGTGATGACTTGAGCACACACCTCAACTGATGTCAACTGAATGTCATCATGCTTAAGCACCCAAAGGGTGTCAAGACCATTTTCATTATTAGTCTTTGCAACACAGGAGTAACCAAGATTGCACCAGCTGAAGCCTATCTAGTTTTGAAAAGGGATCATTGGATCAGAAATACCAAGAACCAAAGGCCTCTGGGAAGTGAGGAAATGCCTAAGGGATGAAACAGTGAGAGGATTCACAATCCCTTGGCAGTTCCAGAAGAGTGTCCATATTAGATTAGGCAATAGTTGCCCCGTTCACTGGGGTGATGCAAACATTCAAGGTCTCGGCCTTTGCCTTTGATTTCTTCCCTTTCTTCTTGGGCCTTCCCACAGGGTTCTTCGTTGGTGAAGGATCAACTTAGGAAGCCCGGTATTTGAGTCCCAGATCATCGGGAGGTTGAGAATAAACCTCATGTGATGAGGCCAGGTGAACCAGATTGGAGGACTCTTCTGCCTCATCATTTTGATCATCAACCTGATCAGCCGAGAAGCTACCGCTGTGATGGGTGAACCTGTTAGTAGGATAGAGTGGCATTGGGGAAGAACTTTTAATAGTGTCTTGTCGTGTAGCCTTACTGGAGGACACAGCTACGAAGGAATCACCAGACATTGCTGGGAGAGCCAGGGGTGTGAAGACCTTCTCAGGCCCAGAAGGGACAGGGGACCCTGTAGGGGCCAGCCCATCATCCACCACCTACAATGGAGGGGACAGCTCCTGGCAGCAGGAAAGGCCCGCCACCAAAGAAGGATTAGGGAGGGGCTGGCCAGGCTTAGCCAGAACTTGACCAGCAGCACGAACGGAGGATTGGTAGGGCTTAATCATGACTGTATGCAGGCTGGGAGTGGCGGTAGTAGAGTCCACGACTTCCAGTCATTCATCTGGGGATTTGGACCCATAAGAAATTCCCTATAAGAGGGAGGGGGTCTCTTGGTAGTGGGTTTAATTAGCTTCCAGCACCCTCCTTGGTAAAGCAAGCTTCAGAGGGAACCGAACTGCCTCAGAGGCATGCTGGGAGGGATCAGGTGCATGAGCATTCACCCCCGCTCCAGCGTCCAGCTTCCTGGTGAAGGACTCAACAGAGTGTCCTTTGAGATTGCACTTCGAGCACACTTTAAAATGACAGTAGTCATAAATGAGGTGGCCAAAGAGATGACAGTGGAGTCAAAACTAGGGTTTATACTCATAGTGTATCTCTAGCTTGAAGCTGTCTTCATCAGTGTTGAGAACGACTTCCTCAATCAGAGTGGAGGCCAAATCCACCTCAACGACGACACGGGCAAAGTTCCCATACTTTGTATTTTTAGTATCCTTGTCAATTATAAAGGGAAATCCTACCAAGGAGTCAATTTCCCAAAGGATTTGAGGATGCTAATAAAGCCATCTAAGCTTATAGATGCAGATCCATATCTGCACAGAAGTGTTCTTCACATTCAACGGGTTGAAATTCTGATCCCATTATTGAATCCTTAGAAGGTCGGGCTTCAAATTGAGGGAGCCAAAGCTCTAGGCATGTCTATTGCACTCATCCAAAGGGAATAAAATATGATAGTACCCATGCCCCATGGTTTTCATATGCCACTCAGAGAAACCCCATATTTCATTGATCCGATTGGCGAGATCAGAGAACTTCCAAAGTCGCTCACCCTTGGGGGTCAACACCCAGGAAATAATGGAGAAACAACATAAGTTGTGCCTTTCCTCCAAAGCTTCTTGATTATCTAAGACATGAGCCACCCTCCCTTTCCGAATGACACGACCATGGGAGGGGGTCAAAATCAGATAAGGAATGTGAAATCGCAACTTTCGCCACCTCCGCAAAGTTGACCTTCAATCCCGAGGCCTGCGGTGCACCACTCACTCCAGACCCATGGGATTTTCAGTTACAAAAATGGAATAGATCTCTATGGTCATAGACCTATAGCAATGCCGAAGCAGGATCCTCCTTTCTGGTAGGGGACAGAACATTCAAAGGCCGGACGGGATCGCCATCACCGCCAGGTCCCCTTCTTTGAGCAATCTTCCTTCTCTTTCTTCTATGTTCTCTTAGGGTTTTAGTTTCTTTTAAAGGTTTTATGGTTTTTTGTTTATTTTACAGTTATTTGGAAGTTTAATTGTATTTTAGGTCTTTGGGGGTTTTTGGGTCTTTTGGGGTTTTTAGGGTCTTTTATGTGTTTGAGGGGGGATTTGAATTTTTAGGGGTTTTATGAGTTTTAGGGTTTTCGTTTTTATAGTGTTTTCTTTGGGATTTTATAGATTTTAGGGTGTTTAGGTGGGTTTAATGTTTTTAGAATTTTTAGGGTCCTTTAAGGGTTTTTTGGGTCATTTAGGGTTTTTAGGGTCTTTTAATGTTTTAGGGTCGTTTAGGATTTTTAGGATTTTTTACGATCCTTTAGGGTTTTGGGGTCCTTTAGAATTTTATTAATGTATTTTAGAGACTATTAAGGGTTTTAGGGGTTTTAAGGGTCCTTTGTAGTTTTTATGGGTTTTAGATACTTTAGGGGTTTAGGGTATTTTAAGGTATTTTAGCATTTTTAGTGAATTTTAGGGTTTTATGACCTTTTAGGGTCTTTAAGGGTATTATGGTTTTTATTGGTTTTTAGGTTTTTATAGTTTCTATGTATTTTATGGGTTTTACATTTGGTGATGGGGTAGTAGTTTTAGGGGATTTATTATTTTCCAATTTTAGGGTTTTTGGGTTTTTTTAGGGGATTTAGGGCTTTTAGGGTTTTTGGGGTTTTTTCGGTTTTTAGTGTTTTAGGGGTTTTGTGATTTTTAGGATTATTAGTGTTTTTAGGGTTTTATAAGTTTTAGGGGTTTGTAGGATTATTTCACATGTTTTAGTATTTCTAGGGTTCTTTTAGGGGTTTTAGGGTATTATGGTTCTTCTAGGGTTTTAATGGATTTTTAGAGTTTTTTAGTGTTTTTTAAGGTTTTTTGGGCTTTGTATTGGTTTTTTAGGGTTTTTTATTGTCTTGTAGGGTTTTTAGGGTTTTCAGGTTTTTCAGGTTTGTAAGGGTTTTTGTGTTTTAGGAAATTTTATAATTTTTAGGATTCTTAGGGTTTTTTGGGTTATTTAGGATTTTTTGGTGGGTTTTAATGGGTTTTAGGTTTTTAGGTGGTTTTAGTTTTTTAGGGTGTTTTAGTGTTTTTATGGTTTTTATGTACTTTTAAGGGTTTTTTGTTCTCTTTTATGTTATTTTAGGGTATTATGGTCTTTTAGGGTTTTTTATTGTTATTTTATGTATTTTATTATTTTTATGGTCTTTTAGGTTTTTCTAGTTTTTAGTGACTTTTTTGTGTTTTTATAGTTTTAGTGTATTTTTAGGGGTTTGTGGTTTTAAGGTCATTTTTTGGGTTTTAAGTGTTTTTATAATTTTATGGGTATTAATGTGGGTTTATGGTTTTGGGGGGTTTTAGGTTTTTTATGATTTTATAATTTTTAGGGTTTTAGGGATATTTTTGGTTATTTTGGGTTTTTAGGGATTTTGGGGAATTTTGATGATTTTTAGTGGTTTTAAGTGTTTTTAGGGTTTGTTAGGATTTTAGTGGTTCAAGTGTTTTTAGGTAAAGGAAGGTGTGGAGCCAGGATAATCCTGACCCCCCCCCCAATTTATTTGAAAAAATACACAGCAGACAAGGGAGAAGAGGAGTCGATCAACCCACACCTGAAAACCCTTAACAACCCCAAAAAACCAAAAAAGAAAAAACCCACAAAGGAAAAAAAAAGTCATTCAACACCACCATCAATGTCATAAATAGTAGTTACACCATAAGGGTCACCCTATGCACCAAAACCAGAATCCACATCATCTCCATATGGATCCCCATTAGCACCATACCCATAGGAAGCATCTGAATCCACCAACTCCCATTCAGATGATTCATATTGCTTGAGGAAGGTAGTTTAATACTCCCTGAGATGTTGCTAATCGACATTCTGCTACACCTTGATAGGCTTACCTACCCTTCTAAAGGAATTTTCCTTAGCTTTGCATGAGGCTCTTGTGGACACAGTATTTGGAAAAAGTAGAGTAGCCCTTCCTTGGTTTCCTCCTTCGAGGATCAATAGATACCCATGTAGGTTTATTTTCCTTCCCATATGGAATGGCCTCCTCAAGAAAGTCCTTATCCTTAATGACCATAGACATATTGTGGTTCACCCTTCTACCATCCTCCTGGGAGAGAACTTGATCAAGGATGAATGAATATTCCTGGTTTAGGGAACAACCTGCAAGAACCCCACATTTCTGCATGTTAGGAACCACCTCAGTTTCCTTAAGATCCAGGCTATCCAACACATCCTACCGCCTAGTCTAATTCACAACCTGGAGACTACCCTTATGAGGGCCACCTGATTAGTCCTCCATCTCCAAATCATGCAAACCCATACAGCTAGGCCTATCATCCAAGGCCCCCTCATGCACCTCCACAACCAGCTCCATCACCTCCCCCTGTTCAGCAACCTCCCCCACTCATGATCAAACGAATCCAATGCCCCATGTAAAGACTCACAAATAGAATCACCAGCGGAAACCCCCTCATGCACTCTCAAAGCTATTTTCCCCTACCCAGGCAGTGGGGAACCCTCCCTCACCACAGCACATGCCACATAACACTACTCTGCCAACTCCTCTTTATGAGACTCCTCCCCCTACTTGGCAGCCTTCCCCAGCTCCCAATTGCAATGAGCCACATCTCCCTGCCCAACTCCCTCCCCCTTCTCATTCACATTCCCTTCCATAGACACTCACCATACTCATCCACCACCTATTTCTTATCCATCACCCCTTCTCATCCACTTTCCCCTACCCGACTACAGAGCTAGACTCACCAGCAGTAGCTCCATCAAGCACCACCCCAGGAGTTTGTACAATGGGGATACAAGGCCTACATCCAGGCACACCTTCAACACCATCCTCCCTAAACTCCACATTGTTCTCTGATGAAAGAAATTTCACCTAATCTTATTCATTGTCACCATAGCTCAAATCGTACACAACAGCTTCAGAAACACTAAAACTATCGATCCCATTCTATTCAGGGCCAAAACGGATCCCCTCCCCCTGCCCAGACACCTCTCCCTGTTCTTCCATCATCTCTTTATCCTCCACATCCCCATGCAACTCACTTTTCTTTTGATCAACAACACCATATGAGTGCCTAGTGGTTTCCAACATTAGCTCGTCTTCACTATAATCTGGGCCACACTCCCACCATCATGCCTAGCTTCGATGGCTTTCCCCTCACTATGTGCATGTACAGTAGATCTCACTCTCCCTATATCAAAAATCGGAGACCCTTGCACCTCCTCCTCAAGATCTAGTCCTTGAAAGTGGTTGAAGGTTGTAATGGATTCCTTCCTCTCCTTCAGATAGCTATCAGAGGAAATAGACATTCCCTCAGCAGCAACCTCCCTGAATAAATAAATTCCATCATCCTAAAGCTTCAAGTCACTCTTCAATCGCTTGAAAATATCACTCACTTTGGGCTCTAGTTGGCAATGAACAGCTACTTTCAGACTAATTGCAGGTTCAACCCCCTCAGCACCAGTCATTTCACACCCACTTGAAACAGCCACTACGACTTCCTTAACATGCACCCCACCTGAGCCTCACCCCCTTCACTAGACACAACCTTAAACAAATTCAAAAGTTGAGGATCCATGTGCAAAGAATCCATCACCTCGAACCTATCATACTTCCCTTCACCATCCACCTTCTGAACTAGATTCAAAACACCCCATTTTCTACCTCCACACCTGCAAGCCCAAATGCTATGTCCCAGATACCAATAGAAGGAGTAGAAATCAGTCCATGACTCAAAAATAACTGGTTATTTCCACCTAATCTCCTCACCAATAACAATCCAAACAAAATAAACAGGTCCTTTAGATGCCTAAATCTTGATAAAGGCCCTTGGGGATACCGAGTGACAAAGGGCCCTAGTTCTGCTATCCACACATAAGAACCTTCCAACCAAATTACCCAACATGGAAATAATGGAAACATTTTGAAAAGGAAGAGGAAGATTCAAAAATATAACCCAAGATACCACCATTGGTAAATCACGGTTCAAATGGAGATCAAATATCCACCAGGAAAGGGAGAAACGGGCACTGTTGCATCAATATGTGACAACTATCACCAAGACCTACCATAGTGAAATATTGGAGGTAACATTATTCAAACACAAATATATAAAAAAACATCCACCGAAGGTCACCATTTCAAGAATTGAGCAACCAAGATTAGCCTATACAGGGTAGAGGCCTCATTGAACTCCACAATCGATAGCTGAAGCTACAGAAATCCATCATGTAAATTAGGTACCTTAGGGGAAATATCAACCTTTGGAAAAGGGGTAAGAATATTAGGATTCAATAATGGAACAAACAGAGTATCATTATCAAGAACCAACAGAGGCCCCTCCCCTACAGAGGGGGGTGGGCAAGGCACAAGATCAGTCGTCATCTTCAATCTTGTCGCAGGAGAGTAGAAACGCCATCGTGAGAGATTAGAGTCTCCATATTCAATTATTTTTAGGGGTTTTAGGTGTTTTTATGGATTTTTGGTTATGTAAGGTATTTTAATGTTTTTAGGGTTTTATATTTATTTATGGGGTTTTCTAGATTTTTAGGGTTTTATGGTTTTTTATTGTTTTTAAGGATTGTTTTATCATTTTCAGAGTTGTGTTGTCCCGAATGACGTCATCCCAAATAATGGAAATATATATATATATATATATATATATATATATATATATATATGGTCTGATGGGTACTGTGTAGTATATCCTTATTATCATACGAATGTGGTGCCATAGTTAAGTGGACCTTGTGGATGATTATATAGTACTAAGGGTTTGTGAATTCAATCCATGTCAGGTTTGATGTCTTCAGATCATATCCAATGGGTTTATTCATGGATCTAGAAACACCCAAATAACCACTTATCCATGATTTATGTACCTTCTTTCCAAAGGAAAACACTCATTGGATGATTTGTCCAACGACACTTAAGGAATCACATTGGTCAAGAGGATGGGAATTTAGGCTCATCTAACACTTAGAGGGATTATTTTCTATTCTTGGACTCTCTTGTATATTTAAGATATATTAATATATTTGTGAATCCATGGTTCATTCCTAATATTGTGTCCAAGGATAACTCCTAGGTCTCTAGATCATCAATAAATATGCATGGTCCTGGAAGCTCCTTTATGTATCTGAGGTTCATCCTTAATGTAACCCTCCAATTGGACAGACCAAGAATTTCTTAGTTGTTCACTAAGATAGTGCTAGTTTAAATCCATCTGGAATGTCTCTCTGGATTTTATAATCATCTAGTGGGGATATGAATCATTTCACTTTGGGTATAGATCCCGCAATATGGGCTTCTTATGTACCCTCATGAGAGGAATCAGAACCCACGTAGTTCAGTGTCTCTTTACTAAAGGCATCCCCTTTTAAGTTCATATGAAAAGGAATCAACCATGTAGTTTATCATCATGTGGAAAGGACATATGGGAACCAATGTGAATATGATAGTACTGGTCTTGAACCTCAGGGGGGTTTCCAACATATCCCAAAAAATTGGGAATCAAAGTCCTTGCAGTTATGAAATCTAGGTATTAAACATGGAATATGACCATTATAGGGGGTATAATTTGGGGCTTACATATGAAGGGAAGGCCCATTTGAGCTCAGTACTTATACAGGAGTCCTACATATCCTGGTTAGTGTAGGAATTAGATTTCTCATAGTTCAACCATTAGGTGGATCGTACTGATAACATAATCAACACTAATATATAATCCCATGTGAGTCATGCTCGATGTAAGAAACAAGAGGAAGAGATAGATACAGAAAACCACAACCTTTACCCTCTCTTTAGGTGGAAATATATGAGAACAATTGTGGGAGAGGTCGGGGATATGGTAATTCCCTAAAGAGGGGCTAGGTGATTACCCTATATGGGGTTCCCTTTGAATGGTTCTAGGCAAGGGGTTCCTGGTCAAAGGGGATAACAAGTGTGATGTTACCTCATTTATCACTCACCTTCATCAAATAAAAAATCTAGATATTACCCTTAATCCCTAGAACGAGGAGATAAATGTGATAATCCTTTGTTCAGAACCTACATTACCATGGGAATGTAAACATAGTAAAATTTAAGGGGTCTTCTTATTAGATGGATTACACACATGTCTCTGCTTACCATGGGTATGTAAACTTAGAAGGGCGCACTGATGTGCTCGATGGTTTTACTATATGGTTCTAGTGTCATTGTAAGAGGCTTTGGCCTAGTTCCACTGTACTGGTTTGCGGAGAGGCTATGGATTATGTGATGGGAATAGAAGGGAATGGTTGAAACCAGAGGGTGGAATGCCCAATAATACCCTGTTCTGTGTACCATATCTTCATGTGGGATGGGGTTTTCCCTGTATAGTACATTTATATATGGGTGAAGGGGCCATCCACGTATAGTGATAGTATGTAGACCTAGATTTGGTTCGCATACTATTTTTATTTGTGGGAGTAAATTTCATCTGCATACCATGGAGGTACATGGTGATGAGTTTTATTTACGTACCATGGTGGTCCATGGAACTTGGATCCATCCACATAGTGATTTTCTTCATGGTGGAGGGTTTTTTCCATGATGAACATGTCTACATGAGATGCTGGTTTGAAGAAGGTTCATTGATTCTGTGATTTGTAAGAAATTCTTCCTTGAAGGGAACTAGGTTCACAGTCTGCGACTTAGTATTATATTATCATATTTAATTTTATTTGTAAGGTTATAACTATAGGGAATAATTTAATGATTCTATCATTTGTGGTGATCTTTTCTTCAATGAATTCAATCACTAAAGTCCCCAAAAAATCCTCACTTTTTTTTTCGATCCCCTTGGGGTCCTTTTATAGAATATAGAAGGAATGGATCAGTGGGCCACCTAGAATCTTTTGTAGGGGACCATGGGAGAAACCTGGTTCATGTATGACTCAATGAATAGAGGATATGGGGGACATCAGTTCATTTCCTATGGTGGAGAGAATCACCTCCTCTCTCCCACAAACTACTTTGTTTCATTAACAGGTGGTCATCGGCTACGCCTCGACTGTGGACCATTTATTTCATAGGGGTTTTCATACGTTGGATTAATTTCTCTTCCACCTTCTCCCAAAAAACATCATTTTCAAGGGGTGGTGTCAACACTGCTATCCCACAAACCATTCAGTTCATGGGAACCTTTGTAAGGACTCAGACCGCCATGTGGAGCAGCAGTTAGTGAAGGATATCTACTTTGTGAAACTTCATCTTTTCTTCTCCAAATATTTGGATTCTCCAAAACTTTTCTCCACTTCTTCATTAAATTATTTTTCCTTCCATTTTCAAATATTCAGGATTATTTTTTCCCCTTTCCAAAGTTTTCAGGACCCAACACATGCCCCCATCAGAATGGGTTCTAATCGAGATGAAGATGAGGCTATTTCGATGTAGAAAGTCATCCTGACTTGAACTAGTTTTCTGTATAAGGTTGGAACTATACGGGGGATAGTCCTAGATATTGGGGTCTTTGGTCATTAGTATTTTATCAAATTTATTGGGGAACACTGCGCTCTCATGATTCTATCAGCCTCCTTGTCTCCATGAACTATCTCCTTCATGGATGCACTTCACTCATGAATTGCTCCTTGGATTCTATGAAAAAAAACATCTCCTTCCATGAATAGTGAGTTTGGGCTTCCACCTAGTGTGGATTTCTACAAGATTTCTATTCCATGAACCATCTATTTTCTAGCTAATACTATGTGGACCAGTTCCTGGTGAGCTTCTGCGAACTATCGATTCGCGGGTGGCAATTTCTATGGACCATTAGTACATGGGGCCTCTAACAAGTAGAATTTTTTCAGTCATTTTCCAATTTTGTTGGACTAAACTTTTAAATGGGTTTTCACAGGAACGTGATAGGTTTGGTTCCCTCTTCAACGAACGCAACCATAAGAAGGTCAGTTATGGCTGAGAATGTTTCAAATGATCTTTGGTCCTCCACTATACATCAAGAGAGTATTATCAAATAAATTCTTTCTCCAGATCTCATCACCTGCCCATTGTCCAGTTACATAACACATTACAACTTTTTCTCTCAAGATGATTCCCCTATACTACTGGTTGATCAGAACATCACTATTTTTTCCTGGAGGTGTCCTGAGGATGTGATCGAGTACACATCTCTACTATAGGGGAAATCACACCAGACTCTGGTTAAAGAAAAATATTCATCCTGAATGGATCCATGTGTACATAGAGTAACCGTTATATCTACAAAAAATCATTGTAATTGGTTGTCCATTACTACCCATCCATTTTCAACCTTTCATGGAATGATCCTAGTGGACGGTGGAGCTCCAAAAGGGAACTATGGTATGATGAGTGGCCCTGGGCATTTGGGGTTCTCAAGAACTACTTCAACACCCCTGAACTAAAACCTATACCAAGTGGGTGAGTCTCTAAATTCTCCATTTATTCGTGGAGTGAGATAGTTCCTATGTTAGTAAGCTTTTTGTGTTCAAGAACTAACACCTTTCATTTGTACCATGGTAAAGTGGGGATCCGTTTGTAGGGTTTCTACTACATAGGGTGACTTCCCATCCTCTAAAATATTTATGATGAATTTTTACCCATGACCAACACTTAGGGGAATGTTGAGAATGTATCCCCATTGGTGAGGGAATTTATGACCATGGAGGATATACTACATGGTCAAGCTCTTCACACTCACTCACTTTATTCCTATGAGGATTAGAGAGGGATATTATTATAGTTTAACGGTCCAAGGTAGAGAGTTCATTGTTTCAAAACCCATTTGACCTAGAAGGAATGAATCATTCCTATATATTGTTATTCTACCTGAGAGGCAGTTCGATACACCACCTAGGGTTATGAGGTATGGACAGACATATCTCATAAACTCAGATTGGAAGGTTTCCTTTCCATGTTTCTAATTGGATGGATATTCTCTTCCTTTGATTTTTACACCAGTGTCAAAAAATTTAAATTAATTTTGGAGTCCACTTTGGTAGAGGAAAAACCCATCAACCTATCAATCTTTCTTGTATCTACAAATTCATAGAAAAGATAAAGGAGGGAATTACCCCGCATCGTCTCAGCATGCCATTTTAATTTTTATATGGATAGATAGAATATTATTTTTCCTGATATGAGTATCAACATACCATGATGATCTCTCATTCTGACTTCCAATTTTCTCTACTCATCATTGTCTTGGCATATCACAAAACCTTGGATGTTGATAGCATGGTTGAATTATTGAGTTATTTTTATCACTTTTCCTTTTCACCCTACTCTTTTCCTCATAGAGAAATGATGAATGATGAGAGTGGTTCTTTGGACGAATTTTCTTACGTTATTATGTTGAAGGATGGAATATTGACTACCCATATTTATAGAGTAACCATTTTTTAACCGTATACATCTTATAGGCTCACCAGGAAATTCCGATTTCTACAGTGAGTTGCATTAATCCCAATCACCCAGGTCAAGAGGGAATCTCATTTAGTAATCCTCTACCAATTATGGTTGACTATGATGTGGGAGGAATCTAATTTAAAATTCCTTATTTCTAATACTATGTACTCAACTTACTTATCATTGGGGTATTCTCAATTATGGATGGCTTTCTATCCTGACGTGGTAGTGGCCAGACTATTTTGATGAGTGAAAAGGACCTTGGCTACTTCCAATCCTATACCAGTTTTATCATAATCTCCAGTAAATACCAGGAGGAGGCACTTTGTCCACTATATCATGCATTCATAGGGTAATTCATTCGTGTTACCCATATATTTAGAGAGTGATTCAGATCCCTTATCTTTGGCTGGTCTCATTGGTGGCCCTACTGATAATGGCCCCTCTAGAACAACACTAGGCATTCCTGAAGCCATATCAAATCCCCACAATAGGATTCAGGTGATGATCCATCTATGAAGGTTGAAAATATCCCTTTCCAGGAAGCACAAATTAGAGCAATGTCATTGGTTTTTCTTGCACTTCTGAATTATGACCTTGTGACATTAGGTGAACATAACCAATGTCTAGATTCTATCTGGGGTCATCGTGCTATGCGGGAATGGGAATGGCTATAAATTTTTACTATTGTCATTGAAAATCCCTTGGTAGAATTTACTGATGAGTAGGAAACCCTTCAATGATTATTTATTGATTTGGTTTTAGGAGGATTTGATTACTGAAACCTGCACTTTCTCGTATACTAGATTGTCATGGATTGGGAAGATCTGGCTGCTCATAAAGGAATACTTTCTTTTTTCAATGCCTCACATCATCAGATTAGGACCTTTTGGGATATTACTAAATAATTTCACCATTTAACAGATGAGTAATAAACTTTCATTACCAAGTGATTTCCCAAAACAAAGAGTTATAGGAGTAAGAGGCTCATGCGGCCAAACTGAAGCCACAATTGGTGTCAAAAATTTTCATCTTTGAGGCCATTAAATTAAAGGGGATAGATCTTTGGGACATTATGAAGTGATTGAGTCTGGTGGTTGAAGTTGATGTTGAATAGAGTACCATTTTAGAAAAATCCCATGATGGCCCACGTCAGGTGGTTATCAATCTTCTAGAAATACCCAGTCGAGATTTATTATAATCTTCTGAGTTATCCTATTCCATATTTTTTTTACATTAGGGAGAGACTCCATACTATTTATGTTCTTTATTATCTTTGTTAAATGAAATGAAAACATTTTTACCTTCATTTCTTCTCCTTAATCTTTTCTTACAATATTAATCAATTATAATTGTCTATATTTCTAATGATAATCTTTCACAAGATATTGATCTGAATCAGTATATAGGATAATCAATTTAAAATAATCAACTCAAGATCTAATGTTTTCCTGATCCAAGGGACTCAATGAGCATAGTTTGAATATTTCTAGGGTCACATGAAAAACCCTGCAATCTTTTCATATTTTTCCATTATCTCCCTATGTTTTTTCCTTAACTCGATTTGGTGTGGATTTAGTGGTTATAACATGACTTCAACTTAGGCTTCCCTTTGTGGGTTTTCAACCTAACAATATTTTTTTCCTTTTATATTTTTATTTTCTCAGTAGTTTTCCAAAACCGTACAAAGTGTAGGTTTAGTGAGCTAGTACACGAATTTTATCAAGGATTTCTTTTACGGGTTTTCATCCTAGAAATTTTTCTCTCTTCATCATGAGAATTTTAATGTCTTGAAAAATGGACTATCAGTATTGATATTTTAGTTCGAACGGCTTTGAAAGAGATAAATGTTTTAGGTCGAACAGTATGAACCATGATTTATGTCTCAATATTTTTCTAACATAAATGAGAGATTTTTGAAACTCTAATTTTGTGGAATCTTGATATAGGACACAATATAGGGCATGGAATCCATGGAGATTATGGTAGTTAGATAAGGTTATCCTGAGGAAAAAAATTCTTTTGGTGATAGGACTTTTGTGGGAAACTTATGAAGATCCTCCAAGGTATTGTGTGCATAGTCAAACAAAGGTGTCCCCAAGACATTGACCTTTCACTTCTGAAGGCTAGGTAACTTAATTGGAATTTGGACATCTCAAAACAACCAGGGGAATATTGTCAATGGAGTGGTGTCTGAAAAGTGTGAGGGAATTTTTATCAATGATGATTGTGATTGAGAGACCACTTCTACCCATATTTGGCATGTGTAAAGGAGGGTTAAATCTTAGTATAGTATAACATCGTACAAATAGGACATTTGAGACTTATGATTTAAAGTCATTTTACTCTTAACAAAGGTGGTAAAAATGTACCTTTTTCTAGGTAGTTTGACTAGAAATGATTTTTCATCTTCAGGCATGAATGGGGAGAGAGTATTTAAACTGTAATCCAGGGGTTTATGAAACCAAGAGTTAGGTGAGACGTAAATGTCATAGGGGTGTAAAGAGGTAAAAAAGATTCTCCTAAGGAAGGATTTGTCTTTGGATGAAATTCATTTTTGTGGAAACTTAATTAGATCATTTAGGTCATTGTGTTCATATTCAATCAAAGGTGTCCTTAGGATACTAACCTTCTATTTCTGATGGACATGGATGGTTATAGATATTCCAACATTTCGGAAGATAGATTATAGTTTGTGAAGGGGGGGGGGTGGGGTGCTTAAACATGAAATGGGACACTTCATGATGATATTTTCTAGGAATGAGTGGATAAATTCTTCCCATAAATGTGTGAGGAGGTTCCTTGCATAGTTATGGACCTTGAACAAAAAAAGAAGGGGAGAATTTGATTCATGGATGGAACTAAGCTATGATATTCTGGTGTCACTATGTATCCCATGATGATAGGAATCATGAAAAATGTAGTTATTTTAAGGTTTAATGTTTATCCATATGCAGATCAAGTTCATGCATATGAATAGGGTATTTGTGTCATGTATACAAGCCTACCAATGAGGTAGAACACATAGAAAAATTTCTTGTATGGTTTTATTTCACACACACGATTAGGGAGTGAAATATATTCATTGACGTGTCTGGACCCATGAGTGGTCATTGGGAGTCAAGTATCATGTATTTTTACTATCATGCTATTAAGAAATCTATATAAAATCCCCAATTCATTAGAGGATAACTAGACTGGGATTTCCCAACATGTCTATGATGTGGGTATGAAGGAAAGTGTAAACCAGGGCTTTAAGTGTTTTTGGATTGGGATAAATTTTATGGGGCTTAGAAACCATTAGGCATATGGCGGTAGGAAAAGCCTCTACTGATGACGAATTTTCCTTTGGTTTATAGGACTTTTGTGGGAAATTTATATAGAGTCATCGGGGCATTGTGTGCATAGTCAAACAAAGGTTTCCCAAGGACACTGAACATCCATTTTTTATAACCATGTATGATTATGGGGATCCAATATTTCTTAAAGCATGAAGTTTAATGGATGGGAAGGGTGTGTCTAGAAATATTTGGGAATATTCTATCTATGATTACCCAGGGAACTGAAGATTTTCCCATGTATATTTGACTCATATGTGGGGTGGATACTTCTATTAATTTATTAGAGACCGGCTTGATTTTGAAGAATCCGGTGTCTTGAAATTAAACTCCCAGCATAGGTTTGGTTAGTACATTGTTATGGGTAATTTTAGCTATATTTGTTTCTTTTGGTGGTTTATGGGCCAACGATCCATACTCCAGGAATCACAATGCATCTTTCACACATAGGAATAAATCCAGATGTAGTTCTTGGGGGCACCTCATAGTTTAATTTCATACGGTTTGGACTTTGGGTTTCCCAACATGGATGGGAGAACACCAGTGTAACTTTTATGGTCACACCACTAGGACCAACTATCATGGATTGGTTTTAAATGGCTTTGTTGGAAAGCCCCTTCCATGGTCCTTAAGGCCATGTGAGCTATGCTCAGTTTGTGAAACAAGGGTTGAAAAGAATTCAATCCACTGCCTAGGGATGGAATGATCAATAAAATGATAATTTTATGTTGAGGTAATTTTTTGAAGCTTTAACATCGTACAACAAGGAGATTTTATCATGAAGTTTAACATCGTGTGATTAGGGAAAATATCATATAGTTTAACATCACGTGGAGGAGATTTAGATTCCATACAATGTGTCTTCATGTGGTGAGGACCACGACGAATCAACAAGAAAGAAGGTAAATGTCTTTATTTTTAAATGGTCTCACAAATAAGAAATGTGTGGAATCCCCTTCCTTTACTTAGCTGACATGAAGAGAAGGGAACATTTCTATGTGTTCATCAGCTGGATCTCAGTCATAGGATCTAGGTATCACTATGTATTCCATGGGATGTTAGGAATCAATCAGCACAATGTTATTTACCTAAATAAACCTATGTAGGTCTAACTCACGTGAAAGGGGAGGATAATGTTTCACTTTTTAGGGTGGAAAGAATGGGATGAGAATTTGAGAATCAGTACATATCCTATGTAGATATGAATCAATATGTAGATAGTTCTATGATGCGGAATGGTATGTGATCAATTCCAGAAGTGGTTTCCTCTCAGATGATCACACTGTTATACCTTGTAGTTTAACATCGTTCAGTGAGGAAGTTGGTAGCATAGTTTAGTGTCATGTCATGGGGAATTAATTTTTGTTAAAATCATTAATGATTATGGACTAATCAGGCCAGGATATCTTTGAATTCCACAAATTTGAGGGGGAAAATAAAGATTAAACCATACCTCCAAGAGCTCTTGTATCAGGATAAATAGTATGCTTCTTGGAATTTGTTGTGCGTATGGAGGTTGGAAAAACCTCTCTTGAGGACAAATTTTCCTTGGTTGATAGGCCATTTTGTGGGAAACTAATGCAGAGCTCCTGAGGCATTGTGTTCATAGTCAAACAAAGGTGTCCCTAGGATACTGACCTTTCATTTTTGATGGTTGGGGAGGTTCATGGGGATCCAATATTTCTCAAGGAATGTAGTTTGATGGGTGTAAAGGGTATATCTGGGAACATGAGAAATATACAGACTGTGATTATTTGTGAATTATGGAATCCCCCACATTGATCTGACTCATATGTATGGTGAATTATCCTTTAGAAAATCCTTATTGTAGGAATCATGGTTTTTGATCTCCTACATAGGTTTAATTTTTTTGAAATATATGGGGGAATTTTTTTGTGGTGGTTGGGCCCGAGGATGTAAAATTTGGGTATCACAACATATCTTGTGAGGGTAGGAATCAAACCACAAGTAGTTCTAAATAGTAAATTCAATGCATGGGTCTGGTCCATATGCAAGGAAAATGGGAATTTTTCTATATGTTTTTTATGGTGGTGGTGGATGGACTAGGATGAAGAATCTGAGTGTCACTACGTATCCTATGAGTGAAGGAATCAGCCACACATATTTGTAAAAAAGAAATTCACTGCATGGGTCTGGTCTACATGCAAGGAAAAGGGGCATTTATATATATGTTTTTATGGTGGTTGTGGTTGGACTAGGATGTTGAATCTGGGTGTCACTATATATCATGTGGGTGTAAGAATCAAACTACATGTTGTTATAAAATAATTATCTCTAACCGGTATGACCCATTCATAGGGAGGGGAATTTTTTTGAATGGTGGTTGGATAAAGATTTAGGCTCCTAGTGTCACAACATATTATGTGGGTTCAAGAATAAAGCCACACATAGTTCTAAATTTAGTCTCCCTGTATAGGATTGGTCCATACATAGAGAGATAAGGAATTTTTAAACCATTATTTTGAGGTAATGGGTCTATCATATACCTTTAATCCTTGTTCGTGTGGGGGAAATCCCTTACCACCATGTCTAAACTCATGTGAACAATTCTCAGTGTGAGAATAAAGTGGCAGTAATAATTTCTCTCTCAATGAAAAGGTAACTGAAGATAAAAAAGGTAATTTTGTATCATGTGGTAGCTGGACCAAGATCTAGGATCGAGAAATCTCTATGTATACCCTTTTCTTAGGAGAATCAAGCCATGCATAGTTTTGTGAAGATACCTCTCATGTGGATCTGACTCTCACATAAGAACAACAACATTTTATCTTTCCCAAGCACAGATCTGACTCATGTGTGATGAATCATTTATTGGAACAGAATGATCTTTGTATGGTTTACAGTAATGTGGTTTGGACGATGGATACCATATAGTTTAACATCTTCTAGTTAGTATGTGAATCACCTGATGTGAAAGTAAAGGAATGGTATGTTCTACAGTTTAATATCTTGGGGTAAGGAAATCTATAAAATGTCGATTAATTTCGTGAAGTAAGGATAATTTATCATACAATTTTCATCATGCAATTAGGATGATTTATCATGTAGTTTTTTCCATGCGATTAGGAAGAATGATCTTGTAGTCTTTCATCATGTGATCAAGTTGATTTATCATAAAGTTTTTCACTATGTGTTTATAATGATATATCAGGATTTTTTTGTCATGCGATCAGGACAATTTACTATTGGCTATATGAAATGGTTCTTTGAAAACTTTTCATTGGTGGGAGTTATGGTGAGCTTCCCATCCATTTAAATTAAGTCATACACTCCATTGGGGTAGACCTAGTGTATGAAATATGGTCCCTCCCAAATTGGGTTCAATTTTAGAGGATTCTTCCCATGTATCATCGGGGTTATGAGGACCTACACCATTTATCCTTTAAGGAAGGATCAGAGGTGGACCTTTTTGTTGAAGGCTTGTGCAATCCAATTTTGGTAAACTTCCAAATTGTTAAAAGTGTTAAATCTTTTCTCATCCAGTCACTCCAAATCATCAATCTACTTTTGGGATTGTTTATCTATGGATATTTGATCACATATAACAATTCGGAGTGATGGTAGTTGAAATTTGATTGGTAGAACCCCATTTATCCAATATACTAATGGATAGGGGGTTTCTTGAGTGGCAGTGTGGGTCATGGACCGGTAAGCCCACAGGGCATGGAAAAGCTAGTAAATCCATGATTTCTTGTCCTTATCTACCATATTATAGGGTATTTTGGATAGATTCTTATTAAAGGACTCTGTATTTCTGTTTTCCACTACATGGTAGCGGTATGAATAGCTGGATTTGGTACCATTATCTTGATATAGATTTTCTAACTTAATAGATTTGAAATTGGTGCCATTTTACATTAGTATTTTATATGGGACACCAAATCTGGTAATGATATTGGGTTTCACAAAGTTGACAATGCTTCTTTCCCCAACCTTTTTAAGGGGTATTTCTTCTTACCATTTGGAAAATAAATCATTCACTGTGAGGATATACTTGAATTTTTTGGTCATGGTGGGAAGGTATGTTCCCACGATGTCCATTCCCCATATAGAAAATAGAAAAGAGTATGTGGCTGTGTGAAGTAACTCTAGGGGATGATGGATGAAATTGGCATGAACCTGATAGGAATGGAACTTTTTTTGTGAATTCATAACAATCTTGCATCATAGTGGGATAGTAGTATCCAAGTATTTGAATTTGATGAGAGTTTTTGTATCCTAATCGGGGTTCCCCACAATCTACAGCATGAACTTATTTCATAACGACATCAGTCTCTTCTCCATCAAAGAATTTGATAAGGATCCCATCAAGGCCTCTCTTAAATGGTCCTTTTGTTGATTTGTACCATCATACAGAACAATTTTAATTGATCATCTCCGGATTTGTTCTCTTCCAGCTCCATCTGGTGGGAGTTCTTCCTTTTTAAGGTAATCCTTGATGGGAGTCATCTAGATGGTGTCAAGACCATATGTCTCAGGTATGGGACAAATTTCTTAAATTTATTCCATGTTGGGATGAATGAATGATAAGACCATATAACGATGGAAAATGTTGGTGATGGTTTCATCCTAGTATGGAATAGCCAGAGTTATGGATACATTTTCTAACACATCGGTATGTGCATTTTGTGACTGGGTTACATGAGTTAATGTCAACTCTGATGGGAGTTCTTTCATTATCTCTCAAACCTATTCTATCAAAGGTATTAGCTCATCCTTCATGATAGAATAGTCATCATTGACTTGTTTAATGACCAGTTCTGATTCATATTTTATCATAAATTTTTCTACTTGTACCTAATGTGCCAAATTCAGGCCTATAATGAGGTTCCAATACTCTACTTCATTGTTTGTGCACCACAATGATAGCAGGAAGGAACAGGAAAATACTTCCTTTTCTAGAGATATGAGTATGAATCATAGCCTTAATTTTTTGGTCTTGGGTTCTTCGATCTATATCTCTATTGGGCTTCTAGATATTCCATCAAAATAAATCTCCAATGTTTGGGATTCTTTTTGAATAAATAACACTTATTCATTACGTAGTTCAACATCTAATGGGGTTATCACTGCAGAGGGGTGGTCTATGAGAAAATATGCTAATTCCAACCCCTGGATGGATTTTTGAGGTATAAAACATATATCAAACTATTGTCGGATCACATACCATCATGACAGGAATCCAGTCAGCATCAGATGACTTAGAATATACTTGAGCATCTTTCTATGAGATATCAAATAGACCTCATGGTGCTAAAGTAAGTGTCTCTGATTTTGGACCGTAAATATTAGGTCAATGAAACTCTTATATGTATTTGAATAATGAGTCTCAGTGTTGATCATGGTTCAGATGAGATAATAGAGATTATTTTCCCTGTCAGCATCATTATTTTTCACAAGGAAGGTGCATAGGGATTACTCCAAGGTATTTACATACAGAATGAGTGGTCTTCATTCTATAGGAGACATTAGCACTACCAGAATCAAGATATATTTCTTGTGGATGTCAAATACTTCTTGAAAATAATCAGTCTATTGATATGTGACCCCTTTTTTCATCAACCTTGTGAAGGGAAAAGATTTTACTACAAGGGTGACTATGAAACACCAAATATAGGCCCAATCTCCTTGAAGTCATCTCATATCTATGCGGTTGTGGGGAGGTGAAATAACAAGGATATCATTTTTATTCTCAAGGTAGATTTTATGCCTTGGTGGCATATGATGAATCGAAGAAATTTTTATAAGGTAAAACCAAAATCACATTTTAAGTGGTTCATTTTCACAATGGGATTTAATAGTTTGTAAAATGTGGTTTCAAGGTCTTCCAAGTTGTCCAAGCATTGTCAGGATTAAACCACAAGATCATCAACATATAATTTGACAAATCATCCCAAGAAAGGCTTTAAAATGAGATGCATATCGTGTTGGTATATGGCATTGAAAATTTTTAAACCAAAGGGAATTAACATGAATAAAAATACTCCATGGGGGCCTTGAAGGTGGTTTAATATTCATCTTTTAGGTCCATTCATATTTGGTAGTATCTTTAATAGTCACCTATAAAGGAGAGATCCAGATATCTAGCTGTTTCATCAATCAATAATTCTATGATCGGAACTGGGAAGTCATCTTTCTTACAGTTTTTATTGAGATCCTTGAATTCAATGAAAACTCTTATTTATTCATTCTTGTTTTTGATGGGGATAATATTATATAATTATATGGGGGTATTGAACCCAATGAATAAATTTTTCTTTGATGAGTTTGTCAACTTCAGCCTCTATTTTGGCATCATGTGTCGGGTGCGTCCTTCATGTGGCTTGCTTATAGCCACGATGATTTTCTGGTAGGCACAAGTCATGAGTAGCCACTTCAGGATTGAGGCTTGGAATTTTTGTATAATTTTATGTAAAAAAAATTATTGATTCTTCCTTAGGAAGGAGGTATAAACCTCTTGTTCTTCAGAAGACATAACCACACTGATTACAGTGTGTCGTGAGTCTTCTTCGGTTCCAAGGTTTATTTCCATGAGTTCATCAATGGTTGTAGTGAAAACCTCCTCAAATTTTGGAGGGTAATCCCTAAGATCATCATATTATTCTTCCTCATCTTCCTCATATTCTTCTTCTTCTGATGGAGAAAATTTTTTTGGGATGATATCTCTATAATTAAGAGAAGAGTTGAAATTTTGGAATTTAGAGACTAAGGTGACTTCTTTTTATTTTAATGAAAGTGTGGAATCTTTTAGAGAGGATGGAGTGAGGAAATAAAAAATTTATTCATTATCTTCTACCTCATTGGGTGATGCATGGATTATATGTAGCCCTTTATATGGATTGAGGGAATTTACATTTGGGCATTTGCTATTATTTTGGGGGTCAGGGGATGTTTCTCCACTATGAGGCTTGGTGGACTTGATAAAAATCATCAATGCTATTGAATACACATATGAATTTGAACTCATGAAATCCACATGATTTATGGGTAGCACATATTCTTCACTAAGCTGTCTAAAGGGGTCATGAGGGACCATTTCGAAAGCATTTTGAGTGGTGACACAATCAATCCCATCAACTGAGGGTTTCTTCCCTTTATTCTCATAGAATCCAATATCAATATAGTGTGACTCACAAGATTCGAATGGGGCCTTATTATTCTACAATGTTCCACCCTATATTCTAGTGAAATATTTAACACGCTGATAGTTTGATGAGGGAATCGTTGCATGCTGATGCAATTAGGGACTTCCTAGTAGGGTGTTGAAGGTCATGTTTTTCTGGACCACTAGGAATTATGAGTCATCCATGAGGTCTCCAAATATTATTTTGAGCTTTATTTGTCCTAGTGGCTATTGGTCACTTTTATCATAGCCGAATAGGTTTGTGGTGCAACCAATTAAGATATCCCCATTACAACCCAGCCGAAGAAGTGTTCATAGAGGAATGATATTAATTCCTTTTTCATTGTTTGTGTAGAATTTTTGGATATCAATGTTGTTTATATTTACAAACACATATAATAGTTTGATGTGTCCTTTAATGATGGTGTATCCATATATATCTCTGAAAGAGATAACCACATGGAATTCTGCCATATCGGTCTTTCTCTGATAGACTTCATTAGTAGTTACATCAGTTTCAAACTCCTTGAGGCTTAGAAAATCATCCATGAGTGCTTCATTGAGATATTTTGAAAAATTCACGGTGTCCAAGATTGAAAACCTAGATGGTAATAAAGATAATTGTTTTAGGTTGTCATATTTCTAATCTAAAGGTTGAAGATTCCCAACTTGGGGATGCTCTTTCATACAAATTTTAGGGGCTTGAGTATTGGATAAAGATGGACCATTATCTGGGATAGGAGATGGTGATTCTTCTGTACTCTGTGAATTTGGTTGGGTAGGTCTTACTACATCCCATGGGTGGTTATAAGTTTATTATTCTTCTGATGGATATTACTAGATGATCGGGCCAGAGTGTCTTCCGGTAGGGGAAATGGAATTTTCCTTTTCCTATTAATATCATTTAAGGGTTCTTCAGATAGTTTAAAAAGCATTAATGGTTTGAGATGGAGTGAGGCCAGGAATTGGGTTTCTTCCATGACTGCTTCTTCCTAGGTATACTTGGATTCTACTACCTCTTCTTCTAGCTCCCCAACTAGATTTAGGGAACTTAGGTTCTTATCCATACTCTTTATAATATAAGGAACCCACTAAGTTAATGACATTAATAATTCCAAAGATCAGTTCCACATCTGATGATGACTTGGCCTAATGGAATTATTCCATTGGTTCCATTTTTTGGGGAGGTTCCCATCTCTTAAAATATCATGGAATAAAATTTGATAGTGTCAAAGAAAGCATTGTCCTTGGTGCATGTTTTTCTTCTTTCACATGGTCAAACATTCTCTTGGAGGATTGGGGGGTCGGGGATGTCAGTTGTGTTACATCAAAAGATTTGGTAGGCATAGTCGTTTTCTTCAACTTGGCTTTGAGAATTCCATGGGTTTTGTTGACAATTTTACAATTCATCCTACTATCAAATGCTTTTCCCTTTTGTTAACAACATTTTCCCACTCCCCTCCTTTATCTAGGTTAGTGTTGAAAACATATAACATGTGTGCTAGCAATGGTCCCAATTTGACTTACCCAAAATCATTCATTCTTTGAAATAGGTCCTTAAAGAAGAAACACTTACAAATGGTGTGTTCCAGTATTCGATGGAAGGGACAATAATCTAGCCAGTTATCGAGACCTACTTCATCATCCCTCTTTGGATCTGGTAAATAGAGAAAGTTTCAACTCATGGTAGTTACAAAGTATGTAGGGACATATTCATTAGCGAATTAGTAAAATTTATTCCTTAATTCCTAGAATTTATTTCTCCTAGCTCCCCTCCACTCATCGTGGTGAGGTGGAGGTAGCTATTAACATTCAGGGGGCCTTACATGATTTGATACAAGACATGGAGATGGGGATGGTGCATGGGGTGTCATATGTGCAAAGAAAGATTCTTAAGCTCTTCCCACGGGGCTACCCAGAACTTGAGATTAGTCCACTGTAAGGAATACTATATCCTTTGAGAAATGGAAGAGAAATCCTGATATCCACTAGTATATTTTACAGGGATGAGGGGAATTAATTTTTTCATCAAATAGGTTATTGATTCACATAAAAAGAATATTATCTTTGGGAAGAGGTTGGTTGAGAGAATATGATAGACATTTCCATCTGGAAATGAAATATGAGACTCTTTTCTTCTCCCCTTATTTGTAGTTCATAAGGTTGTTGACTATTTTTTTGGCAACATTGATTTGAACTAAAAAAGGAACTACCATCAGAGATCCTCCTATCCTGTTATTGAATGATCTAGAAAACTTGTATACCATAAAAAGGCTAAACCTTGTAGGGTTCACTCAAAGAATATGTGTTTCAATGATTCTTGATTCTCTATGGTCCCCATCATGGTATCATAATAAGACACATAACGCATCAGATGTTGTTTTGGGTCACTTGATCCATTTAATATTGGGAATACTAGGTTCTCAAAATTTGGTGGTGGCAGAATGTTACTCACCCAGCCAGGGTAGGGTCTCCATTCTGATTGTATCAGACCATACTGCCCTTCCATGGATTCCAATAATGATGGAAATGACCCGATGGTAATCATGAGCCATTGATACCTATCTTATTGGACCTGAGCATGGGATGGTGCAGCATGGGGGATTTTTTTTCATGTCGGTGTTGTTGGTACTTGAGGTAGATACTCTATCAGAGGAATCCTTTTTGGATTTACTAGAATTTGTTCAGGTTGATTCCTCAAGGGTGGGAAATCTTGATATCTTGTCGTGATTGGGTTCAGGTATACTGATTGCCTTGGTAGTACCTTAGACAAGCTTTATGGCCTTTATTCATTTTCCAAGATGAGCCCTTGTGTAAGACTTATACCTGATAGAAGGGTTTGTTGAAGCTCTACCTGTGGAACATATTCAATAGGATGACTTCCTTAGAGTAGTTCAACATTGATTTGCCTTAGCTATTTCATTTCTTCCCCCTGTTGAGGAAATCTATCTTCAATCATCTGAGACTCATTCTCATTGGGGGTAGGTGGGTCGTGTACCACCCTTCTTTTGTTCTTATGGTTTTTGGGAATTTTTAGAGGAGGTAGTGATTGATTTATCAAGGTAGCACCTAGATTTAGGGAATCTCTTTGGTTCTGGGTATTCACACCTTCAAGCTCGATGTGGATCAGATTTTGGGTGGAAACACCCTCTCAACGTTGGTCTGTATTTGTATCATTTTTGACATGGTCCGTAGGATGTATATCCACAATCATCACTGATTCACAATGCATGCTGGTTTTAAAACCTATTTTTGAAGGGAAGTAGAGCTTCTTGGATCCTTTACTTGATTTTCTCCTTCCATTCCGAGACCCTCTTCTAGTTTATTGTAAAAAGGCTAAATCGGAGGTCACCCTTGTATGAAATTTTTGTACACCTCCCTTTTGGGGGAAATGAATCACAAGATGAGATAGAATGGGCAGCCTCCATATTAATTTTTCTCTATATGTTGGAAGAGACATATGTTTACTAGGAATTTGGTTGAAATAAAAATTCCCCTGCTCTGCGGGCTGGGGGTTCTCATGTTCCTCTATTACCATGCCTCAACCCAGATTTTACAGTCTTACAAGGAAATTTTGTGTTAAAAAAGCACCCATCTCTATAGGCTAGGGTTGAACTTGTTCTTCATTTGTTGTTGTTTCTATCACGGATTCCTTGATCAAGTGCATTCCCATTCGTGTGTGAGCCCGATATGGGACTGGGGATGCACGTGAATTATGTGTTTCCAGTGACATGATCATTTATTGATGATAGGATTACCTTAGGAGACAAGCCTACTAGATTTTCTTATTGAGCAAGTTAAGGAGTTTTTTGTTGGCTTATTCTCATCGGGTATGATTCTTTTGAGACTTACTCAAGGCGGGTTCCTATCGAGAATATTTCGTTTTCTAGATAGGGATTTTATTGGACCATCATCTTTGGATAATGACATTACATGATTTAATTTACAACATGTTCTACTGGATAGGGATTGGGGTGAAGTGAAATGCTCTATACTCACCCCAACCAAAAATATGAATGCTAGAAAGTACACTGATAATAAGGCAACATAACTTGTGCAGTTCATGGAGGCAGATCACAACAATATATTTTTGTCCTCTTATATTGTTGAAGTCATATAGAAGGAAAATATTCTATATCAATTTTTTGGAGAATCTCCCCTAATATATTGACATTATCTACATAACCATCAAAAGATAAATACATTTCTTTCAAATGTTTGAGTGTTGTCTAGAAATTGAGTCTAATATTATGCACACATTCCTCTGAAAACTCTCTTGGTATATCAAACTGGGAAGTGGTTGTGGGAAAAACCTAAACAGTATGTAGTCCTTGGATAATTTTCTTCTCATAAGAAACATATCCTTTTTTCATTTTCTAGAGACTCCACTACTTGTTCTTCCCAACATGAATGCTTCTTGATGTTTTCATTCCATGAAGCGGGGCTAGTAGGAGTCTCATCAACATATGAATGGTACAAGGGTGGCATAAAATATGAGCATGGCCCTGGACCATCTCTTGACTAAGAAAGGATATCACATTTCATAGACATATTATCTATAATTTATTACTCTATATTTCCAGGAACCACAAAATATGAGGGCTTTCTCATGTATGGATCGATGAGGGGAGGACCTTCTTTCCGGTGTGAATGTTGACTATGGGGAGGACATATGTAGCAAATTTCATGGTGGAGAGGGCCACCATTGCAACTTAATTTCAAAATACATGGAGAAGTGTTACAATGTATACCATGGGTAGGACCTTCACGGAAGACCACAAAAATCATATGACCTTCTTTCTTCATTATGTCATGTTAGGGTGGGCCTTCGTAGTAACTTCACTCATGAAAAGGGATACCATCATAGCTTTATTTCCTTCTACAAGGAGAATATCTACACTGTGAACTTTGGGGAGGAACTTCAGGATGAACTACAATGATGGGAGGACATTCTTGTTGCTTGATGTCACTATGGGGAGGGACTTCACAATGTCTTCCATAATGGCTAGGACTACCATCAAATATGGATTTCCAGCTGCATGGAGAATATATATATTGCACATCTTGGGGAAGACCTTCAGGATTAACTAAAATAGGGGGAGGAACTTCTTGTTTCTTGATGTCACTGTGGAGTGGTCCTTCACAATAACAACCATAATAAAGAGGACTACCATCATAGCTTGACGTCCAACTGTAGGGAGAATTTCTACAGTGTATACCTTGGGTATGACCATTAGGGAAACAATAACAAAGAGATGACATTCTTGTTGTTTGGTATTCTGGTCATGGGAGGGATACCATGACACTCATTAAGATATAGGTTCTCATGATCAATCATTTCATTCCCATGAAGTAAGACTCCATGGGTGATCTGAGGAGGACCATTAGAACTGCTTGTAACAATATTTTATGGAGGACCTTCATAATTGCTACTGCCATTCCCATAATTTTATAATGGTTTGATAGGATCTTGAGAATCTAATAATAGGTTCTTGATGGCATCAAGAACTCCAGCTTCCAGTAGATCAAGATCACGAATGTTGTCTTCATTTTCCAGTTTCCTTTTGTGCGTCTAATTTTTAGGTACCCTCTTGCAGGAAACTGGGGCCGCCTGCTGTTGCTAACAACCTTCATATTCAAGTTTATATTTCATTGTTTCCCATGATTCCACATGGATACGCCGATAGGAATCTTTATTTCTAACTAGGATACATGCCTATGATGGCACATCCACCATAGTGTATTAGTGTCCCCAAGTTTTAAAATGTTTCTTTTCTCGATCAGGTTGACCATATATTGAGAAATATTTCTATCGATCCTCCTGGATAGGATCATGGATGGAGATCTACTCCAGAGTGACAATATTATCTTGTGGATGAGTCATCCCACTTTAGGAGGTGAGGTTGTGGGTCCAAATCCTTGCTATTTCTGTGGATGTTATTACATCTTGAAAGGTCTAGAGGATATGATCCAAAATTGATGGATGGTCCTCCGTCACTTTCAGGATGGGTTGAGATATATCTTTTTCTAGAACATAGATAAATTCTCACTACAATGTTGGGGAAAGATTCTATTTCTACTCCAGTCCTCCTTGGTTTTCCATTAGGTACTGTAAATTCTCCTATGTTGGGGTAGAGGAACAAGTCTACCCATGGTTTATAATAATGATATGTCATCTATTTTCTCTGGATTCCATACTATTTAGATGCCGAGATTTGTATTTACGAACCAGAACTTACATCTCTCATTCTCTACTATATTTGTCTAATGAGATTGATATGCATACGTAGGAATTTTCTTCTTTTTATATTTGGTTTCCATTGTATTTAACTGATTTTCTTGATGTGAGGGGGAAGTAATTTGAATCTTCCCATACTCGATTGCCACTGTATTTTTCTAGTGGTCTACATATTCATTGGTTGGGATGTGCACCTGCCTATAATTTTTTATCTTATTTGGATGACGGGCTTCATGCACATCATCGGGGATTTGACTCTACCTAAAAATATTGGCCTTATTTGTGTTGTGGGCCCGACAATCATTGGAAGGAATATGTTTTTTCACATAATTGGATGTTGTATATGCATGGCGGGATTCGAATAAGGGAGAAGGAATATACGCCTTCTCGTAGTGTGCCATTATGTTTGTTTGGAGGATCTCCACCTCAAGAAATAGGGTGACAACTTATTCTTTGTTATATGTTTTCCTCCTTTGGTGGGAAGCTTGGGCGATCCATGTTCATTGAACTTCAGCCAGAGCCCTTTCTATGGTACCCTTTTCAGAACTAGGATACAGGGTCACACAGTGTTGGCAGCGATGTATTTCAGTAGGGTTCCTTGAGTGAGACCCCTGTGTATTAGAGATGAAGTCATTGGTGATAAATTAGTCTTCCTCCCTAAGATATGGTAGGTACTAGTTTTCATATTCTGAGGATAGGCTACCGTAATGACTAGAGATGGCTAGAGGAGCCACTCATTTCTAGACTGCCAACCACTACTGAGTGGGTAGCCAGCTCAGCTTTTTGGCCTGTAAGGCATGATTTTCTACCTCCATGGTGGGGAAATGCAGCCACATCATTGACTGATCCAGACCGGGATGAAATAGTCATTAACAATTCCCACCATCGGATGGTCTTGTCATTCATCCAGAGAAATATGGAGTAGATTGGTGAAATTATCCCTTTTTATGAGCCTTATGGTCACACTATCAACTGGATGATGCCCATTTAAAATTACATTAGGAATGGGGAACTCCCACTATATAGGGATGGAAGGGAGCAGGTCCAAAGATGGGAAATCAATTTTTTACTGTACAATGGGGTAAATAAAGAAAAGGTTCTCTACAAACAAGGCCTTCATAGATGAGTTAGAGCAGCTAGATGAAAAAAGGTTGCACACTCTCCACCATTTAGAAATCTACCAAAATCAGATTGCACAAGCCTTCAAGAAAAAGGATGACCTTCAATATTTCCTCAAAGGTGAAATGGTGTTAGTCCTCAGTAAGCCCTATGAAACTCAGGAAGAATCCCCCAAAGCTTGAACCAAAGTAGGAAGGACCATATGTCATACATAGGTTCTATAAAAATGGAGCATAGACCCTGATATCAATGGATGGAAAGCTCATCATGGCTCCCACAAATGATAAGTTCTTGAAGAAGTACTTAGCGTAGTAGTATACCCCCAAGTCAGGGTCCAAACACTATGAAAATAAACTACAATCCATCATACTCACAACATGATGTTAAAATATATAGTATTAGTCCCTAAAATGTGATATTGAGCCCCCCATTTCATGGTCTAAACTCTAAGACCTTATATTGTGAGTCTTTGTCCTTTCCACATGACGTTAAACTATAAGGAACTTGTCCCTGAAACATTACATTAAATTGTGACTCATGTCATCACTGTATGATGTTAAACTACATGGAACAAAGTGTTCTAATCGCATGATAATAAACAACATGATCTCTCATAGAACTATATATGGATTTATTCCCTCCCTAATAGGATACTTAGCGATTCCTCGATCCTCAATTTTGGCCCTACCCCACAAAAAAATCCTCCATCATATACTCTAACTTCCAACACTTCTGAAGGAAACCCTATGTCAAATAATTATTTTGCACATTGAGTATAACTCACATGAGATTAGGATCAGTGGTAGGAATTCTCTTAGGAAAGAAAACTATAGAGTAACATGGTAGACCTAGCAGTCGTGATGGATAGAAAAAAAATTACCCTACACATGGACCAAGCCAAATCTATACAGGTAAATTTTAGAACTATATATGGCATTATTTATACCCTCATAGGATATGTAGTGATGATTGTTTTTTGAATTCCAGCCCAACCACCATTATCAAGAAAAAACTACCAATAATTTTCCTTACACATTGAGAAAACATTTTTAGGGAACTTTCATAACTACATGCATCTTGATTCCTTCCCTTGTAGGAAACGTAGTGATGCCTGGATTTGGCATCCCAGCCTAGCCACCAGCAAAAAAATTCCCCCCTCCCCATGCGTATGTTTGAATTGTATGGGGAGTCCATGAAAGGACCTAATCTCTTGATGATGAAACTATGAAATTATTTAAGAGTTATTTGTGGACCAATTCTCAAAGTTATGAGATCCCGCAAATGCCCCTCACTCATGAGAAGTCAAAAGATCCTTCTTCCCCCAATACATATAAGTCAAACCTATGTGAAGGCTCCCATAGATCATATTTAATCAGGGTCTAGGTATTCTTTTCATTCCCAAGCACATCATTCCCATTTTTCAAACTCTCTATTCTAGGAAAACATGGATGCCCATAATCATTCATGGACATTTGAAATAGAAGGCCAGTGTCCAGCAAACACCTTTGTTTTGGCTATGCACATCATTACCCAGTGGCTCTGCATACATTTCCCACAAGAAAACCCATCAATCAAACTCAAAATTTTCCCTAAGAGAGTCCTCTCCCATCTTCGTACACCCAATGGCTTCCAATCCTCATGTCATTCCTACTTATTCATGTTTCCCTCAGGACTATGGTTTACACCTTATATCATCACTCACGTCTAAGGAATGATAGAACATCCTGATTGTGATTAAGTCAAAACTACTAAAGACCTTTATGACAACATAATCATCCCCACTACATCACTTTAAATTGAACAACATCATGTCCTCACTGCACGACATTAAATTGCAAGGCCAAAATCATCATTGTTGTATGACGTTAAACTGTATAGTAATATTTTGAGCCCAAAGTGCCCTCCGATGTTGATTTTTCTATTCCTAGGTAATGACATGGAATCCTCGTAATCCATTGTTTCTCACACTGATCATATCCCAAATGAGCTTAGGGATCTTAGAGAGTAATCCACCATGACATCATGATAAAAATTTCTAGAAATTTTGTCTTAGTAGCATGACCCTAAAAGGAATGTCATGATTCCCTTCCCTGAGAGGAACCCCACATCTCGACCATATGATGTTAAATGACTAGGCACTCCAAAGGAGGAACAAATGCCTCATCCTGTGTAAGATCCAGATCTACACAAGGAACACTTGATTTGATGAGTAAATTGAAGCCCAAATGTCCCCAATATGTATAGATACACTCTTGAAATACTCCAAACTCTAGGCTCTGAGTGATCTAGAATCTACATAACCCTCTAAGGCCATCTAATATGAAAGTACATTGTCCTGTATACACCTTTTTTGACTATGCACATCATTCCTTGGTTTCTCTACATATGTTACCCACAAAAATGTTCATCGATCGATTGAAATTTTTTCCCCATTTGAGTCCTCTCCAATCTCCGTACGCCAAATTGCTTCTAAGACGTATTACATCCCTCTAGATTCAAGGGCCTCAAAGTCATGGTTTACATTCTCCTCCCTACACATGTCTTGGATATATCAGAACATGCAGGCCTGATTCATCTTAGATCCCACTAGATGTTTCTAAAGATACCCTATCTATATGTGTGAATTTGATCCACATATAAAAAGAAGAGTGCCCCCACTCATTTCTGAAAAAACATTCAGTTAAAATGACCCTTTTGTGTTCATATTAACCCCATTTCAAAGGTCACATACCACATTTACAAAGTTCCCAATCTCCATAATCCTTCATATCCATCAAAGACAGAAGTCGAGTGTCCAGTGGGCACCTTTGTTTGACTATTCACATCATGCCTCGAAGGCTTTTCATATGTTTCCCACAAAAATGGTTGTCAATAAAAGGATAATTTGTTCCCAGGAGAGTCCTTCACAGTCTCTGTACACTCAAATTACATTCATGTCTTGTCACACCCTTAGATTTGTAAGAGTTCTGGAGAATAGATTACATACCCTTTTCTTTCCAAATTCCCCTAACATAAAAAAGGATTTCTAACTAAACTGACCATTCACCGGCTCTCTTTCATGAAAGTAAGAACCGTGTGGGAATGGTTTACCCCTCAAAGCTAACATGAATGTCCCTAATGTTTCCAGACACAACTACTTAGGCTATCCTCCCACCGTGGATCTCAACATCAAAATAAATTCAAATTGTTGCAAAACTTATAAAGGCCATTTGAGATGGAACGCCAGTATCCTGAAGGCACCTTTGATTGACTATGCACATCATTCCCCAGTGGATCTACATATGTTTCCCACAAAAATGTCCATCAATCAAAGGAAAATTTGTCCCCAAGAGATTCCTTTCCTACTTTTGTATGCCTAAAATAGCTCCCAAGCCTCGTGCATGTCTAAACTCACAAGTATAGTGTCAAGAAAAATCCCTAATCCATCTCTAAAGGACATTAGAACATTATGAACTGATGGTACTAAGTTAGGGCCCTAACCCATTAAATTTGGTCAAAGATGTTTGACCTAAAACATCATAAAAATTTTATTGGCAGAAATGTGAACTACCCACAAAATTGATTTCATACTTTCCAGAGGGAAAACCCATAGAAGGACTCTCTGTGTAAATTAGATTATTGGTTCATTAAAAAAATTGAGCCATAAAAAAAGGCGTAAATCTTGTTAGGTCAAAAAAACCTCAAAGGGAAACCTAAGAAGAAGTAATTTTATACCCTCTAAGCCCATGCCAAGTAGGATTTGGAAATAATTAGGGTAATTATGAAAAAGACATAAAATTTTGTGAGGTGTTCCATGAAACCTCAACAATAGTTGAACCACGCTTGATGAGCCCCGTAGCTCAGGGAAAAATTAGAGACCAATTCGATTATTCCTATTTACTGATCATGGTTTAAAATTAATAAATGATAAAAATGATGTTTATATGATTGATTATGATCAATTGACATGGATAGAAAAGGAAAATAAGAAGAGTTTAAAGGAAAATTGGTCCCATCATTTTCCATAAAAATATATTGTGGGAATCCAAAGCCTGGACCCTCTCCTTATAAGAAAGACATGACCTTTATAAGATAGGTTCAGCAGAGTCACAGAGTTGCATCAATGATTGGTATGAATCCTCAACAACATAGATAAGGTTCATTAAATTCATAGTCTCGACCTCCGATATTTCCTCCAAGGCCTCTATGTCCCTCATAGCATAGAGCTCAGTCCTTTATCCATCTGGTATTTTCCATCGCCCCTCCTCAAAGGTGGTTATCACCTGAGCCTTCTCATGTTTGATCCACTCCAGTTTCTAGATTTTTTTCTCCTATTCATGGTAAACTTGTTCTATCAAAGACTCTTGCTTCATGAGTTCATTTTTTAACTTTTCAATCATTCCAGAATGGGTGGAATCTTTGTAAATGAGAATTTACCATGTAGCAGTATGATATGCCGTCAACTCCACCATGGAAAGTCAAGATTCAAGCGCACTAGTTGCTTCCCAAGAAGAAACCACCCACCTTAAAATATCATAAATTCCATGATAGTTAAATCCACTAAAACCCAAGAACACAAAATAGCAGTGTAACTTTAGCAATTTCACTGGAATCTCATCCAACGGAGTCTGGGAGATTAATCTCCAAATGTTCCTCAATGCCTTCTCCAAGTGGGATGAAGATCAACTAGGATTTCTTGATTAGTCTCATAATCACTCCCTGATGATGAAATGTAGTCCAAAATGAACATCACCAGAGAGGGACTTGATTTGGAAACTATAGTGTGGCTCATCCCTACAACAACCTCATCTATGGTAATTGTAATTGATGGAAATGTAGGGGAATCTTAAACCATTACCAAGTCTTGTGGTTGGGATTATGAGGATAGGGGGAGATGGTTTCAATAACTCCCACCCTTGAAGTAGTATCTCTATCTAAAATAGGTGGTGCTACATCTTCAATCATTAGTTGCACTCCGTGTTTACTCAGAAATACTAAATATATAGGGCCATGCTCGGCTAAAAATAATATCCCTCAAGACGGATTTCAAAAGGTTGTTGGATAATATAATTCTTCCAGGGATAGTCATTCCAGATAAGGAGAATAGTCTCAAAATCATTGGGGAAGGAAACATAAACCCTCTCAGAACTGGAAAAAAGGGCACGATTGCATGCTCCAAATTTTTAGGGAACAGAATATTCGCCTCCCCGATTGTGACTTCCCCAAATCCACCATGTGTAGAAAAAACATCAGTCTCTGAATTGACTCCCTATACAGGGGAAAAATCCGTTCGATCAAGCTTGATTGTCTCCTAGATATTTGAAGGCCCATTAATATCCATTAAGGCCTGGGGCTCACCACTAGACTCAACCCCTACTATAAATACCAACTTGTACCACTCTATGAGAGTTATCTCAACGCAGTCAAGTGAGCCCTCAAATTCTGGGTGTCCTTCCATTGTTGGGGAAAAGATAGTTCAAGTGGGAGTAGGCACACCTGAGGGTTCATCAACACCCCAGGTCTCTTCAAATGGCCCTGGTTCCCAGTTTCAATCAGTCACAATAGATAGAGACTCTTCCTCTACCCTAAATAGGATAGGAGCTTTAGATTCCTGATCAGTCATCATCTGGTCACCAATAGGCCCTACGTTAAAGTACATATATGTACAAGTTAGTCGACAAGATAAGGATACTTGGTTAAATCACCAGATAAACAGACAATTACTTGTGATCTCCCTTCAAATACGCTTGGATATCTAGGAATCTTGCTTGCGTTTCTTTGAATACCAGAGGGATGACCACTAAATAAGTTCACCAAGAGGATCTGGAGGAGTAAATTCCCTGAAAGGTTCCACAATTACCGCTTCCATGTGTCCTTGGGTTCTAGGGGATCATTCCATAGTACCCCCTACCACTGATGGGGCGTACTCCCCAGTTGCAGTACCTCCAGGAGAATAAATAGGGGAAACATATTTCTTAAGATCCTATTGGCCCCTAAAAAATTAAAAAGGGAGGAAGGGAAAAACTTTCAGAATCTTTGAAATAAAATAACTTAAGACTAGAGGTTGCAACCAGAACAACTTCTCTCATCAACCGCAGGAGTACTACCATCAACCCCATGTGGTTCAACCTATAATGACTATCCATAGGATTGTGAATACACTTATCCATTTAAGTCAAGTAAGTAGCCACCTCATCAGACTATTCATTGGCTGAAAAACCGATAGGATAAATGGATCCCCCAAAACCCATAAGAATAATGTGTTCCCTCTGAATAAGCCTCTATATATCTTCATTTGATTTTATCACCCTCAATTCAACCCAGACCCTCTAGGCATCCAAAAATGTACCTGTAATTGGGATTTTTAGTTTTGGAGGGTTGGTGAAAGGAAGCGAAGTCGATTTCAAAAACCAAAAACGTTTCTCGGGTATCCCTACAAGCTCAGGACCTCAAGAAGAGGAACATTTATGAGGTGAAGGGAGAAATTAAGAATATTTTTCTAGGGCAGCCGAAATAGGTAATCTGACAACATCATCATCCTCATCAATGGTTTCTAGTCACAACATGGTAAGTACCTGATGCAAGTACTTACAACGACCACTTCAAGATTGGATAAGGGTCTTGAGGTCCTTAAGATAGCAACCCACCATATCTAGATCCTCATCAAAAGAAAGGTCCTTTGGTGCTGACACATAGCCAATTCCAGTAAGGTAAACTTCCCTAGTTTGGAGGAGTTTCCATAAATCATGAGGGGACCGGTCATGGTTAGATGGATGACCTTTCAAAAGGTCTCATTGCCTCCAGGCCACTGGAAAATCAGCCTTTGAAATAATGGATGATGGGCTCCCAACAACAACTCTAGTAGTTTGTTTGGCCACCCGTGAGGTCATAACCCCATATTTCACGACTTTTCTTGGGGGGGGGACAAGAGACCTTTAGAGTACTTCTCCTAATCAAGAGTGTTCAGAAACTCCCTTATGTTTATCCTTTCCCTTATCCTTGTATTCTATGGATGTTGTCACAATAGGCACCATTTCAGCTAAATTGGTCATCGAGATATGAGTTAACCCATCCCTCAATATAGTTCTTGGTAAGGAAGGGCATGGAATCCTTAGGATTTGGAAGTTTGTCCTAAATCAGGGTATCCTATTAGGTAAACATTATCCATAATTGACAGGCTATCATCAGATGTTTCTTCTAACGATCAATGTTGAGAACTGGAGGGTATAACTTATAGACGCAGTTGAATTTCCGACTAAATCTGCAGGGTGCATAACCCTCACAAATAAGTTCCCCTCTAATACGGAAATATAGGATGCCTTATCTTAAGGAAAATAAGTAACCTCGGTTGATGAAGTCTTCAGATGCACTATTTGTAACAGTACTAGTAGGGGAATCATAAGAGTGGTGAATGAAACGTTCATAAATGTTGAGATAATCTATTAGGTCTTTCTCATTCTTTTCGGTTTTCTCCTCTTACTTTTCCTATGAATCCCAAGCTGCCGGCATGACCCCACTGGTGCTCTGAAGGTCTAGTCGTAGGGTGGAATGTAGAGTTGTCAAGGAATTGATGAAGGAATAACCCATATGTGGGCTCCCATCCATCCCCAATGAATTTTAAAATGGCCATTCCTTCAGTAAGGTAACCCCTCCCCCCCTCACTGATTCAACCTTGTGGGTGGGAAATCTTGGACAACATTGGGATAAGAAAATTAATACATATGTCAGTGGACAACTGATCGGCCATGATAAAAGTTGAGGATCTCACACCACCAGACACCTTCACTAGTAGGAGCCACCCACTAAGAAACATTTCTAGGAATGCCGCTAGTTGAAATAATTGATCGACATCAGGGATGATCCCCTGTCTCCATTTTTGAAAAATTCCACGCTTCTAGGGTTGTCTAGTAAGTACTTACTCAGCTCTGGGTGGTTTTGGTAGGACAAGCCCTGGGTCTCTGTGGATCAGGCTCTAGACCATTATGCTTAATAGAAGTACCAAACCATTCATCAAAAACATGTCCTTCTTCAGACTGGGATCTCTTTCCTTCAGAAGTACCTTCGCTTGGACAATAAGTTTCTTGGATAAGGGGGAGGGGGATTCTTTACTTTTCATTTGAATAATTGGAGGGAGGAATAAATTTTTCATACATTTCCCCGATGATAGGGACTCCCAAAATTAGCCGGATGTCACAAAGACTGATGTTGGCCTCCCCATGGGTCAAGTGGAATTCATTGGTGTTTGGACTCCACTTGCTTAAGAGTTATGAGATAAGGGTAGTTGGACGATGGGTGTATGTCTGAGAAACACAAGCAGCCTCGTACAGTCCCCCAATCTGTACCATGGTTTGGAATTCTTCACAACTCTGGAAAACCCAAAATGACCACCCCTAGTCCAATCCAAATGAGCCTCTAGAGAAAAGGTCCTGCCGAGACAACTAACTGTGCTACTCATTCATTGTAAAATTCTTCGCAATGCTCTGATAAAATTGGGTTGTTTGTTCAGGCTTCTATTGTACTCCCTCGAAAGTTAGAGGTGCATAGTTCATCAAGGACCCAGAGGTAGTATCCCTCTGAAGGTACCACCCTTTAAAAGAAATAAATGCCTTCAGAATAGAGTTATTAATTATCCAGGCGGTAGGATGATTAGTCGGATTTGGCGTTGGGATCACTGTGTCAGAAAATACACCAAACCCATAAGAAGGAAGCCTGTTTGAAGCCGGGAACACCCATTGGCCCACCGTAAATAGATTCACCAGAGATTGGTGAAATGGAATGGCCAGAATTTTGTTGTCAACTAAATCCACCATATTCATCGATATTTCATCATCATAAGAAAAAGGGATAGTAATAATAACCTCATAGGAATCAGCGATGTCAGCAACAGCCTATGAAGCAGCCGTTGTAGCTGGCACAGGAAGATCCAAAAGCCGATGAAAAGTCAGTTTGATAAAAATTGTTGGATAAAGGTTAAAAAGGAGTGGATAAAGGACTTAAAATATGTCCACATAATGCTTTGTGTATTGTTTCCGGAAATGGTATGCGGTAGCCACATCTTGTGTACTTCATAGTGAAGTGAGGCATTATACCACATATGACCATGGTGTGCTGAAGTGACCCCGTCTACTGCTACAATGTGCAGATGCATTTCACCACATACATCGAAGGTATGAAAGCCATCCATGAGGTGTTGGATATTAGAGCATTGGTTGGAGAACAAAAAGGTTCATAGAAGGTTCATACTGCGAACCTAAGCCTTGATTAAGTTTATATTCAGAAGTCACGTAATAGAGTTTGAGTTTGGATTGTTAGTTCATAAAATTTGTTTCTCTGATTCAATATCATTATGAAAACACACAAGAAACATATATTTCTTTTACGTGGAATCTATATTTTAATTTTAAAGTTCCAAAATGTTGTTCACGAAACAAAATATGTTGTACGCAGGCAGAAAAATAACAAGAAGATCGGTTTTTGGTACATACGAAGTAGGTCACGAATGAGATTTTTGTAAGTAGCACTGTACACGAGAGAATAGAAAGTTAGGGAATTAAAGAGAACATTTCTCTCTGAGAAACAGTAAAAGACAAATGACATGGGCCCCTATATATAGGTGTGGTCCCCTCTGACTGGGTCCATCTGTTCTATCATGAACCATTTCAGTTTAGGATTGATTCTACATCAGAATAGTCCCATTTTTGTTCCAAATGGACCCCATTCTGATGAGGGGAATTTGTAGGGTCCTAAAAATTCCACCATGGGAATAAAATACCACCACAACCACTTTACAGAAGAAATCATGTACTTATACAAGTATATCAATGTGAATAGATGAAAATTGAGTTGTGAATTTTAGAAGAAACATGAAGAGATTCAAGTTTTCAAAGAATTTCATGTGGCTAGTGTACTATCACTAGGAAGGGTCCATAGACCTCTTGGATCGCGAACCACCATGTACGAAGAACGATTTTTGAGGTGTTGGCCTGTGGAGTGATGGCCAGTGAACAAGGCAGACCGTGAACTGCATTACTAAAAGAGTCGTGTGCATGAAGGCCATCTATGTACCATTCCACAAACCCATCAGTTCACTAACAAAGTGAACCAATAGTGTTTCATGAACCATTATCGTGAACAAAAGCCATTGAAAACCCCGGTTTTCTGAGTCTTCTGTGGGTCAGGATATCTCCACATTGGCCTCCCTAAATGGTCATGCATGCCTAATAGATAAAATTTCCTCAATGCCATATAAAAGGAGAAAATAATAAATTGAGAATGGAAGAACAAAAAATATTTTATAGGGACTCATAGGTTGGAATAAAGATTTTGGAGAAGACTTTGGCTTTAGTCTTGATTCATCGATGAAGACCAAAATGCGAACCACACTCTCCATAGGTAAAGTCTACCACGAACCATAAAACAGGGGAGTTGAATAATAATAATAGAACTGCAAACCTAATTGGTTAATCTAAACCCACATAATTATCACTGATGAACTCCCTTTGAATGATAATTCCCCAGACCCTCTGTCAAAATGGTGCTCTTCATAGTGTACTTCTACACGGACTGAACCCAGCGCCATGTATTTCATTAGTAAGCAGATGGGACCCAAAGCGAAGTGATGGGCCTCATACCACTATGGTATGCGGTGGTCCATACCCATGCCTGTGTAGCGCATTGGTATAAGGATGACCCCTATGCCTGCATAGTACAATGGTATGCAAAGTCTTTACCATCTCGCATAAGAAATTAGTATATGGAATTGTGGTGTTTTTGGGTATTATTTTCTCCAGTTCAAACCTCACCCTTCCATTACCATCCAGTCCTCTATAATCTATCCACTAACCAGTCCTCCTGCATCAGGCCAAAGCCTCCCCCAAAGCCACCGGACACATATGATTAGACCATCGAGTGCATCAGTGTTCCCCTTTGAGTATACATACCCATGGTAATCAGAGTCACAAAGACTCTCCCCACAATAGTTTGGGCTTTAGGAATGACTTTGGGTCTACATTCCCATGGTAACTCAGAGTCCAACCTTGGGATGAAGGGTGATTACCTGATTTTCCATTGAACGAGGAATAGTGATTAGTCGAAGGAGTTATGTTCGCTTATCCTTTAATGGGGACAAAACTCCCCCCCTCTCACAGAATGTATTTTGGGGCCCTCCCACTGAGGTAAGTCCACAATATTCCAAGTTCGAGCCATATGACCTTTAATGTCATTTCACATTGGAAGGTTCATCACTCTGCTCCCTTTCCTACCGTTGCCTTGACAACTTCTGTTGTAGGCTCTCCCTCTCACACCAATAGGAGAGGAATCATGTGGTTGGTTGGATATCTTTCATCCTCTTGTTTCTCACTCCGATCATGACTCATATGGGCTTAGAGGTTTATTATGATTACAACATACACAAATTTGAACTACGAGAACTCTGATTCCTGATCAAACCATGATACGTAAGATGCTTAGCTGAAGGCCTGAGCTCAAAAGGGTTCCCATCCAAAAGGGTCCACCCAATCATGATTCCTTAAATGGTCAGATTCCATGTGTAGGCCCCAACCATTTTGAACAATGAGAACTCTGATTCCTGATCAAATTAGGATACGTAGGATGCCTACCTAAAGGCCTGAGCTCAAAAGGGTTCCAATCCAAAAGGGTCCACCCAATCCTGATTCCTTAAATTGGAAAATTACATGCGTATTCCCTAGACAATTTGAACTTCCAGAACACTGATTCTGGATCAAATTAGGATATGTAGGATTCCTACCTGTTGGCCCGTGCTCAAAAGGGTTCCCATCCAAAAGGGTCCACCCAATCATGATACTTAAATGCGCAGCTTCCATGAATATGCCCCAGCCAATTTGAACTATGATAACATTGATTCCCAATCAAACCAAGATATGTAGGATGCCTACCTAAAGGATAGATCTCAAAAGGGTGACCATCCAAAAGGATCCACTCAATCATGATTCCTTAAATGGGTAGCTTCCACATGTAATCCCCAACCCATTTAAACTATGATAACTTTGATTCTTGATCAAACTAGGATACGTATGATGCCTACATGAATGCCCAAGATAAAAAGGGTTTCATCCCATAAAGGTTCCACCCAATCATGTCTCCAAATGGGCATCCCCCATGCGTAATCCCCAACCCAACCATAACCCCTCAAATGGGAACCTTCTATGCGTAATCCCCAACCAATCTGAACTACGTGGGTTCTGATTCCTCTCCCAAGGATACGTAGTAAACCCATCATATGGGCTCATTCCCAACATCAAGTCACCTTCTATCACCCATGGATGAGAATAAACTCTAGATTTCTTTATTATATGTCTCAAGTTAGTAGTACCTTGTAGTATCAAATGTATGTATGCCTATGACGATCTTCAAAACCAAGGGTATCCCGTAGACACACTCTTCAGGAATGAGCCAAGGATTCATGAAAATTTGAATGAGAATTAAATCTATAAGAGTGTCCCAGATCAAATGAAAATCCTCCCCCATAAGGGTGCGGTGAGCCTGACTTCCCATCCTCTTAACCAATTGAGTCATCAAGTTTCGTTGGTTGAATCATCAATCAATGAGCACCTACAATTTGAAATTACATCCATGGATCATGGATATCAAGGCCGTTGGGCATTACTGGATCCACAAATAAACCCATTGGAGACTATCTGAGGAATTTATATCTGAGGAGGACCGATTTCACAAGTGATTAACCCCACTTAATCGCCCACTGGGATTGAATGACTTTTGAATCTCCTTCACAATGAGAAAGAGGTGAATTGCCCAATCCCCACGGGGTTAATCGAACCTTCTTATAAAAGATAATGATATAGGATGGGTTTACACAAAATAAATGGTGAGTTTGATGATAACCCATCTCTATAGAAATGGAAAGGGTGATGATCCTCAATAGACCATTTCTGCACCACCCAAAATGTTCCATCTCAGATGTGGAAAAACCCCTATATATAGTCATGCCCCCCTATGGTTCCACACTTATACCCCAAACTAGTCCACGTTTGGATCATTTTCTACATCATAATAGCCTCTTCTTCATCCATATCAGAACCCATTCTGATGTGTGGAATTTTTTGGGTCCTAATAAAATTTTAAATGGAAAGAAAATAATCCTAAATATATGGAAAATGAAGGTAAATTAACCGTATGATGAAGTAGAGAAAATTTTTGGAGAATCCAAATATTTTGAAAAGGAAAGAAGAAGTGCCATGAAGTAGATCTTCTTTGTGTACCGTCTCTCCTCTCAGTGGTCTGCAGCCCCACCAAGGTTCCCAAAAACATAATGGTTTATGGAATTGTGTCCATATTGACTCCCCTACAAACAAATTAATTTGGGGGAAGATGGTAGAGAAAATCATCCGGCATATGAAAACCCTCATGAACTAAACAATTTTTGTTTGAGGAACAGGCAACGACCTCCCATTAATGACACAAAGTCGTTCATGGGAGAGAGGTAGTGATTTTCACCACTGTGGTTAATGAACTCACATTCCCCATGTACCCCACTAACGGAGTCATCCATAGACTTGGTTTATCAATTCCATATCCTTTCTTTAGAGAAGTGTTGTATCCATAGTCTCTCATGCTATCATCATCCTCCTTTTAAACCAGTGGGGAGGAGAAAGGGTGTGTTTACTTGGATATATCACTTCCTTTTTTTTCTCCCACCAATCATGACTCATGTGGGCTTATAGATTATTGGGGATCATGGAATCCACACGATCCACTCAGTAGTTGAACAATGAGAACTATGATTCCTACTCTAACCAAGATACATAGGACACCTATCTAAGGCACGAGCTAAAATGGGCCTCCCCCCTGAATGTAAATACCAAATAATTCCTCCTTTAACAAGAAACATCCATGTGTAAGACACATATTTTAGAACTACATGGACTTTGATTCCTAATTATTAGGTATACATAGGAATCCTCCCTAAGGTTCAATCCCAAAAACATCATATTCACATCGTTTCTTGTATGTACTTACCACGTGATGATAAATTTCATGGTTGTGTCCTTGTAACATGACCTTAAATGTGAAACGTCTATTAAAGTGACACTGAAATACATGGGTTCTAATTCCTCTCATAAGGATACGTAGGAAACACATCTTGAAGGTTCGATCCCAATAGTGAAATGATTCATGTCCCCCTTGGATGATGATAAACTCTATAATGCCTTCCCATATGGATTAAAACCGACATTGTCTTAGTGAACAACTAAGGAATTCATGGTTTGTCCAATTGAAAGGAAACATTAAGGAAGAACCTCAGATACATACAAGAGATTCTAAACCCATCCATATTTATGGTTGATCTTGCGACCAAGGAGTAATCTATAGACACATGCTTTTGAATGAGCCAAGTATTCATGAACATATGAACATAGATTAAATCTATAATAGAAAATCAAAAAAAATTCCCCTCAAAAGGGTGGGATGAGCTTGAGTTCCCATCCTCTCGACCAATGTGAGTCCTTAATTTTAGTTGGCCAAATGAAGTAATGAGTGCTTTCCTTTGGAAATCAGGTCTATGAATCATGGATAAGAGGGTCATTGGGTGTTTCTATCTCTATTAATAAACCCGTTAGAGACCATCCAAAGATGTCACACCCGACATAGATCGATTGTACAAGAACTTAAAGCCCTAAATTCAACTATCAAGACCACTTAATTGTGGAACCACCATCATAAGAGAAAAAGGATATACATCCCAGTACCTGTCAGACCATGTATATTTTCTATTCTTGGGTATGATGTGAATTAGTATGAAACATGATTTTTCTTATGGTTTTTATGGTTTTAGTGTTTTATTAGTTTTAATAGTTTATAGTTTTTATAGGTGCTTTAGAGTTTTTTAAGGTTTTTTTGGGTTTTTAGGATTTGAAATAATTTTAGGGTTTTAGGGGTTTAGAGTTTTGTATGTTTTTAGGGGTTTTAGGATTTTAATTTATTTTATAGTTTTTTGGGTTTTTTGGGGTTTTTAGATTTTTTTGGGGTTTTATGATTTTTAGGGTTTTTTAGAATTACTTTAGGGGTTTTATTATTCAGGGATTAGGGATTAGGGTATTGGATCTAGGGTGTAGGTATAGGGTTTTGGGTGTAGAGTATTGGGTATTGGGTTTATAGTGGTGGGTATAGGTTTTAAGTTTTAAAGTGTATGGTATAGAATTTAGGGTAAATGGTTTAGGGTTTATGGTATAGGTTATAGAGTATATAGGGTAGGGTTTAATGTTTAGGGTGTAGGGTATATGGTTTAGGCAATAGGGTTTAGGATTTAGGGTGTAGGGTATGGGCTAAGGGTGTAGGGTATTGGGTTTTGCGTGTCAAATTTTGGGTTTAGGGTGTAGAGTATTGGGTTTAGGGTGTAGTTTTTAGGGTGTATAGTATAGGTTTTAGGTCATAGGGTTTATGGTAGAGGAAATATGTTTTATAGTATAGGGTTTAGGGTTAATGTGTTGGGTTTAGGGTTTTGGGTGCAGGGTATAGGGTATATGGTTTAGGGTTTAGTGTGTATGGTGTAGGGTATTTGGTTTACGGTGTATGGTATATGGTTTAAGGTGTAGGGTTTAGGGTGTAGAGTATAATATTTAGGGTATAAGGTTTAGGGTATAGGGTTTGGGGTGTAGGGTGTAGGGTTTTTTGTCTGACTTTGGGGTTTAGGGTGTAGGGTTTAGGGAATATTGTGTATGGTATAAGGTTTAGGGTGTATGGTTCATGGTTTAGGGTGTAGGGTATAGGGTTTATGATGTAGGTTTTACAGTTTAGGGTGTACAGTTTATAATTTAAGGTTTTGTGTGTGTAAAATAGGGTATAGGGTGTATGGGATAGGGTTTCTGGAGTTGGGGATAGGGTTTAGGGTGTAAGGTATATAGTTTTGGGTGTTGGGTTTAGGGTTTAAGGTTCAAGGTATAGGGTTTACAGTGTACAATTTAGACATTAGTGTTTAGGGTTTAGGGTTTAGGGAGTACGATTTAAGGTTTTGGGTGTAGTGTATAGGGTATAGGGTTTAGGGTGTAGGGTTTAGGGTATATGTTGTAGGTTTTATGGTTTATGGTGTAAGTTTTATCATTTAGGGTGTAGGGTTTGATTTTAGGGTGTATGGTAAAGGGTTTAGGGTGTAGGTTTAGGGTAAAGGGTGTAGGGTAAAAGGTTTAGTGTGAATTGTTGAGGGTTTTGGGTTTTGGGTTCTAGGATTAGGGTGTGGGGTTTGTGGTTTAGAATGTATGGTACAGGTTTAGGGTGTAGTGTTTATAGTGTGGGTTAAATGGTTTAAGGTGTTTAGGTTTTTTTTTATCTTTTAGGATTTTATGGATTTTGATGGACTTTTGTAGGTTTTATAATTTTTAGGGTCTTTTGGGTTTTTTAAGGTTTTAGGTACTTTTAGGTGTATATGTTTTTTACATGATTTTATGTTTTTTACTGTTGTTAGGGATTTTAAAGGTTTAAAGGTTTTTTTGGTTTTTTGTTTTTTAGTGATTTTATTGTATTTATATGTATTTTAAGGTATTTTAGGTTTTTAGGTGATTTTATGGGGTTTAAAGGGTTTTTGGGATTTTTTATGGTTTTTTGAGGTTTTAAGGATTTTAGTGTTTTTAGATTTTTTAGTGGTTTTTTAGTTTTGAAGTGTTTTATGGTGTTAGGGGTTTTTAGTGTTTTTTTGGTTTTTTTTGGGATTTTTTAGGTTTTGGGGTTTTAGTGTTTTGGTGTTTTATGTGTTCTTTAGGGTCTCGTTGGTTTTATAGTTTTCAGAGGTTTTTTTGGAGTTTTAGAGGTTTTTAGGTGTTTTAAGGGTTCTTACCTTTTTCATGTTTTTAGAGGATTTTAGAGATTTTATGATTTTATGGGGGTATTTAGGGTATTTTCTTGTTTTTAGGGATTTTAGGGTTTTTTGTACATTTAAAGGGTTTTAGGGTTATGTAGGATTTTAGAGTTTTTGTGTTTTCCAAAATGTTTTATATGGTTTCTAGGTGTTTTAGTGGTTTTTTAATTTTTTATGGGTTATTGGGTTTTTACGTTTTTATGGGTTTTTAGTTTTTTTTAGTTTTTTTGGGATTTCATTGGGATTTGGGGTCTTTTAATGTTTTTTTGGGTTTTTAGGAATTTTTGGGATTTTAGGGTCATTAAGTGTTTTATGGTTTATAGGGACGTTAAGATTTTTTCAAGGTTTTTAGTGTATTGGGGTGTTTTAGGGGTTTTATTCCAATTTAAGGTTTTTCATGGTTCTGTAGTGTTTCACGGAGTTTTATGGGATTTATGGTTTTCGATAATTTTTAGGTACTTTTAGGTGTTTTAGGGTGTTTATTTGATTTTTATGGGTTTTAGGGTTTTTAGGGGTTTTCATAGTTTTTAGTTTTTCTCATTTTTTTTATGATTTTTTAGTTTTTTAGTGTTCTTAGTGTTTTTATGTTTTTTATGGTTTTTAAGGGTTTTTAGGGTTTTAGGGTTTTTTGGGTTTATAGGTTTTTATGGTCTTTTGGGTTTTTAGAATTTTTCTTATTTTTAGGGGTTTGTGGTCTTTTATTATTTTTAGGGTTTTTAGGGATTTTAGGGGTCTTATTATTTTTTAGGTAATTTTAGAGTTTTTAGTGGTTTTAGGGGTTTTAGGGGGTTTTGCGGTCTTTATGGATTTTATAATTTTGTAGGTTCTTTTAGAATTTTTTTTATTTTTAAAGGTTTCGTTGTCTTTTAGGATTTTTTTATTTTTAGATATTTTTTGGTTTTTCAAGTTTTATTTTGGTTCTTATGGTTTTTAATGGTTTTTAGGGTTTTATAAGTTTTTAGAGTTTTTGGTATTTTTATGGTTTTTTGGTTTTTTGGTTAATTTTAGGGTTTCTATGTTTTTTGGATTCTTTTAGGATTTTTATTGGTTTTTAATGTTTTATAGTTTTAGGGGATTTTAGGATTTTAGGGTTTTTAGTGATTGTAGTATTTGTTAATATTTATTAGATTTTGGTTGGATTATTTACAGTTTTTAGGGTTTTAGGTTTTTTGAGAGTTTTCTTAGGGGTTTATAGGTTTTCTGGTTTTTTTAAGGGTTTTAAGGGTGTTCAATTTTAAAGTGATTTTATATTTTTTTAGATCTTTTAGGATTTTTAGGATTCTAAGGTATTTTGTGTTGTCTATGGTTTTTTAGAGTTTTGGTGGGGTTTAGGGTTTTTGAGGTCTTTATCATATTTAATGACTGTGTTTTTTCTATTTTTTAGGGTTTTAATAGTTATACCGGGTTATTTAGATTTTTGAGGGATTTTCATATTTTTTTTGTTTTTATGGTTTTGTTTTGGGTTTTAATAATTGATTTTGGTTTTAGTTTTATGTTTTAAGGTGTAATTTATAGGGTTTATTGTTTATGGTGTAGTGTATAGGGTTTAGAGTGTAGGGTATTAGGTTCAAGGTGTTTGGTATTTGGTTTAGGGTGTAGGGTTTAGGGTTTAGGGTGGAGGGTGTATGGTTTAATTTTTTCATGGTTTTAAGGTTTTTTTATATTTTATAGGGGTATTATAGTCGTTATGGGTTTTTGTGACTTTTTATTATCATTTTGTTGTTTTTAGGGGTTTATTGTGTTTTTAAGATTTTTCCTGTTTTTTGGGTTTTTAATGATTTATTAGGGATTTTAGGATCTTTTAGGGGCCATGTAATTTTTGGTTTTGATGGTTTTTATGGTTATTTATGGTTTTTTAGTGTTTTTATGTTTTTATGGGTTTTGTGGTTTTTGGTTCATTGATGGGTTTTTAGGGTTTTTAGTGTAATTTTTGGATTTTAAGGTTTTTAGGGTCCTTTAGGGAGTTTTTAGGATTTCTAAATCCCTTTATGGCTTTTAGGGTTTCTAAGATTCATTTAGGGGATTTAGGGAATTTTATATTCTTATAAATTTTTTAGGGTTTTATGGATTTTATGGTCTTTTAGGATTTTAGGGGGTTTTCGGTCTTTTGTGTTTTTATCATTTTTTGGGTTTCGTTGGGGGTTTTCTATTTTTTTTGTCTTTTAGGTTTTTATAGTGTTTTTATGTTTTTATGATTTATGGTTTTTTAGTTTTTTTAATGTTTTAAGGGTTTTAGGGTTTTCATGGTTTTGTAGTTTTTAGGGTTCTTTGGATTTTTTTAGGGTTTTTTTATTGCTTTTAGTGCCTTTTAGAATTTTATGGGTTTTTATGTTTTTAGGTTTTTTTAACAGGTTTATGGTTTTTTTAGGTTTTAGGGGTTTTAGGGTTTTTATGTTTTTATGGGCTTTTTGTATTTTAGGGGTTTTAAGGTTTTAGTGAGTTTAGGGGTTTTACAGGTTTTTGATTTTTAAGGGATTTTAGGGATTTTTTTGGTTTTTATGGGATTTTGAAGGGTTATATGGGTTTTTAGGGTTTTTAGGGTTTTTTGGTTTTTTTGGGTTTTATGTGTTTTTAGAAATTTTTGGGTTATTATCATTTTTAGGGTTTTTATTGTTTTTTAGGATTTTTAGTGTTTAATGGGTTTTTGGGATTCTTGGGTTTTAAGGGTTTTGTGGGGTTTCCTATAGTTTTTTTTTGCATTTTCATAGTGATTTTTGGGTGGTTAGTGTTTTAGGTTTTTTTATGTTCAATTAGGTTTTTTAGTGTTTTTAGGGTTCTTAGTTTTTTTGGATATTTAGATATTTTAGGGTTTTTTGAGATTTTTGGGTTTTTTGGGTTATAAGGGGATTTTAATGTTTTATGGTATTTAAATATTTTTATGGGTTTTTTGGGGGTTTTTTGTTTTTTCTTTTTTAGGGGTTTTAGTGTTTTTAATGTTGTTTACAGGTTTTTAGGATATAGGGATTTGGGGTATGGTATATGGTTTTGGGTTAAGGGTGTAGGGTTTAGGGGGAAGGTTATAGGGGTTAGGGAGTATGGTTTGGGGTTTGTGATTTAGGGTTTAGGGTGTAGGGTGTAAGGTTTAGGGTATATGGTTAAGGGATTAGGGTTTAGGGTGTAGGGTATAGGGTTTACGGTGTAGGGTGTAGGGTTTAGAGTTTAGTGTATATGGTTTAGGGTGTAAGATATATGGTTTAGGGTGTAGGGTTTAGGGCTTCGGGTGTAGGTTTTAAGCTATAGTGTGTAAGGTATAGGATTTAGGTTGAAGGGTTTAAGGTTTCGAATTTACTGTATAAGGTTTAATGTATAGGGTGTTGGGTTTAGGGTGTAGGGTATATTGTTTAGGGTGTTGGGTTTAGTGTTAATGTTGTAGGGTACATGGTTTATGGTGTTGGGTTTATGGGTTTAGGGTGTTGGATACACAGTTCAAGGTGTAGCTACTGGGGTTTTGGGTGGATAGTATTGGATTTTGGGTGAGGGTTTTATGGTTAAGTGTGTAGGGTATTGGATTTTGGGATTGTGATATTGGGTTTTGGGTGTAGGGTATTCAGATTAGGGTGTTGGTTATATGGTATAATGTGTAGGGTATAAGGTTTAGGGTGTTGGGTTTAGGTTTTATGGTGTTGGGTATACAGTTTATGGTGTATTGTTTAGGGTTTTTTGTGAATAGTTTATGGTTTATGGTATCGGTTTTAGGTTTTAGGGTACTGTGTTTTGGTTGTAGGTTTTAGGGTTTTGGGTTTTGGGTATAGGGTTTATGATTTAGTATTTATGGTATAGGGTTTAGAGTGTAGACTCTAGGGTTTTGGGTGTTGGGTTTAGGTTTTATTCTATAGGGTATACGATTTACAGTTTAGGGTGTAGAATCTAGGGTGTAAAATATAGGGTTTGTGGTGTAGGGTGTACGATTTAGGGCGTATGGTTTAGGGCGTTGGGTATAGGGTTTAGTGTGTATGGTATAGTGTTTAGAGGATAGGGTATAGGGTATAGGGTGGAGGGTTTAGTGTATTGGGTGTAAGGTTAGTGTGTAGGGTTTAGGGTTTAGTGTGTAGGGTATAGAGTTTAGGGTGTAGGGTATAGGGTTTTGGCTATAGAGTTTAGGGTTTATTTTTTAGGGTGTACGACATAGGGTTTTCGAGCATAGTGTTTAAAGTTTATGGTGTATGGCATAGGGTTTAGTGTTTAGGATTTAGGGTTCAGGGTGTATGGTATAGATTTTAGGGTTTTGGGTTTAGTGTTTAGGGTGTTGGCTATATGTTTTAGGGTTTACGGTTTAAGTGGAGGATATAGGGTTTAGGGTGTAGGGTTTAGGTTATTGGGCATAGGGATTTGGGCTTAAGGTCTAGGGTGTAGAGTTTAGGGTTTAGGGTGTTGAGTATATGATTTTTGGTGTACGGTTAAGGGTATATGTTATTGGGTATATTGTTTAGGGTATAACATTTTGGGTTTAGGTTGTAGGTTATTGGGTTTAGGGTATAGGATTTAGGGTTTTGGGTGTAGGTTTTAGGGTATAGGGTGTAGTGTTTAAGGTTTAGGCTGTAGGGTTTATGGTTCTAAGCATACAGTATAGGGTTTAGGGTGTATGGTATAGGGATTATAGTGTAGGGTTTTGGGTTTAGGGTGGAGGGTAAAGAGTTAAGGGTGTAAGGTTTAGGTTTTAGGGTTTAGGGTTTTGGGTTTAGGGTGTGTAGATATGGGGTTTAGGGTGTAGGATAAAGGGTTTAGTGTGCTGGTTTTAGCATTTTGTGTTTTGGTTTTAGGTTGTAGGGTTTACTATTTGTGGCCTTTTAGGGTTGAAACTTTTTTTTGGGTCTTATGCTATTTATGTCACTTATATTTTTAGGGTCTTTTAGGATTTTATTTTTGGGTTTTTGGGTTTTTAAGGTTTATAGTGTTTTTAGATGTTTATGGTGTTTTTTAGGGTTTTTTGGGTGTTTTTTGGGTCATTTAGGGTTTGTTAGGGTATTTTTGTCCATTTTTTAGAGGGTTTTAGGGTGTTTTAGGTTGTTTATGAGTTTTAATGGTTTTTTAGGGTCCTTTAGTATTTTTTTAGGGTGTGTAGGGTACTATAAAGTTTAAGGGATTTTAGTATGATTTTGGGGTTTTTAGGGTTTTAGGGCCCTTTAGGGACATTAGGGTCCTTTGGAGGCATTTAATGTTTTTAGGTTTTTAATTGGTACTGATGGTTTTTTGGGTTTTTTGTATTTTTAGTGATTTTTAGTGGTTTCAAGGTTATTTATCAGGTTTTAGGGTTTTTGGTGTCTTTAGGGATTTTAGAGTTTTTATGGATTTCAGATCATTTATGATGTTTTAGGGGATTTCAGGATTTCTGGGCATTTTATTGTATTTTTGTACTTTCAATGGTTTTTGGGACCCTTTGGGGTTTTGGAGTTTTAGGGTAATTTAGGGTTTTTAAGGTTTTAGGGCTTCTAGGGTTATTATGGGTTTTTAGGATTGTTTAGGGTTCTCTTTTTTTGTGGTCCTTTTGGTATTTTTGGGTTTTTAGGCTCTTCTACAAATTTTTATGGTTTTAGTTTATTTTATGTTAATTTTAAATTTTTCTTGATTTTTAGTGTCATTTTAGAGTTTTTATGGTTTTTATTATCTTTTAGGGTTTTTAGGGCCTTTTATGATTTTTAGGGACTTTTAACGTTTTTTGGGTCTTTTAGGGGTTTTAGGGTATTTTAGAGGTTTTTAGTGGGTTTGTAAGCATTTATGGGTATTATGATTTTTTTGGGTTTTTCGAGTTTCATGGTTTTTAAGTTTTTAATGGTTTTATAGGGTTTTTGGTTGGTTTTTGGGTTTTGGGGTTTTGGGGGGTTTTAGGTTACTCTCATATTTTTTAGTTTTTTTAGGGGTTTAAAGGGTTTCTAGGGTTTTTATTGATTTGGGATTTTTATTGGTTTTTTACCATTTTTAATTTTTTCAATGGTTTTTTGGGTTTTTAAGGGGTTTTTAGGTTTTTATAGATTTTAAGTGTTTTTTGGGTTTTTTGGGTTTTTAATGTTTTTTAGGTTTATAAGAGTTTTTAGAGTTTCTATGTTTTTATGTTTTTATGGGTTTTTAAGATATTTTTGAAGTTTTTGGGTTTCTTAGGGGTTTTTAGGGTTTTTAGGGTTTTAGGGGGTTTTAGGTTTTTAGGGATTTTTGGGTTTTTTAGGGGTTTTGGGGCTTTTTTGTTTTTAGCAGTTTTAAGGTATTTTTAGGGGTTTTGAGGGTTTTTAGTGGTTTTGGGGATTGTTAATTGTTTTTAGGGTTTTATAGGTTTTCATTAATTTTTTGGGATATACTATTTTTTAGGGTTTTAAAGGGTTTAGATTATTTTTTAGGGTTTTTAGGGGTTTTTATAATTTTTTAGGGATTTTAGGGTTAGAGGTTTTTTTGGGGGTTTTGGGTTTATTGGGTTTTTATGGGGTTTTTTTGGGGGGGGGGGTTGGGGTTTGGAGGATATTAGAGATTTTATATTTTTATGGCCTTTTGGTATTTTTAGAGTTTTTAGGGTTTTTATAGTTTTTCTGAATATTAAGGGTTTAGATGTTTTAGTGTAATTTAGTATTTTAATGGTATTTTAGGATTTTATTTGTTTTTAGGGTCTTGAGGGATTTTTATCATTTTTTGGGAGTTTAATGTTTTTATGGGGTTTTTTAGGATTTCAATGGATTTTTAATGTTTTTATGGTTTAGGGATTTTTTAGATTTTAGGTTTTTGGGGACTTTTAGTGTCTTAAATGTTTTTTAGATATTTTTAATGGGTTTGATGGGTTTTTGGAGTTTATGAAGGGTCTTATAGTATTTTTAGGATTTTTTAGATTTATATAGGTTTTTTGGGGTTTTTAAAGTGTTTTAGATTTTAAGGGTTTTTAGGTGTTTTTTGCGATTTAGCTTTTTATGTTTTCTTGGTGGTTTCAGGGGTTTTAGGGTCATTTAGGGTTTTTGGGGTTCTAATGCTTTTCTAGGAATTTTATGATTTTGTTGGGTTTTTAAATGATTTTTATGATCTTTTGTGGGTTTTAGGGTCTTTATGGGTTTTAGGGTCATTTAGGGGTTTATATGGGTCTTTATGACTTTTAGGGTTGTTAGGGTATTTTATAGTTTTTAGGGTTGTATTGTTTTTATAACTTTTATGTATTTTTAGGTATTTTTGTGTCTTTTAGGATTTATAGTAATTTTTAGGGTTTTAATTGTTTTTAGGGTGTTTTGTATTTTTTTTGGATTTTAGAGGCTTTTCAGGGGTTTTAGTGTTCTTTTTTGGTTATTTGGTTTATATAGGGTTTTTTATTTTTTACGTATTTATGGTTTTAATGGGTTTTCGATAGGTTTTAGGGTTTTTTAATTTTTAGGGTTTTGGGAGGTTTTAGGGTTTTCTAGGGGTTTTTAATGGTTTTAGGGTTTTCTTGGGGATTCTTAGATTTTTATAGGGTTTTTTAATTTATTAAGGGTTTTGGGGTTTTTTTAGATTTTTAGGGTTTTTAGTGTTTTCTTGGGTTTTATGATATTTTTGTTATATTAGGGTTTTTTGGGTTTTCTGGTTTTTAGGGATTTTATGGTTTTTAAGGGTTTTATATGTTTTTTGGATTTTTAGGGTTTTTGGGTTTTTGTGTTTTTAGGGTCTTTAGTGTAGTATTAGATATTTTATGGGTTTTAGATATTTTTATGATTTTGGGGGTTTGGGGTCTTTTTAGGGGTTTTTAGTTATTTTATGGTTTTTACGTATTTTTTGGTTCTTAGGCTTATCTAGTTTTTAGGTTTTAGGAGTTTCTAGAAATTTTTTGGTGTCTAAGGGTTTTTTCTATTTTTTGAGGTTTTTATAGGATTTTTAGTGTTTTTTATGTCCTTTGGGACTTTTTTGTTTTTTAGGTTCTTTTAGGGTTTAGTTATTTTTAGGGTTTTTAGCATTCTTTGGGTCATGTAGGGTTTTTAGGGTGTTTTAGTGTTGTTTTTGGGATTTTAGGGGTAATAAGGGGTTTTTAATGTTTTTTGTATTCTCTGAGTATTTTGGATTTTAAGATTTTTAGGTATTTAAGGGTTTTTTGGGGTTTTAGGTTTTTAAGTATTTTAGGGTTTTTAAGGGGTTTTATGGGATTTTAGGATGTTTTCCCATCATTTAAGTGTTTCTAGGTTTTTTTTATTTTTATTCATTTTAATGGTTTTTAGGGGTTCTAGGGGGTTTTAAGGTTTTAATGGGTTTTTTTGGTATTTGGGTTGTTTTTGGTTTTTTGAGGTATTTTAGAGTGTTTTATGGTTTTTGGGGTTTTTATAGGGTTTTAGAGGTTTTTATTGTTTTAGGGGTTTTCATGTTTTTAGGGGTTTATGGAAATTTTTATAGGTTTTTTATTGTTTTTTAGGCTTTATGGTTTTTATGGTTTTTAGGGGTTTATGGTTATTAGTGGGTTTATGGGTTTTTAAATATATTTTAAAATTTATAAGTTTTTTATGGTAGTTTAGGGTTTTGGGGGTTTTAGGGTTTTTAGGGTTTTAGGTTATTTTAGGGATTTTTATTTTTTAGGTTATTATGGGTTTTTTGAGGTTTTAGGGGTTTTTAGTTGATTTTAGGAATTTAAAGTTTTATTAGGTTTTGAATATGTTTTTTAGGTTTTGTTTTTTGTTTTTTGGGGTTTTATGGGTTTTTAGTATCTAAGGGGTTTAGAGGGATTTTTAGTATTTTTATGTTTTTATGTGTTTTTAGGGTTTTCTTGTGTTTTATGGTTTTAATGATCTTTTAGAGTTTTAAGGTGTTTTCAAGGTTTTTTATGATCTTTATGTTTTTTATGGTCTTTTAATTTTTAAATGTTTTTAGGGAGTTTTTGGAGTTTTGGGTTTTAATGAGGTTTTAGGTGATTTTAGGTCCATTCTGAGTGTTTTTTGAGTTTTTTTGAGTTCTTAGCCGATTTTAGGTTTTTCTAGGTTTTATAGGAGGTTTTACAGGTCTTAGAGTTTTTTTGAGGTTTTAGGATGTTTTAGGGGTTTTAGGGTTTTTAGGGTCTTTTGACATTCTTTATGGTTTTTGGGTTCTACTAGGTTTTTAAGTTCCATTATGGTTTCTTAGAATTTTTATGGTCCTTTAGGTGTTTAGGGGTTTAGGATCCTTTAGTGGTTTTAGGGTCCTTTATGGTTTTTTTTATTAACTAGGGTTTTTAGGGTGATTTATGGTTTTAGGGATTTTAGATTATTTTAAGGTTTCAAGGGATTTATTTTCTTTTTAGGGTTATTTTTTATGTTAGGTGTATTTTCTATATTTTTATGGTTTTAGGTTATTTCATGGGTTTTGATGAGTTAAGGGTATTTTAAAGACTTTTCGGGGGTAAAGCGTTTCTAGGGACTTTAAGTATTTTTAGGGTTGCTTGGTATTTTACAAGTTTTAGAGTTTCTTAGTAGGTTTTAGAGTTATAGGGGTTTTTAGTGGTTTTTAGGGGTTTTGGGGTTTTTGGGATTTTAGTTTTTTATGTTTTTATTAGAGTTTTAGGGTTCTATAGGGGTTTTATTATTTAAGGGTTTTTTATTTATTTATGGTTTTTAGAGTATTCATAAAAGTTGTAGGGTTTTTATGGTATTTAAGGTTTTGTAGGGTTTTTAGGGGTTTTAACAAGTTTTAGGGTTTTTTAGGGTTTTTAGGTATTTTAGGGATTTTAAGGGGGGTTTAGGATTTTAAAACTATTTTTAGGGTATTTAATGTGTTATATGGATGTTTAGGGTTTTCTTTGTTTTTAGGGTTCTTTTAGGGTGTTAGGTTTTTATGGTTTTTTAAGAGTTTTTTTGGGTTTTAAATGTTTTTAGGTGTTTTGGATATTTTATTGGGTTCTAGGGTTTTTTGGGTTTTTTTGGGGGGGGGGGGTTTGGGTTCTAGGGGTTTTTAGGGTTTTATGGTTTTTTTTAAGGATTCTAGGGATTTTAAGGGGTTTAATTATTTTTAGGAATTTTTAGTGTTTTGGGGTTTTTAGGTGTTTTGGTGCTTTTTATGGTTTTATTGGATTTATGGGTTTTTAGGTGTTTGTAGGTTTTTAGGGTGTTATAGGGAGTTGTAGGGTTTTTAGGGTCTTTTAGGTTTTTGGGGGTTTTTATTATCTTTTATGGTATCAGGGATTTTATGGGTTTTTTTATTTTTATGGCCATTTAGGGTATTTTATGTACTTTTTATCGTTTCTAGGGCCTTTTATGGCCTTTTAGGTGTTTTCAATGTGTTTAGGTCATTTTTTGGGTTTTTAGGGCTTTTAGGAATATAATTGTTTTTAGGAATATGGGGGATTTTTTGAGATTTTAGGGGTTTTTAGGTATTTATTGGGTTTTAAAGGTTTTTAGAGTTATTTGAATTTTAAGGGATTAATATTTTTAGGGTTTTATGGGTTTTTAGTGTTTTAGGTTGTTCTAGGGTTTTAGGGGTCATTAGGAAGTTTAGTGCCTTTTACGGATTTTGGGGGGTTTTCAAAGGGGCAAGGAAGGTTTGGGTCCAGGCTATTCCTGGAACCCCCCAAAATTTATTAAAAGAAAAGACACAAAGACACTACAGACAAGGGAGGGGAGGGATCCACCAATCCACACCCAAAGCCCCTTACGACCTCAGCCCGAAGGCCACAAAAGAAATAAAGAGAAACAAAAAGCAAGAACAACAAGTCAAGAAAGTCCAAAAGGGAAGGCACACAAGGGGAGGACCAGTCAGCATCGCCACCAAAATCATCCAGCTCCGCACCAAAATACCCCATGCCCACACCAAAGCCATCACCAACATCAGAAAGACTGAAATCTGACTCACCCATGTCCGTTGAGTCCCATCCAGACTCAAAATCCTTTTGCATGCCAAGCCTAGATAGCAGCTTCAACCTATCCTTCTCTTGCTCAGTGGAAATTGAGAGCCGCTCTCGCTTATTTACCTTTATATTAATTCTGACAGCTCGTGAAGAGGCCCTAGTTGCCATGGGACGTGGGAGGGGGGTGGGTTAAGAATTTTTTAGGGGTTTAGTGTTTTTTGGTTTTTTTGGGTTTGTAGGGTATATTTTGGTTTCCATGTTTTTAAGGGTTTTAGGGGTTTCAAGTGTTTTTAGGTATTTTTTTGGGATTTTTGGGTTTTTGGGGGTTTGAAAGAGTTTTTAGTGTTTTGGGGGGATTTTGGTTTTTTTTTGTGTTTATGATTTTTATGTTTTTTCTATGTTTTAGGTGTTTTAAGGGTTTTATAGTGTCTTTAGATTTTTAGTGATTTTAATGTCTTTTAGGGGTTTTAAGGTTTTCAGGGTGTTTATAGTTTTTATGGGGTTTTGGGTTTTAATGGTTTTTATATGTTTATATAGTATTATGGGGCTTTAGGGTTTTTAGGGATTATTTGGGGTTTTTGTTTTTTATTTCCTTCTAAGGTATTTTTTGGGTGTTTTTACGACTTTTATAATTTTTAGGTTTTTAGGGGGGTTTTGTGGTTTTTGGATTTTCAGGGGTATTTAGGGATTTTTATGGTTTTTAATATTTCTTAGGGGTTTCAGTGTTTTTAGAGTTTTTAAGTGTTTTGAGGTTTCTATGGGATTTTAATCTTTTTAGTGTATTTTGTGGTTTTTGGGTTTTTTTTAAAGATTTTAGTGTTTTTAGGGTTTTTAGTGTTTTTAGGTTTTTTTGGGGTTTAATGGGTTATAGGGTCTTTTGATTTTTTGTGTTTTGTAGGTTCTTTTTTTGTTCTTTTTGGGTTTTGGGGGTTTTTAGAGGTTTTTATGTTTTCTAGTTTATTTTAAAATTTTAGGGTTTTTTGGGTCTTTTAGTGCCTTTTAGTTTATTTTTTGAGGTTTTATGGTTTTAGGGTACATTCATATTTTGCAGGGTTGTTTATGGTTGTTAAGGTTTTTAGGTTCATTTAGGGTTTTTAGGGATTTTATAGGTTTTAGGGTTTTTTGGGTATTTTAGGTTCTTTTAGTTGTTTTTAGGATTCTAGTGTCTTTTAGGGAAACGAAGATGCGGGGTCAGGCTATTCCTGATCCCTCCAAATTTATTAGGAAAAAAAGTCACAGAAGGAAATGGAGGGGAGGGGTCAAACAACCCACACCCAAAATCCATTAACAAACCCAAAACCAGAAAACCCAAAAAACCAAAAAACACATAGAAAAAAAAACAAAAAGAGTACACAAGCAGCACCAGTAACCACATCTTCATTACTTCCTGTCCAAGCAGTAACCAGCATCCAGAGCTCACATCCAAACAGTGACTAGCATCCAATCTCACATATTTCAGCATCCAACACCTCCTCACCAAGAAGATCCACCACAAGAATCACATAACCATCAGCACCAAATTCAAACCCACAAGCTTCATCAGATTCCAGCCAAACAGTAACCAACCCATCGCTGTGTTACCATCATCAATCATCTCCTCGCCAAGAAGATCAACCATCAGTAGCACAAAACCACTAGAGTCACCAACCTTTACCACCTCCTCACCAATATGAGGCACCACTAGAAACTTAACATCCCCAGCACCAAACTCATAAACAATAGCTTAGTCACGTCCCAAACCATCAGCAAGAAACATCCAAATCCACCATATTCGATCAACATCTACTCCCACACCTCAAAAACAAGCAGTGACAGAATGCATGCCTCTCGCATCAACACCAAACAAATGCATCTAGTGCCTTAGTTCCCAAAAACCAGTATCTCCCTCAGTATATTCCATCCAAGAAGCAACCAACACCCAGCAGCCTGAAGTCTAGAAACCAACACCTCCTATCAAGGTAGCTTCCAGCATATGTACAGACAACACCCCTTTCCTCACATCCAAACCATAAGCCATCACAAACAGCGGCTCATAACCAGTCCAGCCATAAACAGGGGAGTAACCAAAGAACCAATACGACAAGATCCATCCAAGACCCTCAATAGAAAACAAGGGACCAAAGAAACCAATTTGGCACCCCAACGAACCACAGACCAACATATTAACCAAATCCCAGCACAACTTAAGCCACCCCACATCGACAGTAAGAAACGAAGACAAATTCAAGGAACTAGAAAACCAAACTAGAATCTTAAGCATGAGCTGTTGACCAATAGATCTGATCGCCCACACTGTAGGACCAAGAACACCACCAGAAAAATGATACAATGACCTCTGTAGCAGCCATCTTCCATCTCGAAGCCTAGAGAAAAAGACGTCGGGTTTCAGATATTCCAGAACTGATGGACATGGTTCTAACTACTGAGAGATCCAGGTCATCATGCCACAATCATGTCGAAACCTATTGACTTAGTAGCCGATCTTCCAAGAGGAATCCCTTAAACAGGTCATTGCGTGAAGAAGCCAAAGAAGAAGTACAAGCCACCCGAAACCCCAGACCTTGCCACCATAGATGAGGATCCCCACCTTGAACGACTCACAAAGCTCATACCAAGGGAGATCAATTAGGAGGAAGTCGGGTGAAGAGGAGCAGAAGATCACTGGATCGAACCTGCCATGGAGGAAGTGAAGAGGAAACCCTAGAGAGCGCAGTACCGAGAGAGAGATCCCAAGAGAGGGTGGCAGAATTTTCTCAAGGTTTTCCCTCAACTAGTGTCTTTTAGGGGTTTTTATGTTTTATAGGGTCTTTTAGGGGGTTTTAGGGTTTTTTGGGTTTTAAGAGTTTTATGATTTTTTGAGACTTTTAGGGGGTTTTAAGCCTTTTAGAGTTTTACTTATGGGTTTTTAAAAGTTTTTAATGGATTTTAAGAGTCTTTTGGGGGGTTTATGTGTTTTTAGGATTTTTAGAGTGTTTAGGGTCTTTTAGGGGTTTACAGAATTTTAGGTTTTTAGTTGAGGTTTTTTAGGAGTCTTAAGAGTTTCGAAGGGATTTTTATAGCTTTTAGGGGCTTCATAGTTTTTTGGATTTTAACATTTAGGATTTTACGGGTTTTAGGGGTATTATGGTTTTTAGTTCCTTTTAAAGTTATTTAGGGTATTTATTTAATTTTAGGGTTTTAGGGATTTTATGGTTTTTAGAGTTTCTAGGGGTTTTTAAGGGTTTTTGGGATTTTATGTGTTTTAAGGGTTTTTATGGTTTTCAAGGTTTTTTGGAGTTTTGGTTGTTTTGAACTATTTTAAGTGTATTTTGTTTTTAGATTTTTAGGGGTTTTAGTGATTTTATGGGGTTTTAAGGGTTTCTCTTGGTTTTAGGGTTCTTTGCGGGTTTTAGGTTTTTAGGGGTGTTTGGGGTACAAGGGCCTTTTAGAATTTTTGGATTTTTAGTTTTTTAGGGTGTTTAACTGTTTTTAGTGTCTTTTAAGGATTTTACAAGGATTTTGATCTCTTAGGTATTGAGGGGGTTTTAGGGTCTATAAAGGGGTTTTAGGGAATTTGAGGTTTTATATAGTTTTTATGGTCTTCTAGGGTTTTATGGTCTTTTAGGGGTTTTAGATTTTTTCTACAATTTTATAAATTTTAGGGGGGTTGGGTTTTATAGGTTTTTAAGAGTTTTAAGGGGGTTTTTTGGGTTTTGGGGATATTTTCGATTTTAAGAATATTTAGGCTTCTTATGGATTTATGTATTTTTAGGGATTTTTATGGGTTTAAGGTCACTTTTTGGGTTTTAGGGTTTTTTATAGTTTCTGGTGTTTTTGATTGTTTTTACGGGTTTTAGGTTTTTTATCATTTATGGGGGTTTTGAGGTTTTTTTGGTTTTTTGGGTTTTAAGGTATTTTTTTGTATTTTAGGGTTTTTATGGTTTTAGCATTTTTATGTTTCTTCATATTTTTTAATATTTTTAAAATTTTTAGTGTTTATTAGTGATTTTAGGAGTTTTATGTGTTTTATGTTTTTAGGTGTTTATAAGGTCCTTTTGGTGTTTTAAGTTGTTTTTTTTGGGATTTATGGTTTTTTGGATTTATAGGTGTTTTTAGGTATTTTAGGGGGTCTTAGGGATTTTAGGATTTTTATGGTTTTTAGGGGTTTTGAAGTTACTTTAGGGTTTTTTTTTATTATTTGTCTTATTGGGGTTCTTTTCTTGTTTTGGGGTTATTTTAGAGGTTTTAGGGTTATCATGGTTATTTAGGATTTTTTGTGATTTTAGGGCTTTGTATGGTTTTCAGTTTTGTAGGATTTTTTAGGGTTTTAGGGGGTTTTCGGGTTTTTAGGGGTTTTAAGCGCTTTTTGGGGTTTTTTGTTGTTTTTATGGTCTCTTAGGGTTTTCTTTATTTTTCAGGGTTTTAGGGATTTCTTAGGGTTATAAAGGGTTTTTAGGGGGTTTTTAGGTTTTTTGTGTCTTTAGGGATTTCAGTGTTTTTATGGTTTTTAGGATTTTTAGGGGTTTTTAGGGTTATTTAGGTTTTTTGGGGAAGTTTTTTTGGGTTTTTATGTTTTTAGGATTTTAAGGGGATTGGAGGGTTTTTAGGTGTTTTGGGTTGTTTCTGATTTTTTGGGTATTTAGGGTGTTTTAGGGTTATTTTACTATTTTTAGGTATTTAGCGTTTTGGGTATAGGGTTTAGGGTTTAGGGTGTATGGTACAATGTTTAGGTGGTAGGGTATTAGGTTTATGGTTTTTGGTATAGTGTTTAGGGTGTAGAGTTTGGGGGTGTAGGGATTAGGGTTTAGGAATTAGGTTTTAGTGTGTGGGGTTTGGGGTTTAGGGTGTTGGTCAAAGAGTTTAGGGTACACAATTTATTTTTTAGGGGAAAGGGTGTAAGGTTTAAGATATAGATTTTAGGGTTTAGTGTGTAGGGTATAGGGTTACAGGTGTAGGGTTTAGAGATTTGGGTGTAGGTATAGGGATTAGGGTGTAGGGTTTAGGGTTTAGGGTTTAGGGTTTAGGGTGTAGGGTATATGGTTTAGGGTGTAGGATTTAGGGTTTATGGTGTGTTGTATATGTTTTAGAGTGTAGGTTTTGGGGTATTGGGTGGAGGATATAAGGTTTCTGGTATAGGGTATACAGTTTACAATGCAAGGTATATGGTCTAGTGTGCAGGGTATAGGGTTTAGTTTTCATCTTATAGGGTGTAAGGTGTAGGGATTGGGGTTTAGGGTGTAGGGTATATGTATTTAGTATGTCGGGTTTAGGTTAAGTTTTAAGTTTTCGGTTGTGGGTTTTATGGTTTAGGTATTAGGGTATTGGTTTTAGGTTTAAGGTTTGGGGTTTAGGGTTTATGGATTGGGATGTAGGGTACAAGGTTCAGTTTGCAGGGTTTGGGGTTTAGGGTGTGGGATTTAGGGTTTAGGGTGTTCGGTTTAGGGTTTAGGGTGTAGGTTATAAGGTTTACGGTTTATGTTTCAAGATTTTAGGATTAGGGTATAGGTTATAAGATGTAGGGTATATGGTTTGGGGTTTAATGTTTAGGGTTTAGGGTGTAGAGTATGAGGTTTCAGGTGTAGGGTATAGGGTTTCAGGTGTTGGGTATAGGGTGTATGGAATAGGGTTTATGGTGAAAATTTTATGTTTTAAGATACAAGGTATAATATTTAGGGAGTAGGGTTTTGGGTTTTGGGTTTATGTTATATGGTATAGGGTTTATAGTGTAGGGTTTTGGGTGTGGGGTTTAGGGTTTAAGGTGAAGGGTATAGGATTTAGGGTATATGGTATATTGTTTAGGGTGTAGGGTATAACACCTTCCATCAGGAAAATCCTGTTCATGCACAGGAAATCCTAGCTGAACAACCATGTGAAGTTGGAGAGTTGATTTAAAGATGAAGATTCTGGGGAGGAGTAGTTCCAAGTAGTTATTCTGGTTTGTATGTAATGTTTGAAGCCTACGAGTATTGAATTCCTCTAAGGCATACGAGCCATATAATACGTACACCTATGATCCTTGTAAGGGTTCCACCTCACCACTTAAAAGGTGGATTATCAAAATCAATAAAAAAATAGAGGCCCTCAGGCCATTGGAGGAATGTTTTGAGGTGTTTTAGGGTTTTTAGTGTGTTTTTGGTTTTTTGGGTTTTTAGGGTTTTTAGGTTTTTATGGTTTTTAGGTTGTAGATATTTTATTATTTTATTTTTTTTAGGTTTTTAAGGGGTTCTTCATGTTTTTAGTTGATTTTAGGGGTTTTTTTGGTTTTAGAGGGTTTTTTGGTTTTTTGGGTTTTATGTCTTTTTATGTTTTTGAGGGGTTTTGGGTTTTATACATGTTTTTGGGTGTTTGAAAAGGTTTTATATATTTTTTAGGGTTTTTATTGGTTTCAGGGTTTTTATGGTTTTTAGGAGTTTCTCTAGTTTTTAGGACTTTTTATCATGTTTTATTCTATTTAATTGTTTTAGGGGTTTTGGAATTTTTTATGTATATTAGTGGCTTTAATGGTTTTTAGGGGTTTTAGGTTATTTTATTATTTTTTGGTTCTTATGATTTTTATTGTGTTTTAAGGTTTTTAGGGTCATTTAGGTGTTTTAGGGTCTTTTAGTTTGTTTTTGGTTTTTATGGTTTGTTGGGTCTTTTAGTGGTTTTAGCGGGTTCAGGACCTTCTATGGGATTTTAGGGTGCTTTCATGTTTTTAGGATTTTTAGGGTCCTTTAGAGTTTTTGGTTTTTAGGGTGTTTCTACATGGTTTTTTGGGTTTTCCTGGGGTTTTTGGGATTTTAATGGATTTTAGGATTTTTGATATTTTTATAGTTTCTATTGTTTTATGAGGGTTTTTGGGTTTTTAGGGGGGTTTTTTTAGGGTTTTCTGGGGTTTATTTATGTTTTTTGGGGTCTTATGGTGTTTAGGGACTTTTTAGAGTTTTTATAGGGCTTATAGTTTTGAGGACTTTTAGGGTATTTATGTGTTTTTAATTTTTTTGGGTTTTATGGGTGGGTAAGGTATTTTAGAAGGGGTATATTGTTTTTAGGGTCTTTTAGTGTTTTTAAGGTTTTAGGATCTTATTGCCTTTATAGTGTGTTTACCGTTTATAAGGGGGTTTTAGGGTTATCATGGTTTTTACAATTATTAAGGGTTTTTAGAGGTTTTATGGTTTTACGGTTCTCTTAAGGGTTTTACAGTTATTTTAGAGTTTTTTTATGTTTTTAGGGTTATTTTAAGGTTTTAAAGGGTTTTAGGAGTTTTATTTATTTTTATGGGTTTAGATTTATTTTTGGGTTTTTTGAGTATTTAAGGGTATTAGGGTTTTTTAGGAGTTTTATGTTATTTTTAGGGTTTTTAGGTTTTTAGGGTTTTTAGGGGTTTTCTAGGGGTTTTAGGGGTGATTAGGTTTTTATTCTAGGTTTCAATGTGTTTTCAGGGTTTTTTAGGGGTTTTCAAGTTTTTAGGATTTTTTAGGGACTTAATAATTTTATGGTGTTTTATGTTTTTAGTATTTTATATGTTTTAAGTATTTTTTTGGATTTTTAGTAATTTTATTGGTTTTAAGGTTTTTATGGTTTTTAGTCACATTAAGTTTATCTTAGGGTTTTTTGTATTTGTAAGGTTTTTCAGAATTTTTTTTGTTTTTAATGTTTTATTTTTCTATGGTTGTTTTAAGGTTTTTAAGGTTCCTGGTTGAGGGTGTGTTGTATATGGTTTAGGGTGTAGTGTTTAGGTTCTATGGTATAGGGTATATGATTGATGGTGTAACTTAAATGGTTTAGGGTGAATGGTTTGGGGTTTGGGGTTTTGGGTTTATGATTTAGGGTGTAGGGTATAAGGTTTAGGTGTTTAGGTGTTTTAGGATTATTTTTTATTTTTAGGGGTTCTCTAGGGTTTTTAGGGTTGTTTACGATCGTTATGTATTTTAAGGAATATTATGATTTTTTGGTGTTTAAGGTTTTATAGGTTTTTTGGGATTTTTAGGTCTTTTGGGGGTTTATTGGACCTTTTAGGGTTTTTAGGATCCTGTAGAGTTTTTAGGGGTTTTAGGTTCCTTTAGGTTTTTTAGTTTTTTGATATTAGTTTTGGGTTTTTTATGGTTTTTGGGGTCCTTTAGGGTTTTTAGGGCCCCTTTGGGTTTTTTATTTTACTTTAAGGGTTTCTAGGGTTTTTTAGTTTCTTTATTGGTTTTAGGTTTTTTAAGAGTCTTTTAGGGTTTTAGTATATTTTATGGTATTTTATATATTTTATGGATTTTTATGTTTTTTGGGTTCTTTTAGTGGTTTTAGAGGTTTTTATGGTCTTTTAAGGGTTTTATATTTTTTAGTGTTTTTAGGATTTTTAGGGTTTTTAGGTTATTTTGGGTTTTTATAGTGATTTTAAGGTTTTTGGGGGGTTTTGGTTTTTTTTGGATTTTAGGATTTTTATGGATTTTAGTGGTTTTAGAATTTTTTTAGTTTTTATGGGTTTATGGTTTTTTGGGGGTTTTGGGTTTTAATGGGTGTTAATATTATTAGGGTTTTTTATGGGTTTTTATGGGTTTTTAGGTTTTAAGGGTTTCTGGGTTTATAGGATTTTTTATGTTTTTCTTAGGAAATATAATTGGTTTCTTAGTGTTTTAGAGTTTTTAAGTTTGTTAGGGTTTTTATACTTTTATATTTTTTAATGTTGTACGGGATTATTAGTGTTTTTATGGATTTTCTAGTTTTTAGGGGTTTTATGGTTTTTATGGTTTTTAGGGTTTTTATGTTTTTATGATTTTTTAGATTTTTAGGGGATTAGCGGTTTTAGGGTTGTTTAGGTATTTTGGGGTTTTCTTCAAATATTTAATGTTTTTTATATTTTTTATTGTTATTTTATTGTTTTTAGGGTTTATTGTTTAGGGTGTATGGTATAGTGTTTAGGGTGTGGGGAATAGAGTTTAGGGTGAATTTTATAGGATTTAGGGTGTATGGTTTAGGGTTTAGGGTGTACGGTATAGGGTTTAAGGTGTATGGTGTTGGGTGTATGGTGTACGGTATAGGGTTTAGGGTGTAGGTTTTAGGGTTTTGGGTGTAGGGTTTAGGGTTTAGGGTTTAGGATTCATGGTGTGGGGTATAGGGTTTAGTTTGTAGAGTATTTTGGGTTTAAATTTCAGGTTGTAGTGTATAGGGTTTAGAACATAGGGTTTAGGGTTTAGGGTATAGGGTGTAGGTTTTAGGGTGTAGGTTATATGGTTTAGGTGTTGGGGTTTAGGTCTTAGTATGTGGGGTATAGGGTTTAGTGTTTAAGCTGTTACATAGGGTTTAGGGTGTCGGGTTTATGATTTAGGGTGAAGTGTATATGGTTTTGGGTGAATTGTTTAGGGTATTGGGTATAGGGTTTACTATATAGAGTTTAGGGTTTTTAGTGTAGGGTATATTGTTTCAAGTATAGAGTGTAGTCTATAAGGTGTTGGGTACATGTTCTAGGGTGTAAGGTATATGGTTTAGGGTTTAGGGGATATGGTTTAGGGTGAAGGGTTAGGTTTTAGGCTGTATTGTATCGGGTTTAGTGTGTTGGGTATAGGGTTTATGGCATTGTGTATTGGTTTTAGAGTGTAGTGCTTAGTGTTTAGGTTGTGTGGTATAGCATTTAGGGTTTAGGGTTTAGGTTCTAGGGTGTAGGTTATATCATTTATGTTGTAGAGTTTAGGGTGCTAGGTATAAGATTTAGGGTGTATGGTTTAGGGTTTATGAAGTAGAGTATACCGTTTATGGTGTAGGGTTTAGTGTGTAGGTTTTTGGGTTTAGGGTATGTGATTTATGGTGTTGGGTATAGGTTTTTAGATTTAGGGCATAGGGTTTAGGGTGTTTTGTATAGGGTTTAGGGTATAGGATTTATTGTTTTGGTTGTTGGGAATAGCGTTTAGGGTTTATGGTTTATAGTTTAGTGTTTGGGGTATAAGGTTTTGGGATAGGGTATGGGGTTTAGGGTATAGGGTTTAGGATTTTTGGTGTAGGATATAGGGTATATTGTGTAGGAATTAAGTTTTAGGGTCTGTGTAAAATGATTTAGGTTGTAGGGTTTAGTGTTCATGTTTTTTGGTACAGGGTTTTAGTTGTAGGGTTTAAGGTTTAGGAGTTTTTGTATAGTTTTTAGGGTTTGGTGTGTGTGGTAAAGGGTTGATGGTGTAGGGTCTATGGTTTAGGGTTTAGGGTGTTCGGTATAGGGTATTGGGTGTAGGGTTTAGGGGGTGTGGTATAGGTTTTAAGGTGCAGGGTTTTGGGTTTTGGGTGCTTGGAATAGGGTTTATGATTTAGGGTTTATGGACATAAGTATAAGGTTTATGGTGGATGGTATAGGGTATAGGATGTAGGTATTGGGTTTGGGGTGTACAGTTTAGTGTTTGGGGTATTTGGAATATGGTTTAGGGTATATGTTTTTTTGGTTTAGAGTTTAGGGTATATGGTATATGGGGTAGGGTTTAGGGTTTAGGTTTTAGGGTATATGGTTTGGGAGTGGGGTTTTGGTTTTGGGATTGGGGAATAATTTCTGGTGTGTAGGGTTTAGGATGTAGGGTATAGGGTCTAGGGTATAGGATTTAGTTTTTAGGGTATTGGGAATTTGGTTTAGGGTGTAGGGTTTAGGGTTTAGGTTGGAGGGTCTACAATTTAGAGTGTAGGTTTTATGTTGTAGGGTTCATGGTTTAGTGTTTAGGTTGAATGGTATAGGTTATAGGGTTTAAGGTATAGGGTTTCAGGTTTTGGGTTTAGGGTGTACGGTTTAGTGTTTAGGGACCTTTATGGGATTCATTGTTTTTATGGTTTTTAGGGTCATTAAATGTTTTTGGGGTTTTATGGTCTTATAGGGGTTTTGGAGGTTTTATGGGGTTTTATGGGATTTTGGTGTTGTAATTAATTTTATAGTTTTTGGCGGGTTTAGTGTATTTTTGTGTTTTTTGGGTCCCTTTGGGTTTTTTGGATCCTTTAAGGGTATTGCAGATTTTTAGGTTCCATTAATGATTTTATGGGTTTTGAATACTTATTGGATTTTTGGATCCTTTTGGGGGTTTTAGTTTTTTTAATGATTTTGTGTGTTTTAGGTGTTTTTTGGGTTTTAATAGTTTTTTTTATTTTTATGGTTTTTATGTTTTTATGGTTTTTAGGGTATTTAGTGTTTAAGGGTTTTTATGAATTTTTAGGGTTTTAGGGTTTTTAGGTGTTTTGGGTTTTTAGGGTTTTTAGTGGTTTTTAAGATTTTAGGCCTTTTAGGGACTTTTAGTGTTTTTAATGGGTTTTAGGACCCTATCAGGTTTTATGGTTTTTAGAACCATTTATGGTTGTTTGGATTTGTTTGTTTTTAGGGGTCTTATGGTTGTTTAGGGGTTACTAGGTCCCTAGTGTTTTGAGTGTTTTTATCCTCTTTTAGGGGTTTTAGGGTTCTATAATGTTCTTTATGGTTTTATGTTATTTTCTAGTCTTTTTGGGTTTTCAGGGTGATTTTTCTCTTTTAGGGGTTTTTATGATTTATTAGGTTTTTTGGGTCCTTTATCATTTTTAGTTTTTTAGGAACTTTTAGAGTTTTGGGGGGGTTTTCGGGTCATTTGGGGATTTTTAGGGTTTATTGATTTTTAGGGGGTTTTAGGGATTTTAATGGTTTTTAGGGTTTTTAGTGGGTTTTTATGTTTTTTTGGGTTTTATGGGTTTTTAATATTTTTAGTGTTTTTAATATGTTTTGTGTTTTTACTAGTTTTTACATCATTTAAGGTTTTAGGGTTTTTTTGTTGTTTTATGGTTTTCATGGTTTTTAGGGTTTTTAGGGTTTGGAAGGGTTTTTTATGATATTGTAAGGGTTTTATGGTTTTTAGGGGTTTAAATGTTTTTTATAATTTTTTGGGTTATTTGGTGTTGTAAAGGGTTTTTTTAGGTTTTAAGGGTTTTTGTAGTGTTTTTAGGGTTTTTAGTGGTTTCAGTTTTTTAAGGGGTTTTTAATGTTTTTAGTATCATTTAAGGTTTATATGGTTTTTAGAGATCTTATAGTTTTTAGTGTTTTTTGGGTTTTAGGGGGTTTTAGGATTTTTAGTGTTTTTTTGGGTTTTTAGGGTTATTAAGGTTTCTTAGTGTTTAGAGGGGTTTTTGGGTTTTTATATATTTTTGGTATTTTTATGAGTTTTTTTTGTGGTTTTAGGTAGTTTTTAGGGTTTTAGGAGTTTTTTAGGGTTTTTGGGTTTTAGAGGTTTTAGGGTTTTTATGGAGTTTCAAGGCTATTTATGGGGTTTTAAGGGTTTTTATATTTTTAGGATATTTAGATATTTTTATGGGTTTTAGGGTTTTTAGGATGGTTTTTTGTTTTAATGTTATATGGGGTTTCTAGTTTTTGGTGGGTTTTTAGGGTTTTAGGGTTTTAATAATTTTTATGTTTTTAGGGTTTTTAGGGTTCTATGGTGCTTAAGGTGTTTTTTGGGTTTTGGGGGGTTTTAAAAGATTTTTAGGTTCTTTGAGGGTTTTTAGGGTCATTTTGTGTTTTTAGGATTTTTAGGGGTTTCTTATTGGTTTTATAGAGTTTATGGGGTTTATGGGTTTTTAGGGGATTTATGGTTTTCTTAGGATTTAGGGTTTTAGGGTTTTGTGGGGTTTTAAGTGTTTTTAGGATTTTATTAGGTTTTAGGGTTTTTAGGGATTTAAAGGTTTCTTAGGGTTTTCTTAGGGTTTTAGGTATATTTATGGTTTTTAGGGTTTTTTGGGGGTTTTCATGTTTTTTAGGGATTTTTAGGAATTTTAGGGATTTTTAATATTTTTAGGGGTATTTGTGGGTTTTTTGGTGTTTTTATGTGTTTTATGGGGTTTGAGGGGGTTTTTAAAATTTTTGAGGATTTTTTAGTGTTTTATATATTTTAAGGGCCTTCAAATGGATTTTAGGAATTTTGGTGGTTATTAGGTTTTTAGGTTATTTTTAGTGATTTTTAGTTTTTTAGGGCCTTCAAAGGATATTTAGGGTTTTTAAGGGGTTTTAGGGTCTTTACGGGGTTTTATGTTCTTATAAGGGGGTTTAAGGGGTTTTTTGTTTTAGGAATTTTTTTAAAGTGTAGGGATTTAGGGTTTTTAGTGGTTTTAGTGTTTTTAGGTTTTTAGATTCTTTTAGTGTTTTTAGTGTTTTTAGTGTTTTAAATGTTTTTATGGTTTTTAGTGTTTTTATAGGTTTTTACTGCTTTATTATTTTATAGGGTTTGATGGATCTTTTAGGGTTTTCGGGTTCATTTAGGGTTTTTATGGTTTTTTAGTGTTTTGTAATGTTTGTCATGTTTTTAGGATTTTGATGGTTTTGATGATTTATATGTAGTTTTAACAGTTTTTAGGGTTTTTTATTTTTAATTATTTTCTTGGTTTTTTATCTTTTGTAGTGGTTTTTTAGGGTTTTAATGATTTTAGGGGGTTTTATTTATATTTTATCTCTTAGGGTTTGTTTGGGTTTTAGGGATTTTCTTATAGTTTTTTGGGTTTTTAGATTTTTTAGAGTTTTTTGGGGTTTTGTAGAGTTTTTAGAGTTTCTAGGATCTATAGGGTTTTTTTGGGTTTTTTACGATTTTTAGGGGTTTTAGTGTTTTTCGTGTATTTTTAGGGTAGTTATCATTTTTTAGTATCATATAATGTGTTTATGATTTTTTTAGGGTTGTATAGTGTTTTAGTGTGTTTTAGGGTTTTTAGGGGTTTTGGTTATAAAGGATTCTATGAGATTTAGAGTTGTTAGGTTTTTTAGTAATATTTGTTTTTAAGGTGTTTATGGGTTTATAGGGTATTTTAGGGTTTTTATAGGGTTTTATGAGTTTTATGGTTTTTTAAGGTTTTTAGGGTTTTAATATTTTTTATGTTTATTAGGGTATTTTATGGATTAAGGATTTTGTTTTGATCTTTTAGGGGTTTTAATGGTTTGTAGTGTATTCTAGAGGAGTTTTTTTTGGGGGTTTTTATAATTTTTAAGGGTTTTAGTGGTTTTAGGGTTCTTTATGGGTTTTAGGGATTTTATGGATTTTTAGGTTTATTATGGTTTTAGGTTTTTTTTGGTGTTTTAGGGGGTTTTTTATTTTGTATTTTATTAGGTTTTTTGTGTTTTTGCGGTTTTTATCACCTTTTAGGGGTTTGATGGCTTTTATTAATTTTAGGGGTTTTAGGTTTTTTTTTGAGTTTTGTGGGGTTTTAGGTGTTTTTTGGTATATTTATGGATTTTAGGGATATTTAGTTGTTTTTAGAGTTCTTAAGGTTTTTTGGAGTCTTTAAGGTTATGAGGGATACTGGGGGGGGGGGGTAGGCTTTTTATGGGTTTTAAAGGTTTTTTAGGTTTTTAATGTTTTTTTATTTTTTTGTTTTTTGGGTTTTTAGTGTTTTCTAGTGTTTTATTTTACTTTATCATTTTGTGGTTTTAGGGTTTTAATGGGTTTTCATTATTTTTAAATGTCTTTTATGGTTTTTAGGGTTTTTTTGAATTGTTTAGCATTTTTACATTTTTTAGGGTTTTAGGGGTTTTTATGGTGTTTTTAGTTTTTTAGATTTTTTCTGTTGTTTTAGGATTTTCTAGGATATTTCTGGGCATTGTGGGTTTTTTATGTTTTTTTTTGAGTTTTTTAGTGTTTTATGGTTTTGTGGGTTTTTTGAATAATTTATTATTTTTAGGGGTTTTCGAATTTTTATAGTATTTAGGGTTTTGATGATTTTTAGGGTTTTTAGGGATTTTAAGGGTTTTAAGTTTTTTTGGTGTTTTAGAGTTTTAAGTGGTTTTCAATATTTTTATGGAATTTTAAGTTTTTCTAGGTCATTTAATGTTTTTAATGTTTTTATGTTTTTTTAGGGTATTTTGGGTTTTTAGGATTTTAGTGGGGTTTTTGGGTGTTTAGGGTATGGGAGGGTGTTTTAGGGGTTTTATGGTCTTTTAGGGGTTTTACGTGTTTTTAAGGGATTTTATGGCTTTTAGAGTTTTTTCAGGGTTTTAGGGAGCCTTAAGGGTATTATGATTTTTTGCGTCCTTTAGAGGTCTTATGGTTTTTAAGTCTCTTTTGGGTTATTAGTGGTTTTAAGGTCCTTTAGGGGTTTAAGGGATTTTCATGTCTTTTAGGGGTTTTTAGGGTCATTTATGGGTTTTCAGGTTCATTTAGGATATTTATGGTTCTTTCGTGTTTTTAGGGTTTTTAGATTATTTTAGGGTTTTAGATGATTTAAGGATATGTTTGGGGTTTTAGGGTTTTTAGTTTCTTCTTGGTTTATTATGGTTGTTAGGGTGTTTTTTCCTTTTTTTTCTTTTTTAGGGCAAGGAAGGCTCGGGGCCAGGCAAAAGTGGCCCCCCAAATTTAAACAAAAATAAAGGTACAAACAGAGTGCTACAAGGGGGGATTACATAACCGTGTGTGCACCTCACCCTTCAAATCAGACACAACAAAGGAGGAGAAGGGAGGTGTGGCAACAAAGGACCACAAAGAGCAATGTTCCACAATAGCCTGCTTGGAGAGAGCATCCACAACTGCATTGGCCTCCTGGTAGGCATGTGTCATAGTGAGATGCAGCCTTTGGCACATGGAAAGGCAGTCCATCCATGGGGCAAGGAACCTCCAGGGGACGCACCTAGATCTGCTTTTAAGAGCACTCACAGCAAGCATGGAGTCAGACTCGAGCCACAGAAAAATCCACCCGAATCTGACAGCATATTCAATCACCTTTATAATGGCCCATAACTCAGCTTCAAGTGTACACCCATCACCAATAAAGTGTTGAAAACATCCCTTGACAAAACCTCGATAAGTGTGGAAGACTCCACCACATCCAGCAGGGACCGGGGCACCAAGGGACGCACCATCCACATTGACCTTGATCCAGGAGGGGAGTGGAGGAATCTAGAGAATAAACCTGTGGACCATGGGTTTTTTTCCTTCCAGATACACCAAGAAATTGATGGATGATCCGTTCATGGACTTCATTCGCCATATGTCCTGTTTGAATCCGGGAGGCCGCATAAACAACCCTATGAATCGCCACAACTCCAGCATGAAAGGAGAGTCGTTTCTTACTGAAGGCAACCACATTCCGAGCGGTCCAAATAAAGGAGATGGTGGCTGCAACCGCAACCATCAAATAATTGCGGACCTGCTCACTGTAATCCCAGTTGGACAGGTCTTCCAAGAGCTCAAAAAAAGGCCTGTCAAGGCCATCTGGGAAGCCAAAAGTCCGCTGCAAATAACCCCAAAGATCAGCGCTGAATCTGCACTACAGGAAGGTGTGCTGGACATTTTCTTCCATACCGAGGCAAAGGAAACATGCAGAGGCAAGTTTGAGACCCGCTCACTGCAATTGACCCTGCATGGGCAACCGATTTTTCCAGGTTTTCCAGATAAAAAGGTTATTTGCAAGGGTTGTTTAGTGTTTTGGTGGGTTTTAGGGTTTTAGGGGTTTTAGGGGTGTAGGGGTTTTAGGGTTTGAGGGGTTTTGTGGCATTTAATGGTTCTAGGGGTTTTGGGGGGTTTTATAGTTTATTAGGTTTCTAGTTTCTTTAGGTTTTTGTGTTATTTTGAAGGGGTATTATAAATTTTTAGGGGTTTAAAGGGTTTTTATGGTTTTTAGGGGTTTAAAGGGGTTTTAGGGATTTTTAGGGGTTTTAAGGGATTTTATTAGTTTTTAAGATTTAAAGTCTTTTTCAAGGTTTTTGGGGTTTTTAGGGGTTTTAGGATTTTAGGTTTTATTAGGGTTATAGGGTTTTTAGGGGGTTTGGGTGTTTTTTAGATTTTTATGGTTTTATGGGTTTTTTGGATATTTATGTTTTTAGGATCTTTGGGGGTTTTACAGGTTTTTAGGGTTTTATAGTGCTTTTAGTGTTATTAGGGGTTTTTTTATTTTTTAGTTTTTTTAGGGGTTTTATGGTTTTAAGGCTTTTTAGGGGTTTTTTGTTTTTTAGGTATTTTGAGTTTTTATGGTTTTGTTAGGGTTTTTATGGTGTTTTGGGGGTATTATGTGTTTTGGACTTTTTTAGTGTTTTTATGGATATAGAAAGTCCATTTTATCAAAGGAATATAAAAATATAATGAAGAGAACCTTGGGCATGATATTGTGATAAAGTGTCTAAAGGAGAACTAAGGGACCTGTGCAAGTCGACCTACACACACATACCCCTATGTAGTATAATTTCCATATAGCTCCCATGCATGGAACAAAGGGTATGTACACCACTATGCCAGTCCCCCATGCCTTGGACCTGTGCAGGAAACCTCACTCAGCCAGGGGACCCTATTTTCTTATAAATAGGACACTTGTGCTCCTCATTTTTCAAATTCAAAATATCAAAAGAACCGCTAAATCTCTGATTGTGTAGAACCTTGACCCAGGCCCTCTTAAAATTCTTAAGAAGCTCTCCAAAACCTGATAGAAGAGAGAATAAAAGGTGATAAGTGAGTTCAATATCCCTTAAGGGTATAATATACAAATAATCCTATACGAGGACCCTTCTCCCCTAATAGGAAATCACCTACATGATGACCCTTCCTCAATAAAAGACCTGTGCCTGACCCATCGAGGGACACCAAAGGAAAACTATGGCGCATGGTCTAAAGCCTCACCCATGTGTTGTTTATCAGGTAGCCTATTAATGAAGGATCATTTAGCCTAGGCAGGCCAATTACCCCTTGTGTGAGGTGCTTTTTGTTCCTCCTAGGTCCTGTGCCAAGAACATGTGCTAGGAACCAGTGCCATGAACCTGTGCCAAGAACTTGTGCACCGTACTTGTGGCCAGGACCGTTATTAGTCACCATTTATGCCCATTTTCAACCCTTATATGGAAAGGATCGTCTACCCTTGGATTACTTTCCTTAAAGGAACCAAGTTGAAACATCCATTGAGGCCTCCATACTTACAAAACCATGGAAAAAGGCACACTGATGTGTCACCTATTTGGATTTTTTATTTCTAAGGTCAATGTTTTCCCATACTTATCATACTAGATGGTTATAATTCACATGACATGTGTGGATTTATATCTTCATGGTCATGAGTAACCCTACCCCAAGGATAGTGGTAGGGAGTTTGGAGTCTCAGATACTAGGGTTATAACCATGTCCTCCCCTTCTCATTTCTAAGAACCAAAGCCACCAATTCCAAGTAGGGAGGATGAGGATTGTGCTTGAAATTCTTTTTAACATGTAATGAAATCCTCCATCCATTATATTGTACTAATTTCAGGGAATCCATAATGGAGTAATCCCATATACTTTTTTTGTAGGAGGTTTCACTCTTTCTCCTCTCTTCCACATAGCAACTAGGTTAGAGAGGGGATTAGAACCCTATACCTATCCCATATCTCCTTCTTCCTTCCCTCTTTAGTCACCATACCCTGGACTCATTCCAAGGTAAAGTGAAGAGAGGTATGTGTCATAACCTAAACATATTCCACCATCATCTCAACGAAGATGAAGTGGGAACACTCAACACCCCACCCCTATCCATTTGGGTTTTTTCTCCATGTCCACCTGTGGAGAGTATCTGATTTTGTGGTATCTCTGATATTCTATTTACACTTTTTTCCCACACCGATCATGAATCACATGGGATTAGAGGTTAACGAATATTTTGATATCCACACGATCCATACGACCAATTTAACTATGAGAACTCTGATTCCTGTTACAATTGAGATACATAGGACACCCTCATAGTGCCTAAGCTCAATGGGAACCCACTCATAAATAATTACTAATAATAACCCTTAAATATCCATGAGTTGAACACCCCTCATGGTCCCTTTATCTAATCATATTTTTCATGAATAATCCCAAACTTAATCCTCTCAAAGGGATATACTCCCCTGTGAGACAAACCTATCCAAAGCCTCAATATGTGAGGTTATTCATAATATAACTATGTGGGATTTTATTTCCATCCATATGGGATACATAGTAAGCCTTCCTGAGTTCCAAACCCAGCTCCAAAAATCAACCCTATTCTCTCTAGGCCAAATCCCCAATTGGGATTAATTCAATCTAAGAATTAATCTTCCTTCTAGGTTCCTAGATCCACTTCAATATAAGTCACATACCAAACTTTGAAAAGGAATTTTACTCCAAGACATATTTTCCACATGACACTAAACTATACGGTTGGGTCCATATCACATGGACTTAAGAGGTATGATGTGAAAAATTACATGGCACTGAAATCCATGGGTTCTGATTCCTTTTTCAAATATATGTAGAACGCCCATTTATGGATTCGATCCCAATATCCAAAAAACCTCTATCTCCTTGGATGAAAATATACTTCAGACTTCCCCATTGAGTCGCTAAAAAAGTAGCATCATAGTAATAATGACCAAAAAAATCTCTAAGTAGTACATAAGAGTGTATCAATGATGGAAACCCTTGGTTAAATATTGATGTACCCATTTATGAAGAACTTCAGATACGTACAGATAATTCTAATATCTATACATGCTAATAATTTATTGTTGATTCTGTGATGACCCACATCAATCATGGGAATCAATAAAGGATTTATGAACATTTTGTAAATCAATAATAGAGTCCCAAAGTAAGAAATAATTACCCCCCAAAGGGTGCAATGATCTTGACCTCCCATCCTCTCGATGAATGTGAGTTCTTAATCATCATTGGTAAAACTCCCCAATGGGAGCATGCCTTTGTAAATTAAGTCCCTATAGATATAGAACCATTGGGTGTTTCTAGTTCAATGAACAATCCCATTGGAAACCATTTGTAAATAGTTATTCCTAACCAGAACACATTCTTCAGAGGGAAACAAAAAATGGTGAACCTGAAATGAATCTATAATAGGTATGATAGTTCCACCTTCCTATTAGGCCACTTTAAAATGAAAAAGGAGGTAAAAACAAGAAAATCAACCACACATGTGTTCATAAAATAAGATTCTACTTGGATCGGTTATTCATGTTTGTGTTATCATATAATTTTAATGCACTTACTCTCAGATATACCTTAAATAAAATAGGTTCATTCATGTTTTCAACATTTAACTCTTGGGATACTGCACATACCAATTCTTCATCCATGCAGAGGACACCATTACTAACCCAGAATCTTCAACACTAGGTCTCAAAATCACTAGTCTGATAATACTATCAAAATGAAACAATACTAACCCCAAAGGCTGCCTGAAAATCCTTCTAGTTCATGAAGCCCCATCAATTTTCCATTAAATGACAACTGATAGTCCGGACGTAGAGGACATCGATCACCACCTTCAACCATTTAAGAAGCTTATCCCAAGAACACAACAACCAGTCCCCCCCCCCCCATGTCTCAAGTAGGCAGATAAAGAGGCCACATACGACCTCATATAAAAATCATAGGGGTCCTTCTCAAGGGCTCCTTCCAATAATCACTACTTCCATAACCACACTATGGTGAACCCTTAACATGATAAGGGTGTTTTATTCAGAATTCCAGCACAAAAACATCAAACCAAGGCATGAAAGATGGCCCTCCATGGATGAAAACTAGTCAATATAGAGTACGGTCACACCTTTTCCCAATCTAGATAATCCCACCAACCCTCTTTGGTGGAAAATTGTGAGCTAGAACATACACATGTCCACCTTCATTCATCCATCCATAAGACTCATATGGTGGACATGAAGGAATCCCACCATACAAATCTAATGGAATAATGAAAGTAGGAACATAAAACATCCCATACCCACCAAGCCTTCTAGTATCCTCATTTGGATGCACCTAACGAATTCAATTAGAAAGTCCCGATGAAGAGTAAGGGATATTCCCAACTCTCTTCCCCAACACATGAGTACTATCAGTATCCACTGAAAGTAAAGGGAGGAAATGAGCATAAATATATAACTACTCCAAATAGGAAATGGGAATATATCCTTATTCTAGTCACTGAAATCTAAAAACATATCCTGAAAATGATGAAAGGGAAGATGAAAATCCCTACCCACAACATACATACCTTCCAGGACATCATAACAGTGAAGAAAGTAGTGCATAAGGGATGGACACATTACTTTTTTCCCATAAATGGGGTGGATCATCAGAATGTCACCCCTAGTAGATACTCACCTATGATCTAGTCTAGGAGGTTCATGAGGAAAAATCCTCCATATTATATAGACAACTAGATTTGGTATATACACTCGCTCCAAATGGAGGTAATTGTCCTATCCCAATGGCCATTACAAGGTAGGCACAAACACCTTCCCATGATAACCTCTTCTCCCAGAAAGTGGACCCAATCAATCATAATATAGAATTCAATAAGAAACCTCATAAAAATGATTGGAAAATCAAGATCCAATATATGATCCATCTCTTCTTAATGTTGGAGTTCTTGAACCCCTCATACACTTATCTATGGAAGCTCAAGATCCTGCTCTCCCATTACAAAATTATGGGAGTAGTAGCAGTAATTCTAAAGGTCCTCATCAGACACTTCACCCTGAATGATTGCTTCATGCCTATGATCCAATCGATCTCGAGAGCCCATGTCTTGATGAGATCCATAACAACCCCCCATGTGGCCGAAAGATCAAGGATCAAGAGGGTATTCCCCTTAATGTAACCCCCATGGTGGCCCTCCCTAGGATGATGTTCACTATGAACATTCCCTCTATAGTAGTTTTTCTCATTGTCAATATAATTATCCCATTATCAAGGTAGTGATGATAAATCCCTCCTATTGAGAGGAACTTTCAAAAACAAGGCCATTATTGCCTGATGCCTTGTCATTAGTAGATGAAATCCTTTATCAACAAAAGATACCCCATGGAAATGGTCATTAAATGAACCACCCTTAGACCACTTACCTTCTAGTTCAATAGAGAAACTCCCTACTGATATTTTTTCATGTGATAAATTTATCATATAGATTCCTCTCTGGTCTGACCATATAGAGGAACCTAAGAAAAAAGATGAAGAAGACATACTAAACATGAGGAAATAGTTTGATAATGATTATATACCAGTAATGTTCTAGCCTTTGGACACCCATCAATACATAATTCTAGAGGTGTTGTCAAAATATTGTATACACAACTTTTAGTTCAATATATAGAAAACTATTCAAAAATAAAAAGAAAAAGTATTACCTTAAGATGAGTATCTAATTTATGTTAAGTTAACATAAGTTTTTCAATTTCAAATTAACTTAAAATACTTACCAGATTCCCAACATCCAAATATAGAGAAATAGAAAGGTGGCCTTTAACGTGTATGCCTTGGTATATTAAAGAGCTTACGACAACTAATAGCCAATGTACCATATAGTGTTAATATCAGAGGATGGGGTGTTCATGGAATGTTACATTTCATAGTGCTTACAAATAGAAAATCCCTATGAAGGTTGTAATGTGTAATGTTATAGCTTGAAACTGGCATCAAAAATACACTATGTTCATTTCCAAAGACATGATCTGCAACAAAAATCTTCGAAAAACTCTCACTAAATTCAGGTTTGAAGAGAGTAGGCTATTGAGAGACTTCTTCATCAACCATATGAGAATATAAAGCAAGCCTCATTAGAGGATAAAGTCTGTTGGATTTCACAAGTGTCAGAAATAGCTAAATGATCTTAAAAAATGGTTGTTCCAAGTGCATAAAGAATGATTCCCCTAGCCTATTTTTGAACAAAACATGGTAAAATTAGAAGATTAGACATGTTAATATCATCCATGGTAGTTCAAGAGAAACCCTATCCCATAGGGATGGGGGATTTTTTTAACCTAACACTCGGGGCCAGTAAAACAGGCCTGATGTTTTGTGAAAGCAGAACAAGAATAGCCCTAGGCCTTAGGGATAGGGGATATTTCACCTAAAAAATCACCTCCTTAGTAGGATTCTGTTTTCTATTAATTAGGGAAGACGATTTAGAGTGAATCCTCTTAGTTTTTTCCATCCCATAATATAGTACTTTTTCATGGAACACACACAATTGAACTATATAGAGATTCCCTTTAGGGTACATTCCACAAAACAGTTCCTAGGGAATTATCAAAGGAGATGAAAAGGCCCCGTGGAGGGAGTAGAAGAAGGCAGTCTCACAAAGACACTTATAGAATGCTTACAATGTATTTCGCATCAGTGAATGTCATCAACACCTCCCTTAAAGATTCTATAGAACACGAGTTAAATTAGAGGATTCAAAATAGTATGTTCTAGTTCATGGAATATTTGACACTGAAATTGATGAATAAGGTGTGCATACCCCGAAATAGAGGCTTTCCTTGAATTCGGGAACTCCCTTGAACAATCCACCTTTACCTCCTTGAAATAAGAAAAAGGAAATGGTCAAATCATGTATCCCCTCCCTCATAGAGAGGCTAAGTCCCTTTCAATGGAAGAAAAATTTACTTAGAATGAGGAAAATATGAAATAATTGAGGAGACTCAATGCAAAAATTACTCTGAGGTAACCTTCCAGCTATGTTTGTTCTACTAGTAGATCCTCAACTAGCACATCCATTTGAAGAACCTAATCTGAGATATTTTTCCACAAAAACTAAAGTATAATTGGAACATCTTCTCAATGGAGGATACCAACCACAAATATATTTATATCCCATAATATCATAACATGAATTCACTCCATTGCATGAGAAACTAGACCACATTCAAGCATATCCTTATAGGAATGAAAATATGGGTTACCCACGACAGATGCCAGTAGTGCTACCACCAATGGACCTACCATCTGTCGCTCCTGTTTAGGCTCTGGATCATCCATAAATTCATCAAATTATTATAAATATTATTGAGTCATTAATGGCTTGATTAGAGGCCATGGAACAATGAAGTGTGCTAATACATCCAGAAAATAAACCATATATTGAATAGGTAAATCTGACTCTTCTGCCACCAAAATTTGGGAGTCTAACATTTACAACATTCAAATGATTGGGAGATCTAGAGGATAAATTAAGGCATTTCATCTCTTATAGTGATCCCATGATGGGTACCCTAGAATAAGAGGATGCGGTGAATGTCAAGTGCTTTGTTCAGTCACTACAAGGACCAGCCTTCATGTAGTACAAATGTTTGAATTCTTGATCAATTACTAGATGGGAAGACCTCCCTAAATAAATTCCTTTTCTAGTTCATTATAATGTTATAGAATAAAATAGTCTTTTATATCATGTAATGAAAACAATAGGAAAATGGAAAGGCCTTTGATTTCATTTCATGGTTGAAAGGATTTATATACTCATTAAACTAACTTCTCCCTGAAGAAGAGTTGTTTCCCATTTTTGTAGTGAATCTTCATTATGAGTTGTGCATTCCATTGATCCATATGAAATAAAAAAGAGGGTTTGAGGACCTTTCCTAAATTTCTCAATAAGTGGAAAACTCCATCACAGAGACCAAAGTCAAATACCAAGTAATTCTATCTAATTAGGGAAGAATAATAGAAAAAGAATAGATAGATAAATTTACACTTAAGAAAGCCCCTATACCTTCTCCTAATCAAAATTTCTCACCATATCATATGGATCCACTTCCTAAGCATCAAAATATTCATCCACCTCATTAGGATGATCAAATAGATCATAGGAAAAAATAGTTTTAGGAGATGAAAAATTAGGTCTATTCATTTGGAAATGACCAAACCCCAGGCTGCTTTATATTGACATTGGAAAACAACTTAGTCAGGTTTCAAAATCCCAATAATCTCATAAAATAAGATCTCCCAAACTACTTCCCATTCCATCAAATGACGGGGAACCACATCCCAGATATTTTTTTCAAATAACTATTACAAAATATGGGGGATTCTAGGTCGGTTGAACTAAAAAATCAACCCAGCCTGTAGAATGTGTTTCTATTACCAAAATAGATGAGAAAAATGAGTGGAAAGAAGTTAAAATCAATAGTATTTAGAAGTTAGGTGACTAAATGGTTATAAAAAGATCAAATGGACTCATGTTATTCTTGGATCACAATTGAAGTATCCAATTGTGCCCTCAAATACCTTAACCACAACACAACCAGCTCCATCAGCAGCTTAATCCTCTAAAGTCCAATCATCTAAAACGAGACATTCCCAAAAAGTTAAGAAGAAAATATAATAATATGAGCTCTTGTAATGGACAATTTTATCCCATACTTTAGCTGAATTCATGTTGGTAGTCCCAAAACATGGGCACCACCCCACAAAATGGCACAATGAGAGTCGACCCCTTAGATAGAATCTTCATCCTATGGGGAGTTTATTTTTAGTTCCATTAACATTATTTACATAATGCATACCCTCACACATTATGATTCTAATTATGAACTCGAATTCCCCACACTTGATTAGGGGTATGGGGAAATATGATGTCAGAACCATAGGTATAGGGGAGGAAACCATCATACTAGAATTCACTAATTCAACCATGCCCATGCATGAAACATCTAAGCAGCCAAAATTCATGGAATATCTATTCAGTGAGCTTAGAAAGGAAAAAAATGCATCCATTCATATAAAGATCCTCCATGACATAATCATCCTGGAATATCTATTAGAGGATATTTTATCACCTAATGAAAATTGGTGTGTTGAAAGACCCATTTGACCTAACCCTCTATAAGTGGAAGCACTTTCGATTCCTACTCCATGGGATGGTCCATATAATCAAGAACATCATCTCCTAATGAAAATGGGAAATAAAATCCACATGTGGGAAAATAAATACCTTTATACTAGAAATATGATCTCTCTAAGAAATTTTCTCAATGTTATGGCTAAATAATCAATAATGCATTCTTTGAGTCTATCAAAGGACCTCCAGGAAGAAATTATCGAGGCCTTGTCATTCCCTCGGGAGTTTGAAGTTGAGGTTGGTGCTACCAAGGTATATTGTGTAGAGAAATAACCTTTATAATTCCATACAATTTTCTCTTTCACGGTCCAGGATGAGGATGATATCATACAAGGAAATGGGATACCCTTGTACATATTAGGCACGATAAATGGAATTGATATCTGATGAGTATTTATCAACAATAGCTCAAGAGTCATTTCAATTTTTTATCTCTTCCAACTGGGTCTAAATTAATATCACTTTTATACCTAAACTCTGATGTTACATGGTTATTAAATGAATGATAAACTTACTAATAGATATATTGCACTCAGAACAGAGTTTGGGGATCTGGTTTCTAACTTAGAGTTCATGGTTGTTTGGGAGGATATATATTTCAATGCCCTGTTGGGAAGACCATGGCAGCATCAATATGAATCAAATCCTTCAACTTAAAACCAATGTATCAAATACTATATCATTTGTCTAATTGGGATATTTCATGTTGAAAGTCTTTCATTCAAATAATATGAATCATTATACATTGATGCATGGTTCTACCAAAAAGCAGTAAAATAGTTAGAAATTAATGATGTTACTAAAATTAATGACCCAAATGGGTTGAAGATGATCCCAAATAATCCATTAAATTAGCTCAGTTCATAATATGTTCTTCCCATCAATCAAATAATGGGTGATACCAAATTCAAACACTCATTTATCAGATTTTGTAATGTCAGTCGTTACAACTGAACACGATAGTGTAGGATAAGTTGTTAACTCTATGAGTAGTAATGAATGCCTAGATGAAAATGAATAAATTTCACCCCCTAAGCTTTAATAATTCTCTATTTCATAATTAGTCTAGAATAATTTTTCAAAATAATGGAATAATACATATATGCTCATTCTCAATCCCTCATATTCTATTTAGAGCCCCAAAAAGTCCCCTCATCATTGACTGGGCCAGAAATGACTTTTTCATCTTCCATATATCCAAATGATAATTCCTTCCCAAACTCAGAGATTATTAATTCATCACCTACCTCCCTGCAAAAAGTGATAGAAGTAAAGCGTAAGTAAGAGGATGAAGAGGAAGAACTTAGTAATACCCCCACCCAGAATTTGAGGAAGGCATCTCCACCGTGGTGGATGAACTCAAAGAGGGAAATCTTGGTACAAAATAAGATTCATGACCCATAATAATTAATGAGGACATAAATCCTAAAGAACCTGAGGTATATACCATATTTCAAATGCTTCTCCATGACGTGTGCACCTATAATTACATATATATTCCATGAATTGACCTTATGGTGGCCTCTCATCTCTTGGGTTTTTCAAAATATCATCAAAGATACAATTAGGCAGCCTGAGGGACACCCCCGACTCACACCTCCAGAATTGAGGTTGAAGTGGAAAAGATCATAAAGGAAAACATTATCAAAGAGGTATGTTATTCAAAATGAATACTCAAAACTATACCCGTAAATAAGAAGAATGGGAAAATTATGGTTTTCATCAAATTTTTTGAACTCAAACGCAACTATCATAAAGCTGAATTTTATGTTCCAATCAAATAACTCTTGATTGATGAAATGGATAGTTATAAAGAACTAACCTTAATGTAAGAATACTTAGGGTATATCCAAATCAGGATGTCCCCACAAGATGAATAATCCATAGATTTCAGATCCCCCTAGGGAGTATTCTTCTATCAGGTAATTCCCTTTGGTGTAAATATTAACAGTTCTACATACCAATGTTCCATGCATCACATTTTCAAACCCTTTTTGGAAAGATTTATGAATGCTACATTGAATAACTATTGTCAAGTCGCAAAAATTTAATGACCACTTAGTTGAACTAGAAACCATATTCAATAAGATTCAACAACATAGTTTTTTTGACACTTTCCGCAGTCGACGTGCACATCGTCATGGCGACAGATGCTTGTGGCCCTATGTTCCCTCTTTCCAAAGGTAAGAGAAATTCAACACATATATAGATATGTATTATGTTTGATAAAAATGGAATGAAGGGATTTTGGTCCCTCCTTAAATGGATTCCTCCTTGGAATTTGTTTCCTATTCTGGGTCCTCCTTATAGATTCTATTCGTTGTTTATAAAACTCGTTCTTAGTGCCACCTCTTTGTTGATACAAATTAATTATATTGCTTCTATCTAGACTTTCTAATGTGTCTATCTAGGGTAGAAACCATTGGTCATAGTATATGGAAACATCAATCATGTTGGGGAATCTCTGTATGATGGGACATTGGAGAACCTATATTCTTCTTCATAAGAGAGATTTTCAAGGGTGTGGAAACCCAAGGCATCCCACATTGGTCTTTAGGTATTTTATGCTAGAGGCATGTCATCTGTGGTTTTCCTCATCATCACATGTTTGACATGTGGTATTTCGTGAGTTTAACATATAGAGGAGATATTATAAAGTTGATCATAACATCCCATGAAGATATATCAACGATGTGAATCTATAGGAGGGAACAACTAGAAGATTTACTGACTGGGAGAATCAAAATTCCCAATGAGAGTGGACCTGAGGTTGTAAATCTCTTTAAGAAATTATTTCACAATGTGAAGGATGGTCTGAAAACCACTGAGGGTAGATCTGGGAGGTGGAACTCGATTATTGGGACTCCATATGGCTGGATCATAAAACTCAATGAGATAGGACCCGAGGTGGTGTGTCTTATAAAGTGAAGGTTTCACACCATGAAGGCTGGTCTAAACACCATTGAGGAAGATCAAGGAGGTGGACCCTAATGAGGGGGACATCAAGGTTTTCCATTGGCTAGGATTGAACCTCAAAGAGGCTTCTAATGTTCCATATGTATAAGGAAAATATTAAAACCCATGTTGTTTAAAGGGGTGATTTGGGGATTACACATGGTTAGATTCCCTTCACAAGAGGAATTTTATTAGTTGGATGAATATGGATTGTGTGTGGATTAGGCGTGGTTAGCTGCTCGAGTGCTACTAGGTGTAGTGGTGATCTAGATTGCATGATCTCACTAGGATGTGGTGACCCGAGTAAGAATTAGGATGGATATGGAGGAAGTGATGGTGGAATGGATGGAGTGTGGGGAGTGATGGGCTTGATACTTAGTGAGGCTTTTTATGTATCCTGGTTGTGGGGAATCAAAGTCTACTTAGTTCTATAAGGCATTAGGGATTACACATGGATAGATTCCCATTGACATGTTAGGGCTTACACATGGTTAGCATCCCAAATTAATGGATCAGAACACCTTAGGGAGGAAGATGTGGGGGATGTACCCCATGAAGGGAAGAAAAAACACCATGAAGGCTGATATGAAAAATATTGGAGTCGGATTAGTGAGTACGTGACCCTAGGAGGGGGAAATAGGGTTTACCATTGGTCAAGATTGACACTCATGGAGGCATGCTACGTACTCATCCTATGAGGCAGGGATTAAATACCATGTTGTTCAAGTATACCATGCAATTTAATGTCATATCATAAGGATGAGAACAAACTGACATGAAGCAGATGGAAGGGATGTATTATTGGGCTTGAACCTCAAGGAGTCTTCCTACATATGCCAGTTAAAGGGGGATCAAATTCCACATTGTTTTAGAACAGGGGTGTTAGGGATTACACCTAAAGAGGTAGACCAATAATGTTGTCTGGGGATTATGCATTGAATTTACCCAGGAGTAAGGGCTTCATTGTCACTACTAACCTCTAATACCATGTGATTCATGCCCAATGTGAGTTAAAATAGGTATCAATAGACATGAATAATGTGTTGTGGAAGGTGCACGCATGATAGATGGTGTGGGGATTACAAGTGGAAGTATCCTAGGTGCTAATATGGAGTGTAAATGATGTGGATGTTGCATACATTTCAAAGTGGCCCATGTGTTGATATGGAGTAGCAATAGTGAATGGGGATTACACGTGGAAACTTCTCGGGTGTTGCTATAGAGCGGCGATGGGGAATGAGGCTTACTTGTGGATGTTTCTCAAGTGCTGCTAAGGAGCATCAATGCTTGATGAGGGCCAAAGGAGGCCCAGATGCCGCTATAAAGGGGAAATGGGGGATAGGGTTTATGCATGGATGCTTTATGGGTGGTATCCTTATTTTTTTAGGTAATAACAACATCCCATGTCCATTTTAAGGGGTAGGGATTCATTTTAACATCATGTTAATAGATGAGGTGTGTGTTCTATATTCAATGGGATTCCTGTTATTTCTTTCACATGTCAGGCCATAAGAGAATCTTGACATGATGATTGGTCAAGGGAAAATGGTTTGGGGATCTCACCTTGAGAGGAGTCCAAAAGTGGTTTTTTATTCATCTTCTAATGATGAATCTTATTCCTCATGCATAAGGAATCATATTCTTTAATGATATGGAACGAAATAGTTTAAAATCATGTATTGAGGACTATTGGCATCTTATTCTTGATGCATAAGGAATCTCTTATTTGGAACTAGAGGCATGTTATGTCTTTTCAAAAAGGGTTTACTAAAATTTAAAGTCGTGTAGTGAGGACTATTTGGAAGAAGATTCAATGAAGTGGAGGGTGTTTAGACTTACACAAGAGAAGCCCTTTCTGGTTCAACTCAGAATAAGATCCAAGAGGTGAAGTTTGAGTATTTTCTTGATGAATTTCTCGACTCGTGGTACTCAAGTATTCCAAGATAAGGATATCAACTCATGACATAAGAAAGGGCCTAAGGGGAGTAGGGTTAACTCAAGGGGTTTCATAGAGTGAAGAGGAGTATCTCGAATCATGGTTTTCCTCGCATGGATGTTGGGACTTCATTAGGGAAGGATAAAAAATGTATTTGAATAGGAATGAAAATTTCATTGCAAAACTATTGATTTTTTATGTGGGTCAGTAACGGTAGCGAACGGACCAGGTCGGAGGGCACAGATCGTAGACCGAAATTGATCCCAAGAAGGGGTGTGTGGGGCATAGCCCTTGCGGTATAGAATGGTGGGTGTGAAGTTATATCTTTATGAATAAGAGGGATTCATAAAGGATAGGGATTTTTGGATATCAGGATCTCATGAAGGATTGGGCTTCATAGATTCAGGGTCTCACGAAGGATCAGGCTTCATGGAGCTCAGGGTCTCACAAAGAATCAGGATTTATGAATTTAAGGTCTCGCAAAGGATGGGATTTATGGATCATGGTACCCTTTTCGTAGAATATGGTTAATTAGAACAGTGATCCATGAAGTATTAATGCTTTGTAGATCCTTAATAAACTTGAAGGGGCTCCCTCTTTTGAGAAGGGAATCCCTACCATAGGTAGGGGAATTCTATTTTCTCACTAGTTCATGGTGATCGAGAGCACTGTGAAATGGGATATTGGTTGCTAAAAGGGTTTCATAATCATACATTTGACGTGGGGGAATCCATATATTTATAGTAAATGAAACTCTCGATGCTTGTGTGGGAAACTACGGAGGAAAAGGACCCTGTGAAGTAAATATGTTCACCCTATCATGGAGGGAGCTCTCCGAACCGTGATGCTCATACACACACCAATGGAAAAAGGACACCATGAAGAAAATACATTCATATGGTTGATGAGGGAGATCCATGAACTATGAATCTCATAAGTGTGTCACCAAGGAAAAATGGATGGGGCAAAGAAAATAAAATCACACAGTCATGATGGGAGCTCCACAAACCAATTTTTCAACCTTATATTGAATGGCCATAACTTCTAATTTGTATCTCTTTTCAGGATGTACCACTAGTAAAATATAAGCCTTTTTAATGGACTAAACTTCTGGATCAAGTGTGAAATCACTCAATGAATCCTTTGGAACCATTTTCTAGTCTCAAAAATCAATTAGAGATGAACCCCTTGAAATGTAATTTCAGGGTAACCTTAGGGAAATTTATTTTCTTCATTGTACTTCATTGTGTCATAGAAATTTATCATGATAAAACTAAATATATCCTTTTCATATTTCCTCCTAGAAACCTGAAATAGTTTATATGAATTCAAGGATACTTTACCTGAATCAGACTCTTCATATACAACCTTTCATGAAAGTGTTTTCCTTCACCAAAATAATGAAGAAAGGGGTCACATATTAGTGGACCAATAATATTCTAAAGTAATCTGACAACCTTAAGAAATGTCTCTTGATTCCACTAGTATTAATGCCACTTGTTGAAGGATAACCAATCATCCTTTTAGTGATAGCCTTGGAATGACCCCTAGTTTCCTTCCTTGCATTAAAGTATGATGATATTTATGAAAACAACCTTTATTATCTCAGTTTAACCATGCTTGATACTGGGACTCAGTATTAAAATATCGAGAAGAGATTACTAACATTAATATTTATAGTTTAGAAGTTGAGGCACTACAAATAGCACCATGAGATTTAGTTGGTCTCCAGCAATAAACTCCTCAAATTTATCCTCATTCTTCCTATGATGACTAGACATCTGGCATGGTGGGTAGTTATTCTATAGTAGTTTGAAATAAATTTTGTGCCACATAAAGTAGTGAAAGGCTAGGCCTTGGAAAACTTCCTTTCCAAACACCCGTCTACAGAAGAGACGTTGTTAAATACTTAATTTTTAGAAGCGGAGATGTTCTCTATTCAAGATGATTCCCAAATGTGGGAAATGTATTTTGGTAGTACATTTAGGATCCCAATTGGGAAAATAATGGAAGACTATAAGCTCAAAAAGTTTGGGTTATGGATTATACTTATCTCCCTAGAGAAAAAATTATTTCCATAATAATTACATTTATCAGAATGATGTATCAACAATGATATGGGATATCAATCCCTCATTGTAGTCCTAGAATTAGAACTTCAAATACCATTAAACCACTTGGAGGTGAAAGGTGACTCATAGTATGTAATCAAACAAATCAAGAGGGATTACACAATCAGAAAAGAAGATTTGATTCTTATATAGGACTATGTATGAGGTTTAATGATATAATTCCTCTCATAATCAACATTGAATCATGTATCCCGATATTAGAATGTCTATAAAGATGAATCAAAAAATGTAGATATGGATTTTCTAGATCCAAAACAGGATGAAATAGTCATTAACATCGCCCATCGTCATATAGTCTCACCTTTTGTTCAAGTTAGAATAATGGAGAAAAATGAAATAATCCATATACCTATGAAATATGGACCTACCACTAGATGGTGATGTTAATCATGGACTACCTTCAATATGGGGTTCTCCCACTAGATAGAGATAGAAGAGATTAGATCTAGTGGAGAGCGGCTAATTTCACTCTTTATCATGGACCAAATCACCAGAAAGTCCTCTACAAATGAGTCTTTGATGGATTCCTTCTCAGATGTGTCGATGGAGAAGAGAATATGACTATTATAGAAGAAGTACATGTAGGATCTTGTGGTTATCACAAGTCAGGGTATAAGCTTTCAGATCAAATATAAGGACTAGGATTCTTTTGGCCTTTGATGACTCCAGATTGCATAGAATTCACCAAGAGATTTAATTTAGGCCAAGTACATTCCAAATTAATCAATCAACCCCCATAGTTTCTACATATAGCTAAATACTCATTTCCATTTTCTATATAGGGAATGGATGTAGTGGGTCTATACCCTCTAGCTAGGACTAAGTAGTTCAAGTACATATTTACTACAATCGATTTCTTCTCCAAATGGGATGAGGAAATACCCCTCAATGATGTTAGGGCCAAAAGCATTGTTATCTTTATCAAAGCTAGAATTATTACAATATTTGGTGTCCCTCATACTATATTGATGGAATATGGAACCAAATTATGTTCTTCTAATGTAGAAAAGCTTTATCATGAATAAAAAATCAAATCCAACCATTCAATCCACAATCATGTAGTGACTAATGGAAAGATAGAGTGTTTTAACAAGAATCGAACAAAAATACAAAAAATATTGGCATGAAAATCTATTTCATTCCTTATGATATTATTGAACTATAACTCATACTACAACACGAGTGACCCCGTACTCATTAGTGTATAAAACAGAAGTAGTCCTACCCATTGAGGTTCAATTTCCATCAATAAATATTTCCATATGTGACCAGAAATATACATATGAAGAATTCTAGAAATGACTGGATGAATTAGAGAAAATGGATGAAAAGATACTACACACCTTACATCACTTGTAGGTCTACCAGAATCAATAGCACGATATTTCAACAAGAAGGTCCAACTCGATTCAATCCTTCAAGGAGAATTGGTACTAGTTATTAGGACTCCAACGATTCCAGGAATGAATCCTCCAAAGATTGATCTAAATTGGGAGGTACTGTAACACCCCAAGCTTTCATGGTACACTTTTCTTTGAATAATACAGTAGTGTGTGTTGTACGCAACTTCGAGTTCTAACACACCGCAACCAATCAAACTAGCCGTTATGAATAGTAATACCCACTTTTTAAAATTTTATACATTTTATATTTCAAAATGGACTTCATTTTTGGATTCGCAATATCGAAATTAGCATAGGGTGAATTTTTGGTACTTTTCTGATAACTTTCATATTTTTGATAAATAGTGAAAATTACTAAATTTTAATTAAAAACAACTTTTTAATCGAAATAATTAATAGTAATAAATTATGAATTTGAGTGGTTTTAAATTATATTTAGAATATATTTTTACAATTTAATCCAATGTTGGTCATTTTACCTAATTTCACATTTAAACCGAACATAAACAAGTGTCAATCTTTTGATAGTTATTGTTTCTTAAAAACACGCTTTTTCTTTTGAGAGTGGGAATTAATTTTAAATTAATAAATGCAACTTCTATTTTTTTAATTAGGTAAAATAGACTTCATTATTGAATTCTGAATATCAAAATTCTCTTAGGGTAAATTTTTGGTATTTTTCTGGAAACTTTTAATTTTTGATGAATAGTGAAAAACACTGAGTTATAGTTTAAAACCAAATTTTTATTTAAATAATTATTTATTTTATTAAATTTATTTTATGTCAAAATAGATACATAATACCTATATAAGTTCAATTTAATTAATTGGAGTTAGTTTATAATAATTTTAGATATATAAAAATTTTATTGAACTTTTCACCGTCTTTTACCCACCTCCTAGGAGAATTTGCAAATTCACATAAAACATAATTTTACCGCTTCTGTGAGTGTAATTTCAAAAATATGAGAGACATGGTTAATATCAAGGAGTAAAATGAGGTTCAATAAGATGAAAATAATTTTTTTTGAATAGTAATTTTTTACTTTTATTTACCACGGTTAAAAGTAAATAGGGTAATTAAGGGTAAAAATGATATTAATATTACCCTCACACATGTACTAATTCTATTGGACAAGTTTACCTCAACCAAAAACAACCTTAGGAATAAAATATTATCATTTAGGTCCACTTGGATTAGATTAGGACATTTATTATTATTTAATTCAAAGAAGAGTTAAAAGAGTTAAAATCAAAGTTTAATAACTAAAACATTTTTAATATAGAGTTTTGAATAAGATAAATTCGATTATAAATATTAGTTAGAAAGATAAGAATATTTCCAAAATCACGGTATTTTATTTACAATTTTTAGACATTATATAAATAAATTTATTTATGACACAATGATGATGCAATAATTACCTTATTCATGAAAGAATCAAATAAATGGTATTATAAATATTAAAATAAATATAATTTCAAATTTTTTATGACATAAACGAATTTTCTAGGTGAATATGACATGTTAGTATTGATTCAATGTATTTTTTTTGAATTAATCATGTTTTTATTTGTTAAAAAAAGCAAATACCAAATAGTGTCAAAATTGACAAAAAATAATTTTTAAAACAAATATTATATTATTAATTGATATAATGGTCATAAAAATCTAAGGTTCAGCCAAAAGACTTATATAATAATATATATGACATTAATGAACTAATTAGGGTTCTATTCTTAGTATATAGTATGTTTATTAACCGTATAGTGTAAGAATACAAAAGGACATGGTAAAAGTTAAATTATTTAACTTAGAGTTAAATCTAAATGATAAGGTTAAAATGGTAACCTAAAATTGTCTAAAACATATTTGATGAGTCATTTTAGACCTATCCCCACCTTAGAATTTAAATAATCTGCTTTGGAGCCATTAGAAACAAAATATGAATTTATTATAAAATAATATTTTAAGTTTTTCCTAAGATGCCCCTCACCCCTCTTATAAAAGGGCACTCCCCCTTCTCTCTAATTCACACCTTATAAGCCATTTGGATCGGCCAAACCCTGCCAAAATACCCTCTCAAATATACTCTCTTCATTATAGAGGCCTTAGGTTGATCATAAAGCCAACCTAAGGATCCCTTTTGATCAAATCAAAAGGAAGAACCCGAAGACGAGGTAATGATTTCACCACTCTCTTTCAAGTTCCTTTCTTCTTCCACTTAATTTTTCTTTGTTGTTTCCATTATAAAATAATAACTAAAGTATATTATATATACTGTTATGTTATTATAATTATGGTATAACCAAATTCATTATTCTATCCACCCTTTGAATGACATGTCACCATACTTGTGTACGTACGGCTTACCGTCTCCAAGTTGTGGTCTAATTGTTATTTAATACATTATTATTTGGATGGGTATAATAATGATGTTTATTTGATGTAAATAATAAATATATCATGATAAGGATTCTTTATATAATATACCATCCAATTATATATTATATTAACATCAAAAGAATGATATTTTCGCTTGTGCGTACGTACAGATTACCGTCTCCACAATGCGATGAGATTCATTTCCAAGTTCACCATTCATCGACGGTTATAAAAATATATATTAATAATAAGTATGTAATATATAACATAATAATGCTACTGGATATATATATATTTATATATATAACTATTTTTGTACTTACATATATCTTATTCACTTACTTTCGTTCAATACTATATGAAAACGGAAACAACGTTTATGCGTACGTACGGACTACCGTCTCCATAAACGGTGTTTTCCATTTCATATATAAGTCTATTATAAATTTTTATATTCTAAATATATATGATAAATAAATCGTGTTTTATATTCTGGAAGTATTTAAATCATGATCTAAGTGATACAATCAAGAGTACCAAGTTAAAACATGTACGATAAAGAAAGCGATTATTACAGAAATATTAATATAACATGGAAATTATTATTAAATTGATAGTATAAAGTCATAAATTAATAATGTATGATATCATAAATATTAATATGGTTCTGGTATAATTTAATAACATACTATAGTCTTCATATAAGAGGCTAAACATACCCTCAACTAAAGGAAAGTGCAAGGTAAGGGGTTTTCATATCACTCCTTATTCCCGTGAGATTCATGTCATATTGCCACTATTACCTTTTGTGTGGTGTATGTATTGCCCATAATTTTATTCTTTGTGTAATACACTTTAATTTATGTGTATTTACATATTCATTGTATGATACCTCTTTCATGGGTTGTATGTTTTGTAAGTTACCAAATTGGTAAGGGTTCATTTCACAATCTCTTTATTATCCAAGGTTGTTTTTACATAAGTATCTACTGGGAAATATTTATTATTCATGTCCATGTTTCATAAAAGTGTTTTCAAAGGGATTATTTTAAGGGAAATTTTACTAAAACATCATTTCAAATGTTTTAAATATTTATTCTTCTAAATCTTTCTCATTAATGTCCACATCTTCAAAATGGTTTTTAAGGATTTATTTATATGGACATGAATATTGTTAAAATGTTAATTCCTTTCAAAAGTTTCAAAGTGGTATGGGACACTTTTATTCAAAAATGTCTTTAAATTACTTCTTTTTCAAATTGTGTGACTTTTAAATGTTTTCATGGAAAAGGGGTATTTCTCTCAAAGAGTTTTACAAATCATTTTCATCAAGGTCAAAATCCTTTAATGGATTTTAAACTTGTTTTGAAGTTGATTTATCATGATACAAATATTCCATATTGTGTTTAAGGTTTTGTGATATGTTTGACTGTGGATGTGTTATTTTTATGCCATTCATGGTTTATGGGTAAAGTATTGACATTTTGTATGCTAGTTTTAATACGAATGTTTAGACATTTTCATATGAGGAAAGCATTGGACTTAGTAAGTGATGGGTGGAGCCCGCTATAACTCCTTGATGCATCGGTAGGTCTCATGAGACAAACTAGTGTCATGGCACGAGGCCTTGACAAAATCTTATTTTTAGTCGTGGCACGAGACCTTGGCTACGTGGTTATGACAGTCTGGCATTATGCATTCCATCATTATTAAAGTGGTTATTGATATTTCATGTGAATATTCGACTAGTATAATATCCATGTGAATAAGTAAATGGTATTATTTCATTTTATTTTTGCTATATTATGTTGAAGTTCAAGTTTAAAAGTATTTTTTTTAGTTATACAATGCCTTAAATGTTTATGCTTATTTATGAAATTTTCCGCTATATTATTATCCTTACTGAGCATCTGACCTCACCCCTTTCTATGTTTTATTTTTCCTAAGATTCCAAGAAGTGTATTGTAATAGATATGCAGGGTTAAGCCAAGGGAATAATGGCATTCATAAAATATTATTTATTTATTTTTGTATGTTATAAAGTGTAATGTAGCATTCATGTATGTAATCTATTTTCTAACACTGCCAAATCGATCGGTCATTCGGGACTTGATTCCTTGTAATCATGCCAATGTATTAAAATAATGCGCCAACTCTGGGTAACTGGGGTCGGGGCGTTACAGTTGGTATCAGAGGAAGTTTACCAATAACATTGGAAACTAGATTTAGATAAACTCTGATTAGAGAACATCGCCATAAGATAGACTTTGAGGATTAGTATAGAAGAACTTCCTAGAATTTTGGTATTGTATAGATTTTTTGAGTTTTCCAAGAAATACATCCCTATCTGGATACGAGCAGGTAGAGGCGGCTCTGGAACACATATACCTAGAGGTAAAACCCAAAAACACCACTTTGAGCTAGACTCGAACGAGAACTGGTGCACGACAATGGGCCTTGCTGCACTCTTGGTTACAACACTCCCGGGGGATATGCTTAGGATAATTATAATTTTCTTTACAAACCATTATTAAGGGATTATGAGTATATACTTACTCAAAGAAAACATTTTTATGATTATGGATTATATCCATAAACTATTTAATTTATGTTAAGTGTTTTACAAGTTCGGGATTAGGTATTGCTATTCATAGACTAATCTAGTGTATGCCATTGTTTAGAAATGGTGCCCAGTAGAAGAAATGAGAACTCATGCAATACACATGATCCACAGAGTAAGAAGGATCATATCATTCATGGTACTAAGCCAAAATTTAGAAGGGAAATAGTCTCCCATGTATTATCATCATATGAAGAAATAGTATCATGTGTTGATAAGATAAGTAAATAATTCTAGGATTCCTATGGCTTTGAAGGGAAGCCAGAGAAGAAAAGGATGGTAGAGAGAAGGAAAGATAGAGGGAAGAAGGTAAAGAAGGATTTTACCATATGTGATAACTATGGAAAGAATCACCACGGAAAATGCTTGAAGGGAATGAGAGTATGTTATAAGTGTGGAGAAAAATGACACCAAGTACGTGACTACAAGTGCAAGAAAAAGGTTTCAAATGTGCAATGCTTCATCTGCCAAGAGTTTGGACACTACGCAAACCAATGTCCCAGTCATCAGACTATGCTGTAAATGATGCTATTGGATAATAATCAAGTTATGATACTAACACAAATGAAGAGGATGACTAGTGTTCTTATATTGTTATTTTGGAATTATTTCATTTAAGTGTTGTATCATAGATGTTCTGGAAATAAATAAGGATTGTACTGCAGTACTATTTCATTGAGGATTTGAGATTTTATGGTACTAAGAAATGTGACTCTACAGTGAGTTAAACTTTTTGGAAATTACGTGGTTGAATGAAAGACAAACATTAATATGGTCCTAATATTGAGGTATTGATTTTGGAATAAGATATGGTTGATTTGGGTAAATTATATTGGATATTATTTAATACCTTGAAACTGATTAATGATTTTTTATCATTGGAGTTTACAACATTTTTGATAAAAGGATTATATCCAGTATTCTATAAAGAATAAGGGAGCATGAAGGTAATCAATAAGGTTTTATGGTAATTCAGGATGTTACCATGTTTTAAAATAATACATGGTGAAGGTGTTCACATGTTATTACATGGAAAAAAGGATCTTCATTTTGTTTAACTTACTTATAAATTTTGGACTGTGAGTTTGGATAGTTTTATTTTGTTTAAGTCTAAAGGTTGGAATGGATTAAGTTTGAAATGTTATTTTTGGATTTTTATAAAAGGACAACACACAGACCATGTGACAACCCGTCGCGTCGGACAAAGCTGCGGGAATCGAACCCACAACCATAGTGCGATTGGGATTTATCTCCTACCACTGGACTACGTGAAGTCCCTGGATTGTATAATGTAGTTTCTTTTTCTAATGGGTAAGATATGTGAATTATACATTCATTATATTTGGAACCCTATACGATTAGGATAAATAGAGTATTTTTGAGTTGTATTATGTTTTGTAGTGAAAGATGAGTTTGTGGTAGAAATTTATTAATGGATAAAAGTCTAATTATAAAGTAAGTATATCTCCTTATGATCTTATCCAATCTCATAAAAAAATTCCTCAACATTAAGAAAAGGAACTTAGAATAAAAATGTTGTCCTATATGGTACCTTAGATCATCGCAAATTTATGGCTTAGGGATTATTGGCCTTTTTATAGCCATGTTCTCTACCACTCTCCATCAGATATTGATGGTTATATTTCTCTTCCATATCCATATTTTACTACATGGAACCCTATTATGTGTTATTTTCGGTAACCTTCATACTTACAAATCTTTATTTTAAATAGAGGCCTCATTAATCCATTTTTCGATGTGGGATTTCAACTAAGATATTTTGAAATGTCAACCCCAAGTTTCCAATACCAAGAATAAATTGCGAGGATGAAATTTATTGAAGTAGGGGATAATGTAACACCCCAATCATCAACGGTATGCTTCTCTTTGAATAATACAGTAGTGTGTGTTGTACGCAACTTCGAGTTCTAACACTACTAAAAAATCAAGCATTAGCGACCGCCATTGGCGGTCTCTATAGGCCTATAGAGACCGCCCAGCGACCACCATTGGCGGTCGCTTCAGCTTCATCGCTGGAGGCCAATAGCAACCGCCAATGGAGGTCTCTATAGGTGGCCGAAATTCCGGCCTTAAGCGACCGCTTGGCGGTCGCTACTCTGGGAATTTTTTTTTAAATCCTGCTGAAAGAAATATATATATATATATTTATTAAATAAAATATTTATATATATAATATTAAATAAAATATTTTAAATATATATATATATAATATGTTTTAAATATTTTAATATATATATATATATATTAAAGAAATATATATATAAAATATTAAATAAAATATTTTTCATTTTTTTAATGAAATGTACGAATTGTGTTTTTTTTATTCACGGTGAAAAATCCGAGATAAAACAAGGTAAAAATCATAAAAAATGTAAAACAATTTCAAACAGAATAAAGATCAATATCATCATAAACAATAAATGATAAACATGCTTCAACGATCCGAGCAGGTCCATCCATTTCAATCTTATGCTTCAATAAACCTACAATAAGACAAAAAAACAACAAAACAAAACAAACGTAAATTGGACATAATTATTCAGTTATTATATACATATAATAAAATTAAATCTGACATAAAATCATGGTTCTATAATAATTTGAAACCCCCAATTTAAGAAAATTCTATCATTTCAGGTCATTCGGAGCACGTTTACTTCGAATTTGACCGTCTCACGCTGTTTTTTGTGTTTTATGACACCGGAAACGTGTTTCTGGTCACCGCGGTCAAACGACACCTCCAATTTATGTTTCATTGGCACAATAATTTCAAAAACACACAACGGATGTTTTCGTACAGTTTCATGGCATTTCGAGGTCATTCGGGTGGTTTTGACCCCCCAATGCGCCATTTTAGCGCGCGCCGAGCTACTGAAAATGACACAATCGGCCGTACCGCGTGCACCACACGTCCGATGGGAGTTCTTTCTCCTCCTAAACATCAAGAATAATATTCCTAATGTTTTTGTGTGGTTTTAGGTCATTCGGATCACGTTTTCTCCAAATTCGACCATCTCGCGCGGTTTCTGGTGTTTTATGACGCCGGAAATGTGTTTCTAGTCACCACGGTCAAACGACACCTCCGATTGACGTACCGTCAGCACAACCATTTCAAAAATCACAAAATGGCTGTTGTCTTATGGTTTCATGGCATTCTGAGGTTTTTTGGGTGGTTTTGACCCCCCAACGCGCCATTTTAGCGCGTGCCGAGCTGCTGAAAACGACACAATCGGACGTACTGCTTGCACTGCATGTCTGATGGGCACTCTGTCTCCTCCTACATGTCATGAATAATATTCCTAATGTTTTTTTGTGGTTTCAAGTCATTCGGAGCATGTTTTATCCAAATTCAACTGTCTCACGCCATTTTTGGTGTTTTATGACACCGGAAACGCGTTTCCGGTCACCGCGGTCAAACGACACCTTCGATTGACATGCTGTCAGCACAACCATTTCACAAATCACACAACGGCTGTTGTCGTACGGTTTCATGGTATTCCGAGGTCGTTTGGGTGGTTTTAACCCCCCAACACGCCATTTTAGCACGCGCCGAGCTGCTGAAAACGACACAATCGGCCATACCGCGCGCACCACACGTCCAATGGGTGCGCCGTCTCCTCCTACATGTCACGAATAATATTCATAATGTTTTCGTGTGGTTTCATGTCATTCGGAGCACGTTTGATCCGAATTCGATCATCTCACACCATTTTTGGTGTTTTGTGACACCGGAAAAACGTTTCCGGTCACCGTGGTCAAATGAATCCTCCGATTGATGTGCTGTCAGCACGACCATTTGACAAATCACATAAAGGCTGTTGTCGTACGGTTTCATGGTATTCCGAGGTCGTTCAGGTGGTTTTGACCCACTAAAGCGCCATTTTAGCGCACGTCGAGCTGCTGAAAACGATACAATCGGCCGTACCGCGTGCACTGCACGTCTGATAGGCGTGTTGTCTCCTCCTACACATCACGAATAATATTCCTAATGTTTTTGTGTGGTTTTAGGTCATTTAGAGCATGTTTTCTCTGAATTCGACCGTCTCACGCCGTTTTTTGTGTTTTATGACACCAGAAACGCATTTTCGGTCACCGCGGTCAAACGACACCTCCGATTGAGGTGACGTCGGCATAAAAATTTTACAAATCACACAACGGTTGTTGTCGTATGGTTTCATGGCATTCTAAGGTCGTTCGGGTGGTTTTGACCCCCCCAACGTGCCATTTTAGCGCGCGCCGAGCTGCTCAAAACGACACAATCAGCTGTACCGTGCGTACTGCACGTTCGATGGGCACTCCGTCTCCTCCTACACATCAAAAATTATATTCCTAATGTTTTCATGTGGTTTCAGGTCATTCGGAGTACGTTTGCTCCAAATTCGACCGTCTCACGCCGTTTTTGGTGTTTTATGACACCGGAAACTCGTTTCCGGTCACCACAGTCAAACGAAACCTCCAATTGACATTCCATTGGCACGACCATTTCACAAATCACACAATAGCTGTTGTCGTACGGTTTCATGGCATTCTGAGGTTGTTCGGGTGGTTTTGACCCCCCAACGCACCATTTTAGCGCGCGCCGAGCTGCTGAAAACGACACAATCGTCTGTACCACGCGCACCACACGTCCGATGGGCACGCTGTCTCCTCCTACACGTCACAAATAATATTCCTAATTTTTTTCGTGTGGTTTCAGGTCATTAGGAGCATGTTTTCTCTAAATTCGATCGTCTCACGCCGTTTTTGGTGTTTTATGACACCAGAAACGCGTTTCTGGTCACCACGGTCAAACGACAACTCTGATTGATGTGCCGTCAGCACAACCATTTCAAAAATCACACAAAGGATGTTGTTGTATGGTTTCATAGAATTATGAGGTTTTTTGGGTGGTTTTGACCCCCCAACGCGCCATTTTAGCGCGCGTCGAGCTGCTGAAAATGACACAATCGGCCGTACCATGCGCACCGCACGTCCGATGGGCGCGCCGTCTCCTCCTACATGTCACGAATAATATTATAATGTTTTCGTGTGGTTTCAGGTCATTCGGAGCAAGTTTGCTCCGAATTCGACCGTCTCACGCTGTTTTTGGTGTTTTATGACACCAGAAACGCGTTTCTGGTCACCACGGTCAAAGGACACATTTGATTGACGTTCTGTCGGCACAAACATTTCACAAATCACACAACGGATGTTTTCTTACGGTTTCATAGAATTCCGAGATCGTTCAGGTGGTTTTGACCCCCCAACGCGCTATTTTAGCGCGCACCGAGCTGCTGAAAACGACACAATTGGTCGTACCGCGTGCACCGCATGTCCGATGGGCATGCTGCCTCCTCCTACACATCATGAATAACATTCCTAATTTTTTAGTGTGGTTCCAGGTCATTCGGAGCACATTTCTCTGAATTCGACCGTCTCACGCCGTTTTTTGGTGTTTTCTGACACCGGAAATGCGTTTCCGGTCACCGTGGTCAAACGACACCTCTGATTGATGTGCCTTCATCACGACCATTTCAAAAATCACATAGAGGCTATTGTCGTATGGTTTCATGGCATTCCGAGGTCATTCAGGTGGTTTTGACCCCCCAACGCGCCATTTCAGCATGCGCTGAGCTGCTGAAAACGACACAATCGGTCATACTGTGTGCACCGAACATCCGATGGGCATGCTGTCTCCTCCTACACATCAAGAATAATATTCCTAATGTTTTCGTGTGGTTTCAAGTCATTCGGAACACATATGCTCCGAATTCGACTGTCTCACGCCGTTTTTGGTGTTTTATGACACTAGAAACGCTTTTCTGGTCACCGCGGTCAAACGACACCTCCGATTGACGTTTCGTTGGCACGACCAATTCAAAAATAACACAACGGATGTTTTCATACGGTTTCATGGAATTCCGAGGTCATTCGGGTGGTTTTGACCCCCCAACGCGCCATTTTAGCGCGCGCCGAACTGCTGAAAACGACACAATCGGTCGTACCACGCGTACCGCACGTACGATGGGCGCGACGTCTCCTCCTACACATCAATAATAATATTCATAATGTTTTCGTGTGGTTTCAGGTCATTCAGAGCATGTTTTCTCTGAATTCGACCGTCTCACGCCGTTTTTGGTGTTTTATGACACCGGAAACGCGTTTCTGGTCACCGCGGTCAAAAGACACCTCCGATTGACGCGCTTTCACCACGAACATTTCAAAAATCATACAATGGATGTTTTTGTACGGTTTCATGGCATTCTGAGGTCGTTCGGGTGGTTTTGATCCCCCAACGCGCCATTTTAGCGCGCGCCGGGCTGCTAAAAACGACACAATCGGTCGTACCGCACGCACCGCATGTCCGATGGGCGCGCCGTCTCCTCCTACACATCACGAATAATATTCATAATGTTTTCGTGTGGTTTAAGGTCATTCGGAGCACGTTTTCTCTGAATTCGATCGTCTCATGCCGTTTTTGGTGTTTTATGACACCGAAAACGCGTTTCCAGTCACCGCGGTCAAACGACACCTCTTCTTGACGTGCTGTCAGCACAGATATTTCAAAAATCACACAAAGGCTGTTGTCGTATGGTTTCATGGAATTCCGAGGTCGTTCGGGTGGTTTTGACCCCCCAACGCGCCATTTTAGCACGCGCAGAGCTGCTGAAAACGACACAATCGGCCGTACCGCATGCACCGCACGTCCGATGGGTGCATCATCTCCTCCTACATGTCACGAATAATATTCCTAATGTTTTCGTGTGGTTTTAGGTCATTCAGAGCACGTTTTCTCCGAATTCGACCGTCTCACGCCATTTTTTGTGTTTTATGACACCAGAAACGCGTTTCCAGTCACCACGGTCAAAAGACACCTCCGATTGATGTGCCTTCGGCACAAACATTTCAAAAATCACACAACGTCTATTTTCATACGGTTTCATGGCCTTCTGAGGTCGTTCGGGTGGTTTTGACCCCCGAACGCGCCATTTTAGCACGCGTCGAGCTGCTGAAAACGACACAATCGGCCGTACCGTGCGCACCACACGTCCGATGGGTATACCGCCTCCTCCTACACGTCACGAATAATATTCCTAATATTTTCATGTGGTTTCAGGTCATTCGGAGCACGTTTTCTCCAAATTCGACAGTCTCACGCCGTTTTTTGGTGTTTTATGACACCAGAAACGCGTTTCCGATCACCGCGGTCAAACGACACCTCTGATTGACGTGTCGTCAGCATGACCATTTCACAAATCACTCAACAGCTGTTTTAGTATGGTTTAATGGAATTTTGAGGTTGTTTGGGTGGTTTTGACCTCCCAACGCGCCATTTTAGCTTGCGCCGAGCTGCTGAAAACGACACAATCGGCCATACCACGCGCACCGCACGTTCGATGGGCGCTTCGTCTCCTCCTATGTGTCACGAATAATATTAATAATGTTTTTGTGTGGTTTCAGGTCATTTGGAGCACATTTTATTCGAATTCGACCGTCTCACGTCGTTTTTGGTGTTTTATGACACCGGAAACGCGTTTCCGGTCACCGCGGTCGAACGAAACCTCCAATTGACATGTCGTCAGCACTACCATTTCAAAAATCACTCAACGGCTATTGTCGTATAGTTTCATGGAATTACGAGGTTATTTGGGTGGTTTTGACCCCCCAACGCGCCATTTTAGTGCGCGTTGAGCTGCTGAAAACAAAACAATCGGTCGTACCTCGCGCACCGCACGTCTGATGGGTGTGCCGCCTCTTTCTACATGTCATGAATAATATTTCTAATGTTTTAGTCTGGTTTCAAGTCATTTGCAGCACTTTTGCTCTGAATTCGACCGTCTCACACCGTTTTTGGTGTTTTATGACATCGAAAACGCGTTTCTGGTCACCGTCGTCAAACGACACCTCCGATTGACGTGTCGTAGGCACGACCATTTCATAAATCACACAAAGGCTGTTTTCGTATGGTTTCATGGAATTCTGAAGTCGTTCGGGTGGTTTTGACCCCCCAACGCGCCATTTTAGCGCGCGTCGAGCTGCTGAAAACGACACAATCGGGCAGGGGAGGGCTCTCCGGGGTGCGGGGGGCCTGTTCGAGGTGCGGGGAGGGATGTCTGGGGTGCGGGGATGGATGTTAGGGGTGCGGGGAGGCTGTCCTAGGTGCGGGGGGCCTGTCCGGGGTGCGAGGAGGGTTTTATGGGGTGCGGGGGGCTGTCCGGGGTGCGGGGAGGGCTGTTCGGGGTGCTGGGAGGTTGTCCTAGGTGCGGGGGGCCTGTCCGGGGTGCGGGTAGGGTTTTCCGGGGTGCGGGGAGGGTTTTCCGGGGTGCGGGGGCCTGTTCGGGGTGCGGGGAGGGCTATCTGGGGTGCGGGGAGGTTGTCCTAGGTGCGGGGGGCCTGTCCGGGGTGCGGGGAGGGCTGTCTGGGGTGCGGGGAGGGCTATCCGGGGTGCGGGGGGGGGGGGGGGGGGGGGGGGCTGTCCAGGGTGCGGGGAGGGGCTGTTCGGGGTGTGAGGATCCTGTCCGGGGTGCGGGAAGGGCTGTCTGGGGTGCGGGGAGGGCTGTCTAGGGTGCGAGGGGCCTGTCCGAGTTGCGGGGAGGCTGTCCGGGGTGTGGGAGGGTTGTCCGGGGTGCGGGGAGGGCTGTCTGGAGTGCAGGGAGGGCTGTTCGGGGTGCGGGGGGGGGGGGGGGGGCTGTCCGGGTGGGGGGGGGGGTGGGCATGTCCGGGGTGTAGGGAGGCTGTTCGGAGTGCGGGGAGGGATGTCCGGAGTGCGGGGAGGCTGTCCTAGGTGCGGGGGGCCTGTCCAAGGTGCGGGGAGGGCTGTCCAGAGTGCGAGGAGGGCTGTCCGGGGGGCGGGAGGGCTGTCTGGGGTGCGGGGAGGGCGGTCTGGAGTGTGGGGAGGGGTGTCCAGGGTGCGGGAGGGCTGTCCGGGGTGCGGGAGGGCTGTCCGGGGTGCGGGGAGGGCTGTCCGGTGTGCGGGGAGGGCTGTCCGGGGTAGGCCAGGGACTGCAAATAGTGAACTCATCTCATTCATCAAAAACAAGTTTAATGGTTTATATTAGGAATCACATGTTTTTTTCAAAAATATTACAGAACGTGCAATTCTAAACATTGAAAATTAAATGAACAAAAAATATCCAAATCAATAATCAGTTTCACAGTTACTTCTCAATTCATGCACACAAACATTTCATGAGGCCAAAACCCACATGATACCCCCAAATCACAAAAAAAAACTCACTAGAAACCCAACATAAATATCAATAACAACCCCACTATTAAAAGAAGAAACACACCTCGTGAATATGATGTGTCATGCGTGTTCATCACTGACCTCCATCCGGTGGGCCAGGGGCCTACAACAAATAAACATTATGAATATTTTCATAACAAAAATAATTTAAATTAAATAAATAAATACTTTATAAACCTGCATCGTATGATCCCCTGGACCATCACCTGGACACACATATTCTCGCAGTGCTCTAACCTCAGCATCCAATTGCGCATTTGCCTCCTTAGAAGTCCGCAGTCGTGCCTCGAAATCTGACAACTGTTGTGTCATCTGAGCAACAGCAGGACCGACAACCGCAGCGCATGACACTACAGAATGAGGAATCCCTGTTCCATAGGTCAAACTATATCCATGCCCGTCCCGACCAATGATGCGATGAAATATCTCATCCCTTCGCATGGGAAGCTGTCGCTGGTCCTCTGGCAGATGTTCTAATTCAACTTCAAATTGAGCCTGTGAAATATTTAAATATATATACATATATTAATATATAGATTTTATGTAAGTATTGGTAATGAGTACAAGCACTTACTATCAATGTTGCAGCCTCTAGATCATTGCGATCATGAGTCCTCATCCACAACGACATTTTATCAGTTGGTGCACCTTGCTCCTGCAACTATATATGAATAGAATATAAACACAAAACCGTATTAATTAAAAAAAATTAAAAAATGAATAATAAATACCTCATGTCGGATCTGAGACATGTGACGAGTCCCGAGCCTGTGAGGTGGTCCCTGCAATGCTCAATTCTCAGAATGGTGTGTAAACACCTCCTACATTCAATTCATTCAAATATCAAACAAATCACACATTCTTGAAAATATATATACCAAAATAAATATACAAACAGCAAAACCCTCAGTATAACAATATGCAACTAAATCACGCCACTGAGCCGGGAGGATACCTCTCGGGACTTTTTCCAGAATGTATGGGGAACCCACATTTGGTACCCAGTGGTCCCTCTTGACTTTGCCTTTATAGTCTTTCCACATCTTACGGTATTTTCTCATACACACTGTCCGAAACTCATCGGGACATACTTTCAAATTTTGCTGTTAAAGAAAAAAATCACATATATTATTGTTGTTTATACAGAGGGAATAAAGTAAAATGGTCTTCTTACCTGAACCTCCCTCCAAAGATGATCTAATGTGTCCGGAGGGATAGAAGCCCAGTCACATGTGGTCAATGGAAATCGATGTGGATCACGTATGATATGACCCAGCTGACGAATAAATGCAGGGGTATTCCATCCCACAGGATGAAATACCTCATCAAATGAAACATCAAATGTTGTGTTGGAATTCCATGATAATATGCCACGACTAGGGCCTCTCCTGCGAGAGGAAGAAGCAGTCGAGTCTGATCATGTTGAAAACAATTTTATATACAAATTGACAGATGTTATAAATATATATATATATATATATATGTTTATTAATTACATAAAAAATAGATACAATGACATTCCAACATACCTCGACCCTGAGACATAGATGCCTCAGATGGATGATGTGGATCTTCTGCCTCTTCCCCTGACATGTCTGCAGTCATGGAAAACATTAGTAAGGGGACTATCCAAAGTATCCAAATGATAAATTGGATTGTTTTAAAAAAAATCAAACTTGTATAGTTGTTAATGAAACAAAAAGGGATTGAAAAATTAGTTGTGAATGAATTTTAAAAAATCATAATGTTCTCAAAACAGATATAAAAATTATGTACAAAAACAATCAATGCATAGCCAAATTTCAAATTGAATTAATAAAAATTCAAGCAGCACATGAACCAAATGAATAATACCTCAATGGGAAGATACACCGACAATAACATCAATATAACATGAGTTAAATCACCCTAAATATTTATAACTGAATAAACTTCCAAAAGTGAGGATTAAAACTTACAAGGATTTATAAATTTTTTAGATAATTTATGATATCTTAGGCTGAATAGCGGGAAAACAATTATACCTTTCATTAAGAATGAAAATCGACCGTTTCTCCTTCAACATCCGCTCTGACCCAATAAATATCTTCTTCACGTTGAACTGCAGTATGTTGATCAAGTTGTTAGGAAACAAAAGGAACAGTCTCGGGTTCATCTTGTTCAAATACAAACACTCCTCGCCGAGACATTTTGACAACAACTTGCCAACTTGGATTCGAAGGCAAAGTAACGAAGAATACTTATTATGATTGTGATTTCAAAATGAAAGGTTCATTATCAACTCATTCATTTCTATATAACATATAGTTAAAATTCACCAATGAAAACTGATATTGATTGACTTTACATCCACGCACTAGATCAACCCAATTACACTTTAACAATATATACTTCAACCCGTGTGTGTATAAAACTTCAATGATGTCTATCAATTGACCATAGTAATAACCAGAATCGATAAATGGAAAATTGATGCCACTGTTTTATATTGCTTTTTGTCATCAACATCTTTAATGCGAAATCGAAAACCATTAGCATCTATAGATTTATAACGACGAGCCGTTATAGATGGACCCTCATCCAGTCGGATAAATTCTTCAGTTAGCGTGGGGTCCCATAACTCCCTCAGCTTATGAACCTACATAATTCATAGAATTCAATAATGATATATGAAGAAAGAAATTAGTATAATACTTCACTCATAATGAAAATCAATTTATACGTACATAATCCTTGAACCAATCATGAAATGACGCATAATGAGACCGTTGAATTTGCAACTCAGTCGCACGATACATCTCTTATTTTATCTCATTAATGTGTTTTTTGAAAATGATAACGCGGTGTTTAAATGATCAACTTATACAAACAAAACATGTAAAAGTTAAACAATAAAAGTGATAAGATACTTACTGCATTAATGGTGCAACTGATGGAGTATTGAACAAGATATATCCATGCGCTTGTATCCACTCGATGTTGTCCATATCATATGTGGTTCCTTCTCCAACTGGACCATCCTGAATCCGAGAGGGATTATCTAATTTTGTTTCAACATCTGTAAGATATTCTGCACAAAAAGTAGTACACTCATCCATCAAATAACCATTGGCTATTGATGCCTTTGGATAAGCTATGTCGCGTACAAATCGTTTCAATGTACTCAAATACCACTCAATAGGATACATCCACCTGAATTGTACTGGACCAACAGCCATTACTTCATCAGTTAGGTGCACTGTCAAGTGGACCATAACATCGAAAAATGAGGGGGGAAATAGTTTCTCAAAGTGACAAAGCGTAAGTACAATTAGGTCCTATAAAATTTTTAAATCAATGATTCGTTGATTTCTTAGAAAAATATATCTAAAAAAATTACTCATCTCAATCAACGACTGAACAACATTGGGGGATAAACAATCACAAATTGTGATTGGAATCAACTTCTGAAGTAGTATGTGATTGTCATGACTTTTCAACCCTTGCAATGTCTTGCTCATCAGATTCACACACTTTGAAATATTAGAAGAGTAACCATCAATCACCTTGAGCATCTTCAAAATGGAAAGAAATGTCTCTTTATCCTTTTTAGTCATCGTATACTGTGCAGCAGGCATATATGACTTGTTTTCCTCAGCTAACTATAAATGTAACTGTTTCCTTAAACCCATTTATTCCAAATCACGGTGTGCATTAACATGGTCCTTTGATTTCCCATTGATACCTAAAATGGTCCACAACATGTTATCACAAACATTTTTTTCAATGTGCATGACATCCAAATTATGCCTCAGCATGTTAGTTTTCCAATACGAAAGACTATAAAAAATACTTTTCTTTTTCCAATTGTGACTATGCTGCCTACCCGCAGCTCGAATATTACATACTGGAGGAGCCACCAAATCCTGAATTTCATATACCGTGTGGATGTTTTCTTCCTCAATCTGCGATAACATTTCGACTTCTATCATGATCTTTGGTGTTGGGCTGAACTCTCTAGATCTATCAAATGCCACTCTATCCTTTCTGAACCTGTGTTGAGGGGGGAGAAAACGTCTGTGACCCATGTATGCCCATTTTTTGGAATGCTTAATCCATACAAATTTTTTACTTTTGTTGCAACAAGGGAAAGCAAATTACCCTTTCGTACTCTAGCCTGATAAATTTTCATAAGCTGGGAAGTCATTGATTGTCCACAATAAAGCAGCCTGCAGTTTGAACATTTCATTCGTTTCACAGTCATAAGTCATCACACCATTGCCCAAAAACTCATTCAACTCATCAATCAATGGCTGAAGGTCAACATCAATCTTATCCCCTGGACTTTTAGGTCCATCAATAAGAGTGGAAAGTAATATAAATTGTTTCTTCATACAAAGCCACAGAGGAAGATTATACGGAACCAACACCACGGGATATGTGCTATGAGTTGCACAAACCATAGACTTGAATGGATTGAAACCATCTGCTGCCAATCCCAATCGGAAATTACGAACATCTTTGGAAAAGTCAGGATGTCTCTTATCAAAATCCTTCCATGCATGAGAGTCTTCCGGGTGGGTTAACATATCACTTTCATGAACTATTTCTGCATTCCATCTCATTAAATTAGAAACTTTAGATGACATAAAAAATCTTTTCAACCTTGGTTTAAGGGGAAAGTAACGCATTTGCTTTATGGAAATCGGTTTCCCTGTATCACAATCTGACTTTGATGAGTCTGATTTCCCCTGTTCTCTTTCCACCCGGAAGCACCACAAACCATACAAATATCCAAATGGGAAGTTTTCTTTCTAAACAACATACAATTGTTTTCACATCCATCTATGGTCTCATATGTAAAACCTAAGCTCTCTGTCAGCTTACGAGCATGGTAATACGACTCGGGAATCTTAGCGTCGACAGGAAGAACCTTTTTCAATAACACCAACAGCATGTCGAATGATGTGTCTGACCAATGATTCAAAGTCTTCAAATGCAACAACTCCACGATAAACGAAAATTTATTATAAGAAGTACATCCAGGATATAATTCTATTTTTTCATCATCAATTGCTTTATAAAACCTCCTCGAATCACAATCTGCACCAGAGCGAAGATTTATCTCACTGGTCTCAAGATTCCGGATGTCAATGCCTTCAGGATCCAACCCATGTACCATTTCAGAAAGCATTTCATGCATTGGATCATTCATCCTTGCATCAACATCCATCTGAACTGCATCCATATTTTCACAACGAACATATTCTTCTCCATGACGAGTCCAACTCTTATAATTTTTCAGAAATCCATTAAAGAATATGTGCTCCCTCACAGTATCTCATGTGAATTGATATCTGTTAGCACATTTTCTACATGGAAAACTAATATAGTCACTTTCAAATCCTCTGGTGAAGTAAATAAACAGCATAATGCCATTGAAATACTCTCTAGACATTCTATTTGGAAGATCAATCCAACTCTTATCCATAATAAGATCCCTATAACAAACATTTACACAAGACTTATTACATTTTCATTTTTCATATCAAATATATTTAAAATAAATACTAATTAATTATTTGTGAACCATTTATAAAATAATAATGTAAGTGAAAGCCCATGTCATACCTGATTGCGCTACAAACCTGGAAGGGAGGGGAGCTGAAGGTGGTGCTGCGAGGGAGAGGAGAGGCAGCAGTGGGGATCCGGAGCCAGATCTGGTGTGGTGAGGGAGGGGATAGTGAAGGAGGGGATGGGTGGCGGTGGTGCGGCGAGGGAGGGGATGAAGATGGAGGGGACGGGGGTTGGCGGGGTGTGGTGGGGGGGGGGGGTTTCGGGGTGCTTGGGGTGCTCAGGGGGAGGGATGAGGGGGAGGAGGGCCGAGGGCAGAGGTCGGAGGCTGGAGGGGCTAGAGGCCGAAGGCCATAGGGCGGCCGGGCTGCTGGAGGCAGGTTGCGGGAGGCCCGAGGGTAGAGGGAGGTCGGAGGGCGGAGGGAGGCCGGAGCTGGAGAGAAGAGGTGGAGGAATCCCGGAGGAGATGGAGGGCAGGGCAGAGGGCGGCCGGAGGATGGAGGGCAGCCGGAGGAGGGTGGGGCCGGCAGAGGGTGGCCGGAGGGCAAAGGGCGGTCGAAGGGTGGCCGGCGGAGGGTGGGGCTAGTGGAGGGCGGGGCCGGCGGAGGGCGGCCGGCCGGAGGGCGGCCGACCAAAGGGTGGGGCGGAGGAGGGTGGGCAGGCGGAGGGCGGGGTGGCAGAGGGCATAGGGCGGGGCAGGGGAGGGCGGGGCGACGGGGAGGGCGGGGCGACGGGGAGGGCGCGCGGCAACAGGGAGGGCGCGGGCGACGGGGGGGGGGGGGGATTTGTGAGAGGAGGGAGGGTTTGGGGGGGGGGGGGGGGTGGAAGCCTTTTTTTTTAGGGAAACTTAGCGACCACCATTGGTGGTGGCTATAGGTAAAGGGGCTCAAAAGCCCATATTTCTAGTAGTGTAACACACACCACAACCAATCAAAATAGCCATTATGAATAGTAATGCCCACTTTTTAAAATTTTATACATTTTATCTTTCAAAATGGACTTCATTTTTGGATTTATAATATCAAAATTAACTTAGGGTGAATTTTTGGCACTTTTCTGATAACTTTCATATTTTGATGAATAGTGAAAATTACTAAATTTTAATTAAAAAAATCTTTTTAATCGAAATAATTAATAATGATAAATTATGAATTTGAGTGGTTTTCAATTATATTTATAATATATTTTTACAATTTAATCCCATGTTGGTCATTTTACATAATTTCACATTTAAACCGGACATAAACAAGTGTAAATCTTTTGATAGTTACTGTTTCTTAAAAACACGCATTTTGTTTTGACAACAAGAATTAATTTTAAATTAATAAATGAAACTTATATATTTTGAATTTAGTAAAATAGACTTCATTATTGAATTCAAAATATCAAAATTATCTTAGGGTAAATTTTTGGTATTTTTCTGAAAACTTTTAATTTTTGATGAATAGTGAAAAACACTGAGTTATAGTTTAAAACCGAATTTTTATTTAAATAATTATTTATCTTGTTAAATTTATTTTATGTAAAAATAGATAAATAATACCAATATAAGTTCAATTTAATTCATTGGAGTCAGTTTATAATAATTTTAGATATATAAAAATTTAATTGAACTTTTCACCGTCTTTTACCCACCTCCTTGGAGAATTTTCAAATTCACATAAAACTTAATTTTACCGCTTCTATGAGTGGAATTTAAAAAATCCTAGAGACACGGTTAATATCAAGGATTAAAATGAGGTTCAATAAGATGAAAATAATTTTTGGTGAATAGTAACTTTTTACTTTTATTTACAACGGTTAAAAGTAAATAGGGTAATTAAGGGTAAAAATGATATTAATAGTACCCTCACACATGTCCTAATTCTATTGGAAAATTTTACCATGACCAAAAACAACCTTAGAAAAAAAAATTATCATTTAGGCCCACTTGTATTAGATTAGGATATTTATTATTATTTAATTCAAAGAAGAGTTAAAAGAGTTAAAATCAAAGTTTAATAACTAAAAAAATTTTAATATAGGGTTTTGCATAAGATAAATTCTATTATAAATATTCCTTAGAAAGCTAAAAACATTTCCTACATCATGGTATTTTATTTATAATTTTTAGACATTATATAAATAAATTTATTTATGACACGATGATGATGAAGTAATTACCTTATTCATGAAAGAATCAAATAAATGGTATTATAAATATTAAAATAAATATAATTTCAAAGTTTTTATGACATACACTAATTTTATAGGTTAATATGACATATTATTGATTCAATGTATTTTTTTTGAAGTAATCATGTTTTTATTATTTTAACAAAAAACAAATACCAAATAGTGTCAAAATTGACATAAAATAATTTTTAAAAGAAATATTATATTATTAATTGATATAATGGTCCGAAAAATATAAGGTTCGGCCAAAAGGCTTATATAATAATATATATGACATTAATGAACCAATTGGGGTTCTATTGGCAGTATATAGTAAGTTTATTAACCATATAGTGTAATAATACAAGAAGACACGATAAAAGTTAAATTATTTAACTTAGAGTTAAATCTAAAAGATAAGGTTAAAATGGTAACCTAAACTTGTCTAAAACCAATTAGATGGGTTTTTTTCGACCTATACTCACCTTAGGCTTTAAATAATAAAATTTGGATCTATTATAAACCAAATATGAATTTATTATAAAATACTATTTTAAGTTTTTCCTAAGGTGCCACTCACCCCTTTTATAAAAGGGCACTCCCCCTTCTCTCTAATTCACACCTTCTAAGCCATTTGGCTCGGCCAAACCCTACCCAAATACCCAATCAAATATCCTCCCTTCATCCTAGAGTCCTTAGTTTGATCAGAAATCCAACCTAATGAGCCCTTTTGATCAAATCAAAAGGAAGAACCCAAAGAAGAGGTAATGATTTCACCGCCCTCTTTCAAGTTCCTTTCTTCTTCCACTTCCTTTTTCTTTATTATTTCCATTATAAAATAATAAATCCAATTTATTATATATAATTTGATGTTATTATAATTATGGTACAACCAAATTCATTATTCTATCCACCCTTTGAATGACATGTCACCATACGTGCGTACGTACGGCTTACCGTCTCCACGTCGTGGTATAATTGTTATTCAATACATTATTATTTGGATGGGTATTATAATGATGTGTATTTGATGTAAATAATAAATATATCATTATAAGTATTCTGTATATATTATACCATCCAATTATATATTATATTAATATCAAAATAATGATATTTTCACTCGTGCGTACGTACGGATTACCGTCTGCGCGACGCGATGAGATTCATTTCCAAGTTCACCATTCACAGACGATTATAAAAATATATATTACTAATAAGTATGTAATATATGAAATAATAATGCTACTGGAGATATATATATTTATATATATAATTACTTATGTACTTACATATATCTTATTCACTTACATCCGTTCAATACTATATGAAAACGGAAACAGCGTTTATGCATACGTACGGACTACCGTCTCCATAAATGGTGTTTTCCATTTTATATATACATATATTATAAATTTTTATATTATAAATATATATGATAAATAAATCATGTTTTATATTCTGTAATTATTTAAATCATGATCTAAGTGATACAATCAAGAGTAACAAGTTAAAACATGTACGATAAAGAAAGTGATTATTACCAGAAATATTAATATAACATGGAAATTATTAAAAAATTGATAGTATAAAGTCATAAATTAATAATGTATGATATCATAAATATTAATATGGTTCTGTTATAATTTAATAACATACTATAGTCTTCATACAAGAGGCTAAACGTACCCTCGACTAAAGGAAAGTGCAAGGTAAGGGGTTTTCATCTCACTCCTTATTCCCGTGAGATTCATGCCATATTTCCACTATTACCTTTTGTGTGGTGTATGTACTTCATAAAATCGTATTCCTTGTGTAATACACTTTAATTTATGTGTATTTACATATTCATTGTATGATACCTCTTTCATGGGGTGTATTTTTCATAAGTTACCAAATTGGTAAGAGTTAATTTCACAATCTCTTTATTATCCAAGGTTGTTTTTACATGAGTATCTACTGGGAAATATTTATTATCCATGTCCATGTTTCATAAAAGTGTTTTAAAAGGGATTATTTTAAGTGAATTTTTACTAAAACATCATTTAAAATGTTTTAAATATTTATTCTTCTAAATATTTCTCATTAATGTCCATGTCTTCAAAATGGTTTTTAAGGATTTATTTATATTGACATGAATGTTGTTAAAATGTTAATTCCTTTAAAAAGTTTCAAAGTGGTATGGGACATTTTGATTCAAAAATGTCTTAAAATGACTTCTTTTCCAAATTTTGTGACATTTAAATGTTTTCATGAAAAAGGGTTATTTCTATCAAAGAGTTTTACAAATCATTTTCATCAATGTCAAAATCCTTTAATGGATTTTAAACTTGTTTTGAAGTTGGTTTATCATGATACAAATCTTCCATATTGTGTTGAAGGTTTTGTGATATGTTTGACTGTGGATGTGTTATTTTTATGCCATTAATGGTTTATGGGTAAAGTATTGACATTTCTTATGCTAGTTTTAATACAAATGTTTTGACCTTTTCATATGAGGAATGCATTGGACTTAGTAAGTGACGGGTGGAGCCCGCTATAGCTCTTCGATGCATCGGTAGGTCTCATGAGACAAACTAGTGTCTTGGCATGAGGCCTTGACAAAATCTTATTTGTAGTCTTGACACGAGGCCTTGGCTACGTGGTTATGATAGTCTGGCATTATGAATTCCATCATTTTGAAAGTGGTTATTGATATTTCATGTGAATATTCGACTAGTAGAATATCCATGTGAATAAGTAAATGGAATTATTTCATTTTATTTTTTCCATATTATGTTGAAGTTCAAGTTTAAAAGTATTTTGTTTTAGTTACACATTGCCTTAAATGTTTATGCTTATTTATGAACGTTTCTGTTATATTGTTATCCTTACTGAGCATCTGAGTTCACCCCTTTCTATGTTTTATTTTTCCCAGGATTCCAAGAATTGTTTTGTAATTGATATGTAGGGTTAAGCCAAGGGAATAATGGAATTCATAAAGGATTATTTATATTGTTTTGTATGTTATAAAGTTTAATGTAACAGTTATGTATGTAATCTATTTTCCAAGACTGCTAAATCGATCGGTCCTTCGGGACTTGATTCCTTGTAATCATGCCAATGTATTAAAATAATGCACCGACTCTAGGTAACTGGGGTCGGGGCGTTACAGTTGGTATCAGAGGAAGTTTAGAAATAACCTTGGAAACTAGATTTAGATAAACTCTGATTAGAGCACATCACCCTAAGATAGACTTTGAGGATTAGTATAGAAGAACAACCTAGAATTTTGGTATTGTAGAGATTTTGTGAGTTTTCTGAGCAATACATCCCAGTCTGGATACAAGCAGGTAGAGGCGGCTCTGGCACAGATGTACCTAGGGGTAAAACCTGAAATCACCGCTTTGAGCTATAATTGAACGAGAACTGGTGCACGACAATGGGCCTTGCTGCACTCTTGGTTACAACACTCCCAGGGGATATGCTTATGATAATTCTCATTTTCTTTACAAACCATTATAAAGGGCTTATGAGTATATACTTACTCAAATAAAACATTTTTATGATTATTGATTATATCCATAAACTTTTTAATTTATGTTAAGTGTTTAAAAAGTTTGGTATTAGGTATTTCTATTCATAAACTAATCTAGTGTTTTCCATTGTTTAGAAATGGTGCCCAGTAGAAGGAATGAGAACTCCAGCAATACACATGATCCAAAGAGTAAGAAGGATCATATCTTTCATGGTTCTAAGCCAGAATTTAGAAGGGAAATAGTCTACCACTTATTATCATCATATGAAAATATAGTATCATGTGTTTATAAGATAATTAAAGAATTCTCAGAGTCCTATGGCTTTGAAGGGAAGCTATAGAAGAAAAGGATGGTAAAGAGAAGGACAGATAAAGGGAAGAAGGTAAAGAAGGATTTTCCCATATGTGATAACTGTGGAAAGAATCACCTTGGAAAATTCTTTAAGGGAATGGGAGTATGTTATAAGTTTGGAGAAAAAGGACACCAAGTACATGACTGCAAGTGTAAGAAAAAGGTTTCAAATTTACAATGCTACATCTGCAAGGAGTTTAGACACTACACGAACCAATGTCCCAGTCATCAGACTATGACACAAATTATGCATTTGGATTTTAATCAAGTTATAATACTACCACAAATGAAGAGGAATGACTAGTGTTATTATGTTGTTATTTTTGAATTATTTCATTTAAGTGTTGTATCAATGATGTTCTGTAAATAAATAAGGATTGTACTGCGGTACTATTTCATTTTAGGATTTGAGATTTTATGGTACTAAGAAAAGTGACTCTATAGTGAGTTAAACTTTTTAGAAACTACATGGTTGAATGAATGATAAACCTTAATATGGTCCTAATATTGAGTTACTGATTTTGGAATAAGATATGATTGATTTGTGTAAATTATATTGGATATTCTTGAATACCTTGAAACTGATTAATGATTTTTCATCATTGTAGTTTACAACATTTTTTATAAAAGGAGTATATCCACTTTTCTATAATGAATAAGGGAGAATTAATGTAATCAATAAGGTTTTATGGTAATTCAAGATGTTACCATGTTTTAAAATAATACATGGTGAAGGTGTTCACATGTTATTACATGGAAAAAAGGATCTTCATTATGTTTAACTTCCTTATTAATTTTAGACTATGAGTTTGGATAGTAGTATTTTAGATAAGTCTAAAGGTTGGAATGGATTACGTTTGAAAGGTTATTTTTGGATTTTTATAAAAGGACAACACGCAGACAGTGTGACAACCCGCCACGTCGGACAAAGCTGCGGGAATCGAACCCACAACCATAGTGCGATTGGGATTTATTGCCTACCACTGGACTACGTGAAGTCCCTAGATTGTATAATGTAGTTTATTTTTTTAATGGGTCTGATATGTTAATTATTAATTAATTATATTTGGGACCCTATACGATTAGGATAAATAGAGTATATATTTTTTTTATTATGTTTTTTAGTGAAAAATGAGTTTGTGGTAGAAATTTATTAATGGATAAAAATATAATTATAAATTAAGTATATCTCCTTATGATATTAGCCAATATCATAAATAAATTCCTCAACATTAAGAAAAGGAACTTAGAACAAAAATGTTGTCCTAGATGGTACCTTAGATCATCACAAATTCATGGCTTAGGGATTATTGGCCTTTTCATAGCCATGTTCTCTACCACTCTCCATCAGATATTGATTCTTAGATTTATCTTCCATATCCATATTTTCTTACATGGAACCATAATATGTGTTATTTTCGGTAACCTTCATACTTACCACTCTTTATTTTAAATAGAGGCCTCATTAATCAATTTTTTGATGTTGGATTTCAACTAAGATATTTTGAAATGTCAACCCCAAGTTTCCAATACCGAGCATAAATTGCGAGGACACAATTTATTGAAGGAGGGGAGAATGTAACACCTCAAGCTTGCATAGTACGCTTCTCTTTGAATAATAAATTAGAGTGTGTTGTATGCAACTTCGAGTTCTAACACACACCACAACCAATCAAACTAGCCGTTATGAATAGTAATACCCACTTTTTAAAATTTTATACATTTTATCATTTAAAATGGACTTCATTTTTGGATTCGGAATATCAAAATTAGCTTAGGGTGAATTTTTGGTACTTTTTTGATAACTTTCATATTTTGATGAATAGTGAAAATTACTCAATTTTAATTAAAAAAAACTTTTTTAATAGAAATAATTAATAGTGATAAATTGTGAATTTGAGTGGTTTTAAATTATATTTAGAATATACTGTTACAATTTAATCCAATTTTGTTCATTTGACATAATTTCACATTTAAACCGGACATAAACAAGTGTCAATCTTTTGATAGTTACTGTTTCTTAAAAACACGCTTTTTGTTTTGACAACGGGAATTAATTTTAAATTAATAAATGAAACTTATATGTTTTGAATTTGGTAAAATATATTTCATTATTTAATTCTGAATATCAAAATTATCTTAGGGTAAATTTTTGGTATTTTTTTGAAAACTTTTAATTTTTGGTGAATAGTGAAAAACACTGAGTTATTGTTTAAAACTAAATTTTTATTTAAATAATTATTTATTTTATTAAATTTATTTTATGTCAAACTAGATACATAATACCTATATAAGTTCAATGTAATTCATTGGATTCAGTTTATAATAATTTTAGATATATAAGAATTTTATTTAACTTTTCACCGTCTTTTACCCACCTCCTAGGAGAATTTGCAAATTCACATAAAACTTAATTTTACCGCTTCTGTGAGTGGAATTTAAAAAATCCGAGAGAAACGGTTAATATCAAGGAGTAAAATGAGGTTCAATAAGATGAAAATAATTTTTGGTAAATAGTAACTTTTTACTTTTATTTACCACGGTTAAAAGTAAATAGGGTAATTAAGGGTAAAAATGATATTAATATTAGCCTCACAAATGTCCTAATTCTATTGGACAAGTTTACCTCGACCAAAAACAACCTTAGGAATAAAATATTATCATTTAGGTCCACTTGTATTAGATTAGGACATTTATTATTATTTAATTCAAAGAAGAGTTAAAAGAGTTAAAATCAAAGTTTAATAACTAAAACATTTTTAATATAGAGTTTTGCATAAGATAAATTCGATTATAAATATTATTTAGAAAGATAAACATATTTCATACATCATGGTATTTTATTTATAATTTTTAGACATTATATAAATAAATTTATTTATGACACAATGATGATGTAGTAATTACCTTATTCATGAAAGAATCAAATAAATGGTATTATAAATATTAAAATAAATATAATTTCAAATTTTTTATGACATACACGAATTTTATAGGGGAATATGACATGTGATGATTGATTCAATGTATTTTTTTGAAGTAATCATGTTGTTATTAGTTTAACAAAAAACAAATACCAAATAGTGTCAAAATTGACATAAAATAGTTTTTTTTTTAAATATTATATTATTAATTGATATATTGGTCCTAAAAATATAAGTTTCGGCCAAAATACTTATATAATAATATATATATGACATTAATTAAGTAATTGGGGTTCTATTCTCAGTATATAGTAAGTTTATTAACCATATAGTGTAAGAATACAAGAAGACATGGTAAAAGTTTAATTATTTAACTTAGAGTTAAATCTAAATGATAAGGTTAAAATGGTAACCTAAACTTGTCTAAAACCTATTTTATGAGTTATTTTAGAACTATCCCAACCTTAGACTTTAAATAATAAACTTTTTATCCATTACAAACCGAATATGAATTTATTATAAAATAATATTTTATGTTTTTTCTAATGTGCCCCTCACCCCTCTTATAAAAGGGCACTCCCCCTTCTCTCTAATTCACACCTTCTAAGCCATTGGGATCGGCCAAAAAATGCCCAAATACCCTCTCAAATATCCTCCCTTAATATTAGACGCCTTATTTTGATCAGAAAGCCATCCTAAAGAGCCCTTTTGATCAAATCAAAAGGAAGAACCCGAAGAAGACGTAATGATTTCACCACCCTCTTTCAAGTTCCTTTCTTCTTCCACTTCCTTGTTCTTTGTTGTTTACATTATAAAATAATAACACCAGTATATTCTATATAATTTTATGTTATTATAATTATGATACAACCAAATTAATTATTCTATGCACCCTTTGAATGACATGTCACCATACGTGCGTACGTACGTCTTACCGTCTCCACGTCATGGTGTAATTGTTATTCAATACATTATTATTTGGATGAGTATAATAATGATGTGTATTTGATGTAAATAATAAATATATCATGATAAGTATTCTGTATATATTATACCATCCAATTATATATTATATTAATATCAAAATAATGATATTTTTGCTCGTGCGTATGTACGGATTACCGTCGCCACGACGTGATGAGATTCATTTCCAAGTCCACCATTCATCGATGATTATAAAAATATATATTACTAATTAGTATGTAATATATGACATAATAATGATATTGGAGATATATATATTTATATATATAAGTATTTATGTACTAACATATATCTTATTCACTTACTTCCGTTCAATACTATATGAAAACGGAAACAACGTTTATGCGTACGTACGGACTACCGTCTCCATAAATGGTGTTTTCTATTTCATATATATGTCTATAATAAATTTATATATTTTAAATATATATGATAAATAAATGATGTTTTATATTCTGTAAGTATTTAAATCATGATCTAAGTGATACAATCAATAGTAACAAGTTAAAACACGTATGATAAAGAAAGCGATTATTACCCAAAATATTAATATAACATAAAAATTATTATTAAATTGATAGTATAAAGTCATAAATGAATAATGTATGATATCATAAATATTAATATGGTTCTGGTATAATTTAATAACATACTATAGTCTTTATACAGGAGGCTAAACGTACCCTTGACTAAAGTAAAGTGCAAGTTAAGGGGTTTTCATCTCACTCCTTATTCCCGTGAGATTCATGCCATATTGCCAATATTACCTTTTGTGTGGTGTATGTACTGCCCATAATTGTATTATTTGTGTAATAAACTTTAATTTATGTGTATTTACATATTCATTGTATGATACCTCTTTCATGGGGTGTACGTTTCGTAAGTTACCAAATTGGTAAGGGTTAATTTCACAATCTTTTTATTATCCAGTGTTGTTTTTACATAAGTATATACTGGGACATATTTATTAATCATGTCCATGTTTCATAAAAGTGTTTTAAAAAGAATTATTTTAAGGTACTTTTTAATAAAACATCATTTCAAATGTTTTAAATATTTATTCTTCTAAATATTTCTCATTAATGTCCATGTCTTCAAAATGGTTTTTAATGATTTATTTATATAGAAATGAATGTTGTTAAAATGTTAATTCCTTTCAAAAGTTTCAAAGTGGTATGGGACACATTGATTCAAAAATTTCATTAAATGACTTCTTTTCCAAATTGTGTGGCTTTTAAATGTTTTCATGAAAAAAGGGTATTTCTCTCAAAGAGTTTTACAAATCATTTTCCTCAACATCAAAATCCTTTAATGGATTTTAAACTTGTTTTGAAGTTGATTTATCATGATACAAATCTTCCATATTGTGTTGAAGGTTTTGTGATATGATTGAATGTGGATGTTTTATTTTTATTCCATTCATGGTTTATGGGTAAAATATTGACATTTCATATGCTAGTTTTAATATGAATGTTTAGACCCTTTCATATGAGGAATGCATTGGACTTAGTAAGTAATGGGTGGAGCTCGCTATAGCTCCTCGATGCATCGGTAGGTCTCATGAGACAAACTAGTGTCTTGGCACGATACCTTGACAAAATCTTATTTGTAGTCTTGGCACAAGGCCTTGGCTACGTGTTTATGATAGTCTGGCATTATGAATTCCATCATTATGAAAGTGGTTATTGATATTTCATGTGAATATTCGACTAGTAGAATATCCATGTGAATAAGTAAATGGAATTATTTCATTTTATTTTTTCCATATTATGATGAATTTCAAGTTTAAAAGGCTTTTGTTTTAGTTATACATTTCATTAAATGTTTATGCTTATTTATGAAAGTTTCTGCTATATTGTTATCCTTACTGAGCATCTGAGCTCACCCCTTTCTATGTTTTATTTTTCCTAGGATTCCAAGAAGTGTATTGTAGTTGATATGCAGGGTTAAGCCAAGGGAATAATGGCATTAATAAAGGATTATTTTTTTTGTATGTTATAAAGTGTAATGTAACATTCATGTATGTAATCTATTTTCCAAGACTGCTAAATCGATCGGTCCTTCGGGACTTGATTCCTTGTAATCATGCCAATGTATTAAAATAATGCACCGACTCTGGGTAACTGGGGTCAGGGCATTACAGGTACCATACATCATACATAATATCCACTCTAATGGAGATTATTCCTTAACCACAATGGATGGAGAACTCATTACAACCCCAACCAATGAAAGTTTCCTAAAGAAATATTTCATGTAATTACATGATGTACATCCTGGAAGCAGAATGTTAAACTAAATAGAACCATATACTTCTTAGATGTAAGATGTTATACTACATACAACCATATACATACAAGACATTAAACTAAAAATTGGGTCTTTGACATATGACTTTAAAATGCACGACATAATGTGTGTGTCAGATGGAATTAAACCACGCATCATCAATGTCCATATCACATGACAATAAAATTCATGGAATAAGGTCCAAGTTGAATGAATTAAAACTAAAATACACCCATTTTCCTTACCACAATACCTTAAACTTCATGTTAAAATCCTTTTCATTCGATGTTATGAAATCTCTAAAGTTCCATGAGTTGAGATATCCATCACAGTCACTTAAAAATGGGCCTCCATCTCACATGTAGGTCCTAATAACATTCCTACAACCCATAAATGGGTTGAGATTACCACTTTACAATACATGAGGAATAAAATCTAGGAAACCCCTGTGCATAATCCCATCTTACATCATTTCTACTTCATAATGGAATTTGGGACCCCTTTTACAGGTATAAGCCCAAATATTTTCACATCCTCATTGTATGATGGTGAACTGCTCGATCTATACCAAAACTATGTGTGGCTTGATTATCATTCCAATGACATACATAGTGATTTTTTAATCTCTAATCTCAGGTCGAGACATGACCATAAAGAAAATTTAACCTTTCCCAATGTATGAACTAGATCTGCATAAGGAACCTTTCTAGAACATATGGCTTGATTCTCATTAAGATGAAATTCATAATGAAACCTAGATATAATTTCTTGGGAACCAAATTCAATCTATTAAATATTTAAATCCCCCTTATCCATGTCAAAACCCAATTAGTGTGGGGAGCCATATTAAATAACTATGGGTGTCTTGATTCTGCCTTTTTGAAAGATATGTAGTGATTCCCAGGTCTCCAATCTTAGGTCCATTTGTAATTAAACCAAAAAATATCCCTTAATCTCTATTTATGAATTCAAACCTACACATTGAATCTATTTTTATAAATAATTATGGATTGATTAATTCCCCAATAAGATATGTAGTGACACACGGGTCCTACAACCTTGTACAACCACAAAATTTCCCATTTTTAATGTAGGTTCATCTTCATCCATACCTCCTGATGTTAAACTACATGGGATATCAAGAACTAGATACAACTTTATTCTCATCCCAATGAGATACATAGTGATTACTGGATCCTATCTCCTCACCCAACGACCACATATTGAAATACCCCTATCATTTACTTGTGTTTCGCTTGTGTTGTAGGAGAAACCTTTTTCCATTCCTTATTTTTAAATATGATCATATCTCATGTGGTCTTAGGAACTTAGTAAAGGATTTCCCTGCATGAGTAAGGCATATCATTCTCATTGCGGTTACTTTAGTCCTGGATGCAAGACCCTAAAAGCAACACCAAATTTCCTCATCGCATGATAATAAATTTCATAATCTATCTAATAACTATGTGTGTCTTGTTTCATTCCATAAAAACATATTTTGTGACATCCCAGTCATATACCCTTGTCTAGCCACAATATAGATTTATATGTCAGAATCACCCACATATTTTGCGCATAATGATAAAATGCATGATTCTTCAAGAACAACGTGTGGATTGATTATCATTCCAATGAGATACTTAGTGATTACTAGGTTCCATGTACTAGTCCTAGCCACAAGGTAAATAAGAAATATCCCCTATTCTATAAAAAACAATGATCTGTGAAGTATATTTTAATTCAAGTCCCGTCATAAAAGCGGACCGCCTAGGAAACAATGTTGATCCCCTTTTATATATGAGTTATATATATGTAAAAGATTACAAACTATGGGAAAATGGAATAGCAAAAACATCCTTTATACTCGATCACATCCCTTACTCACTTCATACTCCTAATCTGGAATATTTTATGATATTTTTAATATTTCCTCAGCTTCTAGTGGTAGAATATCTGATACCCAAGGGATATTTTTACTATCTATGTTGTAATACACCCCAATTGGCTTTGCATAAGATGCGCAAAAATTTCATATCCTGACTGCCAAAGGATCCCACTATTGACTATAAAATACATTCCCTAGTTGGATTTGTATAAAACAGCCCAAAAATCAGTTTATTAAGTAGTCGTAACTTATCCCTTGGGAGAATCCTCTTATATCCCTTTAAGATTTGATGATGGTATGATGGAACTCATGACTCAATGTCATTGGTCATACCTTACATGTTTTTTGTGTTTCCTATCTCATGATCAGAAAGCCTCTGAGATCATGGTTGGAAATTTCCCCCTTCATGTGTTCAAAGCATACTAGAATAACCTTGGACCATTTGACCATATATCATCTTTAGTTTCCATCATATTAAGTTCTTAGTCATATGAACTAAAAATTATGGCACCATACTTCCTATGCTTGGTTCAGACCTATGTAAGGAGAATATTCCCCCCAATTATTTGGAAATTATGACTTGAAATACCCCTTATTTATTCATGTACATTCCTCCACAAACTAGACTCTATGCTTTGGGAAATATGAATATCCCTAAACATTCATCAGATTTATTGATATAATGTTATAATTCATGAGTAATTATTTTCTTGACTATGATGTAATACACCCCAATTGGATTTGTATAATTTTCTTAAAAAATTTAGATCCTGTTAGCAAAAGGATTCCACTATTGACTGTGTAGTATGTTCTATAGTTGGCCATGAATAAAATAACCCACAAAACAAGTCTTTCAACCAGATGTAATTTCATCCTCAAGATACAACTCCTATAATTCCAAAATAATTTTCCCATACCACTCTTTGGATTTAGGAATCCCAAAATAAAATACTATAACTTTCTCATATAATTTATGAATATGGTAGTACATTTTAAGACAAATTACCATGAATGGAATAATCATCAATATTTTGGTCACAGATAAAGACCTTAAATTAATCCCCTTATTATCATTGTGGTATGACTTTAAACTACATAACATAATGTCCCTGATAAATGACATTAAAATACATAGCATAAAATCATTTCCATAAGATTAAAAATTACATGGTTATTGGCATGATCGCATGACATTAAACTATATGACTCCTTTATCCTTTTCCAGAAAGGGGCCTTCCCCCTAACATTGACCACCTAATATATTTTATCCTACTTCACTTGAACTAAATACATATAGGAGAGGTTTCCCATTCCTGACCAATTCCAATACAAATATTCGAAGCATTCTCAGACACCTCCCTTTGGAAAATACACCACTCATAGTCTTGGTAAATATGAATCATAAACTTCAACTATCAGCAATAGAATGTTGGAATTATTAAGAAATTATTTTCTTGAATATGTTATAATGCACCAAAGTTAGTTTTACATAAGTTTCTAACAAATTTCAGAGCTTATCGACCAAAGTAATCCACTATTGACTATAAATGTATGATCCCTTGTTGGCCTTGCATAAAAAAACCCCAAAATCATTTTTTCCACCAGGGGAAACTTATTTGTAAAGAGATACCTCCTCTATTATTGTGTATAATATTCTAGATCTAAGAACCATAAAATCATGGCTCAATATCCCCCATTGTATATCTGAATAACATAAAATCAATTTTGTCCTACAATCCATGGTTGCGTCGTTATTTCAAAATCTATGGTCATAATTGTTTGACTTTAAACACTATCCTCATTATTCTAGCATGAATGACTTTATACTTCCCATAAAAAGAGACATAGTACTCTCCAGATTGATATACCACAAAGGGAACTCTAGAAAAAAGTTGAGCATCATCTTATTAAACCTATAGTCTGCATGTTTTTGAAAAAATTATAAGCGATAATAAGATAAATGGTACAAAACATTTTAGGCTGAAAACCTAAAAAGGGAAGTCTAAGAAAAATCCAAGTCTTGATTACAAATTATTATTCACATCATGATTAAGTAAAAATCTGTGAAATGATATAAGATATGGTAAGTTTATAGGGTTATCTATATGACCCTAAAAACAATCACGATATTCTCACTAGGCCCCATGGCTTAGTAAAAAAATATAGCATTATCCCCACCCTCATTGTTGTGATTGTGAATGGCTAGTATAAAGATGTTTTGTTGCAGAAATTATTTTCAATGTTATGTCACAATTGTAGAAAGAAAACAAGGATAAAGACACAAGTCATTTGAGATAAGAGAATCATTTTAATTTAAGTTCAAAAATATAGGGGAATCACCACATACTAGATCCTCTCTACTAATTTTACAGTTTATACTCAACAAAGGATTTGAAAAGTTGAATTTTACCCTAGGAAATTTCTGCAGCTTGCTGATTATCAACCTCTTTTGTAGTAACAACCTTATTATATCTATGGATTCTCTCCATCTCAATACCAATGGCTTATCTCCTTTGGGCTAAAGCCTCATCCATGGATTAGTGATGTTGAATTACATTTTCCCTTGTAGAATTTAATTCATCCTCAAGTTTCATTATTTTATGATCCCTCATGTTGAGTTGATCCTGGTACTCCTCCACCTTTTCTAGGAGGCTGACATCATCATAAATAATGGGAGCTCTTATTTCCTCAAACTAACCTATCTAGTACACCACGACCTTCCAAACTCTTTTCTCCTCTACCCTTTGACGTTTAATTGACTTCACCATATCATGGATATCATGATAATGAAATCTATAATATCCTAACATGGTAAGAATGAATGGGTGTTTTGTGAATTTATCCAACATTTCCTCAAGAGGTGCCTTCCCAATTATCTTCCAGATATCCCACCGAACGAGAAGGCGTTTAGGGAATAAATCCTCTAGTATCTCTAGGTCATACTCAGAGTTGGTCTTGAGGGGAGATACATAATCTATAATTGGTTCACTTAGTTTTTTAACTAGTTCTTTTCCCTCCAAAATTGCCTCATCTTCATCCACTAATTTTGGTAGAGCTATAATGCAAACCCCCCATTTTAGACCCAACCTCTGATGATGACGAAACTGAATAGTTGGAAGAACTCATCAAAAATATTAGAAGTTTGAAAAATATAAAATTAAATGATATGGATAATTTTTTTGATAACACTCAATTTTTTTCCAATCAATTGTTGGGATTAGTACTTCTCTATCACCCCCAACCTCAACTCCTAGGGCAAGAACCTCCATACAAAGAAAATCCTCTATGTTTTTCTCATCAATTAGGAAAAGAGGCTCTCGAGAACTCACAATTTTAGGATTATCATCATTTATTCCCCTAATTATAGGATTATGGTGTACTTGAAGGCCTCATTAATGAAGTGACTTAGAAACATTCTCTACATAAAAAGAAATAAATTTAAAATTATGCTTTGATGTGAAACATCAGATGAAAGAAAATCATCTGTGTTTGAAAAGTGAAAGAATTATAAGACTCAAAACCTTTAAATTACTTATTTAAATCTTTAAAAACCTTAGGGGAACATTTAATATCAATTCCTATATTAATTACATCCATCATGTCATGATAAATGACACTAATATTTGTAGAATCCTCACCAGTAAGGGTATCTAAGGTAGGTATCTCGGAACCCAAATTGGATCTGCAAACTAACCTCTATACTAACTTCTCAACTATAAAACCATAGTTAGTCCCTATAGAGTAAGTTCAGCATCAAAAAATTAATTGAACCATCTAAGATCCCTATCAACCCCTTTCAGAGAAACAATATGATAAAAATTACAACCTCGTGGTCCTCTAGTTTGGGAAACAGATTTGAAATATCATGAAGAGAGGGAAGTTAGAAGTAGTGCATTGTACTTAAGGGAATGCATTTTACATTACTACAATACTCTCCCTTAACTATGGATGTGGGGGAAGTTGCAGTCATATCTTTTAATGCTTAATATATCAGGTTTACAAAAACATTAGAATGAGTATGTACCTCCTCTAGGGAGTCCTCCTGGATCCTTGAAGGACAAGTACTAGATCCCTTATGGGAGTAAATCAATGCAGATTCTACAAATGATAATCATAACTTGAATGGTATATCAATAAATTCATAATATCGAATGAAAACAAAAAAAAAATTGATGGTGAATGCATTGGGAAAATATTAATTCCATATTACGCTTCCTCTATGGAGATGATGGCAGTCCCACGTCATCCTTTATGGCAGAAAAAACCTAATGTAAGGACTGAGGAGTTCTTAATGCCATCACCTCCACCATGGTACTTTGATATGGGGATAGTTCTGGAGATCTAAGGGCCTCTTCCACTACCTCAATAGTGTTTCTCATGGGTGTATACATTGGTGACCCAAACACCTCTTCTACCGCTCCTTATACTTCTTCTCAAATTCCAATCTGAAAAATAAAATACCCTCAAGATTAACGATCGTGGATGTAAGATAATGAAAGGGAAAAAAGAAAATTTAAATATGTCACTAGGGTTAATGTAAATGTCCCATTCCTTCCCAAGATGAATAATTACCCCTTCAATCAATCCTCAATCCAGGTTTTTGGAAACTCACTTTGAGGTTGAGACTTGATCATCAGCTGTATATATCAAAGACTCTAGCTCATGTAATTACTTCATTGCCTTAGCCAAATTATTTTCAGGGTAGAGATTGATGGCTTCTCTAATATCTCTCAGCTCTAGGATTCACAGGATGTCTTGTAGAAACTTCTATTTATCCCTAACATCATGAGTCATTCTATCTACCAATTGGATCATTAAGGGCCACATATAGTTTGGATCTGATATGGATTTCTGTGAAGAAGAATCAGAACTCTTTGATTGGGAAGCCTCTTTAGAGCTCCTTTATCTTTCATAAGAATGAAGGAATGGGATAGGGTCCTCTTCTTGATGTTGATGACTACACTACCTTAGTGTTGGTAATGTTTTATTCTCAACCCTGGCCTACATGGTGGTCCTTTTATGAGAATTTTTTGAAGGCACCAAAGACTCCATGCCATATTTTGATTGATCTTATTTACCAAACATACAACATCTAGAAGTTTTTGTGGCCACCACAGGATAAATACCTTTTTTCAATTTCCCCACAGGGTATGAAGAGATTTGTGACTTCTAATATCTATCCTCCATCCCGATTCATGCCACTAACAGAGGCAGCATGGTTAGAATTTTTGATACCTCCAAATCCGTCAGGACCCATAACAATCAAGCTACCATCAGATGTTTATCATTCTTAACATGCATATGAGGAATTGTTCTTGACTATTGAAGAAATTTAAACTGGTGAGAAAATCGATAAGAATCATAAACATCTACAAATGATTTCACAATCAGTATGGCCAACCAATAAGATTTCCCTGAATGAAATCATGTATGACTTCAGCCGCAGGGAGAGGATCTTGGCCTCTCTGTAATTTTCTCTCTATCTTAAAGAGATCATAGGACAATGGTGGAATCCTCTTTGCATCATTCCACATTATCTTTAGTGGGATAAACTCATCATACATTTCCCTAAGAGTGGGGACCCTATAAATTTTGTAGACATCCCATTGGTTGATGCCAACTTCTCCATGCATCAAGTGGAAATAATTTGTCTACAGAATCCCTCATCCTTGAAATTCAGGGATGATGTAAGGGTTCTTATAAACATAAGTTTTTTCCTTCCCATACATCCTCATAGATACAAAAAACTTATAGCACATTTTTTAATTATATGCAAGTTTGATGCACCCATAATTCCTACATCCACTCAGGCATGACTCCCCCTCTAGATCAAAAGTCACAGTCCTCCTTCCAGCATTATTTTTGATCTTTCTATCAATAATTGATGGTTGAATCATAAAAATGATTCCTTAAATCTTGGACATGTGTCTTCATATGTGGAGTGTAGCCATTTTGATGCATAATAAATATAATATGGATTATTCCTTCATTGATAAAAATACCCTTTTAGAATATTTTTTTAGAAGGGAAGTTGATGTGATTCATGAACAAAGACATCGGAAAATATTTCTTAAATGATAGAATATGGGCATACATCAAATGTCCATGCTCGTATAGAGAAAGGTAGTCACTGAATGGGTACTCACATTGATATGGTACCAGATAATTTTCTAAACCCATTAGATTATATTCAATGACTTCAAAACAATCATGAAAGAATGCTTTGATTATTTCAAAAGAACACGGAGCAACTTGCTTTGTTACAGTCATTGAAACAACCATTGAAAACCAGGAATAAGGCACCAATTTCTCTCAATAAGTTAAAATATTAACTTAATAATGTTAATTTTTTAACTTATAAGAATCTAAAAAAAATTAAAAGGTAAAAACTTGTGCAGGTCCTTTGACAAGGGATCCCCACACAACTCTTTATAGTAAGTTATTCACACAAGTCCCTCGATGAGATTCCTTCATTAGGATCCCTACCAAGTTGATTGCACATAGCCTGATATATCAGGTGTCTATACATTGAGAGAACCTTTAGGAGACCTTCAAAATGGAAAAACATGGTGTGGATGGATGAAAGACCTATGCAGTGAGATTGGTGTAACGTCTCAGATCCGGATGCCACCCAAAGGTGCCCCGTACCCAGTTGGCCACATGGCCTCAAGCGCATTTCCCCAAATTATAGAGGCTTCCGACTAGAAGCGAGGGCCTAGGTGAGATATTGTTGAAACTATTCCCTCATTGGTATATTATAAAACATCAAAATACAATAATATAACAATAGAGGAAGCAGCAATACCATTCAATTGAAATAAATAGCGAAAGAATGATAATATAAATAACCAAATGTCAGAGCATACTAAAATGATGACGTGTGTTACATTTTCTAAGAAAACATCCAAAATAGGTCACACCGTAGTAATACAAGATATAAGTACCAAAAGAACAAAAAACAGAATAATCTAAGAAGCATTGCAAGCCTCGGCTTGGTCGCATGATCTCCTTCTCCTAAATATCATATCAAGGACCCAGAGAATGGTTCTTACCCTTATGGACACCTATAACAACACAATATATTTTGTCCCAAAAACATGACCCAAACAAGGTGTGAGACTAAATCCCAGTAGTCAACCACCCATGGTCTATGCCAATCTTTCACTGAATATAAATAACAGGAAGTGTGCATTAATGAAAGTAATAAACTTGGAAGTAGTCAAAAGTAAAAAAATCCTACAAGAAATGGTTCTCATTTATATTTAGTTCATGTTCCCTTACAATTCAATTACATTAAATTATATATGTATCAAGATATATCCTAAGCCCAACGATCCCTATATAAAAGTAATCACAACAGATGTCTCAAAAGAGCATATAAACAATTGTAAGTGAAGACTGAATCCAATCTTATTCTTTTGTTTGGAAGACACTTCATAAGTCATTCCATTTCAATATTCAATTATATGTAAATGTAAACTCATGACATATAAATAGCTAAAAATATATCTCATCATTGGTTTACCTCATTGGATTTAAGATTCAATCTACATTTAATAAAGTCACCATGAGCTTGAACAGTACATCGATTGCCCGCTCATGACTTATCATGGTAATACCCTCTTGAGTTTGTTCATGGTCTTTTAACCAAGGCCATGGTTCAAAAAATATATAAGGTGGAATAGTCATATGATCCTGACCATTCATTTTAACCTAAGTCTATGAATCACCCATTTCCATTTACCACTTTATCATTTTATATAAGAAGCAACACATATAAATTAAACTATTACATAGATTAAACAATAATAACTGACATGGTCCAATTCTTCTCACAAGAAACACATGTAAATTAAACTATTACATGGATTACCATTTAATCAACCTTATTTTAAATAACCCAATAAGGGAATTCAAGGCATGCCTCATAGGCATCCTAGGCCAAGCTGCCATAAATGGTCATTCATAGGAAACACACCCATGGGGTGGACCTTAATCAAGGTAAACAACCCTAAACATGATTTAAAACAGTTAATAAATTACCTAAAAACAATAGGTAATATAAATAGACAATTTTCATTCAAGACAACACCTTAATAATGGGTGTGTGGAACTCCAAAACATATATTGAACTAGAAAATTAGTGAAAGGAACGAGACCACCTACCTCATGCTAGTATGACTCTCCTCATCCATAATAAACCTCTAATTCAATGTAGATCTAAAAAATGAGCATAAACACTCATTCCTTGATAACTAAGACTAGATAAGAAATCATGAAGAACGTCTCAATAGGAATCGAGAGCTCACTGAGGGGATTACAACGCATTCGATGGTGTTCAAATCAGAGGTCAGATGAAAAAATAGGAGGCCACTCTATTCTTGGATCACTCGGGTACATTGTTCTTTGAAGATGGGTGAGTTTTGTATGTTTTTTTACAAAAATTAAACTACTATTCCTTTTAACAAACAAGAAAAGAAAAGTAGATGGTGTGTTCTGGAAAATATATGTCATGTTCGTACAAATCTTGGATAAGCTATTACATGGTGTATAATGGGATTATACGGCATGTTACCCCAATTACACTGCATGCACCTGGGTTACATGACATTAAATACTCTTTTTGTTCCACTTAATTAAGCACAAACGAAAAAAGGGAAGATTCGTAACTCAGGGGAAGAAACCAGTTCTTAAAAACATCCCCACTTAAAGCAATTTGTCACTGAATTACCTTTCTAGGGGAGGAAAATATTTTTATGAGAACTACTCTAGCCACTGAGAACGTACATTAGGATCCCTCTCCCTAGTATCATCCTATAAACGGACATGTTTCCATTGCACCTGTACAAGAGGGATTGACCGGCCTCGAAGAACCTTCACTCCCTTGTCAACTATATGTATCATATGCTCCTCAAAGGATTAATCAACCTAAAGCTCAACATCCTCAGGATGAAAGATGTGAGATGGGTATGGATGATAGTGGCATAGCTGAGATACGTGGAAGAAGTCGTGCGTGACTCAATGCCTCTGAGGTAACTGCAACTGATAGGAAACTAACCTGAATCTCTCCAGAAACTTGAATGGGCCAACATATCTCTGTGAAAGTTTACCCGGTCTCTTGATACACTTGTGTCCTAACCTCATTGAAACACATAAGAAAACCTGATCCCCAACTTCAAACTCAAGAGGTTCCCTATAGAGATCGGTATATGATTTTTGGTGAGACTATGAAGTATCCATCCTCTTCTAAATCAATTGGACCTCCTCATAAGTCTCCTGCATGAGACATGGTCCTAGTTAAGCTGGCTCACCTACCTCTAACCAGCACAGGGGAGAACGACATGGACAACCATATAAGGCCTCATAAGCTTCCATTCAAATCATTTCCTGATAACTATTATTGTAGGAAAATTCAACCAGGAAATTTTCTTCTCCCAAGAGCCCCCAAAATCTAGGACGCACACTTGAAGTATGTTCTCCAGCACCTGTATTGGGCACTCTGACTGGCCATCTGTCTGAGGGAGGTATGTTATGCCCAAAAACACCTATGTACCCAGATCCCTCAGAAAACTCTTCTATAAAAGAGATGTAAAATGGGCGTCCCTATTTGAAATTATAGAGCCACAGATCCTGTGTAGTTGTACCACCTCTAGAATATATAACCTTTCAAGATCATCCACACTTAAGGTTTCCTTGATCAGAATGAAATGAGTGACCTTTTTAAGCCTGTCAACAATAACCCACACAACATTGTTACCTCTATAAGATGTTGGTAAACCAGTCACAAAATCCATCATGACATCATACCAATTCCTCTGTATAATGGGTAGTTTCTGTAAAAGTCTACCTAGTCACCAGTGCTCTGCCTTCCCCTATTGACAGGTGAAACATCTAATGAAAAAACCAGCTACATCCCTTTTCATACCTGTCCACCAATACTAAAGATGAAAATCCTGATACATCTTGATGACATTAGGATGAACTTCCCATATTGAGGCTTGAATGTCCAGCATCATCTCCTCGCATATGTCAACTGAAACGTATATGTGACCATGTAACCAAAAAACCTTATCCTCACCTATGGTAAAACTAGAAGGAGGGTCCTCACATTCCACAATCTTCTATAGAACTACGCCTTTAGAATCTGATAGCTTCCCCATCAATCTATTCAGTATAGTAGAGACAACAGCTAAAGATAAATGAAATGTATGTTCTTAAATATCTTGAACCTCCAAGAGCCTCTCAAAGAACAAAACCATAATTTTCCATTCGCTATTGGCCTTCTACACTGCTTATATCTGAGTCATCTTGCTCAAAGCATTAACCACTGCATTTCCTTTACCAGGCATGTGGGCAAGCTCGATGTCAAAATATGGAAGGTATTCCACCCACCTTCACTACCTCGAATTAGATCATGATACATAAATATTCACTTGATACTTTTGTGGTTCTTGTACACCACCAAATGATCTTCCAATAAGTAATGTATCTAACAACGTAAATCATAAAAAACTGTATCTAACTCGAGATCGTGCATTGGGTAATTCCTCTCATGTGGCCATTACTGTTGAGACCCATACAAAATGATCCATTCCCCCTTGTATATGCATTTCTTCTAGCCCGATACCTAATGCATCATATTTCACAATTTAACTCCTTCCTGACTCTATAAAAATCATTATCGAAGCTAAATTCAATCTCTCTTTAAACTTCTGAATGGCCGCCTCACAAGAATTTTTTCATACACACTTCACACCCTTTTTAGTCAGGACTTTTTGTGGAATTTCTAAATGTGATAAGTCCTGTATGAAGCATATATAATAACCATATAGCCTAAAGAAACATCATATGTAAAAGACATTATTAGTATATTCCTAAGAAAATATTTCTCTCACCATCTCTAGGTCCACTGATACTTCTGTCTCCAAGATGATGCGACCCTGGAAGTAAATTTGAACCATCAAGAAGTAGAACTTTTTGAGATTATTATATAAGTGATGATCTCTCTATGTAATCAAAATGATCTCAATATGTGTGCCATGGTCGTGTTAATTATGAAAATTCACCAAGATATCATCCCAGAAAACCACAACGAACAAGTCAAGATAATGATGGAACACTCGGTTAAATTGTTCCATAAAGACTTCCAGTGCATTTGTGAGGATGAACGGCATGAACAAGTACTCATATAAGCCATACCTACTTTAAAAGGCTATATCAGGTATGTATGATGATCTAACATGAACCTGATGATAACCGGATCTCAAATTGAACTTAGAGATTACCCGAGATTCTCATATCTTATCAAAGAGATCATGTATTCACAACGGAGGATACCTCTTCATAATTTTCAACTGGTTCAATTTCCAGTAATCCATTCATAGCCTGAGGGTACCGTCAACCTTTATCATAAAAAGGACTGGCGAACCCCAAAGAGAATTACTAGGTTAGATAAAGCTCATAGCATCCAAATCCTTTAATTACCTCTTGAGCTCTTGTAACTTCGTCGTAGTCATCCTGTAAGGATGAATTGATGCCAGTGCAGCTCCAAGGAAAAGCTCAATAGAGAAATTGACCTCCCTCACCAGAGGTAGGCATGAAAAGTCGTATGGGAAGATGTCCCTGAAATGATCAACTACTATAGGGAAATCCATATTACAGGTTCCCTGGTCATCCAGATATAAACTTACAATCTGGGCTATCATCCCACCCAACCCATGATTCTCAGATCCAGCTCGGCTCGCCTGGACATCCCATTCACCTTTTTGTTGAAACAATCCACCCTATGGTGATGTAAAACTCACCCTATGGTGATATTAATTGATAAAGGCTTAAAAAGAGACCAACCAGTCCATTATGAGAACTAAATGAAAGCCTATCATCTCTAAGACATAGAGATCCCAAAGGATGTGACACCCACCAACCTTAAGGGTGAACTCCTTGAACTGATGCAAACCTGCCATTCTAATCACTAATGGAGTGTCAATCTTTATAACATCATAAAAAATAACAACACAGAGCCCAAGGCTCTTCACAATGGGAAAAGATATGAAACTATGTGAAGCCCCAGTATCAAAAAGTACATAAGATAAAATGAAGATGATTGGAATAGTACCTATTATAGTAGAGTGTTCGGGATCCTACTCCTATTGGGTCTATTGCACTACATAAGTCTGACACATACCATGGCCCTGTGACACGACCTAGATACCCTGATCCAATCCACCCTATTGTCATTATGAACTTGGGGTCTAGCTACCACAGCCTCAACCACTACCTCATCCAAAATAGCCTGATGCATTCCAGTTCCCTAATTAGTGAGAAGCTACATACCCAACTCCTGAATGTGGAGTCGGTGCAAACCCTCTCTCACTAGCTGACTATGGAAATGTCCTACAGAAGCACTGTAGATAGACCATCATATAGCAAGATCAGAATTTGACTGGGTCCATAGGACAATGTGGTCTTATATTCCAAATTATTTCAAATTGGTATCACCTCACTTGGCTACCTGAACATACATCTTGACTACTAGAATTACAACTAGAAAGCTCCAGATGATGCTTCCTACTACCAATCAAAACAGTACCAGGTCTTAGTGTCGAACTACCCTGGATTGCACCTGGAAATTCCCTTAGATTACACTTGGTAATCAACACCTAATTCACTATATCATATACAGTAGTCTGCCAGAATATATTTACCTATGATCAAATTCCATACCTGATACCATCCTCAAAACGCCTATCCTTTGACAGATCATCACCCATTAGAATAGGTAAGATGTACTGCAGCTCAGTAAAGCGGCTTGATTAATCCATAACTAATAAAGTGCCCTACTCTAGATGCATAAATTCCCATGATTTTTCATCCCTCAATTTCTTGGGATAGAAGTAATCATAGAATATTATCTAAAAATATTCCAAATCCATATACCAATGATGTTCTGTCTGAGTGATAACATCCCACCCTCTCTTAGTGGAATCATGCATCATATTTGTTGCATTCTTGACCCTCCGTTCAGGAGGCATATCCAAATGCTAAATGATCAATAGAATGGCCTCTAGCCCTAACTCTACAGTCTATGGTCCATGATACCCTAAAAAATTTGTTGGATGATGTGGCTGCAACACCCACGTTATCTCTACCATAGATGTGGAAGGGAGTGGTACTCACTGAAATGTTTAAATGAACCTCATAAATCCTTCACAGAACTATGCATCAGCACCTATGTCTAGTATAACAACTGGTGCCCCAACTCATAGGACCATAGGTTCTACTAACATCCCATGGCCTACCACCTCTGAGATGTGATCATTTCCACTCTCCTGGCATAAAAATGGAGTTTGTCATAGATCCATGACTCTACAAGGTCAATTACACACATCAGTTCAATTTCATTTTCAAAGTTTTCAATTCGAGGATTCAAGAACTAAATAGGTGAATAAAACTTTCAAAGTTCACAAAAAGAGGATTACACAGTGTTTAGAAACCATACAAAACATATACCCTCAATATCCTACCTGGGAATGTACTTCCACTAACCTGGGAGTGTAACCATCTCAGGTACACGATGTGTACTCAGTTCTTCCCTCCATGCTATGCACTTTTACAGGGCTAGAACCACTTGGGTTCTATATGAGTAACACTACACAGAGTGTACCTATAGTACATGGAGTGAACTAGCATAAAACCATAATTCCATGTTCTCCTTCACAAGGCCATACACACGGAAACTTACCACACCACATGTAAAAATAATAAAAAGTGTGTACAAATAATACACAATGTGTACATCAGAAAAATTATCTTCTCGAATATAAGAACACATGGTGTGTTTTCATAGCATCACACACCGTTTTGTCTGGGTTTTTGGGTATTAAACTGCTAAAACTTCCCCAAAACCCACCTTTTTGCAATGTAAGCCAATGGTATAAAAACATCCAATCTGTGAGGGACCATACTAACCACAAATAAATGTTTGGAATCCACATATAGCACATGATAAAAAATTTATGGTTGAAACATGTTCCACCAAAATTTTGATCCAAGTGGGATAATAACTGTCAAGTCCCAAGATCGAAACCTAGATCTAAAACCAATTTGTAACATCCCAGATCTAGATTCCACCCAAAGTCTCCCCATACCTGGTTTGCTACATGTCCTCAAGTGCATTTTCTAAAATTCCAGAGGCACATGACTAGTAATGAGGTCCTTGGTGTGATAGTGAGAAAACTATGCCCTCATTGGTAGAGTATAACATAGTCGAATGCAATAATATAAAAATAGTGGAAGTAGTAATACCATTCATTGGAAGTAAACAGTGGAAGACTGATAATATAACAAACCAGATGTCATAGAAAAATAATATGATGTTTCGTGTTACATTTTCTAGGAAAATATCTAAAACAGGTCACACTGTTGTAATACATGATATAAGTACTAAAAGAAGAAAAGAAAAATGAATCTATGAAGCATCACAAGCCTCACCTCAGTCCCATGATCTCCTACTCTTAAACATAATATCAAGTACCTAAAGAAGGGTTCATACCCTTATTGACCCTTGCAACAACATAATCTGAATATGCCCAAAAACATGACCAAACATGGTTTGTGACTAAATCCCAGTAGGAAACCACCCAAGGTCTGTACACATCTATCAACGAATGTATATAATAGGAAGTGTTCAATAATGAAAGAATAAATCTAGGAAGTACTCAAAAGTAAAAAAATCCTACAACTACTAGTTATCATTTATATACATTTCATCTTCCCTTACCATTAAATTATATTGAATTATATAAGTCTCAATCTCTAGACTAAGATCGACGATCCCTGTATAAAAGTAAGCACATTATATGTCTCAAAATACCATCTAAAAAAGTGTAAGTGAATACTGAACTTGAGCTTGTGTTTGTCATATAAGACACATCATAATTCATTCCATTTCAATATTAAATTATATGAAAATTTTAACTCCTTACATATAAAAAACTTCCAATAGAGCCCATCCTTGGTATCCCACATTGGATTCAATATTAACTCAACATTTAAAAAAGTCTCCATGAGCCTGACCACTACATATGTGGCTCACTCACAACCTATCATGATAATCCCCACTTGATTACATCCATGGTCTTTTAACCGAGGCCATGGTTCACCCAAGGTAAAAGGTGAAATAGTCTTATGAGCCCAACCTTTTCTTTTAACATATGTCTATGTATTTCCCATTTCTATTTACCCCTTTATCATTTTATAAAAGAATAAAGACATGTAAATAAAAATATTACATGGTTTAAACATCAATAAATCATGTGGTCAAATTCATCACATATGAAACACATGTAAATTAAACTATTATACGGATTAGCATTTAATCAACCATGTTTTAAAAAACAAAAGAATGGAATTCAAGGCATTCCTCATAGGCATCCTAGGCCAAATAGCCATAAACGGTCATTCATGGGAAACGCACCCATGGGGTGGTCCTTAGTCATGGTAAACAACCCTAATCATGATTTAAACACCTTAATTAATTACCTAAAAACAATAGGCAATAGAAATAGACAATATTCATTCAAGACGACACCCCAATAATGGGTGTGTGGTACTCTGACACATAAATTCAACCTGAAAATTAGCGAAAGGCATGAGACCACCTCCCTCATGCTAGTATGACTCTCCTAATCTAGTATCAGCCTCTAATTCAAGATCTACCAAATGAGAATAGATTCTCAAGCATCAATAACTAGGTTGAGTGAAGAAATCACGAATAATGGCCCAAGAGTAATTGAGAGCTCACCAATGGGATTATAACACATTTGATGGTGTTTGGATTGGAGGTTGGATGAAGAAACAATAGGCCACCTTGTTCTCATATCACCTGAGCATGTTGTTTGTCGAAGAGGGGTGAGTTCTGTATGTTTTTTTTCAAAAAACGATGTTACTACCTGATTTATTGAAAAAAATAAATGTACCCAAAATTTAATAGAAACTACACACCATGTATGTATATATCATAACCAAACAAGTACATGGTGTGTGCTGGGATTATATGAAATTTAACCCCAATTATATGGTGTGCACCTGAGTTACACAGTATGTAACCCTCTTTTTCTTCCACTAACTTAATAACCACCTAAAAAGGTAATATCCATACCTTAAGGGAAGAAATGGGTTCTTACAATTGGAAATTAGAAACTCAAAATGTGAGGAAAACAATAGGGGGAAGTGGTATTTATAGACACCATCGATCTACATCGTGAACCTACGTCAATACCCTATGCCTAGTACCTATGAATTAGAGCTCCATTGTACACCCTATGTGGAAACCCTGTAAGGAGAAAGTATGCAATCCATCATTTCCCTCCTTCAAAATATTTTACTCATTTTTTACCTTAGGACTATACCCTCATCTTTTGTTTGTTTCCAATCCTAAGGGGGGGATTTTGTAGACAATCAATTTTATCAAATGAATATGAAAAGATTATGAATAGAAACATGGGAATGATAAAGTTCTAAAGTGTATTAAGGAGGACCAAGGGACCTACCCAATTCAACCTACATGCACATACCCCTACATAGTAGAGTTGCTTCACAACTCCCTTGCATGGATCAAAGGGGAAGGACACCCCTACACTGGACACCCGCACCATAGACCTACACTGTGGACCTCTATGGATAACATAATTTTTCTTAGGAAACCTATTTTCCTATAAATAGGACCCTTGGGCTCCTCATTTTAGATATTAAAAAAATCAAAAGAATCCCTAGAGCTATGATTGCACATGCCCTTCACCCAAGTCCTACAAAACATCACAAGTAGCTCTCTAAAACCTAAGAGAATAGATAATCAAAGGAGATAAGTGAGGTAAAAGTCACTTCAGGGTATAAGATACAAATAAACTTGTATGATGACTCTTCTCCCATAATAAGAAATCACCTACATGATGCCTATTTCCCAAGAATACACCTACACCAGACCCAACAAGGGACACTGAAGGAAACCCACAATGCCTAGGATAATGCCTAACTTAGGTTTTTTTTCAGTTGTCCCATTTATAGAGGTTCATCTATCACACACAATCCAATTTATCTTGGTTTGAGGCATTTTTAGTTCCTCCCAGGCTATACGCCTAGAACCTACGCCAAGTACCTTCGCCCAGAACATGCAGGCAGCACCTATGCCCTATACCGGTGTGAGTCACCCTTTGATCCCCCTTTCAGGCCATATATAAAAGGGATCTTCTCCCCTTGGACCCCCTATCATAAAGGTACCAATATGAAACCACCATTGAGGCCTCCATACATTCAAAACCATGGAGAAAAGGCACACCATCATGTATCCCATTTGGATTTTAATTTCAAAAGTAAGCAGTTTCCCTTACATTTCATACCAGATGGTTGGAATTCTTGGGGTGTGTGTGGATTTCCATCTGCATGATCATGAGGACCCCTACCCCATGTAATGTTTCAGGGAGTTCCTGGTCATAGATACTAGGTTCCAGATAATGTCCTCCCCTTCTCGTTTATGAGACTCAGAGCCTCAATTTACAAGCAAGGAGGATGAGGACTAAAATTTCCTTTTCTTTTGATATGTAATGACATAATACTTTCTATTCTACAATAAAAAATTTAAGGAATCCCTTATATAGTAATCCAATATCCATTCTTGTAAGATTTTTCAATCTTGATCCTCTCTTCCCCCTAGACACTAGGTCAGAGAGGGGGTGGGAAACCATTCCCTATCCCCATATCCTACTACCATCCCTCCTCAGTCTCCATACCCCTAAACTCATTCTAGGGTAAATTTAATAGAGGTAAGTTTCTTACTATTGGCATATTCCATCGTATTCCCAATGAATAGGTAGCGTTCACACTAAATTAATCATCCCTCTCCCTTTGGTCTTTGTCATCGTTGTCCATCTACAGACTGAAGAAGTTCATGTGGTATATCAGATAATCAATTTACTCTTATTTATCACACCAATCATGAATCACTTGGTATTAAAGGTTAATAATGATCAAGATATTCACACGATCCATGATACCAATTGAAATATGAGAACTTTGATTCCTATTACAATTAGGATACATTGTAAACCATCCTAAGGCCTGATATCAATGGGAATCCCCTTTAGAAGTAAGCCATAATCATAACTAACCAATTATTATGAGTTAAACACCCCTCTTGGACGCTTTATTAAGGAATAATTTTTAGTAATAAACCCCAATTGAATCCTCTCAAAGGTCCATACTCCCTTGAAAGAAAATCCTTCTGAAAGAAACCATATGCGAGGTTCTTTATAACCAAACTATGTGGTATTTGATTCCCATCCATATCAGATACCATGAAGCCTCCCCAAGGACCAAACACAACACCCCAAATCAGACCTATTCTCTCTAGGCCATATCCCTAGTAGGGATTAATTAAACCCAGGAATCCATATTCGTTCCAAGTTCCATAGCCCGATTCAGTATAAGTCACATGCCAAAAAATTACTAGGTATCTTCTTCCAAGATGTCCTTTCCACATAATACTAAATAGTATGGTCGGGTCCTTATCACATGACCTTAAAAGTTATTATTTTCCCCATTATGTGTCACCTAACTACATGGGTTACGGTTCCTTTTTCAAGGATATATAGAAAGTATGCATATAGGTTTGATCCCAACATCAAAATAAATTCTAACTCCCTAGATGAAAAAACATGCCATAGTTCCCCACTGAGTGGTTATAAAACCAATATCATCATAAAAATGACCAAAGAATCTTTAAGTAGTACATAATAGGACATCAAGGATGGGGAACCACAGAAACATACATATTTCCCCATTTATGAAGAACCTCATATAGATAAAAATGATTATAAAATCTATACATGTAAATAATTTATTGTTGATTCTAGTATGACCCACATCATATTGGGGAATCAATATAGGATTCATGAAAATTTCATAAATCTATAATAGATTACTAGAGTATGAAATAATTACCCCAAAAATGTTTCAATAGGCCTGAACTCCCATCCTCTTGACCAATGTGATTTCTTAATTATCATTGGTAAAACCTCCCCAACGAGTGCCTACCTTTTGAAATATGTTTCCCATGGATATAAAACCATTGGGGCTTTCGGGTTCCACAAACAAATCCATTGGAAATCATTTATAAATAGTGATTCCTGACTCGAACACATTATCTAGAAGGAGACAATGGATTATTAGAGTGTTAGGGGATTGTAGGGGGTTTTGTAGAGTTTTTAGGATCTTTTGGGGGTTTTAGGGTTTTTAGAATTTTTAGGATTTCAAGTTCATTTATGGGATTTTAGGTTTATTTAGTTTTTTAGTGGTTCCTTATTTTTAGGGTTTCATGAGTTTTAGGATTTTAAGGGTTTTAGGGGTCTTTAGGGATTTTTAGGGATTTTCAATACTTTTTAGGGGTTTTAGGGATTTAGGTTTTTGGGGTATTAGGGTTTTTTGATTTTTTGGTCTTCATTTAAGTTTTTTCTATTTTTTTAGTGTTTTTAGGGTTTTTTTTGGTTTTGGGGGAGTTTAAGGGGTTTTAGGGTTTTTACATTTATTTTAGAGTTTTTAGGTTTCATAAATATTTTAGGGTTTTGGGGGTTTGGGGGTATTATTGTTTAAAGAGTTATTATGCTTTTAAGAGTTTTAGGGATTTTTTGGATTTTTTAGGCGTTTTAAGTTTTTGTTTAGTTTTTAGGAATTTTATGGGTTTTAGTGTGTTTAATGGTTTTCCTGGGTTTCTAGGGATTTTTAGACCTTTAAATGTATTTAAAATTTTGTAAGGATCTTTTAGGGTTTTTATATTCATTTAGGGTTTTTAGAGTTTTTATGGGCTTGAGGAGTTTTAGGGTCTATTGGGGGTTTATATATTTTTATGGGTTTATGGTTTTTAGGGGTTCTGTGGTTTTTAGGGGTTGTAGGGATTTTTAATGATTTTTAGGTTTTTTTGTGAATTTTAGTGTTTTTAGGTTTTTTTGATTTTAAGGGTTTTTTATGGTTTTAGGTTTTTTAAAGGTTTTTAGGGGTTTTAGGGGTTTTAGGGGTTTTTAGGGTTTTTAGGGTTTCTAGGGGTTTTGGGTTATTTAGTATTTTTTTAGTGTTTTTAGATTTTTAGGGGTTTAAAGGATTATTTTATGGGTTTTGGGGTTTTTATTGTTTTTAAGTTTCTTTTAGGGTTTTAGGGATTTTAAAGTTCTTTTATTAATTCTAGGGTTTTTATGGTAATTTAGGGATTTAGGATTTTTGGGTTTTTTAGGTTTTTCTTATGTTTTTATTAGTTTTTAGGGTTTTTTATGGGGTTTTAGGGTTGTTATGTTTTTTTGGTTATTTGATTTTTCTAGGGTTTTATGGGGTTTTAGGGATATTAATTTGTGTTTTTGGTTTTTTGGGGGGTTTTATAGTGCTAGGGGTTTTTGGGTTTGTTATGGGTTTAAGGTTTGCTATGTATTTTGGGGTAGTTTGGGGGGTTTTCACGTTTCATTACAGTTTTAAAAGTTGCTTTTTGGGTTTTAGGTGGTTTTTGATTGTTTAGAGTTTTCAGGGTTTTGGGATTGTTAGGTTTTTTATGGGTTCTTTAATTTTTTTTAGGTTTTTAGGGTTTTTAATGTTTTAAAGGGTCTATAGTGTTTTAGGGTTTTCCAAAAAAATTTGGGTGTTGTGGTTTTTTTGGGGTTTAAGGGGAGTTTTTATGATTTCTATGTTCCTATTTTTTTATTTTCTTTTAGGGATTTTAGGGTATTTTAGTTTCTTTATAGTTTTAAGGTCCTTTTAGGGATTTTTAGGATCTTTTTAGGTATTTTAGAGTCAATTAGGTTAGGTTTTATGGTTTTTATTTGTTTTAATGGTTTTTAGGGTTTTAGGGTTTTTAGGGGTTTATTTATTTTTAGGTGTTTTTGGGGATTTTAGGAATTTTATAGATTTTTAGGGGTTTTAGGGAATTTAGTTACTTTTATGGATTTTAAGGGATTTCTATGGTATTTCAGGTTTTTAAAATTTTATAGGTGTTTTAACAATTTATGGTTATATTTAGGGGGTTTAGGGGGTTTTAGGGTTTTATGGGCTTTATAGTTTTTATGGTTTTTAGGGTATTTCAGGATTTTAAAGGCCTTCTAGAATTTTGCAGTGTATTTCAAGAATTTTTTATGGTTTTAGGGGCTTTATGGGTTTTAGGGGGTTTAGGGGTTTTAGGATTTTATAGGGGTTTTACGTATTTTTTTTCGGTTTGTGTGGTCTTTCTAGGGTTTTATTGTTTTTAGGGTCTTTCTATGTTTTAGGGGTTTTAAGGTCTTTTTACAGTTTTAAACATTTTTTTATGTATTTATGGATTATAGGGTTTTTAGGTTTTTATGGTTTTTGGGATTTTTTTGGGATTTTACTATTATTTTAGTTTGTTGGGGTTTTAAATGGGGTTTAGGGTCTTTTAGGTATTTTAGGGGTCTTATGGTTTTTAATGGTTTTTATGGGTTTAGGGTGTTTCAGGGGTCATTACGGTTTTATGGTGTCTTTATGGTATTTTAATTTTTTAGTGTTTCTATATTATTTTATGGGTTTGGGGGATTTAAGGTATTGTAGGGTCTTTTGGGTTTTTAGGGGGTTTTATATATTTTTAGGTTTTAGTATATTTAGGGATTTATTAGGTTTTTATGGGTTTTAAAGGATATTTTGTTTTTTAAGGGTATATGAGGGTTTTTTGTGTTTTTGTGTTTTAAGCAGTTTTTGGTTCTCTAAGGGGTTTTTATAGTTTTATGGGTTTCATAGTTTTTAGGGGTTTCTAGGGTTTTACGGGTTCTCATGTTTTTAGAGTTTTTTAGGGATTTAAGGGTTTTATGGGGTTTTAGGGTTTTTTTGGGTTTTTTTGTCTTTTATGGTTCTTATGCGTTTTTGGAGGGTTTTAAGGGTGTTTATAATTTTAGGGTATTTTAATTTTTTAACAGTTTTTAGGGTTTTTACGGAGTATTAATATTTTTTAGAGTTTTGAGGGTCTTTTAAGGTTTTGAGGGTTTTAGGGTTCTTTAGGGGTTTTTAGTTATTTTTAAAGTCTTCTATGGTTTTTACAGTCTTTTATTGTCTTTTAGGGGTGTTTAGGGATTTTACTTTATTTTAAAGATTTTTAGGGTTTTTAGGGTCTTTTGTTTGTTTTTAAAAGTTTTTAGTGTTTTGGGGGTTTTAGGGAGTTTTAGGGTTTTTAGGGGTTTTAGGGTTTTTAGAGGGTTTTATTGGTTTTACGGTGGTTTTTTTATTTAATCTTATTTAGGGTTTTGGAGTTTTGTTAGTTTTCGGGTTTTTTGGGTTTTTTGAGTTTTATTGGATTTTTAGGATTTTTTAGGGTTTTATGGTTCCAAACGGGTTTTTAAGGGTCATTATGGTTTTTAAAATTTAAAGTTATTTTTTTATATTTTTAGGGTTTTTTAGGTATCTGTGGTTTTTAGGGTGTTTAGGTGTTTTAATGTTTTAAGGAGAATTTTAAGGTTATTGGGGTCTTTTAATGTTTGGGGCAGAAGAGGTGTGAGGCCAGGCTATTCCCAACCCCCTTAGAATTTATTATGAAAAAAAGAAACATTATACAAGGGAGGGGAGGGGTCAATCAACCCACACCCAAAACACCCTTACAACCCAAGACACAAAAGAACCCAAAAAAAATAAAAATAAATAAAAAAAGACAAAAAAACACACAAAGCCAAACACAGCGGCAGGTTTAGAACCACCAGTGTCATCATCCATCGCCTCTTTGTTAGGAAGATTCACCACCAGCATCATAGAACCACCAGCATCATCACCTTTACCACCACGCCGCAAAACAGCAACCAACACCAAGCACCATAAACTTTTATCACATTCCATCCAAGTAGCAGCCATAACCCAACAACTTAAGAACCAAAAATCATCACCTCCTATCCAGTCAACTTCAAGAATTTCACACCAAGTATCATAACCAAAAAATACATCCAACGCCACTCAACATTACCAAAATCCAGCACCCGTAATGATTCAAAACCAAACCCACCATAAACTAGAAAACCACCGTCCAACAAAGCAGCCAGAATGCAACACAGCTAAGCAAGCCCATGATCACCAAACACCACTCCATCTCACGCATCAGATCCATCATCTAGCACAAGCAGCATCTCACAACCAAACCAACTATACACAGAACTAAGAGTACCACTTTGGTACTCTAGAAAAGCACAGACTAACAAATAACCCCGATCGTAGCACACCTTAAACCATCCCGCATCAACAGCATGAAACAAAAACAAAGCTGAGGAACCAGAAAAACAGACCTGCATCATCAAATCACATCATTGACCAGCAGATCACCACAGATAAACCAATGAAAATCCTTCCAAAACCATAATCCTCCATCAAAAAACTAAACAGCCACCAAAGCACTCCAGAACTCAGATCTGCGAGCATCCACATCACCTAATACCAAGAGAATGAAAGCATCAAATCGCCCTGCTACTGAAAATAGACTCCATGGAAGCCAAACCCCCAAAAGGAAGCTTCCAAAGAAGACCGAACTCCAACCATTAATGATCCCCTGTCCTCCAATGAATCCCTCGTCACCTTCAGTCGGGCCGCTGCAACCTTTTCCGATGAGGTCCTTGACCCCATTGACCCATCCTCAGACACATCAGAGCTATTTTCATGCCCCCGATTCAGGGCTGAAAACCAGCGTCGACCGAATCTCAAAACTCGATTCGGATCCTTGTAGGGATCTGCAGCCGGAGGCGCAAACAGAGCCCATCAGGGAAGTCAGGGCCGCCAAAGCACCGAGACCACCACCAAAAAGGGACCTAAGAGTGAATCCTATAACTTCTTCATGGATCGAAGAAAAGATCAGACCAGAACGTCAAACGAACCTTCTGCATCGCAATATCGAGATGCTGAGAACTGAAGTGAGGAAGAACCACTGATTCCTACAACCTTTAGAATATTTTTAGAGATTTTTAGGGTTTTTAAGGTTTTTAGGGATTTTAACGGTTTCTAGGATTTTAATGGGTTTAATAATTTTTTATGGATTTTGGGGGTTTCTTGGGGTTTTTAGGTGTTTTAGGTTGTTAATGGTGTTGGTCGAAGTGGATACTCAAGAGGGGGGTGAATTGAGTACCAATAAAAATTTATGTTAAAAATATTATTATTAAAAATCCTCCAATTTATAAAACAAGTTAAACTATAGTGAATTTATAAAGATTGTAAATGTTCAATTAGTCTCTCAAAGATTGATTACTTCTCAGTTAACTTAAACTGAAGATTAGGTTAGCTTTTGAGATTATCTTACTGGTTCACAATAAGTATAAACACTTTCTAGTTCATCTATCATAGTTACTTTAAAACGGATTTATATTTATAGTACTTAGCAGTGGAATAATCAATATAGTTTAAAACAAAATAAAATAAGCACAGTAGTTTAAAAAAAGAGGTTCAGTCTCAAGCTGATACTTATTCCTCTCAAACAATTTATATAAATTTTGATCCACACCCTGGATCGGGGTAAACAACAGTACAAAGTTTGTCCAGGTACTAAGGCCTCTACCAAAATTCTTCGTGGGAACAAATAAACACAATAGCCCACAGGCTATCCAAGTCACACTTGACCTCTACCACTATCCACAGTGGGATACTTGAGAGTTATAGAAGTTTTGTGTGAGGATTTAGAAATCCTCCAGTTTAGCACAGGAGACAGTGTGTGTCTAAAAATACAGAGCACACACACTGCTCAAAGTAAAAATAAAATAACCACTGAGAGAGATTAGATATGAGTTTATAAATTCTCTAGTGATTTGAAATGCATCTCTAGACTCCTTTTGGTTAAACAGAAGTGGTTTTGAGTCCTTCTCTAGTTTTTGTCTTGAAAACAGAGTGTCATTTTCTTCCTTGATTTTCAGGCTCAGTATGATCAGCTTGAGTGTATGAAGAGATCATTGTAGTTCTTTACTTCCTTAAGCTCTGGTGCATGTGTACTTTTTGTGTATCAGATGAGTATCTTCATATGTAACCATGCTCAGAAGATTTTTCATTTCTTTTTCAGCACACCCTTTATGCCCGGATTTTTTATTTCCTTTTATAGCTTTCAGCTCCAGCAATGGGAATGATTACCTTTTTACAGGTACGAGGTACGGTTCCTGAAATACCAACCACTATCATTAATTAATAGTATGTGCATTAAAATAACCAAATATGACCATTAGAATTATATTAATAATATTTAAAAAGTATAGAGTTTGAGTAGCAGTGACTGGTTAACAATCATCTTCCATCAGTAGCTCTCTATTAGTAGAATTGTAATAGTGGAATTTGTATCAGTGGATGCCTTGTATCGATAGCTGTTACTCTATGAAACAGTATCACTATGTACTGATAACTCTTTCTATCGGTAACTTGCTTATATTGGTGGCTTTTTCTATATCGGTGGACTTCATTTCGGTAGTCGTTCATCTGTCTGTTTGTATCGGTAGGTCTACCCGTATCATTAGCTATTTTTACCGGTAACTCCTTCTACCGGTAGCTACTTGTATCGGTATACTTGAGTAGTGGTGACTTCCTTATACCGGTGGACTTCATAACAGTAGACTTACACATATCGGTAGACTTACTCTAATGGTAGACTTACTCTAACGGTAACCTTTCGGTGTACCGGTAGACTTACATACCGATATCTCCATTCTGTACCAGTGTACTTAGCCGTATCAGTAGATGTGTATATACTGGTGAACTTATGCATATCAGTGGACTTAACAATTATCTGTTCTATGCAAAACATGTCCAGATTGAGTAAGAATTATCTCAAAGTATGTATAAACATAGACAAACATTGATTGACATATTCCAAATATTATTTTGATATTTTTAACAACTTGATAATATAATGTCATAGATTGAAAGAATTAATATCTAGATAAACATTATTTGGTATTATCAAATCATGAGAAAACATAATTAGGATTATCAAAATAGGTGAGGTCAACAATCTCCCCCTTTTTTATAATCACAACTTATGGTATTGTAACCCAAAATAATCATTAATATATCAGTATAAAATACAATGGTTTTTATTTCTCAGTGTGAGATTTTAAAAGAATATCAGAGGATATATTATTAACCGCAATTGTATCAGAGATATACAACACATATATCAGAGATAAAAATATAAAACAAATATACCAGAGGGAAATGTATTATTCTCATAAAATATAATGATTATTCATATCAGTTCTACCCCTTTGTAATATTTTTCCCCTGTTATATTATTTCTCCCCCTTTGTGATTAGAAAAAAGTGGGGAAGAAAGGAAATATAGGAAAAGAGAAGTAACATAAGGTAAAATATAGAATGAAATCATTTATATATTACTTGAGGAAAAAAATATATATAGATACAGAGTGAACCAAAAAAGAATACAAGTGATTCCCATCAATGGTCCTAGACACTAATCAATCCATATCTTGAATGTCAACTTTGGATTTGGCTTTGGGATCAGAGGTAGATTCGGGCAGGGTAGTTTCAAGAGAAGGCTTGGAAATTCCAGAAAGCACGACTGGAGGTTAAGCAACAGAGACTGTTCCTGGCCTGTAGTGGGTAGCTCTCTGTGTGATCATAGGAGTGAGGCTCCAGATTGCTTGGACTGAAGTCATCTATGGAATAGAGGTAGACTGTGCAGAGGCAGGCAGATATGGAGGTGCAATGATAGGGGTACTGTCTACATGTAAGAATGGTAGCAATAGATTCCTAAAGTCCATAATTATCCCTCCTCCTCTCTCCATAGTAGAAATCAAATCATCCTTGTTCTCCATGAACTTGTCTAAAGTATGGGTCAACTCTCTGAGCTTGTTGAATTGTTCTCTGAAGGCTTGATTGACTGGTGGTAGCTTCATGTTTTCTAACATAAGCTTGAAATGGTTGTTGAGCTGATGCTTGGTATAGACCCTTTGTAAGTAGTAATCCACTTTATCTTTGACCTCTTTCTGAGAAGTAGTGGCCTCTATCATAAAATCCTGAACAATTTTCATTATCTCCCTAGTGGTAGTCACCACTTGGGTCAGGGAAGTAGAGTCTACAGAGCCACTTGTAGAATATTGTCCAAGGTCTTCTCTCATCACTACTCGAAACTGATCAACATCTTCAGAAGCACTGGATAAAGCAATAGATTTGATAGTGAATGCAACAGTCTCCTTGAATGATTGGGTTAAGTTTCTTATTATCTTCTGGACAACCAAATCCTGAGTGCTCACATGCTCTTTGACTAACTTCTTAAAAGCTTCAAAGAAATCCAAAAATTTTCTTACTACACCTTTAATGTAATTGATATCAGAATTCATTTGAGTTGGATAACTACTCAAGGAAGTTAAAGAAGCAACAAACTGCTTCAAGGAAACAATAGCTCTTGTCAATATCTCAATCTAATAATGACACACTCTGTTTTCATTCGTTATCACAATCATAGAGGCTGACACAGTACATACAAGAGAGAGTTCAAAATATTTTTCCATTTTTCTCAGTTCTTCAATAAAATAGCTCTTTAAATCTTCAACTGATATAGTCCAAGATTCCTTCAACTCATACTTTATGGATTCAAGGTTAGCCTTGGTAACTATATTTTCAAGTACAACTTCAGGGGCCCTTTGAGACACAATACTAGACACAGAGTCATCTATAACAGATTGAATGGATGAAATCAAAGTGGTTTCCATTCTTCTTATCTCTTCAAAAAAGGAGATATTAAGCTTAGAATTCAACCGGTCTAGATCAGCTTTCCTTACCACAACCTCAGGTAAAAATTCAGAGAGAATATCATAGTTAACTTGTGGTGTATTCATGGGTGTCTCATCTTCATAATCAGGGTATTCCAACCCACAAACAACAAAACCAGGGTCTTCTACCCAGTCTTTAATTCCATCAGCTACTGAAACACTACCAAATATAATTGGATGCTCCCCCTCAACTGGTGCATTCTCCTGTATAACAGTAGTACCCTCATCAGCTCGGCCTTCCTCAGAAGAATATTCCACAACCATCTCCATTTCTCCAACAGCAGGAGGCTCCTCAGGAATAGGTGTGTGTCTATCAACTTCAAAAACAATAGCTTCTCGCACAGTATTACTTCAAATCAATGCACTCAAAATCAAAGTGGCATAAGTTGATGCTTCAGTTTCAGATCCCTCTTCTTCTTCAATCTCTGGGGTAGGTTGGTCATCCTCATTAATAGTTGCTTCTTCATTTCTCTCTTCCAAGATAGTTTCCTTTCCAGATGACACAACTTCAGCAATAGGACTTGGAGGCAAGTCCGGATCCCTTCCATCAGCTACCAAGGTATCTTCTTCATTAGTATCTTCACTATACTAAGGTTCCTCTTCATCTGGTCCCAGACTTGGATCCCTTACATCCTTAGGCCTAGAAGGATGGTCCATAGGATTAAACTTTTCATATATCTTCTCATCATCACTGAACCATTATCCTCTCCATGGATTCCAATTTATTTTCATGTACTTACAAACAGTGCTAGTGATACAAAAATTGTTTCTTACCACCACTGTCTCATCTTGAGACTTAGAAACCCCCTTTACTTTAATCATAACCAAAATAAATTTGGAAAATAATAATTCATTGGTTTTTGATTTGGGTCTAGTAATATCCTCTATTTTAACCATTAACAGCTTGCACAGATTCACCTTCACACCATGCCTTAAGAGATGCAACAAATAAATATCTTGATACTTCAGATTTGCAAAGTCCGCACTTCTTGGACTTAGCACATGTTGAATGAACTTTAATAGTAATCGATTCTATCCATCCATTTCTGCAGAAACCACTTTTATTGGTGTACCATCTCTTGTTAATTCTTCCAAAGAAGCTTCATACTCAAATATGTTACTGGTAGGAGGTACTGATTTAGAGAAATATTCAAACTCTCCTTCATGTGGGACTTTCAAGCATTCAGCCCATTCAGTAGAGAAAAAAAGCTATATCCTTTCCATTCTCAACTGAGACCATTCTATTCTCAGATTCTGATTTTTCGAAATAAACAAACTCATAAAACTCCTTTACCAGCTTCAGATAATAGGGACCATTGTTATTTGAGAAGCATTCTACCCATTTCTGATCCTCTAGTACTTCCAGAACTAAAGAATTATTGGACATCAACCATTCCGCGCATAGCTCTTTCTCAACTACAATCTCCCTTTGAACGAGATGTGGATTTATTGGTTTCTTCACTTCACTTCCACTAATGGACTCTCCTTTGATTCTCTTTGCATTTTTCTCATCATCCTTTCAGCTGACTGAAGGTCTCTTCACTCTTTCCATTTTGCAAATCGTGAGGCTTAGGGTTCGGAGATTTGAGAGCTAAGGCTTGAAAGTAAAGGGTTTGAGGTGGATCGAGATGAGGTTAAGACTTATGTTTTATCATTTAGGAATAAAAAAATAAAAAATAAAACATAATAAGTCAAATATAAAGGATACAGATTTCGGCGGCGAAATATACAGAAGTTTAAAAACAGCACAAACTTAACGATAGGGTATACCGGTGAGAATACTTAATGGTGAGGTATTATTATCGGTGAGTTCTACTAACAGTGAGGTATAGCAGTAAGGATTCATACCGGTGAGTTATAACAGTGAGGATTCATACTGGTGAGGTATAATAGTGAGGATTCATACCGGTGAGTTATAACAGTGAGGATTCATACCGGTGAGGTATAACAGTGAGGATTCATACCGGTGAGGTATAACAGTGAGGATTCATACCGGTGAGGTATAACAGTGAGGATTCATACCGGTGAGGAATAATAGTGAGGATTCATACCGGTGAGGTATAACAGCGAGGATTCATACTGGTGAGGTATAATATTGAGGATTCATACCAGTGAGGTATAACAGTTAGGATTCATACCGGTGAGGTATAACAGTGAGGATTCATACCAGTGAGGTATAACAGTGAGGATTCTAACGCATAGAGTCTATCATTCCTAATTCATGTCTAATGTAACTTAACCTATCTGAACTTAAAGTCTTGGTGAAAATTTCAGAAAATTGGTGTTCAGTACCTATATATTCAAGAGTAATATCACCTTTTTGGTAATGATCTCTCAAAAAATGGTGCCTTACATCATTGTGTTTGGTCCTAGAGTGAGACATGGGATTCTTAGAGATGTTAATTGCACTCGTGTTATCACAATTTATTGATACATGTTTAAAATCATATCCATAGTCCAAAAGAGTATGTTTCATCCACAAAATTTGTGCACAACAACTACCAACAGCTATATACTCTGATTCAGCAGTAGACAATGCAACAGAATTATGTTTTTTATTACACCACGATACTAGGTACTTACCTAGAATATGACATGTTCTAGAAGTTCTCATTCTATCAATCTTGAAACCAGAAAATTCAGCATCTGAATAACTTATTAAATCCAAATATTTTCCTTTTGGATAAAAAAAACCTAAATTTGTAGTATGTTTAATATATTTGAAAATTCTTTTAACAGAAAGAAAATTATATTCTTTAGGATTATCTTGAAATATTTCACAAATACACACACTAAACATAATATATGGTCGACTAGAAGTAAGGTAAAGTAGATTTCCAATCATACCTATGTAATTTGATTGATCAACTGATTTCCCAGGTTCATCAATGTCCAACTTACAGATGGTACTCATGGGTGTATCACTTTCTTTAATACTATCTATACCAAAACGTTTTAAAAGGTCCTTTGTATATTTACTTTGATTTAAAATAATACCATTTTCATTTTGAAAAACTTGAAATCCAAGAAAATATTTGAGTTCTCCCATTAAACTCATTTCAAATTAATTTTGCATACTTTTTGAAAAATCAATACATAAAGTATTTTTAGAAGATCCAAAAATAATATCATAAACATAGATTTGTACTATCAAAACATCTTTATAAATTATTTTGATAAAGAGAGTTGGATCAACAATCCCTTTTGTAAAACCTTTTGAAATAAGAAAATTGATATGTCTATCATACCAAGATTGTGGAGATTTTTTCAAACCATATAAAGCTTTAGAGAGCTTAAAAACTTGATTTGGAAAATGTGGATTAGTAAATCCAGGTGGTTGTTCAACAAAAAACATCTTCAATTATAAAACCATTTAGAAAAGTACTTTTAAAATCCATTTGATATAACTTGAAATTAAGATGAGTAGCATAGGCAAGTATAATCCTAATAGCTTATAATCTAGCTACAGGGGAAAAGGTTTCCCAATAGTATATTCCTTCCTCTTGACTATATCCTTGTGCAACTATCCTTTCTTTGTTTCTAACTATGTTTCCAGATTCATCAACTTTGTTTTTAAAACCCCATTTAGTGCCTATGGTCAAAGTGTCCTTAGGTCTTTCAACTAATTCCTAGAATTTGTTTCTTTCAAATTGATTTAATTCTTCTTTCATAGACATTACCCAAAATTCATCATCGATTGCATCATTGATATTTTTAGGTTCTAACTGTGAAAGAAAAGCTTGATGTTCAACCTGGTTTCTTAGAAAAGCTCTAGTCTGTGTTCCTCTATCAAGATTACCAACAACAACATCTAAAGGATGATTCTTTAGAATCCTAGTTGATCTAGTAAAGGTGGGACTAGAAATTTCAGGTTCTTATCCAGATTCAGGTTCTACAGAAACAGGTTCTGGAAAGTTTCTAGAACTGGATGTCTTTACCACAGGTTCGTTGATTTTATCATTAAGGTTCAAAACAAACAAATCTTCTTCAATAATTTTAATGGAAGATTTGGGTTCATGTGGATCAATTTCATCAAACTTGATGTGAATAGATTATTCCACACATTTGGTTATTTTATTAAAAACTCTATAAGATTTACTAAATATTGAATAACCTAGGAAAATTCCTTCATCAATCTTGGATGCGAACTTGTCAAGGTTATATTTTTTATTAAGAATAAAGAATTTGAAACCAAAAACTTTAAAGTAATTAACCTTAGGTTTCCTATGGTTCCACAACTCATAAGGGGTATTTTTTAGAATAGGTCTAATTAGGACTCTATTAATAATGTAACAAGCTATATTTACAGCTTCATCCTAAAAGTAAATTGGCAGGTCATACTCATCAAGAGTAGTTCTTGCAATTTCTTAAAGAGTTCTGTTTCTTCTTTCTACTACACCATTCTGCTGAGGTGTCCTAGGGGCAGAGAAATTGTGACTATAGCCATGGTGTGAGAAATATGATTCAAATTCATGATTTTCAAACTCACGACCATGATCACTTCTTAAGGTCTTAATCTTAAGTTTACTAAGGTTTTCTACAGACTTGGAATATTTAATAAATTAAGAACAAGCTTCAATTTTGTAATCCAATAAGTATACACAAGTGTACCTAGAATAGTCATCTACTAAGACATAGACATAGTGCTTCCCATTTAAACTAGAAACTCTAGAAGGTCCAAACAATTTTATGTGAACCAACTCGATAGGTTGAGAAGTTGAAATTTCTTTCTTTAATTTATAATAAACTTTATGTTTCTTTCCCTTTTGACAGGGATTACAAACTTTCTCAGCTGGGAATTCAAGTTTAGGTAGGTCTCTAACTAAGTTTTTCCTAGTCAGTTTTCTAAGTGAATGAAATTACAGTGTCCTAATCTTTTGTTCCATAGCCAAGACTCTTTATGAAAAGCATTCAAGAAAGTAATGTTCTGTTTAGCTAAGTAATTCAAATCAATATCGTAAACATTTTCATTTCTCAAAGCAGAAAATACTAAAATATTCTTAGAATTAAAAACATTAGAAGAATCATTTCCAAATTTAACATTGAAACCATCATCACAAAACTGAGAAATACTTAATAGTTTATATTTAGTTCCATCAACAAATAAAACTTTGGAAATTAAAACTAAATCAGTGTTACCAATCTGGCATAAGCTGAGGATTTTTACTTTTGAATTATCATCAAAGGTGACATGGCCTCCATCAACTTTGATTAAACTCTTGAAGCATGAGTAATATCTAATCATATTCCTTGAAAATCCACTTTACAAGTACCATTCCTTATTATGGGAACTTTTCAAGCAAGTTTCCGACAAAACAGGTTTAAACATAAAATGATTTTGGTACCCAGATTTTCTTGGGTCCAGACAGGTTAGAAAGAAAAACTTTTGGTACCCAAATTTGTCTAATGGGTCTCATACAATCAATATATTCAATATATTTTGAAAGATAAACTTTATTTGATATATAACCATGTGAATAACTAGTTGAAGTATATGAATTTTCAGAACTAGAACTAGCATCATTCTGTCCAGATTTAGTAATAAATCTATTTTTAGTAATATGTCTCTGTCTAGGCTGATAGCCTATTCCAGTGGTATATTTTAGTGCCACTTGTTTTCCTAGAATTTGAGTTAGAGTATTCTTTCCATTTGTGAATTTCTCTAATTCCTTCCTTAATTACTCATTGGAAAATTTCAGTTCAATATTTTCCTTAAGTAATTGAGCATTCTTGTCCTTTTCTATATCAAGTGCAGATTTAACAGAGCTGGTCAAAGCATGTTGTTTCTTCAAGGTCTTATACTTGTCCTTAAATTAATTACAGGCTTCTTCTAGCATATTACAGTATTCAAACAATTTATCTTTAGACATATTATCATCACTACTTTCATTCCCATAATAATAATCATTCAGCATAGGGGAAACAGGTACCTCAGAAGTATTAGTCATGAAACACATGTTGGCACGATTATGTTCAGAATCAGAAACTTCAGACTCACTTGTGCTATCTTCTAAAGCACTCCAGGTTGATTTCATGGCTTTCTTATATTTTTTGTCCTTGTAGTCATATTTCTTCTTGAAATTTAACTTCAGGCAGTCTGCCTTAATTTGTCCTTTCCTTTTGCATTCATAACATACTATCTCATCATACTTATCATCTTTCTTCCAATCCTTTTTCTAATGACCTTTGTTGTCATATTTTCCTTTATAATTTGGTTTTTTGAAGAATTTATTCTTCTTGTATAACTTCTTGAACCATCTGGAAATATGATCCATCTCTTCATCACTATCATAATCTGAAGCTTCACTTGTTAAGCTTTCAGTATGTATGTGAACTTTCTCTTTGTACTTGCTCTTTGAGGCAGCAAATTTAAATTATACTGACTTCCTCTTTGGTTCATCATCTTCTTCCTTATTTACTTTCAGTTCTTCTTCATACATCATCAACTTGCCAATTAATTCTTTAACAGGTAGTGAACGTATATCACATGATTCTCTTATTGAAACTGATGTGCCTCTCCATCTTTCTGGCAGACATCTTCGTGTTCTCATAATCTATTCCTTTTCAGGAGTAGATTTTCTAAGTGATCTCATATTGATGACAATCTCATTGAACCTGAGATACATATTAGAAATAGGTTCATCAGACTTCATTTTAAAATTATCATACTTAATAGTGTAGGTATTCAATATCATTTATTTAAAATTGGTTGTTTCCTCATGGGAAATAGCCAAAGTGTCCCAGATTTTATAAGTAGTTTTACAAGTAGATATTCGATTAAATTATTCATCTCCTAAATCACAATACAGAGCATTCATTTCTTTAAAATTATTATTGTAATCTATTTTAGTGGGTTCATCCCAAGTAGTTCTTTCAGTTTCTGGAATCTTATATTGAGTCTTTATAGTAGTCCAAAAGTCAAATCCCATACTTTCTAAATGAATTTTTATTTTAAGTTTCCATTGGGCATAATTTGTACCACTAAAGAAAGGTGGCATGTTGGTAGCATCACCTTCCAGCCTATTTTCCATTACTAGATTTTGGAAAATATATTTAAAGAAATAAAATTTAGAACTAACAGTAATTTAAGATCTTTAAGATACAACTAAAATCATAGTTGAAAAATAGTGTATTTGGAAATCCTTTATAAATAACAAACTATCCTCTGATACCAAATGCTGGTCAGAGTGGATACTCAAGAGGGGGGGTGAATTGTGTACCAATAAAATTTTTTGTTAAAAATATTATTATTAAAAATACCCCAATTCATAAAATAAGTTAAACTGTAGTGAATTTATAAAGATTGTAAATTTTCAATTAGTCTCTCAAAGATTTATTACTTCTCAGTTAACTTAATATGAAGATTAGGTTAGCTTTTGAGACTATCTTAATGGTTCAAAATAAGTATAAACACTTGCTAGTTCAGCTATCAGAGTTACTTTAAAACATATTTATATTTAAATTACTTAGCATCAGAAAAATAAATATAGTTTAAAACAAAATAAAATAATAACAGTAGTTTAAAAAAAGAGGTTCGATATCAGGCTGAGACTTAGTCCTCTCAAACAATTTATATAAATTTTGATCCACACCCTGGATCGGGGTAAACAACAGTACAGAGACTGTCCAGGTACTAAGACCTCTACCACAGTTATTCTTGGTAAAAAATAAACACAATAGGACATAGGCTATCCAGGTCACACTTGACCTCTACCACTATCCACAGTGGGATACTTGAGAGTTATAGAAGTTTTGTGTGAGGATTTATAAATCCTTCAGTTTAGCACAGGAGACAGTGTGTGTCTAAAAATACAGAGCACACACACTGCTCAAAGTATAAATAAAAGAACCACTGATAGAGATTAAATATGAGTTTAGAAATGATCGAGTGATTTAAAATGAAAATTTGGACTACTTTTGGTTAAACAGAAGTGCTTCTGAGTCCTTATCTTGTTTTTGTCTTGAAAATACAGTGTCGTTTGCTTCCTTGATTTTCAGGTTTAGTATGATCAGCTTGAGTGTATGAAGAGATCATTGTAGTTCATCACTTCCTTAATCTCTGGTGCATGTGTTCTTTTTGTGTATCAGATGATTATCTTCGTATGTCACCACACTCAGCAGCTTTTTCATTTCTTTTGCAGCACACCCTTTATGCCCGGCTTTTGTATTTCCTTTTATAGCTTTCAGCTCCGGCAATGAGAATGATTACCTTTTTACAGGTACGAGGTACGGTTCCTGAAATACCAACCCCTATCATTAATTAATAGTACGTGTATTAAATTAACCAAATATGACCGTTATCATTATATTAATAATATTCACAAAGTATAGAGTTTGATTAGCAGTTACTGGTTAACAGTCATCTTTCGTCAGTAGCTCTCTGTCGGTAGACTTGTAATGGTGGACTTTGTATTAGTGGATGCCTTGTATCGGTAGCTTTTACTCTATGCAACAGTATCTCTATGTACCGATAACTCCTTCTATTAGTAACTTGCTTATATCGGTGGCTCTGTATGTATTGGTGGACTTCATATCGGTAGTCGTTCGTCTGTCTGTTTGTATCGATAGGTCTGCCCGTATCAGTAGTTATTCTAACCGGTAACTCCTTCTATAGGTAGCTACTTGTATCGGTAGACTTGAGTAGTGGTGACTTCCTTATATCTATAGACTTCATAATGGTAGACTTACACATATCGGTAGACTTACTCTAACGGTAGACTTACTCTAATGGTAACCTTTCGGTGTACCGGTAGACTTACATACCGGTAGCTCTGTTCTGTACCAGTGTACTTTGTCGTATCAGTAGCTGTGTACATACCGGTGAACTTATGCATATCATTGGACTTAACACTTATTTGTTCTATGCAAAACATGTCCATATTGAGTTAGAATTATCTCAAAGTATGTATAAACATAGATAAACATTGATTGACATATTACAAAAATTATTTTGATATTTTTATCAACTTGATAATAAAATATCATAGATTGAAAGAATTAATATATAGATAAAAATTATTTGGGATTATCAAAGAATGAGAAATCATAATTGGGATTATCAAAACAGGTGAGGTCAACAAATGGGTTTTATGGTTTTTTTTACAATTTTCAGGTTTTTAGGAGGTTTGATGGTTTTAAGGTTTTATTAAGTATTTTAGGATTGTCTTCAAGTTTTTTATATTTTTTATGGTTTTTAGGGGTTTCATGGGTTTTTAGGGATCTTAGGGTTTTAGGGTATTTTAGGTGCATTTAGGTTTTTTAAGAGTTTTTAATGGACATTTACGATTTTAGGGGGTTTTAGGGTATTTGAGGGTAGTTTAGGTTCTTTTATGTTTATTTAATATTTTGATGGTATTTTAGGGATTTTAAGGGTTTTAGTTTCTTTTATGATTGTAGGGGTTTTTAGTGTCTTTTAGGTTATTATAGTGTTTTAGGGTGTTTTAGATTTTTTACTATATTTTAGTGGTGTTTTAGGGATATTATGTTTTTGGGGTTTTATGGGTTATTCGGGGTTTTAGGGTTGTTAGGTTTTTATTGCATTAAGTAGTTTTGATAATTTTTAGTTTATTTAGGTTTTTTTGTTCTTTAGGGGTTTTATGTGGTTTTTAGGGTTTTCAGGGTTTTGGGTTTTTAGGTGTTTTAGATTTTTTTTCAGTTTTTAGTGTTTTAGGGTTTTTTGGGTTTTAGGGGTTTTTTGGTTTTTATGGGGTTTTATTTTTTTATAATGTTTTTAGGGTTTTAAGGGGTTTTATGTTTTTAGGGGGTTTTAGGGTTTTTATGTTTTTATGGGTTTTACGGTTTTTAGGGTTTTTAGGGTTTGTTAGGGTCTTTCTGGGGTTTTAAGGTTTTCATAGTGTTTTTAGTATATTTTATGGTTCTTAGGGTTTTATGGTTTTTTAGTGTTTTTAGGGTTTTTATGGGTTTAAATGTAGTTCATGGGTTTTAAGGTTGTTATGTTCTTTTACAATTTTTTTACTATTTTTAATGATTTTTTTTTCTTTTGGGGTTTTTTGTGTTTTTAGCTTTTTCATGGATTTTTAGGTTTTTTGGAGTATTTTGATTTTTAGGTTTCTTAAGGGTATTAAATGTTTTTAGGGTTCATTTAAGGTTTTATGGTTATTTTAAGGGTTTTTAGGATTTTAGGGAGTTCTCTTATGGTATTTATCATTCTTTTAGGGTAATTTTGGTTTTAGTTTTCTGTATGGTTTTGTTGGGTTTTGCAGGTTTTTTGTTTGGTTTTAAAAAGTTTGTTGGGTTTTAGAGTTTTTAGAAATATTATGTTTTGATTGGTTTCTTAGTTTTTTTTTGTGTTTTTATTGGTTTTTAGGGTTTTATTAGGGTTTTAAAGGGGATTTTAGGGATTTTATAATTTTTAATGTTTTTACAGTTGTTTAGGGGTTTTAGGGATTTTACGGGGTTAAGGGATTTTTAGGGTTTTAATTGTTTTATAGTTTATAAGATTTTTTAGAGTTTAAAAGGGTTTTTAGTGGTTTTTATTATTTCTATGTATTTTTGGGAATTTTTTAGTGTTTTAGGGTTTTTTTAAGAAATTGTGGGTTTAAGGTCTATAGGGGTTATTATAGGGTTTTCAGGGATCATGATTTATGGTGTAGTGTATAAGGATTAAGAAGAAGTGTATTTGGGTTTAGGGTGAAAGTTTTAGGGTTATGGTGTTGGGTATAGGATTTAGGGTGCATGGTTTATGGTTTTAGCATTTTAGGATCACTTTAAAGGTATTAGTGTTTTTAGGTTTTTAGGGATTTGTGGGTTTTTGGATGTTTTTTAGTTGGTTACGGTTCTAGTATTTTTATGGTTTTTAAGTGGTTTTAAGGTTTTTTTGTGTTTTAGGATTTTTATATTTTTAAGAGTATTTATTGTGGTTAAAGGTTTTTAGTGACATTTGTTGGTTTTATATGTTTATTTAGGGCCTTTTATTTTTTTTGTTTTTTAGGTATTTTGATGGTTTTTGGGGGGTTTTGGGGGGTTTTTATGGGCTTTGTGTATTTTTAGTTCTTAAAAGTGCTTTATGGTTTTTGTTTCTTAGAGTTATAAGGTTTTATTTGGGTTTTTAGGGTTTTTAAGGATTTAGGATCTTTTTAGGTTTTTAGGGTTTCTGGGCTTTTATGGGATTTTATGATTTTTAGGGTCTTTTGGGTTTTTAGCATCTTTAAGGGTTTTATGGTTTTTAGGGTTTATTTGGGTTTATGGATTTTTTACTATTTTTATGGTTTTCATTGGGTTTTTCTGGTTTTTGCGGTTTTTCTGGTTTTTTTGGTTTTAATTGTTTTTATGGATTTTTAGGGATTTTTAAGAATTAAAAGGGGTATTATAGGTTTTTGTGTGTTTTTGGGGTTTGAGGGTATTTTAGGGGATTTTTACGTTTTGAGAGTTTTTTAGGGTTTTATGATTTTTATGATTTTAAAGTTCTATTTATGATTTTTTATATTTTTTTTCTAATTTTAGGATTTTTTATGGTTTTAAAATGTTTTTACGGTCTTTATGGGTTTCTAGGGATTTATGGTTTTTAGGTTTTTTTAGGGGTTTTAACGTTTTTTTTATTACTTTTTTGATAATTTTAGATTGTTTATGGTCTTCTTTGTGTCTTTCAGTATTTAGGGGTTTTATGTTTTTTGGGTGTCTAGGGGTTTTACAATTTTTGTGGATTTTTTGGGTTTTAGTGTATTTTAGAGAGGGGTTTTTTTTATTTTAGTGTTTTAGGGGTTTTAACATTTTTTTTGTGTTTTTAGATTATAAGAGTTTTTAGGGTTTTTAAAGGATTTTATGGTTTTTATAGTTTTTAAATTTTTTTGTGGTTTTCTAGTTTTTATGTTTTATAAAGGATTTTTAGGGGTTTTGGGGTTTTTAGGGTTTTTTTGTGGTTTAATTGTTTTAGGGGTTTTTATGTTTTTTAGTGCTTTCTTACAATTTTTTGGTCTTTGAGCTTTCTTATGGGTTTTTAACTTTTTTATGGTTTTTAGGGTTTTCTTATGGTTTTTAGGGTTTTGGGATATTATATGGGTTTTTATTGTTTTAGTATATTTTTGTGATTTTTATGGACTAGGGTTTTTTGGGTTTTATTTTGGGTTTTTCAGTTTTTAGGGGGTTTTACGGTTTTAAGGGGTTTATAGGGTTTTAGGTTTTTTAGGATTTTTTGGGTCGTTAGTGTTTTTAGTTTTTTTAGAATTTTTAAGTGTTTTATTGGGTTTTCAAGTTATTTATGGATTTATTACTGGTTTTATGGTTTTAAGGGTTAGGGGGTTTGTAAATTTTATGGTAATTAAGTGTTTAAGGGATTTTTAGCATTTTCATAATTTTGGGGTTTCTAGAGGTGTTATGGGTTTGTAGAGTTTTTGGGGGGTTTAGACATATTTTTCGGTGTTTTTTTTTGTTTTTTATGTTTGGTAGGTTTTTAGGGTATTTAGGGTTTTTAGGGTCTTTTTTATTATTAGAGTTTTTAGTGTATTCAATTTTTTAGTAGTTTTTATGGTTTTTATGGAATCTCTTGTTTTTTAATGGTCATTTAGGGGTTTTGGGATTTTTTTTGTTTAGTGTTTTTAACATTTTAGGGGTTTTAGGATGAATTTTGGTTTTAGGTTATTTTAGGGTATTTATGATCTTTTAGGGATATATAGGGGTTTTGTTGTTTTTATTGGTTCTTATGGGTTTTATTTTTTTTTTGGGTTTTTTGTGAGTTTTTAGGGTTTTGTGGATATTTATGTTTTTCATATTTTATTAGGAAATTTAGGGGTTTTAAGGTTTTAGTGTTTTTATGGTTTTCTTGGTTTTTAGGGTTTTTATGGTCTTTTAGAGTTTTTAAGGGTTTTAGGGGTTTTAATGTTTGTTGGGTTTCATGTCCTTTAAAGGTTTTATTGGTTTTTGGGTTTGTAGGGTGTTTTTAGTGTTTTTAGGGTTTTATCATATTTGGAGTATTTTTAGGTTTTTTATAATCTTTTAGGGTTTTATGGGGTATTAGGGTTTTTAGACTTTTTCAGCATTTTCTGGAGTTTTAGGGGTTTTGGGGATTTTAGGGTCATTAGGTCCATTTAGTCTTTTTCTAGGGGTTTTTAGGTTATTGGATTTTTTAGGGGTTTTAGGGTGTTTTAGGGGTTTTAAAGGTCCTTTAATTTTTTAGGGTCTTTTAGGGATCCTTTAGGGGTTTTAGGGTTTTAGGATCCTATAGGGGTTTTATGGTCATTAAGGGGTTTTAGGGTTTTGAGGGTTTATTAGTGTTGGTAGAGACTTTTTAGCTTTTTAGGGTATTTTAATGTTTTTATTTTCTTTTAGAAATTTTTATGTTTTTAGGGTATTTTAGGGGTTTTGAGGACTTTTTTGTTTTTAGGGTTTTTTGGTTCCATTATGATTTTATTAGGTTTTTGTGGTCTTTTATAGACTTTTAGGATATTAAGGTTACTGGTATATTTTAGGGTATTTTGGGTTTTTTAGAGTCCTTTAGAGTATTTTTTTTGGATTTTAGAGGATATAAATATTTCTCATGGATTTATGTTATTTTATAATTTTTTAGTGTTTTATTGTTTTTTGGGATTTTTTGGATTTTTAGGGTCCTTTATGGTTTTTATGGATTTTATGGTGTTTTAGGTTCTTTATATTTTTAGGGGTTTGTCAGATTTTTTAGGGGTTTTATGAGTTTTATGAGTTGTTAGGATTTTAGGGGTTTAAAGGATTTTTAGTGTTTTTGAGGGTCTTAGGTTTTTATGGTGTTTTATGGATTATTGAGGTATTTTTAGGCATTTAAATGTTTTTAGGGGTTTATTGGGGGTTTTCCTATTTTAAGGGTATTTGGGGTTTTTAAGGGTCTTTTTGGTATTTAGGGTTTTAAATTTATTTTTAACGATTTTAGGGCTTTTAGGATTATTTTAGTGCTTTTTTTAGTTTTTAGTGTTTTAAGGGGTTTGAAGGGTTTTTAGAGTTTTTAAGGGGTTTTAAGGGTTTTTAGAGTTTTTAGGGTATTAGGATTTTTAGGGGTGTTTTGGTGTTTTTTGGTTTTTCATGTTTTTAGGGGCTTTATTTTTTACTGGTTTTAGGGTTTTTTTAGGTTTTTTTAGTGTTTTTGGGTTTTTAGGATTTTTATTTTTTTTGGGTATTTAAGAGTTTTTAAGGACTTTTGGGTTTTTTATTGAGTTTTTTGGGGTTTTAGTGTCTTTAATGTTTTTATGGGTTTTTTTATAGGTTTTTTAGTGTTTTGGTATTTTTAGGGTTTTTAATGGTTTTAGTGTTTTTATGGTTTTTGGGTATTTTATTTTTTTTAGGGGTTTTTTGGGTGTTTAGTGTTTTTAGGGGTTTTATGGGTTTTAGGGTTTTTAGGGGTTTTAGGGATTTTATGGGTTTTAGGGTTTTTCAGAGTTGTTTATGCTTTTAATGGAATTTAGGGTGTTAAGGATTGTTGTATTTTTCAGGATTTTTAGAAATTTTTGGGGGGTGTCAAGGATGTTTAAGGGCTATTTGTTTTTTAGGGTTTTTTGATTTTTTACGGTTTTTAGGGTTTTTAGTGTTTTTTTGGATTTTTTAGAGTTTTATACTATTTTTAGGGTTTAATGGTTTTTTAGATATTTTTGGGGTTTTAGGTTTTTTAATATTTATTAGGTTTTTTAAGAATTTTTAGGCTTTGAAAGGGTTTTTAGGAATGTTTTGGGATTTTTTAGTGTTTTTAGGGTGTTTTAGGGTTTTTAAAAAGTTCTTTTAGGATCTTTTGTGGGTTTTAGGAGGTTTTAGGGTTTTAGGTGGTCTTAGGGGTTTTAGGGGTTTTAGGGTATCTTTCTATTTTAGGATTTTTAGTTTTTTTGTTTTTAAGGGTTTTGGTTTTTTTGGGGTTTTATGATTTTTACTATTTTTCATTGTTTTTTGGGGATTAACGATTTTTAGGTATTTTTTTGTTTTTCTGGTTTTTAGTTTTTTATGGCTTTCTACAAAATTATAGGGTTATTTTTTGGGTTTTCAAATTTTTTAGAGTTTTTAGGGTTGTTTTAGGGTTTTAGGGTTTTAATGGGGGGGGGGGGTTTATGTTTGTATGATTTTTATGTTTTCTAGGGTTTTACAGAGTTTTTAGGGGATTTATAGTTTTACAGGTTTTTTAGTGTTTTGTAGGGTTTCCTAACGTTTTTAGATTTTTTAATGTGTTTTTTGATGTTCAGCATTCTTAGGTGTCTTAGGGTATTTTTAGTATTTTAGGATATTTAGGGTTCTTTAGTGTTTTTACGGTTTTTAGAGTTTTTAGGGGGTTTTAGGGATTTTAGGGTATTTAGGTTATTTATTGGTTTTCTAAGAATTTTAGTGTTTTTGGATTTTTTTATCTTTTTATGGTTTTTTGAGTTCTTAGGGTCTTTTTGGAGTTTTAAGGTCTTTTAATATTTTTAGGGGTCTTAGGGTCCTTTTTTTGTTTTAGGGTCTTTTGATTTTTTAGCCATTTGGGATCTTTAATGCATTTTTAGGGGTTTTAGGGGATTTTTAGGGATTTAGGGTCTTTTATGGGTTTAGGGTCTTTTTAGGTTTTAATCCAGTTTTAGGGGTTTTTATGATTTTTAGGATGTTTTATGGTTTTAAGGTTTATTGTGATTTTTAGCAAATTTTTTTCGGTTTTATGGAATTTTATGGAGGTTAGGAATATTTAGGTGTTTTGGGAGGTTTTAGGGTTTTTACTGTTTTTTGGTTTTATGCATTTCTGGGGTTTTAGGGTTTTAAGCGTTTTTAGGGTATTTTAGGATTTTATAGAGTTTTTAAGGCCTATTTGGGGTTTTAGGGTGGAGGTGGGGGTTCAGTTTTATAGGTTTAAAAGTTATTTTTTTGATGGGGGGTTACGTTATATCTAGGGGTTTTTTATTTTTAGGTTTTTAGGGTTTTTTTCATTTTTTATATTTTTTTAGGATTTTAGGGTCTTTTTAGGGTTTTAGGGTTTTCAGGGTTTTTAGGATTTTAGTGTTTTTAGGTTTTTATGGTTTTTTATGGGTTTAATGATTCTGGGTTTTATTTAGGGTTTTAGTTTGATTTTTGGATTTTTAGGGGCAAGGAAGATGCGAGGGTCGGCCTATTCCCGCCCCCCCCCCCCCCCCCCCAAATTTATTAAAAGGAAAAAAAGAGACACATCAAACAAGGGAGGGGAGGGGTCAATCGACCCACACCCAAAAACCCTTAACGGCCCAAGACAAAAGACGCAAATAAAGGGGTATCAGAGATTTATGGGTTTTTTGGGGTTTTAGGGGTTTTAGGGTTTTTATTGTTTTAAAGGGTTTTTAGAGTTTTTATGGGTTTTAGAGTTTTCAGTGTTTTATGGGATTTTTTGGGTTTTTTTGAGGTTTTATGGTTTTCATGGTGTCATGTTTTTTAGGGTTTTAGGGAATTTAGGGTCTTTTGGGGTTTTAGGTTTTTAAGGAGTATAGGGGTATTAGGGGATTTTAATGTTTTTCTTATAGTTTTTAGTGCTTGTTAGGGTTTTTATGTTTTTTTTATGTTTCTATGTATTTTTAAGGATTTTTAAGGGTTTTAATGATTTTTAGGTACTTTTATGGACTTTCAGGTTTATGGGTATTTAAGGGGTTTAAGTGTTTTTAGTATTTTTAAGGTCTTTTAGGTTGTTTGGGGGGATTTGGGGTTTTATGGGATTTTATGGTTTTTTGGATATTTCATATTTTTTGGGGGTTTTATGATCTTTTAGTGTTTTTAGGGTTTTTAGGGTATTTTTGGTATTTTAGGGTTTTAGGGTCATTTAGGGGATTTATGGTTTTTGGGGAATTTTAAGCTTTTTATGGTTTTTTAGAATCTATTAGTGTTTTATTGTATTTTAGGTCCTTTTAAGGTTTTTGGGTTTTTAGTGTATTTTATGGTTTTTGGGCATTTTAGGGTCTTTTAGGTGTTTTAGGGTCTTTAGCGGTTTTAATGGATTTTTCAGGTTCTCATGATTTTTAGGGTCCTTTTGGGTTATTAGATTTTTTTAAGGTCCTTTAAAGTTATTAAAAAAAATTGGGTCATTTATTTTTAGGGATTTTTAGTGTTCTTTATGGGTTTTTGGGATACTTTAGTGGTTTTGGGGGATTTCGGGTCCTTTAGGGATGTTATGGTTTTTAAGATACCATTAGGGGTTTAGGATATTTTATGTTATTTTATGTTTTAATTGTGTTAGGGAATTTTATTTTTAGGGTCTTTTAGAGTTTTAGGGACATTTTGGTTTTTAGTTTTTTTATGGTTTTTACGGTTTTTAGGGTCCTTAAGGGTACTTAGGGTCTTTTAGAGGTTTTATGGTGTATATGGTCTTTTGGATTTTTAGTGTTTTTTTAGTTTTAGGGGTTTTATGGTATTATTTTGGTTTTTGTGTTAATATTTGGATTTTTACGGTTTCAGGGTTATTTTTGGGTTTTTAGTGTTTTTTGGGTATTATATGGTTTTTAGTGGTATTGAATTTTTGTAGGGTTATAGCCTTTCTAGGTTTTTTTCCCATTTCTGATGGGTCGGTTTCCAATGGGGTTTGTTCAGTTAACTGATAGTAGCCAATGTCCCTCATATTCATGATAACTCATAGAATTTCTTTCCAAAAGGTGGACTTTCATTGGGGAACTTGGGAAATGATAATTAAGAATACACATTGGTCAAGAGGATTGGAGTCCAAGCTCATCGCACACTTTTTTGATAATTATTTCCTACTTCAGGCACTCTTACAGATTTGATTTAAGAAATTCTCACGAATCCTTTATTAAATCCCAAATATACATGATAGGTCACCCTTTGGTTATTACCAATCACTAGAATATATTCAATTTAGAATTATCTGTATGTATATGAGGTTCTCCATTAATTGAACCATTTATGTGCGGATTAGAGATTTTTTTTCATCATTGTATTGGTTTTAAGACACATAATGGGGTGCTATGGAATTTATCTTCATCTTGGTATATGAGAATTGTTTTTATGATTGGATCTAGCCCCTTAAATGGGTTTCCTGGGTAGTGAAATGAACCAAAAACCACGTAGTTCAGTTCCACCTAATGGGTAACATCATACCTTTTATGTTCATGTGACAAGAACCAAACCGTATAGTTTAATGTCATGCATCAAGGATGTCAAGATGAAAGGTTCCTATTCAAGGTTGGTGTGGGACTTGTTCTGAAGCATCATAGGGGACTAGGAAGGGATGTAACCTCCCAAGATAGATATGAACCTACTGGGGATATGGCCCAATAAGGATGGTTATGTAGGGACCCAAAATAAATTTTTCCCTCTAGGTTGTATAGGACCCCATTGGGAATATGGCCCAGAGAAGATTAGGGTGACTTTGGGGTGCTGGGTTTGACCTTAAGGTGGTGTCCTAGGTATCCCACTTGGACAATAATCAAAGCCCACATCATTCAAAATGTTGGGTCTTAAACCTATATAGGAGGCCCATTTTGGTTGATCTATTGATAATATGACCCTTTAAAGTTTGAGGTATAATCATTGGGATAATACCAAATTGTGGGCCCATGGTTTCTTCATCGGTAGTATGTCCCTTTGAGGGTTTGTCTCATAGAGAATATGACCCATTGAGATGGTGGGAGAATGGTTTTGGAGCTTACACCAAATGGGAGTCCCATTGTGGGTCATATTTTATTAGGCTGATGTTATGATCATCACTACCCTATAATCCCATGTGAGTCATGCTCGGTGTGAGAAACAAGAGGAAGTGAAAGATCTGGGAATCTAAATTATCTACTTTGTCTACTAGTGGAAAAGGTTTATGATATGGAATTAAAGGGAATGAATTTCAAGAAAGAATAGGGTCTTACTCTAGGAGGGATTCCCTTCTCCTGATTTTAGAGAGTATGAGAGAATGATTCAAGTCTAGCCATCATCAAGGGGAAAGGAAAGCACAATCCCCCTCCTCACTGTCTGAAATGGTGAGGTCCCCAAAACTACCTCCATAGTGTGGACCATCATTATCATAGGTATATATCATTGAGAAAATTCCATCGATATTCCTTGTTAAATAAGTTAAAAATAGGACATCATTTACCATTATAATGTACAATTCATATGGCACACTTGAGTTCCCTATAATCTAATCACACATATTTGGAATCTTTATAAGATTCCTTGGTGTGGTGGTTCACGAAATGGTGCACTTCAGGATTAGAGCTTCATGGAAATGAATTTTATGGAGAAGGATATTATCTCAATTCATGTAGGAGAAACGGTGGGTAAAAACTACACTAGGGGAGAGAGAAAATAGTGAGAAAGAATAAAACATCAATATGAACCATTCCATATAGTGTTTTTTCATTCGGGGTGGGGTTCCCTCCACATAGTGTGGATTTGGGTTCCTTCTGTATAGCATTTTTCTATTCAGGTTCGAGATCCTTCCACATAATGTTTTTTTTGATGGGGAAGAAACCCTCCTATATAGACATTTAATTTTTGGGGTGATGGGCTACAAAAATTGCATCATCATATGGTTCAAAAAATGGGTTCTAAAAAGGATTTTGCGTATGTGGTTTGTCGGGTTACTTCCCTTTATAACTTAGCATTATGCGATATGTTTTCCTACAGAAAAGTGATTTCTCACTCACCTTCAATATCCATTTCATAATTATCCTCTAGTATCTCCCTATGGGGATTTTATATATGCATGGATGTTACCACCTTTTGGGATATCTAGATGTCTACATCAACCTTGGGGAGTAAAATAAGAAAATTATTCATTTTTTGGAACCCAAAAATGGTGTAATGGACCCACAAATTATTTTTTCTCATTTGTGGGGAAAAGGAAATACCATCACAGGCCCACAAATTATTTTTCATTTGTGGGGATCTGTGTGGAGAAATGGTTCACATGGAGAATTTCTATGTGGAAAAAATCTCATCGCATTGCAATGTCTCTATATAGAATAGAACCATCTTTTTTGGATTTTCATTCTTAAACAATTTTCAACACTCTTTTATTTTTTTAGTTTTATTATACCCTTATCAAATTCATGAAAGTATTTTAACATTACATGCATAGTTTTTAGGACCCAACAAATGCCCCCATCAGAATAGGCTTTGATTGGGAAATGTAGGAGTTGATTCTAATGAAGAAGTTTGCCCCATTGGAATAATTTATCATTTTTTATGTGAAACTTTAATATGGACATACCTATAAAAAGTTTTTTTGTATCATTTTTCATCTTATTATCCAACATTTTCTAAACTGATGCTTTGGGGACTGATCCAAGCTTGCTTCTTGGACATAACATTCTCCTTCATAGATAAAATTTCTATGTACTGAAATTTTATTAACCAAAAATGGTATTTCCAAAAACTAAATATGATGCATTGTGGATAAATGATTCTTAAATAGTTATACGGTCATCTATATGGTGTATTTGATGCTTCATAGACCAACAAAACACCCTATGGACCAAAAACCATGTGGACGATGTATCATGATTTTGTGTTTAATATACTTTTCCATGAAATATTCTTATTTAAGAAAATTTCCAACTATTAATTTCCTGGTGTTGTTTCATAAAATAATATACCCCTCATAAGATATTTCCAATGATGATGTGAGGAGGAATTCCATGGTTTCTTCTATTGATAATAATGTCAGAAGCAATGACATCTGATTCCATTCATCACTAACATGTCTTATGAGTACAAGCCTTTAAGGGAATCTAGTATCAAATAGGCTTTCTCTCTATAGATTTTAGTTTCCATAATATATTTTGATCCAAAAAAACATCATGGAAATCAAATTGTGTTCTGGATAGTTGGTTGTAGAATCACTCTCTAAGAAAACATCTCATCAAATGGTTCTTTTATTTATGAAACCTAATTTGAATGGTTTATTTTTGAGTTACACTCCTTTTTCACTAGAGAAATATGTGTGTGGTACTATAATAAAATTTCCATTGATATTATAGAATCTCAAGGAAGGAAATATAAAATGAGTAGTTATTGTGGTCACCAAATTCGGGCCTTCACCCCAAGGGGTCATTCACTCTAGACTAGGGGTGGCCACTCTGGTTACTCCCGAGCTATGATGAGTTCCAAACCGAGTGGAAGGATTTGGGATTATAAGAGTCTATATTGGTATAATAGACCTATTCCAAATAAAACCAATCCATTATTCTAAAACTACTTAGACCATGGAATTCAGATACTAATACCTTGCATTTGGTTCATGGGTAAGTTTTCATTTGACTCTTAGATATTCAGATGTTCTTAGGGGAACCGATTATGGGAGATATGTATGATGAATTCCTAAATTCATCTACAGCTTGGGATAATATGGAGAGGATCCCCTCAATTGAAAATAAGTTCATTGACAAGGATAAAGAAATTATAAATGCTAAAAAATTCCAAAAGAAAGATGGTCCATTATATGATTGGATTACGTGTTTTTGATACCAAGTATCCACAAACCCCATGAAAGAAGGATGAGGACTTTTTAAAACATTGACACATGGAGACGTGTTAGTGTCTATTGGTCAACTCATGAGGTGGGTTAGTTCACCAAGTGTGGAAAGAAGGTTTTCCCTGATGTTGACCAATTGGTTCTATTGAAAACTGTTCATTCCATGTTTCTTAGTGTTTAGTTGTTGTCGATATGAAAATAAAACACCATAGTAAGCTTCACAAACTTTGGGATGGAAACCTAGTTGGTTACTAGAAGGTGTGTAAATCCCACAATTATAGTGTTGTAAAAGATATATCATATACTAGGATGTATACCAAAGGGTAAGTCACCATAACAACTAGTGGACCCCATTTACATTATTTGGGGCTAGATAGAATCACACAAAGGAGGCTATGGGTTTATCCACAACCAATATATTCTGGTTGCTTGATTTCAACCTTATCTGAAATTCATAGGTGGGGTAAACCCCTTGTCATGGAATGCTCATGATGTAATGGATTGACTCAATTACAATGACCATTTAACTTATGCTTCTTATGCATCCCCTAACAATACCTTAGTGAATAATGAATCAGGAGATCATACCAATAGGGGGGACCTCATTTCCTTGAGAGAGGACATCTTGGTTTCCAGAATTGATGGGATTTTTATATGTGATGTGTATGCACCATGTAATTTTGGGTTCCAATTTCACTATGTCCTTAATAAGTTTCCCACATCCATCAATAATGCACACACGGATAAGTATTTATTTGTAGGTCAAAAAATATAGATAATGTTCTTTCAGGAAGATACACGGTGCTAGATTGAGATCCCACCTTCTGACATTATTTATCCTACATTCACCAAGACATAAGTTCAATCATGGTTTCAATCATATCTCAGTGACCAAGTAAAAAAATTGGTTTCAATTATTAAAGGTCAACTGATGCTCGATACAAAGGGAGATCAAAGGAAGACAATTGGACCTTCTAGTTTTGGGAAGTAGATGATAAAATCTATTGTTTCTAAACCCCCAATATTTTGTGAATCTGGGGTTTATCTGCCCATGCTAATGGTGGTTCTCCTCAAACATGAGTATCCATCCACCCTGAGGCTGCATTCCCAATATCTTGGAGACAAAGAAATTCATGGAAATATTTCATTCCCATTATTGATATATGGATCCATCTCTAAGAGAAAGAGGTTTGATTGAGTGAATATTGATATATATCAGTGCCTCTAAATATTTCTTATGATAACAAGTTTTAAGTGGTGGGATCCTGTATTCAAGATATCAACACCTCCATCCATTCACTACGTGATCAATATATATTTTCTCAGAAAATATTTGAAATGATGGTGTTGGACTTCAGTTAAAGTGAATAGGATGACATTTGTTCTTCTAAGGGGTCTAATGAGTCCATCCCATAAGATAAAACTAGGATTAGGGACATTCCTTCTTCTTCCCAGTTGGGTCCTCTAAAGCACTTGTCTCCAGGGGTCCCATGGAAGTTGATATTCTAAGGAATCCAGTGTGCTGAATGTAACCTGTCACATCTCCATGGAAGGAATATTCATCAATAACCATTTTCTAATTGAAGCCTTCTAAGAATCTTTGAAGAATGGGATTCATGGAGATAGAGTGCATCCACTAAAAATATTTTGGGAGTTATTCAGACTGAGGAAGTTGATCTTATGGTATTTGATCTTATCACTAATCTTTAATGAATTTCATTCCAAGAAAACCCAAATGAAGTGTGCATATACCGTGATGATGTGGATTCATGTATGCATTAATTTAAGGGTATGATTTATTGGTCAAATCAAGTTATAGAGATGTTGGTGGCTTGGGAGTATAAGGTAAATTTCAATGAATATGTAATATGATTAAGTGTATCAACTGTTATTCCTATTATTGTCTTGATTTTGAGTACCTAGTCATTGTCCAAAAATATTATGTTAGGGAGATTCATTCAAATATCTCTCCCCTATAGTATACTAAAGGGGGTACTACTATCAGGATGGACATATCTTTGGGTAATGGACCAACCAAAGGAGGATCTCTTGAGAAATATGAGCACATGTAGATAGTTATTTCCGATCTTATGGGAGCATTCTCACCCCCAAACTAGCCTGTTGTTCCCCCATGAGACTGTCACCATGGAACATTATGAATCATTGGCATGAAATAAAGATATAAATATGTATTCTATCTGGAACAATAGGTTTTTTTCATCTATTTACCTAACCATCATATTGTGTATTTCCATGTGTTGATTAGTTAACTCACACATGAGTTGGATTAGGGTCAGTGATCCAACAAGGATAAACCAACCAAGGGTCTATATCCCCTTATTATTTAGAGGAAAATGTGACAAAAATGATGGTTTTACTATTCTAAATGAGGACCAAGACCAATTGAGGATGTCATGGAGTTTCCATGACCTAGGGGTTAATCCTTACTGATCAAACGACCTCTTCCCCATTAGGAGGGGAGCCTTCAAGGGTCAATGTTCCTATTAGTCATATTGATCTTACACCTTTAGAAATAATAACCATGGGAGATGAAATGAGTTGGGATTAATGATATTTAAACCCAATTATGACTCTTAGTTCCCTAATATTCATTCCCTCAAGCTTATTATTAGTGAGTGTCCATCATGAGACCACTCATTTAGCCGAACACGCACATCTAGCATGGGAATCCCCAGAATAACATGAATCCCACCTACAAACGGAGGACACCTCATCCATTTTTCCATTCATTGGGAAAATGGTTAGGATGTTGGTATTTTAAAAAGTGAAGGTAATTTATCCACTATTCTAGTTGTTCCTTCCCTTTCAAATTTTAGGTATCAACTACTTCAATCACATGATGTTATAGTTACTTCCATGAGCCCATACAGTTCCAAATGATGCTCTGAAATCTAAACCTACTAAATATAAAAAGTAACATGATGACATACAATCGATCCTTATTGAAGTTATTTAGTTGGGACCCTCTATGGTTGCATTGTTCCCTAAAAAAACCCACCATATGAGAGAGATTATAAGGAAGATCTGGAGACTCTAAAAAATCACCATGTTTCCTATCCAAATGTACAGAAAGACATTTTGAATATGATTTATGAGAACCCCCTAGAAATATTTTTAAAGAAACTAACCAGATTACATCGCATGTTTTTGTAGCTCAGGTATGGGGGGTTTGATAATATTACCATAAATGAAGTGGTAAAAAAAAGGCAATCATCACTCAGGATAGGGATAGTACACTCCAATATCATCACTCTACCATGGATTCCATGGCCCATCTTGATGTATCTAGGAATATCCTTGTTGATGAAGCTACTGACCATGATGGGTGGATAAAAGGCAACATGGTTAAGTTTTAGAGTGGATAACCATTGTGGAACAACTTCTCTAAGATTTGGATTGACTAAGAAAATAACTATCTAGTACTGAGGTGATAGTTGATGAATGTAAATATATATTAGAAGATGTGAAAAATGTTGGAATAGGTATTTTTTGATATAGAGGAGGCATTAAAGGATAATTCTAAGACATTTATTAAAATGTTTTCTGAGATTCTCTAAGCTATAGAAGATTCTGATCTGGCAATTTTTCAATTTAATGAATATGTCAATCGGGATTTGTAACTAAAATGTTTTATTCATATAGATAGACTCTTATTTTTTTACGTTCCACATTTTTTTCGATAAAATAAATAAATTAAAACTTATTCTCCCCCAAGTACCTATCCTTTATCTTAGACTATAGTTCCAATCAATAATAACTTGCAATGTTGTGAAAGATAATCTCCCATGTAACCTGAATGCTTTTATCACTATATACCAATTTCAATCATAACCTAGGATATTCAAATAAAAATGATCTCTTCTAGAGATTTTTTTATTGATGAGTATAAGCATAATTACTATCACTATAAAATCAGATTCATCTTATCTGGATAAAATATTAGGTAGTGATCAAATATTTTCCTAAGCCAAGGGACCCGATTAGCATAGTTTTGACTATTTAAAGGGTTAAATGGAGAACTCAATGAATTTATCATCTTGTATTTTACCACCATAATATCTTACTAGGTCTAATTTGGTTTGGAATTAGTGGTCATGACTCAAATTTTATCCAGTGTACCATTTTCATATTTCCAGCCTAGTTTGTAGTATGGCTCCTTACATTCATAGTTTAGATTATTTAAACATGGACTAAAGGTGGTGTTTTAGGTTGAAAAACTCTGACAATGGTTTATGCTACGATTACCTGATCTAGGTTGGCAGGCCGAGGATGTCCCAGCATTCTTCAGACATAAAAAGGGTGATTTTTTGCCCTAATTTTGTGATTTCCAAATCCAAAGCATGATGTTGGAAAAGTATACAAGGAGTGACCACATATTATTTTTCAGAATAAGTTTCTATCATAATATTTTTCAAGGATTACAGAGACAGAATAGGAATCTCCTTAGGATGAATGTTCCTCTATTTTATAGGCCCTTTTTGTGGGTCACTTATGAAAATCTGAATATTGAATATCAATGAATAGTTAAACAATGTAATCCTCAAGATGAAATTTCCTTTTAGTGGGATAACTATAAAAATCCAAGTGGGGTGTAATACTATAATGTCAAAATATAGGTTTCCTCGGTTATCTGAGATCCTTCTACTAATGGCTAGAGAATGATTATGAAGTTTAGATTTCTCAAGACCTAGAAAGGTGGGTTTTCAGGGAATGAATCTGATAATGAAGGGATAATATTTATTTGCAATATACATGAAAGGGAGACCACACTTACTCAAAATATTTTTGTGTGTAAAGGAGGGGGAATTTTATTAGATGACTAACATCAGGAGGTAAGGCTCCTCCGTAACATGGGTTGATGCATTGTGTGGTTTAATGTTGTGTTAATAGGAAATGGATGGTGTAGTTTTAACTTAGTATGGAAATGATGTTGAGGTTTATTATCTAAATTAACAAATATTTTTTTAATTATTAGTATTTTTAAATTCCATAGTGATCTTTCTAATAATGTTCCACCATTTTTAGGAGTGGAGGGGAAACATTATAAGTTGTTATCTTGGGGCCCCGTGATCCGAGAAGTGGTATGGTCTAGGTATGCAAGGAGTGACCACATACCATGTTCAAAAACTAGTTTCTAGTATAATTTCATTGGGGCTTAAAATTATAAAGGAGTTTTATCCAGTGGAAACCTATGACTCTGGTTGATAGGCCTTTTGGTAGCTACTTATGCAAAGACAAACTAGGGTGCATCAATGCATAATCAAAACAAAAGTTTTCTCAGGTATCAAATATTCTATTATAAATGTAATGATAATGCTTATAGATATTTTAATTTCCCATGAAATAGATTTTGGTTTGTGTAAGGAAGGTTATTAATTATAGAAGAATCAATTTAGGTTTAAATAACCCAAGAATGAGGGGAATGCTTCATATGCAGGTTTGACCCATACACAGGTGAGGGAGAAAACAAATTATTGATTATAAGCCAAAGACATTGTATCCATATATTTATACATATCTCATCAAAGTTAGAATGTATCCAAACATAGTTTAGGGAAATATTTTGGCACATTGATTGTGTTCTTCTGTGGGGAGGATGCTTTTTTTAACACAATCCCACAAATGGGGTGAGAAATCATATTGGACCCTCTTCTATTGATATGGTTCATACCTTGGAGAGTGGGGGACATATTTATATTGTGGATAGACTAGGATGTAGGATACGAGTGTCACTATGTATCTCTTCAAAGTTAGAATCAATCCCCAAGTAGTTTATAGATTTATGTCACGCAAGATATGTCAACATGATGTTTAGCATCATACGTTAAGGATGTATGATTTTCATTGTTATGTTTTTCATCTTGGACCATGCTACCCTTGATGTGAATTGATATTCCTTGATCATGTGGTAAATCCTTTACCAACACTCCTAGTCACACATGAGGTATGCCTGATGTGAGAAATAAGGGGTGACAAAGGATTCTTCCACCATGCAATGGTGATTAAAACAAAGGATAGGGTAATTTTGATTTTTTGTTGGATGGAAAAAGATATAGGATCTATTATTTTCTACATATCTCATTAGAATGATAATCAATGGATATGTAGTTCTAGAAAACTATGTATTTTAACATAATAAGACATGGACAAAGCTTTGTTTAAAACAATGAGTGATAAAAGTCTTATCGGGCCAAGAAATTATGACATGCCTTAGACATGAATATGGAAATTGTAAACCATGATCTTGGGGGTTCTCATATTATGAGAAATGATACAGGAAACAATCTCAATGAATAACCATGGACCATGATTTAAAATTTGCTTCTATTATGATGTTTTCAAGGCTTACGAAGAAAGAAGAGGTCTCTCCTATGGATGAATGTTCCTTTGGTTGATAGGCCCTATTTTTGGGAGACTTGTAGAAATCCAAACTAAGGCGTATCAATGAATAGACAAAAAATGTGAACTTAGGAATATGAAATCAAATTATTGATGAATAAGGAAAATTTATGGAGATTCAAAAATTCCCAGGACAAGGAGTAAGATATGTGGAGAGAATGTTTCAGATCACATTAGAAGAATTTGGACCATAATTTTCCATGTAAGTGTGAAGTTTCATATATATATTTGGATCATATGTAGGGTGGGGGATGAGTTTTTTGTAAAATTTGTTGGTCTAGTACAACGTATTTTGGTTTCACTATGTATTTTATGTGGATAAGAATCAATCCACATGTATTTCCAAAATATGGAATGGTGGAAGACCGATAGTGGAAATGGGGGTGCCCTCTCTAGCGAGGACATAAAGGCATCCAAAGGATATCACGAGGCATCCCATATTTATAGAATGGGGTAAGGATGCCTTTTATTGTCATGTGTTGAGGAAATTTACATTTTTTCCTCTAATATAATGATCCATCCCTAGGTTTCCATGGGATAATGCTAGAATTTATCATCCTATAAATTTGAATATGATGGGGTGTTAATGTCTTAAAAAGAATTGTGTGGATAGAAATAGGTGATGAAATAATGAGAAATGATGGCCATAGGGACCCTTTTCTGCATGAATTTTCAAGACATAACACATAGGGGGAATTGTTATGATAATGAAGGTAAAGGACATCATGATGATTTGATGATGAGGCTTGAACTAGGATAAGGGACTCTAGTATCACTATGTATCCCATAAGGATGGGAATTAATCTATATGTAGTTCTGGAACATGACATGGTAGAAGAAAAATGATGGGTGTGGTGTCCTCTCTGGTTAGGACATTAAAAAATCTCTCATTTTCAACATGAGGCATCCCATTTTTATCATAATGGGAAAGGCTATAGTTTAATGTAATGTTCTAGGGAAGTTTACCATGAATTTTAACATCATATAGAAAGTACTTTGACCATGCGGTTTAACATCATGAAATCAGGATGAATGTAATATAATTATACAAAATATTTATTTTAGAACCTAACATTGTTGGGGGTATTGATATATTTTCTATCCACATAGGCCAAAGAATAATCCAAATAAGAGTATAAATTTTGTACAACATAAGGTACCTCCCACTTTGGCTCTGGTTTTGGGGTTTCCTTTTGGGGTATCATCAGAGTCCTGAGGACCATCACCATCTATCACTCAAGGAATGACCATATGTGAACTTTTTTGTTAATGTATCATGAAATTCAGTTTTGGTGGACATACAACTAATTCATTGTATCCATTATCTTATAATCTAGTCACCCCAATTCATCTATGAATTTTTGGGATTTCTCATCTTCGGAAAAATACTCCCATATGGAAATATGAAGTGAGATAAGTTGAACCATGAGGGATATGAACACCACTATCCTTATTACCAATGAGTATGGGGTTTCTTGTATAGTAATGTGGGTTGTTTTCCGATAACCCCACATGAAATATATGATATTTTCTAGAAAATAAATTTTATACTTATCTACCATCTCTTGAAGTATATTTGATAAGGTCATGTTTAAAGCCTCTATCTATCCATTAGGTGCTACATGATAGTGAGATGAATGGTTAAACTTGATGTTATACTCATGATATATCCTTATCAACTCATTAGATCAAGAGTTTCTTCCATTATCCATTTGTATAATAAGAGGGGAACTAAACCTAGTGTTGATATGGCCTCTCACAAAGATGGAAATATTCCTTTTCCTAACTTCTTTGAGGGGTGTATCTTTGGAACACTTAAAGAAGAAGTTAGTTGTAGTGAGAATGTACTTGAAATTATTATTAGTGAAATGAGGATATGGTCCCATGACATCCATTACCCATATAGAAATTGGCATGTAGTATTTGGCAGTGTGAATAAACTTCGAGGTTTGATGATTGATGTTAGCATGCACCTAAAAGGAATGAAACTTTCTGGTGAATTTTATGTAATTATACGTCATTGTGTACCAGTAGTACCCAAGTCTATAAATTTTACGATCAACCTTAAACATTTCCTAGTGGGTCCTATAGGGTCGAGAGTGACCTTTTTAATGAATTTATTTTTTCTCTTCCCCATAAATTCACTTGGGAGGGACCCCATTAAGGCCTCTCTTATATAGAAACTTTTATTATTTGTGCCATCATACCGAACAATGTTTATTGATCATCATAATATTTTATCTTTCCCAACTTTTTCTAATGGGAGTACTCTATTTTGAAGTTATTCTAAAATGTGTTTCATCAAATTGGTCGCATCAGCCTTTGGTATGATAATGGGATTGACCTTATTGATATCCTTCATGTTTTTGCAAAAGAATACACCGCCATTCGATAATGTGTAATGCTGATGACTATTTCATCCTAATCCGGATCCACCAAAAATATAACTACATTTTCAAGGGAATTAGATTGGGAAATTTTAGCATGGGATGTCAACAAATTTAATCTGTGAGGGTAATTCCACCATCAATACTTGAACACAGTTACACAAGGGGATAAATTAATTTTTTATATCATAATGGACACTGAATTTCATGATAACCAATTTTGAATCTCCCTTTATATTCAAGTGATTTACTAGTACCTGAAGTGCTATCTCTAGCCCTATGATGAGGGACTAATATTATACTTCATTGTTCATGCACCCTTAAGACTATATGATAGAGTAGAGAAGAACTACATTTGGTAGAGAAATGAGCACCACTCCCAACCCTGCTTTTATGAGCTTGGTGTGTTCCATCCACTTCCCTATTGGGATTTTGGATGCACCGTCAAAATACAGCTATCATATCTAGGGGTCCTATTTAATTGATAAGATTTCTTCATCATGTAATTCAGCATCCAATAACATCATTTCTATCAAGGGATGCTCTGCAAGGAAGTATAATAACACCTAGACTTTTACGGATTTATGAGGCATGAAGTAAATATCAAACTACTTTAGGATGACCCCCCATCATAATAGATGTACGTTCAATATAGGATGAATGAGAATGTATTTGGATGGGTTTCTATGAGAGACTAAATTGACCTCATGATGCTACAGGTATTGCCTCAGTTTATAGACTGCAAATATTAGTTCCATAAATCTCTTCTAGATATCTTAATAATTAGTCTTAGTATAAATCATAGTTTGGTAGAGGTAATAAAGACTTTTATCACTCTCGGTGTCATTTTATGTGTGGGGAAGTAACTCGTTGACCTCTATAAGGCTGTGACATAAAAATGAGTGGTCCTCTATCAATAGATAGCATTATTATAGGCGGGATCAAAAGATATTTCTTGATACTATCGAATGCTTCTTGACAGTCATCATTTGACTGATATGAAACACCCATTTTCATCAACTTGGTGAAGGGAAAAAAATTTACTAAAAGGTTGGATAAAAGAACCATATGTTGTCCAAGTTTACGTGAATTAATATCAACAATTTGAGGTTTTGAGAAGGTGACATTTTAAGGATATCCTTCTTCTTTTTAGGTTTGACATCAATTCCATGATGGCCTACTAAAAAGATGAGAAATTTCCCTAAGGTAACACCAAATTCACATTTCAATGGGATCATTTTTAGGATGTGATGTTTCGATTGACAAAAAATTGTTTCATGTTTAGAAAGGAGGTTGGGTAATCAACATGATTTAACCACCAAATCATTGACTCAACATTCAATGAAATTTCACAAAAATGTATTATAGAAGCAATTCATGATACACTTGTATATAGTTCCAACATTCTTCAAACCAAAAGGAATTTCATGATAACAATATACAACATGAGGTGATATAAAATAGGTGGCTTTCCCATCTTCATGGGCCATACGAATTATTTTGTGTTATGAATAACAATCAATGAAGGAAAGGGATTAATACCAATACATCACATCAATCAGAAGTTTTGTAATTAGGATCAGGATGTAAAATTTTGGGAAATACCACTTGAGATCCCTAAAGTTAATGAAAAATCTAATTTTATCACTCTTCTTATTGATAGGAACAATATTGGACTACCATTTTGGATACCAAACCTCCCTAATGGTGTTTTACTTGATGAACTTGTCAATATAAGCTTCAATTTTGGTAGTGTTATTCATATGTTTCCATCTAGCTTGGTTATTATAGTCCTGATGGTTCTCTATAAAGATCAGGTGGTGAGCGGCCACCTTAATATTGAGGCCTATAACTTCTTTGTAATCCTAAGTGAACATATTTTGAAGTTTATTCAAAAAATATGTATAAAACTAATGTCCATTGAGAGTCAAGGATACACTAATCAATAACTATGTGTCCATAATGGAATATGATTAACTCTTGAGACATTATCATTGAAATCGTAATGAACATAGATACCATTTATCTTACTAGATGCCTAAAAGTGTCTGATGTTTCCTTTTATAATGTCATCTTTATATTTCTCTCTAAATAAGATAATCAGGTGACATTTTGTAGGATCACTCTAGGCCCAATAGACTTCAATAGCGGCAACCTCTACTTCATAATTCTTAGGGAATATCAATGCCTCTATGAGTGATTCTATGATGTGTTTTATAAAAATAGGGAATCCACGATTGGAAACTTGGATAGAACCAAAGATAATTTCTTGATGATGTCATATTTAGGGGATAAAGGACAATAATTCCCTAAATGTTGATTCTCTTTCACAGACCCATTAGGAGTGTAATTAATTGATGTAGGTGGATCGAACCTCAAAATAGGAGTTGAAGGTTCTCCAATCCATGATGGGTTTGGCTGAATAGTTTTTCCTTCTTACTGAGGGTGATAAGAAACTTTAACCCCTTGTGATTGATATTCTAGAATGATCAGGTTAGGGTGAATTTTGGCATATGTGGTGGATTTACCTGCTTCTATTGGACTCACTAAAGGAATTTTCTGTGAGTTTATATAGCACTGACAGTTTGAGTAGGGTCATGGATAGAATTCTTTTTTCTTCCATGACTACATCTTTCTCTGTACCCTCAGCTCCCACAATGAATTCCTATGGTTTTTCAATAATGTTCATTGAACTGGGGTTTATATATATACTATTCATTGGATAATGGATCCATTAAATTAATGAAATTAATGGAACCACATATTAATTCCTCATTCAATTAGGATTCTTTCTAGTTTACCGATTCCATCGGCACCGTTTGGTGGGGTGACACATGTTATTTCAAAAACGTAGGTCATAAATTATGAGAGAGAAAAATTCAAGTTTTACCATGGTAAATGTTAATCTTCATTGATCTCTACTAACCCATTTGAAAATTTCATTTTTTTGTAAAAACTTCCTTTTGAGGACTATGGTGCTGACAGGGTTAATTATTCCACCATGGAAGTGGGTGGGAGTATAGCTGATTTATTAAACTTTGATAAGAGGATATAATGAGTTTAGTTCAATTTATTTTGAGTCATTTTACCTCCAATTTTTCTCTCGTTTTCTAGTGAATTAATTTCACTCACCTCCCTCTATAGGAGTAATAATGAAAGCATACTTTATTTTTTCTTGTGGTTTCCCTAACTTTTCTTTCCCAGAGTCTACCATTTTTTGCATGATTTATTTTAAATGAAGCATTAATGGGTGGTGTTCTCTATAATTTGGTAAAAGGGTTAATAATTTGATTGATTTTCCAGAACAACATGTTCGGGCCCATTGGGTTATGAAAAATAGAATAAATCATTTCCCATCACTGATATAAAACAACCACATGGTTTCTCATCTCTGAATGAATAAATGTTATTATTTCACTCTTAGAATTGATTTTTCCTTGGTCTAATCTACTCATCGTAATGTGGTGGTTTTTTTATGTTAATTCTCACGGGTTTCTGCATGATATGGTGTGTGTTTTAGAGATATATCTAGTGTAGAGGATGGTTTATGTGTAATGGTTGTAGCTTATTCCTTTCCCATTATCATTCCTTGGGCTAATGAAATTATTCAGGACTTGATAGTAGTTCACTGTATGTAATATTCCATTATTCTATATACTGATGTGAGGTCCCAAAAAACCCTCCCATATATCATAGCGGGATTAGAATAGTTCCCAAATCATCATAGAGGATCTCTATAAAATATGGGAATCAAATTTTCTTGGTGAAGTAGTAGGTTCAGGGATAGGTTAACCCCTTTTACCTGTATATGAAATTCGAGACTCACTCATTATCCTATTTTCTATAGTTTGAGAGGTTAAGGATCACTGTATTTTATAATGTTGAGATAAATTGAAAGATAAATTTCCAATGAATATCTTCCCATCCCATGATTGACCGATCTGGAAAACTGATCAACTATATAAAGGCTGACCCTTTCAAGGTTTGAAAAAAGAATCTAAGTTTCCCTGATTTTTATTGCATAGGGGTTCCAATCATGGGATCAAAATGGGACACAAAATTTATTAGATTCTTCTTTGGGTATCCCATGACATTCACTACTATAAATGTCGGGCTCCTAAAATTTAGCAGGGGCAAGATCACACTCACCCATTCAGGGTAAGGCTTCAATTCTATTTGTACTAGGGTACACCATTCTTACATATTATAATTGGGATTACAAAGATATTATGGTGTCAACAAGGCATTTATGAATGTTTTTTTTTGAATAGGAGATTGAACAGGGGTGGTAATAGGCATGCCATTCCATGATGGCTCCAGCAATATCTATTATTGTCTCCCTAATGGAGGGAATTCTTGATATCATTTGATGGATGAGTCATGGTAAACATGTGTCCTAGGCACATGGTTGAGAGGATGTTCTATTTATACTCTCATTAGTATCATGTACTGATAGGGATGAGGGGTATCAGATTGAAGTATGAGATGAGGATCTTCCTAATGGATATACCAGACAGGAATGTTGCCTCAGGGAAATTATGCACTGAGTCTTTTCAAATATTTCACCTCTTCCTCCTACTGATAAAATATTTCATCATGCATGAGGGGTTCAACCTTTTTAGAAGTTGGGTGAGGCCCAACCTTACCTTTAATATTTTCTTTGGTGGTATCTTTTCAAGAAGTTAGGGGTGGAACATTCATCAGATCCTCAAGGTTTTTAGATATCTTTTGATTCATGGTGTGAAAAACTTCTTCATTTAGCTTAGAGTGTACTACATTCTAAATAAAACCATCCTCTTTTTGATTCTCTGTGTTAGCATCATATTCAGTGTCATTTTCAAGAGTGATTCCCATGATATTTACTAACATGTAATAAATTTTAGGTGTCATATTCATAATCAAATGATAGGAGGGTTTTGTGTTCCCTTTATTGGACCTCTTCCCTCCTTCACGGGGTCATCTTACAGATTTTTGGAGAATATTGACTTAGAGGGAACCATCACATAGCCTTTTTGTACATGTCCCTTTTGAGGTAGATGGGTCACGAGATAAGAAGAATAGGTATACCACATTTCATATTGTTCCATCCAAATAGGAAAAAAACATATTTCCATTGAAGATGTTGTTGATGTAAAAATTCCCCATCCCTGTAGGCTAGGGTCCCCCCATTATTCTTTTGTCTTGTCTTGGTTATAATTTTTATGCTTTTATGTGGTAATTTGAGTTAAAAATTCCCTAATCCATGTGGGTTGGGGATGACCCCATACGATGGTGGATATAGCTAGTTTAAACACCCTCTTGATCTTTTTCATCCTCATTTAATCACGAGCTATGTGAAATAAATTATATTCATGTTAACCACCTACTTATGAGGGTATTGGTATTGACTACTGATTAGAATCCCTTATGTGATATTCCTGCTTAATGTTCTCTGTTTCATGATTCATTACTTTTTCAATAGCTTTATCTCATTAGGCCTAATGATTTTGAGATTTATTCAGGGGAAATTCCTACTGAGTTCACTATCATTCCTGAGTGGGTATTTTTTCTGATAGCTTACCTAGAGAAATGAAATTACATGATGTCACCTATGGTGTATTTTTATAACTAGGGTGTAATGTGTAAAGAAAAGCTCCATGTTCATACCATCCTCATATATAAACATGAGGAAAAGAATCAATTATTAGATTAAATAATTTATGAAATTAATTTAGGCATTATAGTTGAGTATATATTTGTTTCTACCCCAATCGTAGTCGTTGTTGAGTTAGAAGGGTGTCCAAGTCGATTTGATGATAAAGCTCTTGAAATAATTTTTCACCGTATGCATACCCATCATAAGGAATGAAATTATCATTCATGTGTTGGAGGGTTTCTAAAGGTTTAGATGGATGTTGTTTATGCACTCATCGGACAGTACCTTTAGAATTTTGAACTGATAAATGGGAGAGGGATAAAACATAATGGTTATATTATCCCTAGAAAGTTATATTCTCACAAGTAATTTATTTTTCTGTTCTTCTACCAGTGATTATTATACTTGATCAACCGATAATGGGTGCTTACTAGCTAATTTATTTTCAATAATTGGGTATATAATGAGTCTCTTTGAAATGGAAACAATACATAGGTGGTTTAGATAATAACTATTGCATCAATCCATATTTTGATTGAGAAAGAATGTCACCTTTTGTATCTGGCATGAATGACCCCACCTTTCCAAGAACCTCATAATAAGAGGTATTTCCCATATTTGAACTGGTAAGGGGAAAACCTTCTTGATAATTGAAATTATATTCACAAGGATGGCTATCGTGGAACTCATTAGGAGATGAGATCTCATGATAAATTAGATTGTTCCCACAAGGAAATATTTCATGGTAAATATTCTGGGGAGGAACTCTGAATATACTGGTAGCAGTGTTGTGGGGAAGACCTTCAGGACTTCTACTACCACTTAAATAATTTGTTGAAGGCTCAACATGAACCTACTATACCATTTATAGATGTTTTATGGCCTCAATAACTCCAGCATTTAACACAATTGGGTCATGAGTCTACTTCAAAATTTTAAACTACCTCATGTGGGATATCTTTTTCGATGCTCTCCCATGGGTATCTGAAACCTCATGTTACAAATGATGACTCCAATACACGAAGTTGGTTACTAAGAATCTATGTTTATATCAATGCATGTTGACATGTTTCTTAGAATTTTAGTAGGGATACATGCCTACCCTAGAGCAGTCCATATAATGGGATGGTGATCTCTAGTTGGAATGGGGATGTGAACCTTATTTAGTTTTCCATGTATCATGGAATATTTCTAAAGAACCTACTTTATTGTAGTAACGATGTTTGATACTCCCAAGTGAACCTCCCGTTGTGAAATTGAGTCACCCTATATGAAGAGGTGGGGTTGTGCACCTGAATCCTAGATATTTTCAACAAAGTGATTACGTATTGGAATGTTTGTAGGATGTGGTCAGGAATTAATGTATATCCTTCCATAATTGCCTATACATTCTGAGAAACATCCTTATTTGGAACAAGGATATATACCCATTTTGGTTTTAGAGTATGAAAACGATTCTTCCCCCAGTTCATAGATGAGGTATACTAACTAGGTCCTATAATTGCTATCATTTTTGACTGGAACAATTTGGTATTCCAAAGCAAGGATTTTAATTATCTCGTTATTTTCCACATAATTTTATTGGGGGGATTGATATTCATGAGCATGGATTTACATATTCTCATTTTATTCTACAATATTTTACATGAATCCTTGATATTCATGAGAAATGATTTCCATCTTCTCATTGATTACCACCATATTTTACTGGAAAGCTTGAAATGCATGCGTATGGATTTTCATCTTCTTGTTGTCTGACTCAATAATTGACTAGAGGTCTTTATATGCATAAGAATGTATTTACGTATGCTTATATATTACCACCGTATTTGGTTGGTGGGCTTCTTTAGCAGGAATAAGAACATTGAATTGTCCCAAGTAGTTTGACAGCTTCCCTCTATGGGAACCTTAGGGGCCCAGGTTCAAATGACTTGGGCTAGAGCCCATGGGGTATTGTCCTCTTCATGTTTAGGGTGTTGGACGATGTGGAGATGGTTAAAAAATCTGTTGATAGAATCCCTTGGGCGGGACCCCAGTGTTGCTGGTATGAATTCACTATAGACCACTTGATAAACCTCCCTAAGTTTAGAGAGGGACTCATTATCACATTCATGAGATTGGGTCCCAAAAAGGTTTGAGACATCAACTAGTGTCATCTACTTTTTGAACAATAGTCATCAATGAGTTGATGGATGGTGGGTCTTTATTAATGGGATATCCTATCATGTAGCATCCATAGGTGGGAGATTACCATTGTGGTGGTATTCTCAAATAAGTGCATTTGACACCTAAAATTGAAGGAGTTGGGTCAGTGATAACACCCTTTTATTGGAAAAAGGTTCATCTTGCGCAATGGTCAAGTCATATGTTTGATCAAATTGGTGAGAATCCATTTGTATTGAAGATATTTCTAGAGAAATTGACTTTATTATATAACAAAACCCCCCCCCCAAAAGTATAATATTATGAAATAAACACATGAATAATCAATAGTTTTGGATCATTGTTTGGTCAACATTCATTTAGTGAGAACATTAAAGGGGCCTAACATATGGGTGAAACAGTCATCTTGGTTAAAGATTTACATTGGTTTCAATAATTTTGTTTCACCCACATTTGAAATGGGTCTTTTTCCAATGGGGTTTGTTTGTTGAACTTGAAACAACTAATAGATTTCATATCCATGAAGACTCATTGACCTAATCTCCAAAGGCAGGAATTCAGTAGGAAACTTGTCCTACAATAATTAAGAACACACATTGGATGAGAGGATGGAAGGTCGGGTTTATCAAACCCTTTTGGGGGTGATTATTTCATACTCAAGGAATCGATTATATATTTGTTTTATGACATGTTCATGAATCCTTTTATAAATCCCTAATGTACATGATAGGTCACCCTTAGGTTAATAATCAGTCATTATCATGTATTCAATAAAGAATTATCTATATATATCCAAGTTTCTCCATTAATGGAACCATTTATATGTGTATTAGAGATTTTTATGCCTTTTATCACCATGATACTAGTTTTAAGCCACATAATGGGTAGATCTATAATATTCCATCAACAAGAATGATGGTAATTTTATTGATGTTGGGATAAGACCCATTAAATTGGATTCCTACATATCATTGTGAAAGGAATCAGAACCCATTTAATTCAGTTCCATATAAAGGGACACATCATACCTTTTAAAACTATGTGAAAATGACCAAACCGTGTAGTATAATGATGTGTGGTAAGGATTCCTAGATGAAATGTGACTAATCAAGGATAGTGTGGCACTTATGATGAAGTGACATAGGGGACCTAGAAGGGATGTATCCTCTAAGTTTGGATATGTTCGTATTTGGGATATGACCCAATAAGGATGGTGATGTAGGGACCTAAAAGGAATATTTCCCATTTGGGTTGGATAGAATCTTAATGGGAATATTTCTTAGCATAGATTTGGGTGAATTTGGGGTGTTGGGTATGAACCTCATAGTGGATTTCTACATATCCCATTTGGATGGGAATAAAAATCCTGCATAGTTTGAATGGTAGGGGCTTACACCTATAGAGGAGGCCTATTTTGGTTGCTTTATTAGGAATATGTCCCTTTAATGGTTGAGGGATAATCTCGGGGCTTATAATGAGTTAGAGGCCCATGGTTTCTTCATCGAGAACATTTCCCTTTGAAGGCTTGTATTACAGGGTATATGGCCTTTTGAGATAGTGGGGGAATGATTTAAGGGGTTACAAAAATTGTGAGGCCAATAAGTGGTCAAGATTGAGGATTATAACAAATAGCATGTCCATTGTTTCTATTATTTGATTATACTGATGAAAATATCATTAATAACCTCTAATCCAACATGAGTCATACTTGGTGTGAGAGATAAGGGGAAGTATAATATTTAGAAATCCGCCCAATCTCCTTTATTCACTGGTGGATGAGGGAAAGGATTCGAAAGGTGGGGGAATGCCTCATAATAAAGAGTAGTTACATACTTCAAGAGGGATTCCATTCTCCTGATTTTAAAGAGGATGTGAGAAGGATCGAGTACTATCCCTCATCAATAGAAAAGTAAAACATGACCCCCCTACCCAATTTCTAAAAAAGGGATTTGTAGAAACCCAATGCTTGACGTACATAGACATTACATTACTTTTTCGGAATACTTAATACATAACAAAAATAGACACCAAAGGATCGTAATAGTTTAGTGTCTTTGGAAACTTGGAACATAATCTTCTAATCATGGTGAAAGATCTTCAACATCTCCTATAAATATCTTCCCATTTTGTTTTCTTACCTAAAACCTTTCTTTATATCCTGGGGAAAAGAAAACATAAAAAGGGGAGATCAAATGCTCAGTAAGGGTAAACATAGAGAACATAAAAAATCCATAAACATTTGAATGCAAAAACTTGAACATAAAATCTAAACATCAAAATCTTGAGCAAAGACATAAATCTTGGAAGTACGTAAGGCATATATCATAAAGGAACATCAATCATGATAAAATAGCATGGGAATAAAACATGTAATTGTGGAAAACCATTAAGCACATGATATGATTTCTATAGTAGCCAAGGCATTGCTGTCAAGACCATATTAGTGGACAAAGTCCCTTTCTGAATCGAGTTCACTCCTCGTTCTAGTCCCATATCACTGAACCAGATTAACTTACCATTCCAGCCATGTCAATCTCATGAGATATAAATATTTACCCAATGTATTGTAGGGAGATATAGGTCCCACCCATCTCATAATGAAACCATTATTATGTGTGCCACAAAATCATAAAACATAGCATAACCCATGTAATAAAAATGGTATTCTTGAACATCATGCCATCATAACATAATCCATATAAGATAAAAGGACATCATAAAATTAATTCCATCATAACATAATCAAATCAATGTAAAAATAGGGATAGAAATAGAACCCTATATTATCTTAGATGGAAAATAATTTTGATAAAACACTTGAACTCCATTCTTGAGTAAAATATCCTTTCTACTTCAAAAACATTTTTCCTTTCTTAACATGTCATATAATTCTAAACTAAAAGAAGTTAATTAAAAATAAACTTGAAAACTTGTAAAGGAATCTTCATGGAAATAATGTTCTATGAAATCATAAAAATCCATTCATGCTGTATAAGTTAAAAAACATTCTTCTCATTCTTTGGCTGGAAAATTCAAAAAGTACCTCGTACTAAAAACGACAAAAGATTCCTTTCATATCTTTTACTGAAAACTCACCAAAGGGTAAAATTGGATTTAAAAAATTGTAGGAGGATATAAATAATATTACATATTGAGGAAACATGGATGTGGATGATAAATATTCCCCAGTAAATTCTTAAGTATAAACAATCTCTGATAAAAATTAGATTGTGAGATTTTCTCTTACCATATGTATGATATGCTTCGTATGTATCCGAATCTCCTCTTCTTCAATGCACCTCTTTTAAGATTCCTCTTAAGGCACTATAGTTGGTATTTTGAGAAGACCAGAACCTCCATAATTTTTCTAGGGAAGTGGAGAAGATAAATGGGTAGGTTTTAGCTGATATTGGAGGCTCAAAGTGTTGTGAAGAGGAGAGGGAGGAGGTGCCCTTTTATAAGGGAGGAGAGGGGAACTTTTGGAAACCTCTAAAATATTAATTTATAATAAACCCAAAACCCACATAAAAACCTCCAAAAAGGACTCATATTAGAAGATAATATGAGATAGGGTTTAAATCTCATCAACCAATCAAATTTAGTTATGTGGTGAAATTATTTTAAACCTTATCAATTTGATTTATCCTTATTTAGTTTATTTAATCTTATTTGTGGTAATAATATTCTAAATTTTAAATTGTAATAAATACTTACTTATGTGTTTTGAATTATCCATAATTGGGTACTTTATGACATTTCAGACCATATAATTTTCAATTTATAATTTTTAAATATTTATTTGTTTTTTAAACAATTTAATAATATGTAATTTTTATAAAATAACAATAGTGTTAATTTTGACACAATTCATTTATTTGAATTTAAATAAAATCCACACAGAGTATATATTCGAACCAAAATGTTTAATAGATTCCAAAAATGTCTATTCATATAGAAAATTTGTTGAGAACATTAATTTGTTCATATAATTTTTATTTTATTATTTATAAAACCATTTATTGGATATTTCTCTTAATAAAACAATTACTACATCATTTTTGTATAATCATTTAATATACTTATTATTTGCATAAAAATTAAAAATAAAATCATATAATGAATATAAATATAATACCTTTCATAATAATATTTTTACTCAAATTTATCATCTTAAAATCACAACATTTAAATTGTTATATTTATTAAATTATGAAGGTGACATCTTTGACATCAATTAAAATAAAAAAATGTAAATGTCCTAATCAGTTTTATAAATCTCCAAATGTTCCAAATATAGACCCTTGGATGATTAGGGTATAGATATACTCGTAAAATAAAGTTTTCTCAAGTTTCTGGTCCTTTTGATAGGTATTATTATTTTAATAAAAACTATATTATTTATTTTTCACTAAATAAATAATTTCTACATCATTAATGTATAAGATTTTAAGGTGATAAAATATTTATTAAAAATTAAAAATAAATTACCATGATAAAGAAAAACATTTTAGCTTTCAAATTATTATTTATAATAAAATTTATATTCTGTATAATTATATATTAAAAATAATCAAATTATTAAAGTTTGAGTGAGACATTTCATTTTTCTTTAAATAAACTAAATAAAAGGTCTTAATCAAATAAAAGTGGGTTCCATTAGATTCCATTTATACCCAAGTATGTTTTAGGATGACATATAATCATTAAATTATATTAATACAAGTTTTAGGGTAATTTTATAATATTATATTTACCTTTAATTACTCGATTTACCTTTAACTATGGTAAATAAAATTTACCGTAGTTACTATTCATAGTGCCCAAAAATAAAAAATATCCTATTAACATAATTTGGACCTTTTGATTCCAAATATGGAATCCATTTTTCCAAATTCAAATCACATAATTTGCAGAAATTAATTTAAAATTAATCTCGTTGTTAAGAAAATGAGTTTTAAAAGTTAAAACATTGCAAAAGATTGAAATGATTTTACCTATGAATTCAATGTAAAATCAATGCTAATGACATAAATTATATTAAATGGTAAAAATATATTTTATTTATACTTTAAAACCATTCAATATTATAATTTAACCATATAAATTATTATGATGAAAAAAATTGTTTTTAATTAAAATATATCGTGTTTTTACTATTCATTAAAATATGAAAGTTATCAGAATAATATGAAAAAATTATCCAAAGTAAATTTTAATATCCTTATTCCAAATAAGAATTTTATTTTTTCAAATTGATCTTATAAACATGTCAAAAACTAGATTTAAAGTGGGTGTGCCATTAAAAGGAGGCAAAACTGCATTTTTTGAAAAATACTTCTTTTACCCGAAAATTTTATATTGTTCTCATACCATATTATAGAAAATGTGTAAGATGAATAATAATGTTATAAAATTCAAAATTTATTTAATACCATTCATAACGGCTAGTTCATAATAATATTATAACAATATATCATTTTTTAGTGAAACCCGGTATTGCGTACTACACACACTATCAAGGAAGGTCGCGATTGTGTGTAATGCAAGCCAAGTCAGGGATGTGTGTAGTGCAAGCTCCCTTTGGTGTAGTGTACAACACAAGACATCAATAAAATTAAAAATAATAATTCTCATAAAATTTCGGGTTATTACAGGATTTACCCAGTACTACCTCTATGATTGGGACCCTCGTTACCTAGGTAACATAGGATTGAGAACATTTTATGGATACAACTAGTTATTTAAGTTACTAATAGGACCCAATTTTCAATAAGAATTTTTAATCAGGAAAGAAGGATGGTGTGTCCTATACTCTAATCACATGTATCTGGAAGCTTTGGAAGAGGCCTTAGTTTTGTTGTTCGCAAAGGGGCACACATGGGGATTAACACTTCATAGAAAAGAATTTGGAAGAGAAGGAAATTAGGGCAGTTCATGGAGGGTTCAAGGTGGGGTTAACAACAACACTTGAGGAAACCGAAAAGGGAGGGAAAGAGAAACACCTCAAGATGACCCAGTCTGCATAGTGTTTTTTCATGTGGGATGGGATTCCCTCTATATATCATTTTTCGACATGGGTCTGGGTTTCTTATGTGTAGAGTTTTCTAAATAGGTTTGGGGTTCTTTTGCATAGAATTTTTAAACATAGGGAAGGGACCCTCCCATGTATCCTTTTTCTACACATAGTAATGGCCTAGAAAGGGGTCATACACATATGGTTGCAGAGTGGTGTCCATAATAGATTTTGTGTATGTGTCTGGTTGAGTGACTTACAATTCTAAATTAGTGCTACGTGCTAACTTTACAAGCTTAAAATCCATTGATCCCACACCTCCACTAACTTTTTCATCATTCTACTATTTTCTCTACCTATAGGGTTTTTATAGACACACATATGTGACCACATTTTAGGATAGATGGATGTATGCATCAACCATATGGAGTAAAATAAAGAAATTACTCTTTTAAAAGATCCTAAAAATTACATCATGGTTCACTAAATTATTTTTTTCATTTGTAGGAATTGGAAAAGACCATCACTGGTTTGGAAGTGATTATTTGTTTTCCAGAGCTAGAAAAGACTATCACATACCTAAAAATTATTTTTTGATTGTGGGACCCAAAAAAGTCATCACAATACCACAATTGTTTTTTTTGTGAGCTAGCATGCAAAGTGGCAATATGGATAGTGAACCTATATGAAAAAAATATCCCCTTGCATAGCAAGGTTTCTATGCAGAACTGATCCCTCTCTTACAACATCACATCATTAAACAATTTTCAACCCTCTTTTATTTTCCAGGTTGATTATATCCTTACCAAATTCATGAAATACATTTCAAATTCCATGATGAGTTTTCTTGGCATAATAAAAAATTTTATGCATTTTTATAATTTTAGGGGTTTCAATTGTTTTAGGTGTTTTTTGGTATTTTTAGGGGTTTTATGGTATGTTGGAATTTTTAGGGTTATTAGGTTATAGGGGTTTCTACAGTCTTTTAAGTCATTTTTGGTGTTTTAGGGTATATTAGTGTTTCTAGGGTTTAGGGGTTTAAAGATTTTTTATGGTGTTTTTAGGTTTTGAGGTTTCTATTAGGGGTTTGAGGCTAGTTAGGTATATCTATGTTTTTAGGGTTTTATATTATTTTAGGTTTCTATGGGATTTTTAGGGATTTAGGGTTTTAGGGATTTTAGAGATTTTCCTTTATAATACATATTTATGATTTTGATAGGTTTTAAGGGATTTTTATATTTTTTGGGGGTTTTATGGCTTTAATGGGTTTTTATCATTTTTTTATAGTTTTTTGTTTTTTATAGGTTGTTGAAGGTTTTTATATTTTTTACGTTTTTTTTGGGTTTCTGGGTTTAGGTTTTAGGGTGTAGGGTATTGGGTTTTGGTAGTAGGTTATAGGGTTTAGGGAGTAGGTATAGGGTTAAGGGTGTTGGGTCTAGGGTTTAGGGTGTAGGGTTTAGGGTTTAGGGTCTATTATATAGTGTTTAGGTGTAGTGTATAGGGATTAGGGTTTAGATTTTAGGGTGAAGAGTATAGGGTTTAGGTTGTAGGGTATAGAGTACATGATGTAGTGTATAATGTCTATTTTCCATTTTTTAAGGTTTAGGGTGTAGGTTATTCGGTATAGGGTGTATGGTTTAGGGTTTATGGTTTAAGATTTAGGTTTAGGGTGTAGGGTGTAGGGTTTTTGGTGTGGGGTTTAGGATTTTGTGGGGAAGGGTATATAATTTAAGGTGTAGGGTTTTGGGTTTAGTGTTTATGGTTTAGGGTGTAGGTTTAATGAATTATGGTGTAGGGTATAGGGTTTTGGGTTTTGGGTTTAGGGTTTAAGGATTAGGGTGTAGAGTGTAGGGTTCACACTATAGGGTTTAGAGTTTAGGGTGATGTGTATAGGGTTTAACATTTGGGTTACAGGGTGTAATGTTTAGGGTGTTAGTTATATGGTATAAATGTAGGTTATAGGATGTAGGGTTTTGGTTTTAGCGTCTAGTATATATGGTTTAGGGTGTAAGTTTTAGGGTTTAGGGTGAATGATATAAAGTTTAGGATATAAGGTTTAGGGATTAGAGTATACGATATAGTGTTTAGGGTGTGGGGTTTATGGTTTATGGTGTTAGTTATAGGGTTTGGGGTGTATGATTTAGGGTTTGGGGTGTTTGGTGTATAATTTAGGGTTTAGGTTGTATGGTATAGGGTTTAGGGTGTGGGGTTTATGGTTTAGTGTGTAGTGTATAGGGTTTATGGCGTATGGTTTTGGGTTAAGGGTGTAGGGTTTAGGGTGCAGTGTATAGTGTTTAAGGTATAGTGTATAGGGTTTAGGGTATAGGGTATAGGTTTTAGTGTTTTGGGTATAGAGTATTGGGTTTAAGTCATAGGGTTTAGGGTTTATGGTGTAGGATATAATGTTTATTGTTTAGGGTCTAGGGTTTAGAGTTTATGGTATTGGGTTTTGGGTTCATGGAATAGGCTTTAGGGTGTATGTTATATGGTTTTGGGTGTATGATATTGGGTTTAGGGTGTAAGGTACATGGTTTAAGATGTAGGATATAGGGTTTAGGGTGTAGGGTGTAGGGTTGCAAGATTAGGTTTTAGGTTATAGTGTTCCGGGTGGATGGTTTAGGGTTTATGGTTTAGGGTATCTGGTATAGTTTTTTGGGTATAAGGATTAGAGTTTATGATGTCGGTTAGGAGGTCTTGGGTATTGGGTTTAGGGTTAAAGGTGTATGGTATCGGGTTTCTGGTTTAGGGTTTAGGTTTTTGGGTGTGCGGTACATGGATTGTGGTGTAGGGTATAGGGGGTAGGGTATAGGTGTTAGTTTATAGTGGTTAGGGTGTATGGTATTGAGTTTTGGGGTTTATGGTGTATGGTATAGGGTTTATCATGTAGGGTTTTTAAGGGTTTAGAGGTTTTTTCTTTTTTAGGGTTTTTTTGGTTTTAGGTTTTTTGGGTTATTAGTGTTTTTATGTTTTTAGTGTCTTTAAGTGTTTTGGGGTTTTTTTGGTTTTTTGGTTTATATTTTTTTACGTTTTTTTGTTGTTTTTAGGTTTAATGTGCTTTTATGTGTTTTCTAAGCATTTTTTGGGTTTTATGGGATATAGTTTTTTTTGGGATTTTAGTTTTTTTAATTATAAGGGTTTTTAGGGTTTTTATGGTCTATTTGGGTTTTTAGGGTTTATTAGGGTTTTAATGTTTTTTGGGGGGTTTTATGTTTTTATGGTTTTTATAGTTTTTTTGTTTTAGGGTTTTTTGAATTTTGTTAGCGTTTTTATGATTTTTTGGGGTTTTTAGGATTTTTGGGCGGTGTAGTGTTTTTATTATTTTTAAGGTTTTTAGGTTTTTAGGGTGTTTAAGGGGGTCTGAGGGCATTTTTGGGTTTTATTGTGTTTTAAGTTCTTTTAGTATCTTTTTGGGGTCTTAGGGACATTTCGTTTTTTCTGGGTTTTTATGGTCTGCATGGGTTTTTAGGGTTTAAGGGTCTTTTAAGGGTTTATACTATTTTCAAGGGAGTTTTAGGGGTTTTATGGGGTTTATTATTTTTATTGTTTTTGGGGTTTTATATATTTTTATTTGTTTTTAGGTTTTTAATATTTTTGAGGTGTTTTTTGGAGTGTTAGGGGTTTTTATAGTTTCTAGGGGTATTAAGGATTTTTAGGGGTTTTAGTGTTTTTAGAGTTTCAGTATTATTTTTGGGTTTTAAGGATTTTGGGGGGTTTTATGGTTTTTTGGAGGTTTTAGGGTCTTTTAAGGGTTTTTGAGGGGGTGGGGTTGGGTTTTAATAGTTCTTATGTGTTTTTAGGATTTTTAGGGGTTTTGGGGGTTTTTTAGGGATTTTAGGTTATTTAGGGTTTTGTTAGGGATTAAAGGATTTTATGTGTTTTTAGTGTTTATAGGGTTTTCTATAGGGTTTTATATAAGTTTTAGGGGTTTAGGATCTTTCTGGGGTTTTAGGGATGTTAGGTTTTTAGGGTATTTTATGGTTTTTAGGGTCTTTTAATATTTCTAGATTTTTAGAGTTTTTAGGGTTATTTTGGATCTTTTTAGAGATATTTGGGGTTTATTTAGTGTTTTTAGGATCTTTAATGGGGTTAGGGGGTTTTAGTATTTTTGAGGGGTTTTAGGGTTTCTTAGGGATGCATAGGTTTTTATGGGGTTTTAGGGACTTTTAAGGCTTTTTTAGGGTTTTTTGGGCCTTGTATAAAATTTAGGGTTTTTTGTTCCTTTAAGGTTTTAGCGGTTTTAGGGTTCTTTATGTGTTTTGGGGGGGTCCTTCAGGGTTTTTAGGGTCATTTTTTTAGTGGTTTTAAGGTCCTTTAGGAGATTTTAGTGTTTTAGGATCTTTTAGGGGATTAAGGGATCTTTATGTTCCTTTAGGGTTTTTTTTTTGTTTTTAGAGTCTTTTAGGGGTATGAAAGTATTTTATGGGTTTTAGGAATTTTAGTATATTTTTGGGTTTTTATATTTTTTGGTTCATTTAGGTTTTTTAGGGTTTATAGTGTTTCTTAGGGTTTTTAGCATCTTTTATTATTTTTATGGTTATTTAGAGGGTTTATGGGTTTTATGGCTTGGAAAATGTTGGTGACCATGTAAGATACTTGGGAGAGTACACACTTATCCAAGAGGGTATAGAAAATTGACTCTCTAGTTGGAGGTTTAGGAAAAGTCTCACCCTAGTATATGGGCCTAAGTGAAGGCTCACCCAAGTCTGAGGGGTGGGGGAAAGTGTCATACTGGTTTAGAGGGAAGGGAAAAGTGTTTCCCTAGTTTAAGGCGTAGATTGATTTGTCTCCCTTAATTAGAGGGTATGGTGAAGTTTCACCCATGTATGGACCTCCAGGGGTGACGTGGGTGTATGGTGCCTTGGTATTACTCTCTTGAGGAGATATGGTTGTGTGATGTACTAATGTATCATCCTGGATGGGGTCCTTCACCCTATTTTTGGGGGATTATGGGATAAGTGGTATCCATGAAGGTTTTATTTTGTTAAACCTTTAAGTAACTCAATTAACCTAAATTCCAGTTATTTACTTAGGTTTATTTGAGTTGGTAAGTCAACTGAAGGAGATGGGAAAACTTGGTCACACTAAGGGGATTCTTGACTCATCTGGGTCTCTCATATCGATGTGTATGTGTTAAAATGGTGATCGATGGGAATATGTATTGATAAATATTGGTAAAAGTATGCACAAGGTTTAAGCATGGGAGGTGGTTCACACAAGTTCCAGGGCATAGAAATCGGGCGTGCTTGCACACTCATGCAAGTGAGTTGTATGTAGGGGTTAGTTATTACAATTCAATCATGTAAGTGGACTTGATCATGGTACCAAGGTTAACTGATGGCCTTCACACTAGGTGAGTAGGGTGCACATATAGGTAGACCTAGGTGCATATTCCATGTGCTCAAGCGGTTCGCACGGTGGAGAGCTGGGCATAAAAGGAGATGCATGTGCGGAGGTCGGGTATGAAAGTGATGAGAAAAAATGATATGCATGAAGCTAAATGGGAATGAAAGTGACCTAGTCATGCGTGAAGGGATTTACATGTGGGGTAGAGAGCATGAGGTATGGTGTGCATATAGAGTTCTCATCGGCACAAGACTATAATTTGTAAATACTCCATCCAACTTTAAATGATCATAACTTTTGATTTGTAATTCTTTTTTACTCCAAAATAAGTCAAATAAAATCCTATTAAATGAAATACATCCCTAGTTGTAGTGTTTTCTCATTATGGGTGTTATCCAAGGACAAAAAGTTCTTTATAGACCCTTAAAAATGGGTTTTACAATCTTAAAACCCTTTTGCGTCGATAATAGGTAAAACGCATGATCTAATCCAAGTGGTAGGTTCTTACCACCACATCACTGGGTTGGGAAACATTTTTTTGGAACCTTTATTACTTGGTTTGTGAGAAATCATGTGGTGCATGGAGATACCATTTTCATATTCTTTATGCATAATGATACTCTTCTATAAGCACTCAACTTATGGTGTCTGTATGAGGATTATATCATGGTTTCTATGGAAAAGTTCATGCAACACATTTTTTTAGTGCCAATGTAAATATAGAAATTTACTCATGTTTTTTGGAAGTATTGAACTGCAGTTATGGTTTGAACAAAAAACTATATTTTGGTGGATTTGGAAACATCTTGGTTTGATGGATATCTCTCCACATTCTATTTTTAATTCTTATTATGATATGGAAGTTTTGAAGAATGGTTTGATTCATTTAATTTGACTTAAATGTATGACTTTGACCACGAATTAATGAGGAAGACATCTAAAGTAACCATGGAATTTCTTGTTGAATTAGATTAAATATAGACCTTGATGCTATATTGTGAGATATAAAAAATGCAATAAGACCTTTTTGAAGTAGATATTCACATGAATATCTACTGGTGTATATTTTTAAATTTCATTGAATATCATCTATTCAAACAAATAATAAAATATTATGTTATTCATATAAAGAACATAATTAAAGATTTGGAGCATAAATGAGACATGTTTTTTTATTTGGGAATTATTGTTACATGATTTCATATTTTCTAAACTTATTGATCCCATAACATTGTATATATCATCAAAGTAGTGTGTTGAAATTAACAATAGACAATTAACCTTGAACTCAATAGTCAATGAATCTAAAATATTAAATTCAATGACAATAACTTATTAATTCATGTGTAATGATAACTTTTTATTTTTATACCTAGAATTAGGTTTTCAACTTTAAAAATTTTGACCAATTAAATATTTTATATTCATGTACTTTCTTTTGTTTGATGTTATATCAATTTATAATATGTATTTGTTTAAAAATTTGTAGTGTATTGGGAAAAGTTTAAAGGTAATTCAATATGTCCTCTCTCTCTCTCTCTCTACATATATATAGGGATGACAATGAGTACATGTTTATCATGTACTTGACCTGTCTCAATTAAATTGGGTTTGTGTATCTCTGAACTAGGTTTAGGCCCGGTTTAGATTTGTCATCTAATACATGTATATTTGTAGAAATTATTATTAATAATAAATTTTTATACTATTATAAAAAAACAATTATAGCTCAGTTTGGATTGGGGTTTCAAATGCAATAATAGATAATATAAAAATATAAAATAGTGAATAGTAAATGAGTTATAAAAGAATAAATAAATATAACTGGATATCCCCAAGAAACTTTGTACCTAAAATATGTTCTTGGTATTATCCTAGGAAACTTCTGCTCTCACCTTCTCTAGGTCAACTAATAATCCCGACTCTGAGATAGTGTGACACAAAAAGTGAATCTTATTCATCCAGAAGTAGAACTTTGTGAGCTTAGCATATAAAAGATGATATCTATGTGTATTCAATATGATCTCAAGATGTTTTTCATGGTCATTTAGATTATGAGAATACACCAAGATATATTACATTAAAATCACTAAAAACGAATCAATATATGGATGGAAAACTCATTTCATCAATGACACGAAGACCTCTGGCACGTTCATGAGACCAGACGACATAACCAAATACTCATAGAGACCATACCTACTACGAAAGGTTGTGTGAGGTATGCCTGATGGTCTAACATGCACCTGATAATAACTAGGTCTCAAATAAATCTTTGAGAATACTCGATCTCTTCAGAGCTGTTCAAAGATATCATATATCCATGGTAGAGGATATCAGTTCTTAACCATCATCTAGTTCAATTTCCAATAATACACACATAGCCTGAGGTTACCGTCCCCCTTTTTCACAAAAAGGACCAGTGAACCCCATGGAGAAGTACTAGGTCAGATAAACCCCTTTGTCTCTAAATCCTATAGTTGCCTCTTGAACACCTATATCTTAGTAGTATTAATCATGTAAGGAGTAATGGATACCATTGTATCTTCTAAAACAAGATCAATAAATAAATCTACCTCTCTTACTAGAGTTAATCCTAAAACTTTTCCTGGGAATATGTCCCTGAAATGATCATCAACAAGAGGGAAATCTACCTGATGTGTCCCCTAATCATCTAGATATAAACTCTCAATATGGGTTATTATCTCACCTAGCCCATAATGCTCAGGTCTGGCTCAACTATCCAAGACATCCCATTCACCCTTGTGAATAAACTCTCCACTCTCTGGTGATGTGAAGGTTACCCTATGGTGATAGAAATCAACAAAATAATGAAATGGAACCAACCAGTCCATCTTGAGAATGATGTAAAAACATATAATCTTGAGGAAAAAGAGGTCCCATACAAAGTGCCTTCCGATCTCAAGGGGGGATATTTTTTACTAACATACACCCTCTGTTCTGATCCCCAACATAGTGCCAAGCATCATAAAACAATCATAGTACTGAACATTGAGCCCAAGGCTTGCTAAAACAAGCACAAATATAAAGCTATGTGTAACCCCTATATCGAAACGTGCATAAGATAAAGTGTAGGGTACTAGAATAATACCTCAGATAGTAGAAGTTCCAGGTTTCTACTCCTCAAGGGTCTATTGAACTGTAAATATCTAGCATAAACCGCATCCCTATGATACTGCCTGGCTACCCTAAGTAGATCTGATATGCTATTACAGTAAAAATGGGGTTTGACTACCACAAACACAACAACCACATAAGCCTAATCAGGCAGATGTACTCCATCTCTCTACCTGATGAGAATCTACTAACCCCTCTCCTGAATGTGGAGTCGGTATGGACCCTCTCTCACTAGTTGTCAGAGGAAAAGTTTTGCAGAAGCACTATAGATAACCCACCTTGTTTCATGATCGACACTTGACCAGGTCCCTCATACACTGAGGCCTTGTATGTCTCGGCCTACCACACTGGTAGCACATCACCTGGCTTCCTGAGTATGTTCTCTGACTGCTAATATCACTACATAGAAGCTCTATAAGATGCTTCCTACTACTGGTCAATGTAGTACTAGATAGAGATTCCTAACAAACCTGACTTACACCTCCAACCTCACTTATGTTATGATTTTGATAAGCACCTAATTTACTATCCTTGAAATATTATTCAGTCAAAATACATTCACCTGCAATTAGGTGTCATTCCTAATACCATCCTCAAATATCCTAGATTTAGATATCTCTTCACCCATAATAATAGGTGGTAAGCATTAGAGATCAGTAAAACATGCTGAATATTCCATAAAATATAACGCACCCTACTTCAGGTGTAAAAAAACATGGGTTGTATCATCCCTCAATGTCTCAAGATTGAAGTAATTATAGATTGACATATGAAAATCCCTCTAGGACATCTCTCAATGATGATCCATCTAAGTAATTACATCCTACCATTTATTGGTGAAATCAAATTGCATGTACATAGATATTTTTACACTCCTCTAAGGAGGCATCTCTAGGTGCTCAAAGATAGATAGCATGGCCTCTAGACATGATTGTGCAGCTTTTGGTCTATAATCCCCAAAAAATATATGGGTTGATACTGTTGTTATAACTCATGCATCAACTCTTCTATAGTGAGGTTAGGTCATGGTGCTCCCTGAATGGTCTGTAATAAGTATAAGAATCCCTCATGGAATTGTTCCTCAGCACATGTGTCCAGTAATACTACCTATGTCGCAGATGGCACTACTATAGGATCCACTATTATCTCATGGCCCACCAACTTTGGAGTATGGTCTTCTCCACCCTCCCAGTGTACGAATGGAGGATGTTATGGTGTCATACCTCTACAAATTCCAAGTGCACACCTCAGATCAAGATAATTATCAAAGTTTATAGATCAAAATCATAGATACTGAAGTAGGATAAGTGCAGGCCTTCCAATATAAGAACACACCCCTCTTCCTACTCCATGAGTGGGGTTTGGGTGATGTATAGATCATATATAAAATCTAGAGATACTACCTACTACCCACTACTAAGGTCATGTCTGGGTCAATTTCTTTTTTATAAGCAATTTAAATGTACATTTTATTCCCATTTCATTCAAATTCATACTCATTTCACATTTATATGAAAGTTCATTAAAAATGTTGAACCAATGGTTCACAAAATTTTGATCCATGTGGGCCTACACACCTTAGGAACCAAAGTATGGCATCTACCTGATTCATAGCATAACACATTCCAAAATACCTATCACAACTACATGTATATCTATCACGGTACCTATCACAACAACATGCAACAAGTAATTCATCCTAAATTGCATGGATTCATGCATGGTATATGATTCTTGTAAAGTTCCTAACATGATGCATGATATGGAATAACCTCATATCATTTATTTTCAACACAATAGAACCCATAATCATATCAACAATAACATCACAATCCAAGTTCATTACCCAAAGGTGAAATCAAGTCAACTGTAATAATCAAAATCTAGAAAATAGTAATTTAATTCAAAGTAAGTTGTATTTTCCCTATACACGAGGTAGCTACTCTCAGGCACATCACATTACCAAATTCCATTTCCTTCCTATCCCTTTATATTATCTCCAAATAATAAACCAGAAAAGAAAATATTACATATAATATCACTTTTTAATGTCTCAGACCTAGATTCCACTCAACAGTGCCCTAATCCCAGTTGGACACATGTTATCAAGCTCGTCTCCCTAAATGCCAAAGGCTACTGACTAGCAGCGATGTCCTAGGATATTTTTTTGGGGAGACTATACCCTCTTACCAGAATATAACATATTAGAATATCAAAAACATATAAGTAGCGGAAATAGTAAATCATACATGCAATAGACACATGGTAGGAATAGATAACGATAATAAAATAAGCTTATATGCAATGATGATGATACATGTCATGTGACTAATAAAATAGCCAAAATAAGTACATCGAAGTACAATACAATAAATGTATAAAAAGTACAAAAAGGGAAAAAAATCTATATAGTTAGTATCACAAGCCTTGGCTCAGTCCCATTCTCCCATACTCCTAAGGATAAATCAAGAACCTATATCAGGTTGCTTTCCCTTATCCATACATGCAACCATATAGTCTTTTTGGGTACCCAAAGGTGGCCCAAACAGGGTGTGAGACATGATACCAGTAGGAAACCACCCAAGGGTGAGTTCCATCTAGTCAGTGAGTATATAATAGTCACAGTGTGTAGGAATAGCTATAGTATGTAAATGAATGACTAAAATTAAACATCTTAGAAATTCCATGTTCTCATTTATAAACAAGTTTGTTTAATCATTCAAAATCATTTAAGTAAATCTTGAGACCTAGCATAATGCCCAGTATCCACCATGAAAACATGATCAAAGTATGCCTAATAAGGCCATCTATAATGTATAATCAAATATTGAATCCAATATTGTGCTTTGGCTTGGAATATGCATCATATATTTCATTTCATTAATTATTCACTTATGAACCTAAGCCCATCCTTATAATTCCTAATTTGAAATCTAGGTATGTCTCTAGGTATAATATAAACCAACAACCTACAATCCCATTCATGGAGATCATCACAAGATCCCAGGTATCACTCTAGGTGTGGTATAGCATCCCTACCATTCGAGTCCATCCTCGGTGGTCCACTAGGGAAGCCCAAGTATCACCCATGGCATATATGATAAAATTACCTTTGATTATGTCCTAGTAAATCAATATTGAATCCAATTATAATTTAGCATATAATATTTATCCACAATGAGTCCATCCTTGGAAATCTATATGAGGAGTTCAAGTGTTACTCAGGTATAATCATGGTAAGATCCACATGATTTTGTCTGTGGAATTCTTCATTGAATCCATGTGTCACCCAAGGAATATTCATAATAGTTTGATTAAATTTAATCAAATTCATTTAAAAAATTCCATTTAACTATGTCAAGATCAGCACCAAGAACAATTCATTTTTATATCACCCCAAAAGTGGATAAAGGCGCTATCTAAGCATAGAAGGCTTTCCTCTTGATCACTCACATGGTAAATTCATTATTACAAGCATTGCATTCTTAAAAAAGTCATTACATGGAAAGGGATAATATTCTTGTTCATTCCATCCCTTCCCATTGATCAACTAAATTTACAATTAATATTATCATTCAAAATATATATCAATTCATTGATTCATTTTAAAATTCACATCCCATGGAAAAGGTAAAAAAAGAACGCCCTAAGGTATCCAACATCATATGCCTTCATAATGCCCATTTAGAAAACACAACACACCCAAAGGGTGGTTTCAAATTAATGTACTCAACCTATAATCATTCATTGAAAGACCTATTTAATTACATAGGCCATGCCTATAAATTTAATTCAAGGATTTAAACTCATTTCAAGGTGTTTCTTGAGAATTGGTCACATGCCACGATGGCGTATATAAACACTTTGACTTTAAACGAAGGGCATGAGACCACCTACCATAGGTCCATAAAGGATATATCATCCAATACCAGCTCCTGATTTAACTCATATCAGGAGAAAATCAAATAATGGATGAAGAACCTAATAATAGGTCAAATTAGCTTGCACCTAAATAGTGTAGTTGATACCAAATCAAATGAATAATAACTAAAATTAAATTGAGAACTCGTCGATGCGGATCGAAGGAGATGAATGGTGATTGATTCTAGTATCAGATGGAGATGATCTCTTGATTTTAAGGATAGTTACCAAAAGAGGTTCTCTCAATCCTTGGCTATCCAACTTGAGGAGAAGAATGAAATTAGGTTATATTTTAATAGATTAATTAGGGATAAAATGGTAAAATCAGCCAAAATTGGGCATCACATGGTTTGGCTGCATGATTTTCCAAACTATGAACCAACCATACATGGTCAGTTATAGGAAGAGGGCACCCTACATGGTTTGTTCGAACGGTTTAACTAATTGTTCAGAAACCATGAAAAACTCCTTTGTCAAAATTGAAGACATGGTCACACGATCATGCACCCCAAATCGCACAGTTTTCTCTAACTGTGTGGCCTATAGATCCCCATTATCCATCCTCACACGGTTTTATCTAACCATGCGATCTTACCCACATGGTTTGTAATAACCATACGCCAGGATTATTTTACCCCAAAAGTAGGTTTTTGGGCTCTGAACCGGCCACAAACACTCCCGATACCTCCAATACCTCAAAGGTAATTCATAATATGCCATATTTAATATTTTAAACTGAAATTTCATGGGATTTAAGTATTCATACCTTGAGAAAGAACTGATTTCTTACAATGATTCCCCTTAAAAAATTACGTAGTGCATAATGCATCTCTCACTAAGTGGAGAGGTATAAGTGTATACTAGGTCCAATTTGGACTGGACTACTTTAAAAAGAATCCTTGTGTTCTTTCTTATATTTTGTTTCTAATTAAATCTATTAATTAACTTCTATAATTGATTAAAATATTTAATTAATTCATTTAACAAACTTTAATATGTTCTATTCACCCCTCGCAAGACCATTTATCATCTTCCTATTGGACCTAACATTAACTTTCAAGAAAGATGAATAGTTCTATTTTTGATAGCTTGAAGAATAGTGGAAGAGTGAATTCCAACCACAGGTTTCACCATGCTCATTATCTTTCCACTTAAACTACATTGATCATACTAAGAATTTCAGCATCAAGAGAATTGGTGGTTCCACATAGTCTATAGAGACATCCCATGATATTTCCAGTATGATTTCTAAAGATAGATCAAAAGCCTGAAGGTCTTGGATTCCCCCCATATTCCTCATCCATGTTACATTTAATCCATCCAAAGAATGTAGGAATTCACCACACATTAATAGTTCGATAAGGAGGCTAATAATTACCTACAATACCTAGACACTTTAGGACCATAATACCATGAATATAGTTATTGCAATGGACATTTTGGAGAGGTTTAGCATTTTTCACATCAACTAGAATTTGAACAAGGGTTGATCATAGATTAAAAGGAGAATAATCGTGAATAAATTTGTTATGAATTTTCCATATAATGTGAACCACCTCTACACTGAATATAAGAAAAATAATGTAAATCTATTGAGAGATTTGAAGCTTGAAATAGGCTTTAATATGTTCTTGTATGTTGGCCATCCTAGAAATATGTACCTCAAAAATATCTATAATGACCTTCCATAGCACTAAAGTCATGTTTAAACTTAAAAAAAATGATTGATATCTTCCTGATATTGATTGAAAATAACACATTTTCATCATAAATAAATACCATTAGATTGGAGGCATGCATTTGTTGGGAGTTTGAGTGTGCTAGCCTTCATGAGATATTGAATCTGGAGGGTATAACTATTTTATTGTTCAGAATCCTTATCATGATTAATCAGTGGCCATCTGATGCTTTAGAATAATAAATTCTGGAGGTAAGTTTCCCACTAGAATCAGGTTCCAATATAAACATTACATCCCTAATTATGAAGTTGTAATTGGATACCACTAATTTAACCTCAGCAATAAGGACATCCAAAGGACTCTTTATTTGCCGTTAATTGAAACATTTATATCCAATAAATTCTTAGAAGTGTTTAAAAGATTGATGATAGTGTACCTGTCTAGTTGTCCATCCAAAAAATGAAATAGGATTTCAAACTAAATAACCAATGTGAATGAGAAAAAAATATTATAAAGGTAGGCTCTGAGAGGAAGAAAAATAGAGGAATCCATAGAATTTAAATTTCCATATTTGAGCTTACAAATAAATATGGATCTAATAAATCCAAGTTTCTATTATTTCTCATTGATAAGACTCCACATAAAGTGTTCCTACAAATAATGATTGAAATTTCATAGATTTTTAATTCCAAGAGCTCCCCAATCAAGTGGTTGGAAGCATTTCTTCTGGGGGGAAAGTAATGGTTTTTCTTTGAAAGATTCTCTCACTTCAAATAAAATTTTTGATGGAAATATTTATACTCTTGGGAGTGGTATCTGATCATTTAAAGACCATAATGAATAAATAAATTTTTAAATAATGATTGCTTTCACATGATAGGTCCTACTAGCCATTGATAAAGCTTTTCCTTTCCAAGAAGCTAATTGGTTTCTGATTTGGCCTATAATTTGAGTGAAGTGAAAATCATGAGGTATTACCCAAAACTTAGATACACCAAGTTAGGTGCAAGTAAACATGCTTATATGATTCTAATATCATTAATAATGTCCACTTTTATGGCCACTGCATGTACGCATGATTAACAATTATATTTCTCAAAAAATGGGATGGAATGAAGTTATATGATAAATTATCATTTCAGAATTATAATTGTAAAATTTTCAATAAATTAATTCATTAAATCCATCATTGTTACTAACCATGAATTGTGGGGATGAAAAAAAAAATGATCCACTTTGTTTCGTGGATGTAGTAGTCCGCACATACACACAATTGATGTTGTTTTGTTATTATTAGTGAATGGAAAGGATTTATTAATGGTTTTAAAATTAATATAATAATATTTTAGTATATTAATAATACGTATTTCATTATATTAGAGTGGATTGAAAATGTTTGGAAGAGGAAAATTAAAAATAAAAGGTTGGGGAATAAGAAATACTCACATTGAGAACTTGAGATTTCTCTTGGAAATATCCTTGAAAATGGAGGAATTATGCTAATTAAATGAGACCAAAGGCTTGTGAAACCAGTATAGGATTATAGGAGACGAAAAATGGAATATTTTTAGGATAAAATTTGATGGTTTAAGTGTATCATGAATTGTTGGGAGTGATCCCCTTTCATAAGTGAAGAAAAATGCCATTTGTTTTTTAATACTCATTGGTTTTCAATAATGGAATGACACTATTCCAAGGTAAAAGGCCCCAAAGGTGGAAAAAATGGAATTTGGGACAATTTAAGTTCTAGAATCATGTAAAACATACATGTTTTAGAAAAAAATTGTAATTTTATGATTTTAACATTAATTTTTAAACATTTACTGTAATTGACTTTTACTACCGTAACTAGTTTTTAACATTAGTAAATAATTTTAATAAAAAAAATATTATATTTATTACATAATTTTAAAATTATAAATCCATATCTGAAAATAATTTTATCATATAAAATTTTTATGTGTGAGAAAAGATAAATTTAAAACTAATGCAAAAAGCGTGTAAAAAAATTAAGAAAAGTGTGTTTTTAAGATTAAAATTTATTAATTGGATAAAATTATCAATGTTATTTATTTTCATTACATGAATTGGTTTTTTATAGAAGGATGGATTCTAAATTTTCTACTCATGAGAACGTTCCCCACGCATCGTTAGGATTTCAAATTTTTCCCCTTTGCCTCTTCATCCACGTAGTCCCCAGAAGTTCCTCCAGCTCCGATGACATTTGATCCCGAATCTGATATCAGTCCTGATGTTTCCTCAACGCCCCCAGATCCTTACCGCTACTCTCTCAGGGCACTCTGATCTAGACACTCCTTTAAGGATTCCCTTTGTTATTATATTCAAGACCCCTCGTATTTCTGATTTCCTGATGTCACCATGTCATCGCTAAAGGTATCAAGGGATGGTTCCTGCCTACCTCTATATTCCCAAGGTATTGCTCGCACTGTCTTCTACAGGGTCATTCTTTGTAAGTATGTAGAAAGCGCTATCAAGGTTGTCGTTGCTGACCTTATCAAGAGGACATTAGAGGAGACTTGTAGATTAACTCATTGAACATAAAATCTTCTAAAAATTTACAGGAGTTATTTTGGGACAAAGACGAATCCACAGTGGTGGATCCTTCAGTCTCACAAGATCTAGAGCCTGAGCCTATTCTCTCTCCCTCACCATATGGTAGCGCATTGACTAGGTGTCCTATATTTATAGGAACCTGTCTTCCTCTCAATCGGGTTATTCCACCTCCTTCATCAACACATTTATGATCCCAAATGAGGTTTGTGTATCAGGGATCATTTTGGGGTATCCTCTAAGTCCCCCATGTATTCTTCCCCTGCTTCCTCCTCTTTTAGGGCCTCCTCTCAGCACTTCAGATGAGCATGAGATCTCTGTTGAAGAGGGTCATCTTCCACAATGTGCTCAATCCAAAGAACTCCAACCAAAGATTAATTCTAGTCCCTCCTAACAAGAAAAACCTTACACCCCAGATTGAAAAATGGAAATCAAGGGCTAATGCTACTGTCTTCTACTAGTGATAGGAGAGAGACGTCTCCTCAATCCCAGGAACTCTCCACCCCCTCAACATCGCTTGCATTAGAGTTGATTATAGGAATGTTCACTATATCGAGATCAAAGCATTTCTGGGAGAGATCCTTCTCCCATATCAAGAAGGCCAAGAGTCTTGGGGCCAAATCCAGGGTACTCTTTGATCAATGATCCCTATCCTCATACAGAATGCACATGGCCTTGATGACTAGGTTAAAATAGATTTCATAGCCACCGAGATTAGTAACTGTAAGGCCTCTATAATCATCATCCTTGAGAATAAACAAAACCTTACAAAATAAGTGTGTTTTCTTGAAAGATCGGGTTGCATGCCTTCATGCACATTGATCCCACCAACCGACATATATGGATCTTCTAGAACATGAACATCTCAGTGGATTTGATTCAGGATGGTGATCAATTTATCACTACTAAAGTGGCCCATGGGAATATAACTCTCTTTTCTTCCTTCATATATGGGATTTGTGATGTCCAATGAAGAGAAATATTGTGGAATGACCTCAATTCCTTTGATTTGGGAAACACTACATGGATTTGTGGGGGGGGGGGTTCAATGTCATAGACGACCCGGAGGAGAAGAAAGGAAGGGGAACCTTCCCGAGAAAAGCTAGCATGGGATTTTTCCAATTCATGGTGGGAAAAAGCCTCATGGATCTAGGCTACTCTGATGACCGCTTCAACTGGTGTAATAACCAAAGAGGGAGTCGATGCTCATGGAGTCACCTTGATCATTGGCTAGCCAAAATTCACATCATCTCTACGTTCTCCAACACCAAGGTTAATCATCTGGTACGTGGAATCTCTGATCACTCATTGCTCTTAGTTACCTTGTCTTCCAGGTAGTAGAATCACAAACACTTCAAATTCTATCAACAATGGACCCACATACCTAGATACCAACAAATGCTTAGTGATATATAGAAATAACCCACACAGGGGCACATTTGGGTTCCTATCCATAAAAACACGAGGCGACATAAAAATAAGCTTTAGGTATCGGCGAAATACTTACCTCCCATTTATAAGGACATGGATAAAATCTTGTAGGACATCGATCAACTCGAAACTAGCCTTGAGTAGGACTATAATGATCGGGATTTTGAGGATCTCTCTAATAATAAGAAACTTTGGTGGACATGATCCTAAAACAAGAACGAATGATGAGGGAGGATTCGAGAATCAAATAGATTAGTGAGGGAGACAAAAACACTGCATATTTCCATGCATGTATCAAGGAAATGAAACATCCAGTTAAAACCAATATCCTATTGGAAGATGGAACTTATATAGATGAAAGAGATGTTGTAGGGTATTTGGCCCACTCCTTCAAAAATCTTCTTGCAGGTCCCAATCCATGCATGCCTAACGGATGTCCAGGAGGGAATGTGGAGCTTTGAGAAGTGATTCCAAACCAAGTCTCTAACCAGGACAATGAGATGTTAGGTGCAATAGCTGATGAGAAAGAGATTTATGAGGAAATGATGAACCTTAACCTAGAGAGTGTGCTAGGACCAGATGGATTCCTGGGATCATTTTACAAAGACTCTTGGAATGCAGTTAAGGATGATTTGATTTCGACCATACAATAATTCTTCTGGGGAGGAAGCTTACCACAAGTCTCATACACCACTACCCTTGTGATCATTCCCAATATTAGGAAAAAAATACTCCATACTACACTATAGACCTGTGAGCATGTGAAACTTCCCATATAAAATACTAGCCAACATCATCAACATAATGATATCAATCCATCTCCCTCAGTGGGTCTCCCTGGAACAACACATATTTGTGAAAGTCCATTTGATTCAAGGAGCTATCGCTTTGTCCCAAGAGATGATCAGAGACATCAACACCAAGGCCCATGGATCAAACATGGATATAAAGATGGATATGAACAAATCATATAATATAATCAAGTGGGGATTCATCAACAAGTTGTTAACAGGTATGGGTCTCTCACCCTAGACAATTGATCTTATTTTCAGGTGCTTTAGCTCCTCTTGGATAGTGGTTCATTTCATGGGAAAGACTCATGGATTCTTTAAGAAAACCTGTGGGCTAAGATAAGAAGATCCCATCTCCCTGAGCATCATCATCCTCACTCAGGACATCCTAAGCCGCCTCATCAACAAAAACATGCTCAATGGATAAATTCTCCATTATTGTAGAAAGATTATATTCCCCAATATCTCCCACCTTATATTTGTAGACGACACCATAATTTTCATGAATGTAAACAAGATATCAGTTCAAGGCATCAATAAGGTGCTAGAAGAGTACTTCCACTAGAGCATATATGTCATCAATAAGTCAAAGAGAAACCTTTACATTTCTAAAAGATGTGCATTCAGACAGGTCTCTCCTTGTGCCACAACCTTGACATGCAAAGAGGAAATTTTCTGATGGAATACATGGGTGCCCCAATCTCCTTAGGAAGGATTCATATTTGTGAAATTTGATTAAATTATAAACAAGGTCACGAACTGAGTTCTCAAATATAAAAATCAATACCTATCCTTTGGGGGTCGGATCATGTTGGTTAATAATGTACTTCTAGTTACTCGTGTTCATGCTATTTGACTATAAAAGTCCTGGAAGGAGTCATCACCAACATCAAAAAGATCATGGAATGTTTAATATGGGATGATATCATGGAGGTTAGGGTCTCCTAGGTTAAGATGGAAAGGCCCATCTAGGAATGTGGGATCAACATTAAAAGCCTAGTTGACACCCTCAACTACATGCATTCAAAACTGGCATGGGAAATATTAGAATAACATACTTTATGGGGAAAGGCCATGAACAACAAATGATTTGGAAGCACAGATATGGTTGGAGCGCATATTTCTCCTTTCTGTTCTATGATATAAACCCTCGACCCAGTTCTCCAACCTCTTTCCCATTAGATAGTTAAGAAAGGTGATATATCCTTTTGGCACCAGAACTAGTCAGGCACAAATATCAGTTTCCAGGGATACCCAACCACCAACATATCATTCAGGGAGCCAAGCCTACACCCAACTTTCATTAAGTCCATTATGGACAAAGACTAGAAAGACATATTATATCTCATTTAAATTAACTCGGAACCATATAAGTTTGTGTTCCCCCCATCCAACTCGAGGGGCCTTCACCGTAGGGGACTTCTAATGGATTTCGGTAACCCTGGATCACTAAGATAGAAGGAATGAAGCCCAGTGTTCCAAAATAATCCTAACTAGATATAACTTCCTCGCCTAGAGAATAAGGAACAATGCAGTCCTTACAGATGAGAACATTAAAAGATGTGGTATCAACAGTATTTACAGGTGTTTGTTGGAGTTGGTTCCCTAGAACCAACTTCTTTGTACTTTATGATAAACTTATATTAATGGTTTTGAATATTAATAAATTTATTATCACATCATGATTGTTCTTCTATATAACATAGCATGTGATAATGTCTCAAGAGTAGCTCTTACACTAAAAGGTCATAGTAGTTCCCCGCTATAATGAGAACCCAGAAGTTCCATGACACTATTCATGAATAAATGTTTTATGGTCAGATGATATCATTTGAAGGGACATAAATGATACAGACTATCATGAGTGGAGACTCATAGGAATTTTTGGAACCTTCTCAAGGTGTATGCCCTCAGTAATATCCAATAAGATATTATGAGAATGAGACCCAACAGTAGGAAATCCACATTATAAGTGTCATTGGATGTTCCTATCTACAGATGTGTGTAATGGTCCTTAGACTTTAATATTATAATTAATGGATATTACGAGTTGTTCACTTTGATGTATTGATGAAAACCATGACGACATATGCTCACGACGAGGTAGGACACATTAGGTGCATCACGAGTAATATTGCATTAATGAATAACGTAAGAAAGTATTTATCCCTTTTGTTCATTAACATAAGTAAATATCTCAGACACTTTTATTGAAATGATATAGACTAAATAAATCCATGACCATGGTGTTCTCTAGGAAAGTTCTATTTCTAAAAAGTCAAAGAACGATTTATCGAGAATATAGGTTGATGACACTAGAATGCAACATGATCGATTGGAGATATTGTGATAAAGGGATTATATTACACAATAAGAGTTTATATGAGGTGAAATTTCTTTGTGACAATAACTTATTTCTTTATGGGTGTCTTGTCATGTTGCTATATTCTAATCTTGGACTTTAGGCAGGCATGCCTAATGCCACTGAGAAAGAGGCCTAGAGGGTCACGCACTAAGTGTATCTGGAATCTTAGTTAAATAATTTATTATTTAACAAGTTGAATAAATTTTATTCCCAGTTTTGGTTTCATAATTATTCAGGTATTTCTTACCGCATTTTATTTATTTATCGGTAAATAATGCAGTTGGATTTATTTATTTATTTAATAAATTAATTATCGTTATTCAAGGTCCAAAAAATATTTTAGATGATGGGAGGACCTAGTTAAAGGGTCCAGTGAGAAAATAATATGAAATATTATTTGATTAAAATAATATTTAATTGTAACTTGCAAGCTAAGCACATGTCATGTAAATAATGGTAATTTTGTAATTATTTGATATGGGGGTTTCACATGGAATAATAAAATAAGTAATAACACTTGTGCTGATTATTTATTATTATCTAGTGAATTAAATTCCCAATAATATATTATTCTCTTATTACCCAAGGGGGAAACCCATAGGCTAAATAACCAATTTTGGTTGTGAACAAAATTTTGGAGAGAAATCTCTCAAGCCTTGAGAGATCTTTTTTTCTCCAAGAACGCTCTCAAGAACGAGAGTGGCCATCCTCCACTGGATCAAAGAACACTTTGGAAGTGGCTCTTAAGGTGATCAAGGGAAGAAAACTCAATCATAAGGACCTTTCATGCAATCACCTAGAGGCTCCTTTAGCAACCTCCAGAGATTTACAGAGCACGTGTGGATTACCGCTAGAGGAGATCTACTCTTGATCTCTTAAAAGCAACGAAAGGCTCACTACAGGTCTGTTTTTTGATGCATAAATGAAGAAAGAAAACCTTGGAGGTATTTATTTAATTTAATTTAATTAATTATAAAAAAATATGTTGATCCACCATCTTGGTTCTGAGCCTCTTTCTTCTTTATCTAAATATTTTATTTTATTTCATGGATACTGGCGTTCATCGTCGTATTGATCCTGGAATAATTATTGATCATGGTAAAATTTAAAGTTGGGTGTTAGACCAACCATGCTTCCACTGCACCCAAAATAAACAAGTGGTATCAGGGCGGTCATATTTTAATTTATAATTATTTAAATAATTCATTGATAATTTACTCTTTAATAATTAAGTTTTTCAATTCCTATTTTATCGTTCTTGAAATCTAAATTTTGAGATCTATTCTTTCTCTTTTGTTTCATGTAGATCTAACAGAAACAAATAATTTGTGGATTAAAATTACATCGAGGATCTCATCATGAGGCATCAACGATTCTATCCAAGTAACACGATAGTACATGTCATGTATTCAGAATTACATGTTGTGTAATCTTCCACACACGCCATGTAATCTAGATTACACACCATGTAGTTGTGTTCAATGCGCTGGGAGTAATTTGTAAATTACTCAAGCCATGTGAATTAATGACATGTGGTGTGGTTAATTATTATAATTTGTGTTGACTAGGACAAACTAGTGCATGTTCATCCAAAATACATGTTGTGTAGCCCACTCAACATGGCGTGTAGTCCCTTCAGGTTATGGTCAAGTTGTGTATCCCATACACGGCTTTCCTGGCTAGTGACTATGTAATGTGGAGTCTACATGGTGTGTGTCCCAATATACACATCATACACTCTAAAGATTTCTGAAGTACACCTCACACACTATTTCCCCATGCATGTACTTCGGATGGATAGTGAGGAGGGTACACGCCGTGTATTCGGATCTAAACATCATGTACTTTTTCCAGATTACATAGATTTAAAATTTATTATTATATTATGTAACCCTTGAAATATGTACCATCGTCTGGGCATAAATTTGGGACACAACATGTGATAGTTGTTTGATGTGTGTGTGTGTGTGTGTTTTTAATTAAAATCTGCGTAATGTTCAAAGATTTGTACAGCATGTATGAGTTGTATTACAATTATAATTCTACATGCATGCTAAATGTAACAAAGAATAAAGTGTATAAAAGTATAATATGTGTTGGGTAGTTTTGGATGAGTATTCACTGAGTTGCCTCCAAGGTACAAGTTATGTACACACACTACTGGAATGTGGGTTTTTCCCCACACTTCCATACCAACGGTTTTATGAAATCATTTGTAAAGGATGGTTTAGGGGAGCTTTTACCAACAGTTCTAAAGAACCGTTGGTATAGGTGTGTTTATGGGATCTTTTCCCAACGGTTCATTGGAAATGTTGGTATAGATGTGGTTAGGGGAGTTTTTACCAACAGTTCAATGAGAACCATTGGTATAGGTGTGGTTTAGGGGAGATTTTACCAACGGTTCAAAGGAACCATTGGTATAGGTGTGTCCTGAAAATATATACCAATGGTTATTAAAAACCGTTGGTAAAACTTTCCCCCAAATTATCAGCAGCCCGTCCTCTCCCCCATTCGCGATACAGAACCCTAAACGGGAGCAATTTGGCGATCTTGGAGCTCTGTTGACTTCCTCTTCCTCCATCCCATTCAAGCTGCTAATCTCTTGCCGAATCTTATCAGACCCATCCTAAATTAGGTATTTTCTTAACTGTTACCTTATTTTTATTAAAATTTATATAATATTCCAGTTTTTAGTTTTTATTTTAATGTGTATATGTTTTTTTTGTTTTGATTTAACCTATATGTGATGAGCTTGTATCGTCATTAAGATGTGCAGTGATGTGGGTTAACTTTGGTTTCCCCAATTTCCAGAAGTCGCGGTGCCTAGGTGAACCATAACCTGAGTTCTGTCATCCGATCGACTACAACTCCACCATCCAGGTTAGACTCTTTAAACCTCTTCCCAAATACAAGTCCTCTTCCTCCGATTTCTACATTTATTTCAATATCTAGAAAGATCACGTCATTTTTTCCTATTTTAGGGATTTTGGAAAATTTTATGATTCAAACTATTTGATATTGAATCAATGATTAATACATGATTGGTAGATGTATGTGACTAGGGTTGACTTTGGTTTCATATATCATTTGTAACTAAACATACAACGTACTACCACTAATATGATGATTCCACCTAATAATGGTGGAATTTTCCTAGGATCATGGGGCTTCCTCTTATTTTGTTCTATAGAGTTTGTAGTGTTGATTTTTAATGTATTTTATTTTCTTATGGATTTATAGTGATTATGTATTGGGTTCCTTTGGTCATGAATTTCGGGTGAGTTATTCTTAAGTTCTTCTTAGATATCATTATATTTATAAAGTGTGCCTAATTTTTTTGTAGGTGGTGTCGACTCATTGAGTGACTATTTGGTTATGTTTTTATGATGCCAACGTTTGATTTTTTTAATAATGAAACCTATTTATATTTTAATGATATAAATGAGTGGTTTTTAAATATATGTTTATAAAATAGGTAAAATGTTTTCTAAGTGCTTTATTTGGAACTGTACAAAGACAGATCCCATTTTTATTGTATTCTAAAATCTCATTAAACATATTTATACTTGGAGAATCCTTTATAAGTTTGGATACATGTTTGAGCATTACCACTAATATCCCATAGCTTAATACCATTTTTAGATTGTGTACATCTCATTATATTTTTTAATGAGTTCACTTCTTCCTTCATTAATGTCTTCCAAGGATGTCTTAATAATCTAATAGCCACTTGAATGTTTTTCCTGGATTAAATAATTTAATGTATTCCCAGAATAGTCAATTAATTTTTACATTCTAGTAAACCATGTTGATAACCTTCATGATTATATGATCTCATAGGTGGGGTTGGTGAATATGGATATAATTTTAAACATATGTATTGAATTTTATTTTTATCTTCTAGGGTTTCAAATTCTACAGTTAGGTTTTTTTTAAGTGATATATAGCAACATTTTAAACCCCGGCTATATATGCCTAATGGTTGTTTAGTAGTGGATTAAACCACCACTATTTAAGGTCAATATTTTTTACCCATTTTTTGTTTTAGTAGTTGTTTTCCATGACAAAAAATGGTGAGGATATAATGGTGGTTCAAACCACTATTATATCCTGTCCATTTTTTGGCAGGTGAAACCGTCGCTAAAACCAAAAATGCCACTAAAATACATTCTGTGACGATTCCCCGAAGCTGTCGTTAAATTTATAGAACTAACCCCCCGCCCCTTGGAAAGCCCCCCTACCCCCTGAACACCTCGACCCCCTGGACATCCCCACCACCCCCGTGGACAGCCCACCCACCCCCTTGGACAGCCCGTGCCCCCTAGACAGCCCCCCCCCCCCCACCCTTGTTGACAGCCCACCCACCCCACCCCCGGACACCCGACCACCACCACTCGGACACCCTCATCCCCCTGGACACCCCTACCCCCTATAAATCCCCCCCCCACCCCCTTGACACCCCCGACCCCACTGGACAGTGCCGCCACCCCCGTGGACAGCCCGACCACCCCCCGTGGACAGCCTTCCCACCCCCCCTGGACAGCTCACCCACCCCCCTGGACACTCCAAACTCCCTGGACAGCCCTGCCACCACCATGGGTAACCCTCCCACCCCCTGGACACCCCATACCCCCCCCCCCCCCGGATAGCCCCACCCACCCCCTGGACACCCCTCTCACCTCCTTGGACAACCCGCCCACCCCCTGGACTCCCCCTACCCCCTTGGACAGCCTGGCCACCCCCGTAGACAGCCCACCCACCTGGACACCCCAACCCCCCTAAACAGCCTCCCACCCCCTGGACACCTCCGACCCCTCGGACTGCCCCACCACCCCCTAGTGACCCCGAACCCCCTGGACACCCCGCACCCCCTGGACAGTCCCGCCACTCCCCTGATCCTCATCCTACTCCTCATCCTGATCTCCCTGAAGAAGTTAAAGTATAAAACTCATGTACTCCCAACAATACCCTTAAGGATTATGTATTCCTTGACCCACTTCCAATATCTTACTGGGAAATCCTTGAATATAGGCATTAGAAATTATGTATCTTATTTTCTTATATACACTGTATTTTGTTGTATTTCTTAATATGATTCTCATATAGAGTAATGTGTCAGTTATGCTTTTATATAAAGTAAACATTTGTCATTTACCTAAATATTTTTTTGATTAAACTTCAATATTATTAAATTGTTTTGAAATGACTTATTGCAATTTTTTTATATAATGGATTAAAGTTGGATGTATGAAACTGATCGGATTTCAACCGATTTTCAAAATAATTTGAACAGCTTTCTAGATTATGCATTTGAGAAGGCTTCAGATAGTGGTCGCATACACTGCCCATGTTTTAATTGTGTTGGAAGACCTTGGTTGTGTTGTGAAGAAGTTAGCTATCATATAACCAAATATGGTTTCCAAACAAACTATTATGTGTGTTATCATAATGGAGAGAAAATGGAATCTTAAAATGTTGATGATCCAAATGATATGACTGAATTGGAGAGTTTGATATATGATCAGTTTACATTTATTCGGCATCATGAGAAGGAAAGGATGACCAGCCAACAATATTTTTATAAAATCACACATTATGCATCCAATTAAAATGATGATGTTGATAGGGTGAAAAAATTTAATGATGCTGCGACGACTCCAGTATATCGGTAATGTGGTAAAATGAAAAAGTTGGAATTCTTAATCCGATTGTTTCATGGGAAAACTATGTATGAGATTTCAAATACTTCAATTGATTATATTCTTACCTTCTTGAAGGACTTACTTTTAGATGATGCAGATATTCCCTCAAACCACAATATGTCATGGAAGTTAGTTGATGAACTTGGATTCTCAAAAAAAATCATGCTTTCCCGAATGATTGCAGCTTATTTTGGGAGGAAACTACTAAAAGAAATGATTGTATGAAATGTGGAACATCCCGATGGAAGCCAAAAGATGATAGAACACCATCTCGTGTGCCACAAAAAGTAATGTGGAACTTTCCATTGATCCCCAGATTACAGAACCTTTTCATGTCTGATGAAATATCCGTAAAAATGCGACGGCATGACACCGAGAGAAAAAAGAATAATGAAGAGTTGGTTCACCCTGCAGATGGATTTTCATGGTAGTGATTTGATGCTCGATATCCTAAATTTGTAGCCAACGTGCGTAATGTGAGACTGGGTATTTCATGTGACGGTTTTAATCCATTTGGGTAGATGCTTACTTCGCATAGCACATGGCTGGTTTTCATACACATTTATGACCTTCCCCCTTGGTTGTGTATGAAAAAGCCTTACACTTTCTTGAGTATATTGATATCTGGACCTTCTGATCTCAGAAATGATATAGATGTATACATGTAACCTTTAATGAAAGAGTTGAAACTTATTTGGGATGCGGGTGTTCCCACATATGATGCATGTTCGAAAGACATATTTCAGATGCGTGTTGCGCTTATGTGGACGATCAATGATTTTCCTGCTTATGCAATGATGTCTGGATGGAGCACAAAAGGAAAATTGTCATGTCTTGTTTCTATGAAGAATAATCGATTGAGAAGACTGAAATATCATAGTAGTTTTAGTTTTATGGGACATCGACGATTCTTGCCAATGAACCATCCATATAGAAACAATCGTCGAAGATTTGAAAATACCATGGAGAATGACGATCCACCTCAGCGTATGTCTGGAACTAATGTGCTTAATGAATTGAAAGATTTTAGTTATTCATTTGGGAAGGGTGTAATGAAATCTAGAAAGAGGGAAAATGTTTCTAATGAGACCTGTTACAATTGGAAGAAGAAGAGTATATTCTTTGAGTTATCGTATTGGTCAACCAACTTGTTACGTCATTGCTTAGACGTAATGCACATTGAAAAGAATATATGTGAAATGTTGCTTTTGATTCTTATAAATGTCAAGGGGAAGACGAAAGATGATTTACAATCTTGGCGTGACTTGGAAGATTGGGGGATCAGACCAGAATTGCATCCTGTTTGTATCAGTGAAAATAAATGGCAAGTTCCATGTGCTTCTTATATGATGACACCTGCTGAAAAAAATCAATTTCTGGAAGTTCTAGAGACTATTAAAATTCTTGATGGCTATTTAAGCAATATATCAAAACGGGTCAATAGAAAAGAGTTGAAGATGAAATCTTTGAAGACTCGTGATTATCACGTCCTTTTGCATGAGTTGATTCCAATAGAAATATGTCATATCTTGTCCAATAATGTTAGAGTCTCAGTTATTCGGTTGTGCTATTTGTTTAGAGATCTTTATGCTAAGAGATTTTCCAAATCCTTCTTGCAAAAACTGTTGGCATAGACACCATTAATTTTGTGTGAGTTAGAGAAAATATTCCCTCCATCATTTTTTACATGCATGTTGCATCTGACTGTCCATCTTCTGGCCGAAATACTTCTTGAAGGACCCGTTGCTTTCCGTTGGATGTATCCAACTGAAAGAAACATGTGCACATTGAAATCATATGTTTGGAATAGTAATTATCCCGAAGGTTCTATTTTGAATGGTTACTTGGCTCAAGAATTTATGTATTTCTGCTCAATGTATTTGTCTGATCTTACTACGAGAATAAACAGACCAATGAGAAATGAAGAAGAACATTATGAGAAAATTGAACCCAGTTTTCCATCACTTCCTCAGACAGGAGGAATTCTGAGATCATATACATTGACGACATTAAGCCTTGAAGAGTGAGAGATGGAACATCACACAGTTTTGTTCAATTGTGATTTGTTCGATGAGTATATCAAGTAAGTAAATTGTACATGTATCTCTTATCTTATCTCTTGTAATTTTAAATATTTGTTAAACTATTATTATTTTTATCTACAGGGAACATAAATAATTGATATATAGAAATCATCGTTATTTATCTTTAATAAGGAAAGATACTTTGCATAGAAAAGGTTTTCTGCTTGGTTGAAATTGAAGGTAAAAATATTTCCGTAATAACTAAATAAAAATAATATTTAATTAAGTTTACTATTTGTTTATATTTCAGGTATCGAGTTTGCCTGCAGACTCTGTTTCTGAGGAAATAAGAGCTTTGGCTTTTGGTCCTAATACCATGGTTCGTGCTTGTAAATAACTTGTGATAAATGGATACAAATTTATTATCACTGAATGATCAAGAAACATGATAACACAATATAATAGTGTTATGCTAACTGCCACAACAGACTATTATGCCAGTTCATCAGATACTAGACCTTGTTCTGAAAATGTAGCTTATTATGGAGTCATGGGGAAAATAATAATTTTGAATTATTACTCGCATGGTCGAGTCATGATGATGAAATGTCAATGGTTTGATTCAATGATGAGGCAAGGCACCTTTATTGATGATTTTGGATTTAGAGTTATTGACATGACTCGTACTCTTGCCACTGATGAACCATATGTATTGGCATCAATGGTGAAACAAGTTTTTTATGTCAAAGATCATCATCATCTTAAATTCGGTGTAATTATTGAAGTAAATCCCAGACATGTTTTTGATGATGGTGATGATGAAGTTGACACTATCCCTACTGCAATTGGAAGCAATCCGTTTATTACTTATGATGACGCCAATAGCTCAATTGTCAGAGTTGATTGTGAACCCGAAATTGTGGTGGGAAATATATAGAATCATACAGTCGTGTTCTCACCTACATGTTTCACCTATATCATTCAGAGTGTGTATCCTAGTACTTACCTCTAAACCACCATAAATCTTCTGTTTATTTATGTTATTTTTATCAGAATGGTTTTTCTATATTCTGTTTTTTGGGTTACACATTAGTAATCTATTTCTAATTACTTCCATATTTGTTTTCATTGCAGGAAATGACACCCATTGAAGAGAGGCGGCGGAAAAAGATGACAGAAAATAATCTTCGCATGATACAGATGGGCGTTTTCCACACATCCCTACTGTGAGTATTTTATTTCAAATATAAATATTTTAATAACTTATAATATCATGTGTTTACTTTTGTGTTAAACTTTTTTTCAGGATCCACCCCCTAGATGAGAGATATCCGACGAGGAGCCTGATATTGCTCCTAGTAGTGAGGCTGGTGGTAGGAGTGGGGTGGTGTCAGAGTTGGACGATCATATAGTGGTCCCAGTACTGAGGTCAGTGGTATGAGGGATCGTGGTGTGAGAGTTAGACGATCCACTACCACAGACGTATCTTCTACACCCCATTTTGATCCTATTGTGTCTTCAGGGACATACAAGATATTTAGACCTCCGGTGTTTAAACTACCAGTTGGCCAGACGTCTATACCATCATCTTTTGCTTCTGGTTCATTATCTCTAAGCTATTATATTCCACCTTCTTCGACTCCTGATCTGACACAGTATGTAGCTGAGGAGTGTACACTGAGGGATACTCCACCTATACAGGATATTCCTTCAGCTTCTGCACATCCAGTGACGCCCATTGATCCGACTACCATAGGTATATTTGTATAACTCTATCAAATTTTTATACCAAAATTTATTTTTATTATAACTTGTACTGATATTATTTTTATTTAATAACATATTCATCTACAGATAAGAGGCGGGGGAGGAGGCGTACTCACTTGCGTGCGGTATGGAACCACCAGACACAGTTGATGGTTGAATACAATGTTGATGGACAAATGATTGAGAAATATGGGCAGCAATGTCGGGGGGTTTTGGCGACTCTAGCCAAATACTATGATATCATTCCGGTCATCCCTCTCTCTTGGAGACATCTACCACACAAAGTCAAGGATAACGTGTGGGCACAAATATGGGTAAAAAATATATTGGATTTAATGTAGTATTATTTTGTATTTATATGAATTAATCTATTGGTTTTCAACTTCAGTTTAACTTCCCTGATGGTGAAGGTGCATGACCAGCGCGTTTAAAAGAGCTAGGAGATATTTGGAAAGCTTATAAGCTTGAGTTGTATGTTGGATGGTGTGATAGAGTGGGCATGGAGTTGGAGACATTACCTATCGTGGATGACTGTCCGATAGAGCAATATCTCCAAATGATTACCCATTGGGCGACTGCAAAATTTAAGGTATTAATCTCATTTGAGGTATTTAAATGATAGTTTTCATATTTTTCATTACTATAATCTTATTCATTATTTAACATTATTTTGGAATATTCTGAAAAAAACAAAAAAACATTGATTCAAAGCAATACCTCCACACTTTGGGGTGCACAACTATGTCAGATCATGAGAGACAGCTGGTACGATATAGTTTATAATTTTTCTTTAGGACTTTCCCTTTTTATTGTTTCCTACTTAGATTATGTGATTTATTGAATATTTAATATATGATTATATTTGCACTTTATATTGTTTCAATGTCATTATAGAAGCACAAATTGAATATTGAAGGACGTATCCCTCAAGCAAAATTGTTTTGCTCGAGTAGAAGAAAAAAATATGGAACTGCAGTAATTGAACCAACCCAAGAAAAGATTGTAAGTCTTAATTTGTTTATTTCAAAGTTTAATATCTATTTTGAAATTTAATAATCTATTAATATTTTTAACATGATTATTTAGAGGCTCTTGATTCCCAGGAGCCTGATAATTTTGGACCACACGATCATTTATATCAGGTTTTGGGAGAGGAGCACTCTGGTCGAGTATGTTGCCGACCTGGTAAGAATATAGTCCCGAAGAGGTATTGGTACTCTCCAGGTATCCATTATAGTACCACTGAGTTGGAACAGGTTAAGGATCATGCAAGACAGTCTGATAAAAGGGTCATAGAGTTGGAAGTACAAGTTCAAACGAGGTACAAAGAATTTATGAAACTGATAAAAGCTTTATCTTCACCACTTCCACCAGAGGCCAGCGCGGCTTGTCAGACATTTATGTCATCGATGGGTGCATTATCCAATGCACCAGGAAGTAGCTCTAGTGGGGTTCGATATGATGACGTTCCTGGTATTGATGAGGATGATGAAGAGGATGAGGGCGAGGATGAGGATGAGGACGAGGGCGAGGATGGGGCCGAGGACGAGGATGGGGCCGAGGATCAGGATGGGGCCGACGATGATCATGGGGAAGATGACGATGATGAAAATGAGGACAGAGATGGCGGCGAGGATGAGGTCGATGATGACTGTGGTGATGGTGATGGTGATAAGGGGTAGATTGATCCATTACATTTTTTAATTCTGTATAACTCTTCATTTTTGAACCTGGTTTTCCACTCTGGTATGGATTTTTTTGAATTCATTATAACTTTTTATTTTTGACCAAATATGGAAGCCTAATGATGTTATAATGGTTTGGAGGTGAGTGATGCTATATGAGATTTTATGGGTTATTATGAGGAGTTTATTTCCCTTTAATTGATTGGTTCATAAAACATAAGTTGGTTTTGTATTCTATTGTGGGTGTGTGTAACCCGAAATTCAAGGTAGGTGGTTACATTTCTAGCCTATGATAATGAAACTACTTGTTTTGATTTGCAAATTGATTTATAAATTGATTATGGGTTACCTTGGGTACTTAGGTGAAAGGTTTATCTTAAGGAAATCATCCATTTCGTTGTGGTTACCAAGACAGTTTGACTTCGGTTTTACCCCTATTTTCTAGGCCTATTATTCTTGGGGACTGATATTGACATTTTGGGGAGATTACTATTGGGGTTTTCCTCTACTTCATAGGGACGTTGTTATCATATCTGTTTTTTTCACTTGATTCTTATTGTATGATTAGTCTACTACCTAGACCTTTAGTATTCCTTGGTACTGTGATACCCATTTTACTATTTTGTATTACTTAGCTTTCTTAGTTAGACATGTATTTCATGTTTATGCATGTGTAAAATGATATGGAAAATGATCTTTGAAGTAGAAGGATTTTTGAGTGAAATTGATATGTTATTATCTCTAATGAAATTACAATTCCATGGTTATTTTATTCGCACCATGACCAATTTTAATGAGGTAATGAGATATATACTGGCAGTGGTACCCAAAATCCAACAATAGAGGATAAGAACAAATACCAATCAATTATTAAGGCATGTTTTGTGGATATTTTTTTAAAAATAATAATTATTTTCATGAATCCTATAATTATAGGAAAGTAAGGTTTCCAAACTATGTTTGAAGGATGATTGAAAGGTGATAAATGAACTCAAACCATATGAGAATTTTTTTTATCCATTTAAAGAGGTCCATGACTATATTCAATACATGATCAATCATTGGTGACGTGTATGAGTCAACCCCGCCTCAATCTGAGGTGTGGTGTGGCCAACACCACTCAAAGTGTCTCACTTTTCTTTGAAATGAACAATAGTTTAAGTAAAAACAACAACTGACATATGGAAAATGGACCAAATGCATTGGGATTCTTTTGATAATTTATTAAAAGTATCCATGGGTCATTTGTGACATGTAAGAGTCAACCCCACCTCAATCTGAGGCACGGTGTGGCCAGTACCACTCAAAGTGTCTTTCTTTTGTTTGAAATGGACATGATTTTAAGTGAAAACAACAACTGGCATACGGAAAACTGACTAAAAGCATTAATATTGTGTTGATACATTAGTAAAATGATCCATGGGTCATATGTGACATGTACAAGTCAACTCTTCCTCAATACGAGGGTTGTTGTGGTCGGTACCACTCAAAGTGTCTTTCTTTTGTTTAAAATGGATGCGCTTTTAAGTAAAAAAACGACATACGGAAAACAGACCAAATGTATTCAGATTGTGTTGATACTTTAGGAAAACAATCCATTGGTCATTTTTGACATGTATGAGTCAATCTCGCCTCAATCTAAGGCGCGGTGTGGCCAGAACCACTCAAAGTGTCTCACCTTTCATTGAAATGGACAACAGTTTAAGTAAAAACAACAACTGACATACGGAAAACGGACCAAACGCATTCGTATTCTTTTGATACTTTAGGAAAAGTATACATGGTTCATTTTTGATGTGTAAAAGTCAACCCCGCCTCAATCTAAGGCTCGGTGTGTCCGGTACCATTCAATGTGTCTTTCTTTTGTTTGAAATGGACATGATTTTAAGTGAAAACAACAACTGGCATACGGAAAACTGACCAAACGCATTTAGATTGTGTTGATACTTTAGGAAAATGATCCATGTGTCATATGTGACTTGTATGAGTCAGCATCACCTAAATCTGAGGGCCGGTGTGGACGATACCACTCAAAGTGTCTTTCTTTTGTTTAAAATGGATGCGCTTTTAAGTAAAAAAACGACATATGGAAAACCAACCAAATGCATGCGTATTGTGTTGATACTTTAGTAAAACAATCCATGTGTCATTTTTGATGTGTATGAGTCAACACCACCTCAATCTGAGGTGCGGTGTGGCCGACACCACTCAAAGTGTCTCACTTTTCTTTGAAATGGACAACAGTTTAAGTAAAAACAACAACTGACATACAGAAAATGGACCAAATGCATTCGGATTCTTTTGATACTTTATTACAAGTATACATGGGTCATTTTTGATGTGTATGAGTCAACCCTGCCTCAATATGAGGCACGGTGTGTCCGGTACCACTCAAAGTGTCTTTCTTTTGTTTGAAATGGACATGATTTTAAGTGAAAACAACAACTGGCATACGGAAAACCGACCAAACGCATTCAGATTGTGTTGAAACTTTAGGAAAATGATCCATGGGTCATATTTGATATATAAGAGTCAACCCCACCTCAATATGAGGGTCGGTGTGGCCGGTACCACTCAAAGTGTCTTTCTTTTGTTTAAAATGGATTCGCTTTTAAGTAAAAAAATGACATACAGAAAATCGATCAAATGCATTCGTATTATATTGATATTTTAGAAAAAAGATCCATGAGTCATTTTTAATGTGTACGATTAAACCTCACCTCAATCCATGATGCGGTGTGGCCGGTACCACTCAAAGTGTCTCACTTTTCTTTGAAATGGACAACAGTTTAAGTAAAAACAACAACTGACATACAGAAAATGGACCAAACGCATTAGGATTATTTTGATACTTTAGAAAAAGTATACATGGGTCATTTTTGACATGTACAAGTCAAACCCACCTCAATATGAGGCATGGTGTGGCCGATACCACTCAAAGTGTGTTTCTTTTGTTTGAAATGGACAGGATTTTAAGTGAAAACAACAACTGGCATATGGAAAACCAACCAAATGCATTAGGATTCTGTTGAAACTTTAGTAAAATGATACATGGGTCATATGTTATGTATACGAGTCAACCCCTCCTCAATCTGAGGGATGGTGTGGACGATACCATTCAAAGTTTCTTTCTTTTGTTTAAAATGGATGCGCTTTTAAGTAAAAAAATGACATATGGAAAAATGACCAAACGCATTCGGATTGTGTTGATACTTTAGGAAAATGATCCATGGGTCATTTTTTGACATGTAAGATTCAACCCCACCTCAATATGAGGCATGGTGTGGCCGGCACCACTCAAAGTGTCACACTTTTCTTTGAAATGGACAATAGTTTAAGTAAAAACAACAACTGACATACGGAAAATGGACCAAACGCTTTCGGATTCTTTTGATACTTTAGTACGGGTATACATGGGTCATTTATGACGTTTAAAAGTCAAAACTACCTCAATATGAGGCACGGTGTGACCGTTACCACTCAAAGTGTCTTTCTTTTGTTTAAAATGGATACGCTTTTAAGTAAAAACAATCGGCATACGAAAAACTGACCAAACGCATTCGTATTGTGTTGATACTTTAGAAAAAATATCCATGGGTCATTTTTGATGTGTAAGAGTCAACCCCGCCTCAATCCGAGGTGTGGTGGGGCTAACACCACTCAATGTGTCTCTCTTTTGTTTAAAATGGACATCATTTTAAGTGAAAACAACAACTGACATACGGAAAACTGACCAAATGCATTCAGATTCAATTTAACTTTAGTAAAATGATACATGAGTCATTTTTGACCTGTATGAGTCAACCCCGCCTCAAACCAAGGCGTGGTGTGGCCGGCACCACTCAAAGTGTCTAACTTTTCTTTGAAATAGACAACAGTTTAAGTAAAAACAACAACTGACATACGGAAAATGGACCAAACGCATTCGGATTCTGTTGATACTTTAGGACAAGGATCAATGGTCCATTTGTGACATGTACAAGTCAACCCTGCCTCAATCTGAGACATGGTGTGGCTGGTACCACTCAAAGTGTCTTTCTTTTTTTTTAAATGGATACGCTTTTAAGTAAAAACAACTGGTATACGGGAAACCAACCAAACGCTTTCAGATTGTGTTGATACTTTAGAAAAATGATCCATGGATCATTTGTGACGTGTATGAGTCAACTCCACCTCAATCTGAGGCGCGGTGTGGATGACACCACTCAAAGTCTCTCATTTGTTTCAAAAGGACATCATTTTAAGTGAATACAACTGAAATTTACACTCATCAACGATAGTCGCAAACTCTTTTTCATGAGTTGGGCAGTTTCACTCATGGGGTCATAAGTGACGAGACACTTAAGAAAATACATTTTCACCATATGTTATAAACAATACAAGTTTAATGCAAAATTCATCACAAATCATTACATACCCAAATCTAGGATCAGAAAAAAAAAGGGGGATTTGAGCCAATTTCAAAATCTTATTCAACTCTAATAGGTATTTCTCAGACTATTATGCCTATTAGAATTTGATGGGAAGGTGGGGGGGTTGTGCTGTTTGGGGGGTTGTGTAGGGGTGAGGTGAATTACTACCGGATGATTGTTGTCATATGAAGATTGAAATAGGGTATTGTAGTACATGACATGGGTGGAAGAGTTTGATGGTTTTATATGTTTTTTTGTGATATTTTAGGTGTTTTTTATACTATTTTAAGTCTATGTGGTTTTTGTGATATTTTTTATACAGGTGTATAGTGGAGGGGCTACTGGAGGGCTGTTGTGCAGTAGTTCTGGAAAAACTCAATACCAACGGTTTAAAACTGTTGCTATAAGAGTTCTGGAATTCTAGAAAAACACAATACCAATGGTTCTAAACCATTGGAAAAGAAGTTCTCGAAAACACAATACCAACGGTTTTCAACCATTGGTATAATAATTCTCAAAAAATACAATACCAACGGTTCTAAACCGTTGGTATACATTGAGAGAAATTTAAAAAAAACAATATATACCAACGGTTTATGAAAATCGTTGTTAAAAATGTTATACAAACATATACCAACGGTTCTCTTGCAACCGTTGGTATATCAATAAATATAGTGGTATATACCAATGATTTAGATTAAACCGTTGGTATAAGGCTTTCCTCACGGCTTACTAGCCAACAGTTTGGAAAACCGTTGGTATAGGCTATACCAACAGTTTTCCATCCTATACCAACGGTTTAGAACCATTGGTATAACCTTCTTTTCTAGTAGTGACAGTTAATTTTAAATGAATTTATTAATTTGTTTAAAATTATAATCGATGAGAATCTCAAGGAAATTCATAAAAAGGATTAAGATAAAAGGATTGATTAATTAAAGATAATAATTAATCGATTCAAGTGTGATTTATCTTAATAAGAATTATTAATGAATTGAATTATAGTTTTATTAAATGTGTAATTTGTTGCATGTTTGTGGATGATCATGAGCTAGACCAGACCTTTGTATGTGATTGGTTTTCTTTAAATTTATTTGTCAAATTAAAATTGTTGGTCTGCATGCCTTCTCCTCATTAATATATAGGTTATGTGTTCCCATGGTTTATTTTATGTAAACCCCCCTTTACCCCTCACCTATGCATGAGTTAAAATCATATGTAATGGATGGAGCTCCCAAGATAGTGGAATCCGTTCAAGTTTGGAGTTGAGGAAAAACCAATATAAGTATATACAAAGGTAGACAGGTGGAAATTTATAAACATGAACCTTAAAAGGTTCAATGTTTTTCTCCCCTAGGTTAGGGTTAGTTTATCAATTGATAGATAAGCTAACCATTAGAAAATTTCAGGATCATATGTTTTATTTTATTTATGTCAGTTTCATGGTTATTCATTATGGATGTATTGTCACGATCACATAATTAAAATATTAACAAGCATGCAAGATGGAACTAAAATAAAATGGATTGTGTGTAAATATTATCAATACATGGTTAATCACTTAAGTATATCCCATTTAATATTAACAAGCATGTGAAAAGATAATAAGAGACAATTTATGCATAAAGGATAAAATCCCTCAATAAAATATTAATTCGGTATATCCTTCCATTACTTCGGTTAGAATTGAACCAATAGTTCAAAGTACTTGACCATCCAAAGTTGGGGTGATTTCAATTATCAGGGAATTATAATTTGAGGTTTGGGGTTGACTTAACTTGGTTTATGTCAAGAGTTGACTTCCAAAGAAGGACTTGGTGTAACTAAGAGGAAAGGGTTGCGGAAATAAAAAATAATAATTTAATGATTGGGGATTCCACTCAACATATCAAGGAGTTATAAGTTAATGTAGTTAGAATTTGGAATTCCTACCTAAAACTATTCAAGTTGCTTAAAATCCAAAGTTGGGGAGATGAGAATGTAATATGGATCATTTCCACTATAATGTCCAAGCAATAGGATATTCCAAAGCTAATGGTGAGGGATATTGGGTTTTGATAAATAGTGGGAGAATAATGATTATTTATTTATTTTTCTTAATTTCATCAGATAAATTACTAAAACTTTGCTCATATTATTTGTAAAAAACATTAAAAATGACATCAAACATATCATTTTGATCCATACATGAGAAGGAAAACCTTCTCATTGGAACTAATTTCCATGAGTGGAAAAGGCTCCTTTGGTTCATCCTTCACCATGAAAGGAAACTATATTTATTGGAAGAATATTTACCAGTTGTGCATGGGAGTAAGGTGAGGGATGAAAAGATCTTTTTTTATGAAAAAAATCTCAATGATGCTATGGATTTTCAGTGCTTCATGCTATTATACATGACCAATGAGATCTTGAAGCAACATGAGGAAATGTATACTTATACCATGATTTCTTACCTTTAGGTTCTTTATCAATATAAGATGAGACAAGGTATGTATGAGATCCCCAATGCTATGTTCACCACTAAGCTTGGAGAATCTGTGCCAGCTGGGCCTCATGTAGACAAGATTATCAACTACATTGAGCATCTGGACATATTAGGGATTAAATTTCCAGATGATTTGCATATAGATATCATAATATCATCACTGATAAAGTCCTTTTATAGCTTTATTGTGAATTATAATATGAGAAATAATGAGAATAGCCTATTGGAACTTCTAACCCTAATTCACCTAGTGGATAAAGACATGGGGCATGACAAACCCGCGGTCTTTTATGGTGAATAGAAAGTGGAAGGGCAATAAATAGGGTCCAAAGATTTATAAATATTCTAAATACCTCAAGAACCATATTAAAAAGAATAATAAGATCCAGAGGAAAGGTAAGTAAAATGAGGCAGTGTGTTTTTCATGTGGAAAATAAATCCACTGGAAGAGGAACTACACCCAGAGGTAAGGGAAATCCAAAGTTGTGTTCGTTATCAAGTTCAATATTTCCATTTATATACATTTTTTATTAGATATATCTTGTGGTGCTCACATATATATTCAAATACTGGAACCAAGTAGATTTTAGAAAATTTCCAGAGGATGGGAGGATCTGCGAGCTATGAATGGTTTGAGGATGGATACTCTTGCCATTGGTGACTACCACCTTTTGTTGTCGTCCGGGACGATTTTTGTTTTAAATGACTTTTATTATGTACCAAGTGTTACCAATAACATAATTTCTATATTAAGTTTAGATATATATGGGTTTATTTTCAAATTTGAAAATAAAAGTTGTTTCTTTTATAAGGAAAACATATGTTATGGTATAGAACATTTAAATAACAGTCTGTATGTATTAAATTATGAAAACCAAGTGTTGGAAATCGATAACAAATCAAGTTCACATTACTCATATAACACCCAATTGTTGCATCACCACCTTGTTCATGTAAATGAGAAGAACCTGAAAAAGCTTTATCAAGATGGTTATTTAGACTCTTCTAAGCTAAAAGCACTTGATAGATGTGACACTTGTTTACAAGGAAAAATAACCAAACTACCATTTGGTGGATAGGGTGAAAGTTCCATAGAGCTTCTAGGATTAGTAAACACTGATGTGTGTGGACCATTTCCAATAGAATCTAGAGGTGTATATTCTTACTTCATAACTTTTACTGGTGACTTGAGTAGATATGGATATATTTACTTGATGGGGTATAAGTTCAAGTCCTTTGAGAAATTCAAAGAATTAAATAATGAAGTAGATAATTATCTTGTTAAGAAGATAAATAAGCTTCAATTAGATTGAGGTGGAGAATATCTTAACCAATAGTTCATCAACCTTTTACGGGAGTTTAGGATTCTATCTTAACTCACTCTACCTTATACACCACAATGGAATAGTGTTAGTGAAAGGAGGAAATGTACCTTGTTAGATATGGTAAGGTCGATGATGAGTCATGCAAATATTTCATTATCCTTTTGGGGATATTCATTACAAACTGCAACATACATATTAAACTGAGTACCAATTAAGGTGGAAAATTGAATCCCCTTTGAGTTATGGAGTGGAAAGAAATCCATTTTGTCACATACATGTGTATGGGGATGTGAGGTGTTTGTTATGGATTTCTCAGGCAACAAACTAGCACCCTGAGACATGAAGTGTATCTTTATAGGGTATCCCAAGGAAACAAAGGGAAACTACCTATACAACCCCACAGACAAGAAAGTGATTGTTTTCAGAAAATGCATATTTCTTGAGAGGGAACACATCCTTAAAAAGGATAATGGGAGAAATATTGACTTTGATGAAGTTGATTCTCAAGATACATAGGAGTTGCTACAGGAAAAAGTTCCACAGGTCCCTATGGAAGAAGTGGTCCCTGAAACACAAGTATTGCATAAGAGTGTAAGAGAGGTAAGGGAACCATAGAGATATGATTTTATTTTCACTGAGGATGGTGACTCATTATTATTGGAGAATGATAAACCTCTCTCCTACAAGGAGTCAATAGAGAGATAAGAAGCTGTAAGATGGATAGAAGCTATGAATTTTGAGATAGATTCCATTTATCAGAACCAATTTTGGGTTTTGTTCTATGCACCAGTTGATGTAAATCCTATTGGATGTAAATGGGTATTCAAGAAGAAATTGTACATGGAAGGTAAAGTAAGTACCTATAAAGCAAGGATAGTGGCTAAAGGGTTTAGAAAACATCAAATAATTGATTACGATGAAACCTTTTCGCTATTTTCCATGTTTAAATCCATTAGAATCATATTTTCCATAGCATCTTACCATGACTATGATATTTGGCATATGGATGTCAAAACTAAATTCCTTAATGGGAACCTTCAAGAAGATGTCTATATGAAACAACCTGAAGGTTTTGTGACACCAAGTGATTCCAAAAGGGTTTTCAAGTTGTATAGGTCCATTTATGGATTGAAGTAATCATCTAGGTCATAGAATATTTGATTCAATGAATCCATATAGTAATTTGGTTTCATTAAGAATGAATGTGAGAAATGTGTTTAGAAAAGTTTTGATAGTAATTTGGTCGTTATCCTAGTAGTATATGTTGAAGACATATTACTTATTGGAAACGACATACCAATCTTACAATCTGTAAAGGACTGGTTGAACAAGTACTTCTCCATGAAATACTTAGGTGAATAAGCCTTCATTATAGGGATCAATACCATTCATGATAGATCCAAGAGGCTTTTTGGGATAAGTTAGAGTACATAAATTGACTAGATACTAAAGAGATTTGATATGGAACAATCATATAGGGGATTGTTTCCAGTGTCACATGGCATACATTTTTCTAAGAAAATGTGTCCCCATACACAATAGGAGAAAAATAGAATGAGTAAGATCCCAAATTCTTTGGTGATAGGATTAATCATGTATTACATGATATGTACTAGACTTGATGTTGCCTATGAACTAAGAATGGTAGTATCTAAGAAGATATAGGAGAACAACATTGTACTTATGTTAAGGCTATAAATAAGTATCTAAGAAGAACTAAGGATATGTTCATGGTGTATGGAGGAGATGAGGAGCTTGTCATCAGAGGGTATACTGATACTGGTTTTCAGACAAACCATAATGATATAAAGTTTCAATCAGGATATGTTTTCTATATTAATGAAAGAGTTGTGATATGGAAGAGTTAAAAGTAGCCAATTTTTACTGATTTAACAATAGAGTCCAAATATGTAGCGGCTTATGATGCAGTCGAGGAATCCTTCTGGATTTGAAACTTTGTCCAGGATCTTGATGTATTTCCTAGCATTAGAGACCCTATCACATTGTAATGTGATAATAATACAATGGTGGCTCTTGCAAAGGAGTTAAGGTCACATCAATATACAAAACACATTCTCCATAAGTATCACCTCTTGAGGGATTTTTATTAGAGGGTTGAAGTTGTAGTGAGAAGAGTGTACACAGATGAGAACATGGAGGACCCCTTTAATAATGCCTATCTCATCAAAAGCATGAATATCATATGAGAGCTAGCTTACTGAAGGTTATTAGCAGTTGGCTCTAGTGCAAGTGGGGTTTTTTTGGAGTTGGTTCCCTAGAACCAACTTCTTTGTACTTTATGATAAAATTATATTCATGGTTTTTAATATTACTAAGTATTTATCACATAATGATTTTTCTTCTTCATAACATATCATGTGATAATGTTCCAAGAGTATTTGTCACAATAAAAGGTCATAGTAGTTCCCCGCTATGATGAGAACCCAAAAGTGCCATGAAACTATTTTTGAATAAATTTTCTATGGTTAGATGATATCATTTCAAGGGACACAAATGATACAGGCTATCAAGGGTGGAGACTCATAGAACTTTTAGGCGCCTTCTCATGGTGTATGACCCTAGTAATATCTAGTAGGATATTATTAAAATGAGACTTAATAGTAGAAAATCCACATTATAAGTGTCATTGGATGTTCCTATTTGAGAATGTATGTGATGTTCCTTATACTTTAAGATTATTATTAATGGATATTATGAGTCATGCACTTTGATGTATTGGTGAAAACCATGATGACATATGCTCATGGTGAGGTAGTATATATTGGGTGTGTCATTGCATTAATGAATAATACGAGAAAGGATTTACCCTTATATTCATTAACGAAAGTAAATATCTCAGACCCTTTAATGGAAATGATATATCCTAAATAAATCCATGTCCATGGTGTTCTCTAGGCAAGTTCTATTTACGAAAATTCAAAGAATGAGTTATCGAGCATATAGGTTTATGACACTAGCATGTAACCTTATCGATTGGAGATATTGTGATAAAGGGATTATATTACATGGTAAGTGTTTGTATGAGGTGACATGTCATTGCGGCATTAAATTCATTCTCTATAGGTGCCTTGGCATGTTGCTAGATGCTAACCTTGGACTTTAGGTAGGATCGTCTAATGCCACTAAGAAAGATGCCTAGAGGGTCACACACTAAGTGTATCCGAAATCTTAGTTAAATAATTTATTATTTAATAAGTTGAATAAATATTATTCCTAGTTGTGGTTTAATAATTATCCAGGTATTTCTGATCACATTTTATTTATTTATCAGTGAATAATGCAGTAAGATTTATTTATTTATTTAATAAATAAATATTCATTATTCAAGGTCTAATAAATATTTTGGAGGATGGGTGGATTAAGTTAAAGGGTCAAGTGAGAAAATAAAATTAAATATTATTTGATTAAAATAATATTTAATTGAAACATGAAATCTAAGAAAATGTTATTTAAGTAATGGTATTTCTGTTATTATTTGATATGGGGTTTCACATGGAATAATAAAATAATTAACGACACTTGTGATAATTATTTATTATTAACTAGTGAATTAAATTCCCAGTTACATATTATTCTCTTATTAGCCAAGGGGGAAACCCACAGGCTAAATAGCCAATTTTGGTTGTGCACAACATTTTGTAGAAAGATCTATCAATCCTTGAGAGCTCTTTTGTTCTCCAAGAATGCTCCCAAGAATGAGAGTGGCCATCCTCCACCAGATCAGAGAATGCTTTGGAAGCAGCTCTCAAGGCAATCGAGGGAGGACAATGAAAACTCAAGGACCTTCTGTGCTAGCACCCATAGACTCCTTCGGCGACCTCCAAATATTTGATGAGCACATGTGGATTGACACTAGAGGATATCTACTCTTGATATCTACAAAGAAATGAAAGGTTCACCACAGATCTGTGGTCATACACATCAAATAATAAATAAAACCTTGGAGGTATTTCTTTAATTTAATTAAATTAATTATAAACAAAATATATTGATCCTCTTTCTGGGTTCTAAGCCTCTTTTTTATTTATCTAAATCTTTGATTATATTTTATGGATATTTTAATTAGTCTTCGTATTGATCCCAGAATAATCATTGATCACAGTAAAATTTAAATTTGGGTGTTGGCCCAACCGCGCTTCTATTGTGCTCAGAACCTACAATTATTTTGTTTTAAAACCATCATGAAGAGAGTGAGAATCAAATCATCTTTTAATAATACTAGTCACATGATTTATTGATCTTATTCAGTGATTTTACTACTTTAACTACCCAAAACCTGGCTTATGTCCCTTTCATGGACCAATAGTTCAATGGTTTGGGTAATAAGGGCCAGGAGAAAATGGCTCAGACCATTGTCTTCAATGTTAGATGCTAGTGTATATAGAAGGATAGGAAAAAATTGATATTTGAGGGGATCAAAACAATAGGTAGTTCCATCACTGCAAGAATGAAAACCTACTTTTTGACATGATAAGACTTATCAGCAACTAGAGTGATGCTTCTACCCTTCAACAGCTTCAACTTTGTACTCATGTGGCTCATCCTCATATAAATGGATCAAGGTCTCAATGGGTATAATGGAAACTACCCTCCATGGGACTGAAACTTAACACTAATGGTTCTTGCAACTCAGGAGTCATGGGAGGAGGAGGTGTTGTTTGTGATTTAAGGTGCTATATCATCTTGGCGTTTATAACCCACCTTGGTCATGGTTCCTCTCTATAGGTTGAATCTAAGGCTATGATCACTGGATTAATTCTATTCTTCCATGGGATCATTGATATCACTAAAGTGGAAACCAATTCCATGATACTGCACAACTCTTTTCACGACACTAGTTTTATCCCATGGTTGATATCCTACACCATCAGAAAAAGCATAGTTATGCTTAACAAAAATATAAAAGTGGTCCACATTTGGCATGAGGGAAATAAAGTGGCAAAACATATTTCATACTTACTCACTATGACTCTGAAATTACCTTCTTCTCAAATATAAACTTTTTGAAGCCTAAGGGGGTTAATCTTGTTAGAGGGGATTCCCTAGGGATGCATTATTTTAGGCCTCCTTAGGATCCTACATGACCCATTGTTTACATTATATCCATTGATTTTCAATAATTACCTCTTATTAATGGATATTTTTTTCATATATAATGAATAAATTTTATTTGGTTATCAAATCAATACAAAACATAATTTTACCAAAAAAATATTTAATTGAAAGAAAAATCAAAAAAAGTATTTTGATTGGAAAACATTACTTAAGTCCTGAAAATGTTAATCATAGGTTTTATATATTTAATTAGTATTTTTAAATGAATCTTATTACTCATTAAATATATTTTGGATATTGAAATTTTTTTAATAAGCTTTTAATTTATACTTTATTTTTAATGTAGTCATAAATGCTACGGTTTTGGTAAAAAATGTATTTTTCATTATTAACCTAAAAAACAATTAATTTAGAAAAATAAAAAAAATCACCCTAAGATAATTTTGAAATGATGGGTTCAAAAATGAATTTAATTTTAAAAAATTAAAATTCTATAATTTATGAATTTAGTTTTTAAATAAAAATATAATATAAAAATAAAAATACTATTATAGAAAAATGAATTGTTTAATCTTTATGTGTGTTTAATCATATTCTTGATGCATTTCTAATTGATTATGATCATTTTACTTACTAGATATTTTTTATTCTTAAATTTTCTTAATAATATTCATCTAATATGTTGTGGCTCATTTTTCTGTGTTGCATGTGGAGAAATCTATCAAACATATTTTTAATTTAGAAATATATATATATATATATTCCATAATATTAGGGTATTACAATTTCAATATTATTTATGTATTTTTATGCCTCGCTAGGGATATGATTTATTAATACCATCAAATTCCTTTCTCTGAATTTCTTATGAGGATGATTTTTTAAGAAAGTTTTTATGAAACCCATTTATTTTCATGGGTTAATTAAGTTATGATGAAATATTGAATGTTTTTATGATATCATCCACTTACTTTCTCTAGATGGATTATAATTTTGTGATGATGAAATATTTATGAAACCTATTTCCTTTCCATAGGTTATGATTTGATGAAATGATGAATAATTTTTATGATCTTGAGGCACACTTATGTATGGTTTTCATTATGTGTTCGGTGGGCCTATAATTATATAAACCTCTAATGTATTGATTAATGTTTGATATATCATTATATCAAGGATAAATGGGTAGTTATCCTAAGCTCAAATGGTATATGAGTGGTTATACCAAGCCCAAGAGGGTACACAGGTTTTTATCCCAAGCTCAATAAGGTACACAGGTGGTTGGCCCAAGCCTATTATGTGATGAATGTATTTATGGGTAGCCTTTCCATATGATTTATATGCTTCTGTTTATGCCAAAAATATATTTTTTATGTTTATGATATGATTTCATAGTTCATGATTTATTATTGATGAATTTTTACTCTTATGACTCATGTATTTTATTATGATAATGATTTTTTTCATGACTCGTGATTTGTAGTATATGAATTATTGGGTATGCTTTCTTATGTTATGATCATGTTCTTATACCATTATGCTTATCTTATGATTACTTATGAACATTTATTGATATCTCTCATGTTCACCCTTACTATGCAACTGAGATCACACTTTCTTATATTTCCTTTTCCTCAAGTTATGAAAAAAGGTTTTTAGTATGATATGTTTAAGAAGGGTATAATGTGGGAAGAAATTTATATGAGATTGTTTCCAATGCTTTTGCTGGGGAATACGTGTCCATCTGTTTGAGGACGATGACATTGTTTGTCACCCTGCATTCCCGCTTTCCAAAGGCAGGTGACATTCATCGCTTGTTCAGGGATGTTTACTCCTTGATCGAAAAAAGATGATGGGATGTTGTTCCTCCTTCCATGGATTCCTCATCGAAACTCATCACCTAGTATGGGTCTCCCTTATAGATTTAATACGTTGTTCATGAAACTCTTCCCAGTGCCATATCTTCATGGATGTTGGTTAATTACACTTCTTCTGTCAGGATATTCCAAAGGGTCCAGTCAGGGCAGCAACCTTCGTTTGGGGGAGTAGTCACATTGGAAATCACTGGTATGTATCGATGATGGAGCACTAGGAAATCTGGGTTTCTTCCCCTTATTATAGGTCTTCTTGAGGGCACAAAAACCCAAGTCATATCATGTTGAATACGGGGATTTATATGCCACATGCATGTCTCTGAGGTTTTCTTCAACTTCCCATGTTTAACACGGGGTATGCCACAAGTTTAATGTCCTGTGGAGATGGATCAGACTAATCAGAACAATGACTAGAGTGGATTAGACGGGTGAAACACCTGGAGGGAACACTAATGTCAGGGTTATCATGTGGTTAGTTACCCAGTTACGGCTAGAAGCAGTGAAGAGGTGAATTGGCATGATCTCACTGGGATGTGGCAGCCTGGGTAAGAATCAGGATGGATGATGGATGGTTAAGTTAAGTGGATGTATAATAAAATTAAGTCGACTCAAGGTCAACGATGATGTTGGGATTGAGCCTCAAAGCGACCTCCTACGTATCCTTATGCCAGGGAATCAAAGTCCACATAGTTCAGGATGGGGTATAGGATCAGGGTGGTGCAGAGGAAAATGACCTGATGGTATACTAGGGCTAGCACATGGTTGGTAGCCTGGGTTGGTCTGACGTCTGAGGGAGGACTAGAGATGTGGGTCCCAACAAGGGGGACTACGATGAAATTTAGGTTGAAAACGAATTACCACTGACTGAAGTAGACAACATTTTACTACTGAGTAGGGATCACAACAACTTACCACTGCGTGAGGTTCACAACGGATTACCGTTGGGCAGGGGATCACAATGAATTACCACTGGATGGGGCAAAAAATGGGAATACAGTTTAACATCATGTAGGATGGGGGTGTACCAATGTGGATTGGTTAGGATCAGTGGTTGTTGGGCTTGAACCTCAGGGAGGCTTCTTACATACCTTGCCTTGGCAAGGATCAAAGTCCACATAGTTCAGGATGAGTGCTTGGTGAACCGACGTGAAGATGTTCGGAACCAATGGATGATGGGATTGAACCTCAGGGAGGCTTCCTACATACCTTTCCTTGGCAAGGATCAAATTCCACATAGTTCAGGAATAGGGCTTGGTGAACCAATGTGAAGATGGTCAGAACCAATGGATGGTGGGCTTGAACCTTAAGGAGGCTACCTACGTACCTTGCCTTGGAAAGGATCAAATTCCACATAGTTCAAGATGAGGTATTGGTTAACTGAAGTGAAGATGGTCGGAACTAATGGATGGTGGGATTGAACCTCATGGATGCTTCCTACGTACCTTGTCTTGGGAAGGATCAAAGTCCACGTATTTTGGGATGGTGTTTGGGGCTTACATTCTAGGCTTCCCAGAGAGGATTTCATTGTCGATGATTACTCTAATACTATGTGGTTCACGCCCAAATTTACCCAAGAGAAGAAGGGTAGAACGGTCCTTGTAGTGTAGCTTGGGTTGTCGATTCCACAGAGACCTAAGAAGATACCTAAGACACACAACCTAAGGGATGGATTTTTGGCTATTAAGTGGCCAACTTTGGGTTGATTTTAGATGGTTTTAAGTGAACTCTAAGATACTTAAGTGAATTCAAATTAAAATAATGAGTTGATCCTAGGTTATCACTCGGGGTGGATTGGACGTATTTTCTTTTTAATGATTTCAAATTCTTCAATTTGAGATGGGTTCGTTTAAGGAGATAAAACAACATCATCACTTACTGGTTTAATGCCTACACCCTTTAATACTAATCACCTATAAACTTGAAGGTTCAATGTTTCAAGCACTTAAAGGTAAAGGATCGTATTAGTACTTGAAGTGTGTGGCCTTAAATTCAACAAGGACGATGGAGTTTAAAAATCATCAAATAAAAATCCCAATTAAAGAAGTGATTATACATTAATTAGGTGATAAATAACATACAATCCAGCCCCTTGATACTCCCTTGGATCAACCCATAAGTGGGTTAGCCCTCCATTGATCCCATGGTTTCAATGGAAGCGGAAAGTAGACTCATGAGGGAGGAAATGGAGAAGTAAAGAAAACAACAAAAATAAAATGATCACTCCACCGTTGTGTGAATAATTTCACAAGGGTTGGTGTAAATAAATTCACACCTTGATCGAACGGTATCAAAGTGATATTAATAACAACAGAATAAGATTAGAAGAAGAACTTTTATTAAGAAACTAAAGTGAATTGAACAACTTACATGTGAAAGACAAAATTGAGGCAACAAAAATGCAGCATAACATTACAATTGAACAAAGCATCCAAGATTCTCAACTTCTTCACCACCACTGCCTTAAATAGGAATTTTGGGAGCCTTGGGTAGAGCCTAAAACAGTACAAAGCATCTCAATTAATTTTGGTAGGCCATAGGTGGTGGAAAGCTTGTGGAATTTGAACTTTTCTACATTTGACCCGAGGTGGCAGCCAGCTTTACTTCACCGAACAGACGCGTCTAGAAGACCTTATAGACGTCCGAATCAGAGTGGGCCATAGAAGAAGAAAATGGATCTACGGATGTCTTATAACCTCCTGTAAAATTTGGGACCATTTGGAGTTACTGATTCCGAGATATGATAAAATTAGTGGACTGTTTTTTCTGGGCCGCAGAATCTGGCTCAGAATTGTATCTCTAACTTGGGACGCTTTAATGACCACTATAGAGGCCGAATTAGCATTGTCTCATGAAGAGTTATTTGTTCCTCTGAATGTATTCTAGAATCCCACAAAATTTGGGATTCATTGGGCCTGTATGTTGGTCTCCAAAGTCTCATCAGTGGGCTAGTGTCCAATCTGCCTTCTCTAGAATTGCTTCCTTTCATCACAAAATATCCCCATCTTCCATTGATCCCTGAATGAAAAATGTTCACATTTAAGTGTAGATAAAGTTCCCAAAATATCAAATTAAAAAAAATTGATAATTACATTCCTTAGAATCAGATGACTCATTGGGCCTAAATTGGTGTATATTAGGCATGAAGTGCACAAATGATGAGAATTGATGTTCATAATGAAAATGCACTAACTCAGGCCCATAAGATCAAAAATGAACATTTAATACCATTAAAATGTAATTAAAATATATGTTTTTATTGGATAATCACTATGTGAGTCATGCTCGGTGTGAGAAACAACAGGCAGTAGAGACCTAACGATCACGTCGTGAAAGGCGCATCTGTGGGAAGTGGAATGGAGCTTACACGTGGTTAGTGGCCCAAAGAGGAAACAGGGTCATATGCTCGGTTCGCAGCCCTAGGGAGATGGATACTAGGAAATAATCTAGGGTGGTGGACCATGTGGAAATAAATTCCAAAGGGAGAGGGATTTGGAACTAAATAAAGGAGGTTTGTGGTGCCCATTCCCCCCTCTCTGATCTTTGGCCAGGAAGAAGATAGGAGCAGGGATGCTACCTCCTGTAAGAAAAGCTAGGGGGATTACACCAATAGGGTTTCCCTTACCCCACTAAAAGAGGCTGGGGAGAGGTCACAGTTTAATGTTATTTTCTAAGGATGGTGGTGTTTAGAAGTTTAACTTCATGCATCTCAGATGAGGTGGGTTCACTTTGCACCCCTAGGACTTACATGACTGATACCCACCCGCCCTTGGGGAAGGGAAGGAATCAACAACACCGTAGTGAGGGGGTGTTATGGAGTGATCCATTATGGGGTCCATGTTATCATTTCTATGTAAAGAAACAATAGCCGTTAGCATTCCTGGTTAGGGATTGTGTGAGGCTTACGCATGGAAGTATCCCAGATGCCGCTAAGGAGTGGAAATAGTGAATGGGGCTTATGCATGGAAGCTACCCGTAATTTCTTCCTTGGGTCTGTCCATGAGGGCATCCCAAATCATTAGTGAGTTGAGGCATATAATTGGGTCCAACACCTATGCACAAGTTCACAAGAAGGATAGTGCCAAGGGATTTGGGATCAGTCCAAAAAAAGGGAGATGAAAAGTGTGAATAACATTCCTGACATTCAGAATGTGGTGATGGTGGCATGAAGATGGAGGATAACTGTTGATGGTGTTCAAAACATAGCATGCATATCGTGTTATCCTGAATTGGGGATAAAAAAATGAGGGTTGACTACTGACCGTGTTCGAAACACATGACCTGACTCGAAGTGCTATCCAAAGTCTTCCGGGGCATTGGCCCAGGATGGTAGGTGAGCCGAGGTGGCATGGGACCAAGACGTTAGGGGGTCTCTTCAGACATGGAAGAGAATGAGGATAAAAATTAAGGACATGAAAAGCATGAGGTGGAGTAATGGAATGCTCGAATAGTTTACAATGCTCTTGAAACTACGCCACTGTAATCATGGCATGAGGAATCTTATGATTAGCGCATAAGGCATCTCTTATTTAGAACAAGAGGAATCCTATTATTTAATGATAGGGCATACTACAGTTTAAAGTCATTCAGATAGGAATTATGGAATCTTACACTTGGAGCATAAGGAAACTCTTGTTTGAGGAAAGAGGCATCCTATGTTTGGAACATAGGGCATACTACAGTTTAGAGTCATGTAGAAAGGACTGTTGGCATTTTATTCTTGGAGCATAAGGCATCTCTTTTTTGGAGAAAGATGAATCCTATATTTGTTATATGGGGTTCACTACAGTTTAAAGTCATATAGATAGGACTATTATGCATAAAGTGCCTAGCAATGGCTAGTGTTGGGACTTATGCAAGGGCGACCCTTCCTGGTTTAACCTGGCATAAGAGTCAGGTAATGGGGGTTCATATGAGTTGCTTGAGGAATGGTTTGACTCAACGTACTCAGGTAATTGATGATGAGAATCTTAACTCACGACATGGGAAACGAACCAAGAGGAATATGTCGACTCAAGGTGTTTCATGGTGTGTGGAGGAGTATCTCAAATAATGGTATTCCATAGGTGGAAGGTGGGGGCACGTAAGGGTGCAATGGAAAATTCCGAAGTCCCGGTCTGAAAAGTTCACGGTGCGGCTCTCCATTTTTCATGGGGGTCAGTGACAGAAGTGAAGGGACCGGTCTAGAGGGCCAGGACCATAGCTCGGTAGTGATCCTGAGTGGGGGTGTGGGGGCATAGTCCCCATGATATGGACCAGCGGGCGTAGGCCTAGATACTGTTGCGTGTAAGATAGACTACATGCAGAATGGGATGTGCGCAAGATTGGACTATGCAGCATAGGTGCACGCAAGATTCAGCACCTTGGTATTGTTGCGTGCAATATTGAAGGCTTGAGTTCAAGATTGGATAGTTTGCGCACAGGATTGGATGCTTTTAATGTATGATTGGAAGTTTTGCATGCAAGAATAGAATCTTGTGCGCTCATGCCTTAGGTAGAAAATATGTCAGGTGAGGATCAAATCACTGTGGGCCTACGTGAAAGCAGACCCATAGGGGACCTGTTGCAAAATATCTCACATGGAGGGTTCTATTCTTTTGTGCAGGCTTGAAATAGGTGGTCTTACGTGCAGCAGAGTAGCGGCCAACCTCCAGAGAGCTCCCCCGAGGGGAGGGGGTGCACTTTTATTTATAGGCGAACCCGAGAGCGGTTACGCATAAGATTCCAGGCGCGGAAGTGATCCTACACACACCATGTGGTGGGTGCATACGCAAAGGGTCGTTTTACATCGCATTGGGTGTGTAAGAATCTTATGCATGGATTCTAATCTTGCGTACACCTCTCAAAACTTGCGCGCACCTTCCTTGGATGTTTTTCGGGTGGCCTGGGAAGAAGATGGCATCTAATTGGGCGCGTAAAAGGTTTTCATGACATGTTGCATGAAAGATTTTACTTTTTCATTCAAGATTCCATTCTTATGCTAAAAACATCCATTCTTGAACGCAAGATTTCAATTCTTGCATGCAAAGTGATACTTTTCCCCAAAATTGTCCTGTAAGGCCATTTCCAGCAGCCTGACTTCAAACAGCCATAACTACTGATCCCTAACTCTGTTCGGGATCCACAACTAGTAAAATCGAAGCTCAAAGAACAAGCTACACTCCAGGATCATGTATGGAAGCATTTGGTGAATTACATGGACACGTTTTTTGGTGCCAATAGAGATGTTGAATATATTTCATGAAATTAGTTTATTATATATCTAATCTCTAAATACACTAAACTTATATGATTCTTGGGATTTTTTTTTGAAAAAATTATTTAATACTTATCCAAAAGATGTAATATTTATATAATTGGTTCTTGGTTCACCTTAGGTATGGTTCTTCTTATAGGTAATATGACCAATTGATGTATGAGTTGCTCATATAGAATGTGTCCCATTGAGTAAGGGTTCTCACATGTAATTTTTCCCATTGAGGAAGGGTGCTTGTAGGTAATATGTATCATTAATAAAGAAGTTAGGGATTACACATGGGTGTCCAATAACATATTTTTGGCTCTTTAATGATTCATTAGGATGATATCATTAATGGATATATGATTGGGGATTACACCTGGTAGGAGGCCCCAAAGTGGATGTTCACTCCCTGTTTATTGGTAAATAAATAACAAATAATGGATGGATTCGTGGGGAATATGGCATAAGGAGAAAGGAGTTTGGGATTGCACCATACCAGAGGCCCTAACCTGCTTTGAAATATGAATGGTACATGTAGGGATTATGCATACGTTTCCCAGAGGTGACCAACCTAGTTAGTGACTTAGGTAAAGGCATGAATAGTTAGGGATTGCACCTGATATGAGGCTCTATTTTGATTCAAGTTCTTTGATTGGAATAAGGATATCCATTAGGTACTCATGCTGATAAGATGTTAGATATGGGTCAAATAAGATGAGAAACATGATCCAAAAAAGGTTTTGTTAGAGTTGGTTCCCTAGAACCAACTACATTATACTTTTGATTACCTTTATATTCATGGACATTAATATTTATAAATATATTATCACATGATGTGTGTTATTCTATGTAACATTAATGTGATAATTTCCTAAGATAGTTTATCACATCGAAAGGCTATAGCATTTCCCCACTATAAGGAGAATCATAAAGTGCTATGATGATATTCTTTTATATATATATATATATATATATATATATTATGGTTGGATGACATCATTGGACTAGACACATGTGATATAGACCATAAAGAGTAGTAATAACATAAGACATTGGTAATTATTCTCATAAAGATTTCCCTTGGTTATTTCTAAGATAGGAGGTCATAAGAATAGACCAATAATTAGGAATTAAACATGTATAATGTGTAATTGGGTATTCCTATCCGCGAGCATGTATATTGATCCTTACACTTGAGATTATTGTTAATGCATATCATGATTCACATACATTGATATATTGATGAAAAATGTGATAATATATTGTTGGGAAAAAATCCATCAAGGCATCCCCTCAGTATGTTTTGGGTGTGAATGTGTTTGTTGACCAAGCCAGAAGATCACAAATATGAATGGTTGGTATTTTATGAAGATAGGTTTTTAAGGTGGCACAGTTTCCCAGTGTTTTCCAAGTTTTTAGGCCTCAAAATTGGAAGTTTGATGTTGGAAAAGTAAGTATTAATTCATAGGAGTGAATGGTATGAAGAATGTTGAATAAAATTGGCAAAGGATGAGAACCTCGTACCATAATTCATGGTCCGCGTACCATGTTTCAATAATGGTACACGGAGCACCGAGAACGGTATGCGGAGCGATAGGAACGGTATATCGGAATGTTCTATGAAACCAAAAAATGGTTCGAGGCAGAAGGTGATGTGGTGCATGGATGGCGTGTCATTGGTGATGGATATCGACTGCCTAGGATAAAAGGTAGTACACGGACGGTGTGGAAAAATGGTGCATGGAATGGGTGCGGTTCATGGTGGCAGGAAGATCAGTTTGTGGTGGAGGCTGTACTAAATCGAAGATTTGGTAAATCTTGGATTAATGGATATTGTGGATATATTTTCCTATATAAGAATTTCTAATCCCACTAATTATAAAGATAAAATATGATTAGAGAACATCTATTTGATCTAGAAATTCGGCAAAGTCCGAAGGAAGTTCATGAGGGAGAATTACACAAAAGCTTAAGTGGTTTGTGTGGAAGAAATTTCATCGAAGGTTTTTATGAAGAGCTGTAACCTACATAAGACACGGTACATGGAGGAAGAAGGCACGGTATGTGGATGGTTAGCGAAGGCAGTCTGTGAACAAATAATAGTTCATGGACATAGGGTGATTTTCAGAGGCAGTCTGCGAACAAAGAATAGTTCGTGTATAGGAGGGGTTTTGTAGAGGAGGTTCGCATTATTAGTACCCAGAGGTGGTATGAGGTAGAGAAGGTGAAGGTAGTCTGTAGATGAAGGGTGGTTCACAGCAATGGAAAAAGTATGTGGAGGAGGTGTTCCGCATACCAAACCTAGAACATAGTACACGGGAAGAGTAGGTGGTTCGCAGTTTTCACAAGGAAGCTTGTGAAAGCTTCAAATTAGTTTGCGAAAGTATTTTTTGGTACCTAGAAGTAATCGAGAAGGTGGACTTCATCTACGGGTGGAAAGGGAACTTCAACAGAGAATCTACCTAAAGTTGAGTATGTATGAATTCATGAAAATGAAGGGACCTAAATGTCCATAAACTATGTTTGACCTACACATCCATAAACTGTGAGTGGATTTTTCTCCAAGAGTAGTGACTGAATGTAGAGGAATATGCAAACCCTTTCCACCGGTAGTAATCCAGAGAAAGAGGTATAGGAAGTGACCCTTGGGAATGCAGTGAGAAGACCCTAAACCTTGTAAAGGCAGTGAGCCTAGGAATAGAAGATCTATCTTGAATATTGTACTCATTATTGGCACTGAGTCTTAGTGAATTTGGCACATTGGTATATTGTCGTTGTATGCTCCTTGGATGTAGCCCAGTGAGGGTGAACCAAGTAAAAATAATTCTGTTATGTGCCTGATTTCATATCTGTTCATATATTTCTATAAGAGGAAGAGTGAATTGAGTTTTTTTAACAACGAAACAAGATCCGAAGGAGAAAAAGTTTTAATCTATCATACCCTAATTCACTCCCCCCTCTTAGGGTATTTGAACCAGTGGACCTAACAATTGGTATCAAAGCAAAAGGTTGAAATTCAGTGGTTCTCTCTCAATAAAAATAAATGTAGGTGGTCAATCATAATGGAATTATGATCTTTGATAGAAATAATTTTCAACTACGGAAGAATCGAATGCAGGACTACTTCTGATTAGTAGGGATGGATGTCTTTATAGCAACTATGTATGGAATATCAGCTGACATTAATAGTGGTGTTTTATAAGAAGCTGAAAGAAGAGAATTGGATGTTGATGCTAAACGTATCAATACTTTAGGGGGAGCCCTATAAAATGCAATTTATATGAAGGCGATGTACTATAAAACATCACATGGAATGTGGGAAAAATTATTGAACATTTACGAGGGAGACACAAAAGTCCAAGAAGAAAATTTGCAGGTTCTATGGAACAAGTATGAGGATCTCAGAATGAATACCAATGAGACTGTTGATATATTATTCAATAAGATTAATATTATTGTAGAAGACATGCTAGGTCTTGGAGAATTCATTGAAGATATTAATATTGTGAAACGTAACTTGAGGAAACTTCCACCGTGATTCAATCTGAAAGTTTCAGTGTTGGAAGACAAATACCCAAAAGATCTGACACTAGATAACCTACACAGTACCCTTGTAGCATATTAAATGAGAAACAATGATAATGATGTAGTGGAAAAGGGGAAGTCTAAGTAAGTGGAATTCAAGGCCATAAAGAATCTCTCTGTTGAAGATAGTCTTGAGGAGGAAAATATAGATGATGTCATGTCATTTCTCTCCTCCAATATGAAAAGGGGTAAAGGGAAGTTCAAAGGTAAACTTTCATTTGCATTCTTTTGATGTGGAAAGATTTGGCATTTTGAAGAAAAGTGTCCTAAGAATTTTGATGATGAAAATGAAGAAAATGATAAAATTCCCCAAAAGTGGTATTTATCAAATGAGAAAGAGAGGATAATTACTAGGAGAAATTTCTTAAAAAAGAATAATCTTCTTTCAAAAGAGGATGAAAGTTCAGAAGAATCCGAGGCAGAAGAGTTGGAGGACTGCAAGGATTATAAAATAGATGCTTTTGTGGCAGTTTTCCGAACTTCATTAACAAGAGAAGAAAATGACAATGAAGAAGGAGAAATCGAAGGAAGAGTTGATCTTCAGGATGAATTAGAAGCTTCCCTTGAAGAGGTAGATATTTTGAGATCCAAAACAAAGAAAGATAAAAAGTTGTTCATGATGCCAAACTCTTTATGAAGCAATAGGTAGAAGAGAATTCTGAGCTGGATGCAGAAATTGAAAAGATAAGGTCTTCAATACCAAAAATCTCAGAAAAGGTTGTTGAGTAAAAACTCAAAATTGAAGAACAGAAAATAGAAATTTATATTTTGACTGAAACTGGAAAAGATCAAACCAAACGTATCAAAAAACTAGAAGAGTAAGTTGTCAGTATATAATAAACAATTTAAGATCAGGATAAACTACTAACACTCGGTTCGACATCAAGAAATAAGATCACAAATACAATATATAAGATGATATTTGAGTAGAGTGGTCCATCAATACAGAAGAAACAATCAATTATAAATGATAAGGTTGGTATGGGGATTGATCAAAAATAGAAAGCAGTTATGGTTCAAGTCAAACCACAAGCACCCACTTCAAGATTGAAGATTGAATTGGGTACAAAGCATAATCAGAAGATTTAGAAAACCCAAGGCTCAACTAGTGGTTTATCATTTCTACACAGGAATGTACCTCACATAAGATGTTATTGTTGTGGTAAGATGAGGTACTCTTAGAATGTATGTTCCATAGCAAAGAAGTGCCAAAGGGAACAAGTCCAACAAAGGTGGTCGTACATAGCTCAAAAATCTTGGTCATCATCTAATGGTCATTTTTGTAGGTATAAAGGACTCAGACATATGGAAAGATATTTCACATCAATAATGTATAGGAATGTACAGAGGAAGACTGAATTTTTCCATAAGAAGAAGTAAAATGTATCATCAAAAGAGTTGAGAATTCAAAATCAATTTGCAGCTCTGTAAATTGAAGCTAGTCCATCATATACTGAGGAAGATCAAGATTATCATTCCATGTCGGGTATAAATTCAAAGACTTTGGTCAAAAAGAAAAATTCCGAGTAGGTTGTGGTTGCAGAAATTGAGTTAAAGGAATTAGATTACACAGGGATATGGATAATTGAAAGTGGATATACTTCCCATATGATGAGAAATAAGGATCTAGTGACCAGAATCAGGTATGATAATGAATTTATTGTAAGATTTAGTAATCATGAGGGCCTAGAAATTATTGATTTAAGAAAATCCATGTTTGGAGGAAAATACATGAGATGAGAAGATGTATTAGTTGTTGAAGGGCTTAGTCACAACTTCCTTAGTGTTAGTCAATTATGTGACTTAGGGCATGCCATAAGATTTTTCAAGAAATTATGTATCACCAAAGCAAAGGATGGTGTTGTTGTGTTGCATGGAAAGCATACAAAAGGGAATATCTACCTCGTTAGTGGAGAAGAAGATATGTTCTTTCTGTCCAAGGATGAAGAAAACAAGTTATGACATAAGCGTCTTGGCCATATAAGCCAAGAATCCTTGGAAGATCTGGTGAAATATGATCCAGCTCAAAATATCCTTATATTATCACATAATCATATGCATACGTGCAATTCCTGTCAATAAGGGAATATCATTCAAAAGACATATAAGCCAAAGGAAAAAAGGTCAATAATATTGCTTGAGTTGGTGCATATTGATGTGTGTGGGCCAATTTCACCAAGGTCTATTGATGGGAGGAGATATTATGTTCTCTTCATTGATGAATATAGCAGAATTTCATGAGTATCAATAATCACTCACAAATTTTAAGTGTTCATTTGTATTAAAAGATATCAACAGGAATGTGAAAAGATGCTTTGTCAGAAAATCTGGATGATTCGATCAGATAATGGAACAAAGTTTACAAATAGCCAAGTGGAGGATTATATCAAGAAACATGGGATAAGGCATAAAGTTTCTATATTAAGAACTCTATAGAAGAATGGATTAGTTGAGAGAAGAAATTGGATTGTCAACAACATGGCCAGAACAATGCTCATTGAGAAAGGTCTTCCAGAGAAATTTGGGAAAGAAGTAGTGATGAAAGCAGTCTACACTTAAAATATAGCATTACTTTTTTCAAAAGATGAGAAGACTCCATATGAGTTATGGTATGGAAATAATCCTTCATTGAATTACATTCGAGTCTTCGAAAGTAAATGTTTCATTATCAATAAGGAGAAACATAGGAATTTTGAATCCCATGGAGATGAAGGGATATTTCATGGATACTCAAAGAAAAGAAAAGCATATAAATACTTAAATAAGAAGATCGAAAAGATAGTTGAAAGTCATGATGTGAACATAGTGGAGAATGAGTAGAATCTTCAGTAAATACATGATCAGATTCAGGAGGATAATGATGAAGAGATGATAAGGTCAGGAGACACTCTAGCTCTAGAGGTAGATTCAAAAGAAGACTCAAATGATGAAAATAAATTAGTGTCTTCCCAGAGACCAGTGAGAAGGTCTGAAATTAATAGGCAGAATATAATTGGTGATCAGATAGAACCAACACAAACAAGGAGGATTAAGTCTCTACAGCAAGAATCATATTTATCACTAGTGGAGCCTAAATGCTTTGATGTAGCTAATGGAGATGAGAATTGGGTTCAGGAAATGAATGAAGAGCTTGACCAAATTGAGAACAATCAGATATGGAAAATTGTTTCGAGACCAGAAAACAAGAATATCATTGGAAAAAAATGGGTATTTCACAACAAAGTGAATGAATATGGTGTTTTTATTTGAAAAAAAAAGCATGAATGGTGTGTAAAGGGTACTCCTAGATAGAGGGTATTGATGTTGATGATAGATTTGCACCTATTGCATGGCTAGAGACAATTAGATTATTCTTGTCCATAATAGTGAAAATAATGTTTATGGTTTTCCAGATGGATGTCAAATCAGCATTTCTAAATGGAGTTCTGAAAGAAGTTTACATTGAAAATCCAGATGGTTTTCTCATTTATGAAGATGAGAACAGAGTTTGTTGGCTAAAGAATTCTTTATATGGTTTAAAGTAAGCACTAAGAGCATGGTATTAAAGGCTTGATCAGTTTCTAAAGAATATCGGTTTTCAGCGTGGTGGAGTTGATTACAATTTGTATTTCAACAATGGAAACAGTAAAAGGATTGTGGTGCTGATTTATGTCTATGACGTAATCTTTGGTGGATTAGATGAAGCACAATGCAGACAGTTTTTTGAATACATGAAAAGAGAGTTCAAAATGTTGATGATTGGTCAGATGGCGTTTTTCCTTGGCTTACAGGTGACACAAGTAAGGAATGACACTTTTATTTATCAATCTAAATATTCCAAGGAGGTTTTGAGAAGGTTTATAATGGATAATTATGAGGAGATAAAGACTCTGGTTACTACTCGGATGAAACTATCCAAAGATGATGGTGGAAAGGAAGTTAACATCATAGAATATAGGAAAATCATTAGAAGTTTGTTATACTTGACCATGAAAAGGATGGAAATTTTATTTGCCACATGCCAAGAAGCAAGATATCAAATCAATCCAAAAGAGATCCACATGATTGCGGTAAAAATAATTCTTCGATATATCAAGGGCACAATGGATTTTGGCCTAATTTATAATGACAAATCTCAGCCAGAGTTGTTGGGGTATACAGATGAATATTGGGCCAGGTTAGTAGACAATATGAAATCAACATCCAGAGGTGCCTTTTATGTTGGAGTATTGTGTATTTCTTGGTTAAGCAAGAAAAAAGATTGCATTTCATTGAGCACCGCATAATATGAATACATTACGGCTAGTCAAGCTTACACGCAGCTATTGTGGATGAATCAGAAACCTGAAGATGTGGGAATTAAAGTGAAATCACCGATCGGAATCCATTGTAATAATTCAAGTGCTATAAAACTTAGAAAAAAATCAGTCCATCACTCAAGGACAAAGCACATTAAAATCAAATATCATTTTATCAAGGAGAAGGTGGAGCAAGGGCTTGTGAAATTGAAGTATGCACCTACAGAATAACAATTTGCAGAAATTCTGACAAAGAACTTACCTAAAGAAGAATTTGAAATGCATTGACTGGATCTGGGAGTCCATTCGACTTCCTGTACTTGAAAAATTATGGATGTTGTTCCCCCTCTCCTTGAGGTATGATGTGTTTTTTCCCTAATATACTGATATGTGTTCTTTATCCTATTGTATAAAACCTTGAAGTGCCCTTCGGGTTCATTGAAAAAGGGGGAGAGAGTGGTAACAGAGCATGTTTTACTTTCCCATAGAGAGAAAAGACATGGGGATAAGCTGTTAAGTGGAGCAGCAAGATAGGTGGAGTTGAAGCTGAGCTGAATCTGGTTATAGGAGCTATAACATAGGGCGAGCATTAAATCTGATGATGCTTGAAGTTATCGATCAAAGATTAGATATCACCAAAGTTGAGGTTCATGATGAAATCAGTTTATTGGTACCAGTGTGGTTTCAAAAATTGGTATCAGAAATGAAGTGACTCATTGATGAACTTTTTATTAAACTCTTATTTCTCACACTGAGCATGAATCATGTGGGCTTAGAGTATGTGTTGAGTAAATCAGTAATCTCTATCTTAATCGCATAAAGATAATGGTGGATAAAGATGGAAGGAGTTTTAATAAGGTATCAAAAAGTGAAGAATTGTTATGAGAAGAGTTGTCAACAAACCCAAAGGGGGAGATTTTTGGGAAAAATCCTTCAATGTGTCCCCTCAGTATGTTTTGGGTGTTATTTTGTTTGTTGAAAAATCCATATGATCATAAATGAGAATGGTTGGTGTTTACTGAAGACATGTTTCTAAGGTGGCGTGGTTTCCCAGTGTTTGACAAGTTTTTTGGGCCTCAAAATAGGAAGTTTGATGTTAGAAAAGTAAGGATTACTTCATAGGAGTGAATGATATGAAGAACGTTGAAGAAAATTGGAAAAGGATGAAAACTGTGTACCACAATCCATAGGCCGCATACCATGTTCAGGGAACTGTACGTAGAGCACCGAGAACAGTACGTGGAGCGGTGGGAATGGTACGCAGGAGTGGTCTGTGAAACCAAAAATAGTTTATGGCAGAAGATGATGCGGTACGCAGATGGTGTGTCATTGGTTAAGGAGATCGACCATGTAGGAGAAAAGGTAGTATGAAAATGGCGTGGAAAAACGTTTGTGTGGAATGGGTGAGATTTTTGGTGGTAGGAAGATCAATATGCAGTGAAGGCTGTACCGAATCGAAGATTTGGTAAATCTTGGATTAACAGATATTGCAGATATCTTTGACTATATAAGAATCGTTAATCCCGCCGATTAGAATTGAGATTGAATATCATTAGAGAACATCTTTTTTATCCAAGAATTTCGGCAATGTCCAAAGGAAGTTCGCGAGGGAGAATTCTGAAAAAGCTGAAGTGGTTCACACAGAAGAAAGTCCATCGAAGGTTTTTGTGGAGAGCTGTAACCCGAATAAGACATGGTATGAGGAGAAATAATTCATGGTACGTGGCTGGTTAGTGAAGGCAGTCTGTGAACAAAGAATAGTTCATAGATATAAGGTGATTCGTAGAGGCAATCCACGAACAAAGAACAGTTCACGAATAGGAGGGTTTTCACAGAGGAGGTTCGCAGGATCGGTACACAGATGTGGTACGTGATAACGAAGGCAGAGGCAGTCTTCAGATGAAGGGTAGTTTGCAGCAGAAGCATCGGTACATGGAGGAGGTGTTTTTCATACCAAACCAAGTACATAGTACGTGGGAAGAGCAGGTGGTTTTCTATTTTCATAAGAAATTTTTTGAAAGCTTCAAATCAGTTTGAAAAAGTATTTTCCAGTACCTAGAAGTATTTGGTAAGGTGGACTTCATCTACGGGTGAAAATTGAACTTCAAAAAAGCATCTACCTAAAGTTGAGGATGCAGGAATTCATGCAAATGAAGAGACCTACATGTCCATAAACTATGTTTGACCTACACATACATAAACTGTGAGTGGATTCCTCTCTAAGAGCAGTGAGTGAAGGAAGAGGAAGAAGGTGACCCTTTCCACCGATAGTGAGCCATAGAAAGAGGCATAGGGAGTGACCGTTAGGAATGTAGTGAGCAAACCAATAAACCTTGTAAAGGTAGTGATCCTAGGCATAGAAGATCTAGCCTAAACATTGTACTCATTATTGGTAGTGAGCCTTAGTGAATTTGGTACATAGGAATATCGTCGTTGTATGCTCCTTGGACATAGCTCAGTGAGAGTGAACCAAGTAAAGATAACTGTGTTCTATACATGATTTTATATATGTTTATATATTACTATAGGAGGAAGAGATAATTGAGTTTTTTTTAACAATGAAACAAGATCCTAATAGGAAAAGTTTTAATCAATCATACCCTGATTCACCCCCCCCCCTTAGGTTATTTTACCTAGTGGACCTAACATATATGTTCACGGTGAAGTGGAATATGTTGGGTGTGTCATGAGTGGTATTAAATTAATAAATAGGTCAAGGATTTGCCTCTTACATTTTTTTAAGTTGATATTTATGGTCCTTTGATTTACATGAAAGTATCTAATAAATCTAATATTCATGGTGTTTGATGTGTTCATTTCAAGAAGTCAAAGAAATATATATCAACCATATAGTTTGATGACACCAAGTATGAAACCTTCTTGATGAGATAACAAAAACAATGAATTATATTATACATAGTGATTGTCTATAGGATATTGTTTTCATTTTGACATTAACATTTTTATGGGTTCTTTTATGTGTTGTTAGACATTGATTTTGAACTCTAGGATAGTTCACCAAATGCCACTGAGAAAGAGTCCTAGAGGGTTACACAATAAGTATATCCAAAACATCAGTTAAATTATATTTGAATTTAATAGGTTGAATAAAGATTATTCTTGACTTTTTGTTTAATAATTATTCAGGATGTACAAATCACATAAATTCTATCACCAATTATTCAAAAGAATATAAGTGTTTGAGTTGGATATTAAATAAATATTTATTTATTATGTAATAAATAATTACATGAATATATAATATTTATTTATGTATTATTTATTCACAAGGTAAACAATAATTATTTATTGGGTTATGTGAATGTTAAATAAATATTTATTTTCCATTTGGTGAATATAATATTAATTTATTTATTGAATGAATAATATTGTGAAATTTATTTATTTAAATAAATAGACATTATTCAAGGTGGATTAACAGAATTACTCAAAGGGTTTGGGGAAAGTGATATTTAAATATCTATAATTTTTTTGTATGTCAAGGAAATAATAATAATGTTATAATTATTTGACATAGAGTTTTATTTAGGATTGAGATATTGGTTAAGGGACTTTATGTAATGACCAATTATTAGACCTAGATATATAAAGCCTCTTATATCATTTTAGAGGATATGAGAATTGTTGTGCACAACATATTTCCTTTGTAGAGAATTCTCTCGAACACTAGAGAGGGATTTTCAATAATGCTCTCAATGATGAAGAGGGGTGATCCTCCTCCTCCCTCTCCAAAGATCAAAAGAACATGAGATTAAATTTCAATTGTGGAAAGATTCTAGTTTCGGTCCACAAGGATGATGCAAGGTGATTGGTCTTCAGTGCTAGCATGCAGAGACCCATCCATGATGTTCTAAGATTTATGGAGTATGTGTGAAAACCACTAAAGGGATTCTTTCCTTGAATCCTTCATCACAACTATGTCATAAAAAGAGTAGTCAAATGATTCGACAATGAAGAAATAATTTAAATGGAAGTTAATTCCTATTTATATAAATTAATTGTAAATTATATGTGAAAAGAACCTCTCTTCGATTCTTTCGGTGTTGTTGTCATCCAGTTCTGAGAGGAAATCCTAAGAAACTAATGAAAAGCAATGGTTGGGATTGGGACCAATCACTTCCGTTGTACCCTGGATCCTTCAACTTCCTCTGATATCCTCACAATAAGAACCCTCATTAATAAGGGAATATATGACTGTTATTACACTAGGCTCTTATCAATCTGGTAGGAAAACTTGGGAATGGCCTTTTATCAAATGAATACTTGATCTATGGGGTTTATGCTAATGTGAACAACTTGGTCATCCATTTTCAAAGGTCATGGAGGAGCCCTAAAGGGATATGCCCCTAGGTATTAATCTTGGGTGAAAGTGGTGCCCATGAATATGGATTGGGAGAAGGTGGAACCCAAGTAAGAGACTTGGGATAGGACGCACTTATCTAGGAGGGTAGAGTGAATTGGCGCTCTAGTTGGAGGTTTGGGTAAAGTCTCACTCAAGTGTGAGGGGTAGGGTGAAGTTTCATACTAGTTTAGAGGGAAGGGAGAAGTGTCACCCTGGTTTAAGGGTTAGGGTGATTTCCCCCCCTTAATTATAGGGTAGGGTGAAGTTTCATCCAAGTATATAACTCCTGGGGTGATGTGGGTGCATGGTGCCTTAGTATTACTCTCCCTGGGTGAGCTAGGAATATAATAGCCTTGTGTATCATCCTGGATGGGCTTCTCCACCTTAGTTTTGGAGGGCTATGGGAGAAGTGGTCTCCATGAAGGTTTTAATGTGTTAAACCTTTGGGTGACTGAATTACCCTGAATTATGATTATTTCCATAGGTTTATTTCACTTGGAAAGTTACCTGAAGGAGATAGGAAAATTTGGGCACACTTGGGTTTTTTTTGGATCATCTGGGTCTCTCATATCGATATGTATGTGTAAAAATGGTGATCAATGGGGTCAATTTATAGACAAATATGTAGAGAAATTTGCACAAAGTTTGAGCATGAGAAGTAGTTCACGCAAGTTCCAGAGCGTAAAAATTGGGCATGTTGGTACACTTGTGCAAGTGAGTTGCATGAAGGGGTCAAGTGTGATGGTTCACTAGTGTAAGTGGATCCAAGCATGGTACCAAGCAACACTGATGGCCCTTGTGCTAGGTGAGCAGGGTGTGTGTGTCGGGTGACCTGGGTGTAGAGGCTAGGTGTGAAAACAGTTCGCGTAATGGAGAGATTAGCTTAAAATGAGACACACACATGGAGGTTGATCATGCAAGTGTTGAGCATGAAGGAGATGTGTGAAGCTACCAAGGAACAAAAGTGACCTATGCATGCATAAAGGTAGTTACACGTGAGGTTGAGCGTGTGAGGTAGGGCGTGCGCGCAGTGTTCCCATGGGCGCAAGACTGGAATTTGGAAATACTCCCTCTAACTTCAAATGACTGAACCTTTTGATTCATAATTCTATTTGACTCTAAGAGAATTCAAATCGAAGCCTATGACATAAACTACACCATTAGTTGTAGTGTTTTCCCCATTGCAAGTGTTTTTCAAGGATAAAAAGTTCCCTAAAGACCCTCAAAAATGGATTAAACATGTAGTCTTCCCCAAGTCGGAGGTTCTTACCACCACGTCACCGAGCTAGAAACATTTTTGGGGAGTCTTCATTCCTTGATTTGTGAGCAATCATGAGATACATAGTGATCTCATTTGCATCTTATTCATGCACATAGATGCACTTCTTCCTTCACTCAACTTGTGTTTTCTGAATGAGGACTGTGTCATGGATTTTGTGGAAAAGTGCATGACACATATTTTTCTATGCAGGAATAAATATAGAAATTTACTCATGCTTTTTGGGAAGTCCCGATTTGCAATTATGATATGAAGATATATGGTTTGACCAAAAAAACCTTGTTGTGGTGGATCTCGAAACATCATGGTTTGTTGGATATCTCTCCGCATTCTATTTTTAATTGTTATTAAGATATGGATGTTTTGAAGAAATATTTGATGCATTTAATTCGACTTTAATGTATGAATTTGACCATGAATTAATGAGGAAGACATATAAAGTAACTGTGGAAGTTATTTTTGATTTGGATTAAACATTGCCCTTGATGCTATATTGTGAGATATAAAAAAAGTAATGAGACCTTTTTAAAGTAGAGATGCACATGTATAACTAGTGGTGTATATTATTAAATTTCATTGAAGATCATCTAGTCAAATAAAGAATAAACTATTATGTTGTTCACATGAAGAATGTGATTGAAGATTTGGAGCATAACTAAGTCACATTTTTTATTTGGGAATTATTGTTGCTCGATTTCATATTTTCTAAAGTTTTTGAGCCTGTAAAATTGTATCTCTCATCAAAGTAATGAATTGAAATTAACAAAAGACAACAAACATTGAACACAATAGTCATTCAATCTAAAATATTAAAGTTATCTACAACAACTTATTGATTCATGTGTAATGGTAACTTGTTATTTGTAGACCCTAGATTAGGTTTCCACTTTAAAAAGGTCAACCAATTAAATCCTTTATATTAATGTACTTGCTTGTGTTTGATGTTATATTAATGTATAATGTGTATTTATTAAAAACTTTACAATGTTTTGGGACAAGTTTAAAGGTAAGTCAACATGTCCTATATATATATAGGATAATGAGTACATGTTTACTGGGTACTCGACCCTACCCGATTAAATTGGGTTTGGGTATCTCTGAACTAACACTACCACAAATTTGGCTATATGGTGCGCCACCCTTTAACAGTGCTAAAAAAATGCTGATAAAGTGGTACATTTTTCAGCGCTAAAAACCCCTAATAAAATGTACTTTTAACGACGTTAAAAAACGCTGTTAAAAGTACCTCTTTATCATCACTTTTTATCATTGATAAAGATACCCCTTTATTAGTGTTTTTGCTTAGTGTTGTTAAACGTACCTCCTTTATTAGTACTTTTTTAATAGCGTTGATAAATGAGGGGGTTTATAAGCGTTTTTTTACTAGCGCTAATAAAGGGTAAATTTCATAAAAAATTATAAATTATTAAAAATAATATATTAATATAAAAATATATTTATATTGATATATATATATATATATATAATATTCTATTAAATGTGATTTAGATATGGCTAAATACGCATTTACACTTAATATATGAGATATTTAGTGAAAATTGGATTATAAAATAATTAAAAAATAACAGTAATTAATAATTTACTAATTATTATTGAGTAATATTTATTTAATAACAATTTCAAGATAGAAAAAATGAAAATAATAATAACAGATTTAAAATAAGTTGAAAACGTAACTCGGATTTCAAATGACTATAACTTTTAATCCGAGTGTTCGTTTGACCTCTACCACATATCAAATCGAAACTCTCAAAAAGATTTACACCTTCGTGACCAGCAGAACCCCGGTCACAATTTTCGAGGTCACAAAAGGTCCAGAAGGCGTCCAAAACTGAGTTTTCGGTCGGGGTATTGCAATTTTTAACATTTGATGAGATTTCGACCTCGTTTAAGGACAATGATTTTTTAGCAGTATTAAAGTCCATTTTGAGTGTTGTTAAAGGGCTTATTTGCTGGGTTTAGGTTTGTCGTCTAATACTTGTATATTTATATAAATTATTATTATTATTAATTCTTTATACTAATATAAAAAATATATAACTCGGTTTGGATTGGGGTTTCGAACGACATAAAAAATATTATAAAAATATAAAATATAAAACAGTAAATGAGTTATAAAACTGTAAATAAATTGAAATTCTCTTATTCGTAACATCAAATGAATTTTGTTATCAAAACTTATAGATGTGGGGGTGCTGAGGAAGAAATGAATATAAATTATATATATATATATATAATTTCAGTGACGGGAAAGGGGGAAGCCCACGCCGTGGCGCCTGGAGGGGAATGCGACGAACAGGGCGCTGCACACCACTCCGATCGCCGCCGGAACCACAACGAGCAGCCGCTTCTCTTCATCCGAGGGGTCAGGGTAGAAGCAGGACACCACGTTTCCGTCGAACAGGGCGACCGACCCGAAGACCAGCACCGACATGACGGCGTGGAGGACGTCCATTGGCCGGATGCAGCGATCCCGGGCAGCCTCCGGCGAAAGTGGGGGCGGCGACCTGGAGCCGGAGCCGGAGCCGGAGCCGGAGCGGGAGCCGTCGATGACCCACAGGCCGCGGGGGGTGGCGAAGGCGTAGCGGACCTTTCCGCGGTCGTCACGGAAGCTGTCGGTGAAGCAGAGGAGGAAGCAGGAGGCAGCGCAGAAGGCGAGGAGGAGAAGGGTGGTGAAGTGGTTGGCGGCGTTGCATTGGCCCTGGTGGGTGAGGATGGGGGACAGAAACTGGAAAACCAGGACGGAACCGGTTGGGAGGAGGTTCGCCAGGTGGGCGCTTCCCTTGAACGTCTTCCTCAACGCCTTTTGCGCCGCCGTCTTGGGCTGCTTCCCGCCGGCAGCGGAGGTCGGTTGTGAGTCCAGCAGAGGCTGTCTCTGTTCATCCACCTCCCCTCCTCCGGCGAGGGGTTGCTCATTGTCCACCCTGATCTCCATCCCTGACTCTGGCTTTCTTCCTTCTCTGCGCTCACTTTGCCTGAGAGTTTTCTGGGAACGCTGCAGGAGATGGCCGTTCTCCTTTTTGGTTTTTATGGCGGGGGATGAGTAACTGAAAGCGGGTATCTTGACTGAAATAGGTCGTATGTTAATAGGAAGAGGGAGTTTGACCGGAAAGAGAGGACGGTTGGGCTGGATTTACCCTTGGGAGCATTTAAAAGAGCTGGCTTGCCATTCGAAAGGTTTTTTTTAGGCTTTATGTTTTAAAAGTGCATTCCCAGTTGTATGTGAAAAATGTATGAAATAATAATAATAATATTATTATTATTATTATAGTTATTGTTATTGACCGCAAGGTCTCATATCACTTCATCAATCTTAGTCACCATCCAAGAGGTCTTATGTTAGAGTCTTCCATGTGCATATGTGTATGTCCTGAGATAAAATCTGAGGTTGGATGTATTTTATTTCTTTACGTAAGTTGTGGACTTATTTAGATTATTATTTTGATTAGTACTATTATTATCATTGTAGCATGTGATAATAAAAATAACTTCATACAACACAAATTTTGTACTGTGGAAAGCTCTGTGGTTAATAGTGTTGGGATGCCATGCAACTTCAGTGCACTTACTGAAACATCGATCCTCGATCCACTGAAACATCGCCTGCCAGAAGTTAAGCACATTAGCACAGCGAAAAGCCGGACCTCCAAAAGTTCACCTCTCTCGAAAAAGTGTATCGGATGTAGGAAGTCAAAGCACCATACACACCACACAAAGTCGACCTCACACACAACTCAAGCAACACCCTCATATGCAGTCAAAAACAATGAAAATACAAATGGAAGTACATAAAAGCAAGAAAAAACATTGAGGGATTAACGTGCTCTGAACGAGTTGTCCTCCGTGCGTAGGAGAAACAGTGCCACTTTCCTTATATTCCTCGAGCATATAAGAATTACAAGCAATTGAAAAAACCGTTAGTAAAAACTCGTTAGAGTGGATTAACTCTCAGTAATTTTCTTATCCATTGCTTCACTCATCACTACCACACATCGGGGTAAGGGATGCGCTTACTTTTATCAGCACTAAGCAGAAATCACAGATAAAAGTCTCACCTTTATCAACTCTATTTAAAAACGTTGATAAAAGTAACATTTTTCAGCGCTAAACAAAGCGCTAATATAGGTGTATCATATAAGTGTTTTCTTTAGCGCTGATAAAAGATACTTTTATCAATGTTATTCTTGGTGCTGATAAAAGTTTTTAATAAAAAATATTAGTATTATATGTATAATTATTTTATTTATATTCAAAAATAATGTTTACTTATATACATTAATTAAAAAACGCATGTTTATAATTAATATTAATATGACATGTTAATTTATATTTTTGAATAATTCAAATATATATATACATATAATGTTTTAAAAGTATTTATAAGATTATATATATATATAATTATAAAATTTTAAAAATAATAAATATATATATTGTATTTATAATTATATATTTATAATTATATGTATAAATACCAAAATAGTTCGGGGTCAAGCCCCTTATTATTAATAATTACATATATAAATACTTTTTAAATCTATTTATTTATAATTATATATATATATATATATATCATGAGATAATGATTATATTCATGGACATGTTTATGTTCATATATTGATATGCTTGAGTATAATTGACACTAACTGTGATCATAAATTTATTTGTGGACATGACTGGGTTGTTATATATGATCTAAATGTTAGATTACTTATTCTTATGATGACAAATGCATATGTTATGTATTCATGACTCATGAACCAATCATTTATACATTGACATACCCTTATTATTCACGCTTCCATGGCGATTGATATTCCAATCAAGATGGACAAAGAAACGAAAGTGGCTAGGCTCAGACACGTCACTCGTTTCTTAGTTGAGGTTGATTTAGCTTCCACCTTAATTGATTATGTTTTTTTCTGCTGATGAGGATAAGTTTGAATTGAAAATTGTTTATGAGAGGGTTCCAAAATTCTGTATTGATTGTAAAATCATTTGTCATGAGCTTTCCAGCTATAAGAGATCTCAGTTTTGTGAGAATTGCTTTGTTCGCGGACATGAGGTGAGTTCATGCTACAAAAGGGGTAAGCAACCTGCTTTTGTTCTACATTCCTCAACAGGAAGGTCGAGATATTGGTCATATGGATAAGGCCCTTAATGATGGGCTTGATGTTGGACAATTTTAGTCTTGTACTGACAACTGCAACAAGATGGATGGACTTCATTCAGCTGATGTTATTAAGATAGTAGCTGAGGCGGCAGATGGAATTTCTGATAGTAGAGACGTAGGGGCTTCACAGAGCATTGACATCATCACACAACAGGTTGCCATTACTATTGAGCATTCCTCTAACAAGAAGAAGAATCTTTGTTCTGATATTGTTGATGAGGAAAGCACAATGATAGATGCCAACCAATTAAAGGCCCCTCTTGATGGCAGTGGACAAAGTGATTTGGAGGTCGGCTTGGAGAAGACTTCCTTGGATGAGAAGGATTCCATGGAACTTGTTTCCCAACATATGGTTGATGAATAGATCTTTCATGAACAAGATATTACCTCACAAAATCGTAAAGGGAAGCAAAAACCTTGATCTCTCAATTAAGGGGGTTGGCGTCTTGCTTCTTGATGCTAAGCATGACTCGGTAGGCAAGGAGAAAAGTAAAGATAAGGGATCACCGAATAATGAAGGCTTTCAACTAGTCTCTTATAGGAAGACCAACTCTCTCTCTCTAAGCCAAGTTTGATTGGTCTAAATCATATAAATGAGACGTAGATGGAAACTTCAAATACTTTTGGAGTTCTTGAATCACATAGCGAGGACGCAAGACAAACAAAATCTGAAGCATGCGATGATGCTACTACACCTCCAATGGATAAACCTTCAAAAGGTTCACAAGTTCATGTTTTTTCAAACATGACTCCATTAGTAGACCTTCTAGAGGATGCACAGGTAACAAAAATGAAGCAACTATCGACGAATTTTGATACTCAGGATGAGATGGGTGTGGTGATGACCATGGTGAAAAACAAATTTACCACATACGAAGAGCGAAGAACTTGAAGACAATTTAATTATTAATGGTGACTCCTTAGTAGCCACTACATATATAAATATTATAGAGCTGACCCCAATGGAGAAGAAAAAATCTAAAGTGGAGGAGGAGGAACCAAAAGGGACTTGGTACCAAGTCAAGTCATGGAAACATGGACATTATCAAAAAAGTCATGGAAGAGGATGTAGTCGTGCCGACTGGGATGCTAAGAAGGAGGAAACACATACAGAGGATATTGATTCAGATGGTTCTGACATCAAAAACCTACTCTATCAAGTGGAAAGATTAAAAGAGCATTATACCAAGGGTCGTGGACGCGGACGTGGTCGAGGAATTGATTGGAATGCCTTGTGGAAAGACAAACAAAAGATTGGGATAAAAATTAGGAAAAATCTTGGTATGTGAATGGTTTCGATGAGGGCATATATGTATTATCTCACCCCATCTACCCTTTTCTTTGTTCTCTTGTTCTTTTATTTCAATAAAAGGGACTTCGTCCCTAAAAAAATCATGTTATGCCCATGAACTGATATATGTTCTCATAAATAATTATAAAATTATAATTATTATATTTAAATTATAAATATATTTATTATATTTATAATTATAAATTTTTAATTATAAATAAACAATTGTAAATATATTTATTTATAATTATAATTATAAATAAATATATATATATTTAAATAGTTATAAAATTATAATAAATACAATTATTATAATTTTATAAATATATATTTGTATATATTAAAAAATATATATTTTAATATATATATTTATAATTATATACAAATATTTATAGATATATTTATTTATAATTATAAATATAAATAAATAAATAATTATTTAAATAATTATAAAATTATAATAAATATATTTATTATAATTTTATAAATAGATATATTTATATATTAATATATATATATATAATTAAATACAAATATTTATAAATATATTTATTTATAGTTATATATATATATATATTTAAATAATTGTAAAATTATAATAAATATACCCAGAAAAGTGTGAACCATTGATAAATCTATGGCTCTAGAAAATTTATTATAAAAATAAGCATAAACATGGAGACAGAAGTTTGCAAGGTACACGTGACAAAAAACTACCCAAATGAACAAATAAGGAAAATCATCCTTTCCGGGCACCCCTTCCATGGTAACCACTGTGACCTCTCAGATGTTTTCCTCTCCTCCACTACTTTGGAGTCTACCATGCACCACCTGAATCATCCTTTTCCAAAGGCTCATCAACCTCATCATTGCATTGGCCGCTAGTTTGATAATTTTGTACCTTAGTATCACTCAGATCCATAACAACTACCTTCTCATCAGCTAGGGATCTATCTACCAGCCTAGTCTCATTTGAGGGCAGAATACAATGAAGCTCACGGCCAACATGTTCATCCATCAAGGGAGAGGGGGAAACATTATATGTAGAAATAGTTAGGTTCTTGGTACCTTTCCTCTCCTAGATTTCCATATAGACCACATTAAACTCTGGACAGTTAATAGAGTCAAGCATCATGAAAAAATTAAGACATGTCATGCCCTTACACTACTACAAATATGTCTTTTATCAGCGCTAAAAATGGCATTTAACAGCGGTAGAAAAGCTCTGTTAATACCGTAAGATAAATGGGGGGTCCCCTTTATCAACGCTAAAACAAAGCGCTGATAAAAGACCTCTTTATCAGCACTTCCTTTATCAGCTCTTTTTTAAAAGCGTTGATAAAAGTTAAAAAAAAATTAAAAAATTAAAAAAAATTAAAAAAAATTAAAAAAATACTGCCATCGGAGGGGGGGGGGGATTTTATAGCACTTGAGCCCTCCCTTTTACAGTGCTTTTCCACCCCCTACAGCACCCCACACACCCCCTCCACCCTTTATCAGTGCTTACTCTCATATTCCTCCATGCGCGCGCGCCCCTGCTTCCACCAGGATTTGAACTCGAGACCTCCCCCCTGCGCGCCTAAGCCCTTACCACTCTATTTTGATTTGTTTTCCATTTCATGATATATATATATATAGTTATATTTATTCATATAGTAATATATATTTATATTAATATATATAGTTATATTAATATATATATTTATATTAATATATATATATAGTTATATTAATATATTTATAGTTATATTAATATATATCTCTATTTATATATATATATAGTTATATTTATTTGTATAGTAATATATATATATAGTTATATTAATATATATATAGTTATATTAATATATATATAGTTATATTAATATATATATAGTTATATATATATATATATACATTTAGTTATATTTATTCGGATAGTAATATATATTTATATTAATATAGATATATATAGTTATATTAATACATATCTATAGTTATATTAATATATATATTTATAGTGATATTAATATATATATTTATAGTGATATTAATATATATATTTATAGTAATATTAATATATATATATGTAGTTATATTAATATATATATATATAGTTAGATTAATATATAGGTATATAAATATTCATATATTTGTATTTTAAATAAAATTGATATTAGTTATTATTTAGATAAAGCTAATATATTTTATATGTAAATATATTTTATTATTTATATTTATATAATTAAATTTTTATGTGTGAATATATAAAAAATATGTATATATTGTTATATATTTGATTATAAATAGCAGTGTATTATAAAAAACGATGAAATTTCAAAGACATAATATCAATATGAATGTAATACCTTGTAATAAATTCAGTCCCCACCAAAAAAAGCCAATAATATCTCCCTAAACGAGGCTGGAAATCCACAAAATGTTAAAAAATCAGGGTACCCCGACTAAAAACTCAGTTTTGGAGGCCTTCTGGGACTTTTTTGGCCTCAAAAAACCCTAATAGGGGTCCCCTTAATTATAACGACGTAGAGATCGTCGCAGACTTCGATTTGATATGTGGTAGAGCTCAAACGGACACACGGATCAAAAGTTATGGTCGTTTGAAGTTCGAGTTGCGTTTTCAACATATTTTGGATCTTTTTTTATTTTTTTTATTTTTTTAGTCTTCAAATTGTTATTAAATGACTATTACTTCATAATAATTAGCAAATTGTTAATTAAAAATATTTTTTTAATCTTTTTATAATCCATTTTCACTAAATATCTTATATATTAAGTACATTAAGTGTAAATGTATATTTATACTTATCTATAATATATTTAAAAATTATATATTATATTTATATCAATATAACTATATTTATATATTAATTTATTTTTTAATTAATTTTATTTGAAGTCGACCATTTATCAGCGCTTTTAAAAAAAGCACTGATAAAGGCCCCCCCTTTATCAGCTCTTTTTCGTTAGCGCTAATAAAGGTTGGCGCTGGGAAAAACTGTTTTTGTGGTAGTGTTGGTGGGAGTCATAGAGACATGTACACCCTCCATAACAGTCTTCCCTTGATTTTTAGTTGAAGGAGCAGGTGAAGACATGGTATGACGAGCATTTAAGATAGAACCAACAATCTCCTCTGCCTCCTTAGCACCTGAAAATCAGTTATAGATGTAACCAATAAAAAATCACGGTTTTTCTCAATAGGGATAACTTCCCACTGTTTTGGTTTTGAAATCAGATTCCCACTTACAGGTTGCTCTAAAAAAGAGCTAGAACTCGTAGCCTTGTCTTCCCCTTTTTCACCTAAAAAGTCTTTTGAAGTTGGATCCAACACATGGTTTGGAACCTCACATTGATCTAGTTTTGAAACGAGATTCACTTGCTGAAACTTCCCAGATGTGGGAGATCTTTTGGTTATAGTTCCACTAATCGATTTAACTTTTGAGAGGAACTAATCCTCTAACTAGATGGAAGGATCAATATCAACATCACTACATTGAATTTCATCACCCCAATTTGAGAGAGAGACTTCCCCCTAAGCCATATAGTCAATATTAAACATAGGTCATGTGAAAGGTATGCTTACACCAGTGCCAGGCAGTGCACCTCCATTATCAGAACCAGTGAGATGACTGACAATAAGTTTAAAGGTACCTCCAGAAACAACATTTTCAAAGGAGATCACCCCAAAAGTGGGAGCAACATCCTTCACTCATGACATATCAGATTCATATTTCTTGCCCGAACCATCTACAGAGGTCAGATCCACTGGTATTTTGAACTTACATTTTTTGACTGGATGTCCATGCCTCTTACAATTGAAGCATCACAATCCTCAATGTAAATTACCTTTAACATGACCAATACTTGAACAATTGAAACAGAAATCAGTAACATGTTCAAATTCAATGGAGAGTTCAAACTTAAACTCACTAGCGATCAAATAGATAGTCTCAACAAGAGGAATAAAGAGGTCAAACTCAACTAAAATTTGAGAAAAGTGGCCATATATGGCCATCCCAGTCTCTTTATCAAATTTAATCAGGGTTCCAACTGCCAAGGAAACATCCCAGAGTATGTTTGGATGCCAAAAGAACTAATTTAGACCTTTAACACGAATCCAAGATTTCATGACTGGGTTCTTGGCTTGAAAAGGATCAAACCAGGGACCACAATTCTGAAACCGTATAACCCTTGTCTTGAGATTGACATAACAAAAACTATAAGATTTTAATTTCAACTCCTATGAACTAAAGGTAACATGATATAAGTTCACACCAATCTATACTATGTGCTAGTCATCGAAGCCCAAAATTTGGAGCAATCGCTTCCTTAAATCATCAAGCTTCTAGTTATTTCTCACTTGGGAAGTGATTCGAGAAATAATCGAATGCTTTCATACTTCAATTTTCTTTTCAAAATTCCTAGGGTTTGCTTCAGCAACAGTAAGCGAACTATTTATCGAGATGTGATTGCGATTCTCATCAGTCTGAGGGCCAGGAAAGAACCTGTCACTGGAAGTAATCCTTGCCCGCGATGAATCCGCCCTCCCCAGATCAGAGAACTTTGAAGGTGTGTGATTCATAGTCATTGGTTCCCTAGTCAGGACCTCCAGTTGTCACAAGCCATATCCACCCCTTCCTCGAGGGACCAACAAAAACTTATGTCAGATCAAAGTAGGCCCCCAAAGTCGAATTCATCACTGAAGTCAGATCTAAACACCATTTTCGTAGAGAGATATAATCTCAACCCACGTTTCTTCCATCTCCAATTATAATAAATATATTTATTATATATAATAATAAAATTATAAATATAATAAATATGATAAATATATTTATTTATAGTTATAATTATAAATAAATGTATATTTATTTAAATAATTATAAAATTATAATAAATATATATATATATATATATAATTATATAAATATATTTAGTATATTTATAATTATATATTAATAAATATATTTATTTATATAATTATATATAATTATATATAAATATTTTTTAAATGTAATTATTTATAATTATAATTATAAATAAATAAAACATATTTAAATAATTATAAAATTATAATAAATATATTTATAATTATATATTTATAATTATATATAGATACTTTTAAATATATATATATTTATATATTAATAAATATATATATTATATTAAGTGCTTGTGGGTACAATTACATCAAACACACACACACCACACACACACACAGGCAGGTAGTGACGCAGGCATGACGCTGCACCGAGCTTTCGAGTTATGTCATGGGTTTCATGCCCACTGGGCCTACGACCCATGTAATAAATAAATAAGGTTTTATGGGTGGGTAATCCCTGGGAGGGCTATGGCCTGCCTCTCTGGCGTGTGTGTGTTTGAATGTAATTTTACCCCCAAGTACCTAATATATATATATATATATATATATATATAATCATAAAAATATATAAAAATGTTTATAATTATATTGATCAGGATGTATCCTGGAAGGCGTCTAAGTAGTGGAAGAGAGAAAGACACCTAAGAAGTTGGGGCGGCCTCCGAGGAAGGGTTGTCAAACATAATAAAAGGTAATTACTGAAGGATCTTTTGTTTTTGTGGCATTGTTGGTGCCATTTTTTCCCTTCATTGTCTCTATCTCTTTGCATGCGTACTTTTTTTTAATAATAAATTTCCGGGACCATGGGTTTTAACCCATGGTTTGTGTCGTTTCTAGTATTTATAATTATATACAAAAATTTATAAAACAATAATAAATATATTTAAACAATAAATATATTTATTATATTTATAATTATATATATATATAATAATATAAAAATATATATTCATATAAATATATTTATATAATTATAATAAATATATTTAAATAATAAATATATTTATTTATTTAGATCTTTAAAAACACTAAAAAAGCGCTGATAAAGATGTGTTTTATCAGCGCTTTCTATTTTTGTGCTGATAAACTACTCTCTATCAGTGTTTTTTTTGAAAGCGCTGATAAAAGTCTTCCCCAGTGTCATAAAAATAACCCTAACAGGGTATCCTTCTATCATGCCTTCAAAGTTTTTGTGGAACTTGACCTATGCCACTGTCGAATCCTACCGCACCCACCACCGAACCCTAGCACCGTCATCGCTGCCTCCGCTACCATCAAACCTTGCCGTTTCCACTGAACCCTATTGCCACTGACCGCCGCTGCTGCCACTAACTTCCGCCGCCGACCTCTACCGCTGCCACTGCTTCCGACCACTGCCTCTGCTGCCACCGAACCCTACCGTTGCCGCCAGACCCTCTCCAAGTCTAAGGTATATCTTCCTAAAGGTCGTTTGAGTTATTATGGAATGAATTTTAACTAATGATAGTCACATATATGAGACTTTTAGCTGGATGATCTTGATATTGTGTTTTGGAGAGATTGTTTTATTCATGGTGATGCTCTTGAGGTGTGGAAAAAGAATGGCACGCATCAGGTACTATTTTATGAGAATCAGTTTATTCAATGAGAGATGTGATAGGTGGTTCTGTATGAGTTTCATTACTCACCTATAGTGAAGAATCTACCATAGTAAAGAAATTCATTATATTTTTTTGATATTCTAATCATTTTATTATTTCATATTTACTTACTAATTAAGTTATATAATATTTTTTTAGTTAAAGTGCTATTTCATTGAATTTGGTAAATGTTGTTCCAAATTCATGAAATTGTAAAGTTAGATAATCTAGTTGTTTTTTTGAAAAAAAAATCAATGGCTAACTATTTATAATTATTCATTTTGTTATGTTAAAGGTAAAATATTTTTTTTGTATCTATTGGAGAGAAATCTATATATGTCTTGATATGTTATGTGAATACATATGTCATACTCAGATGTATATATTTGATAAAGGAAATGAACATACATGTATGTGTATGATCTTATATTGATCATATATAAGATATTACTTATAGTGTGGATTAAATTTGACAAAGGTGGGGAATATATAATATATCTCAAAGAATACAAAAAAAATTCTCTGTTTTGAAGAAGAAATTTGGAAAAGAAAAGTGATAAGCAACATGTTCAAAGCATACATAATATCCCTAGAATTATGTAAAGGTTCTCGAGGAGTATTCATTGAATATCAAGAATATCATGTCAATGATTGATTTAAAGTTAAAGGGTTTTAAATCACATGACTATCATGTTTTGATGCAAGATCCAATTCCTATAGCTTTACATTGCATTTTACCCATGAATATCCATCATACAATAACCAAGCTCTATTTCTTTTTCAAATCTATATACAAAAAAGTTATAGACCTGAAGACATTTATGACTATAGAAAAGGAAATTTCCATCATATTAAGTGAATTGGAAATGTTATCCTCGCTATCATTATTTTTTATGATGGTTAAATTTATGGTTCACTTGGTGAGAGAGATTCAACTATGTGGTCTTGTACACTATAGATGGATTTACCCCATTTAATGGTATATGAAAATTTTGAAAGGTTATGTCAAAAAATTGAAGTCAGCCAGAGGGTTGAATCGTAGAGTGATATATTTTTGAGGAAGACATTGAATTATGTATTGACTACCTATATGGTGTGGAAATAATTGGTCTACTAAAATCTCATCACATTGGGTGGCTTGTGGGTGAAATAATTTCTAGAAGAGATGTTGTCACAATCAATATTACAAATCGGGAGGATTCCCACCTTTACATTTTTCATAACAGTTTGGAGGTTTTCCCATATGTTGAAACCCACAAAGAAATTATTAGACATTTGAATCATTCAAGGGATGAAAGATGGATATCAAATACACATAATAAATATTTTATAGGATGGTTTTGAGACCATATTTTTAAGGTGTCCGATGAAAATCTAGATTCAATTTCAGAACGACTTCGATGGCTAGCCAGAGGACCAAGTGTGTATGTATTGACTTATAATGGTTATGTAATTAATGGTTATATATTCTATAAAAATGAACATGATGAAGGAAATACCATACAAAATAGTGGAGTTATAATTCTGGCTGATGCGAAGCATGTTTCTAGTACTAAAGACAAAAATCCAATTTATGTGAATATGTCACTTTGGCATCATCAAACAAATATGGGAGTTGGATTATAAAACTGTAAGAACCCGGATCTTCGTTTAGGTATGTTTTCCCTTTTTCTGGAGTTTTTAAGGAAAATAATTTTTTTGAAAATTTTAGAAGTACATGCCGTGTACTTTTTGAGTACACGCCGTGTACTCTGATCCGGCTCGAAGCCGTGTGCTGGCCGTGCCCAGGCCACACACACAGTGTGTAGGGGTGACGTGGAGGCCGTTTTCGGCGGAGTACAGAAAGGACCCAGTACACGCCGTGTACTCTAAAAGTACATGCCGTGTACTTTTTTTTCATTAAACGGACCGGGGTCACTCCTAACCCCTATTCCCATCTTCTTCTCCAGTTTTCGACCATCCGAGGGCGACCGTACAACCGGATCTTCAATAGGCTCCCGCCTCACCGTCCGTTATCCGATTCGAGCACGGTCGATTGCGTTGGAATCGCAGCGGTGAGTTCTTCCTTCTTCTTGAGCCTCGTTTCTTGATTCCTCCTTGTTTTCAAGTTGTTGTGGGATGAACGTTTTGTTCATTTCCTCAGATATACATCATTTTAAGGGGAATCTGTCGTCGAGGTTCACGCATATCAATCTCCTAGGATCGAGGTAGGTGGTTTGTGCCTTTCCGTAGGAAGTTGATGAATATTTTGTGCATTTCCCGCTAATACCCTTGAACGGGGTATTGCGTGTTTCCTGTTTTTCCCTTGTTACTTTCCTGGTTTTCTTGATTTCTTTAGTAGAGGTTATTGTTTGTGATTAGAGTATTTTGTTTGTGCTCAGATTGCTTGCCATGCTTGTTCTGCCTGTTTGGTGTTTTTCCATTTACCATGCCTAGTTGTAGGATTGTGGACTATTTGCCTTGTTTTGTTGTTGAGACTTAGTTGATAGCCAAGTAGTTCTTGAGGTTTACTTGGACGATACATGCACGCTGAGCATGTTTAGTTATACTCAGGACCGTGAGAACCTAAAGTAGTAGACCAAAGGGAGAATTGACGGAAGGGCTTCTACAGAGTGTCTTTTAATCACGATGCGAGACCAAGGGGAGAATTGATGGAAGGGCTTCTCCAGAGTCTCTTTTAATTACGACGCGGGCTATAGGGGGAATTGACATTGAGTTCTTCCCTAGAGAGCCTTTAGCACGATACGAGACTATAGGGGGAATTGACGGTGAGTGCTTCCCCAGAGAGTCTTCTTATTTACGTAGCTGAACTAGAGGGGTGAGACTCTGTGTGCTTCCCAGAGGGTTGCTAGTACTTAGAGGTTGAACCATAGGGGTTAGACTGTGAGAGCTACCCAGAGGGTTACCTGTTTTCTTATTGTTGCTGACTGCTTACTTTTGTGCTATACTTGTTAGAACTGTGGATTGTAGCTGTTTGTGCTTTTCTGTTTACTGCTTCTTGTTTTAGTACTACCATGTATTCATTGACTGTTAGGCACAAATATTTGGGTGATTTCCTACTCGGATTGTATCTCACACCCTGTTTGGGCCATGCTTTTGGGCCCAAGAAGACTATGTTGCTGCAGGTATAGACAAGGGAAAGCATCCTTCTACTTCAGGATCTTGATTGCACCAGGAGCTGGGGAGCATGGGACCGAGCCATGGCTCGCGATGCTGAGGAGATTATTTTGTTTTCCTTTGCACTTGGTTTCAGTTGCATTTCAACATGTTGTTGTGTTTGCTGTTTTATTTAGATACTTATACCTACTGCATCATTTTCATCATAGTTATATCTCTATATTACTTCCGTTGTTTGGTTTCTATTGTTATGCATGTTGTTTACTGCTTCCGCTATTTGTTGTTGTTTTCTTACCTTGTATACCTTACCGAATGAGGGCATAGTTTCCCCAATGACTCACCAAGGCCCTTGCTGCTAGTCGGTAGCCTCTGGCGTTCGGGGAAATGCACTTGAGGTCATGTGGCGAACCGGGTACGGGGCACTAGTGGAGGGGCTCCGGACTCGGGTCATTACAAAGTGATATCAGAGGGGTTCTTTTCTCTTGTCTTACCGTTTGAAGACCTTAGCCAGGGATAGGAAATATTCGGTACTTGGCATTAAGCTGTGCCTAGGAGCAGCTAACCCGTGTACAGGGAAAATCCATACTACCTCATTAATTGCAGTTTTCTGGTTTTGAGATTTTATAGTTGATCTGATTTCACCTAGAGTGATTAGTATGACTTGTGCAGTTATTGTTTTGATATTTCGGTTCTATTTCTGTCGCAACCCAATGAGATGAGGGTATGTCATCTCATGCATAATATAGGCACTTATAGAAATCACATGTCATGCATTCTTTCCATGCCATCTATGGTGCATTAGAGAATGCATGTTGTTGTGATAGGCTCTGTATAGATTATGCATGCTGTTGTGATAGATGCTTGATAGATTCTCTGCTGTTATGTTAGAAAACTGTTTGTTTTGTTCCTTGCTTAAAAATGAACGCCTGATTTTGGCTATTGAGGTGTTATGGGCCCTCACGGATCAGAATTTGGCACCTTTTACCTTATTTTAGTGTTTCTAGAATTCTGTGCAGTTTCTGAGATATTGCCCAGAAAAACCCAAAATACGTGGCATGTACTTTTTAGATACACACCGTGTAGTTTTTAGGCCATTTCACTGACCATGTGAGCAGAACACGGTGTCGTAGGAGTAACTTCGGGAACACGTCGTGTACCATTGCTACACGCCATGTGAGTTTGGAGCCGTGTACCCGACCGTGTCACTAACAACACGGGCCGGGGAAGCTCGGGTAGAACATGCCGTGTCCGAAGGGAACACACCGTGTGGTCCAGTCCAGGTACTCGACCGTGTCACGAACAACACGGGCCGGTGTGAACTTCTTTTCCGTGCACCATGTCCGTAGGGAACACGCCGTGTAGTCCTGTCCAGGTGCCCGACCGTGTCACAAACAACACGGGCCGGTGTGACCTTCTTTTCCACACGCCGTGTTTGTTCAGAACACACCGTGTAGTCTTTCCCAGGTACCCGGCCATGTCACGAACAACACGGGATGGTGTCACCTTCGACTATACACACCGTGTTTGTTCGAAGCACGCTGTGTAGGGTTCAGCAGTGTAGACAACCATGTGATTAACAACACGGGCCTCCGAAGCCTTGTCCAGTACACGCCGTGTTTGTTTCGAACACGCCGTGTAGCCTCGGGCTGAGTCAGACCGTGTGGGTTAGCCATGTAAGGAGACTCGGGCAGGGGAATAGTTTTCAAGTACACGCCATGTGTGGGGGTCAACACGCCGTGTAGTTTGAAGTGTACACGACTTGTAGGGCAGGGGTACACTCCCATGTCAGTGGTTTAAGAAGGCACACCATGTAGTTTTATACACACCGTGTAGTTGTGTTTTTCAATCTTGTGTGTTTTTCTTCCCCTGTTCCCGTTTTGTACTCTTGTGTTCCTTGTCCTTGTTATTCCTGATCTAAGGTGTGCGTTTGATCTTTCAGATCTATGCCTCCGAGACGTCCTCCAGTCGTACGTCTGTCGTCAGGCAGTGATCAGACGCCAGACAGGGCTGATCAGGGACTTCCTGTCGATCCCCCAGCCGAGCCAGCCTTGGCACCGGTTGTTGTACCAGTTGCGGGTGCTGCGCAGTTCAGGGAAGGTTTAATGAGGATGATTCAGGCCTTCCAGGGAGCACCGCCTCCTGCCTCGTCTATGGCAGACTTGACGCGGGTCTTTCAGCAGCAGCATCCTCCCACGTTCTTGGGGGAGGGAGGACCTCGGGCTGCAAAGTCATGGATGGAATCCATGCTGACTATATTCGAACATCTGGAGACGCCTCTAGAGAGGCGGGTCAAGCTTGCCACCTGCATGCTCCGAGACTCCGCCAAGAGGTGGTGGGACGTGATCTCCTAGGCGGGTCAGCAGCAAGCTATGGATTGGGAGGAGTTCCAGTGTACGTTCTACGACTACTTCTACCCAGAGACCCTGAGGGCCGATCGAGCCCGGAAGTTCATGATCTTAGAGCAGGGTACTCTATCTGTCATGGAGTATTCCTCTCATTTTACTGAGCTGCAGCATTTTACACCCCTTCAGGATGGGAGTGGGGTGTTCTTGGCGAGGAAGTTTGATGATGGACTCAGGCGGGATATTCGCTCGCAGGTGAACATCTTCCAGATGACTTCTATTACTTCCATCGTCAACCAGACATTGATTGTAGAGCACAATCTGAGAGACTCTGGAGCTGCGAGTCAGGGCGGTTTGACTTCCAGAGCTAACTTTCCTTCAGATGACAGCAAGAAATTCCGTAGGGAGCCTACACGCAGTGATTCGAGGAAGTGAGACGCATCATCAGGCAACCAGGTGACATGCTACCAGTGTGGCCGGACAGGGCACACAAGGCCGCAGTGCCAGTGAGACCCTGTGGAGTGCCGATCTTGCGGCAAGATGGGTCACCTTCAGCGTTTCTGCCAGGTTTTCTCACCAACAGCAGGTGACCGGGGTTCTTCCATGACTCCTTGTACAGGAACAGCCCCACCAGTCTCTCACCAGTCAGGGAACTGGAGTTCTTCCAGCCGTTCGGGACGAGGTGGAGGTTGAGGCCGTGGCGGTCAGCCACCAGTCCCTTAGCACCCGTAGGAAGGTTCAGCTCAAAGTGGTTAGCCAGGGGCGCAGGGCCGCGGCACGGGCCAGTCTTTCGCCGTGGAGTAGACTTATCATGAGTAGGATCCCGACCCTTCTACTATTCGTGGTACGATTTTAGTAGCCTCAGTTTTATCTTCAGCCCTTTTCGATACTGGTGCTACACATAGCTTTATCTCTGTTGATATTTTGGAGAGCCTTGGACTTTGCATCTTTTCTTCTATCGACTCGTTGACACTAGACACACCTTTGGGAATGAGGACATCTAGTGTACGTCAGTGTAGAGAGTGACCTCTCGAGATTGCAGGATATCGCTTCTTATTGGATCTATATATCCTAGAGATGACAGGCTATGATGTCATCCTTAGCATGGACTGGTTGATTCCCTTCCAGGCAGTCGTTGACTGTTATCGCCGCAGAGTCAGTTTCATTTCACCAGAGGGTGAATCTTTCCTTCATAGAGGCGAATGGGATGTTCGGGTGAGTCGAGCGGGACTCGAGCATCTTGGGCTAGGAGGGGTGACAGCCTAGATTGCTAGTCTTTATCTGGATGATCATGGGACTCCACAATTGGACTTTCCTCCAGTGGTGGATCGCTTTAGGGACGTCTTTCCAGAAGACTTTTCAGGTTTGCCTCCGGAGCGTGAGGTAGACTTCTCTATTGAGCTCGTGCCAGGAGCAGCACCGGTGTCCATTCCTCCCTACAGGATGGCCACACCTGAGTTGTAGGAGCTCAAGAAGTAGTTGGAGGAGCTACAGGCTGAAGGTTTCATCCGACCTAGTACTTCTCCTTGGGGTTCGCCTATTCTGTTTGCGAAAAAGGCAGACGGTATCCTTCAGATTTGTGTGGATTATCGGAAGCTGAACCAGTTGACGGTCAAGAACCGATATCCATTGCCATGGATTGATGACCTTTTCGATCAGCTTCGAGGAGCCCAGGTGTTCTCGAAGATCGACTTGAGGTGCGGTTATCATCAGTTGCACGTTAGACCATCAGATATACCTCTGACAGCCTTCAGGAGTAGGTACGGTCTTTACGAGTATACAGTCATGCCGTTCGGTCTCATGAATTCCCCTACAGTTTTCATGGAACTAATGAACCGAATGTTCCATCCTTACTTGGATTCCTTATTCGTGGTCTTCATGGATGATATCTTGGTGTACTCTCACACTCGACACGACCATGCCACCCATCTTGAGATCGTTCTGAGTACATTGAGAGAGCATCGGCTTTATGCTAAACTCTCGAAGTGCCATTTCTAGATGGATCAGATTCACTTCTTGGGTCAGTTCATCTTAGAGGTAGGAGTATCTATGGACCCAAAGAAAGTGAGAGCTGTAGCTTCCTAGGAGCAGCCGAAGAACGTTTTTGAGGTACAGAGCTTCCTAGGGCTGGCTGGATACTACAGACACTTCATTCGGGACTTTTCTCGTTTAGAAGAACCCTTGATAGGTCTGACCAAGAAGGGGGCGAAGTTCTTATGGTCAGATTCTTGTGAGTCAGCCTTTCAGGAGCTGAAAGGGAGGTTGACGTCAGCACTGATACTAGTCTTTCCAGAGCCAGGCAAGAGCTACACTGTTTACTGTGATGCTTCGGGTATTGGGCTGGGAGCTGTGCTTATGCAGGGAGATGGAGTCGTTGCGTACGGGTCTCGGCAGTTGAGGCCACATGAGAATAACTACCCTACGCATGATCTGGAGTTGGCAGCTGTTGTTCATGCCTTGCAACGTTGGAGACACTATCTTCTGGGAGAGCACTTTTTGGTCTTCACTGACCACAAGAGTCTCAAGTATATCTTCACTCAGCGTGATCTGAATCTGAGGCAGCGCAGGTGGGTCGAGTATCTTGAGTCTTTTGACTTTGAGCTTGCCTATACGTCGGGAAAGGGAAACGCCGTGGCAGATGCATTAAGTAGTAGAACTTAGATTCAGGCAGTTTATGAGGCCATTAGTGAGTGGCAGCTGATGGATATGTTCTCTGAGATGCATCTGGAGGTGCACGACAGACGAGGACAAACATTTCTATCTTCTGTAGCTGTTACCTCCACGCTACTTGATCGGGTATGGATGAGGCAACCATCAGACTCTCAAGGCTTAGTCCTGCAGGAGAGTGTGTCAGGAGGGGACCCTCTTCCTGGATGGACAGTGGGAGAGGATGAGATCTTGCATTTCCAAGGACACGTATGGGTTCCAGCAGACATACACGAGGAGTTGATGTGGGATTTCCATTCCTCAGTTTGGGAAGTTCATCCTGGCTTCACCAAGATGTATCGAGATCTTCATCGCCAGTACTGGTGGCCAGGTATGAAGAAGGATGTTGCTGGTTTTGTCATGAGATGTTCTACTTGTCAGCAGGTGAAAGCAGAGTATCAGCGACCAACAGACCTTTTACAGTAGTTACCCATTCCGGAGTGGAAGTGGAACAATGTTGCGATGGACTTCGTGACCGGGTTGCTGAGATCACCTCAAGGGAACGATGATGTTTGGGTTGTCGTCGACAGACTTACGAAGGTTGATCACTTCTTTCCGATCAAGGAGACCTTTAGTGTCGATGATCTGGGACGACTTTACATCAGATAGATTGTGCTTATGCATGGAGTTCCATGCTCTATTGTTTTAGATAGAGATGCGCGCTTTACCTCTCGGTTCTGCCAGGGATTTCAGAAGGCCTTGGGTACACATGTACTTTTGAGTACAGCATACCATCCCCAGATTGATGGCCAGTCCAAGCGCACGATCCAGGTGCTTGAGGATATGCTCCAAGCTTGCATCCTTGACTTTGGCGGTTCTTGGGATAAGCATATTCCTCTGGTGGAGTTCTCCTACAATAATAGTTTCCAGGCGACCATTCAGATGGCACCATATAAGGCTTTGTACGGTAGGCCATGCCGATCACCCTTATGCTGACTGGAGGTAGGAGAGGCAACTTTTCTGGGACCTCATCTTGTTCAGGAGACTTCAGAGTAGATAGAGCTGATTCGGAAGAGGATGGCTACAACGCAGTCTCGACAGAAGTCTTATGCTGATCAGCAGAGACAACCTCTGGAGTTTGAGGTCGGTGATCAGGTTTTCCTACGTGTCGCACCTAGGTTGGGACACAAAAGGATTCGGAGACAGGGTAAGCTTTCGCCACGGTATGTCGGGCCGTTTGATGTTTTGGAAAGAGTGGGGCCGGTCACCTATCGGTTGCAGCTAACTCAGAGGTATCGAGCCATACACAACGTCTTCCACGTCTCTCAGCTCCGATGTTACTTTTCAGACCCATCTCATGTCTTTCAGCCTGAGGAAGTTGAGCTTGAAGCAGATGCATCGTTCAAGGAGCATCCTATCCGGATTGTCGATCGCAATACAAAGGTTCTCTGTGGGCGGTCTGTTCCTTTGGTACGAGTGCTATGGCAGCACGAGCGAGTACAGGACGAGACATGGGAGAGGGAGGCCGATGTACGATCGCAGTGGCCGGAGCTATTCGGGGATTCTTCTTCTACACCTCGTTAGGGAAATTCGGGGATGAATTTCTTTAAGGGGGGAAGTTTGTAAGAACCCGGATCTTCGTTCAGGTATGTTTTCCCTTTTTCTGGAGTTTTTAAGGAAAATAAATTTTCTGGAAATTTCAGAAGTACACGCCGTGTACTTTTTGAGTACACGCCGTGTAATATGATCTGGCTCGAAGCCGTGTGCTGGTCGTGCCCGGGACACACACACGGTGTGTAGGGGTGACGTGGGGGCCGTTTTTGGCGGAGTACGGAAAGGACCCAGTACACGCCGTGTACTTTTTTTTTCATTAAACGGACCAGGGTCGTGCCTAACCCCTATTCCCATCTTCTTCTCTAGTTTTGACCGTCCGAGGGCGACTGTACGGCCAGATCTTTGACGGGCTCCCGCCTCGCCGTCCGTTCTCCGATTCGAGCATGGTTGATTGCGTTGGAATCGTAGCGGTGAGTTCTTCCTTCTGATTGAGCCTCGTTTCTTGATTCCTCCTTGTTTTCAAGTTGTTATGGGATGGATGTTTTTTGCATTTCCTCAGATCTACGTCGTTCTAAGAGGAATCTGTCATCGAGGTTCACGTATATCGATATCCTAGGATCGAGGTAGGTGGTTTGTGCCTTTCTGTAGGAAGTTGATGAATATTTTGTGCATTTCCCGCCAATACCCTTGAACAGGGTATTGCGTGTTTCCTGTTTTTCCCTTGTTACTTTCCTGCTTTTCTTGATTTCTTTAGTAGAGGTTATTGCTTATGATTAGAGTATTTTGTTTGTGATTAGATTTCTTTCCATTCTTGTTGTGCCTGTTTGGCGTTTTGCCAGTTTCCATGCCTAGTTGTAGGATTGTGGACTGTTTGCCTTGTTTTTCTGTTGAGCCTTAGTTGATAGCCAAGTAGTTCTTGAGGTTTACTTGGACGATACACGCGCGCTGAGCATGTTTAGTTATACTCATGACTGTGAGAACCTAGAGTAGTAGACCAAAGGGAGAATTGACGAAAGGGATTCTCCAGAGTGTCTTTTAATCACAATGCGAGACCAAGGGGAGAATTGACAGAAGGGCTTCTCCAGAGTGTCTTTTAATTACAACATGGGATATAGGGGTAATTGACGTTGAGTGCTTCCCCAGAGAGCCTTTAGCACAATATGAGACTATAGGGGGAATTTATGGTGAGTGCTTCCCCAGGGAGTCTGCTTATTTATGTAGCTGAACCATAGGGGTGAGACTATGTGTGCTTCCCAGAGGGTTGCTAGTACTTAGAGGTTGAACCATAGGGGTTAGACTATGATAGCTACCTAGAGGGTTACCTGTTTTCTTCTTGTTGCTGACTGCTTACTTGTGTGCTATACTTGTTAGAACTATGGATTGTAGCTGTTTGTGCTTTTCTGTTTACTGCTTCTTGTTTTAGTACTGCCATGTATTCATTGACTGTTAGGCACAAATATTTGGGTGATTGCCTACCGGGATTGTATCTCACACCCTGTTTGGGACATGCTTTTGGGCCCAAGAAGACTATGTTGCTGCAGGTATAGACAAGGGCAAGCGTCCTTCTACTTCAGGATCTTGATTGCACCAGGAGCTGGGGAGCATGGGACCGAGCCGTGGCTCGCGATGCTGAGGAGATTATTTTGTTTTATTTTGCACTTGGTTTCAGTTGTATTTTAGCACATTGTTGTGTTTGCTGTTTTCCTTAGATACTTGTACCTGCTGCATCATTTTCGTCATAGTTATATCTCTACATTGCTTCCGTTGTTTGGTTTCTGTTGTTATGCATGTTGTTTACTGCTTCTGCTGTTTGTTGTTGTTTTCTTACCTTGCATACCTTACCAAATGAGGGAATAGTTTCCCCAACGACTCACCAAGGCCCTCTCTGCTAGTTGGCAGCCTCTGGTGTTCGGGGAAACTCACTTGAGGTCATGTGGAGAACCGGGTACGGGGCACTAGTGGAGGGGCTCTAGACTCGGGTCGTTACAAAAAACTTTCCAAGTGCTGATTTTCAATGCAAGTGGGTTGATAATATAAGTGTTTTTAAAGTATATGAATTGGGATTCATGAAAGTGTATTTCGGTAAGGAAGGGTAAAAACATGAACCATTTATAATGGAATCACAAACAACACACATATTTTATGTTATAGATCCCACAAATCGAAAGTGGTCAATTGTTTTGTTATTGACCAAAACCACTGAAGGGTCAGATGAAAATTCAACTAAGGACGACTCTTTCATTGAGATATTTCAATAATTTCACATCGGTCCCAATGTAGATGGGGGTTTTTTATTTTAGAGGTGACCACAATGAAGGGATTTGGATACTTGATAAATTGGTCAAATCTTTTCAACCTTTTAAAAAAGAGTTCAATAATCAGGTTATATATATATTTTTAATATACACTATGTTACCTCGTGTTATTATTTGTTCGCTACTAAATTTATGTAATCTAAATTAATTGTTAAACCAATTCAATATATAATGACTTCTGTACATGATGATGCTCTCAATCCTAAGGAATAACAAATTTCTCAACCTGTTGCTACTCCAAGTACAGATGAATAATAGGTTTCTCAACCTACTGCTGTTCCCTTCGCAGAGAAACAACAACCTTATGAATATGATGATGCTACCAATCTAGAGGAAGAACATATTGATGATGTTGAATATGAGGAAATGGTGTGCGATGAAGGACTGATGATGCAGAAAAAACAGGAGTGATGTAGTGAAAAGGTGTTAGAAAAAATTATTAAAATGAAAAGAAAAGGCATCAAATACATGTCCATATGGAATGAGCGCGAACTGCATGTTAACCCCAAAAAATCCATGTTCAGTAGTTACATTAGGCTCATAACTCGGCAATGTGTACAGATTGATGTAAATTTGTGGCACCATGTTGTGCCCAAACTCAAGACATTGATTTTGGAAGATATTGCAGTAACGTTATGATATCATTTATTTATTTTACTAAAAATAATAATAAAACATTTAATTAATCTTCATCATCCCTTATAGAGTGCATTTATAATAGATCAATCCCATAATAAATATGTATTAATTCTTGATGGAATGATTAAAAGAGTCTTTTGTACAATTATAATGAGATTTCATCTTAAAGATGTTGAAGGGAAAATAAACTGACACCCACTGCTTATGTATGCACACCTGATTAGACAATAAGCATGAGATACATTTACTGTGAATCACGTGGATATGTCTTTTCAGGTACATTGGGGCTGGTAATACATTGTTTGAAAATACATATATTCATCACTTTGATTGATAATTTTTTATTTATAAAATAGTTCCCTAGTGCTGAAAATTAGGAAAAGGAAGAAAAACCAACATACCCCTATCGTAAAGCAAGGACTTAGTATGCTTCACTTGAAAAATAAAGGTTCATATTTTAAATATACCATAATAATTTTATGTGATATGAAATAACAACATAATTATGTTCCTCTATTTATATATAGATTGATGAATCCAAATCCAAAGCCACTTCCATCCCACTTCATGTGCTATGGAAGGAGGTACATGTAAATAAGATGAGATACTAATAGATGAAAACACACAAAACGTGTGAGAAAGATGTGTAAATATGAAATAATAATTTTTTTTGCTTTAAATCACTGTTACATAATCATGATTACTTATTTTACTATATTTTCTATCCAACATAGTCATATGAATCATTAACACCTATACCAGATGAAAACATACTGTCAGTGTTCTTGAAGTGGCTAGAACAGTATAACCGCATTAGAGGAGTGCGTTTTGGAGTGAAACCCCAAACATATTTTGAGAAAAAACAACAATAGGAGGATAAAGATAAAGAAATAGTAGAGATGAAATAAATATTAGCATCCCTTGAAGAAAAATTTCATTAGTATACCGAGTTGATAGGAAATGTTATTAGGGGGGAATGAGAAGAAACAACTCAAGAACAACCATTGCATAAAGATACTTTCCCACCCCACCATCTTTTAGGAGAGCCATTCCCCTCAAAGAGCTATCGTAGTTGAGGTAATAAATATTCTAATAATTGTTTCTATGAAATGAAAATTAGAAAGACACTAATACCTTTCTTGTACTGATATTCTATAGGTTGAAAATGAATATGATTTATATCTATCAACACCAACCCATCACCTTGTAGTGAGGGCTACGATGTTCAATATCAAAGATGACCATCTACACAATAGACCTTGTCCAACAGGTCATGTGAGAGTGGTGATTAACATATATCATGAGTCAAGTGCCAAGAAACCTATTCCACTTTATGAAATATATATTCATATAGTCGACCAAGCTATTGTATTATTCGTCTCATGGCTGTCAAATCTTGTAAAAACACATTTCAACAAGGAGGTATTCATTTCCAATTTATTTTTCATGCTAAGACTTTAACAATTAATGAAAAATGGTCTGAACCAATGAATTTTATTATATATGGACAAAGTGAAGGGTGTGAAATGAAAGTTCAACTCAAAACTATTTAAATGATCAACCAACTGATCAAAAAATCTTATGAAAGCACCTTTACCCCACTCGTTCAATATCTGTATTTACTAACATTGATGGTTAATGTAGATACAAAGTTATGAAATGGTAATAGTGATGTAGTTGATTTTGAGAACAAATTCATGGAGAGAAATTAACAGAATACATTTCTTTTAAGAATGTAAATGAAATCCTTAACTATGAATGGCTAGGAGCCTCAGTTGTAAATATATACATGAGGTATGTTTTCATGATTTTTTTCCAAACGATAATATACTATGTTAATTATGACTAAATACATTTCATAATTTTTTAGGTGTATATATAAATACCAATTTAAGGGATTACCCCATGAAAATAAATTTGGACTCATTAGTCCTCACATCACATATGTAGAAAAAAAAGAGATTAAGAAAGGATGAAATAGCGGTAGACTTGGTTAAATTGTTTGAAAGAAAACTTACAGATGACATACTCTTCTTAATACCAATGATGCAAGGGTAAAACTCTATAATTTAATCATATAAAATATATTTTTGTTTCTTTCATTACTTATTCATTTTTTTTGTTTTTAGGAAAGATTGGATGCTCATTGCGGTCAAATTGGATACTCCAAATATTTTTTTCTTGGATTCACTGCATGGATACCCAACAAACCGACCACACATGATGATGTTTTCCAATTTGTAATACAATAAATCCAATGTTTTAGAACTAAACTCAAAGTTACATATTTTATATTATGTTTTAATGGGAATTATATTATGATAGGGCTATATTTAAATATCATGAAAATCATGGCATGAAGACAATCCATACACATAAGGAGCCTAAAAATTTCTACAACTAGATAAGTATTAGGGTATATATAATAATATTTAACTATCCAAACACATATCAAAACAAGTTACTTATTTTTCTCAATGTTTCTATATTGTACAAAGCAATAAAATGGAAAATATTGCGGTTATTATGTTTGTAAATTTATGAGAGAGATCATATTCCTTTAACAAACTAGCATCCCCAAAGAGGTAATTTTGAAAAAAATTACTATTTAATTTATAATATTTATTAATCCTTTGTGTATTTATATTTTTCCAGTACTACTATGACTTCCGAAAAAAATTGTATTCACAAGATGATATAAATTTTCTTAGAAATGAATAAGAAACATACCTGATGGAAGAATGTACACAAATAACATGAAGATGCGACTTTTATAGAAGTAATGGATTGTTTCATATTTATATTTACTAAAACAAATTATTATTAGTCACATAATAACTGTTTTCTTATATTGGTGGATTCCTTTTTTCGAGTTGGGGTGGTTTGTTCAAAGATGCTCATGCTTATTAGAGATTGGACTTCGCAGCTACAACTGAGATAGTGAAAACAAGGAAATGGGTTAAGAATGTATATAACCATCATGAAAAGGTGTATTCATAATACTTATTAAATTAATTTTTTCATAATTTTATATACTATTTTAAAGTTAATTTCATTATCATTTTTATCTAATACTTATTTACTTTTTTTATAAATCTTTTGGGAATTCATATTTTTATTTAAACTATTTGCCACAAGCCACAAAAAATATAACATGTTCATTTTTCCAATGTTACCATGATTTCTATTGCTTTTATTTATTTAGATTCCAACACTTCATATTGAGTCAATGTTCTTATCCAAAAAACCTTTCTCTTTGTTGAAAAATATAAGAGTAGAGTATGGTTTTTTAGTTAAGAACATCAACTCAATATACAATTTTGTAGTTATAAAAAGAAAGGAAATGGAAAGTTTGGTAACTTTGGCAGTTTTTATTGATTTAATACTTGTATACAATGATATATAAGTCATTTGGGATGTATATGAAACAACAACACCTCAATCTAAAACACAGTGTGATCGGTATGACTCCAGGTGCATCTTTTTATTTAAAATTGACTTTAATTTTAGTAAAAAAGAAAACTGACATACTCAAAACCAAAAAAATGAATTCATATTATCTTGATAATTTATTAAAATTATCCATAATTCTTTTTTGACGTATAAGAATCAGCCGAACCTTAATCCAACACACGGTGTGACCGGTATGACTCAAAGTGCGTCTTTTAATTTAAAATTGACATTAATTTTAGTAAAAAAGACAGCTGAAATACTCAAAACCATGAAAACAAATTTGTATTCTTTTGATACTTTAGGAAAATTATTCATAATTCATTTATGATGTGTAGGAATTAGCTTAACCTCAATATAATACTCGATGCGCCCAGTATGACTCAAAGTGCCCGTTATCAGTTAAAAATTGACATTTTAGTTAAAAAAGTATCACTCAATGAATATTGAGAAAACATTTTTGTATTTATAATTTATGAAAATGATTCATAATTCATTTGTGATGTGTAGGAATCAGTTTCACATCAAACTGAGACATGATGTGACCAGTATGACTCAAAGTGCGTGTTTCTAGTTTAAAATGACATTTTAGTTAAAAATAAAGTAACATAATCAAAACTAATAAAACACATTAATATTGTTTTGATACTTTATAAAAATTATCCATAAGTCATTTATGATGTGTAATAATCAATCTCACCTCACTCCTATGCACGGTGTGACTGGTATGACTCAAAGTGCATCTTTTTTTAAATTGACATTAATTTTAGTAAAAACGACAACTGACATACTCAAAACTAAGAAAAAACATTAAAATTGTTTGGATACTTTATGAAAATGATCTATATGTTATTTTTGATGTGTATGAATTAGCCTCACCTCAATCTGATACATGATGTTCTCGGTATGACTCAAAGTGTCCATTATCAGTTTAAAATTGAAATTTTAGTTCAAAAAGCACCACACACTAAAAACTAATAAAAAATGATCAAATTAACATGATAATTTAGGAAAACTATTCATAAATCATTTTTATGTGTAGTAAGTAGTCTCATGTCAAACTGAAACATGATGTGACTCATATGACTCAAAGTGTATGTTTCCAATTTCAAATGAAATTTTATTAAAAAGAACAAGTGACATACTGAAAAAGAAATAAAACGCATTCGAATCATTTATATACTTTAGAAAAATGATCCAAATATCATTTTTGATGTGTAAGAATCATCTGTACCTTAATCAAGCCCACAGTGTGACTATTTTAATTCCAAGTGTGTCTATTTATTTAAAATTAAAATTAATTTTAGTTAAAAGAATAAGTGACATACAAAAAAATGATAAAATGTATTCAGTTTGTTTTGATAATTTAATAAAATGATTAATAAGTCATTTATACCATGTATTAATCAACCCCAACTCAATTTGATGCATGGTTTGACTGGTATAACTCTAAGTGTGTCTTTTTATTTAAAATTAACATTAATTTTAGTTAAAAGAACAAGTGACATACTAAAAACAAAGCAAACACATTCATATTATTTTGATACTTTAGGAAAACGATCCATAAGTAACTTTTGATGTGTAGGAATCACCCAAACCTCAATACAATGCACAGTGTGACCGGTATGACTTAAAGTGTGTTTTTCATTTAAAATTGACATCAATTTTAGTAAAAGGAACAAGTGACATACTGAAAACCAAGAAAACACATTCATATTGTTTTTATAATTTAGGAAAATGATCCATGATCTATTTATGATTTATATAAATCAACGACAACTCAATCCAATGCACAGTGTGACAAGTTTGAATTTTGGTGTGTCTTTTTATTTAAAATTGACTTTAATTTTAGTAAAAATAACAAGTGACATATTAAAAACTAAGAAAACACATTTTTATTGTTTTGATACATTATGAAAATGATCCATGAGTCATTTTTGATGTATAGGAATAAACTTCACCTCAATCTGATGCATGGTGTGATCGATATAACTCAAAGAGTGTCTTTTTATTTTAAATTTACATTAATTTTAGCAAAAATAATTGGTGACATATTGAAAATAGAGAAAACTCATTCATATTATTTTGATACTTTAAGAAAATGATACATGAATCATTTGTGACATGTAGAAATTACAAAAACCTCAATCCAAAACATGGTGTGATCAATATGACTCAAAGTGTCCGTTATTAGTTTAAAAATGAAATTTTAGTTCAAAACACTTGTCACTCATTGAAAATAAAGAAAATTCACTCAGATTATATTGATAATTTAAGAAAATGATTCATAAGTCATTTATGATGTGTGGGAATCAGTCTCACATAAAACCGACACACGATGTGATCAGTATGACTCAAAGTGCATGTTTCCAGTTTGAAATGATATTTTAGTGAAAAGCATAAGTGACATACTAAAAACTGTGAAAAAGTATTCAGATTGTTTTGATACTTTAGAACAATGATACGTAAGTAATTTTTGATGTTTATGAATCATTCGCACCTCAATCCCATGCATGGTGTGACCAGTATAACTCTAAGTGTTTCTTTATTTAAAATTGACATTAATTTCATTAAAAAGAACAATTGACATACTGAAAAATAAGAAAAATTATTCAGATTAGTTTGATAATTTTTAAAAATGACCCATAACTCATTTTTGATGTGTTGGAATCAACCAAACCTCATTACGACGCACAGTGTTATAAGTATAACTTCAAGTTTATTTTAATTTAAAGTTTACATTTTATTAATGTATTATTTAATATTAATGTTTAATTTATTTATTTATAATATTACTAACATAAGATTTGTTTTCTTATATAGGTGGATTATTTTTCTTAGGTTGAGGTGATTTTTTTTGGAAATTGATACCATGGGTGGAATTTTTTAAGAGGAGATCATGGGTGCCAAAGATAACGAAACATTAATGTTTTTAAATGTTTGTGGATAGTAATTGTAAATTAAATTATACAATTTTTTTTCAAATGTATATAGTAGTTTTTTTTATATTTGTGATGTAAAAATTATTTTAATTAAATTATATATTTTGTGTATAGGTTACAGGTTATTGTGGTGTCCTATTATACAAATAGTACACTACAGCAAGTGAAGCCTTTATCAGCGCTAGAAATAGTGCTAATAAAGGCCCCCCTTTAACAACACTAAGGATTACCGTTCCTTTTTAGCGCTTTTAAAAGCATTTTTGCGCACTATTAAAGGGAATATCTATGGTAGTTCATGTAGTGTATGTAAGTAGGGCCTTCTATTTGTTGCACTAATACACCCTGTAGAATGTCCCCACTTCTTTTTATAGGAAACTTCATCTGATCATCCAAGTTCCATCACCCATCAATTTTAATGGATGTTCCTCCATTTGGTGTATGACCAGTGATTTCCATCAACACTGTTGGCTTCTACTATTTACTTCAGTAAAAACTTCCAAACACTTCATTTAAGATTCTTATCATTCATCAAACTTTATGGACCACCTTGATACCATTGGAAGATATGAACTTCCAATGATCCAACTGACACCTAGAGAGATTGAACTACCATTGTTTATACACTGATCCAAGCACCACCTGCTAACCAATTTCCAAAAAATGAAAATTCGGTGAATGAAAATCGGATAACATGTAACCAGAATTTACATCCAAACAATATCCCACTCGAATTATTATTTTAGGGAGACTTCAATAACTGGACATCACTTTTTAAAAACATAATTTCTTCCTCTTAATATTCAAAACATTCAACATTACCATTACTCATTATGCTCAAACAAGCCCCACTAAGCCACGTTTCTTCATTGATATTTCTTAAACTAAAGTTTTAGTGAATATGTTTTCTAGATTTTGGATACCATATTACAGAGATATAAAACTTTCTAATCCATAAAGTTTCTGATGAAGTGATATTTCATGTCGATATGATTTGTAATTTCATTAAAAATAGGATTTTGAGCCAAGTGAATCTCACTTTTATTGTAACCAAATAAGATTCCTCCTTCCTGGATTCTTTTGAGTTCCTTAAATAATTTTTTTAACCAAACCAACTCATTACCTACTTAAATTGAAGATATATAATCAAATTCAGTTGTACATAATTTTACAATATTCTACGCTTTCGTCATCCAATTGATCATTGTTCCTTTCCAGGTAAATACAAAACTGGTTGTGATCTTCTAGGTATCTAAATCTTTAGAAAATTTTTCATCCAAAAAACCATGTAACAAATCTTCCTCCCCAAAACATAAAGTGACATCTTCCATTCCTTTTTGGTAAAAGATAAACCCTTTAACAACTTCTCAGTGTTCCCTTCCAGGGTTTGACATAAATTGACTTACAACTCTCACTACAAATGTTATATATAGTTGAGTAAAAATCATCGTATACATCCAAATTTTGACCATTGATGTATATAAAACTTTAACCATGTAATGGATCTCTTTAACCATTGCTGGTGATTGTTACTTCAATAATTTGAAGTTTCCAATAAGAAGAGTAGAGGCTGGCTTGTATCCGACCATTATAAAATTTTCCATGATCTTTCAGATGTAGTCACTCTGGAATAATATGAAAATTATGAATTTCCAATCCATTTTTATCTCAATACACAATATCTTATTGTATTTATTGAGACATTTTATCTCAAAAATTCAAGAAAACATACTATCAATTTATCAATCCTTATATCATCCAATCTTACCACAAATATATCATCGAAATACAAGAGTAAAATGATGATATTTCCATCATATAATTACTTTAGTTAATAGTTATGATGTGTGTTGTATATATATATATTCATTATTCCAACATAAATTCATAAAACTTTTATTCTATTATCATGGTCCTTGCTTTAGCCTATAAATAAATTTCTTCAATTTACAAACCAAATTATGATTCCCAACTTCCATGAAAGCTACAAGACACTTCATATAAATTTATTCCTAAAAATATCTATAAAGGAAGGATCTCTTAACATCTATCTATTTGTGATATAGATCTTATGATGATTTACTTCTCATAAAAATCTAAATAGTTTCATGTTTTACTATCGGTGAAAATATCTATGAGAAATCAACTCCCTTTTTTGCTAAAATAACTTTAACACCAGCCATGCTTTGTATTGTTTCTTTCCATAATCCCATTCCATTAACTAGTAAACCCATATATTATCGAGTGTTTGTTTCACTTTTGGTAAGTCAGTAATCTCCGAAGTTCCTTTGGACTTTAATGAATATATTTATTTATCCAATTCTAACTTTCATTTTCTATGTCACTAAGTGTGGCCTCTTTTTCTGAACATTCGGGTTCCCCTGCATCCATTATAAGTAAAAATTTCATATCATTCCCAAACCTATGAACTAGTTTTCTAACTCAAAACTTTATGTTATCTCTTTATATGGTCTCACTCCTAGACTTTTGGTGCTTTTATAATTCTAATATGAGTTCTCTAAAACTTTCTCCCTTTTGGTGTTCTTACTCAGACGAACTTGGACTTCAATGGTTGAATCTTTAACCTCAAATTATTTCTTCACTAAATTATGTTCCTTACACATAACCTTCTCATTGAAGATAACATGTCAAATTTTTATAAATTATCACATTTCATCATCCCATAATCAATCTCTAAAGTTATTATCTCCAAATCCAATGAGGAAATATACTATTTATTTTCCCCCAAGCTTGTCTTAATCCTTAGAGTCAACATGAACATACACAAAACTTCTAAATATATTAAGATAGAAAACTTATAATCATTTATTAGAACATAGATCCTCCAAAAGTTCATTCCTAAACACTGATGTCAGACTCCATTTAATGAGACATTTCGTTGTGTTGAGTGTATTTTCCTAAATAACCTTAGGCATTCCTAAGTGAAACCTCATGAACCAAGCATTCTACATCAAATTTTGATTCATCCTATCAACCACACTATTGTGATGTGGTGCCTTGAGAACCATATTCTCATTCATTATTCCTATATTTTTAAATAAGTTTCAAAAGTTGAATCTGGTATACTCACAACCATTGTCTGAATGAATGCACTTAAAATTTTGGACCAACTCTCTTTCCCCCAAGACTTTCCATTGAATAAAATAATGAAACAAATCATACTTATTATTCAAAAATTAAATCCAATTTTTTTAGTATTATAATTAATAAAGGTTAAAAATAATAGGGAACGATTGTGAGACTGGATAGGGGTAGGTCCCTAAACATCCATGTGAACTAGTTCCATCTTCTGAGCTCCGGGAATCCATAAATTTAAATTGAAAGACACCATTATCTATTTAACCAACACACAAATTTTAGACTCACCAACTTTTTATGATCAATCTTCAATATTACCTTTTATATTATAACTTTTCTGTTATTTTCACTAAGATGACCGATCTTTTAATTCTAAACCTCTGGATATTCTATTGATGAACATATGAACAATGCAATTAAGTTTGTGATTTCAGTCAAATAAACAGTTCCATCCATTACAACAATTAAAATCACCATGAATCCTTAGGTAAATTTCCATACCCCATTGACAATAGTAGTTCATAAACCCATCTCATCAAGTTATGCAATGGAAATAAATTTTTTCTATAGACTATGGATGTTCCTTAATTCCATGAGCATCAAGAATCCTCTTTTCTTAATTTTAATATTGATAAATCATTTTATAAAAACTTACAGGGATTCATCATCCACAAGATAAACTTTCCAATAATTCCAAGATATATAATTTACCATGCATCTTCATTCACTAGTTCAATGAAAGGATACTCTGGATTCAATTATCCAGACTTCTAATAGAGTATTAACACATGGTAACAAATTGTTTCCACATTCCATAGTACTAAAAAAATATTAAATACAAAAATTTTATGTCCTTTTAGTGTCCTAATTTCAAATATTTCAATTATTATTGATATGCTATTTCTTTCTAAAAATCCATCATGTAAGACCTAGGCTAACCGACTTGCTCCAACTTCTTTCATGAGACTTATTTTATGATGTTTTAATCTAACATCTCTTTTGGGGTCACCATCATTATATATTAGCATTGAGTGCATTAAAAGATGGTACTTGAACATCCCTCATCATGAGATCCTCATTCAAGACCAGGTTCGAAATATCCTGAAAAACCAAATATGTTTTTCAACTAGAATTACTAATTGTAGTCACTATCACATCCCAAATTTCCAAAAGTTAATACAATAGATGAGGCACCCATACATCATCCGTGAATATTACCTTCACTTATTTTAGCTACCCATAGATCATTTTTAAGTCATTCAAGTGATATACCACTATAATTCCTTCCCAAAACCTTAATATGAACAATCACCACATCATGAAAACTTTTTTATATACCATTTTTTATATATATCTACTATCAACTTTATTACTTCAATAATAGGTTTCTTTTCTCAGAATTTAAAGGAAGCATTACTTTCCAAATACATCCTCACCAGAACTAGTGATTTACTATCCAACCATTCCCATTCCACCTTCTCCATATTATCCATACATACACCTAATATTGGAATATCAAAGTACTTTTGAATCAGATTGTCCTACAACTAAATTCTCTAAATAAAAAATCCATTTCATAAAATTTATCTATCCAAATATTACCTTCATCTGACACCATACCTTAAAATTATATTAAACACCCACTAAAAACAAAAATATTATTAAAACATGATATAATAAAACCTAAGTTACCTCTATGTTGAGCGAACATTGAACCAAAAGCTCTAATGAAACTTGTTTATAGGTTTGGAAACTTCTATGTGATCCCTATAACTTTGATCCTTGATCCACAAGAACTTCTTACACTTATATTTTGGTGAAGAAGTGAATTATAAAACCAAAAAATTTGGATGTTCACTTCCCATGACTAAGTATCCCAAAAGTAGGATGTCAAAGAACCCCACCCACCACAAAATAGCAACCTCATAAACAATCTAATAAACACTCATATATAGTTAAAGAAATAGAAATATAAAAAAATATATATAAATATTTAAATAACATAGTAGGATTAACGTGATTTGAATGATTTATCCCATGTGCATGGTATAAACACTATAGATTTATTTATATCCCCATAAGTACAATAATTATAATAAATTAACAAAACTAATAGTAATATATCATTATAGAATATAAAAACTCTATAATTATCTAATACACTATATACTTCACTCATGCAATGTACATAATAAATATCCACTTATTGTTGTATTGATATACTCTTAAAAAGGCCTCCACTTACTTTTATGTGAATATTTATCCAATTATCCAGGTTCCACTACCCATTAACTTTCATGGGTATACCTCCATTTGGTGTATGACTAGTGATCTCGAGTAACATTGTGGACTTCGATCACTTACTTTGATAATATATTTTATCCACTTAATTCTTGAGTCTTCTTGTTCACAAAATTTTTAAGACATCCTTAATTCTATTTAAAGATACAAACTTTCAATTGTCCACCTACTTCCTGGATAGATTGAATTTTTGTTGTTTTCACAAAGAACCAAGCACCTCCCATAGACCAATTTATGGTAAATGAAATTTTATCGAATGAACTTTTGGTTAACTGAAACCAGACTTCACATCTGAACAAAAAATACATTTTAATTACATAAATTTTATTCACATATTTTTTTATTAAATTTTCATAATTTATGACAACATGCACATATTATTTAATTAGCCCATACATTATTGAATTCATGCTGTAGAAAATTCAAAATTTTTAACATAGAAGTGGGGTATCATAATTTTGTCTTATAAATAACACACACACACACACACATATATATATTATTAACCATGAGGTCACATATTTTAGTTGATCATGGTCTTAGATAACATCCAGGAGGTCTCATGTTAGAGTCTCCCATGTGCCTGAATATGTGCAAGATTATTTTTCTTATCTTTAATCAAACTAATCTCAATTACATATGATTATCCTTGAGTGAATCATGGGATCATTTTTGCTAGATTTATACTACAATCTAAAGGATATTTTTTCTAGTTGACATGAATTGAATGCCTATGGTAGTAAGGGAAGTGATGTGTTGGATTGATCAACTCAAGGAAATATTAGTAGAGGTAAATAAGGGATTTAATTTGTATAGGCCTTGATTAAGGGACATATATTTGTATCCATCGATTCATAGGTTAGAAAGGAGGAAAGTGTTTCAAGGTTTGAGAATTGAAAATACTTGATGGTTCCTGATCTAGAAGTCGTGTATCCAAGAATGGATCTATTTAAGTTCTCCTTAATTGTGAATTATATATATGCTATAGGGGGAAATCCTTGTACTGAATATTATTTGAGAATGAAGCTATATCAATCCTTTAATTTAAGGGATTGGAGAATGATAAACATTATAAATAGATACTTTTACATAATATTTCATTCAGGTTTGGGCTTCAAAATATGGTAATATGAATCTTAAGTGTGTTATATTTAGGATTATGTAATGGGATATAAAGTTTTATACATATAACTATAATATTAATAATTCATAGATCTAGATACAACTTCATGGTTAGAATTGGGTTTACTAGAACCCTCAAATTTTAAAATACATTTCCTCTTGTGTGGGAGTTATTTTGAATACGTACCAATATTCAATGGAAGGGGAATTGAGATGTTATGCTAGGATCCTTATATATTTCAATATTAAATCTAACCAACTTAAATTATGTATCTTTGATTTCTAATAGACCTAATATGGGTTTAAAAATTGAGTATGAGTATGTTCCTCCATTCTACATTGTTTTCAAAATTATAGGGAATATGATTTCTAAATATTATGTGCTGAAAAAATAGGTGAAACTAGCTACTAATATTAAGAGGAAAGCTTGGATGTATGTTGGGAGTAGAAATTGTAAAGGCCCATAAATTGTGAAATAATATAACACTACACAAATTAATATTATGAATGAGTATAAGGTCAATATATGACATAATGGGGGGAAGCCCATGATGAATGGATCTGATGTCTCTTTGATTTATGGAAATGGAAATTAAAAAATGACATGGGAAAAAATGGGGGATGATGAAGATAACATTATGAAGGATAGATCTAGGAAGTAGGAAAATCAAACTAGAAATCAAGTTTCATAATTTATAGTGGAAAGATATATTGATTAAATCATGGAGGTTCTTATTCATAGAGAGGAAACTAGGTAGGGTGATATGATGGTAAGGAATATATAAATGAAACTACACTTGTAAAATGAGAGGAATCATAGGATGAGGAAGCTGTTAAGGACCCTAGGAAGGACGTTTTACTTGAATTACATCATAGAGATATAAAAACTAAGGATGATATAAAGGAGGATAAAATATAATATCCTAATAGGATTGGATCTTCCAAATATAAGGAAATTACATTAACTTAATGGAATGAAGGAATTTTCAATGAATATTTTGAGGAAGCTACAAAAAAGATAAGGTAGATGGGATCAAGGTGAATTTAAGAAACTATGATTCTGATGATTCATAGTTATAAGTGGAAAGTATAACTTGTATCAAGTCCAATAAGAAATTAGGGAAGTCAAATCCCTCATATGGAAAGAAGAATTCCAATTAGGGGAATAAAAAAGGGAAATCAAATGCCAAATGATTGATCTATTATGAAATTATCAGGGGATAGCTAATAAAGGCATTAATAGTACCATGAGAAGGAATATCCTAAGCCAAAACCCTTAATTTTTGGTATTACCGAGACCATGTCCAACTTTAATAATGGGAATAGAGGGGTTTTTAAAATATAGAATATATCATAATGGTTATTAATCCTACTAATTCTATGATTAATACTTTATTGTTTATAGTTCACAACTCCGTAAAAGGATCTATAACCTTCCATGTGGGTGAAAAAATGGTTTTGATCTATTTTGAAAGGAAAAGAAGAAAATTGTTCTATTATATTATTTATGGGTTTATTAGGTACTAGGAAATTATGAATCTATGGATGGATATCTTGAAGGTTGAAGATAATTTGGATGGGGCAATGATTTTTGTAGGTGATAAAAATGTTATTTTTGGACCTTAATAAGAAGTTTTAATCTACCTTTTTACTAATTGATATAAATAAATTAAAGGAATGTGTTGATGAAAATGATATTCAATAAATTAATATTTTTTGGGATAAATACACATGGTACATGAAACTTGGGGATAAAATGATATACACAAATATAGATAGAGATTTGTTTTTTAATTTTTGAATTTAGAATTTCCTTGAATATGTGAGCAATAGTTCTATCTCTATATACAATTTAGATCTTAATCCATTCAATTTTTATTTAACATAAAGTATGGATAATCACCCTATTTCATTCTAGTTTAATAATGTATGGTTGAATCACTCTAAGTGTAGGGTTATTATAGTTGAGGCCTAACAGTCTATTCAATACAGAATTGATATGTATTCATGTGATATGAATCTCAAGCCTCTCAAAAGTAGACCAATGAACTAGATAAAATAAATCTTTGAAAATATTTATGGGGATACCAAATAACTAGAGTAAATACTATTTATATACTAGGAGAACACCATGAGTGTAGAATTTGGGGTTATAGACCTCCAGAAATACTTTTATAATACAATTAAGATTAATTCTCCATTGAATACCAAATTTGAGAGTCAAAAGGAAATATTTAAAACCAGATGGATTAAGATAGGTGAAAATAACACTCCTTTTTTAAATACTCTTTATAGATACAAGAGGGCCTCTAAACCACTCTCTCAAATTTTTATGGGAGAGAACATTATTTTATAAAGAAGGGATACAGTGAAGAATATTGTGGGTTATTATCAGAAACTTTTCAATCAAGGGAATACAATATTCACTCAACTTAAGGTTTTTGTTATTCCTTTAATTATTGAGGTGTATAAAAAAAATTCCTGGACAATATCTTTACTATTTTTAATATTAGAGAAGTTTTTTTGAATCTTAATATGGATAGAATTTCTGTCCCTTATGGTTTCACTAATATGTTCTTTCATGATTTTTGGTACATCATTCATATTGATGTTAAGAGATTTGTCTATGAATATTTTTATAGGGGTTTCCCCCAAGGGGTTACAACTCTTAGTTATTAACCTTTATTCCTAAATTTGAGAATTTGAGCCACATTCATCAATTCAAACTTGTTTCGTTTTCCAAAATTCTTAGTAAAATCACTAGTAATGTTTATACTAATAGACTTTATTTTATTACAAATAGAATTGTATCCCCTAACCGATTTGGATTTATTAAAGGAAGGTGTATTCATGAATGACTCATTATTGCTTCTGATTACATCAGCCTCCCCAAGAGGCCTCTTAGAGTAGGGAATTTTAATTTAAAGTTAGATGTGAGAAATTATTTTGATACTATCAACTTGGATTTAATTTTTAAAATTTTGAGGATTTTTGACATTTTTGATAATTTCATTAACTGTGTGATCTTTCTTCTCTTCTCTATAAATATTTCTATGTTGACTGATGGTACCCTATAAGGATACTTCACATTCTCTAGAGGAATTTTTTAGAGATACCCTCATTCATTTTTCCTTTTTTATCATATATAGCATTACCTCAATAGATACATTACTAAATTGGTGAATGAATGTAAATTTATGGAAATTCAAGTGTCTAGAGTATTGGATTCTACCTCACACCTATTATATAATGATGAAATAATCTTTTTTTTCTAAGGGGATATTGGGAATTTCATAGTGATCAGGGATCTATTTGATAACTATGAGAAAGTCTTTAGAAAATATATAAGTTGGGATAAATCTCAGGTTTATTTTGGGAAAAGATTTACAACCTCAATAAAGGATTTCCACTTGTATTCCATAGATCTCTCGGTCTATATGATAATATAAGTGTCAGAGGTGCATGGAGCATCAATGTATCACAAAGACTCGATGGTATATGAAACGTCAATAGAGTACGGAGTGTCTATAGAACATGAAGCATCGATGGTGCTCAACATGGCGATGGTTCCCGGGGCATCGATGGCGTATGGATCATCGATGGTGCAAGGAGAGTCTGTGGATCACATAGCGTCGATGGTACATAGAGAATTGATGGCATATAGAACATCAATGGTGCACAGAGAATCAATGGCACACATAGTATTGATGGTTCATGCAGCCCCCAAGTCACATAGTCACTAAGATCACATAGTCATAGTCAGCCGTAGGATTTCAGTTCATATAATTCTTGTTCAAGGAGAACATACTCCTAAAGACACTATGTTACATTAAAAATTTCAAAAAAAAAACTCACTTATAGTATCTCAAAAGGACCACCTCATCGCAAGGGTCCCAACTCCGCAGAAAACTTGTCAAATAGACACACAGTTCGAAAGTTATGACCTTTTTTCCAAAACAGTCTGACCTGGGTCTGATCCGACCATCTAGACCCAGTTCAACCTAGCTTGAACCAACCTAGTCTAACCCGGTTCAGCCCTGCCCAAACCAGTTTGGCCAGCTGGGCCGGCTAGACCCGGCCAGCTAGGCCACATGGTCTAGCCTGTCGGAGCATCCCAACTTCCTCAATCTGGCCCGCCGCGTGCGGGCCAATGTGTGTGCATCAGATGCAACCCTCCCTAGACACATTTTTTCGGTCAATACTATATCAGGCCAAATTTCACATGGTTTTTCCACCTTCCGTCCACACACCCGTGGCTCCGTTATGGCCCTTAGTTTGCCGCCTGTGGCTTCTGCTGCCGCAAGCCCTACACGGTCTGACCAATCCACCGCCACTTCTATGATCATCATCTGGGTGACTGATGTCCTCCGCTGCACCTTCACACATCTACCACCGCATGCCACCAGGTGTTGCCTTGTGCCGCTGCTGGTGTCCCTAGTTCTATGGGTCACCACTATTGATCTGGTGCTCTATTTTTTGAAAAAAATCCACTTCCATGATCCTTAGGTCACAACCTTCACTTCCATGTGCCTTGATCCACCTTGCTAGCACTCCAAGGGTCCAATCACATTCGAAGCCTCCCAAAAAATTATTTCATGACCATGAGGGTCCAATGGAAAGGAACTCCAAGAATGGGTATAGAAGGATCATGTAGGACACTTGAAAAATGGATGTTGGCCTTGTTCGTGTTGGCCTTGATCCATTCTTGTTAGCAGAATCACAAAGAAACCAACAGTAGAATAATCACTAAGATCTATTCCATTTAATCTTGGAATAATTATCCCCCCACAATAATTATTGAACCGTGGATCAACCTGTTCATGGTTTGGTCCACTTTCTTCCTTTAATTCTAAGAAGGGGAAAATAAATCACAAATAGATCGACACCCTACCTCAAGGTTGGGTCAGTCGTTGATGATAATAGGGGTTCTGTTCCATCGTCGATCCTTGATCCATCACCATTCATCGTTGTTTGTCGGAGAGGCTTCCATCTACTTGCCTTAGAGGGATTTATAGGGTTATAGAGATAACTTCGGATTCATAAAAATAGTTCTTAATTTAAAATAAACCAACATAGCATCAAATAAAATATTTTTATTAAAATATTTTAATGACGATTACGTACAATTTCCAACTTTCATAGTCAACCTGCACCGGTTGATGTTAGGCCCCATTTAAGGTAAATTCACTGCTCTGAACACAACGGTTCCCTCGTATTTTTGATTCGGAAACCCATTTAGAAGTTATTCCCATTTAAATAAGAAGGTTACTACATGCTTTATTAAAAACTTAACATTTTTCACTATATCATTCTGGGAACAACGGGCCTCATAATTTCATGCCATCTCAGTGCTTGGTCTCAGAAGTTTACCAATTAATTTATAAAAATAAAACTGGAGAAAATCCGAGTCATTATATTCTCCCCGCCTTAGGGATTTATATCCCTAAAATCCAAAACAAATGCTATTAAAAAAGATTAGGGTACTGAGCATGAATCTGAGCCTCCCACTTCTAATTTCTCTCTTGGAGATTCCCGTGATATCAATGAACATGCACTGGAGGAATCGATCACCCACAAAGGATCCACTCCTATCGATCCTCTATCTCCATTGGGTACTCCACAAAAGTCACCCCATCATTAATGTACAAATCACCCCAATCAATGACATACGATGTATCATGAACATACCTCCTCATCTACAACATGTGGAAGACATCATGCACCCGGTGCAACCATGGGGGTAAATATAGGTGATATGGTACCTACCCAACTCTACTCATAATTTGAAAAGGGATGATGTATATCAAAGATAACTTGACACCCCAACCAAATATCCTCAATCCCTATCGATGTAAGCCCCGAAGGAACACATGGTCTCCCTAATCTAACTCTAGAGGCCTCCACCTTCTGTTAGCATAAGACTTTTACTAGATCTACATAGTCCTCATCCTCTCATGGATGATCTTTACCTTCTCAGTGGTAGCCCATACCAACTCTGAACCCATGAGTGCTAAATATCCTGGGTCTATCCAGCATACTGGTGACCTGTATGGTTGCCTGTACAAGGCCTTATATGGTGCCATACTAATGGTGGAGTGGGGGATATTGTTATATGAAAAATCCACCAGAGGTAGGTGGTCCTCCCAAATACAACTAAATTCTAGGATGCAGGCATGTAGCATGTCCTCTAGAACCTGTATGGTTCTCTCCATCTAGCCATCCGTTTAGGGAAGAAATGCCATGATCAAGCACAACTAAGTCCCAAAAACCTCCTATAATCCCTTCCACAACCAAGATGTGAAATGATCATCATGATCTGATATGATCATTGATGTAACTACATGAAGACGAACTATCTCTTGCATGTAGAAGCATCCCAAGATCCCTACTGAACTATACTCATGGATCTGTAGGAAGTGGGTTGACTTGGTGAGCCAGTCAATGATCACCCATATGGTATCATGTCCCCTAGACATGCATCGTAAACCCATCATGAAGTCCATTGATATCACATCCCACTTATACTATGGCACCTCAAGTGGTTGGGTCAAGCCTGTTGGAACCTGGTGCTCAACCTTCACTTTTTGTCAAGTGAGTCATCTAGAAACAAACTCTACCATTTCCATTTACATTACTGGCCAACAGAACTAACATCGAAGGTCCTGATACATATTTTATACTCCTAGATGTACCAATAAAGGGAAAGTATAGAACTCCCTCAATACCTCCTCCCGCAATGTCACTGGTACTACTGTGTGTCCTCTTAAGAGAACAACATGCTCCCCACCTTTCAAATATCCATCAGGGGCATGCCATATAGAAATCTAAGCACATAAAGTCTCATAGTCAGTATCATCAAGCCATGCCTCCCTGAATCACTATAAGAGTGGAGAGGTAACTACCATTGACTGAAGATAAGATGATTCATTTCCATCCACAAAGGATATCTACAATGAGGCTAACTGCTCTGATGCCTTGTTTAGTAGTTGTGAACTCAATATCTGACTGAGAGAATCTACCAACATGTTTTCCTTCCCAAGATTATAGACTATATAAAAGTTATATTACTAGAGGAACTCTAGCCAAAGCCTCTGTATCATGTTCAAATCCTTTTGAGAGAATATATACTTGAGACTCTTGTGGTCAGAGTAGACGTTAAATCACTCTCCCATCAGGTAGTGTCACCACATATTCAATATAAAGACTATTACTTCCAACCCTAGATCATGGGTTGCATAGTTATACTCATGATTCCTCAACTATAATGAACCATAGAAAATTACCACTTACCCCTACATTAGTACACTACCAATCCCAGTCTCTGATGCATCACAGAACACTACATACTCAACACCCTCCTTCGGTAATCTCAGGATTGGAGCACTCGTCAATATCTACCTTAGCTACTGAAAACTCTCCTAGAACTTCTCCTTCCACACAAAGGGATGTCCCTTTCATGTCATAACTATAAAGGATGCTTCTAATTTGAAAAATTTGGGTACAAAACTCCGATATTAACCATCTAATCTAAGGAAACTCGTCACCTCAGTAACATTCTTGGGTGGCTCCCAAGAAAGAACCGTCTCAATCTTCGCTGGATCTACTACCACTCCAGCCTCTGAAATGATGTGTCCTATAAATAGGACCTCCAAAATATAGAACTAACAATTCAAGAGTTTCCCATAAATATGGTTCTCTCAAAGTGTGTCTAGGACCATCCTCAAGTGTATTGTGTGCTCCTACTTGTATGCTAAGTACACTAGGATGTCATCAATAAAGACCACAACAAACTGATCTAAGTAAGGATAGAGGATCATGTTCATGAGTCACATGAAAACTTATGGGGAATTAGTCATACCAAACAACATCAATAAGTACTCATAGTGTTCATACCAAAATCTAAAGGCTGTCTTCGAGATGTACTCATCTCGTACATGAAGCTGATGATATCCAGATCTGAGGTCTATCTTTGAGAACCACCTCACTCTATTTGGATGATCAAAGAGGTTATCAATCCTTGAAAGTGGATAATTATTCTTCACGATCACATGGTTCAGGTGTCGGAAGTCCACACATAATCTCAAGATCTTGTATTACTTCTTGGAAAACAAAACTGGGGCCATCCAAGGTGAAACACTGGGTCTCATGAATCCCTTCCTCTATAAGTCCTTCCACTGTAACCTCAAATCACGAAGCTCTGTGGGAGCCATCTAATATGTAGGTGTAGATATCAGTGCTATCCTGGGGTAGAAATAAACATAGAAGTAAAACTTCCTATGGGGAGGTAATTTAGGGAAATCCTTAAGAAAGACATCCCCATACTCATCCAGAACTGTAGGAAACCGAGGACTCATCTCATCCACTGCACTGAGGGTCATGCTATCCAACTAGCATGTGATCGGTTTCAACCTCCTACCCATGAGTCCATCCTACGTTTCATGGGTTTTATTTTCACCGACAAAGAAAAACTCGGTGCCATATTTGTGGATACACCACATTGTGCTCCTAAAATAGTCAATCTGGGCATGGACTATGGATAACCATTCCATATCAAGGACGACGTTGTAAGGCCTTGATGCTGCTGCTAAGAGATCAAAACTGAAACTATCACCGCCAAGAGTAATAGAACACTATTGGAACCAGTGTGTCATCATCAAATATCCTCCCATAAGAGTCTCTAAGAATAGGGATCGATTCAACAGTTCCACTAGAATCTTCATGTCTCAAACAAGTGTTCTGATGAGAAAAGAGTTACTGACACACGTGTCTATAAAAAATGTATCTAGAGTGAAAAAGAAATATATTGTACCTATAATTATCTCTGGAGCACTGAGGTTGTAATACTTAATCACCTGAAGTTGGCCTTATCCCTATCCATGAGATCCTTGAGCTCGTGGTGGACCACCTACGGGTGGTGGTGGTAGTACTTTAAACCTCCTCCCACCTCCTGCTACCTAACCCGATACTTTTCCACACCCACTTCCTAGAGGTCCACCCTATTTCTGACTTCTCATCTGCCTCAGTGGTCCCTCGACCGTCTCCTGATCGGTTGTACAATGGGTCGGACAATATCTAACCAGATGTCCATGACCATCGCATGAGTAACACATCATGTCCTTCAGCTGAATCGCTCTGACCTGGGATCCTTGTACTACTAAACTCAAGTCCTAGGTTCATCCACTGAACTATATGATCCTCTAGATTCCTCCATTGGTTTTCAGCTACTTACTACTTAAGATTTAGGTACCTGACACCCGATGGTAGCTTCTACTACTGGTGTCTGCTCCTCCAGAAAGTTCTCCACTAGTAGGGCTCAATCCAGTACCCCAGTATATGTAGGGATAATAAGGGATATCATGGATTACATGAACCCCCAGCGTAGTCCTTGTTTGAATGTATGGCCCCTGAAAAATGAGTCCTGTACCATATCCATAAAGTAGCGAGAAAGATATGTAAATCTCACCGAGTACTCCGCTACTGCCTGACTGCCCTACTGTAGATGCAGGAGCTCCTATATGCACACCGAGCATAACATCTCTAGGAATAAATACTCTATAAAGAGGCACTCAAATTATTCCCAATATATATTTGTCTCCTCATGCATCTGGATCATGAAGCTCCACCACCTCCCTGCTGATCCATGTAGTAGAATCTTGTCTAAGACTACCATCTAGTTGTGAGGCATCCTCACTAGGAGGAAGACATGTGTAATCACCTACAGCCAATCCTTAGTTGTCTAGGGGTATGACTCACCCTTAAACCTAAGAGTTCACTGCCTTTATAAATCATTCAATGAACTCATCCTGCGTGCATCCTATACCAATAGTGCAAGTAGTAACTGTTGTTCTCCAGGCGGTGGTATCACTGGTACACCACCTGGGGGTGCTATCTTTGCTACTGGTACCTATAAAGACACCTCATCACTAAGAAGATCATCCTCATGATCACTCATTAGAATCCTATCTAGATATATGTATGGAGGCATCCTGAAATAGACCATGATGTACCATAGTTAATATATCATACCTAATGAGATAACACTGACTCAAGAAGGAAATGTGAACACACTCAATCCTATATGACGAATTTACCATTTATTTTTCCTTGAAATTAGTTTTTTCATGTACCGAGTCAAAAATAAGAATTTAGAGTCATGGTGTATGGATATGTCAGCCGCGGAACCAACACTGGAGTTTGTATTCTGAAATCTGAACTCGAAACTCTTAACACTATTGCCCCAAACTAACCTCACAGACTCTTGGTTATTCAAATAGAACTGACCTCCTCTGATGCCAATCTATCATGACCCATACCAGAGGGTCCTATTCCATGACTACCCCAAAACTACCTCCGATAGGCCAAGGGCTGGTGACTAGCACCAAGTTGGCATATCCCACAAATGGGAGGCATTAGCCTAAATACATGTACACACACACACATATCCAAACCCAAAAATTGCTAAAATATAAAAACACTAAGTAAACAAGCATGCATACTTCTGTGATACCAAAAAAATAGTATGATAGTAGAAAAATGAAAGTAAATAGGGCTAGAATACAATCCCACCAAAAGAAAAGCATACCAAGTGAATGCACAAGCCCTTGAAACTCATCCATAGAAAAATCTACCTAAAGGGTAGGTGTAGGGAAGCTTTCTGAAGCCATAGGAGCACCAAAAATTTGTCTAATAACCCTAAGAACAACCTAGTCCTAGTCCACCTATGACTCCATCAAAATGTCAATTGTCTGCACAAGACACAACACATGAGGGAAAATCCCATGAAGGGGTGAGTAAAATAATACTTAATAGGACACCCCAAAACTACAAAGGAAACACATGAATTACACCACAAAGGAATCACAAAAAGTAAAACACAAAGGAAACACATGAAGTACATTCAATACGGTCATATCACACCAGTATAAGTCTAAAGAATGAATAGAAGGATTTCTAGTTATAGTCCACAGATCTCTCAGTCACTATGACATTAGAAGTGTCGACAACACACGAAGTGTCTATGGCGCACCGAGCATCGATGCCGCATGAAGCGTAAATGGTGCATGTAACACCCTAGAATGATAAAGGGTTAATGACCAAATGATATGACTCATGTTGACAAGGTGAACCTTCCTTTTCGGGAGCCTACCCGATTAGAACTCCACAGTTAAGCGTGATTGGCCTGGAGTAGTGATCAAGATGGATGACCTTTTAGAAAGTTTACTAGGGTGTGTGTGAGTGAGGAAAAAGCACACTGGAAAAAACATGTGTTGGCCTATGGGGATTTTCATTAGTTAGATAACCCATTTGGGCATGTGGGTGGGCCCTAGGGTGGGGATCACATGTCTGGGGGGAAACTGGTGGCACTTGGAAGACCAGGACTCGACGACCATGTTAAGGCGGGGTGTCTGTGCTATCACTGGGGCCCATTTGTCACATTTGGTATCAGAGGAGGAACCCAACCTTAAGTGCAGTTCAATTCCTGTGTTGAGATATAGGTACCACAATGAGGATGTTGTGCTCTAAAGGAGGGTGGGTGAATGTAGCACCCCATAATGATAAAGGGTTAAATTACTAAATGATATGACTCATGTCAATAAGGTTCACCTTCCTTTTTGGGAGCCTACTTGATTTGAATTCCACAGTTAAGCATGCTTGGCCTGGAGTAGTGATCAAGATGGGTGACCTTTTGGGAAGCTTCCTAGGGTGTGTGTGAGTGAGGAAAAATCACACTAGAAAGGACATGTGTTAGAATATGAGGATTTTCATTAGTTTGATAAACTATTCAGGCATGTGGGTGGGCCCTAGGGTGGGGACCACATGTCTAGGGGGAAACTGGTGGCACTTGGCGGTCCAGGACCCGATGACCAAGCGGGGTGTCTGTGCTATCACTGGGGGCCAGTTGTCATAGTGCATGGAGCATTGATGTCACCCAAAGTGGTGATGGAACCCGAGGCATCGATGGAACATGAAGCATCAATGGTGCACAGATAATCGATGGAGCATGAAGAGTCGATGGTTCCTAAAGCGGTGATGGTTCCTGGGGTGTTTAAGGAACACATGGCGTCAATGGTGGACAGAGCGTCAATGGTGAATGGATCATCGATAGTGCACGAAGCGTCAATGGTGCATGGATCATTGATGGATCATGTAGCCCCCAAGTCATGTAGTCACCAAGATCACATAGCCTTAAACAATTGTAGGATTTCCATTCGTAGTATTCTTGTTCTAGGAGAACCTACCCCTCAAGCCACTAGTTTGCATGAAAAACTTCACAAAAACTCACTTAGAGTATCCCAAAAATGACCTCCTTTTCACAAGGGTCCCAAATCCATAGACGACTCGTCAAATGGATACATGGTTTGAAAGTTATGACCATTTTTATGAAAAAGTCCGACCCAGGTTCGGGCTGACCCGCCGGGCCAGACCCGACCCGACCCTGTTCGGCCCTACCCAAACCGACTCGTCCTGCTAGGCTTGGCCCACTGGAGTGGCCCAACTTCCTCCTTCTAGCTCACCGTATGTGGGCCGGTGTGTGCACGCTGGACACGGCCTACCCTGTCCGCTTCTATCTAGTTAACTCGACACCAGACCGTGTTTCACGCAGCTAGCCTACCTTCCCCACATGCACTGGTAGCTCCATCATGGGTCCCTACTCCGATGAGGCTTCAAGCCATGTCCCTGCTCCGCCATGAACTCCTACTACGACCCTCTAGTCGCCTCTTGTGGCTTCCACTACTATGGGCCCTACATGGTTTAGTCGTGCCACCTGCGCGGTCGGCACCAGGGTGACCGCTGTCCCCTGCCACACCAGCATGCGGCCACCTCCCTAAGCTGCTGCCATAAGTCCTGGTTCTGTAGGTATTTTCCACTGCTTCGGTGCTCCATTTTTCAAAATAGATCCACTTTCACAATCCTCAGGTCGTAGCCTTCACTGTCCTGGGCCTTGATCCACCTTTCTAGCAGTCGAGGGGTCCGATAGCATTCGAAGCCTCCAAGAAAATAGTGTTGTGACCATAAGGGTCCAATAGTGAGGACCACTAATAACAGAGATAGAATTATCACATATAACACCCAAATAATGGATCTTGGCCTTGTTTATATCAGCCTTGATCCATTATTGTTAGCAGAATCACGAATAACCCAACAGGAAAATAATCACTAAGATTTATTCCCTTTAATCCTGGAATATTTATCCCTCAACAAGAACGATCAAACTGTAGATCAACATATTCGTGGGTTGGTCCGCATTCGTCATTTGATTCTAAGAATGGTAAAATAAATCATGAAGAGATATACACCCTACCTCAAGGTTGGATCAGTTGTTGATGAAGAATGGGGTTCCATGTCTTCATCGATCCTTGATCCACCAACATTCCTCATCATTCGTCAGAGAGGCTTCCATCTCCTTGCCTTAGAGAGATTTTCAAGGTTATGGAGATAACCCTAGATTCCTGAAAATAGGAATTAATTTAAAATAAACCAACATAGAATTAAATAAAATATTTTTATTAAAATATTTAAATGATGGTTACATCCAATTTCCAACTTTCACAGTCAACCCACACCGGTTGATGTTAGGCCCCACTTAAGGTAAATTCACTGATCTGAATGAAAATATTCCCTCAGATTTCTGATATGGGAACCCATTTAGAAGTTATTCTCATTTAAAAAAGAATCCACCCACACTCTTTTTAAAAACTTAACATTTTTCACCGTATCATTCCAGGCACACCGGGCCTCAGAATTTTATGCCGTCTCAGCGCTTATTTTTGATATTTCCCCAATTAATTTATAAAAATAAAACTAGAGAAAATACAAGTCATTATAATAAACTTATCCTTTTTTCTTATAAGTATTGTTATAGGATTGTTAATGTAGGTGCTCCAGGGATAAAAAATCTATATAATTTCAATCTTTCTCTTAAAACTCATTTCATGTGGAATCTCATGAAAAAAAATCAGGTGGGATGGATTTTCTTCAAAATAGACACATGAAAAGATTAAGAAATGGGAATAATCACTCTATAGGGTCTTCAATATGTCCAACATAGAGTGAATTATGTGCTAATATTATGATGTATGCTAGATGGTTTGCATAAAGGGAATATAACCACAATTTTTGGTATGACAATAGGATTGGAATCCAAATTTCTAGACTAATTGAAAATGAATATACCATATTTAATGAAAATATTTATATTAAAGATACTTTGGAAAACCTTAATCAAGATATAAACTTATGATACTTTCGAATTATATGATTCATACATTGATGTGACCTTGGATCCTTTGTAAGATCCACCACATCCATATTATCACAATAGAGTGTGATAGGATATTTACTGATAGGTACCAAACCAAGATCTTGGATGAATTTTCATATCCAAACAACTTATTTATCCACTTAAGAAGTTGAGATATACTCTAAATCCACTATAGAATATGAGACCATAACCTTATTTGAGCTATTTCATCTCAAAATGGATCTATTAAAAATGAATATGTATCTTGTTTGTGATTTCAGATAGTATTGATCTATTTAGAAACTAGAAACTGCATATCATATAATGGTTAGTTCCTCATATCATCTGTAGACCAGGAACATATCTTTAGTATGACTCATATACTTATGGATAATCTTGAATTCCATCCAATAGTGGTCACTTAGGACACATTGATATCTGTCTACCACATGTAAGGAATAAGAGATATCTATCATAGTTCAATAATTAACATACATGAATAACCTAATCAATAACATGTATGGAATCCTAGCCATTATTTTTCTTCCATCATGTGTTTTAGGAATTTTTTTTTGGGAAAGATGAATTCCATGTGACATTGGAAATAATCCCTACCTGGATTGTTCTATACTGAATCTATTCAGTATATTATCAATATATATACCTTGACTTAGGCCAAACAACCTCTTGAATCTATCATAATGGATCTTAATCCTAAGAATATATATTGTTTTACCTATTTCATTCATGGAGAAGAATTTATTTAACCATTAGTTGATAGATTATAAGACATGTATTTCAATTATAATAAGTAATATGTCAAAAACATAAACAATTCAAAAAAAAAACACACTCCCACTAAACTTATTATAGAAACAGGGCTCACATTTTCTCTTTATGAAACCAAACTTTATTATGGATTTGTAAAATTGAATGACCCATGACCTGTATTCTTTCTTTAATATATAAATGGATCTTCGCAATTTAAAAACCTTATTGGCATACTTTGGAGTCAAAAACCTTTCAATTTTTTTTTCATGTCGAAATCTTTCCGAAGGCTCCGATTAAGGAAGGATATTTTCACATCTATTTTACAAATCTCAAAGTCATGTAAAGATTCAATGGAAAGTAGAATTCTAATGTATTTCTGTATTAAAACTGGTGAAAAGTCTTCATCATAGTCTATGACTTGATGCTATTTGAACCATTTTGAAACTATTTATGACTTATAAGTACTAACTTGTACATCCATGTCCAATTTCTTCTTGAATACCCATTTACAACCAACATGCTTTACATCCACCAGAGGATCTACCAAAATCCAAAATTGGTTTCGATACATGGAATATATTTTATAATTCTTAGCTTCTTGATACTTGGAAACATCGGTTCCACTTACTTATTCCTTACAGATTAGAGAATTATTATTATTAACCAATAATGAGTCACCATCCTCAATGACTATAAGACCATAATTTTTTGGTTCTATAACCACTTTTTTACTCCTACATAGTACTTGTTTCTCCCGAACAACTTCTTCCATGGATCTTTGTGGAATTTTTTCCTATTAAAACTCTTTTGTACCTTGATTCGGGACTTCACTGAAGTTTATCTCACTCCCACTATCACTTTTAGAGATGTTCTCTATCTTAAGGAATATGACATGTATTTCCACTATTTTTTTTCTGAGGGGTCGTATAGGTAATATCCCATTGTTTCCTTATGGTATTCTATAAAGGTAAACTTCGTACCTAAATGATCATGTTTATTACCCAAGGAGGCCTTAAAAAATGATTGATATCACTCCCACTATCACAATTAGTATGGTATACCATCTTACACTTTATATAGAACTTGGTTTAGTATTTTTTCTGCTATTTATAAAACATATACCTAAAAGGATAATGGAATACTCACATGACTCATTATTGATCTCACCATGTATAATAGGGTGTGGTTCCTCCTTTCACTTACACTATTCCATTAAGGTGTATAAGGAGGAGATTGTTGAGATAAAATCCCAAAATCCCATAAGTAATCAATGAAGTATTGAATAATATTTTCTCCACCATGATCTGAGAAGAGTTTCATAATCTTCATACCAAGATGGTTATCAACTTCATTATTGTATTCCTTGAATCTCTCAAAGGAATATGACTTATACCTCATTAAGTATACATGTCCATATCTAATAAAATCATTAATAAAAGTTATGTTGTATGATTACCCACCCCTTTTTTTAACTAAAAATGGTACAAACACATCAATATGAAATAATTAAATAATATATTTGGCCCTTTAATGTTTTCCACTAAATGGGGATTTGGTCATATTTCTTTTTAAACATTTGTGACATACACCAAGTGGTGTTAGTTAAAAAGAATATAAATAACCATCTTTGTGTATTTTTTTTAAAATGTTTTTTGTTTACAAGACCTAGATGGTGATACCATTGTTGGGAATGGAATGATTCATGTGAAGTAGTTTTGATATCATTTTCCATTACTTGGTGCATGCAATCCAGCACATAAAGACTTTTAATTAAACATGGATTACTAAAAAAACGTTACTTTTATAAAAGAAGAAACATTTATTCCTGAACTTAAAAATGAATCCATCCATATGAAGTCTGAATAGAGAAATAATGTTTTTTGGTAACATATGGAATAAAATAAAAATACTTCAAAACCAAGACAATTCCCTTTGATAACGTGGGTTTGTAGTCTCTAATATACACAACAATTAGTTTAGATTCATTGGATGCTCATAGATCTACCTCCCCTCTATTAATATTTCTACATCTACTTAGTTCATATATTTGAATACATATGTGATAACTACAAGTTGTATTTAATACCTATTTTTTAAAAATAGATAAATTACACCCTTTAAAAAATATACTTAAACCTTACCCTCACTTATTTAGATAAGTGAAGTTTTTATTCTAGTGGACCTTTTTTCCACATGAAAATAGATATTATCCCACTCAATTGCTTTCCCCTTGATATTTCTCTTCTTGGAAGGGTGTTGTGAAGAATCTTTAGTCTTAAATCTCTTCAATTGGCCATTATATTTATTCACCATTAGGATTAAAGGATTTTTTCACTTTGTATCCTTATTTACTTGTTCAAGAAGAGTGAGTATATTTGGAAGTTAATTCTCAACGTTTTTCATATTAAAATTTACAAAAAAGCTGTAGAAACTCTGAAGTAGTGATACAAGAATGATATCGTTGTGAAATTCATCACAGAGTATAAACCCTAGAACCTATAGACTCTCAATGTAGAAAAAGGGCATGACCGTGCAAGGCCCAACCTGCACAACCTCTCTAAGATTACTCTAGAAGATTTCCTTGGAGATATCAAACTATTCTTATATTTAACTCTTATGATAAAAACCACAAAGATTCCCCAGAATTATATAAACATCCATGTTTTCATTTGACTTCATGATATCACTAGACATAGACAAAATTATTAAAAATTGAACATCAACCACATCGTTCAGGTGTTTTTAATATACAAATAACTCTTCATCACTGACCTCATTCATAGGTGGACCGATTAATGTTTATTCTATGACATAAAATTTCCATTCATGAGACAACACAACCCAAAGGATTATGAATAATTCCTAAAAGTTACTACCAATGATGAGATGGACTTTCTCTAATATAGGTCACATGGATAATGTGGATGAAGAAATTTCCATTTATTTTACAATTATAAAAGAACATATTAGTTGAACTTTTCTTGATTAAAAATTATACGAGACAATAATAATATTAATTTTATTAATCCTCACACTATTTTATCAAGTCCCAATAGCCCCCACCATTAGACTCAGAATGTCTAATTTCTAGGACATTCTGGTGTAAAGGATCAATATACCCCTTCTCATAACCCCAATGAGGTCTAGTCAAGTTATTTGATGGTATTTAGGTAGCCATTTCTTTTCTAACTATGGACTTATAGATCCTTGATCCATTGAGTAGACTCCCCAATCTAGAAATCCTAAATTGGATTTCCTCAACACTTTCATCCAAGTTACATCAAGTCTAGTGAGAAATACTTCTCTTGACGTAAAAAAATTAAGTAAACCCATAACATTCATAATAACACAAAAATAAAAGTAAGTTTCCTAACAAAGGTTGGTCAAACACTTAGTTCAATGTATTTTATTCCTAATCAAGTAATAAAAGGACAAGTCTAACATAATATTTAGTAGATACATTTTTATTATTTTGCATAAAATTATTATGTTTTATCTTTTACATGTTTTTTAAATATTAAGTGGATTTTACTTAAGTGATTAACCATGTTTTGATAAAACATTTACACATAATCCATTTATTTATATTCCATATTTATACATTAGTTAATTTATTTATGTGATCACTGTATTGAATCCATAAAATAAATAATGCATGAGACATAAATAAATAAATAAATGACCTAATAATGATATTATCTAATAGCCGATTTATTTAGAGGACAATAAATAAACCTATAACCTAGGGGAAAACTCCTTGTTCTGATATTGGAATAAGTTACAACATTCCACTGATCCACCTGTGTATCACTTAGGTTGGAATCATCTTGGTTTTGTCTTGAACCACATCCATATGCCTTGATACACTCTATTTATTATAAGTATTTATAACACACACATAGATTAGGGTAACCAATGTATCGGTTTAGGGGAATTACATAAATCAAATTGGATATGTATTTCCTACATAATAATGGAGGGATAAATGACACGCATTCCATCTTTTAATTAAATAATTAATAATTTCAAAACCATGCAATAAATTAAATCAAATAAAACCAATGCATACATAGGTCTTGGTAAATCTCATAATTGGACACACATATTCAATAGTTAGACAAAAGTATACTGGCTAACATTCATTTGTATTCATTCATTATTATTAAGATAAACAAACTTGCATTAATTAATTAATTATCTTTTATCTTAATGGCCATTTTAATTTTATTGGAGATACCCATCATAAAGGAATTCATGGAAAATAATTGGTAGAACTAATAATTATAGATAATTATAAAAAAATAATTGAGAATTTAATAATTCTTTAGAAATTTATTAAAATTTCAAACACATCAGGTGATAATCATTATAATAAGGTTTTAATGATGTGATTTTTTATTTAATGTAATTAAATATTATAATTTATTGGGAGACTACATGATGTGTACTTATGAGCTAAACACCATGTATGTCAATTTTTTTGTACCCAAGATACATGCCTGGGGCTTCAGCTTATACCTTGATTAGACTACATGACATATACTAGATAGATACATGGTGTGTATCACCCTTGTAGCATGTCTTCATAACCCAATGAAGGAATCAATGTGTTCTTCAGATGCTCTGATCATTTGATGTGTACACTAACTACACGCTATGTGTTCCACTAGCCGTGTGTTCTCTTGACTCACCAAATAGATCAGTGTGTACTTAGGGTATGGGAAATAATAAAATACACATAGTGTATTTTAGCTACACATCATGTATTTTATTATTGCTCAAGGCTATCAGTATCATGTGGTTTTGACCATGTATTTGAAAACACAACAAAAATGAATATCATCGCTAAAATGTGAAGACTACATAACATGTATACCAGCTACTTGCCATGTAATCTGATAGAATTGTGCCAGGTTGGCACAGTATACACACAATGTGTAATAAATACACTGTGTGTAATTACTAACACACGTTTCATGTATCCCATGACATAGCCAAGTGAAGCTAACTTTGGTACATAATGTGTAATCTAACCACACTCTGTTTAATCCCATGCTATCCGACCATAATCCTTGGCACTTCCCAATGGAATCTTCGGTCATTATTTATCTGTTCATAGTTTTTTAAGAAAATTAAAACATGAATAATTATAATTAAAATTTTAAAACAATGTTAATTAAAAATTGGATTCAATAATGAATAATTATTGAAATGTAAATCAAACCAGTATTGTGTATATTGATCAAAAATCAAATAAATAATTATAAATTTTAAACATGACTCTCTTATACCAGTTGAAGGTTCTAAGCACAATGAAAGAATCTTGGTGGGATAAATAACCATTTTTTTTCAATTTTGTGGATAATTCACAAATTGTAAATGATGTAAACACCATGAGAAATAAAAATTTTCCACCAAATATTTGCATAATATAACCTGGAACTCAGATAGGTTATTTGAACATTTCATTTATAATTAATTTAAATATGACTATAATAAAATATACCTTTTCTTAGTATCATTATTCATAGATGTTTTTGATCATTCAAAACCATTTTTTAATTACCTTTATTATGTTCTATGGACCCAAGTATATAATCCCTCTAGTGGTGATCCACACATGATCCTTTGATCTATGAACAATGTTGATTGATTTCCATGTGCTAGCACAGTGAATAAGTCATCCTTTATTATTAGTCTTGATCACTCAATATCCTTCAATCTTGAAGGAATATATCTATAACTTCTTGTTATTAAGAGGGAGATAGGAGGAGGAATGGAGGGAGAATTCTATTATGTGTAACAATTCTCAAGTCTCAATTAACTCTACACAATAGACATAACCATCTATTTATAGAGCTATGTTTATGAAAAAATATTATTTAATTACATACTAGTCTTTAAATAATATAATAATCATTATCAAACCCTAATCCATATAATAAATAATAATAATAATATTTTTTGGCATGTGTTAACTGACACAATGATAAATGTTATTTTACCAGCTTGTAAATTAATATTCATCACTGGACACAATCTTAGTCTAATATATCTCCTAGACATATATTGAATACCCAAATAAATATTTAATTAAATATTTCATTCATTAATCAATATTTTCAATTGATAAAACATTAATAAAACTATTCCTCAGTCTTGAGAATAATATTTATTCCATTAATTAAATTCAAATAGAATTTAATTGAGATCAACAGAAACACTTAGTGTGTAACCCTCTAGGATTATTTCTCATTGTAATTAGGTGGGATTTCCTAAAGTCAAAGATTATTTTTTAGTAATGGGTCAAAGAACCTAAGAGTAAGAAATTAATGTTATAACAATGATAGCCTTATACAAACACTAGCTATTTAATATAAATCCTTTGTTATAATATCTTATCAAGATGGTTGCATAATCGTGTCATCAACCTATATAATTGATACATATTTATTTGAATATTTGAAATTAAATCTTCGTCACACCATGACCATTGAATTTAATGTGATAGTTCTATTCCAATAGAAGGGTTGAGATATAATATTTCATAAATATGTAAGGGGAAAATCCTTCCTCAATTTATCTATTAATAACATATCATTCAGGATACATCCAACATACCCTACTTACCGAGAACATATGGAGTCATGGTTTTGATTAGTAAATCTAAGTGCATGAGTCATGATATGAATTAATTATAATCTTAAATTCTAATTTCCATTGCACATACTCACAAATAGAAATATCCAAAGACACCAAAACATGTAGAAATCATACTAACGAGTCTATTATCATAAACTCCTATATTAGTGATTACCAATTGAAAACGTCATGAGAAGAAGCCTTGTTCACTTATGAACACTCACACCTGACATGATACATACTATGTGTCCTATCATAATATGTTATCCAACCATATAACTATATTTAAGAATATAGACATGGTACTTAAAGGTTCTCATTATATTGGGGAACTACTATGAACTTATCAATGTGACAGATACCCAAGAACATTATTACATTAAATTTATGCAGAACAATGAACAATATGTAATAATATATTTTATTAATATTCAAATATTTGAATATAAATATAATAAATGTACAATCAATCGATTATAAAACACCAATTTCAATAATAGTTTCACTATTCCCTAAACAAAATCAAACTCATTAGCCTCAAAATTTATAATGATCATCAAAACCCATTTGGTGGTCTCACATACCACCAAACACAACATTCTATGGTGTGTACCTCCTCCATACCTATGGTCAACATTTCCCCCCATATGTCACTAAATCTACATAGGTCACCATTGAAAATTTATATACTAAACCACCTCATGGTCCCTGCCTTATATGAATATGACCTTAATGGCCTTATATCCCATGGTGAGAACCATCACCAAATTCCTAGGCCACAACATCGATTAAAATCCTAAACCACCCATGATAATGGTAACGACCATCCAAACCATACTTTAGACCTTTTCAACCATATCTAATGATAAAAATCACCCATAGTCTTAAGAGTTACACCCAAAACATCCTTATGGAAGCATATCAAACATAAAAACTCTATAATCTCTACTTTATATCATGAAACATCAATTTCATCATGACCTGAACCCACAACACCGACAAAATTTCTATACCAGACCATATTGACTATTTTCCACATGATAAAACCCCTAAACCATCTTATATGAATAATTAAAACACTATATGGTTCCATTATCAGTTATACATTGACAAACCTACCCATTCATATTTACTAGACACACTTAACAGTTATATAACACATGAAATAATTAAGAACCACCTACCTGAAGTATATGGAACTCCACTCATAGAAGAAATATGCCCAAATCAACTCTAATAAGAATATCAATCCAAATATGACAAAATATTTTAATTTAGGGGTTTTCAATAAAATAAAAAATAATTGCAATAAATAAATATAATAGACATAAATGTATTTATTACCTTACTCATGGATACTCCTTAATTCAGGTTACATGGAAATCCAAAATATTTGGATAAAATCTCTATCAAAAAATAATAGAAGAACAAGAGAGTTTTCCCAAGCCTTATCCATGAGTCATGGTTATAAAAATCCATAAAATACCTTTTATAATATATTTCCCATTGAATAATTCATTTTTAATATTTAAGGGAATAATATTCCCAAATTTAAAAATAAAAAACTTTGGAAAACACTAAAACCTTGCATATCTACCACTAGAGACTAATACAGAATATATTTATAAAAATATTATGCATCACAACATTATTTTACACATTATCAAATTTTTAGAAAAAATATATTATTCATCTCATATATAATATTTCTCTCTTTCATTACGGTTTCCCCCTTATAAAAAATTCATACATAATGTAAATACATACATAATATATTTCCTTTCATGAAAGTACCAAATATGTCATATTTTTTTTGTATATAAGGGTTTCCCCTTATATAAACAAATACATAATATATTTGAATCCATACATAATATAGTTTCATCTAAATATAAGGTTTTTGAATTAACTCAAAAAATCCAAAGGTAATTTTTTATGATGCAAAAATGTTCCTGTGTTTTGTTTTGAGTCTATGTGGACCTTTTTTCTAAAGGCAGGTGGTCATTAGGACTTACCTGCGACACTTGGGTTGCACATTGACCGAGAGGATGGAAGTTCAAGCTTATCACACCCTTGAAGATGGAATTAACTTTCCCTTACAGACTCTCTTATAGATTTAATATGTATTTCATGAATCCTTCCCAATTACCAATGTGGTATTGGTTACCACTATGTCGACAAATGATCATTAAAATGTGGTTGATTTAAGAATATGTTACATATTAGAGGTTCCCTGACAATGTGAGAATTTTTATGCATCAAACACTCTTCATCAATGTGACCAGCTATAAGTATCAGACCCTCTCCATCCTTCTCTTGTTATATTTATTTTTTCTAATATTTGAAGACACATAGCTGGACACTTTGGATTTTATCTCCATACAGGGAGGTGGTAAGTTTTATGGTATTGGGATCAGGCTCCTAAGAAGGGTTTCCTATGTATCCCTGGGAAGGGAATCAAAACTAACATAGTTTGGTGCCACTTATCCAGACACATTGCACCTATTAGGGTCATGTTATAAGGTCCATCATGATTCCTCTTAAGGTCATTCATCCACAACCACTTCTAAGTAATTTAAATTCTTATGGTATGGATTTTTTGGAAAATTGTTCCTAGAAGTGGTTTGTTTGAAAATTAAGCATTATCGACCCTTTCTAGTTGAATTCAAAGGGAATGTGGCCCAATGAGGATGATTTTATTTTATTGGGAATATTGATACATAATACATGAGGTTCATTTGGATTGTGAGGATATGGTCCATGAAGCATGATGGTTTCCTCATCATGAATATGTCTTAATGGGGGGGGGGCATTTAGTATCCTTGGGAGTATAGTCCATTAAGGATGGAATGTGTGATTTCATGATGAATATGGCCACATTAATATGATTAACACAAGGAATATAGCCTAGTGGATGTAGATAAGAGACTTAGAGGGAATATGGACCAATGAGTAGGAACATCTTGGATCATGTTGAATATAAACTAATGAGGAAGGATGTAGATGATTTCATGAGGAATATGGACCCATGAAGATGGTTTCATAAGGAATATGGCCTTAATGAAGAGATAAAAAAAATGGGGATATTGGGTTTGAACCTTAGGTAGGAATCTAACATATCCTACTGACACAAGAATCAAATCCCATGTAGTTCAAGTTACATAGTTTAAGTCAATGTGGCTGGACTCTACCATGTATTTTAACATCAAAATGTAAAGTGTTCATTATATAGTTTTAAATCATGTTACTAGGATATCTATGTAAAGAACGGGGAAACAATAGAGGATTGTGTGGGACTTACACATTGGATACCTTGGGTGCTATTCAAGAACTGGTTGAGCATGAGTGGGGCTTACACATGATTATATGTAGCCTAAGGATGGATGATCCTAGATCATTGATGGTTAAATTTTATGAAATAATTAATGTAAATATAGGAGGGGATTACAAAAATAAAGTAGGACCATGCGCTCATGGCTCATTTATTGGAATCAGGGAATCCACCAAGTGCCCATGCTAATTAGGCTCAGACCTGGGTGATCCAAGTGTAGCTTCATGAGTTAAGAGAGACCACTCCAATGTCTTCATGATAAGGACCCTCATTATCAAGTGTATTCATGATTATGTTCACCATTAGGTGTAACAAAACAAAAATCCATCAATGAAATTTCCATTCTTATGTTTATTCCATATAGTATAGATCATATAAAATCACTTATAGAACACAATATAAACATCATAAATAAATAATGAATGAAATAAAATGTATTTCTAGAAGTTAAGGGACCTATACTGATGAAATAGTAACATGCCATTAGGAATAGTAATGTGACCCTTATAAATAGTAAACCACCCAATAGAATAGTAACATCACCAATGAAATTATAAATAAAATTTTTCCATCTTATAAATGAAATTATGATTTAATTAAATCATAGTGTAAGTAAATGAGTATTTTAAAAATTAATATTTAAGTGTTTGTATTTTTGTAAGTCATAAATATTTAATTAAAATATTATAATGAGTAAAATAATTTAAAATAAAATTAATTTTCATAAATATTATTCATAAATAAATATTTTCTTTTTTTATTATTTTAGGATAATTTTATGAGACCTTAGTTAATTTTTTAAAGTGTTATAAAATCAGTTATAAATTTAAAACTGGATTTTTCGAGTAAATAATGATTTTAAATAAAAATTAAATTATTAATATTTATAAAATTATTTTCATAAAATGGAGTTCATTTTTGAATTCTACACATCAAAAAATGGTTATAGTAAATTTTTGGGATTTTTCGAAATACTCAAATTTTTAGTGAATAGTAAAATATGATAATTTACAACATAAATACATTATAAGTTGAGTACAATATTTCTTGAGTCATGGAAGATTTAAGAACCCTTGGTTCAAATTAAAATAAATTTATTACTTTATTTAGTCATAGTAATCATCATTATTTATTGTCTTGAGCAAAATAATAAAATAATGAATAAAATAATGAGAAATCACCCCTCTCCTCCACTATAAATACCACCCTCACCCCCTCTTCTACTCACTACTATAAGCCTTTAAGACTGTCAAAGTTATTTCCAAATAATCTTCCCTAGTATATCCCCACATCCAATATCTCTTGTTCTTTCCAAAATACCAAAACCAATCCCCTTAAGGAGGTTCTCAAGGAGGAGTATTCAAGAGGTAAAATCCCCTTCATTTTCCTTATAATTTCTTTTCAAGTTCTTTATTTTAATATACTCTCCTAATATCCTCTGTCCAATTACCATGATAACTCTATTATCATATATATACTGTAATTATATCATGTTAATTAAATATTCATTATAAACCTCCTTACTCTTACTCTTTTTTATTTTAAAAACAAAATCATCATCCAGGAGGTGTCGATTTACAACCTTCGTGGACTAAGAACCTTCATTCTTCAATTTATCCTTCAAATATAGTAATGAAACCATTTTTATGGTTTAAAAAGACTAATATATATATATTATAATCTTTTTAATGTTTTGGAACCAGTATATATACATAATACCAATTCATACAACAAAACTAGTTTGAGATGATCGAAATACCGCCGTGATAATCTAAATGATTATCACTAATGTTTTATCTAATAACTCATATTCATACCATTTAATAAAATGAATAATATAACCATTTAATCTTATTTATTTTAATTAATATCATATAAATTAAATTCTGTAGAATTATTCCCATTCCACATGAACTTCCATTCTCATATACAAGTATACCGATCGTGAAAACCAAGGAAAGGAATGCTCCCAAGTGATAAAATTGTATCTTATAACTCATCAAAAAGACCATAAATGAACCTAATAAAATTATAATAAATCAAATAAATGTATATAATGTTCTTAATTGATTAATTAATGGATTAAATTTGATTATCCAGGATGTTAATGTCAAGTTCATAACTCATTGGGACATAAGGTAAGGGATCCTGCCCGAACCATCATTTTCGTTTAAGTTATTCTTTCAATATCATTAGACTAACATAATGATTATTTATTTTTTGATTAATTATTATATATACTATTTATATTTTCAAAACTCATATATCAATATTAGTTCATATTTATTTTATGTTAATTAAGCATTTTATAAGGTTCCCTTCTCAAATAAGCAAACTCGATTAAAGGGAACATCTCGATTTCTTACCCATTTTTGAGTACCATCCATAATCTATTTTAAGACATTTTTTTTATAAAATCACTAATTTTTTCATTAAAAACTATAATTTTTCATTATTGGTTTTATACAATCATTAAAAATAAAAATTAATTTTCAAAAATAACTCTTCTTTGCAAAGTAAAAGTGTATTTATCTCAAGAATTCCTCGATGATTTTATTAGAGTATTTTAATCTATTTCAACACCTATATTGAATTTTAATCTTTAATAAGGTTTATCACATATTTTTAACATACAAAATATTTTATTAAATTGTTTGTTATTAGTTTTACTATGGATGTACTATTTTGTTACAATTCACCCTATTACTCTGAATGGTTAGTGATTATATTTATAGATCGGGGAATGTTTTTTACATTATATATATATATATTGTTTATTTTTAACCCCATTAATATTAGTAATGAATTAAACTTAGTAAGTTATGGGTGGGTCCCTCTATAGACCCTCGAAGCATCGGTAGGTCTCGCGAGACAAAACAAATATTAACTTTTTCAAGGCCTTTCCCATTTTAAGATATGATTTTGGATGAGTCTTTAACCATTTTTAGTTGTATTGGATGAGGCCTTGATGATATGATTTAGATTTCTTGCATTATTAATTCCCTCATTATAAAACTAGTCATTGATAGTCCATGAGATTATTCTACTAGTATAATATCTATGGTTATGTTTTATTATGGAATTATTTAATCAGATTTTATTCCTTCCATATTATACTCAAGTTTATTTTTAAAGGAATGTGTTTTATTTATACACCATGCATAATGTTTATGTTTATGATATCTTTGGTTGTATCTATTACCATTACTGAGCATCTGATCTCACCCCTTATTATGTTTTATTTTTTCTAGGATGTGAAGAATTATATTATGAATGACTTTCATGGATAATCTAGGAGTTTTGGATGTTTTCAAATAAATTTCTATATTTTTTTTACTTTTATGTTAAAATGTTGAACTTATGTTTGTATCTTGTTTCCAAAAGATACTAAACTATTTGGTACTTTGGGATGCGTCCTACTTGTTTATATTCTAATATAATTAAATAAGGAACCAGCTCCAAGAAACTAGGGTCGGGGTCTTTACAGTTGGTATAGAAGAAAGTTTAGTAGAAAATGTGGAAACTAGATTTAGAAAATGTAGATAAGGGGAAAAACCCTAAGATAACATTTAAGGATAAGGATAAAAGAACATCCTAGAATTTTGGTAAGGAATATATTATGTGGATGTTTCTAGAAATAAATCCATGTTTGGATACTATAAGTGGATGTGGTTTTGGAATAGATTTAACTAGGGGTAATAACTCTAACAAGGTGTCCCAGGCTTGACTCGGGGTAACCTAGTACACGACAATGAGCCTTACTGTGCACCTAGTTTGAAACTACCTAGGAATATTCTTAGTATAATTAACATTTTCTTTACTAGCCATTATGAATGATTTAAAAGTAAATTTTTTCCTCAAAGAAACCTTGTTTATGATTATGGGATTTGTTATGAATATGATTTCAATTTATGTTAAGTTGAGATTATACATTATGATTCATAACCTAATTTAGTGTACACCATTATTTAGAAATGGAGCCTATTTTAAGGAATGGAAACTACATGAACAAACATATCCCATGTAGGGATTTACATTATATGAAATATAATGATGTTGGTATTAGAACTATGACTGGTGATGAGAAAATTATAACTATACTAGGAAATCTAAATCAGGTTATGAACAATAACCTTACATGTATAAAGTATCATGATCCACAATGTGGAGGAACAATGTTAGACCAATTTTTGTGAAAATAACCTCCATCATTTAGTGGAACTACAAACCCATTTATAGTAGAGGAATGGATAAGTTCATTAGAGAAGACATTTCTCACCTTGGGATGTAATGAAAGGGAGAAGGTTATCATGGTAGTTTATCATCTATCGGGAGATGCAGATCAGTGGTGTTCATTGATTCAAAACACAAAGAAGGAGGTGGAGATTTAAAATATGTAATGGAGGGATTTTAATGAAATATTACTATAAAAATATTTTCCCCATGAACAACGAATGAATATGGAGAGTAAATTCTTGAGTCTTAGACATAAAGGGGATGAAAATGTTGTAAAGTATGAAGGAAAAATTATAATGTTAGAAAGGCATGTCATTGAATACATACATAATATGAAGAGAAATATTGATTGATTCTTTTATGGTTTTAAACCATTCCTCCAGAGGGAACTAGTCTCCCAAATTTTCTCATTATACGAAGATATTATCTCATGTGCTATAAAGAAAGAGAAAGAAATATACAAGCCTTATGAATTTAAGGGAAAACAAGAGAATAAGAGTGTGGTATAGAATAGAATGGATAAAGGGAAGAATAAAAAAGGTAATTTTCCAACATATGATACTTGTGGAAGGAAACACCCTGGTGCATGATTAAAAGGAAAAGAAGCATGATACAAGTGTGGACGGAAGGCTATCATGATGTTGATTTCAAGGGAAAAAAGAATCTATAAATTTTAAATGCTATAATTGTAGGGAGATGTGGCACTATGATAATTATAGTCCAAAGTATCAAGGAAATGTGCCTCATAAAAGGCCAAGGGAGTAGGTTCAAGCTTTTTCAATCACAACAACTGAGCTTGAAATTCCTAATGATGTGGTGGCAAGTACTTTAATTGTTTCCTCAAACTTAACCAATGCTTTATTTTATTCCAGATCATTGAATGATTTTATATATTCCCAATTTTCCAAGAAAATTAGACATCTCTAATTTGATTTAATAAATGAGTTGTCAGTCAAAAATCCTAAGGGAAGTATCATTGTGACACAGATGTGTCAGTCAGTCCCCTTTATGAATCACAATCATGCTTTAGTTGCTAACCTTATCATCATATCCATGATTGAATTTGATATAATCCTATTTATGGATTGGATTTCAAATTATGATTCAAAAATCTATTGTAATAAGAATAAATTTACATTTTTTGAGAACAATGTAGAATATTTTATCTTTAGAGTAGAAACATCATCAAATGATTCTTATCTAGATCCACCCCTAGTAGCTCAACTGAATGAAATTATTGGTGATGATGAGAATGAAATATATATGAGTGAGGAAAGAAATATTCAAATTGAGTATGTACCTATTGTTCAAGAATATATTTATGTGTTTCCAGATGATTTACCTCGGTATCCTCTAGAGAGGGAAATTGAGTTTTCTTTTGATTTAATTCCTAGTGCAATGCCTATATCAAAGACTCCTTATAGAATGATAACTATATAATTAGTATAACTAAATAAAAAAATAGATGAATCGAGTGATAAAGGATTTATTCACCCCAGTGTTTCTCTATGGGGAGCTCCTATTCTTTTCGTTAAGAATAATGATAGATCTATGAGGCTATGCATTGACTATAGTGAAATCAATGCAATTACGATAAAGAAAAAGTATCCTCTTCCTCGCATTGATAATTTATTTTATCAACTTCATAGATCCCAATATATTTTGAAGATTTATCTTTGATATAGATATCATCCGTTTCATGTGAGAAAAGAAGATATTCCAAAGACAACATTTCAAACCAAGTATGGGCATTACGAGTTTACAATAATGCCTTTTGGACTGACTAATGAACCCTATGTTTTCATGGATATAATGAATATAGTTTTCAAGAAATATCTTGATGACTTTGTTGTGGTATTTATTGATGATACCTGGGTATAATTCAAAATCTACGAAGATCATGAGAATCAGTTGTGCATTGTTCTGAAGACTCTTAAAAGAAATGAGTTATATGGGAAGTTTTTCAAGTGTGAATTATGGCTTCAAATAGTTTCTTTTCTTATCCATATTGTCTCTAAAGATGTAATCTTAGTTGATCCTACAAATAAAAATGTAGTTCAGGAATTTTATTCTCTAATGAATATAAACAAGGTACATAGTTTTATTGGTTTAGTAGGTTATTATCAACATTTTATTTGGAACTTTGCATGATTAGCTAACACGTTAACCAAGATTACTCTTAAAGGGGTTTATTTTGTATGGAAAAAATAATGGGAAGAGTGTTTTAAATAATTGAATAAGAGGTTAGTGAATTATCCAATCTTGAATCTACCATCGGGAGATGGTGGATTTTTTATTTATAGTGATACATCAAATAAAGGACTTGGCTATGTCCTTATATAGAATGATCAAGTTATTTTCTATGAATCAAGGTAATAAAAAACTCATGAACATAACTATACAACTCATGATCTTGAGTTATAAGCTGTAATATTTTCTCTAAAGATATGTAGATATTATCTCTATGATGAAAGATGTGAGATATATACAGATCACAAGATCATGAAATATATCTTCTCATAGAAAGAACTCAACATGAGGCGAAGGAGATGGATTGAGCTACATAAGGATTATTATTTTTCAATATAATACCACCCAGGGAATGAAAATAAGGTAGTAGATGCTTTGAATAGGAAGGATCAGAAAGTTCTGAACAAAATGAGGATTGACAAAGACCCTATATACATGGATATACCAAATATGGATATGGGAATTATCAAGGAAGGTGAAACATAATCACTTTTTCACCTAGATTCCCAAACATATTTATTATAAATAATTAATATTTCTTAGTGTAATGATGAGAAAATTAAAATGAAAATTAAAGCTGTGAATGATGGGAAGTTTCCAGACTTCGTGTACGAGGATGGAATTTTAAAATTTGGGAGGAGGATATGTGTTCCATCTATACCCGATCTAAAAAGAGAGTTATTGGATGATGCCCATAGCTTGAATTTATCTATACACCATGGTAGCACTAATATGTATAGAGATATGAAGGAACATTTATAGTGGGATAACATGAAGAGGGAAATTTCTAATTATGTATCAAGATGTTTAGTATGTCAATAGGTAAAGGCTAAAAGACAACATCCCAGAGGAGTCTTTCATCCTCTTTCTATTCCTACATATAAATGGGATGACATCCCTGTGGATTTTTTCATTGGATTACCAAAAACTCCAAGAAATAATGATGCAATATGGGTAATTGTTGATCAACTTACCAAATCTACACATTTCCTTGCTATAAGGGAGGATTTTCTACTAGAGAGCCTTGTAAGGATCTATATTAATAAAGTTATAATACTTCATGGAGAACCTCTCTCAATTTCTTCTAATCATGACCCATGATTTACATCAAAATTATGGAAAGGCTTCAAAAATATTTTGATAGCAAGATTCGTTTGAGTACTACTTATCACCCTCAAAATGATGGGCAGTCAGAAAGGATGATCCAAACTTTAGAAGAAATATTTAGATCATGCTCACTTGACTTTCAAGGTATGTGTGATTAATATTTACCTTTGGTAGAGTTTTCTTACAATAATATTTTCCATTAAATTATTCAAATGGAACCATATGAAGTATTGTATGGAAAGTGATATTGTACACTAACTTCTTGGGATGAAGTTTTTGAAAGGAAGCTTGTGGGACTAAAGCTTTTGGAGAACACAAAAGTGAAGGTAAAGACTATTCAAACCCATATCAAAGTAGCACAAAGTAGGAAAAAGAGATATACCAATAATCAAAGGAATGATTTGGAATTTCAAGTGAGAGATCATTTTTTATTGAAAGTATCCCCATGGAAGGGTGTTATAAGATTTGGGAAGAAAGGGAAACTAAGCCCCAGATACATTGGTCCTTTTGAAATTCTGGAGAGAGTTGGAGTTGTAGATTTTAATTTGGTGATGCCACTTAGCCTTTATAAAGTACACAATGTGTTCCAGGTCTCATTGTTAAGGAACTAAATTCCAGACCCAACACATGTACTCACTTATGAAGGAATATAATTGGAACCTGACTTATCTTACTATGAAGAGCTTATCCCGATTTTGGACACAAAAGAATAGGGGTTGAGGAATCGGAGGACACGGCTGGTAAAGCTACATTGGAAAAATCAAAAAATTGAAGCGGAAATATGGGAGCCTAATGATATTATGGTGAAGAACTACCCAAATCTTTTTATGAAGTAACAATCCGAAAATTTCAAGAACGAAATTTTTATCAGAGGGGAGAATTTAACGACCTAGAACTCCATTAATGAAATTTACCTTATTATGTTTATTTCATATAGTATATATCATATAAAATCACTTATATAACACAATAAAAACATCATAAATGAATAATTAATGAAATAAGGGGTATTTTTAGAAGTTAAGGAACCTATACCGATGAAATAATAACATTCCCTTAGGAATAGTAATGTGACCCTTATGAATAGTAAACTAACCAATAGAATAATAACCTCACCAATGAAAGTATAAATAATATTTTTCCATATTATAAATTAAATTATGATATAATTATATCATAGTGTAAGTAAATTAATATTTTAAAAATTAATATTTAAGTGTTGGTATTTTTATAAGTTATAAATATTTAATTACAATATTATAATTAATAAAATAATTTAAAAGAAAATTAATTATCATAAAAATTATTCATAAATCTATATTTTTCTATCTTATGATTTTAGTATAATCTTATGAGACCTTATTTAACTTTTGAAAGTGTTATAAAAAGAGTTATAAATTTAAAAATAGATTTTTCGAGTAAATAATGATTTTAATTAAAAATTAATTTTATCATATTTAGAAAATTATTTTCATAAAATGGAGTTCTTTTTTGAATTATATGAGTCTAAAAATGGTTAGGATGATTTTTTGGTATTTTTCTGAAATACTTGATTTTTTAGTGAATAGTAAAATACGGTAATTTACAGTATAAGTACATTATAAGCTATATACAATATTTCTTGAGTCATGGATGATTTAATAACCCTTGGTTATAAATCACATTCAATTATTACCATATTTACTCATAATAATCATCACTATTTCTTGTCTTGAGTAATGAGAAATCACCCCTTTCCTCCACTATAAATACCACCCTCACCCCCTCTTCTCCTCACTTATCTAAGCCTTGAATATTTTCAAAGTTATTCCCAAATACTCTTAAATAGTCTCTCCCAATGTCAAAAATCACTTGGTTTTTCTAAAATACCAAAACAAATCCCCTTAAGGAGGTTCTCAAGGAATAGTATTCAAGAGGTAAAATCCTCTTCCTTTTCCTTTTAGTTTATTTTCAAGTTCTTAATTTTATTATACTCTAATCACATATTATGTCCAGATAATCATGATAAATCTAGTATCATATATACACTAGAATGATATCATGTTAATGTAATACTCATTATCTATCTCCTTACTCTCTCTCTCTCTCTTTTATTTTAAAAACAAAATCATCATTCAAGAGGTGCTAATTTACAACCTTTGTGGATGATGAACCTTCATTATTCAATTTATACTTAAAGGATGGTCATGAAACCATTTTTATAATTGAACCAGGATATAATATATTTATTATAACATATTTAATGTTCTCTAACAAGTATATATACATAATAATAATTCATACGACAAAACTAGTCTGAGATGATCGAAATACCGCCATAATAATCTAAACAATTATCACTAATGTTTTGTCTAATAAATCATCTTAATACCATATAATAAAATGAATTATATAACCATTTAATCTTATGTATTTTCATTAATATCATATAAATCCAATTCTGGTGAATTATACTGATTCTACATGAACTCCCATACTCATATACAAGTATACTGATTGTGAAAACCAAGGAAACGAATGCTCCCAAGTGATAAAATTATATCTTATAAATCATAAAAGGACATAAATTAACTTAATAAAATTATAATAAATCAAATAAATATGAATTAATTATTTAATGGATTTAATATTATTATCCAGGATGTTAAGGTCAAGTGCATAACTCATTCGTACATAAGGCAAGTGATCCTACCCGAACCTTAATTTTTCCTTCGGGTTATTCTTTCACTATTATTACCCAAATATAATGCTTCTTTATTTTTGTGTAATTATTATATATACTATTTATATGTTCCAAAATCATATATCCAAATCATTTAATCTTCATTTTATGGTAAATACATGTTTTATAAGGTTCCCTTCTTAAATAAGCAAACTCGATTAAAGGGAACATCTCAATTTCTTAACCATTTTTGAGTACCATCAATAATATGTTTTAAAACGCCATTATTTTTATAAAATCAATTATTTTTTATAAAAAACTATAATTTTTCATTACTATTTTTATACAAACAATAATAAAAAATAAAAATGAATTTTCCAAAAGAATTCTTCTTTGCAAAATAAAAGTGTATTTCTCTCAAGAATTCCTGAATGATTTTATTGAAGTATTTTAATCTATTTCAACACATCTATTGAATTTTATTACTTAATGAGGTTTATTTAATATTTTTAACATCCAACATATTTTATTAATTTTTTTATGATCAGTTTGTCTACAGATATTCTATTTTGATACCATTCACCTTATTACTCAAAATGGTTAGTGATTATATTTAAAAATTAGGGAAAGTTATTTACATTTCATATCTTAAATTGTTTATTTTTAACCCCATTCATATTAGGAATGAATTGGAATTAGTAAGTTATAGGTAGGGCCCACCATATACCCTCAATCAATCGATAGGTCTCGTGAGAAAAAATAGATATGGACATGGATGAGACCTTTCCCATTTTCAGATATGGTTTTGTTTGAGGCCTTAATCATTTTCAGTTATCTTTGATGAGGCCTTGAAAATATGATTTAGATTTCCTTAATTATGAATTAACTCATTATGAATCTAGTAATCGATAGTCCATTAGATTATTCAACTAGTTGAATATCCATGGTTATGTTTTGTTATGGAATTAATTAATCATCTTTTATTCCTTCCATATTATGCTCAAGTTTATTTTTAAAGGAATGTGTTTTTAGTTATAAACCATTCATAATGTTAATGTTTATGATATCTTCCACTGTATCTCTTACCCATTCTGAGAATCTGATCTCACCCATTATCATGTTTTATTTTTCCAATTATGTGAAGAATTATATTATGAATGACCTATAAGGATAATCTGGGAGTTGTGGATGTTTTCAATGGAATTTCTATATTTTTTTTCCTTTAAAGATGTAATATTGAACTTATGTATATATATTGTTTTAAAAATATACTAAACTATTCAATCCTTTAGGATGATTTCTCCTTGTTTATATGCTATTATAATTAAATAAGGCACAAGATTCATGAAACTGGGGTTATGGTCTTTACATTAGGGGTTTACCTATCTAGGAGGAAAATCCAAAATAATCCTTTTATCAAGGGAATACATGATTGAATAGGTCCATGCTGGTTTACATTTCTTAATTATATCTATCTAATGGTTTCAATGGATGACTTAATTTATCTATTTCAAGGTTTCTATATCACTAAAAGGATTCTACAAAGTTCATTTGAGTATGCTCAACCAAGATGGGTGATCTAGGTAAAACGTGTGACATGGGAGAGGTTTTATGTAGTACCCTAGACTAGAACTCTCTGATTTAATACCAAAAAGACCTACATTAGATACTTTCTTTGATACAAACTATAGATTTATGAACATAAATATCCTGTAATCACATTACTTAAATAAAATACTGTATTATAATATATTAACCTACCATTTTAGCTTTATAAATTTATAGAATTACGATAAAATATTAACTAATAAATCCCATGTATTTCTTGACTAAAGGATATTTTCCCACTTTTTAATAAACCGTGTAATCCATAATAAGTCCTCAACATATACCCCTGAATATCAACACATTCTATTTTCTTCTAAACATATTATGTGTAACACTTTTCTTCATAACATAGAGAATTGGAAACATAATAAGGGTGAGCTCAAACAATCATTAAGGGGAATCATATATTAAAATATATCATTATTAGGTTGTATTCGATATGAAGGAGACACAAGAGGTGGGTGAATTGTATTCCTTTAAATTTTTTTCCAAATTCAAAATATTTCTCTTGATATACATCTATTATTTCCTTCTATCTTAAATAAGAGTGAGTAGAAAAAATAAAAAATATGAGAACATAACACAATAATTTATAGAATTTTAGGGAAAAAAGAACTATTGTCCACTCCACCAATACTTTCTCTATGAGCTTGGTGATTTTCACTAGTAAGTCATTTTATCAGGGACTTCTACAACTGAGTATAGACAATTGATACCTTTATAATAAGTCTTTTAAAATTCCTTAAGGTTCTTTTATATAGAACCAAAATATCCACAGTTTATTTTTAGAAGTCAACACTCTAACATTACTGAGTTTGAGTAGATGAGACTCCAATAAATCAATAGTAATTGATTTGATTGAGAAAAAATATTTCTCTTATAGTTACATAAAAAAATGATAAAATTGTTTGATCTTCAATAATGTACAGTAGTAACAAACTAATCTTAAACATATCATAGGCTTACTTTAAATAGTTATAGAGAAAAGACCAGACAGATGACTAAAAATGCATGTATCCAAAGTGTAACTCTGAAAAATGATTTATCGAATTATAGAAGATAATTTAACAATGAGATACATAAGCAACAAAAAAGATTCAATCAACCATAAAAAACATGTATGTCTCAAAAGTGTAGCTCTAATGGCAACAAATCACTACTATTTACAATCCCACAACTCTTTCATGATAAGAATATCCATGTCATTAGAAGATGAAAATTTCATTATTTATCCTAATGGGAGAATCGCTTTAAGTAAAAATATATATAAATACCTCATAATAAATCATGAATATTTGAATTCAAAAAATTCAATGAGAGTTGTAAATTCCCTTAGAAATAGAAATAATTTAATTCGTTGAGAACAAGCCTTTGAATTGGTTGTAAAAAAGTTTTAAAGAGATATTTACTTCTAGTGAGATCGTTGTGGAAATTGTGGATAATATATTGATTTTAAAACTCCATTGTTGACCAAGTAAAATGTTGGGTTTCTATATATAGTGATAAAATCCAAAATTATGGTTGAAAATATAAAATTGATTAAAAAATTAGGGTTGATAAACCATATGTTTATTCCTCAAACGTAGAGTTTCTTATAAAAGTAGGGTTCTTGATCAATACTTTTCCAACAAAAAAGGGTTCATGATCCATATGTTTTATTCCAAACATAGGGTTCCCAAACCATGCGTTATGCTTACAAATGTAGGGTTTGAATAGTGTTTCTAGATTACTTTTACAAACACATCCAGAATACTTAATCAAATATCCTCCCATATATTTAGAAACATATGAATACTTCCAAAATAAAAACAATTATTTTAATAAATATCATCCTAAAATTCACATAAAAAACTTTATTAGTAACGTAAATGTGGATTTTTGTGAGAAAAAAATCAAAATGAAATTAATGAAATTTTTGAATCAACAAATGATCAACAATCTCACCCTTTTTTGTGATCACAAAATCTATTAAAAAAATATTAATAAAAACAAATAATAAACAAGAGTAAATATATTTTTAACATATGTATTTTCTATATATATAAAAAACATTATTATTATTAGTTATTCAATATTTCATCATATATATTTCACACATATTTATCCCTAATATATTTATATATTTATAAATTTCTATTTCTCTAATATTTATCCCATATTTTTATCCCTCGACATTTCTACCACTTTTTTTTGACTTCAAAAAGAAATTTAGAAATATATAAATGTAAATTTGTTATTATATAAATAGTACATAATCAAAGAGAATAAGAAGAATAATATAGTATTTTAAAACATTTTTATTTTATTGTATAATTTTATAATTGAGAAAAAATAGACTACAGAGATAAAGAAGAAGAATCATGATTTTTAGAAGGTTTAAAACAATTTATCTTTACTTTTGAAAGTTTGAACTCTTTAAACTAAGTAGCTAGAACTATTTAAAACTATTCTATTATTCTTTTAACATATATAGATCTTTGTTCCAATAAATAATATGAGAAAATTTTTAACTAAAAATTATTTATCTCATCAAGATATGTCTTAGTAATAGCTTCACATATGAGTGTCACCATTTGAATTACCATCTTGACTTTAAATGTATCAAAGTCGCTTATAAAGATTGTGATTTATTTAAATCTTTCATAATTCATTTTAAGTGTACCAAAAATTGTTTTTGAAAAATAATATTTTTCTATATCTTCGTATAATTTTCTATACCATTATAGATCTTTACACAACTTTACTACTTCTTTATTCAAAAGATTAAACTTTTACTGAAACTCTACAATGGGTATTAAATCTTTGACTTTTTGAGATGATTGTACTTCAAGTTCTTCAAAACCATAAATTTATATATATTTAATAAAATATTTTTCAAAGGAATCCTTTATAAAGGAAACTGACTATTCACCTAAAAGTCTAGAAGAATATTTACATATATTTTTCTTTTTAGAAAAACAATTCTCCAAGCATGAAGTTCTGGATCTCTTCATTCCACTTGAACTGGTTTCTTCAATTTTTTTTTGATTCTGGTATTTTAAATAAGGTAAAATATTTAATATGGTTTAAGAAGAAGGCTCTAGGGTTCGATAGAGGAAGAAGAAACATTTCATTTTGAAAAATTATAGATAACGCTTCGAATTATAGAGCCTAAAAATAGATTAATCATTTCTGATTTTACTTTTTAAGACATTTTTACCTAAGATATATTAGTTGAAAGAAAATGTTACATAGAAGAATAAAATTTCTAAGAAATTAATTTTTTTTATAAAACAACATATTTAAATCAAAATCATAGTTTTCATAAACCTATCTTTCTTAACATTAGTAAGAACTAAACTCTTTATAGATCATTTTTAAGAGAGACATATATAAAACAATGTTAATAGAAATTTAAATATTTTAGCAATTTTATTACACACTTCAATATATAATTACATAAGTTTAATATATTATTATATTGAATTAAAATAGTGGTAAAATATTTAACAATTAAGAATAAAATACTTATCTCCCCTATATAAAATAGTTAAGGAAATTAAAAAAAATAATGATGGATATTAAATACTTCCAAGATTATCAGTTATATTTATAAGTATTTTTCCAACAAAAAACTACTTAATAGTTGGTCACTCTTTTTTTAAATCAGTGGATAGAAATTTCCATGTACTTTTTAGGAAACCACTTAATGATTTAAGTATATAGTTCAGTGGTGTATACCTAAAAAATATCAAATACAAGTTCCTTTTGGTACCAATATTCTTTTGGGTCTAGCAGTGTTAGAAACTAAATACTTAGATAACCAAATCTATGTTTCAGTATATATTATAAAATTAAAGTTATATAACTCTTTAAAATAATAAACACACTTAAAACTAATAAATTTAGTATTTTAAAAATAAAATTCATTTGGTTAATTTCCATTTATTCTAAACTAAAAAAAATTAATAGTAGATATGATTTTAATTTATGAAATAGGAACAAAATAATTCCTATATAATTTTTTTCACCATTAGTACAAATTCTTAGTTTTATTTTGTGAATTTTATTTTTACAAAAAAATTTATTTAAATATTTTTATCTTTTTATAATAATACTAAAATATTATTTTAATGTATCAACTTCATTCAATAATTAGTTATTTTTTGTTTCACACTGATCACAATAAATTTTGGAAGAATTTGATATCAAATAAGTAATATGGTTAGACAAATTATCTTTATCAATTAAAATATCATCATAAGATATTCAATGTTTTCTATGCTCTTTAATTAAGGATTTAAATTTTTATTGAATCATAAAACAATATTTATCTGGTTCATCATAAGAAAAAATTTCTAAATCACAATTTTTTGAGTAATAAGATTGTACCTCATCAGCATGAGTCATAAGACATAGATTTACTATTTTATTTTCATTCCAAAATTTAGAGTCTGTAGCATATTCATCACATGAATGAGAATAGTAACTCCAAGTATCTTTAACAACTTTCTTCCCTTTTCTTTTATATTTGTATTTCCTTTAAGCTTTAAGAAAATGAAAGCTCAACTTTGTGTGAAAATTTTCATTTCATTCATAGAATCTATCATCAGTAATCCCTTTATTTATTTCTGTTGTATAATTTTCAAATATTTTAGAAATATCTGATAACTCTTTACCAAAATCTAGATAATTTTAATTAGATGACTAATAAATAGTAGTTTTAATAGAAGCATCTTGTTTTTTGATAGAGATATTTTTTCAGCTATAACTTGTATATCATATTCATACTTCATCTAGGTTCTAATCAATTATTTCATTATCAATTCATTAAGTGGTGTGGATTGATGTATAGTAGTAGATATTCTATTCCACTTAGAAGATAAAACTTTAAGTACTTTTAAAGTATGACCTAATTGCCTAATTGGATCTCCTAATGAAGCAATATCATTAACAACTTATGTTAATCTCTTATTAATCTAAGTGATGTTCTCTTCTTAATAAATTTTTAAAATATCAAACATCAACTTTTCAGTATTTTACCTCAATTGTTTGATATTATCAATTCCTTCATAGTAACCAAAAATAGTCTTCCACATATTATATGTAGTATCACACTAAGAAAATTGATCAAATGCATCAGTTTATAATTCAAATACAATAAAATTAATTACTTTTGAATTAAGATCATATTATTTCTCTTGATCATCATCCCATTTTTCAATATCTTGTTTAGGAATTTAATAGGGCTTTAAAATCTTTAAATAATCTCATATTAAAAGATTTTTCAAATAAATAATCATGTGATATTTTCAGCATCCATAATTATCTCCATTAAAATAAGGAGCACAGATCATTGAAAAACCTTCTCTAATATTATCCATTTTGATATTTTTATTCATCTAGATCTTTAAATCAACCTTTTTAGAGCCAAATGAAATATTCAATATTCCAAAAGAGCTCATCCTATGAATATAATTGTTGTTTCCCCTATTGATACTAATTATTGGTATCAGGAAGATACATCAGAATATTAAAGGATTTACAAAAAGGAATATATCCAAAAAATCACAAACTTTTATACTAATTATTAGGTCAGATTGGAGATAAAAAAGACAGAATATGGGGGGGGGGGGTGAATTTTGTTCCTTTAAAAACTTTGACAAATTCAAAATGTTCCTCTTAATAGGTAGTGATTGTTTCCTTCTCTCTTAAAAAATGAGTGAGAAGAGAAAATAAATAAAGATAATAGCATAAAAAATGATGTATTATGCTTCAGGGCACAAAGATCCCTTATCACACTCCACCAACACTCTTTCCACAAGCTTGTTGAATTTCACTTGTAATTTCTTTTACTAGGGACTTCTTCATCTGAGTATAGGTAGCTAATACCTTTAAAATAAGGCTTCTAGAATTCCTTCTGGTTATTTTATAAGGAATAAAAATATCTACATATTAGTTCGAAAAGATGACACTCCACCACGACTAAATCCAAGAAGCTGATACTCTAATAAATTAATAATAATTGATTTAATTAAGTAAAAAGATCTCACATACAATTAAAACAACAACTAAAAAAATATTTGATCTTAAAAAATGTACAATAATAGAAAAATATTCTTAAACGTAGTGAAGGATAAATTTAAACAGTGATAGAGAAAACACCAGTCACATGAATAAATATTTATGTCTCCAAATTGCAACTCTGACAAATTATTTTTCGAAATATGGAAGATAATTTGACAATGAGATTGTCACGACCCATCCCCCGAGGCCCGTGCCGTGACTACCCCAAGCCCGCCTTCCATAGGCCAGGGGCTGGCGACTAGCACCAAAGGCGTAATTCCCTAAAACTAGGAAGGCGTTGCCTTTATAACCTGTAAGCGCACACAACAGAGCACACAACTGGATACAAAAAACTAAGTAAACTTTATAAAAAAAGAGTGCTGAAAAGTAAAGGGGGTCGGAAATACAAGCCCAACTGTAAAGTACAAGGGACTGTAAGTACAAGTAAAACTGAAGAAAGGAAAAATAGCTACTGGTAATCATCCGGGATTCCTACCTAAAGGGCAGGTATTGATAGCCTCCTCATCAATCCACGTCCGTTAGTCTCCTTCGTGTACCGACTCGTCGTAATGTCCACCTCCGGGTATCATCTAGTCCTGATACTCTCAGCCTCGATTAGCGCTGTCCATCGTCTGAATCCAACACAACTAGGTGCGGGCATAGCCCGTACATGGGTGAGTATAACGATACTCAATAGGGACCCTGATACTCTCAAGGTCTCACAAAAACCAACAAGGATAAACCACAAAGTATGAAATCAACAGATAATTCCACTTTGGTATATGCCCATATATATACCTAAGTTATCAAGTAATCCATCTTAATTATGAGGAAAACACAAAAGTTACTGACTCAGATCAACCAGGATTTTATACACATTCTCGAAACCACAACTGCTAGAGAACTCCTCCTCTGTCGAGTAAAGTGGGCCTTCCGTGACACCAAGGCACTTCCCACTAACCTTGGACTGCTGAGGTACTTATCCTGTTGAGTACCATGGGTCTGCTGCATCACCAAGGCCTTCCCCACCTTGGGTCTGCCGCCACAACCAGGCACTCCCCCTAATAGCCTGTAGAGGTACTTCTCCTATTGAGTACGCGGGTCTTCTGCCACAACCAGGCGCTCCTCCACTGTGGGTCTGCCGCCACAACCTGGTGCTCCCCACTGGGCTAGTCGAGTCACTCTGAGCCAATCAGTCAGTATTCGTCAAGTCTCATCCAGCTACTAGGTCTCTACATTTTGTTCGCTCATCTCTAGAAGGATCTTCTCTGCGAGCTACTAGTCTATACTCCAACTGTCACAAAGTTCCACGAAGAAGTATCTCAAAGGTCTGCCATGTCATAGAGGTCTCAACACAACAGACGGCGCATCAATCGAATGCCCGGTCTGTGAGTTATTAGCCTTTTAGTCCCGGGGGCCCAGCTGGATTCTTGCACAATCCAACCTGACTGTATCTCAACTATACACCAAACTCTATTGGGGTATACTCAAAGGGACTGTCATGATCCAAGATTATCGGGGCCACTGACGGTTCATCAAATGGTCACCCGGTGCCAAAGATATGGACAAAAGAAAGTGAATGGGTCGTAATGGGCCCAGGTCCGGTCTGACCTGGTCAGACCGACCCGACCTGACCCATTCTGGGTTGACCCAGTTCGGGTTGACCCGGCCTAACCCGTTGGGTCTGGCCCGGCCCGTTGGGCAGGCCAGCCTGTTGGTTTCGGCCCGGCCCTCTTGGCCCAGCCCAGCCGGCCGTGAGGGCGGTTCAGCCCAGAGGGGGGGGGGTATGCGGCTCGGCCCGGTGGCACGAAGCCAGTTCGGTGGATCTGTGGGGGTAGGTGGGGTGAGCGGGGCGCACTGATGGCAGAGTCGTGGGGCGCACGGGGCGCGCCGAGGCCGGGGGCCGGTTCAGCCGGGGCATAGCGCGACCCGGTTAGTTCGGTGTGGGTGGTGCAGCCAGCGGGCAGTGCAGTTCGGCCTGATAGGTGGCACGGCCGGCGGGCGGCTCGGAAGCCGGCAGGCAGCGCGGTTCAGCCCAGGTCGCCAGACCATCGCGGGGGTGGCACGGGTTGCGGAGGCCACGGGTAGCACAACCATTGCCTCCGTCGCCTTCGTCGTCTTGTCGCCATGTCACCATTCTGAAGAACATCTCAAACAAGAACAGTGGAGGGGTCAGACCATGTTGATTTGGCATGCACCCTCCACATTTAGTGTGGTAGAAAGCAGTTCAATTCTTTCTTGAATTTCAATGAATTATCAAGAAAAGAAGATAAATTAAAAATCAAACAAACACCCCACATATTCCCGTAAAAATAAATCCCAACCCACAAGGAAAATCATCCACAATGATTATTTGTTTTAGAAGGGAATAATTAAAGTAATAATAGCATATTCAAATAAAACCCCTTCCTTAATTGTTGTTCATCAACAGAGTCATGGGGAAGAAGACAGAGTTGTCATCGTTCGTCGCATCCACCATACACTTCCAATCCAAGATCGTGCATCAGTTCGTCGATGACAATGAGGAGGGAAGGTCGATTGTTGAAGAAATCCCACGTCGGTTACCTCCGCAAGGTGCTTCCAAGGAAGAAGTCAAAGATGCTCCTTATCAGCGTTCTTCGTGGAGGAAGTTCTTCATTGGAGATATTTCTCCCTATGTCCTCTCCCTAGTTCCACCAATATGAATATGCCAATCCAAAATAATAGATTAAGTTTATCTATTATTTAATTGTTGGCACAAAATTAAAAAAGATTTAAAAATAATTAATTGATTTACTCAATTAATTAATGGGGAGGATTTGACACATGAATGGAAAGTGCGTTGGAAGAATTAATTTGGTAGTGGAGGTCAAGAGGCTCCCCCTCATTAATGAAGGGATTTGAGAGGTTTTCCATAATTAAAACGGGGGTTTAGTCCTGAGTGGTCCCCACCACCATAACCACTCGCGGGAGGTTAGGTTAGGGTGGGCCCCACCATCATAACCTCTCATGGGAGGTTATGGTCGGGTGATCCCCACAATTCAACTCCCACAAGGAGGTTTAGTTCTGGTGGACCCCACCTCCAACTTCCACATGGTGGCTCAAAAATAAAATAAAGTGTAGCTCATTTTATTTTATTATTTTCCATGAAAAACTCAAAAACTATCTTTTATTCTCGACCCACTGCTGTCGAGGTGAAAGTCTCCTTAAGCGAATACTGGCGATGCGAGTTCAATGGTTCCCTCATATTTCAATTCCGAGCACCGGTTAAAAAGTTATAAAAACCCACTTGTATGTTTACTGAACATACCCGAACAAAACTTTAGAAATTGATTCTGGGCACACTGAGCCTCAGAATCACATGCCATCAATTTTTGCATACTTTTAAAATTTCCATTTATTAAAAAAAAATTTACATGGAAATTCCGGATCTTTACAGAGATACAAAAAAATAGTGAGTTGATCAACCAGAACAAAACATGTATGTCTCCAAAGTGTAGATCTGAAGGTAATGAAACACTATTGTTTAAAGGTGCCCAAATATTTCTTGAGAAGAATATATATGAATTTAGAAGATGAATATCTCAATACTTATCTTGACAGTCGAATAGATTCTAGTCAAACAACTCCATAAATACCACATAAGAAATCAAGAATATGTGAATTCAAAACATTCAAAGAGATTCGTAACTTCCCTTAGAAACATGAATGATTTAATTCATTGATCATTATCATTTTAATTATTCATAAAACATCATTAAAGATATATTTACTTCTTTAAAGACCATTATAGAAAACGTGGATAATATCTTAAATTTAAAACTATGTCATTAACCAAGTTAAACATAGGGTTTCTCTTCGTAGTGTTAAACTCCAAAAGTAAGGTTCATAAAATATGGTTGATGAACCATAAATTTATTCCTGAAATGTAGGGTTTCTTCCCAAGGTAGGGTTTTTGATCCATACTTTTCCAACATCACAGGATTCATGATCAATACAGTTTATTCCAAACATAGGGTTCCCGGACCATATGTTATAATTATAACTATAGGGTTTGAACGGTGTTTCCAAATTACTTTTACAAACACGTACTGAATACTTAATAAAATATCCTCCCATGATTTTAGTGAATTGTGAATTATTACATAATAAAAATAATTATTCTAATAAATATCATCCTGAAATTCACTTAAAGAAACTTCATTAGTAACATAATTTTGGTTGTTTATGAGCATAAAAAAAATTAACAAAATTGTTGAATCAACACATTCTCAATAATCATGACATGAATAATATGGAAGGAATAATTAGTAGTTAAATAATTCCATATAAATGAAAATATTATATTAGAATAAATACATATATAACATAAAAATATAAACAATCACATGGATAATAATAACTGGTTCCTTAGTGATGAAATTATTTATGCCGAACAACTAATTCCATGCCCTAAGAAAATACATCATGATATTAGACATCATTATATTACCGTCAAGGCCACGTGTTCAACAATTTTTTTTCTAGGAATACATACACCAAAATACCCAATCCAGTTTATCTCATGAGACCTATCGATTCATTGATAGGCTATCTATACCTACCCTACCCATCACTTATTAAGTCCAATGCATTCATCGTATGAAGGAATAAATAAAATATAATATACATAGAAAAAATTCATTAGAAATTAATAAATAATGGTATTGAAATAAAAATGATACATATTTTCAATATTTTTCCAATATATAAATAAAATAAGTTTATATGAAAGCATACCTCAAACTAACACCATATAGAGTAATGATATATGGTTAGGTCAATAATTTCTTGAATAAAATAAATGGAATAGATTTCTATGTAAGAATCTCTAGAACTAACAACATATTGAGTAATGGTATACAATTATGTCCATAATTTCCCCAATCAATTGATATATGGATATCTAGGTGAATTCTCTTAAAACAATGTAATTAAACATAGTCTATTCATAGAGGAAATACATTAGAATAAAAATCATGCCTATAAGAGCGGATGATTTAGAAAGAAAAATGCATTTATGGATTTATTGAAGTTTAATACCCTAATGGAAGATAGTATAAGTGGATTTAGAAGGTAATCCATATCCAATATATACAAAAAAAATAAAAATAAACAAGTGGTGAATATGAATCATATCTCATGAAAAAAATTGATATGAAAACACCTTTATAACATTGGTAAAGTAAGAATAAAAAGAACATGAGAGGGAAAACATGAAATTAAAATATAATGAAATGAAAAATATTCATTACACTTAAAGGAAATCAGGAAGTGAATACATAATATAATATAAAATATAGTGTAAAATATCTAACATGTCTCGTGTAATTGAAAATAGAGACAAATGAAACTTATGACTTTATAAACTTTTAAATAAAAACCCCTTGAAGGATATAATTTCAAATAAAACATTAAATAACATGAATAATGATAGGATAATGATACAAAATATTAAAGGGGAAATGAATATACCATAAAAAACAAAACATGGTATATAATTATAAATATTTCATAATGGGTGAAAATTGAGACAAGAAACCCTTACTGATTGAGTATCATCTAAATCAAAACCCTTAAAACAGAAAGAGATTGAAACTAAAATTAAAATACCATGAAAGATAATTAATGATATTTTATAAAAGCATGCATCATATATACCATATAAAACTAAATTGGTGCATAAAAAGAACCATGTCTTAAGAAATAGGAATTGAGACCAAGAAACCCCATTAAAGTAACATAGTCTTTATGGTAAGATTCATTTGATAAAGTGGTTATAAGTAATAATTATAGAACCCCATAAAATATGGAGGAAATAAAATATAGTGTTTTCATTTAGTAGAATAAATTAATCTTGGAATAATAGACATCAATAAGAAATTTTGCAACTCAATGAAAGAAAATTGAGTTAGCTCAAACCCTTATATTAATTACTAACCACCTTTAACAAACTTGAATATCCTGTATAAAAAAATAAGTTTATTAACCATATATTTTAGAACCTTATTCATATAAATAAATTTTTATAAACTTAATTTATCATTATTATCTATTTTAATATTATTTAGTTATTATCCATTTTCAATACTGGGTGTGAGTAATCTTGATCGTTTTGAACTAGTTTCGTAATAGTGGTGTTGTTGTTCATTATTCTCCCAAATTATATCATTAAAATATCATAAACTATAATATAAATTATTAATTATAAGTATTTATAATTCTATAATTTAATTATATGGAAGTTGTGTTTATGGTTCTTATAGATGAAATTGGTGACAAGCACGTTTTTGTGATTTTTCACGAATATATGTTTGTATCTTAATTAATGGGTTTAAAATTAATGTTAACATTACATAACCAAAATAAAATATATATTTTTTATTTATATCATATATTTGAATTTTATTTCTCATTGTAATCCATGATATTATTTAATAACATTATTTAAGTAGGTGTTCATACCAACCCAAACATGAGCATATCATAATTAATGGATGATTATGACTATGAAAGTTATTTTTTTCGAATAATATAATTATCATATAATAATAATGATATTATTTAGATACCTTTAATATAGTGATTCATATTTTAATATATTTTTATAAATATTAAATAAAATAGATGAAAAATGAGATACATTACTCCATGGAGGTGGTAGTTTGCACAATGCATGGTTAACAATTTCATTTATTGAAGAATGAGAGAGAATGAAGGTGTATTATAATATTTCTTTTCATAATAAAATTTTATTATATATTGGAAATTTATTCTTAAATTTTAACCTTATAATCAGTGAGGAGAGGCTGTGGTGAAAAATAAAATTCATTGCTTCGCAGAGTCAGTAGTCTGCACAACACAAGAATGACAATTTCATTTTTTATAATGAAAAATGGAAAAGGTGGTTAAAAGTTATTACCTTAGTATAATAAAATTAAGTTTGAAAATAAAAATTATTTAATTATCTAGGTAATATAAAATTATATTTTGGAAATTATATAAGAAAATAAAATAAGTTAGGGAAAAAAGAGTACTCACGTTGAGGACTTATGCGTTCCTTTGGAACACTCTTTGAAAATAGAGGTAATATGAAAATCTCTTATGATAACAGGATTAAGGAAAAAGAATATGATTATATTGGAATAAATAAGGTTAGTTTTTTAATAGGAAACCAAACTTTTAGGGTTTATTTAAGGGGTTGTGAGAGGCCCCTTTTGGTGAGAATAAAATTTTTATCAACATTTCAACTAAATATAAAAAGAGAAAATGTTTTACATGTCAAAAAGACTCAAAAATGAAAAATAATGGATTGGGGGATAATATAAGGTTGATCATACCTTAACCATTCATTTTAATATATATTTTTCTGACGTATTTTAATTCCTTTACTCTTTGAATTTTCTCTTTTACTATTTTTGGTTTTACTGTGGTACCTAGTTTTTACTTAAGTGAATCATTTTTTATGAATAAAAATAAAATTAAAATCATTAAATAATTTTGAACCAATTATTAAAAATATAAAAAAAATTATCATATAAAATTTATATTTTTAATAAAAATTTATTTTAATTTTAGCGCATGTAATATACAATAAAATCATTTTTAGAAAAAGTGTATTTTTATACTTAAAATTTATGTCTAGAATAACATTATCAATTTATTTTATTTTCATGATATAAATAAATTTATTATAAATTTAATAAAATTATTTATCTTTTGAACAAAATCCAATTATTTTTGAAAAATAATATTTAATTAAACAAAAATACCAAAAATAATTTCTTCTATTGGAAAATATTAATTAAGTTCATAAAATGTTAATAATAGGTTATATAAATTCGACATAGTATTTTTGAAATGTGTATTTTTTACTTCTTAAATATATATTTAATTAATTAAAATATTTTATATGCTTTTAAGTATTTCTTATATGATTATAAAGTTACAATTTTTGGTAAAAATGGTATTTTCATTATTTACTTAAAAATCAAATATTTCAGAGAAACCCCTAAAATTTATCATAAGAAAATATTGTTATTATAAATCCCAAAATGAATTTATTTTTTTACAAATAAAAATATAAAATTAAGTAATTCATATTTAAAAAAATATATAATGAAAAATGTTTTCAAAGGAAAATAATCTCTTTAAAATATTAACAATTATTACTTTTATTTCCTATCAATTACTAATTAGTTATAATATAATATTAATATATTTTATTGATAATATATTTATTTTCTTAAAATAAGGTATATAATTCTTATTATAAATATTACATTTTAAATCATAAATCAGTATTATTAGGTATTTAGGTACACTAATTGAATTTTTATCAATGCCCTTGTATTAATAATGGCCTTTATTTTCATTTTTACAAATATATCATTATTTAGTTGGATCTATTTTTATCATCCAATAATAATGCTACATTTTAATAGTTATATAATGTTTCACAATATCTTTTAGTTAGGTGATTTGTTTTAGTTATATTTCGTATGCAAGGAAAGCTATTAAATACATTAAGATTTAAAGAAAAATATATAATTTAAAATATCAAGGTGTTACATTCTCCCCCCTTAAATAAATTACTTCCTCAGAATTTTAATTATTAATCATTAATAAAATTAGTTATACATATCTAAAATATATTCATGGCTCAAGATATATATTTAAATAAGGTGGCTACCTTAATATCTTATGTACGACTAGTAAACACATCTTTTCCCATTGTTGTGTTAACCGATTTATTTATATTTTCTCTAAATTTTTTTTCTCTATTCTCTCATTTTACATGCGCAATAAATCTTATAGTTCTTTTAAGACATTCTACTTTTTGATTATTACCACATTTTTGACATTAAGAAGATTAAATCTTATTTTCTTCATCATCTTCATCACCTGAAATTCCATGAGACTCAATCCTTATCTTCTTTGTTGTGTTTATAAAATAAATTAATTTCACATTATTAATCATATTTTGTGATATTTTTTTTCATATTAATAATATTTCTCATTCTATATCCTATCATGTTAGGTTTCTCATTGAAACAATATCTGAATTATCCATCTCTTATCCCGTTAAATTACTTCAGGATTCACCCATTAATAAAATCAAAAGGGGTTAATAATGATGAATAGTTAAAACCATATAAGAATTATATTAAGATAATTACATGATAAATTCAACCTCAAAATGTAGTACTCTTCCAAATTTTTACAATATATTTTAGTTCAACCTAAATCACTCTTGGTTCAATATTGGTTTCTTTAAATTTGGTTATATTATGTTCCTTAACCTAATTCCTTAACATAATAAATATTGTTTAATATATTATAAATATAATTTCATTAACCAAAGAATATCCCTTAGGATTATCTATCCAGGTGTGAAATCTTAGGCCCACTCTTCATGCACCAAAGTGAAGATTGAGTTGATACTCAACCAACCTTTTTCAGTGTGATTACCCTAGGGTGTATTGGTTCCATATCTGTATCTAATTTCCAAAATTCATAATGGGATTCAATTTCTAGTAAAACCAAATAATATATACTATACCAAAAATTCTTAATTTTATCCAATACTTATACTTATCCCTAAAGTTTTAACTAAAGTTATATTATCCTAATCCCTAAAATATTAAACATTAACTAAAATATCATAATGGGTTTTATATACCTTTTAAGTTATGATAAACCATAACTTATCACTCCTTAATTACATTTACATCCTCAAATTATAAAATCTTAATCCTTAAAGTTATCTAAACCCTTATTTGATACTAACTCTAGATCCACATACCCACATTTCCTGATCTAGTTCTGAAAACACATACTTTTGATACTAGAATTGATATAAACTAAAGATTACTAAACATAAACATACCATAATTATAATAATTAATACAAATATATCATTATAATAAATTTCCATGACATTTTATGTTTAAAGGTGTATAGAATTAGGAAAAAACATTAACTAATAAATTCCATTTTTTTATTGACTAAATGGAATTTTTACCATTATATAAACACTACTTCCTCCATAATAATTCTTTAACATATCCCACAAAATATCTATAGATGATATTTATATATATACATATCATGTGTTATAATTTTCTTCATAACCTATAGAAATGGAAACATAATAAGGGTTGGCCCAAACAATCTATAAGGGAAAACATATATCAAAAGCTACCATGGTATGAATAATATGGTAGGAATAAATAAGATTCAAATAATGTCATATAACTGAACTCATGAGATTGAAATAAATCAATGTATTACATAAAAATATAAACAATCACAAGGATAAGAATAAATGGTTTCTTAGTGATGAAATGCATAATTAGAGATAAATAATTTCATACCCTAAGCAAAGACTTCATGATCTTATACATAAAGATATTACCATAAAGGACATATGTTTATGAAATATTTTTTCTGGTAAGGCATACACCAAAATAACCAAGCTAGATTGTCTCATGATATCCATTGATTCATAAAGGGGCAGTCAATAATGGGATCCACCCATCACTAATTTATTCTAACACATTCATCATATGAAGGAATGAATAAACTATAAAATAAATAACTGACCTTACTTAGTAATCAATAAACATCAGTATTGAAATAAAAATTATATGGATAGTCAATATTTTCACAATAAATAAATCAAATAGATTTCAATATAAGCATCCCTCAAACAATCATCATATGAAGCAATAATATTCAATTAATTAAATAAATTTCGCAATCAATAAATGGAATATATTTCCATCTATGCATCCCTAAAATTGACACCATATGAAGTAATGACATATATTTAATCAATAATTTCACTAATCAATCGATGTATGCATTTTAGGTGAATTCACTTCAAACAATGTAATGAAATATAGGATATTGATAGAGAAATGACATTGAAAAAAAATCATGCCTATAATAGAGGATGATTTGAAAGAAAAAAGGTAGTGATGGATTTTCAAAAGTTTAATCCCCCATAGGAAAATAATAAGATATGATTTATAATGTAATCCCTGGAAAATATATAAACCATAAAAATAAACCAAGTAGTGAATATGAATCATATCTCAGTGAAACAAAATTGATATGAAAACCCCATTATGGTAATGGTAACATAAGAATAAAAATAACAAGATAGAGATACCATGAAATTAAAATATAATAAAATGAAATATATTTATTATAAATAAGGAAATAGGGTAGTGAATACACTATATAATAGAAAATATGGTGAAAAATATCAAATATGTCTAATGTAATTAAAAATAAAGACAAATACCACGAATGGATTAAGAAAATTTCAAATAAAAATACATTAAAATATTAAATTCAAAATGAAACATTAAATACCAATATTAATGAGAGGATCATGAAAAAATATATTAAATTGGTAGTAGATGCACCATACAAAATAAAACATGGTATATAATAAGAAATATGTCTCAAGGGGTGAAAATTGAGACAAGAAACACTTACTGATTAAGTATCATCTAAATCAAAACCCTTTAAGGAGAAGAATATTGAAACTAAAATTTAAATAACATGAAATATACTTCGTGATGTAATATAATAGATAGGTAGTATATACACTATATAAAAGTAAACTGCTTCATAACAAGAAGCATGTCTCAAGAAATTGAAATTGAGACAAAGAAACCCTATTCAAGTAACATAATCTTTTAGGTAAGAGTCATTTGATAATGACATCATAAGGAATAATTTTAGAACCATAGAAAATAATGATAAAATTAAATACAAATTATTCATTTATTATAATAATTTAAACATGTAACAATAGATATCAATAAGAAAGTTTGTAATTCAATGAAATTAAATCAAGTTAGAAGAAACCCTCAACTTAATTCATGACTACCACTAAAGCGGTTGAATATCATGTATATAAAAAACAACTAAAATAATCACTAATTTATGAACCTTATTAATATATAAATAATTTATAAAATTTATTTATACTTTATGTGTATATTTGTTAGTTATTCACTATTTTCAAAATTGAGTGTGAGTAATCTTGATCGTTTTGAATTAGTTTCATAATAAAGGTGTTGTTATTTATTATTATCTCAAAGTTAATCATTCCCATATAATATAAGGAATTATTAATGATTATTTATAATTATTTAAAACTTTATAATCTCATTCAATGGTATTTTTGGTTATAATTCTTATATATGAAATTGTCGACAAACAAGTTTGTGTGATTTTGAAAGAAAGAACATTGGAATATTAATTAATGTGTTTAAAATTAATGATACCATTAAATAATAAAAATAAAAAATATATTTTCTTATTTATATCATATATTACAAGTAATTGAGTTCCTATAGTCATCCATGATCATATTTTATAGTATTTTTCAAGTTGGTAGTTATACTGGCCTAGAAAATGAACATACCATAGTTGATGGATGATTATGATTATTAAAGTGGTTTATTTTGGAATAATATAATTATTATTGAATAATAATGATATTATTCAGATAATTTTAAGGTGTTTAATTATATTTTTATGGTTTTTATTGAATAATAATGTAACTAGATGAAAAACAATATACATTACTTCATCGAGGTAGTAGTTTACACTACGCACGATTAACGTTTTCATTTCTCAAATAATGAGAGGGAAAAAAGCGTATAATATTTTTTATCTTTATAATAATAAATATATTATATATCTCACATTTATTCTTAAATTTCAACCATATAATCAATGAATAGAGGAAATGGTGAAAAACATAAGTCGTCACATCATGGAGGGAGTAGTATTCACAACACATGAATGATGACTTCGTTTTTCTTAATGGAAAATAAGAAAGTTGGTTAATATTTATTATATTAGAATAATAAAATTAATTATATAAGAAATAATAATTCCATTATATAGTAATTTGAAAATTATATTTGGTAATGTAAGTAATAAATGAAAATAATCTATAGAAAAATAATACCCACATTGATGAATTAGGATTTCCCATAAAATACTCATTAGAAATGGAGCTCTTAGAAGAATCTATTGTGACTAAAGGATTAAGGAAACAGAATATCATTATATGTTAAATAATTAGTGTAGTGTTTAAATAGGTAACCAAATTTTTATGGTGGTCTTGAAGGCGTGGTGAGAGTCCCCTTTTATAAGTGGTGAGAATGGAATTTTTGTAAATATTTCATGTTAATATAAAGATATCACTTAGTTCACATGTCAAGATGAATCAAAAATAGAAAATAATGGAGTTGGTCATAAGATAATGTCAATAATAACTTTAAAATTATTTTTAATACATGTTTTAAACATGTTTTAAAGTCCTTTACTCTTATAATTGTCACTTTTACCATTTTTAGTTCTCTCATAGTAACTAGTTTTTACTAAGTCATTTTTAAGACTAAAAATAAAATGAGACTTATTAAATAATTCTTAACCACTGAATAAAATTTTAAATCTATTTTATCATGTAAAATTTATATGCTCAATTAAAATTAATTTTTACATTAGCGCATGTAACATGTTAGAAACCATTTTTTTAGAAAAAGTGCATTTTTATCCTTAGAATTTATGTGTAGGATAAGATTATAAATGTAATAGATTTTAATGATATAAATAGGTTTATTATATAACAATTAAAATTTAAATGGATTCAAAATAAATAAATAATTGAATTTTATCAAAAATAATTGTTAATTAAAAGAAAAGACCAAAAACAGTTTCTTTTATTGGAAAATATTACTTATGTTTATAAAATGTAAATCATAAGTTTTCTAAATTCAATATAGTTTTTTTAAAATATATAGTTTAAATTTTAATTAAATATTTCAATAATTTTAAAGTTTATACACTTTTAGGTATTTTTATATAATTATAATGTTGCAGTTTTGGTAAAAAATGTATTTCCACTATTCACCTAAAAATAGATTGTTTTAGAAAAACTCCAAAAATTTACCCTAAGATAATATGGTTATTATAAATCCAAATATGAATTTATTTTTTTCAAAGTAAAATTCTAAAAATGTTAAACTTAAATTTTCAATAAAAATATAATGAAAACTATTTTTATAGTAAAATAACCATTTTAATACATTATTTGTTCTCACTTTTATTTAAATTAAATTAATAATTAGTGATAATATATCATTATTATATGTTAACCATAACATGTTTTTTTTCTTAAAAAAATCACATAAAAATAACTTTTTTAGAAATATTATATTTTAAATCATAAATCAGTCTTATTAGTTATTTAGCTACACTAATTGAATTTTTATAAATTCATTAGTATTAATAACAACCTTTATTTTTTATTTCTGTACATATAAATATATCATAATTTAGTTATCCCTATTTTTACATTATAATTTTATGGATATATTTTAGTGGCTATATAACATTTTCTGATTCATTTTTTGTTTGGTGTTTCATGTGAAGTTAACTACTGAACATGTTAGGTTTCAAAGGAAAATATATAATTTAAAATCTTAGAGTATTAAATTTGAATTCATATTTTGAGGATTCATTGAAAAAATATCATAGACAGTTCAGGTAGTATGCACGTGAGTGCTAATAAGAGGAGGGGGTTGAAAATATTAGGAAACCCCAACCTCACGTTGTGTGTAACACCAAGATCTTGGTCATGTGGTGGCCTCATGGACAATATCTTGTGCACGAGAGGGTAATTTTGTGAGTTTTGAAAGGATGTTCCATGTATAAGGTTTGTAAAATAGGTACAAATGATAAAGGATTTCATGGAAACCTCCTGGGATAGAATGTTGTGTATGGTGGTCTCAACAAATGGCTATATGGTACAAAGGTTCACATGATGACCAAGAAAAGGAGGAATCTTTATATAGTTTTTTTGCATATGATCCCCCACAAAGGTGGTATAAATAATACACTTGGATGATTTTTTATTACATTAATCTCTTCTGGTGATATACTTAATTGTGGGATTCTCTATAATGGCCCATACTTTACATACATAAATATTACTTCAAAATTAAAGAATATTCATTAAAAAACATAACAAAACCACACCAAGATTTTATAGGTTTAGTTTATTTATAAACTGGGAAACATTAACAACTAGTTCATAAGACATGTACATTGTCTACCGCTTATTCCTTCATAACTAGACCCCTTTTTGACATATCTTACTTAATACCTTTCTTCATAACCGGGGGAAAATAAATATCAGAAATGGCGAGATCAGATACACTGTAAGGAAAAAAGGTAGATATTAATCATATCATAATCATAAGACATAAGAACATAACATTGGAAAATTTTATCCTGCATATGAAAGATCATGATACGATGTCATGGGATAAATCATAAAAGTTCATAAAGAATTAATGAACCTATTACCAAAAGTAATAACATAATATACAGAATTAGTGGAATATAGAAAATCATAGAAAATCATTTCATATTATTCAAGTCTCATTTCAAAGACCACCATAATAGACAAATTCCAATACTAAACTGAGTTCACTCCTTGTTCCATCCCGGTATTACTGAACTAGGTTTACTTTCTGTTCCATCCCTATATTATTGAACCAAGATCATTTCCCATTCCATCCCTATCTATATCATGAGATATAAATATTTACCCAATGAATTGGAGGTATATATAGGTCCAAACCATCTCATAATGACATCATTCTTACACGTTCCATAAAAATTCAAACCATTCATCATAGCATTACCCAAGGAATAAAATGGGTTTCTTAAGCATCATTCCATCATAACATAATCCATGTAAAAAATGGATTTTATAAATATAATTCCATCATAAACACAATAAAACCATAATAATAATAGGGATAATATAATTTAAACATAACCCTATTAAATAATTCCATCTTAGATGGAAAATAATTTTGATAGAACACTTGAAATTAATTCTTGAGGAAAATACCCTTCCTCAAAAATGTTTTCTTTTCTTTTTCTTTCAAAATGATACAAATTTTTTAAAAGAAAATAATTTATTTGAAAATAACCTTGAAATATTTTAAAATAATATTCATGGAAATAATACATTATAAAAAATGTAAAAATACACTCATGAAGTATAAGTTAAAAGAAAATATTCTTCGCCTACTTTTGTCAGATAAGTCAAAAAGTACCTTGTATCGAAAACAACAAAATATTCCTTTCATACTATTTAATAAACATTCAAAAATGGGTAAAATTGACTTTAAAAAATATTAGAAGAATATAAATAATATTTTGGAATAAATATTTAGGAAATATGGACATGGATGATAAATATACCCTAGTAAATACATACATATAAACAATCTCAGATAATAATGAGATTGCAAAATTATCCATTACCTTAGGTTCAATATACTTTGTACATATATAAACCTCTCTTATAATGATTTAAATAATTTTAGTGAATTATTAAAGAATTATATTCATTTTTATAATATCACATATGATTATATTATCATCCATTTGTTAATAACATTTCATTATTACTTGTTATTCGGGTATTAACTACTTCATTTTCTTATGCATGTTTTGTCAAATAAGTTTTAGTTATCCTTATTAGGTTATATTTATATAATTAAAAAATTATATTAATATAATATATATCATATTAATTCATTATATACAAGTATATAATCATTATGTAATGGATATCATGTATAATTAATCACATCACATTGTGGAGACGGTAAGCCGTACATACGCACGAGAGACGATATCATTCTCGTAATTGTGAAATGGTATGGAAGTGTATGGTTTATATTTTGTTCTATAATTAATATAATTTTATAATAATCATATATATTTATTATTTCCATCATTATAACCATCCAAGTAAGTTTGTGGTGAAAAACATATTACACCACAATGTGGAGACGGTAAGTCGTACTTACGCACGTGTGTTGATTTCATTTTTTGTAGGATGGATAAAAGGTGGAATATGGTAAATCAATAATCATAATAAAATCTAATTATGTAATTTATATTGTATTTATTACTTTATAATTTAAACAACTCATGAAGAGGAAGTATAATAAGAAATAAGTTTAAAAGAATTGGTAGAGGTTGTTACCTCTTCTTTGATGAGCTCCCTATAGATCTCCTCTTAAAGCACTAGATTTGGTCCTTAGAGAAGAAAATAAACTCTAGAATGTGACTAGGGAAGTTGAGGATAGAAATGTGTAGTGTAAGGATGATCTTAAAGGCACAAAGTGAAGTGAATAAGTGAGGGAGGATGCACCCTTTTATAATTGAGGTGTGGGGCACTTTTGGAATCTCAGAAAATATTAATTTATAATAAAATAAATCAATATCAAAAAACCTCCAAAATGTCATATTTTACAAGATTAGATAAGATAAGTTTGTAATATCATCAACCAATAAATTTTAGACAAGTGTTTCTATCAATTTAAACCATATCATTTTTATTAAACCTTAGTTATTCTATTTTATTTTTACTAAAGTAAAACATTATTAAATATTAAAAAAGTGAAAAATTCACATATGTTACATAAATTATACCATAAATAGACAATTTAGAACATTTTAAACTATATAATAATTATTTTATTTCTGTAAAAAAGTATTATTTTTTTAAATAATTTTATAAATAATTATTTTGATAAACAATCAATAGTGTCAATTTTGACACTATTCAATTCATTGTTTATAAAAAAAATTAAGATAAAAAGTTAACTTTGAACCAAATATTTTATCATATTACTAATATTTAAAATTCATTCAGAAAATTTGTTGGATATATTAATTAACCCAAATTATATTTATTTTAATATTTTTAAAAACAATTATTTTTTATCTCTATTAATAAAATAATTACTACATCAGTTTTGTGTAATTATTTAATGCACTTATTATTTTAATAAATATTAAAAATTAAATACCATGATGAAGATAAATCCCATATATTTTATAATAATACTTATAGTCGAATAAAGCTTCTAGAAATTCCTATATTAAAAATGTTATATTTATTAAAACATGAATGTGAAAACTTTAACATCACTTTAAATAAAATATTATAAGTGTCATAATATTTTTTATATGGATCCAAATGGTCAATAACTCAACCCTTGGATGATTATGGTCGATATATACTCAAAAAATAAGATTTGGTAAGTTTTTTCTTCTTCTAATGGTTATGATTATTTTAATAATTATTATTTTATTGATTTTTCATCAATTAAATAATTTCTGCATCCTCAATTTATAAGACTTTAAGGTAATTATTTATTTACTAAAAATTACGAATAAATTACCATAATAAATAAAAAAATTATATTTTAAATGGGTATATATTTTCAAATTTATCTTATATATAACCTTATATTAAAAATTATATATTTATTAAAATTTGTGTAAGACAAGTTTAACTTTTCTTTTAATAAAATAAATCAAATGTCCTAATCTCATCCAAGTGGTTTCCAAAGGATACCATTTCTACCCAAGGATGAGTTAGGTAGAAACAGACTCATCCAATGATATTAGGACAAGTGTTAGGGTAATTTTATAACATTTTTTTACCCTTAATTACCCGATTAACCCTTTTACTGTATTAATTAAAAAAATACCAATGTTACTATTAATAATGAACAAAAAAGATTCTCATAATTTTGACCTACTAATTAAAAATTTGGAATCCATTTAAAAAAAATTCAAAATACAGAAGTTGTAGTAATTAATTTAAAATTAATCTCATTGTCGGAACAAGAAAATATGTTTTAAAAGTTAGAACATTGCAAAAGATTGAAATGTTTTTACATCTAAATTCAATATAAAATTAATTTTGATGACATAAATTATATTAAATGATAAAAATATTATCTATTTCTATTTTAAAAACATTCAATAATATAACTTAATCATATAAATTATTTTGAAAAAAAATTGTTTTCAATTAAAATTTAGTATATCTTTTTCTATTCATCAAAACATGAAAGTAATCAGAAGAATATAAAAAATTCATCCAAAGTAAATTCTTATATCCTGAATACAAATAATAAGTTTATTTTATCATATAAAAATGATTAATGTATTAAAAGTTTAATTTAAAATGGGTTCTCTATTAAAAGGCAGGAAAATTACCCTTTTGAAAAAAAGGTTTTTATATATAAAATAGGGTTAATTTATATCCCATTCTGAAAATATCTATTGGATGAATATAATTAATATTTTATTAAAAATAATATATATGTATATTTAATTAATTTCATTTACTAATTGTAATTCACTTAATTTATTAATAAAAAATACAAATATTTCTTTTACATTTAATTGGTTTATATTTTTCATAAATAGTTGGTAGCCAATGAATTCACCAGAAATTTTCATAAGTTAGTTATATTTATTACCACTAACCTAATGGAAATTTTATCATGGTAATTTTATAATAATGGATTCTTTCAGTTCTTTTAAACTTATGATTGCGTGAAATGCATTTTATTAAAGAATACAAATTATTTATAGAAAATATCTCATAAAAACATCTGAGTGTTACATTATAATTCTATTAAACCAAATTTTACCCTCAAAATTCCTGAATTGGATTCAAATAGATTGGAATACCTCTGACTAATCACATCCTAAAGTTCACACATATCTTCCTCAAATTGGTGATTCCACTATAAAATTTTAACCAAGTGACGGGTCTTGTTTCGTAGAACTTTTTCACTACGATTCAGAATCTCTATCAGTTATTATTTATATGAAAATTCATGCTCTAGTGGAATGACTTATGATTTTAGAACATATGAAGGATTAGGTATGTACTTTATTAGGAGAGATACATGGAACACATCATGATCTTGAGATATATTCAATGGAATCACTAATCTATAAGCTACCTTCCCAACATGATCAAGAATTTCAAAAGGACCGATATACCTAGGGATCATCTTGCCCTTATTTCTAAATATAATTACTCTCCTTAAGGGAGATATTAATAGAAACACCTTTTTACTCACTTCAAACTCTAGGTATTTTCATCGGTTTTAAGTATACTTTTTTTCGACTATGAGATTCTCTTATGTACTGTTGAATAGATCTAACTTTATCTATGACTTCTTCAACAAGATTAATTAGGTCCTAATAGATTTCTTTCCACAACTTCATCCCAAAAAGTTATAGTTATTCACTTATTCCCATAGAGGGATTCATAGGAGCCATTTTAATACTGGAGTGAAAGCTATTATTGTAATAAAATTATACTAAAGGTAGGTGTTGATCCCAACCACATTTGAAATACATAGAGAAATATCTCAACATGTCTTCTAGAGTTTGAATTGTACTATTAAATAGACTATATGTCCGGGGATGATAATAAGTGCTAAAATTTAACTCTATATATAGATACTGTTGAAGACTTCACCAAAACTTCCAGGTAAACCTCAGATCCTGATCAGATATAATGGAAAGTGGTAATCCATGCAATATTATCACTTTATTTACATATATAATGGAAATATGATCAAGAGAGAAATACTATCTAATATCAATGAAGTGTGCCATCTTCCTAAGGTAATCTACTATAATCCATATAGCATTATGTATTTTAGATGTTTTGGGAAGTCTGATGACAAAGTCCATAGTGATGTTTTCCCATTTCCATTCTAGTATGGGTAATGGTTGAAACATCCCCTTAGACTTTTGTCTCTCATCCTTAACTTACTGACAAACCAAGCACTGAGAGACATATTAAGCAATATCTATTTCCATGTCATCCCACCAGAAATACTCTTTCAGGTCCCTGTACATCTTTGTACTTCCAGGATGAATAGATAATGAAGAACTATGAGCCTCATCCAACATCTCCTACTTTAATTTTGGTATGAGAGGAATAAAAACACGGCTCCTAAAATTTATTATTCCATCACAATAAAGGTTGAATTCATGAACATTTATAACCATATTTTTATCTCTAAATCTTTCTTATGTGATATTTAATATTCAATTGTATATATTTTTGAATATTCATTTTAAAAAGATAATATTTCTCTCCTTGCTTTAATATTTCACGATCCATCCTTTGAAAATATATAAATATTGGATCTTTTGTGATCCTCATCATGGATAGGATAACATGGTCCTTTCGACTCAAAGCATTTGTCACCTTATTTGCTTTCCCAGGGTGGTAATTTATTAAGAATTTGTAATCTTTAATCAACTCCAACCATCTTATTTGGTGAATATTCAGATACTTTTTTGTGAAAATAAAATTTAAACTTTTATTATTAGTATAAATTTCACATCTTTCAACATAAAGATAATGCCTCAACATCTTTAATGAAAATATTACCAAAATTAACTCCAAATCATGAGTTGGGAAATTTTTCTCATGTATTTTCAATTTTCACAAGGCATAATCTATCATTATATCATTTTTCATGCTAACACATCCCAAACCCTTCTTGGATGCATCACTATAGATCTAAAACCTTTCTCCACTACAAGGTAGTGTGAGCAAAGGTATACCGGTTAACCTTATTTTTATCTCTTTGAATTTATATTAACATTATTTTATCCACATGAACTTAAATACTTTATTATTCAACTTGGTGATTGGACTAGATAGTCGTGAAATAATTTCACAAAAAGTAGATAATATATAGAAAAACCAAGAAAACTTCAGATCCCACTTACCATTATTGGTCTAGGAAAACATTCAATAACTTATATTTTTACTAGATCCATAGATAACCCCTATCTTGAGATTATGTAATCCCAAAATGAAAATTTATGAATCCATAATTCACACTTCGTAAATTTTTCATAAATCTTCTCCTTTCTCCTGGTCTTCAGTACAATTCTCAATTGATATTCATGTTGTTCCTTTCTCTTGGAATATACAAGAATATCATCTTTAAATACTACAAAAAACTGATCAATATAGTTGTTAAATACTATATTAATTATATCCATGAAGATATTGGGGGCATTAGTAAGACCAAAAGGAATCACTATAAATTCATAGCATCCATAACTTGTACGAAATACCGTCTTTGGTATATCCTCATTCTGGACCCTTAACTGATGATATCCTAAATGAATATCAATCTGAAAATATTATTTATCTCCACATAGTTGGTTGAATAAGTCATCAATGCAAGGAATATGATATTTTTTCTTGATAGTGATCCTGTTAAGTTCTCAATAATCAATGCAGAGTCTCATTGATCTATCTTTCTTCTTAACAAACATAACAAGTGCACCCCAAAGTGAAAAACTAGGGCATATGAATCTCTTTTCAAGATTATCTTGGAGTTTCTTCTTCAATTACTATAACTCAATTGGTTATATTCTCTAAGTTATCTTTGAAATAGGCATAAAACCCGATACGAGTTCTATTGAAAACTAAACTTCACGATTCAATGGAAGGCCTGCAAATTATTTTTGAAAGACATAAAAAAACTCCCATAAATCAGGCTTATTCTTAATGGCGAGTTTCTAACCAACCATTTTAGATATATAAACTTCATTTATAGGAACTAAGACCCATAAGATAGAAGAAATTTCCACTGTAAGGTCATACTCATTCTTACATCGATATATGAACATATATTTATCCTGAACATGAAACGTGACTTCCATTTCTTGGAAATTGATATGATATCCATATAGATAAATATAATACATGAAAATAATTACATAAAATTCCACTAAAGGAAGGATCATACAATTTTCAGGAAGCACTTTCCCACAAACTTCAATCGGAGAAGAATTAGAAAATATTTATGCAACCATTGTGCCATTATGAGTTGTCACAGCTAACAAAAAATATAATTATTGAGTTAATACATTGATAGCCTTAAAAAATTATTCATAAATTAAAGATTGGGTGGATTCAAAATAAAAAAATTATTTTTTAATTTAGAGTGGATGGTAATTGTACCTTTCACCACTTCATTATCATACTCAACATCACCAATAGTGATCGTATGTGACTTGCCTTTGTCTTTGGCCTTAAGAGTTTATTGACGTAGATAATCGTCAATAACCCTTGTATTAGGTATTTTTCTAGCATAATTATCCATTTCCTTACACTTGTAGCATTAAAGAGTGGTAGGTGAATTCTATGTAGACTTTTCTCTATTCACATCATTAGACATCTTTTTTCCATCACTTCGGCATTCAACTACCCAATTGTAATGACCCATAATTTTATCAATATAATTTATCCCTTATTATAGTAATTTAATATTTTATAAATCACATAAAATCACTTATAGTCCATAATAAATACTTTATAAACCATAACGAATAAAAATAAGAAGTATTTCTAGACTTTAAGGATCCAATACTGATGAAATAGAAACTTGACCTTAAGAATAGTAATATGGCCCATATAAATAGTAAACCAGCCAAATGAATGGTAACCCCACCCATGAAAGATTAAATAAAATTTAATAATCTTGTAAATGAAATTATAGTATAATTATATCATAGTATTAATAAGGAAATATTTTAAAAATTATTAATTAAGTGTTGGTATTTTTATAAGTCATAAATATCTAATTACAATTTTATGATTAATTTAATAATTGAAAAGAAAATTTATTTTAATAAAATGAATTCATAAATTAATATTTTTATGTCTTATGATTTTAATATTATTTTATGAGACCTTAAGTAATTTTTCAAAGTGTTATAAAATCAGTTATAATTTTAAAATATGTATTTTCCAAGTAAATGGTGATTTTAATTAAAAATTAAATTACTCATATTTAGAAAATTATTTTTATAAAATGTAGTTCAATTTTTAATCCTGTACATCAAAAAATGGTTGGGATGAATTTTTGATATTTTTCTAAAATACCTGATTTTTTGGTGAATAGTGAAATATGATAATTTATAGTATATATACGTTATAAGATAAATAAACTATTCATTGATTCATATCTAATGTAAGAACCATTTTTTTGAACTAAAATGATCTAATTAATTTATTTAGTCTTAATAATCAATACTATTTCTTTTCTTGAGAAAAATAATAAACTAATGAATTAAATAATGAGAAAAGACCCTTCTCCTCCACTATAAATACCACCCCTCACACCCTCTTATCCTCACACATATCAAGATTTAAAACCTGTAAAAATTATTCCCAAAAATATTCATAATACCCTCTCCCACTTCTAGGATCTCTTTGTCTCATCAAAGGACCAAAACCCTTTCCCTAAGGAGGTTCTCAAGGAAGAGATATTTAGGAGGTAAAATATTCTTCCTTTTTTCTTTTAATTTATTTTCAGTTTCATTTATATTATTCTCTTATCCCAAGATTATCATATTAAAATGGTATTATAACTCTGTAATGTTTTAAATATTGTAATTATATCATGTTAATGTAAGATCCATCTTTAAACTACTCCCTCTCCCTCTTTTATTCTAAAAATGAAATTGTCACCCGTTATGTGTGAATTTACCGACATCATGGGCGATGCACTTTAATTTTCATTTAACATATTCAAGGATATTAATAAAACCATTAAATGATTGAAAAAAATATTTTAATGTTTATTTTTTAACCCATTTTATGTTCTGGAACTAACTTATATATATAATACTTAATGATAAAACAAAACGAGTTCATTGTGATTGAAAAACCACCAAAATTAAGCTAAAAAATCATCATTAAATTTTATCTAATGATTCATCCTCATGAAATATAAAAAATTTATTTATAAGACCATTAAAAATTATGTAATATCCTTAATAACATATGATAACAATTCTTGATGTTTATCTTTAATTTATACTAACTTCCATTCATGTATACCAGTGAACCGATCATGAAAACCATGAAATGAATGCTCCTGAATGATGAAATTAAACACTATAACTCATCCAAAAGCCCATAAATGAAACTATAATGAATAAAATTCAAATATAAAATGTTATGTATTTTTTAATTAATTAATATAATGTGACTATATGGGATATTAAAGTGATGGAATCATTCATACTCATGGTAAGTGTAATTCTGAAAACCCAACTCTCTTTCTTTGGGGTTTCCCTCTTTCACCTCATTTTCAGTATGGATAATCCTTAAAAATTATTTATTAATAATTATATTATATTTTATAGTATATACATGTTTTTTTACTTTAGTTTATGACAAAAAAAATGTTTTCCAAAAGAACCATTCTTTAAAAAACACACCTTTTACTTCTCAAGATCATTTCATCTTAAATCAAGATTGATGATTAATTTATCAAGTATATTATTCCCTCTTTTATTTGGGAACCCAAAGTTTTTTAATGTATGCTTATTAAATGAAACCCATCCATTTCCCTCAGTTATTTTATGTCCATGATTGATATATGTTCTATGTGGGATGCATGATAATGTAAATGTTATGATGTGACGGGTGGAATTATATCATGATATATATTTTTAAAACAAAGTGTGGTAGAATCCCACTAAGATATGATGTTTCATTTTTATGTATTGTCACATTCCATGACTTCTATTAATGTTTCCTCTCATGAATATGATCTTATTCCTATGTTATTATTGGGAAAAAAATCCCTCAATGTGTCCTCTCGGTATGTTTTGGGTGAGGTTGTGTTTGTTGAAAAAGCTAGATGACCGCACATGAGTATGGTTGGTGTTTTATGAAGACAATATTTTAAGGTGGCGCAGTTTCCCAATGTTTTCCAAATTTTGGGGCCTCAAAATCAAGAGTTTAATGTTGTAAAAGGAAGGATTTATTCATATGAGTGAATTGTATGAAGAATGTTGAAGAAAATCGACAAAGGGTGAGAATCACGCACCATAATACATGGGTCTCTTACCATGTTTCGGGAATGGTACGCGGAGTGGTAGGAGTGGTTCACAAATGCAGTTCTCGAAACCAAAAATGTTTCATGGATGAGCGGCGGAGTGATACACAGATGTCTTGGCATCAATGGAGGAGGTATACTACGTAGGAGAAAAGGCGGTACGTGGAGCGAGTAGGAAAATGGTTCACGGATGGATTGTAGTTCACGGTGGTTGAAGATTCGGTATGCGGTGGGGGCTGTATCAAATCAAGATTTGGTAAATCTCGATTTAGAAGATTAAGAAGATATATTTTCCTATATAAGAATCGCTAACCCCACTGATTACTGTGGAGATTAAAGATCATTAGAAAGCATATTTTTCTCTGAGAATTTGGCGAAGACCTAAGGTAGTTTTCGAAGGGAGTATCATGATGGATGAAGTGGTTCACGCAGAAGGAATTCCGCCAAAGGTGTTTGTGGGGTTTCTTAACCCACAAAGGAAGTTCGGTATACAGAGGAGGAAGTCTGGTACATAGAAGGAGTTGTCTCGATTCATGGAGGAGAAACCTCCGGTATGCAAGAGGGAGAATTCCACAAGCTGTACGCTGAGGGGGAGCTCTAGTATGAAGAAGCAAAGGCAGTATACGAACAGATAATAGTTCACAGGAAAGAGGGGTTTCACTTAAAAGGTTCGCGAAATCGGTATGCAATAGCGGTACATGATCATGAAGGTGGAAGCAGTCAGCGGACGAAGGGTAGTTCGCGGTAGCAACAATGGTACGTGAAGAAGATGTCTCGCATACCAAACCTAGTACTCAATACACAGGAGAGGAAAGTGGGTCTCAATTTTTACAAGGAAGCTTTTGAGAGATTCAAATCAGTTTGTGAAAGTATTTTTTGGTACCTAGCAGTACCCGAGAATGTGGACTTCATCTACGGGTGAACAAGAAGCTTCAACAGAGCATCTACCTATAGTTGAGGATGCATGGATTCATGCAAATTAAGGGTCCTACATGTCCATAAACTGTGTTTGACCTACATGTCCATAAACTGTGAGTCAATTCCTTTCCAAGAGTAGTGAGTGAAGGAAGAGGAACATGGTGACCCTTTCCACCGGCTGTGATCCAGAGAAAGAGGCATAGGGAGTTACCCTTGGGAATGCAGTGAGAAGAACCTAAACCTTGTAAAGGTAGTGAGCCTGGGTATAGAAGATCTAGCCCAAACTTTGTACCCATTATTGGCTGTGAGCCTTAGTGAATTTGGCACATCAGCATATTGTCATTTTATGCTTCTTATACGTATCCTAGTGAGGGTGAACCAAGTAAAAATCATTGTGTGTTGTGCATGATTTCATATCAGTTCGTATATTGTTATGCGAGGAAGAGAGAATTTAGTTTTTTCTAACAACGAAACAAGATCCAAAAGGGAGAAAGTTTTAATATACCATACCCTGATTCACCCCCCCTCTCAGGGTATTTGACCTAGTGGACCTAACAGTTATGATGATAATGATTATGATCACCCTATGTTATATTGTTTCATGTTCTTATATATCATCTTAATAGGATTTTAGCTCACCCATTTTTAATTTATATCCTCAGGTGAGTACTTGTACTAAGGAGAATTCAAGGGCCAATAAGAATTCAGAGAATAATGAATTAAATAAATGTTTATGTGTTTTTTATAAATGTTTATGTTTTTTTGTAAATGTTATGTATGGTCCTAATTTTCCCAAGACACTAAACATTTTTATCCTAGTCATGTAATTATTTTATGTTGTTTATAATTAAAATTATGTAATAGTAATGTGGGAAAAGGAAAGGTCTCTATAGTTGATATTAGAGGAATATTTTGTTAATTTGGTAATTAGGAATAGATAACCTTAGTGAAAATCCTTGGAATGAGACTAATTATAAGTGAGAACCCAAGAATCTTTGTTTTAGAAAATACTAAACATAGGAATCCCATAAGATATGCCTTTAGACTTAAATTCACAAAAGAAATAAATTATTTATTAATGACTTATTGACTTATGTTTTTTATAAAATTTTCTATTTTATAAAATGGTGGGAATGAGGATAAATCAGGCCAACAACTCATGCAAGGGACAATGCAGTGATTTCTCGAATGGAATCCCCAATGCTTTGGGAGGTGGAGTTCAAAATTTCATGGTGATTTTTACCCAACTATTCAGGTTATGAACAATAACATGAATAATGTGGAATTTTCACCTTCACCTAAGAGGGAACAACTAGCTATCAAGTGTGTTATACGACAATGACCACTGACATTTAGTGGATATTCTAATACACTAGTTGTAAAGCAGTGGGTCAACTCTATAGAGAAGATATTTTTTGTTCTTCACTATTTTGAGATGAAGAAGGTGAATCTTTTTGTTTATCATCTAGATGGAGAGGCTGATCAATGGTGGTATTTGATTAAGAACACCAAGTCGAAGGCTGAAATTGAAGATATGGTGTGGGAAGACTTTAAAATAATGTTTCTTAACAAGTATTTCCCTTAAAATATTCATAAAAATTTGGAGATAGAATTCATAGTGCTGAAAAAAAGGAAGGTGAGTTTTTTACAACCTACAGAGAAAATTTCACAAGGATTTCAAGGTACACTTTGTGTTTTGTTATCAACAATGATAGAAAAATTGATATATAATTTAATGGTTTAAAACCACACCTTTGAAAGGATCTTTCAATTTGAGACTTTAGGAGTTATGAAGAAGTTTTTTGATGTGATCTCAAAGTTAATATGGAGTTTGGATATTGGTCCCATGGCTATGGTGATATGAAATGAAAGATAGAGTTTCAATCAGGATGATCTAATGAGAAAGGTGGGGAGAAAACTCAATCACCCACATGTCAAAAATTTTGGAAGAATCATGATGGGAACTATGTCAAAGGTATGGTGAAATTATTAAAGTATGGGAGAGAAGGAAACTAATCTCATGAATGTTAAAAAGAAATGAGAAAGCAGGAAAATGTGGTGGAGGAAAGGAGAGCATCTCCCAGGTTCCAATGCTACAACTGTAGTGATAAAGGGAACTATGCAAGCCAATGCACTAAACCTCGGGTCCTTGAGGGTAATTAGTGTCAAGAACCACCAAATACTAAGTAGAAAGGAAATTATTATGTCATCACTACTACAAAAGTGGATAAATAGAATGAAGTTATACATGGTACACTTCCTATTCACTCAAGAATGGAAAAATTATAATTTGATTTTTGTTCTACACATACATTTATATCTTGAAATTTTGCTAGAACTATTGAATCAAAGCCTCAAAACCTTAAAATAGAGATATTCATAAAAACACATAGTGGGGAAATCATTGCAACATAAGTATTGGACTCTTCTTCTATTGGTATATGTGGTAAGATTCATCCATTGAATCTCATAATACTTCCCTTGGTTGAATTTGATGTTATACTAAGGATGGATTAGATCTCATTATATAAAGCACATATCAACTATCAGTAAAAGGAAATATTTTTCATATTCTGAACCATCATATGCTCCTCTACAAATGCAAGGAAGACCATGAATCTCATTTTGAAAAGTCTTCAATGGTGTGGGTGTTTATTCCCTGTGAATAAGTATACGTCACTAAAATGGTTGAGTCAAAGGAATTTATCAACCTAGGGGAAATTCCTATCATGAGGGAATATATTGACATATTTCCTAAATAGTTACCCAGAATCCCCTTAGACCGTGAGGTAGAGTTCTCAGTAGAACTCATACTCAGAGCTACTCCTATCTCAAAGTGTCCCGATAGGATGGATCCTATCAAACTGGAGGAGTTAAAGAAGCATCTAAAAGATAATTTGGACAAAGGTTTCATACACCCTAATGCATCACCTTGGGGTGTGCTAGTGCACTTTTTCAAGATGAAGGATAAATCAATGTGGTTGTGTATCGATTATCAAGAACTCAACAAGATCTTCATAAAGAACAAGTATAATCTTCCAAGGATTGATGACTTGTTTGATCTGTTATGAGGAGATCAGTTCTTCTCAAAGGTGAATCTTCATTCTGGATATCATCTGCTAAAAATTAAGAAGGAAGATATTCAGAAGACTGCCTTATTTATAAGGTATGGGCACTACAAGTTTTTGGTTATTCCCTTAGGACTTACTAATTCCCCTGTAATATTCATGGATTTGATAAATATATTCTTTAGAAATTACCTCAAATTTTTTTGGTAGTGTTTATTGATTATATTATCATCTACTCCAAGAGTAAGTAGGAACATGGAGAACATCTAAGGCTTGTGTTGGAGACATTAAGGAATGAGAATTTGTACGCCAAGTTCATTAAGTGTGACTTTGGGATACAAAAATTCACATTCTTAGAAAATATGATCATAAGTGACAGAATTTATATGGATCCTTAAAAAACAAAGGCAATTGAGGAAGGTACTAGACCCTCTAGTGTTCCCGAAATCCATAGTTTTCTTGAATTAGTTGGGTACTACTGACGTTATGTGAGAAATTTGTCACGATTTTCAACCCGCTAACTATGTAAACAAGGAATGGGGTAATGTATGTCTGGATGAAAGAATGCGAGGAAAGCTTCATGGAGCTAAAGAGAAGCCTGGTCACTGCACCTATACTCAAATTAACTAAAAGTGGATAAAGTTTTTTGATATACAATGATTCTTCCAAGAAAGTCTTGGGTTTTTTACTCAGGAAAAATGATAATGTAATAACCTATTTCTCATAACATTTGAAGATCCATGAGAAGAACTACCTGACGCATGATCTGGAGTTAGGAGTTATGATGTTTTCCTTGAAAATACAAGGACACTACCTATATGGTGATAATTGTGACGTATATACTGATCACAAGAGTCTAAATTATATATTCACACAAAATGTGATCAACATGCATCAAAGGAGATAGTTAGATATAATAAAAGACTACGATTTCTCTATTCACTATCATCCTAGAAAGGCGAACAAGGCAACTGATGCTCTTAGAAGAAAAGAACCTTATACTCTATCCATTTTGCGGATTGATAAAGACCACATATTCATGGATATGAAAAGTATAGATTTAGAAATTATAATAGTGGGAAATAAATCATATCGTTCCCAAATTATGGCCCCACTATCTATCTATGAGAAGATTAAGGAGGAAAAAAAGGATGATCCAGAGTTACAAAAGAAGGTAAATTTAGTAAAGTAAGGGAATATTAAAGAATTCCATATCGATGATGATGGTGTGATTTGTTTTGGAATGAGGCTTTGTGTTCCTTCATCACCTGGGATAAAGAAGGATCTATTGGATAATTCACACAGCTCAACTTTCTCTATCCATCCTGGGAGTACCAAGATGTATTGTGATCTATGAGAACACTTATGGTGGGACAACATGAAGAATGATATTATAGAGTATATATCAATGTTCTTTATATTACAACAAGTTATATCCAAGAGATATAAGTCCAAAGGGATGATGAAACCATTGCCTATACCGATGTGGAAATTAGAGAATGTCACTATGGACTTTGTCAAAAGTCTCCAAAAGTCATCCAAAGAAAATAATGTGATATGGGTTATGGTGGACTGAATCACCAATTCTTCCCACTTTATATAAGATATTAAAGTTAAGGAATTATTCAGACTCAGGGTAAGGGGAATTCTAAAAACCCAACTCTCTTTGTTTGGGTTTTCCCTCTTTCACCCCATTTTTAGTATGTTTATTGCTTACAAATCATTTCTTCATTATTATCTTATATTTTTTTAATATATATGTGTTTTATACTTGAGTTTATGATAAAAAAATGTTTTACAAAAGAACCCTTCTTAAAAAACACACCTTTTTACTTATGAAGATCATTTCATCTTCACTCAAGATTGATGATTCATATATCAAGTATGTTATTCCATATTTCCCTAGGAGACCCAAATTTTATGAATGTATTCTTATGAAATGAAACTCATTCCTTTCCATCTATTATTTTATATCCAAGATTGATATATGTTTTTTGTGGAATTCTTGATAATTTAAATGTTATTATGTTACAGGTGCACCCAGAATTATATAGCGCAAATTAAATGTTATGATGTGAGGGGGAACCCAGAATTATTATAAAGCCCCAATGAATTGGGTAATGTGATTTATCCAATGATAAAAGTAAAATATACATGGACATGATGCTATATTTGTTCACAAATATGTGTAGTAGTTTACCATTAAGACATAATGTTCCATTTTTATGCATCAGCACATTCCATGCCTTTTTTTAATGTTTCATCTCAAGACTATGATCCTATGCCTATGTTATGATTATAACAATTATGCTCACCCCATGTTATGTTGTTTCATGTTCTTATCTATCCTCTTATTGGGATTTTTTATCACCCCTTTTTGATGTATATCATTAGGTGAATACTTATACTAAGGAGAATTCAAGGGCCAATAAGAAGCTAGAGAAGAAAAAAATTAAATATATGTTTATATTTTATTTTATAAATGTAATGTATGGTCTTAATTTTCCCAAGACACTAAACCTTTTGATCCTGGTCGTGTAATGATTTTATGTTGTTTATCATTAAAATTATGTAATAGTAATGTAAGAAAAGGCAGGGTCGCTATACTAATGACCTTCTCTCAAAAACTTAAAACATTTTCTAGTCCCTTTAAGACAATTTCATCCATGTTTCTTTCCACACTTTGAGAATAATGAAAAACTCGTCTTCTTTTTAGTTTGGTATTTAGATTTTTCCTTAAATTCTATTTTTCTCTTCTTATCAAACCTATAAGACTGATGAGTTACTCCGACATCCATCTCATCCTTAAGAGAACATCAAATGATTTACTCATAGCTATTGAAGTCCCGTATGGATAATTCCTTCGAAGACTTGTTTTTAAGCCAATAAATAATTGATAAATTTTAATCTCAGGCTGGATAATAATTCTACAAGTTTACATTGAAAATATGGTAAACTTTTCTTCGTAGGTACCAACAAATTCATTGTCCTTTTTCTGAAGATCAAGGAAATACTTCTCCATATTTCTTCTAAGAATACGAGAAAATTAATTATTAAAAAATAAGTTCTTGAACTCATCCCATTCCATATTTTCAATTTCATCTCTTTGCCTCATATTCTTGATAGTATTCCACCATTGATCACCTTCACCTTCCAAACAATAGACTAGAAAATATGACTTTATCTTTATCTAAGCATTAGATAACTGAAAATATATTTTTAGTGGTACTAATCCATTGTTCATCCATTAGTGGATTAGAAGACCCACTGAAATAAGGTGGATTATGCCTCATGAGGGACTCAACAAAATTTTGTTCCCTCCTTTTCTCATTTGGAAGTCCTGAATGATTCATATCTTGAGAAAGTTGTGTGAGAATAGTGATAATATTTTTCATTCCAGCTCCCAGAATATTTGGTTTCTCGGGAGAACAATAATTTCATTTCCCATTGCATTTAACATTAACATGGTTTTTTAGGGTTCCAATTATTGACTAAAACCAAGAAGCAAAGTGTGTGAAACACTAATCACAATGGAAAAAACACATAATCAAGAATAAAATTTCAATTTAGTACTCTTTAGGTTTTATACTAAGTTATTCCTAATCATTTCTAAAACACTAGGATCGTGTCCTATACTTCAACATATACTTAGGATTCTTACTAAGGTTTTCTCATCCTATTTTTCAAAGGTTAACTATACCTTTTCTCTAATACCAACTATAACAATCCATACTTTACATACATATATATTACTTCAAAATTGAAGAATATTCATTACAAAACATAATAAAACCATGCTAGGACTATATAATTTTAGTGTCTTTAGAAACTGGGAAGCATAAACAACTGGTTCTTAAGAAATCTACATTTTCTCCCACTTATTCCTTCATAACTAGACCCCATTTTGATATATCTTACTTAATAACCTTGTTCATAACCTGGGTAAAAGAAATATAAGAAAGGGTAAGATCAGATGATCATTAAGGGTAAACAATGGATATATCAATCATATCATAATCATAAGACATAAGAACATAACATTTGAAAATCTTATCCTGTATATGAAAGATCATGATATCATGTCATGAGATAAATCATAAATGTTCATAAATAATTAATGAACATATTCCCAAAAGTCATAACATAAGACATGGAATTTATGGAATACACATAAGTATATAAAATCATTTAATATTAGTCAAGGCTAATTTCTAAGACCATCATAGTGGACAAAGTCTATTACTAAACTGAGTTCACTCCTCATTCTAGACTTGTATTACTGAACTGGGTTTACTTCCAATTCCAGCCCTGTATTACTGAACTGAGATCATTTCACATTCTAGAACTGTCTATATCATGAGATATAAATCTTTACCCAATACATTGGAGGGATATATAGGTCCCACCCATCTCATAATGAAATAATTCTTACGTGTGCCACAAAAACATAAATCATTCATTGTAGCATAACCTATGGAATATAATGGGTTTCTTAAACATCATTCCATCATAAAATAATCCATGTAAAACAAATGGATTTCATAAATAAAATTCCATCATAAACACAATAAAACCATAAGAATAATAGGTATATTATAATTGAAACATAACTCTATTAAATAATTCCATATTAGATGGAAAATAATTTTGATAGAACACTTGAAATTAATTATTGAAGAAAATATCATTTTTCAAAAATGTTTTCTTTTTTTCAAAATGCCAATTTTTTTTAAAAATAATTTATTTGAAAATAACCTTGAAATATTTTAAACAAGGCTTCATGTAAATAAGGTGTTATTAAAATTTAAAAATTCAATCATTCCTTTTAAGTTAAAATAAAAAATTCTTCTCATACTTTTGTCAGATAAGTAAAAAATTACCTCGTATCGAAAATGAGAAATGATTCATTTCATACCGTTTAATAAAAATTCAACAATGGGTAGAATTTACATCAACAAATTTTATAATAATAGAAATAATATTTTGGAATACATATTTAGGAAACATGGACATGGATGATAAATATACCCTAGTAAATACTTACATATAAAAAATCTCAGATAATAATGAGATTGCAAAATTATCCCTTAACTTAGGTCAATTGTCCTTTGTATATATCCTAACCCACTGTATAATTACTCAAATAATTTCATTGAATTATTAAATAATCGTATTCATTTTTATGATGTCATATATAATTATATTATTATTTATTTGTTAATAACATTTCATTATTACTCGTTATTCGAGTATTAACTGCTTCATTTTCTTATGCATGTTTTGTTGAATAAGTTCTGGTTCTGCTTATTAGGTCATAGTTATATCATTATAAAATTGTATTAATATAATACATATAATATTTATTCATTATATACATTTATAAAATCATTCTTTAATGGATATCATGTAGAATTAATCACATCACATCGTGGATACAGTAGGCTATACGTAGCACGAGCGATAATATCATTCTCAAAAATGTGAAATGGTGTAGAAGTTGATAGTATATATTTTGATTTAGAATCCATATAATTTTATAATTATCATATATAGTTATAATTTTCATCATTATACCTATCCAAGTAAGGTGTTGTTGAAAAATATATTACACCACAGCGTGGAGACGGTAATCCGTACGTACACAAATGTGGTGATTTCATTTTTCGTAGGATGGATAGAAGGTGTAATATGGTTATTCCATAATAATAATAAAATATAATTATATAATTGATACTTTATTTACTACTTTATAATGTAAAAAATCATTAAGAGGAAGTAGAATAAGAAACAAGTTTGAAATAATCAGTAGAGGAGATTACCTCTTCTTCGACGAGCTCCTGCTAGATCTCCTATAAAAGCACTAGAGTTGGTATTTGGAGAAGAAAAAAACCTATAGAATGTGACTAGGGAATTTGGGGATAAAAATTGGTAGGGTATGACTGAGATTGAAGGCTCAAAGTGAAGTTAATAAGTGAGGGAGGATGTCCCCTTTTATAATTGAGGTGAGGGGCACTATTGGAATCTCCAAAAATATTAATTTATAATAAAATAAAACCACATAAAAAACCTCCAAAATGTCATATTTTTAAATATTAGATTATATAAGGTTGTAATATAATCAACCAATAAATTTTAGATAAGTTTTTATATTAATTAAAACCCTATCAATTTAATTAACCCTTACTTATTCTATTTTAATTTTAACTAAGGTAAAAAAATTGTTAAATATTAAATGAGTGAAATGTTAAATTATTTTATATAAATTATAATATAAATGGAAAATTTAGAAAATTTGAAACTATATAATAATTATTTTATATTTTTAAAAAGTATTTTAATTTTTCAATAATTTAATAAAACATTATTTTCATAAATAATCAATAGTATCAATTTTGACACTATTCAATTCATTGATTTTTAAAAATATTAAGATAAGAAGTTAACTTCAAAAAAAATATTTTATTATATTTATAATAGGTCAAAGTAATCTATAAAATTAATTGGATATATTAATCATCTCAAATTATATTTATTTTAATATTTTTAATAACATTTATTTGTTATCTTCATTAATAAAATAATTACTACATCAGTATTGTGTAATTATTTAATACAATTATTTATTGAATAAAAATTAAAAATGAAATAATATTATGAATATAAATCCACTATATTTCATAAGAATACTTATAGTCGAATTCATATTCTAGAAAATCCAAATTAAAAATGTTATATTTATTAAAACATGAATGCAAAAACTTTAACATCACTGTAAATAAAATATTATAAGTGTCATAATATTTTCTATATGGGCCCAAATGGTTAATAAATCTACCCTTGGATGATTATGGTCGATATATTATTTACCAATAAGATTTATTCAAGTGTTTTTTCTTTTAATAGTGATTATAATTTTAATAAAAATTTTGTTATTGATTTTTTATCAATTAAATAATTTTTGGATCATCAATGTATAATCCTTTAAGGTAATTATTTATTTATTAAAAATTAAAAATAAATTACCATGATAAAGATAAAATTATATTTTAAATTATAATTTATAGTCAAATTTATCTCTTGTATGACCTTATATTAAAACTGATATAGTTATTAAAAGTTGAGTAAGACATGTTTAACTTTTCTTTAAATAAAATAAATTAAATGTTCTAATCTCATACAAGTAGATTCAAAAGGATACCATTTCAACCCAAGGAATATTTAGGTCTAAAAAAATCATCCAATGATATTAGTAAAAGTTTTAGGGTAATTTAACAATATTATTTTTACCATTAATTACCCGATTTATCCTTTTACCATATTAATAAAAAAATTACCGATGTTACTAATTATAATGCCCAAAATTAAAATAAAGATATTTAAATAATTTAGAACTACTGATCCAAATATGGAATCCATTTTTAAAAATTAAAAATATAGAAGGTTCATTAATTAATTTAAAATTAATCTCATTGTCATAATGAGAAAAAGAGTTTTAAAAGTTAAAACATTGCAAAATATTGAAAAGTTTTTATATCTAAATTCAATGTAAAATTAATGCCAATGTCTTACATTATATTAAATGATAAAAATTTAATCTATTTATACTTTAAAACCATTCAATAATATAATTTAACCATATAAATTAATTTGAAAAAAGTTGTTTTCAATTAAATTTTTGTATATTTTTAGTATTCATAAAAACTTGAAAGTTATTAGAAAAATATAAAAAGTTCACCCAAAGTAAATTTTTATGTATCAATTCCAAATAATAAGTTTATGTTGTAATATATTAGTTACTAATGTTTAAAAAATTTAATTTAAAATGGGTTCATTATTAAATGGTGGTAAAATTACCCTTTTGAAAAATATAGGGTTTTCTACATAAAATAGGGTTTATTCATATCCTTTGACTAAACTATCTATTGGATGATTATAAAAAATATTTTATTAAATATATAAAACATATATTTCATTAATTTCATTTAATAATTTTAATTTTTTTAATTTATTAATAAAAAAATAAAAATATTTCATTTACATTTAATTGGTTTATATTTTTCATAAATAATTGGTAGCTAATGAATTCACTATATATTTTGATAAGTTAGATATATTTATTCCCGATAACTTAGTGATTATGTTATAATGGTAATTTTATACTAATGGTGTTTCATGGTTTATTTAAACTCACGATTTCATGTAATGTATGTTATTGAAGAATAAAAATTATATAAAGAAAATATTTCATAAAAACATCCAGCTGGTACATTCTCTGATACCCTAGGAAAGAAATTATCCCCCCACCACACTCTCTTCCTTTACTCTAATTTCCCCATGAATATATTTGTGTTTCTACTTGAAATGGAACCATCGGTATTTATTGGAAAGTCTAAGGTAACAACATTCCAAAATAGGCGGCTGTATAGTAAGACATCATGTGACCATGTGAGGTGCTATTAGGAAACTGCGTATGAAGGGCCAATGTGTACCTAGTGGGTGTTCGTAGAGGTTTTTGTAAGCAGACCACATATGGATGGACCAACATGTGGTGAGTCTGCGACCATAGAGATATTAATATGTTCTCTATATTTCACAGAACCACCATACTATAAAATATTAATATTTCAAAAGATCACTATGTTCGATAACATATACAACACGCAACATCGAGCTTAAATGAACCATGAAATATTAATATTTAAATGTTATAGTTGTAAAATAGTTGTTAAATTTATAGGTATGAATATTATTAAACAAATTATGAAATATATATAAAGGATATACTCAATAAAAATTTATTAATTAATTCTTAGGAAATAAGAACTCAATTTTTCCGTAAAGTTATTTTATGCTTAAAAAATATGTTTTCTTAAAAAATGGGTTTTATTGGTTTTGTGAGTGAATATTATAATAAATTTAAATAAATTTTAGAAATACTATTTTATAAATAGGTTATAATTTTTTAAATAATCATATCAAAATTATCATAGGGTGATTTTTTGGGATTTTTCTTAAAAGATTGGGTTTTCATTAAACAGTAAAAAATACCAATTTTTGTAAAATGTTAATTTATTTTCAATAATAATCACAAATATTATATGAATTTGATATAAAATTAAAAAAATAATTATTTAATTATATATAATATAATTTATTTTATTTTATTTATAATTATACCGTATTTTTGTATAAGTTCATTTTTGGGCTTAAAACACATTTTTTCTAAAAATAATTTTTCGTTGTATTTTTAATTTTAGTCATAAATTAATTTCTACCACTTATATAAATTTAATATTGAAAACTTGAATCCATACTTGGAATAAGGAGTTCTAAATTTTTTAATTAGTTCCCTTTTTTTTTGTTATTATGAATAGTAACTGTAGTAATTATTCATCACCTTTATAAGTGTAAATCAAGTAATTAAGGTTAAAAATAATATATTAAGGACTATAAATAACATAATAAATTTCCTTTAATATATTATATTAGTGGATTTCAAGAATACTCATCCAATATTATAATTTACATCAATTTTTTTCCATTTTTATTTGAAAACGACTTCTATTATTTTATATAAATATAAGTAAAAAATGTCACTCTCTTTATTTTAATATCTATAATATTTTTTGATAATGATAATGAAAAATTATTTTCAGTTATAAATTATTATATTAAATATAAATTATTTTTATTATCATATTTTTTTTAATATTTAGGGATGAAATACTTACCTTAACTACTTATGCAATTCCGACACAGTGCTTACACAAGTAGTAGAAAAATAAAATAAATAATTTTAAAAACCGTAAAAGTAATATTATCTATGTGAGTTTTAGAATCCTAATAATTTTATAGATAAATATAAAATATTAGGTTGGTGTGAATGTATTATATTCTAATTTAATTTTTTCATGCTATTTTCAAAGTCAAATTAATTGAATAGTTCAAAAAATAAAATTAATGACATTTTATAATAAATAATATTTTATTACATGATTTAAAATTAATATAAATTATATTTTTGGTCATTTGAATGGGATATGGTTGAAAATACCAACCATGATCCATTTATATGTCATTTTTTCTTTAATATTAACTTTCTTAACCCCTAAAGAGTAAAAAACATTGATATTTCCATAATTGTTAAAAGGGTTGTATGGGGGGTTAAAACAAATATATAAGGGTAAAAAGATAATCTAAACTTGTGAAAATTTTAATTTATGAAATTATTTATTATAAAATTCATCCTATATCCTAATTATATTAATTTGGATCCATTTTTCAATGAAAAATAATTTAATACTTTAAGTAATTCAAAAAAGTATATGTCCCCTAACTTATAAAAGGACACCTCCTCAACTCTCTTCTCCACACATTTTTAGAACTCTATTTAAACCAATAACTAACCAAATACCTTCATAAAATACCGAAAAACATTATATATGCCTTATTTTAGGAATTATACCAACCTTATAGGGATTAAGGTGTAAAGAAAAGGTGGTTGTCCGAAGAAGAGGTATAACTTTTAACCAAATGTTTTAGTTTTTTTTATCATTATACCTCCTTCAAATATTCTTAGAACATACTAAAATAATTACAAAATTATATTACATATAATTATATGTTATTATATAAGGACATAATTCATATACATATCCTTTTCTATCAAATGGTAAATGAAACCGTCATTCGTGAGTATGACAGACCATGCCCCACGAACTGATGTAATTCGTTTTCCATTACCGCTTCTCGTGGATAGTTTTAATGATGGATTTAATATATATATATATATATTTTTTATTAATTATATAAAAATAACTATATAAATATATCACCTCAACTATTTTCTTAACTTTCAATCCATTGAAAAATGACAACATCGTTCATGAATACGTGTGGATTACCACCTCCACGAAGAGAAGCGATTAATTTTTCATAACCACATCACATGAATACTAAATATAATTGAATTTAAAGATAAAATATTATATTTATTATTTAATAATTTTTATTTAAATAAAAAATAACACTTACCTTATCTTCATCATGGTCGTCAAAAAATGGAAACACTACTCATGCGTGCGTATGACTTACCATCTCGTTGATTGTAAAATAATTCATTTTTCATAACTACATTTCGTGGTTGTTATTAAAAGTATGATTTATGTTTAAAAATAATAATTATTTCATGAATATTATTCAATATATGTTGGAATAATGGAATTTTTGACCACATTCAACCTATCAAAGTCATTTTGAACATATGAACTGCATTTCATCAAAACGTCCAACATGAATTAAAATGTTTAAGTAGTTGAATATATCATGGTAATAAATAAAATAATATTAATAATAAAATTGAAAAATATTATTCAAAAAGTAAAAAATTAATATATTTTTATTATTCAAGAAGATAAAGAATGTGTGTGATGAGTATAACTCAAGGTAAGAGACACTTTAACTTAAAAACCTTATTTTAAATGTTTTAAAGATTTATTTTATAAATATTTTTCTTCAATGTTCATATTCTTAAAATTAATTTATGGATATATTAATATTGATATAAATTAATTATAAATTACATATTATATGTCTTTTTACTATTTTTATAATATTTTTAAAATTAATCCTTTTATGTAATGTTTTAACACTCTTTTCAAAAAGGGAAAAAAGAATGTTCTATTTTAACGTATACATAATCAATGAATTTTAACACCACCAAAAATATTATTTTATTATTTTATTCTTTTATATGATTCCATTTTCTATTATAATAAAAACTCTTCTTCTTTTTGTTCAAGTTATTTTAGTTTTGAAAATGGGGTTTTTAAAGAAAATGGTATTTTGATATCCATAAATGTTTTGTATAGGAGTTGAAAAGCGTTTTTAGGGGTTTTAAGATGAAGAGGTTCATGCCCAAAACGTTTTATTCATGATACAATACTTGAGCATTACATATGATGATGAGTGAACCCGATACAACTTATATGATGGGTGATCCAAATATAGATTATATGACAGGTGAGATAGATATAACTTATATAGAGGATGAGGCTGATATAACTCTCCAATGAATTGGGTAATATTCTTTATCATTAAATGAAAAAAATTTGGGATTTAAACGAGGAGGTTTATCCTATATATTTAACTAGGTTATAGTTATTTATGACATGAGTTATGAATATAAATCTCTAAGTTACCCTAAAGTGTATATATTTTCTTTTATTGGGTTTTGATGGTTTTATTTAAAAAAAATATTTTTTCATGTAGATAATGTAACATCCCATTACCCTCTTTCAATTGTTTCCCTTATATTTGGTGGTTTTACTTTTCAACTGGGTGTGTCTTGGGACTCCTGAGTATAGATAAAATTTACTGATAAAAGTTAACTTAAGTTCAGGGATGTATGTTTTTTTGAATTAATGGAGTCTGGGTATAAATATTTTAATGGATTTTTAGGGTTATCCCCAAGTTCTGAGAATACTTGAGATTGAGGTTTTTGTAAATAATCTGATGTTTTCACTATCTATAGGAACTTTATAGACCATGTAAAGGGTACATAATGTGTAATGGTTACTAGAATCAAGGTGTGACCTGAGTATATAGGGAGAATGATTACACATCGTGTAAGGGATATACACTGTGTAATGTTAAAATATTGTTTTTTTATAAAAATGTGATGGGTTTTTTGGCGTATATTAGTCTCATTAATTGAATGAATTTTAAAGGTATTACATGATGTGTAAATTCCACAACTAGGGATTTTTGGATGTTGTATTAGATGAATCTTATTTTATTCTTCCATAGACTTCCTTGATCTAAACCTAGGGATCTTATTCTATGATTTTGGGAGCATCCATTTATTCCAGGTTGATTCATTTGATGTTAGATCATTAGTGAAGTTGCATCGCATATTTTTGGGAAATAAATCCTTTCTTCTTCTTAATTTACACTGATCATGGTATCACCATTGTGTTTCGCTATTTTATTTTTTGATCATAGTTTTAATTCCTTGTATTCTATTCTAGATCTGTTGTGATTTTTTAGGGGCCGATAATTTGTTGACTGTGGTGCGGCAGGTGTGCGTTCTTGAGGTATGTTTTGTTTCCTCTTCTCCAATAACTATTTTTTTTAATTTGAATATATTCTAAGATGTGTATATTGATTCGAGGGCCTCTATTTTTTTTGAATCCTTTCTTTTTGTTTATTCTATTGCATGCATGTGCATCCCATGTTTTGAGGTAAGTGGTTCCTTCTCTAGCTTTGTGTTAGTGAATTTCATTACTCATTTTTTTGATAAATTGTTTTATTAAATGAAATAAAATAATTTACTGATTTTTTTATGTGTGTGGAACTATTGTTTTGATAAAATATTATTTTCCCCCAGTTTTGGTAAATGAGAAGGGTTTTCAAAGAATTGAGAAATGGTTTTCAAAGTTTGATGTGATGAAATGGTTTGATGAAATAGTTTGGAAAATATAGAACATGGTAAGTCTTAGGTAGTTAGGTGGAAGGTATAGTAATAGGTCTCATCCAATGTTTTTGGATTTTCTCAGGGATATTTCATCTAATACCAAGGCCTATTGTTCTAGGGACATGTTATAACTATTGGGGGTTAACATTATGGGGTGTTCCTATACTCTATAGGGTCAATGCATATATCTAGAGTTTTTATGCATGTGTGATTTTAAATATTTGGGTATGTGTTTCCTAGTTAACCAAACCTAGCGTGATCCTTGGCGTGTTATTAAATGTACTTCTTGGTAGATTTTGGATGCTTTTGGTTTATACTATTTTGATTTTACTACCATGTATTTGATATGATATGTGATTCATAATTTGGATTTATTTGATTGATCTGTTTTGATATATGTATATAAAATTATTTGAAACATATTTACATGCTTTATTTGGAAATGTGGAAAAAAGGGAAATTAAACTATTTTTCTATGCTTTTGATAAAAACTCCTAAACTATATATCATGACTCATTTTCTATAAAGTTGAACATAATTGGATTATTATTCATAGACTTGATATAAAATACCTAGGCATAACCCTATTGATCATATTATCTTACACCCTATATACCCCTTTAGCAGTGTGTAGACCTGGTTTTTTATTTCAATGTAGGGAAATAAAAGGCACCATAGTGAGGTGGGAAAATTTTCTATCAGCTGGGTTTGGGTGGATTTATAGTTAGATAGTGTCAGTTTTCCCATGCTATCATATGGAGATTGTTGGAGTATCTATTTTAGTTTTATCTTCCTTTTATTTTGGATATTTATCTTAGATATTTTTTATACCTTTCAAGATATTTCTATTAAATTATTCTTTTTCTATTATGAAATATATATATTTATGTTCTCTTTCACTGTTCATTTATATACATGTTTATTTAAGTCATGTTGTCTATTTAGGTTGGGATAAATCATTCCCTCTGTTTTTTTGTTACCTAGGTGCTAGACTCCAACCTATGAGGATCAGGAACTCCCTTCGGGCATGTGGAAATTCAGGCCAGGTACCATTTTGTGTGGGTATTTGGGTCGGGTTTTTCATAGTTTTGTATCAAAGGAGGTCCTTCTTTAAGATTCCTTGTCATGGGATATTTGGTAGATTGGAGATAATATTTTTGAGACAATAGAGTTATATTGTGGTAAGTGCTTGGAAATATCTTTCCGTGAAGAGACTCAAGTTACCATGGGATGTTGGGATGTGTATCTATTGTTTTGTGTTTTTGATCTTAATTTCATTTATTATTATGTTTTTTCTATTTATAATAGATATTATTATGTTTACTGATTGTTTCTTACATTTTGGTGTGCATTAATATACCTCCGAGACGTGTTCTGTGAGTTCCTCAGGCGGGTTCACCTGATTCTCCTCAAGGGAATCCATGTATGAACCATAATTTTAATAAGGATATCAAGTGGGTAGTTCATGCTATTAATATTAATGTACTACATTCTCAAAACATAGTTGTTGAGGTACAACTATGAGATTTTGGAGACATATATCGATTATGAGAATTCTTTCATGAGAATCCATCATCCTTTAATGGTATGAATGAACCTCAAGAGGTGGAGGAATGGATTTACAAGATTGATCAAATCTTTAAATTCCTAGATACATATGATAGTATCTTGGTAAAGTGTGAGATTTTCAGAATGGAGGGTCCTATTAAGCGATGGTGGGATTATATGGTATATGTGGATATGAACACGGTCATGGACTGGAAGGATCTTAAAACTATCTTCTTTTATTATCTTTGTATAAATTTAGTGATGATGGTGAAGTATCTGGAGTTATTATATTTATAGTAGGGATAGAATTTGGTGTTGGCGTACATGATTTGGTTTGTAGATCTAGTTCATTTTTAAATTGAGGTTGTAAAGAATAACCAGTTGAAAGCTCAAAAGTACCTGTAGGGTTTCTGATGAGATATCAGATAACATGTATTTATGATAAATATTTTGACCTATGTGGATAAAGTTGATAGGGATATGATGGAAGAAATAAATATGGAAGGAAAGGTTGGATACTCTTCCCCTTATCTTCTATATAATGGTAGATTTAGTGGAATTCCCTGAAAAAATAGGAAGTGGTAGGATCATCACATGAGTGGTGGATGTGGTTCTTAGTAGTAAGATTCTATGGCACCTCTAGTTGCATCTAGTAGTGTACCTATAACATAATATCAGTGTGGAATAGCTGGACACAATAGGTATTATTTTCATTGACATGAAAAAATGTGTAATAGTTGTGGATGTTTTGGTTATCTGAATCATTTCTGTTAGGTTATTTATACACCTCTATATGGTCAAGGATCATCAGCTCCAAATTCTATTGTGGAGTAGTCATATACTTAAAAGGCTATAGGGATACTACTATAGGCCTCAATAGTGAAGCATCTTCTTGTAGTAAATTATTTTCTAGTGGAGGTAGATGTGAGTCTAATGATAGTGAGAGGTACCATCATCATTGAATCTTCAATAGAAATTGATTTATTTTATACTAGTTCCTCCCACTCATTCATATATGGACGTTTTTTAATATGCTTAACCTTATAATGGTGATCGTGTCCTTTTTTATGGAGTTAGAGACACCTATTGGGATGAGGAATGATTTGGGGTTTTAGTGCCTTTCTTGTGCGCTATCAATAGCTGATGCGTAGTTAGTTTGGGATTTTCTTATTCTTGATTTGGATCTATTTGACCTCATCATCGATTTGTATTGTATTGTTACTCATCATGTCGAGGTTTATTTTTATGATTGGCATGTTTCATTTCTTACATCTGATGGGAGATCATGGTGTTTTAGGGAGATTGTGACCCTAGGTCTGGTCATGGAAGACCTTCATGGATAGAGGTCATGAGTTTTTTGTCTATTGTTCTAGTATATCCCAATGATGTTTCTTTTGTTTTTGATCTTCCCATTATTGTTTTGGTTTTCATAAGTTTTTCCTATATGATTTATCTCAGCTTCATCCTAAGAGGGAGGTGAAGTTTATGATTGATCTGGTTCTAGGTATGCAGTCAATTTCTATACCTTCCTATCATATAGAACCATTAAAGATGAAAGAGCTCAAGATTTAGTTGGAAAACTTGATGGAAAAGGGTTTTTCTCAACCTAGTGTTTCACCTTAGACAACCCCAATGATCTTTTCCAATAAGGAAGATACTTAACTCCAATTGTGCGTATACTATCGAAATTTAAAATAGGTAAAAATTAATAATAAGTATCCTTTTCCTCTCATTGATGGTTTTTTTGATCGGTTAAAGGAGAAAAAGTGGATTTTTAAGATTTATCTTTGGTTGGGTTATCGTCAGCTCAGATTTTGGGAGTTTGATATACTAAAGGTAGCTGTTAAGAGAAGGTATTCCGATTAAAAATATCTTGTGATGTCATTTGGTCTGACTAACGCTCCTTCAATTTTTATGTCATTTACGAATCATATATTCTATAAATATCTTGATACTTTTATGGTACTATTCATGGAAAATATTTCGGTTTATTTGAGATCTGAGCATGATAACAAGAACCAAATGTGTTTGGTTTTAGAAATTTTGAGGAGTCACTATTTGTATGGAAATCTTAAAAAAGCAATTTATGGATCCAAGAAGTAAATTTCTTGGGGAACGCGATTTATAAGAATGTATTATTGGTTGATCCTAATAAGGAAAAGGATGTTTTTATTGGAAAGAGCCACAAAATCTCTTCAAGATTCAAATATTTATTCGTCTTTATAGATATTATTTATGGTTCATCAAGGATTTCTCAAATAATTATGACATCAGCTCCTATTTTTATCTTACATGATCCAGGTAAGGGGTATGTCATTTTCTGTGATGCTTATGGCACTGGTTTGGTTTGTGTACTCATGTAGTATGATCATTTGGTATCTTATGGATCTTTCTAGCTTTTACTACATGAGAATAATTACCCCACTCCTGATTTAGAGCTCACCACTTTTTTTCACTTAAGTGTTGGTGGAACTATTCTTGGTTAAAGGTTCATAGTCTTTTCTGACCATAATAGTTTGGGCTATGTTTCTTCTCAGAAATACTTGAATAATTAATAGAGGTGGTGGGTGGAATAACTTTATATATTTTACTTTGAAATCACATATAACCAATGGAATGGGAATGTTTTTGTAGATGATAGTAGCTGGAATGTGCCATCGAAAGCTGTTTTGGAATCAAAGGATGAGTGGAACCTTATGGGTATTTTTTCTTAGTTTTATCTATATACTCAGGAGGATGTTTCAAGTATGGTTTTGTCTAGTTTTCAATCATCATAATATCTCCTTTATTCTATTTTACAAGGTTAGTATAAGAATTATGAGTTAATAGGAATTAAAGAAACTCTATATGATAGGGATACCATTTCTTGTTGGTCTGTCTCTTCAGATGGAATTATTAGTTTGGGGAATTGGTTTGTTGCATCATCATCTATGAGGAGATAAGTTTCATTTTATATTCATAGGTCTTCATGGTCTATTCATCTAAGAACTATGAATATGTACTATGACATGATATAATGATTTTGGTGGCCAATTATGAAGTATGGAGATGCTGATTATGTGTCCCACTATTACACCTGCTAATAAATAAAGGAAGAGCATCTAAAACCTTCTAGTTTTCTCCAAAATATTATAGTTATAGTTTTTAAATGGGAAAAGGTATCCATGGACTTTTTATTTGGATTATATTGGAATCATTGAGGGAGAAATTCTATCTTAGTGGTGGTTGATTGGTTGACCAATTCGGCTCATTTCATTCTGATCAGGGACGCCTATAATGTGGATGATATATAAAAGTTATATGTGAAAGAGGTTGTGAGGTTATGTGGGGTTCCTTCTTTTATTATTTCATACAAGGATCCAAGGTTCACTTCAAGGTTCTATAGGATTCTCTAGGAGGTGACGGAGACTCATGTCAGTTTGAGTGTAACTTATCATCCACAGACATATGGTGAGACAGAGTGCACTATTTAGATCCTAGAGGATATGATACATGCCTGTGTCTTGGATTTTGGTGGATTATGGAAAAAACATCTAGTAATGGTTGAGTTTTATTATAAAAAAAAACTATTAGTCATCGATTATAATGACTCCTTTTGAGTATTTTTATTGTCGCCTATGAAGATCACCTCTTTGTTGGGTAGAGTTAGGGGAATCATCTTTGGTGGGACTGAGTTTGGTTCAGGAGATGTCTATGAGGATTGTGGATATATGTCATAATCTTGTTACAACATAAATTCTCTAGGAATTTTATGAGAATAAATGGTGTTTTACTTTGGAGTTTTCTACAGGTGACCAAGTTTTCTTGAAATTATCTCCTCGATTAGGTCATTGTCAGCTTGGAAAATAGGGAAAGTTGGATCCAAGATATGTTGGACCATTTGAGGCCACTAAGAAGCTTAGGTAGGTTTCTTATCAGTTATTATTTTTAGTTCAGTTGATGGGAAATCATGATTTTTTCCACATATCCCAACTTAGGAAATACCATCCCGATCCCCCTCACATTCTGAGTTGTGAAGAGATTTAGTTATATCCAAATGTTTCTATTGTATAGTATCCAGTAAAGATTTTTTAATATCAAGTGAAAGTTCCACATGTAAATTCTATTCTATTGGTTAGATGGTGGAATGGATTATGTTCTCATGCTACTTGGGGGGGGATGATTTGTAGATGAGGGAGCAGTGAGCTCACCGATTTACCTAACTTCATTCTTCCCAATGACTTCATAGAGACAAAAAGTCTTATAGTGGGGAGTTTTTAACATCTCATTACCCACATTTAGGTATATCCCTTATCTTTTCTAGCTATCCTCTTTAATTGGGCATGTATTGTAACTCTTGGGGATGGAGAACATTTTTTGAAAAAAATTACCTAAATTTCATGGATGTATGTTAGTTTGAATTAATGGATTATAGGTATAAATGTGTTAACGGATTTAAAGGGGTCTCCCTAAGTTTAGAGGATTCCTGAGTTGTTTTGAGGCTTTTGTAAAGAATATGGTATTTTTGATATCTACAATAACTTTACATGCCATATAAGGGATACATGGCATGTAATGGTTTCTAGGTTCATGTCATAATCTGAGTACACAACATGAATGATTACAATCCATATAAGAGTTACATGATTCATGTTAAAGAATATTTTTTTAATAAAAATGAGATGGTTTTTTCTATGTATATGAGCCCTGTGGATTATACAACTGATGCGCCAGCATGAGTCGTTGAATTTGTGCGGGCTGTAATCAGATTAAAATTGTAAGGTTTCCCAAAATTCACATGCTACAAGGTCATAGTATATTGGAAGTCTGAGGTCGATCCCAGGGGGAGTATTTATAGCTTCTAGAATACAATGGTTTAAGAAGCTTTAGGGTAGGAGTCATTTATAGTTTTCCATAATTTAGAAAAACTAGATCTATGGTGGTTGATGGTTTCTTAAAGAATCACTATTGGAAAATTTCCCTATACCCATGGTTTGAAATCATGGGTATAGCCCTTGAGATCATGGGTATAAGATATACACATGGTTTCAAGGAACCGTGGGAAACCAAGGCGTAGGTATAGAATCAAGCTATACCCACGGTTTTGGAAACCATTGGTATAGGTCCAATCCATTGTGTTATTAACCTATACCCACAATCTTTAAAATTGTGGCTACAACTTTGACAACAAGAGCAACTGCGGGATTTAATCCCTGGACCGCCCATTTACTCTTTCAGCACCTAACCACTACCCTATTTAACTTATTGGTATATAAATACACATTTACTTATATATATTTATATAAATCATTTTTATAGGTAAAAAAATGTGGTAATAGTTTTTCCAATGATTTGTTTTGTGTCCCGCAATTTTTTCCCTCTATAAAATGAAAAAACTATACCCACATTTCTGGAAAACCGTGGGTATAGGTCCTCAAAAAATAACCCTATACCCATGGTTTTACAAAAATTGTGGGTATAGGTCTCGAAAAAACCCCCTATACCCACAGTTTAGGAAAAATCGTGGGTATAGGTATTGAAATACAACATATACCCACAGTTTCCCAAAACTGTGGGTGTAGGGCCATTTTGCAGTAGTGAATGAGAGAGAGATATTGGGATCAATTTCATGTATCTATAAAAAAGATGATATTAATTCTAATATTGGTAGGATCATAAGGTTTAGGCTTTTAATCTAGCATAATTTGCTAGTTGAATTTAGTCAAGTCACCTTTTTCTACCTAGGGGGTATCTATTCCTTGATCAGGAGATAACAACAACCTAGATGAATTAATATTTTCTCATAGGGAAGATAGTATTTTAGGCTAGTGGTCGTATCCTAATCTAATCCAATTAGAATAGGGTATTCCACTTAAATATCCCATGATCATGAATATTTAATCAAAATAGATAGACATTAATTATTTACCCTGATCACTAATCTCTTAAAGTTAAAAAGTTCATAAAAATAGATTTAAGTATTAAGATTCCCCTACTCTAGATCCCTACCCCTGAGGGGTTTAGCTACTCATGGTAGGTGTAGAGACCCTAAGCCTGACATACATGGACATTACATTACTTTTGCAGAATACTTAGTACAGAACAAAAACACACACACAAGGACCGTAATAGTTTAGTATCTTTGGAAACTCGGAATATAATCTTCTAATCGTGGTGAAAGATCTTCAACATCTCCCATAAAGATCTTCCTTTTTTTTACCTAAAACCTTTATTTATATCCTGGGGAAAAGAAAACATAAAAGGGTGAGCTCAAATGCTCAGTAAGGGTAAACAAAAGAAATATCAATCACATCATATTCATAAGAACATAACATTTTAGAAATCTTAACCTGCAAAAGAGATCATAATATCATAACATGGGATAAATCATAGTAGTGAAATGTAATCCCAATAATAATAACATAAAACATGAAACTTTGTGGCATACACATATAATCATAGAGAATCATTTCTTATTAGTCAAGACTCATTGCCAAGACTATCTTAGTGGAAAAAGTCCATTTCTGAACCGAGTTTATTTCCTCGTTTCAGTCCTGCTTCACTGAACCGGTTTAACCTGCCATTCCAGCCATGTCTATCTCATGAGATATAAAATATTTACCCAATTAATTGGAGGGAGATAGAGGTCCCACCCATCTCATAATGATACCATTCTTATGTGTGCCACAAAATCATAAATCATACATCATTGCATAACCCATGTAATAAAAATGGGAATCTTAAACATCGTGACATCATCAAACAATTCATATAAGATAAAAGAATTCATAAAAATAATTCCATCACAACATAATCAAATCAATTTAATAATAGGGATATAAACAGAACCCTATATTATCTTAGATGGAAAATAATTTTGATAAAACACTTGAACTCCATTCTTGAGGAAAATATCCTTTCAAATTCAAAAAAAATTTCCTTTCTTAACATGTCATAAAATTTTAAACTAAAAGAAGTTGATTAAAAATAAACTTGAAAACTTGTAAAGGAAGATTCTTGGAAATATTTTTTTAAAAATCCATTCATGCCGTATAAGTTAAAAAAACATTCTTCTCGTACTTTTGTCGGAAAAGTAAAAAAGTACCTCGTAAGAAAAATGAAAAAAGATTCCTTTCATATCTTTTACTAAAAACTCACCGAAGGGTAAAATTGGATTTAAAAAATTTTAGGTGGATGGAAATAATATTACATATTGAGGAAACATGGATGTGGATGATAAAATACACCCCAGTAAAATCCAAAGTATAAACAATCTCGGATAAAAATGAGATTGTGATATTTCCCTTACCTTAGGTCCGATTTGCTTCATAAGTGTCCGAACCTCCTGTATAATGATTTAAATAATGTCATTGAATTATTCTAGAATCATACCCATTGTTATGATATCATATATGGTTCACTTATGACTTTATATTACCCATTCTTTTGTAAATTCCATGTTAAAGAGCGTTTTGGGTAAAATTGTTTCATTTGTCGTCCGTGTTTTGACTTGTAATTATTCATATGATTAATTAGATCATGATTACTTAATTCCAAAATATAAAACATGATTCATATATAATATATATTCAGAATATACATATATATAATAAATCAGTAAATGGAAAGAAATACACCGTTCATGGAGACGGTAGGCCGTACGTACGCATGAACGCTGTTTTCGTTTCCTTATTGAGTTGAATGGAATTAAGTAGATGACATACATATATATACACATAAATACAGTATCATTATTATGTCATATATTTCATGATTACTTAATATATATACTTTATAATCATTCATGAATGGTTAAAGTGGAGAATGAATCTCATTGCGTCGTGGAGACGGTAGTCCGTCCGTACGCACGAGCGATGATATCGTTCTCATGATCGTGAGACTGTATTGGAGTGTATGTATACTATTTCAGAATCAATATCACTTTAAAATAATGATATATAGTTATTATTTACACCATTATACCCATCCAAGTAAGGTAGTGGTGAAAAATAGATTTCACCACGGCGTGGAGACGGTATTCCGTACGTACGCACGCGCGGTGATTTTGTTTTCCATAGGATAGATAGAAGGTGAAATGGGGTTGTTTCATATTTATAATAACAAATCAGTATATTAGTGATACTGATGTTATTACTTTATAATGAAACAACTAAAGAAGAATAATTTGAAGAAGAAAAAGCTTGAAAGAATCGGGAGAAGAAATTACCTCTTCTTCGATACGCCTCTTTGAAACCTCCTCTTAGGGCACTAAGATTGGTCTTTAAAGTAGAACAGAACCTCTAGGATGTTTCTAAGGAAGTGGAGAAGATAATTTTTCAGGGGTTTTCCGAGCTTGAAGGCTCAAATTGGTGTGAGGAGGAGAGGGAGGAGGTGCCCTTTTATAAGGGAGGAGAGGGGCTCCTTTAGAAAAACTAAAAATATTATTTTATTATAAAGTCAAGTTCGGTTTTAAATAGCTCCAAATTGATTTATTTAGAATCCAAGGTGGGGATGGGTCGAAATAATCTTATCCAATAGAATTTAGAAAAGTTTATGTTCCTATTTTAACCTTATCATTTAGATTTAACATTAAGTTAAATAATTTTACTTTTACCGTGTCTTCTTGTGTTCTTATACTATAAGGTTAATAAACTTACTATAAGAATCCAAACGAACCCCAATTTGTTTATTATTAATATTTATAACCTTATATAAGTCATTTTTACGAACATTATATTTTTAGGAATAAAATAACAATTAATAATATAATATTTGTTTTAAAAACTATTTTATGTCAATTTTGACACTATTTAGTAATTGATTTTTGTGAAAATCATAACAGAATTATTAGTTCGAAAAAAGTTAATTAAATAAATAATAAAATGTCATATTAACCTATAAAATTAGTTGAATTCATAAAAAGTCTTAAATTACATTTATTTGGGTATTTATAACATCAATTATGTCAATATTTCATTAATAAGATAATTACTGTATCATCTTTGTGTCATACTAAATGATAATTATTTAATCCCTAAAAATTCTAAATAAATTCCTATGATGTAGATAATTGTATTAGATTTCTTGAGACTATTAATGTTCTAAGTTTCATGAAGGTTGTCACTAAAGTAAAATTATTATACTTATAAGATTTAAGAAAGTGACATGTTGTCACATTCTTTGGTTTTAATAATAATTAAATTATTTTCATGGAAAAAAGTCCATTAAATGAATCTAATCCGACCCTTAGGTGATATGGATCGACTTTTAGTCATCCAATTGGATTTTGACATGTGTTAGAGTAATTTTATAATATTATATTTACCCTTAATTACCCAATTTACCTTTAACTATGGTAAATAAAATTTACAGTAGTTACTATTCATAATTCCCAAAAATAAAAAGTAGCTTATTAACATAATTTGGATCTACTGATTCTAAATATGGAATCCATTTTTCCAAATTCAATACACAAAAGTTCCAGAAATTAAATTAAAATTAATCCCGTTGTCGAAAGAAAACTGGTTTTTCTTTATAACATTGCAAAAGATTGAATTGATTTATCCTACGAATTCAAGGTAGAATCAATGATAATGTCATAAATTATATTAAATGGTAAAAATATATTCTATTTATACTTTAAAACCATTAAATATTATAATTTAACCATATAAATTATTGTGATGAAAAAAGTTGTTTTTAATTAAAATATAGCGTGTTTTTACTATTCATTAAAATATGAAAGTTATCAGAATAACATGAAACTTTTATCCAAGGTAAAATTTTATATCCTTATTCCAAAGAATAATTTTATTTTGTAAAATTGAACTTATAAACATGTCAAAAACTAGATTTGAAGTGGGTGCGCCATCAAAAGGCGGCAAAATTGCATTTTTTGAAAAATACTTATTTTACCCGAAAAATTTATTTTGTTCACATAAAATGTTTTAGAAAATTTATAAGATGAATAATAATGTTATAAAATTCAAAATATATTTAATAATATTCATAACGGCTAGTTCATAATAATATTATAATAATATATCGTTGTTTAGTAAAACCCGGTATTGCGTACAACACACGCTATTGAGGAAGGCCGTGATTGTGTGTAATGCAAGCCAAGTCAGGGTTGCGTGTTGTGCAAGAATCCTTCGTTGTTTCTTATAATAGAATCCAAACATATTTCATTTATACATTGAATATATATATATATATACTCAATGTTGCGTGGAATAACTATTATCAAAATTGTGTGTAACATGATCCAAGAATAGTGTTGCGTATACTGCAAGCTAATACGGTGTTGCATATAGCGCAAGGTAATCTTGGTGTAGCATACAACACAAGACATTAATGAAATTAAAAGAATATTTTTCATAAAATCTCTGGGTGTTACATTCTACCCCTCTTAAAATGAATTTCGCCCTCGAAATTCATCGGGGTTATAAATGGTTTACTACTCGAAAGTTTTTTTAATAGAAACCCACATCGTAAAAAGGAATACCAAAACATGGCTTTAAAAAATAAAGTATGAAATGTAACAGTTACCCAAATTAACTCATCACTGGGTTTCCACGTAGGAGAACATAGGTGAAAATATGGATATGGAAGAAAAATCTAACCATCAAGTTCTGATGGAGAGTGGTAGAGAACATGGCTATGGAAAATCCAGCAATCACAAAGCCATAAATATGTGACGATCTAAGGTACTATCTGATTCATTAGATATAAGAGCACTAGGACGACATTTTGGGTTTTCAAGATCATTTCCCTAAAGTTGATGAAATTGGAATTAGAAGAAATACTTTCGTGATTTTGGTATAGTCCCACCATTAGTCGTTATTTGGACAATTTCCTCGTCATCTCTTAAAGAAATGAAGTTGAATTTTTCATTCATGATGTGTTAGCAGATCATGTGATAGAATGAGGGGTCATTCCATCTGTCTCAAACAAAAGGTTAGAAAAGTTATCAAAAAAAATATGTAAGTCCATCTATAGTGAGATTAATCATATATGGTTCCTAAAATGGACTTATACTTCTTATATTATACTACTTAATACAATAAAACTAGTTTCTACTAAACATGGACTTCCTGTAGGCCAGTGGTAGGCGATAAAGGCCAGTCTCACTTCGGTTGTGGGTTCGATTCCCACGGCCTTGTCCGACGCGATGGGTTGTCGCCCGTCCTGCAGGTTGTCCTTTTTCTAAAACTACTTTACTATAACATCCCATAAATAATATCCCAAAAAGTTCTATCTTTAAACAATAATAACTTATGTCTAACATAATCCATTCCAATCTTTAGGCTTATCTAAAATACTTTGGTCCAAGCTCCTAGTATAAAGAAAACAATTACTTAAAATATCATCAACCAAGCATGTGAATACCATCATTTATCCCCCATATATCTTGTTGGTCACATTCCAATCATGCGAATACCTTAATCATGTATTCTCTTGAAAAATGAATACCCATTAAACCTTAGTGAAAACATAAATGCTATCAAAAGTTAACTCTTTCCACATACCAAAATCCAAAAATTCTATATACTCAAACCATGATATAACCTTCTTCTTATATCAGTCATGAGCTCATGAATACTATCAAACATTAAATTTTCTCCTTATCCCTTCATTATGCGCATGTCATCTACTTTCCAAAAATATCTGAATAACCTTTCATGGTTACTAGTACCATTAATCATACACTTTCAAAACTTAAGGAAAGACAACAGTGTAACAATCCTTATATGTCTCTTTATTCCATAGTACCATGAGATTACTTATACAACATTACACTTGATAAACATGTAATCATTCCACTACCTTCTTAAACCATTGACCGAGCTTCAACAATTCTTTCATATCACATATCATTTGTAGTCTCTTCATCATCATCAACATAAATATGACCCATACGACCATACTGATTCTCTTCATGAGACTTTCCCTTAGGGAATTGGTTTGAATAATGCTCGTACATTCCACATTTAAAACATTTAACCATTGTTGATGTCGTAGCAATACCATTATCCTCATCCCTGGTGTTAACTGAACCTTTTCCTTTGCACTTACTGGCTTTGTGTCCTTCTTTTCCACACCCAAATCATCTTCTAGATCCTTTGAAACATTCTCCTTGATGCCTCTTCCCACATGATTTACATAGGGGAAATTGAACTTTATTTCCTCTATAATCATCATGAAACTCCATCTTTCTCTTATTATCCGAGTGAGGAAACTTACCAAATTTTACTTTATTGATCATATTATGATATTTCTGATTCGGCATAATAATGATTTTTGGACTTCCAAATCCCATTTAATTTGGTTGCTCATGAAGAATATCATTCCATTGTCCATCATATCCTCCATTATAGTGAATCATCTTGTTTCCAACCATTTTCTAAAACCCAAAAAGAATAGTGTGAGAGGTAAAAATCATAATAAAGGGGAAGTAACTTCAATATCTAACATCTTTGGTTTAATCTAATATCGTTACCATAGTTCTAGGACTATATCCTATACATATACTAATCCTTAGGGACATCCATAGACATGCCTTAGAAATATCTCTAGGGATCTCACTAACGTTTTCGCATCCTAGTTTCCAAAGGTTGACTAAACCTTTCCTCTGATACCAACTGTAGAGACCCTAAGCCTGACATACATGGAAATTACATTACTTTTGCGGAATACTTAGTACATAACAAAAACACACACATAAGGACCATAATAGTTTAGTGTCTTTGGAAACTCGGAATATAATCTTCTAATCGTGGTGAAAGATCTTCAACATCTCCCATAGAGATCTTCCTTTTTTTTACCTAAAACCTTTCTTTATATCCTGGGGAAAAGAAAACATAAAAGGGTGAGCTCAAATGCTTAGTAAGGGTAAACAAAAGAAATATCAATCACATCATATTCATAAGAACATAACATTTTAGAAATCTTAACCTTCAAAAGAGATCATAATATCATAACATGGGATAAATCATAGTAGTGAAATGTAATCCCAATAATCATAACATAAAACATGAAACTTTGTGGCATACCCACATAATCATAGAGAATCATTTCTTATTAGTCAAGAATCATTTCCAAGACTATCTTAGTGGACAAAGTCCATTTCTGAACCGAGTTTATTTCCTCGTTTCAGTCCTGCTTCACTGAATCGGTTTAACCTGCCGTTCCAGCCATGTCTATCTCATGATATATAAAATCTTTACACAATGCATTGGAGGGAGATATAGGTCCCACCCATCTCATAATGATACCATTCTTATGTGTTCCACAAAATCATAAATCATACATCATTGCATAACCCACGTAATAAAAAAGGGAATCTTAAACATCATGACATCATCAAACAATTCATATAAGATAAAGGAATTCAGAAAAATAATTCCATCACAACATAATCAAATAAATGTAATAATAGGGATATAAACAGAACCCTATATTATCTTATATGGAAAATAATTTTGATAAAACACTTGAACTCCATTCTTGAGGAAAATATCCTTTCAAATTCAAAAACATTTTCCTTTCTTAACATGTCATACAATTTTAAACTAAAAGAAGTTGATTAAAAATAAACTTGAAAACTTGTAAAGGAAGATTCTTGGAAATAATGTTTTAAAAATCCATTCATTCCGTATAAGTTAAAAAAAACATTCTTCTCCTACTTTTGTCGAAAAAGTCAAAAAGCACCTCATACGAAAAACGACAAAAGATTCCTTTCATATCTTTTACTAAAAACTCACCAAAGGGTAAAATTGGATTCAAACAATTTTAGGTGGATGGAAATAATATTACATATTGAGGAAACATGGATGTGGATGATAAAATACACCCCAGTAAAATCCGAAGTATAAACAATCTCAGATAAAAATGAGATTGTGATATTTCCCTTACCTTAGGTCCGATTTGCATCGTAAGTGTCCGAACCTCTTGTATAATGATTTAAATAATGTAATTGACTTATTCCAGAATCATACCCATTGTTATGATATCATATATGGTTCACTTATGACTTTATATTACCCGTTCTTTTGTAAATTCCATGTTAAAGAGCGTTTTGGGTAAAATTGTTTCATTTGTCATCCGTGTTTTGACTTGTAATTATTCATATGATTAATTAGATCATGATTACTTAATTCCAGAATATAAAACATGATTTATATATAATATATATCCAGAATATACATATATATAATAAATGAGTAAATGGAATGAAATACACCGTTCATGGAGATGGTAGGCCGTACGTACGCATGAACACTGTTTTCGTTTCCTTATTGAGTTGAATGGAATTAAGTAGATGACATACATATATATAAACATAAATACAGTATCATTATTATGTCATATATTTCATGATTACTTATTATATATACTTTATAATCATTCATGAATGATTAAAGTGGAGAATGAATCTCATCGCATCGTGGAGACGATAGTCCGTACGTACGCACGAGCGATGATATCGTTCTCATGATCATGGGACTGTATTGGAGTGTATGTATACTATTTCAGAATCAATATCACTTTAAAATAATCATATATAGTTATTATTTACACTATTATACCCATCCAAGTATGGTGGTGGTGGAAAATAGATTTCACCACGGCGTGGAGACGGTATTCCGTACGTACGCACGCGCGGTGATTTTGTTTTCTATAGGATGGATAGAAGGTGAAATGGGGTTGTTTCATATTTATAATAACAAATAAATATATTAGTGATACTGATGTTATTACTTTATAATTAAGCAACTAAATAAGAAGAAGAAGTTAAAGAAGAAAGAATCTTGAAAGAATCGGGAGAAGAAATTACCTCTTCTTCGATACGCCTCTTTGAAACCTCCTCTTAGGGCACTAATATTGGTCTTTAAAGTAGACCAGAACCTATAGGATGTTTCTAGGGAAGTGGAGAAGATAATTTGGCAGGGGTTGGCCGATCTTGAAGGCTCAAATTGGTGTGATGAGGAGAGGGAGGAGGTGCCCTTTTATAAGGGAGGAGAGGGGCTCCTTTGGAAAACCTAAAAATATTATTTTATTATAAAGTCAAGTTTGGTTTTAAATAGCTCAAAATTGATTTATTTCGAAGATAAGGTAGGGATGGGTCTAAATCCTCTTATACAATAGAATTTAGACAAGTTTAGGTTCCTATTTTAACCTTATCATTTAGATTTAACATTAAGTTAAATAATTTTACTTTTACCGTGTCTTCTTGTGTTCTTATACTATAAGGTTAATAAACTTACTATAATAATCCAAAAAAGCCCAAATTTGTTTATTATTAATATATATTACCTTATATAAGTCATTTGGATGAACCTTAGATTTTTATGAATAAAATAACAATTAATAATATAATATTTGTTTTAAAAACTATTTTATGTCAATTTTGACACTATTTAGTAATTGCTTTTTGTGAAAATCATAACAGAATTATTAGTCCTAAAAAATTTAATTAAATAAATACTAACATGTCATATTAACCTATAAAATTAGTTGAATTCATAAAAAGTCTTAAATTACTTTTATTTGGGTATTTATAACATCAATTATGTCAATATTTCATTAATAAGATAATTATTGCATCATCTTTGTGTCATAATAAATGATAATTATTTAATCCCTAAAAATTTTAATTAAATTCCTATGATGTAGATAATTGTATTATCTTTCTGTAGACTATTCATGTTCGAAGTATCATGAATTTTATCACTAAAGTAAAATTATTATACTTATAAGATTTAAGAAAGTGACATGTTGTCACATTCTTTGGTTTTAATAATAATTAAATTATTTTCATAGACGAAAGTCCATTAAATGAATCTAATCCGACCCTTAGGTGATATGAGTCGACTTTTAGGCATCCAATAGGATTTTTACATGTGTTAGGGTAATTTTATAATATTATCTTTACCCTTAATTACCTGATTTACCTTTAACTATGGTAAATAAAATTTACCGTAGTTACTATTCATAATTCCCAAAAATAAAAAGTAGCTTATTAACATAATTTGGATCCAATGATTCTAAATATGGAATCCATTTTTCCAAATTCAATACACAAAAGTTTCAGAAATTAAATTAAAATTAATCCCGTTGTCGAAAGAAAACGGGTTTTTCTTTATAACATTGCAAAAGATTGAATTGATTTATCCTACAAATTCAAGGTAGAATCAATGCTAATGACATACATTATATTAAATGGTAAAAATATATTCTATTTATACTTTAAAACCATTCAATATTATAATTTAACCATATAAATTATTGCGATGAAAAAAATTTGTTTTTAATTAAAATATAGCGTGTTTTTACTATTCATTAAAATATGAAAGTTATCAGAATAACATGAAAATTTTATCCAAGGTAAAATTTTATATCCTTATTCCAAAGAATAATTTTATTTTGTAAAATTGAACTTATAAACATGTCAAAAACTATATTTAAAGTGGGTGCGCCATCAAAAGGCGGCAAAACTGCATTTTTTGAAAAATACTTATTTTACCCGAAACAATTATTTTGTTCACATGAAATGTTTTAGAAAATTTATAAGATGAATAATAATGTTATAAAATTCAAAATATATTTAATACTATTCATAATGGCTAGTTCATAATAATATTATAATAATATATCGTTGTTTAGTAAAACCAGGTATTGCGTACAACACACGCTATCGAGGAAGGTCGCGATTGCGTGTAATGCAAGCCAAGTCAGGGTTGCGTGTTGTGCAAGAATCCTTCATTGTTTCGTATAATATAATCCAAACATATTTCATTTATACATTGAATATATATATATATATACTCAATGTTGCGTAGAATAACTATTATCAAAATTGTGTGTAACACGATCCAAGAATAGTGTTGCGTATACTGCAAGCTAATACGGTGTTGCGTATAGCGCAAGGTAATATTGGTGTAGCATACAACACAAGACATTAATGAAATTAAAAGAATATTTTTCATAAAATCTCGGGGTGTTACAGTAGGAGGATATGTGAATAAAAAATTAAGAACCATGCTTGACATGCTAAGATAATTTGAAATTAAACAATTCAAAATATTGCAAGGGTTCAATTCACTAAAAAGTTTGAGCATGTAATCGGGATTTAGAGAAATTTAAATCACAATTTTAACTACGTACTTACTTATAATGAAAGTGGAAATGGATTTGGTGTGACCTTGATGGTGAATGATGATAAGCGATGAAAAAACAAATTGATGGCAATGATGAAAACATAATCCACAGCTCTTGAATTAAAATAAAATATGAAAACAACAAAGAAATTTAAGTTTGATAGGGAATAGGTCAAAAGAAACTTGAGAGAAGCAAAAACATAGAAAATACTCTTCTCTAGAATGCTCTAAAAATTGCTATAGAGGTTCTATATATACAGGAATAATGAGTCATGACATGTAATGGATTACATGTCGTGTAACGCCGATCTATGTAGATTTCTACGGTTTTTTAATCTTATGCGTTTCTCAAACATATCTTGGCTAAAATTTGAGGTTTGACTACTTTCATGTCATGTATCCATGACTCATGACATATACTGGCCTTCCAGGTGTACCTCTGGGGTGTATTTCTCATTTAACAAATTTGATTTAGGTCACATTGTGTATTGTGCATTCATGACGTGTAATGGATTCTTTTTCTGCAGACTTCATGACTTGGTTCATGACTTGGTTCATGCCTTGCTGGATGCTATGAAATCCTATTACATGAAGTGTACTGATGGTTTATGATTATTAATAGTAAAATTATGCACTTTTCAACATTTCTTCCTTTGAAACCCTATGAAGCCTCATTCCTACAAAATTAAGCACATAAAAAGATCATTATCGAATAAAAAAATTAAAATCATTAAGTAAATGGCGAAAAAATGTATATATTAATTTTAATTATTAAATTCCCCCACACTTGAAAATTTCTTGTCTTCAAGAAAAAAGTTCTCAATAGTTATTTCAAAATATAATCAATTTTTAAATCATGAAACATTCATTATGTCTCGACAAATAAAACTAAGTGTAAACAGAAAATGTTTGTTTCTAAAATCATTCCTGCATAGAATATCAGTCATGCTTCATAGCTCAATTATTTAGAAAAATTATAATATTTAATTACAATATTTTAACTATTCCTTAGATTTTTTTACCCATCTATAATTTACCTCATAATAATTTTTTTCTCACCACTCTGGGTAAAATGAAATTGGAGTAATGATCATACCCTGAGTGCATGCTCCTAGCCATAGGCTTGAATTGGTTCTACCATCTCCACTTTGTAAATACAAGTACAAAATTAATCATGAGGGATTCTACAATTTGGTTCAAATGATTCTAAAGCTATGGGTAGGTGGGTAAAAAGTGAATATAAATCTCAAAAGGAGGGTAAGCTCCAAAGATTAATGCATGAGTATCAAGATAAGTGTAATACAATTCCTTCTCCTAGCTAATCAATTCCACACTCCAATATCTCTGGTTGGATCCATATATATGTCAAATAAGTACAAAAAAAGTATCCTCTTAATTTCCGTTTTCTTTTGTATTTTTATTTTTTGAAAGTCATGTGTAGGACAGATCTCACATAAATCCCCTAACCACATATGATCCTTCAAGGGATTAATTGGTCTATAGATAGTGATTTTTGACCTACCTAGTACACAAACCATGTCAGTTTTTCTTTTATTTTTTATTTTTCAAAGGAATAGAATAAAAGTGAAATAATACAAAGTAAATATGGATCATAACCAAATAGACTGACAAGTACACTATACATCTCTATAAATAGAAGCATTTTGTGCTGTATGAATGCTTCCCCCCCCACTTTTTCAATAGTAACATCATGCATTATACAATGAGTAGGGTAGGAAAGGAAAATAGACTCGGAATAGCTTCATCCTCTAAGGTCATTCATGGAAACTATGAGCTAAACAAAGGAAAGATGTAAGGTGGGTCTTTGGAAAAAGTGGTTAAAAATTATTTCCTCAATCATTATAAAATTTTACTTGTTCAGTCATAACCTTGATAGAATATCAATGAAAGTTTTTATAGGTTTACATCTCCCAGGTATCACTCAAGAAATATGATCAGAAAATAATATGCAATTGTAGGCTTATATTCCTCTAAGGTAATGAGAATAATAATAGAAACTTGAAATTACAAAGGGTAGAAAACCAAGTAATAATCTAATTAACCATAATTTTAAAGATTTTGAATTTTAATTAAATATCTTATATCAACAATCATTATAATTTTTTTAAACAGAGACAAAACCTAGATTCTATAAATTTCCAACTTTACTTTTTCTTTTATTTAAATGGGTATAATGTTTTTCAAGTTTAAAGTATGCTTAAAATTTGAAAAAATTCTCCTAGAAAGGTTATAAAAAAATTCAAGTGTATTTTGATTAAAAATCATAAGAAAATCCACCACACTTATAATGAGATAGTGCCCGCACTATCCATGAATTTATGTGGGATAATTATGGCAGGTAAAGCTCAAAAAAATGGAAATGGAATTTAATAATTTATAATTAAGGGAATTAAGGGCTCCCTGGATAGTGTCATTCCATGAGGTAATTTGTATGTTTCTATGAGAAATCTTGGAAACCTACAAAAATTTTTAGAAAACAATCCATCAACTAGATGAAACATTATTCCATAGGTGTAAATCATTTGATAAGCAGAATAAAGGGAAGGTACACAACATGCTGAACATGAATAAATAGTTTCATTTAAGTTAACAGATGTTTTCAATACATCTCAATAAGGGACTCAAAATGAAAATTAAAAAGGCTCAAGCACGTAAACTCAATATAGAAAAAATGATCAATTATGGGTTTACTTCCATAAAGCGCTAATGGGATGTCATTAGCCAGATGGATGGACCAAAATCTTGTAGTGGGGTTAATCGGCTCAGTTGGTCCTCTTGTACTTGTAGCTACTGGTGGCAGTGTCCTTCATCTAGTGAGGTATATTGAATGGATTTATGACTTTATTTGTAGCAACGTGAGCATGAATCAAGTGTGAAAGGAATGGAATCATGTCCCGTGGTGGCTCTTGTTGTGCATGAATTTCTATGGAAAGTTCTTAAAGTTGTTGTTCGATATCGGCGACATTCTAGGTCATGCTTTGGACTAGAACAGATGGTGGGATAGGACCATCAATAACTATGGAAGACGTATAGGAGCTAGACATGTATTTTAAAAAAATAAAATACATAACAATCAAGCCAAGTAATAATGATGAAAAAATGAATTACCATATATAAAAGTGATTAGTACAGAAATGAGGGAATATAAAAATGACAAAAATAAATGACTAACCCTATCACAAAAGTTTAAATCCCAAAAATAAATGAAAAATTAGGTGTCAGGTACAAATATCTCCTCCATCATCAAGTCACCATCGAGTGGTGATGGAAGTGGTAAGTCTGGATCAGTGGCCGTGACAGAAGTAGAAGTGGGTGGAGCAATGGTAGATAATGGGGTCGTAGTGCTGGGAACATGGGCTGGAGTGGGTGGTGTAGAGGTCTTGATCTATAATGAGGCCATGAGTCTAGTAGCTGGATCAATGAAAGGTAACTTGATGGTTGCGGTGGTAGCCAACTCCTTGCCCTGTCGGGCCTAATTAGCTAAAAACTTCTGTCGAGTGGTAGGATTATTGATGTTAGCTGGAAGGTCAGGATGAGCTATGGGAATGGTAGGGGATGAGGGGAAGACTAATACTGGTGGTGGTGGGGTACTGAACTCTGAAGGCTTGATGAAAGAAATATAGAGGTGAGTGGAAATATGGTTTAGGTTCACCAGGTTGCATTGTTGGGTATCCCTAATGGTTTTCAGGGTGGGAAGGGTGGGTGGGGGAATAATATATGAGGTGGTGGAAGAGGTAGAAGGATAAATGGATGGTGTAGGTGAGGAGTTGGTGTGTGTCTTAGCTAGTTGTTCAGATGGTGCTGGTGGTGCTTCCTCCAGCATGTTTGGCGCCCAATAGTATACATTGTCCTCCCATACCAGTAACTGCATCTTGTGCAGCATCAAAAAATCAATGGGATTAATAGGTCCTAGAGAGGTGAGGGCTAGTACTGGTTCAAACACTCTGAGGTAACGAGCCATATGAGTAATGAAAGATACTCCCATTAAATTGATGCGATTCTTTGAGGCATGGGCTTTGTAATAGTAGGAAAACTAAGTAGTTATGTAGATGGCGGGACCACCCATGACTGCTGCGAGAATAAGCACATCCATATGGCTGATGCTGCCACGCAAATCACCCTGGAGAACCATCCATGTGTCATAGATTGATTTAGAATCTGTAAGGATAGATCCCATAACTAGGTATATTTCATGATACGTGGGTCATGGTGTAACTGAGGATATTTGGAAATCAACTCCCAGAGACGCTGAGATTCGGCTTGAGGTGACTCCATCTATAGATACAGATATACCTCTGAAATAAAAAAACTCATCAGTGTAAATGCTGAGGCCAATGCCAAACTCAAAGAATGAAATCTCATGTGGTCGACCACATAGATGGAATCTGAGGCTATCAATGGCCATCTCAAACTTCACTAGGAACTCTAGAAACAACTCCATATAGGTCTCTTCATGAACCTCAAGAATGCCATCAATATGAAGTGTCTCTATGAGGTCAAGGAATACATCACTAATGTTTATCCTGGATAGGATGGGCATGTATAAGGCATTGTTTTTATGCATTTTCTTATCCTATAATCTAATGATATTGACCTGGTGATGAGGGTTGGTAAATCATAGGATAAAGTGTATGTGGATATTTTCATCACTAGAGGAGTCCTCCGAGGTGGATGAGGGATCTACTTGGACAGTAGGTGCATCATGTGTGGTAGGTGAGGCAGAACGTTCAGTGGGTGTGGAAGACATGGTTCCATAGGGTCACTTTGATAGTGGCTACTCATAAGAGGCTGATGATTAGGAGGAAGGTTGAAGCTACTTGGTTCTTTCCATCAAGTAAGAGAAAGAGGGTTTCATATGTTCTTTTTGACTGAGAGGAGGGAGGGTGTGGGTGAGGCTCATCTGATAGGGGGAACGTAGGTGTGGGTGGTGAGGTGAAGGATATGGAGAGGGAGATGAGGTGAGTGGGGTTTAGTGAGGGATAAGGGGGCACATAGGTTCATAGATGAGGATGAGGGTTTGGGAAATGAGGGGTCGGGGGGGAAGGTGAGGGGTTGGGGGATATAGGTCTTGAACCTGGGGTTCATGACATATATTTTAAAAAATAGACCAGAATAATTACACAATGTGTAACACTAGTTCACATCATGTACTGGTTCAATAAAAATAATTTTTGGATGAAAATGGTATACGTTGTGTAACAGTGCTACACAATGTGTAATTAACTGTTTTAGCTGAAACTTTCTTCATTATTTTCCTTCACCTCCTGGCCTACCTGAAAATTTTCTAAGTCTATCTTAATCTAATTCTGGATAAGTCTTCCTACCCTGGGTTTCCTCCCAGTCAAATCTTCCTTTTAAGTCAAGATCTTGACTCAATTTGGACTTAATTAAATTTTAGGCCGATGACACAACCCTCTCAAAAAGGTTCTTGGAATTTTATTTGTCTTTGTCCATTCACTTTAAAAGTTAGACCTCATTATCTAGGAATCTCAATTTTCCAATAAGGATAAAATTGTGTGTCTTTGAAGGGGCCTAACCATAGATATTTTATCTTACTAGGTAATAGTTTCAACCTTGAGTTAAATATAAGTACCTTATTCCATGGTGCAAAGTTACACCTAGAAAACTGTTGATTATTACATTTATTTTTTTCCTTATAGATCCTATAATTTTCATAGGAATCCCTCATGATCTCTTCTAAATCAATTAACTACAATATCTTATCTTTTTTGGCCATCTCAGAGTCAAAAATCAATTTCTTAATCGCCCAAAACGAACGATGCTTCATCTCTACTAGGTGATGACATGGTTTCCCATAAATCAGTTTGAACGGTGTTGTGCCTAAGGGTGTCTTATATGCAGTTTCATATTCTCATAGTGAATCATCAAGTTTGAGACTCTAGTCACTTCGTCTTGTATTCATAGTCTTTTCCAAAATTTGTTTAATCTCCCTATTTGTCAGTTATACTTTCCCAATTGTTTGTGGGTGGTAGGAAGTTCCTATGTTGTATCTGATTCTATAATTCTCTATAAATATTATCATATCCTGGTTTATGAAGTGTGTTTCTAAATCACTAATGAGTAATATTGGGAATATAAATCTTGAAAACACATTATTTTTCAGAAATTTCATTAACACTTTCATCGTGTCATGAGAGGTTGTCTTAGATTCAACCCATTTCATGACATAGTAAATGCCAACCAGAATGTAGGATTTTCCATATGAAGTGGGAAATTGCCCCATGAAGTATATTCCCCAAACTTCAAATATTTCTACTTCCATGATGAGATTTTTCATCATCTCATTACTTTTTCCAATATTCCCAATGTGCAGGCATCTTTCACAACTTTGAAAGAATTCCCTTATATCTTGGTGTATCGTGGGCCAGAAGATTCCACTTTGTAGAATTTTAACTATAGTATGCTTGGGCCCATGATGTTCACCCGATGGTGATGTATGACACATTTCGATTACATCCCGGATTTCCTCTTTGGGAATGAAGAATCTCAATAAACCATCAACATAATGCTTGAACTAAAGTGGTTCATCCCAATAATAATGCTTGACATCAGCCAAAAGTCTTTTCCTCTATTAGTATGATAGGTTTTAATTTTAAAATCACATGGAAAGATAATTGGTGATATCAGAGAACCACATTTGAACCTTGATTCTAAAAGGGCTTTCATTTGGAAAATATACTTCAATGTCAATATATTCGTATTCCTTGATGAATGACAAGGGAAGTCGGGATAGATAGTCACCAATGATATTTCTTGTGCCTTTTGTGTCCTTGATTACAATATCAAACTCTTGCAGTAAGTGGATCCACCATATCTTCCTCAGTTCAGCATCTTTCTTCTTCATCAAGTATTTGAGATCATAATGATCAGTATGTACAATTAATTTAGAAAATGCCAGATGTGAATAGAATTTCTCAAAGGAATATAAAAATACTAAGAGTTATTTCTCTGTAATCATGTAATTGACTCGAGCTTCACTTATGTGTGTCTTCCATAATATATGGGACAAAATATATGGCCCATTCTCTCTCCTGACACAACTCCATCAGTGAGGTCATTGGCATCACACATTAAATCAAATTCCTTATACCAGTTGGGTGAAATGATGATTGGGGCTGCTATCAGGCTTGTTACCAAGGTATTTCAAGATTTACAACATTAATTAGTAAATTTTAAAGGGAAATATTTTGAAAATAAGTGCGTAAATGGATGAGAAACATTGGTAAAGTCTATTACAAATCGTTTATAAAATATGGCATAGCCCAGAAATCTTCTTATCCCCTTCACTAATGATGGTTTAGGTAGGTCCTTGATGAATTTTATTTTGGATGGATAAAACTCTATGCCTTCTTTGGAGATCTTATACCCAAGGAATATTCCTCCTTAGACCATAAAATGAAATTTATACCAATTAAAAACTAGGTATTTCTCTTCACAGCATTGGAGAAATAATTCTAGATTGCTTAAATATACCTCAAATGATATTCCATAAATTGAGAATCCATCCATAAATATTTCTATAAATTCTTCTGCCATGTCATGGGAAATATGCCCCATGAACTTCTGAGACATTGATGGAGCATCGCACATTCCTAATGACATTATCCCGTAGGTAAAAGTTCTGAATGGTCATGTGAATGTTTTTTTGGGTAATCAGTGGGGTCGACTGAAATTTATTTGTATCCTAAATATCCATCCAGGAAATAGTATAATTCATTCCCCACAAGTCTTTCCAGTATTTGATCTATGAAGGGTAAAGGAAAATTATCCTTCTTTACTGCTGAATTCATGAATCTTTAATCTATATAGACTCTCCATCTAGTGATGGTGCATGTTAAAATTAATTCATTTTCATTAGTTCTATCTAATGTGAGTTCTCCTTTCTTAGGCACCACTTGTAGAGTTATTACCCATTCAATATATAATATGGAAAATATTATTCCTGCATCCAAGAGTTTCAGCACTTCCTTTTTTAATAATTCCTTCATCGGTGACACATTGAGATCTGGGAATGAGCCCGTAAGGGGCACCGCTCTCAGCTAGGGTTTCTCTCACGACGCCTCCCTCATCCCGGATCTACGCTCCTTCTTCCCTGGCTCGGCGGTGTAAGGTGGTGTTTTCTATACTGCCGCGACCTTGTATCGGCTCGTCTTGCGCGCATCGGGGTCTTTGCGACTCGGTTTTGATTCTGCGCCTAAGTCCTTGGTCCGAAGGTTCGAGACCAGCACTTTGCCCATCGGTTTGGGTGTTTGGAGGTCAAGCGTTGCTTCTCTGGTTTTCTCGGATGGCGGCGTTGGGAGCTTGGTTTGTTTAGAGATGATGAAGATGACGTCGAGAGGGTTTGTCGGACAAAATATTTCTCTTGGAGTTCGGTGTGTGTTCGTTTGAAGCTAGTATTTGCTTGAAGCTGGTATTTTCTTGAATTTGGTGATGTTCTGTGCTGTTTGTTTGTTTTGTTTTTCTTTTTTGGGTGATTTCTGGGTTTCTGGTGATGTTTTTCCTCTCGCAATCTTCTATGCGAGTGATTTTTGGATTCCACGGATGGAAAGGGATGGGGTTTTGTGTCGTGAATGTGGTCGTTTTCGAGCCACGACGATGGCTTGTAAAGATGGTGGCGGGGTCGGAACCTCTCCAGCGTCCAAGTTCGCCGAATCTGTTGGTTTCGCGGTGTTGCCGGAGGATTTCTCGCCGAAGTCGAACGATGGTGGAGACGTTGATGGGTTCGATGCTCGAGGGCATGAGCAGTTCGAGGATGCATGTAAAGGCGTGCTGATTGATGGCGTGCGGATCAAGGACAACTGTCTGGTTTTCTTGAGGGTGAAATTTGAAATGTGAATTTGACTGGATGTTGCAACGTGGTCTTTAGAACCGGTGATGTTTTGTATCGGGTACCGGCAACCCTCAAACCGGCCATGCTCTCTTTTTTCATAATAATTTGGGAGATCAGACTTTTGTATGATCTGGAACTTTCTGATAATTCCTTCATCGGTGGTGTGATCCATCTCCAAGGTTGACATTTTATCTTTGCATCTTCTTCAATTGGAATCTTGTGATTTCATTTTGTAGGATTTATTCCTTTGATGTCTTCCACTCCTTAGGAAATTGATTACTTATGTCACTTCAAATCATCAACTAATTTTTCTTCTTATTCCCGAGATAGTTAATAATTGATAATAACTAGAAAATATGTTGACGCACATAATTATGAGTACTAGGTAGAGGTTTTAGTTACAAATTTTGTGGTTGAATGATGGATGGAATTAAAGGTGGAAGTGTGTCCCTCATGAGAGGTTCAATAAAGCTTACTTCCTCAAAATCGTACTCTTCTTCCTTCTCTGAGAGTGTATCTTCACTTTCTTCTTCCACGACCATGAACTCGTATCCTTCTTGGGTGATAGAGATGGCATTGCAATTAAAAACATCATCCAATTATTGGGTACCTCTTACTAGGTTGAACACTAACTATTCTTATCCAAACTAGAATATTATAAGTGATTGATTCACTTCTATAAAATCCTTTATTATGTATAGGAATGGTCTTCCAAGTATAATGGGGACACCACACTCCTCTTCCATGTCCAAAACTAGGTAGTATGTTGGAAAGATTAAATTTCTGACTTTAACTAATACATATTCAAGAATTCCTCTAGGGTACTTCACTGATCAATCCAAAAGTTACAGTTCTACTCAAGTTGTTTTGAGTTCTTGAAGTCCTAGCTTGCGTAATATGCTCATTTTGATTAAGTTTATTCTTGATCCAATATCGTATAGAGATCTTCCAAACTTTCATTCTCCTATAGCACAGGGAATTGAAAATATTATAGGATCTCTCATTTTTTGTGGGATTTTTGCTGCACAATATCAGAGCATTCTTTATTTAATGAGATGGACCCAAGATCTTATATTATCTTTTGTTATAAAATAGGTCCTTGATAAATTTTTCATTAACTGGTATCTGGGAAATGACTTCTGGAAATTGTATGTTAATGTGTAGTTTCTTGAACATTTCTAGGAACTTCTTGTATTTTTCCTCCTTCCGTCCTTGCATCTATTTTTTTTGGTAAAGGAAGAGGTAGATTTTTGGGTGGTGGGGAAACATAAACTAGTTCCTTATGTTTTTCATGAGTTTGGTCATTTTTAGCTGGTGAAACTTCATGAGGTTTGGTATTATCAAACTATTCTTTTATTGGTGGTTGTTTCTTAGGATATTCAGGTTTCCTTTCATCTATTATACTTGTTTTTTGAAAGTTATATATCTTCCTTCTTATCAGCACTACCGCTTTAGCTTCTTCCCTTGGGTATATCTCTGTATTACCAGGTAGGGTACCTAGTAATATATCATATAAATTCTTAGATATTTGACCCATTTTAACTTTAAGATTTCACAAAGAATATCTTTGGATTTTCATTTCCATATCCAGAGTTTTGATTCTTTGATCTAATTTTTGAACAAAATTAACCAGGAGATTTTCCAGGATACTTTGAGGAGGAGTAGGTTGTTGTTAAGGTTTAGTTTTATTGGGTTAGAATTAATGCTAATCTCTTTGTGGAAAGGTTTTTTGTTTCATCTATTTCTGAGGTCTTGAAACTGGGATCATTTTTGGATATGCTAATGTTCCTTGATTTCTAAATGGTTCTTGATCACTTCGTAGTTGAAAATATCTTTGGGTGTTCTGAGGTTGCTGCTGAGTAGAACTTTTCTAGTAGTATTGTTGTTGTTGTTGAAAAGGTGGGTTCTTTTGACTATAATTGACACAATTACAATCTTGAGTTTGTGATTATTTAAGTATTGCCTTGAAATCTTGGTAAATATGTGGTCCAACACATATCTCGCATGATTGTATTTCCATCAAGAGGGAAAGATGGGGTTGTGTAGCAAGAATTTGAAAAGATCCAAGATTTTTTGTGATCACTTCAACTTGCACGGCTAATCTGTTGTTCTCATCCACCTGGTGGATACCCCACCAAGGTTGTCAACAATCACTTTTCCATAGGCTGGCATTGTGAGAGACTTTTTTGAGAATGGATCTCCTAGATTCTAGGGTCTTTAACGTCAGTCCTCCATCATAGAAAATATTGTCAACTATTCGTGCATCTAGATGGAGTCCTTGGTAGAATATCTGTAACTAAATTAACATGTCTAAACCATGGTGTGGACACTTCCTCATCAGCTCCTTGAATCAGTCCCATTCTCCCGATACTGATTCTCTGTCAGTCTGTGTGAAGTTCTGAATGTCTTTTCAGATCTTCCAAGTCTGAATCTCTGGGAATTATTTATCCAAGAACTTATTTAAAAGACAGTCTCAAGTCATGATTAGTTGAGGAGATTGAATTTTTATGAAGTCCTTAGCTCAGTCTATTAAAGAGAATGTGAAGACACATAGTTTGATTGTGTCTGAATAAACTACCTAGTTTCAAAAGTTATCACAAACTTATTGGAAGTTAGAGATGTGCTCATGCAGATCCTCCCTCTGAATGACACTGAATTTCCCCATATTCTGGATCATTTGAATGAGTCTAGGTTTGATTTTTATGGTATAATATTGGATGGGGGGATAAAGGATGCTTAGAGTGGAACCATATATTGATGGAAATCTATAATACATGATGGTCCTCTCTTGATGAATCGGGTGCTACCCAGGAATAATTTGTTTATGGCCATGAGTTTTTGGTTGTTTGAGCCTCTCTTGAATGTATTTCTTGTCCATTGTAGACCCGGGGCATGAAAATAGGAACCTTTTGATATTAGGATCAAAGGATAGGTTTTATTTTCCCCAAGGCTCTTCAAACGAGTCGAAGGACCTTGGTACATGCACTAGACCTTGAGACATGGATGAAAGGGAGTCTTGAAAGAAAGAAATAAATGGGTCCAAGAAAGGTAATACCAGGTCTTTGTTTCCATAGGCTAGTAAGAACAACATTACCTCCTCAACAACAACACTAAAATTTGATGCACCTAAACACATTGTTGAATTCATGATGGCTACGGTCAGATTAGAATTATAAGGTTTCAAAAACTTCACCTTATACAAGGGTGTAGTATAGTGAATTTTTGGGGTCGATCCCATGAGGATCATTTCTATCTTCTAGAATTCAATAGTTTAAGACCCTTTAGGGTAGGAGTCCTTTCTTGTTTACTATAGTTTGGTAAAACTAGATCTATAGTATTTGATGGTTGCTTCAAGAATGAGAGATATATTATTATCAGTATAGGGTATATGTAAAAAGGATGATCTTAATTCCAATCATGGTAGGATTCTAAGGTTTAGGTTTCAAAGTAAGCAGAATTCACAGGTTGATTTAGTCAAGTCACCTAGTTCTACCAAGGGGGTAGATATTCCTTAATTAGAAGATAACAACAACCTAGATGCATTAACATAGGATTTTAGGGAAGAGAGTATCTTAGGCTAGTGGTCATATCCTAATCTACTCTAATTAGGTTAAGGTCTTCTGCTTAAATATCCTATGATCAGGGATGTCTAATGGAATTGGATATACATTAATTATTCACCCTGATTACTAAAAATTTAAGGTTACCAAGTTTAGAATTATATATTTAAATATTCATATTCCCTTAATCTCAATATATACCCATGGGTGGTTTAGATACTCATGGTAAGAGGAGAGAAGAATAAACAAATAAGAACCATGCTTGACATGTTAAAATGATTTGAAATTAAACAATTCAAAATCATGCAAGGGTTCGATTCACTAAAAATGGAGAGCATTCAATTGGGATTTAAATAATGTAAATCACAATTTTAACCACATACTTACATGGAATGAAAGTGTAAATGGATTCTATATGACCTTTATGATGAATGATGGTAAGAGATGTGAAAAGAAAATTGAAGGCGATGATGAAAACACAATCCATAACTCTTGAATTAAAATAAAATATTAAAACGGTGAATAAATTTAAGTTTGATAGGGAAGGGGTGAAAGGAAACTTGAGAGGATCCAAAACATAGAAAAACTCAGCTCTATAATGATCTGGAAACCACTGTTGAGGTGTTGCATATATAGGAAAAATGAGACATGACGTGTAATAGATTACACATAGTGTAACACCAATCCATGTAGATATCCATGGTTTTTTGAATATTACGCGTATCTCATGTGTATATAACCAGAAATGTGAGGTTTTACCACTTTCACATCGTGTATCGATGACTTGCGACATGTACTACCCTTCCAACTGTACCTCCAGGGCGGATTTTTCATTCAGTGGATTTGACTGAGGTCATGTTGTGTATTTTCCATTCATTATGTGTAATGAATTATTTTTTAATTAACTTCACAACTAGGTTCAAAACTTGGCTCACAACTTGCTGGATGCTATGAAATCCTATTACATGACGTGTACTAATGGTTCATGACATTTAATATGTGAACTCTATACTTTTTCATCATTTCTTCCTTTGAAATGCTATGAATCCTCATTCCTAAAAAATTAATCACATACTAAGCACATTATCGAATAAAACAATTAAAATCATTTAGTAAATAGTGGAAAAATGTATATATGAATTTGTCTTATCAACAACGTGTAAAGGTATCACACACCATGTAAGTATCATGACCAGGGATTTTAGTGTGATACATTGGCTGAATCTTATTTCAATCTTCAACATCCTTCATCGATCTCGATATAGGGTTATTATCCTTTGATTTTGGGTGACTTCATTCATTCCAAATTGATTTATTTAGTATTGGATCATCAGGATAGTTATGTTGTATCTCTCAGTGTAAGTGATCTTATATACTTCTTCATATTTTCCTTGATCATGGCAGTTCCATTGCATTTCACTATTATATTTTTTGATATGTGATTTTTATTCCTTTGATTATATTTTTTATCCTATGTGATACCTTGTTCTAAGGTCTGATACTTTGTAGATTATAGTGCGGAGGGTGTGTGTTCTTCAGGTATGTGTTGTATCCTCTTCTCCTCTAACCTGTTTTGTTAAATTGAATTTATTATGATATTTTTAGATTGATTTTAGGATTTTAATGTCATTTTTTAATCCTTTGTTATAGTGGATTCTTTTGTGGGTGTGTGTGATCTATGTTTTGAGGTTTGTGGTTCTATATATAGCTTGTGTTGGTGAACTTTATTGCTCTTGTTTTTGATAAATGGTTTGATTAAATGAAATGACATGATTGACTGATTTGTTTTTTATGTCTGGAAATGGGTTTTTGATAAACAACCACTACTAGATATATGGTCTTTAGCGACCTCCAAAAGCGGTCGCTAAAGCCCTATAGAGACCGCCATGCGACCGCTTCTGGCGGTCGCATTTGAGTCGTCGCTGTTGATCAACAGCGACCGCCTCTGGCGGTCCCTAAAAACCTACCTGGAATTCTGCTTCGAGCGTCCGCTGGATGTGTGCAGGGATGCGGGGGTGTTGGGGGGTTGCAATGGGATGGACGACCGCCGACCATGGCCGATACACGGTGGCCGGAGGAGGAGGAGATGGCGTTCTGGTCTTTTGGGAAGGCTCGGGTGATCGGCGGCGGTCGTGTGAAGGGTAACGAGGTTGACTGAGAGTGGTCGGGAGAGAACTGGGGGTGGCGACGGGCTTGACTGAGAGTGGTAGTGCGGCGGCGGGGGTCACACCGACGTCGACGGGGAGTTGCAGCGGCGGATGAGGAAGACAGTGGCGGGGGGCGGGAAATATCCCGCGTAATTCTTTTCAGCAGTAGCGACCGCCATTGGCGGTCGCTAATACTGTCAATAGCGACCGCCGTTGGCGGTCGCCCGTGTTCCCAGGCGCAGCAGCCAATTATTCCAGTAGTGAACGGGTTACCCTAATTTTGGTAAATGAAAAGGGATTTCAAAGCATTGTGAAATGGTTTTCAAAGCATGATTTTATGAAATGGTTTGGAAAAAAATAACATGGGAATCCTTGGGTACTTTGGTGGATGATATGGTAATAGGTCTCATTCACTATCAGAGGGTTTGGTCCTGGGGCTTTCCTCTACTCCCTAGGATTGTTGTTCTAGGGGCTTTTTAGACTTGTTGGAGGGGTTCACTTTTTAGGGGTGTTCCTATTCTCCCTAGGATCGATGTATATATCTAGAGGCTTTATGCATGCATTATTACCTGTACTTATTGGAAAGTTTGAGCTGCTTTTAGTTTGTACCATTTTGATTTTACTACCATGGATTTTATATGCAATTTTATTCATGATTTAGTTTGATTTGATATATCTATTTTGATATATGTATATAAAATGATTTGAAACTGAATTACCTTCCTTATTTAGAAATGTAGAATAGGGGAAATTACACTATTTTTCCATGCTTTTGATAAAAACTATTAAACTTTACATCATGACTTGTTTTATTTAAATTTGAGCATTCTTGTATTATTGTTTATAGAATTGATGTGGAACACCTGGGTGGGACCCTACTGAGGCTGTTAGCTCACACCATGCATACCCCTTTGGTGGTGCATAGACTTGGTTATATCTTTTGATGTAGGGAAAGTTAAAGTGTTGTAGTGAGGTAGTGAGATTTTTTTCAGTTGAGTTTAGGTAACTTGATGGTGAGATGGTTTGGGTTTTACTATGATATCATATGAAGACCATTAGAGTACCCATTTTAGTTTTTTCATCCTTTTCTGTTGGACTTGTATCTTGGATATTTTTTCCTACCTTTTCAATAGTTTATATTCTAGTATTTTCTTTCTATTATGTCATATATATATATATATATTTATTAATTTTATCTTCCACGATTACTTTATATATATCTTTATATACGTAACGTTTCCTAATTCATTTTAGGTGAAATTATTCCCTTTATTTTTTATTGTTTCTTGGGTGCTAGATGCCAGCCCGTGATGATTAGGAATTCCCTTCAGGTATGTTAAAATTTAGTTTGGGTTCGAGTTTGAGATGGCATCCAAGTGAGTTTTTTCACAAATATGGTTAATTTTATACACTCAAATAATATTGTGATAAAGGTAAAAATTTTATAGGTTTTTGTGTTTATAGCTGGAATAACATATTTCATTATTTTATATCACTAACTGAGATTTTTTGTGCCCATGCCATGTTTTAAATGTTTTTCACAGGGTTTAAGGATGGGAAGAAACAAAGAAGAAGTCATGTTGAAAATAGTAATGATTTTACATGAAATAAAACATTCTTTACTTTAAAATTTTTGTATTGTGGTAAAAATTGATACTAAAATGAAGTTTCCAACTTGTAATGTATGGTTTTATTATATAAGAGTTATGAAGTAACTCTATAAAACTCTAAACCTGAAAATAACCTTGAAACAAAAGAACATGAATTATTTTCTAATGATTCAATTTACATATTATTTATATACAGTTACTTACAGTTGATATTAGTAGAAAGGTTTAGGTAACATTGGAGATTCAAATGTTTTCAAGAGAGGTTAACTTAAGTGTTATAAATACCATAATGGGTTTATAATTATAAGATTGATCATAAGTTTAATGGAATTGATACCACTTTTTATGTAATTAGAATAATTTGGGAGATATATATTTAGTTTCGTTATATTTTTAAGTTACATGTAACCCTTAATTTTAACATGAAAAAATGTTTTTTTGTGGAATAATGGATTTAAATTTTATGGACATGTATTTAATGGTTTTGATAACCTTTAGGGTTTATATGATCTTTGATATTGAGGTTATTATGGGTTATTACAATTTGGGAATATATTTTTATTGTATATATAACCATGGTATTGAAAAGTGATTTCGTGATCAAGTGATTAATGTTATTTTAGAAGAAGTTCACTATTTTTGGAACTTTATATGATTAAGGTAAGTTTATTTTTTTGGATAATATGGGATTTTATTTGAGGAATAAAGTTTATGTTATATTTTTAATCATATATGATTTCAATGTGGCTTTATGATGATTCAATTTATTTATGTAAATGATTATCATATATTATAGATTATATTAATATTCTATATACATTTTTGGGTATATTAATTTATGGGTGACTAAGGTTGTTTTGAGATAAATGTTAAATTAATATCTAAAGTACATGTGAAAAAATGATTCTGATTTTTGAGTTTTAAAGTTGGTCAAAAATATTTTGAAGACTTTTAAGGTTATTTATTTATCAAATGATATAAGCTGAACTTTTTGTGTTGATGGTGGGACTTTAGAGATTATTATTGTATTTCATAATATGAATGTCTATTAATTTTAGGAATTATCTTAACTTATGATAAAAATTTTGGTTTTTCTTAATTTTAAAAATATATTATGAATAGATTTTTATCATTTTTTAGATTAAATGATCCATTAGAATTTTATTTTACTGCTCTAGGAATGAAAAGTTCATCTTGAATACTCATTGTTTCTAAAAAAATATGATATTGTGGTGGAAATTTATTACATGATGAAATTATACTTTTTAAGTAATTATATTTCCTTATTTTCTTTGTAAAAACTTTATATTTTAAAATAACACTATGTTCGATATCACATTCAACACTCAATACTGACTTTAGATGAACCACGACATATTATTAAAATATTATTATTTAAATATTATAGTTTTTACCCAGCTGTTAAATTTTAGGGTATGAATAGGTTTAAATACTTTATGAAATTTACATAAATTCCCACTAAATATAATTTGTTTTATTAATTTTAATAAAATAGTCACTCAATTTTAAGTTGTCATTTTATTCATCGAAAATATGTTTTCTTCAAAAAATGATTTTTATTACTTTTTGTGAGAAAATATTATAATTATTTTCTTAATATTTTATAAAATTTATTTTATAAAATGAAAATAATTTTTTAAATCATCATATCAATATTAAATTAGGGATAAATTTTGGGTTTTTTTAGAAAATTTGATATTTTCAGTGAATAGTGAAAAAAAATCAATTTTTATAAAATTGTCACTTTTTTAATAAGGTAATTTAAAATGTACAATTATTATTTTTAATTTTATTTTAAATTAACATAAGTATTATTTATTTTTATGAAATTATATTAATATAATCAAATCATCCTTATAATGTATTTTATTATACGTTTATATTTAAGCTTTAAAACATGTTTTTCTAAAATCTATTTTAAAGTTCATAATGTTTCTCAATTTTGAATAATTAAAATAACCCATATTGAGGAATTATTTAAATTGAATTCATATATTATATATCTATAAATATTAATTTAAATTAATTTAATAATCATTACATGTGGTATAGTTAACATGAGATCATCTTTTCCTTAGAAAATTTATTTTTTTTAAACCATTTTTTCAACATGTATGCGAGTTTAAATTTAAATTAAATTATACCACTTCTATGACTTGAATTTGAAAAAGTTGATTCCATATTTTGAATTATCATAATATATATTATCTAATAAGGAAAAATTATTTTTTCCCAATGAATTTTGAAAATAGTAAAAATTATTTACCACGGTTAAGATAAAAACGGGTTTATTGGGGGGTTAATGTAAAAAATTTAGTGTTTAAAATAAATAAAACATGTATAATTCAAATTTTATGGTCACATATAGACCTTATATCTTTTAATGTTTTAAAATTATCCATTTTGGATCCTTTTTCGTATAAAAAAAAGTGAGTATTATTCCTTCTTTTCAAAAATTCTAAGTGTGTCTTCTCCCCCACCTACAAGGGACACCCCTATTCTATCCTTTACACTATTATAAAAAACATTGGTTTGGAAAATAACTACTTATATAAATCTTATAATTCCCTCCCATCATCTGATGAACCTTTTTTTAATCATAAATCCAACCAATAATTTTTTTGGTGAAAACCTAAAGAAATTTTCCAGAGAAGAGGTAACATCCTTAATCAAGAATTTTATTTTATTTATTATTAAAACTCATTAAAATATTATTAAAACATAATTATATATATATAATAATACATTTTATGTTATGTTAATGACCTATAACAATTTCCTCCTCCCTCAAATCAGAAACAGAATTTTTGATCATGTGTACGACAGACTACAGCATTGCGAACAAATCTAATTCATTTTCCATCACTACTTATCATAGATGGATATAATGATATATATATATATATATATATTTTATATGATATTTAGTATATAATTATACTTATTTAATTATAATATCACATATTCCTTCTTACTTTCCATTTCCTAGAGAATACAATAACATCGCTCGTGTGTACGTCAGACTACCACCTCACAAAGTGATGTGATTCATTTTTCACTTATGATTTACATGGAAAGTGATATGTATTAATTTTATGTTTATATATAATATTAATGAAATATTAATAATTCTAGAAAATAAATATATCATATTCTTTCTTACCTTACCATCCATTAAATAAATGATAACTACATTCATGCTTACGACAGACTACCGCCTCATGAAGTGAGGTGGTTCGTTTTTATTACCGCATCAAATTGATGGTATATATAAGAGTATTTAAAGAAATAATATTATATTTAGGATATAATTATCATATTTTAAATATAAATTAACACCTAACATCTTTCCATCGTGATCTTTGGAAAATAGAAACGTTACTCATGTGTACGTTTGGTCTACCATTTCCATGATTGTAACGTAGTTAATTTTTCATAATCAAATTTCATGGTTGGTTTTAAAAGTATAATTTATATATAAAAATTATAATTATATATTTATTAACATTCTGTATATGGTTAAATATTTTTTTGGATAAATATTAAGTTGATTTTGAGAAAAATATTTTAGGATCAAATATTTTTTAAGTTTTAGGATTTTGAAGTGATTAATGATATTCTAGGAAATGTATTATTGGGTTAATATTATATATATAACTTTTAGTATTATAATAAATATAAAATATTGTGAGTTTTTTTAGGTGTTTTGACCCATTTATTTGAGTATCTAATTATTGGATCTATTCATGGGTTGTTTCCAGTGTTTTTGAAGACTTTTTTGGAAGGATTCTGGGATTGTGCACGGTTTACACATGGTTTACGCATAGTTATCCTAACCATGAATATCTTATAGTGGAACTATTTTGGACACACATTTATGCGTATGGTTAGTTCTAATCATGTGACCTTACCCTAGAAACCATGAAAATGGTAATTAAATCCATGAAAATATTAATTAAAATTTTTAAACCCCCTAATTAACCCCAAATAGGTCCCACTCAAAATCAAATCTTATCCTTTGGATTTTAAGAAAAATATAGTGCCATTTTGGTTCTCTAAACCTCATTTATTGGTGGATCTAAGTTCTAATCAAAGTGGTGATCCCATTCCAGTGATTTCTTTTCTCCTTTGTCTTAGATCTCTCTTTTTATTTTTATTCCCTCTTCCTAGAGGTTATGACGGCCTTGTGATACATTATATCTTGGTTGATTGATGTGGAATTTTTGATCTAGTATCTCTCATTTCTTCTATCTAGATCTCTCTTCCTAGATCTGGTGATCACCATCGAAGGTGACACATTTTAGATCTGTTGCTATTGGATTCATTATTTTCCAAGTAGGTTTTTCTATGATTTTACTTCATTTTTTAATTCACTTTATCTTGAGAATTTCATAGATACATTTTTTTAATCTCTAACACATGTTATAATAAAATTTTCCTTGAAATTCCTTATAAAAGATACTTTGACCAATTTCTCTTAAAATTTATTATGGCATGAATTTAATGGCATGATCTTGATATATCTCACCTTTTTTTGAATTTATAAATACCATGTCTGTTTTGATTTATTTTCAAAAAAAGTTAAAGAATGTTTTGGGGAAATTTGGGGCTTTGGCCCGAATTTTGATTTTTAAAGTGAATTTCTTTGAATTTTTGAATTATTTTATGTTTTCTAAATAGATTCAAGTTCGTGATTTTGTGAAATTACCTAGAAACCTCTTTGATTGATTTTACCCTTATTTTGAAAAGGGTGTTCTTGGGTTATTTGAAATAAATGATTTATTTTCATAGGAAGATGGTGTAAACTCATGTTTTGAAACATATTCAAACCCTTTAAAATTGTAATAATTTTTTTTAATGATTTAGATTTTATTTGAAATAATTGATTTTTTGAAGGCCCATTTTGAATTATTTTAATGATTTTTTAAAGGAAGTGGTTATGATTACCCTTTTGAATGTTGAATTTTATAAACGGTTTTAAATTAAAATTGATGATGCTTGATGGCCCAGTTGAAACATTATAATAATTATATCATGTAATAATCCTTTATTGTACCTAGTTTGATTCTTATACATCCCATAGTTGGGTGTTTTAAAAAGGTATTGTTTACTTTGAGGGAGTTAGAGGGTGAGGGAGAGATGTGATCAAGGGAATGAGCCCATGATTGATATTGATAAGGACCCACGTATGATCCTCATAACTTGATTTCCTCACTCAAATATTTTTACTAGTCATGGAAACCTAGATATATTGATGGGATGAACTAGATATATTCTAAATTATAAGACTCACACATTTTTTAGTGGATCTATAGAGAACATGAAAGGTTCAATCTATGCGTGTGTGGCATGGAAATCAGGTGTGCATGGAACTGGTTTGCTTGAGACTCGTGAGACTTGATGTAAGCCCATCAGTTAGTCATGTTTTAATTTGATCAGTTATTCTATGGTGGAATCACTATCATACCTATGTTGTACCCATGAAACCCATATAATTAGTGTTCAATACAAGACAACATTTTTTGTCACTTTTTGGCACCAGAGTTTCCATGTTTGACTAATTCCCACTCTTGATTGATCTATTTATGGTTATTATAAACCTTGAATCTACTATATTAACTCTGTGAAATATTTTTATATAAGGTAAATATTCTCATATTTTCTTGATTATCTAACTTTATCTTGTGAAATGGTTTTCAAATATTTTCAAGAAATTTTTTAGTTTTTAAACGGTGAAATGACATACTTTATAGTTTTGGTTTGATAAATAATTTTTAAATGTATAAAACTCTATTTTAAAATAACGATTTTCAAAATCTTTATTATAATTATATTTTATCATATTTATCTTACCTTATTAATAAAATTCAAAGAATCTTTGGTGGGATCCTACTAGGCTCTTTAGGTCACACCCTACTTGTACCGTTTGGTGTTTGTAGCCATATATGATCTTATAGTAGTTTCTCACGATTTCTTCCTACTTTGTGGTTTTGAGTTATGGTGACCAAGGGTGGGTGAATTGGGACATAGTGGGTTGTTTTGGACTATAAGGAGATGGTTTTTTTGAATATTTTTTTATTTATAGTTTTGTATCATCTCCTTTTACATGTTATGATTATATTGATGTATGTATCTGTTGATGTTTACATTATGTACTCTGATTATTATAATATTTTTGGGGAGAAATCATTCCCAATCGTTATTAATTATTTACCAGGTGATTATCAACAACTTGTATAGATATGGAATTCTCTTCGAGTTAGTGTTGAATCAATTCAAATATTGGTTTAGATGGTATTCAAGGTTGGTTCATCACAAATAGTATTAGTGGAGGTTTTTCCTTAAAAGGAAACACTTATACTTGAAATCCCTTATGTTATTTGGGGTGAGTCATGGTAGTATTATGATTAAGAATGTTTCTTAACTCAATAGGTAGTTAATGAGAGGGTGGTTGATCACCACCTCCTCATGACAATACTTGATTTACCATGAAAAATTAGGGACTTTATTCTTTCTTTTGAGTAATTTTTTCCCTAACGAAAAATGATATTTAGATTCCCGATGTGATTATATTTGATTTTGGGAATCTATTAAAAGTTTTTTGTTGGAATAGAAAGATGACTAGATTTTCACTATGCCTTAATGATCTGGTAAACTGTGAGGTATTAGTTTGACTAATTTGGAACTCATTATAAGAAATATTGTGAGATTGGTATTTGGTTTACAATCTCATGATAATAAGACCTATATAGTTCTAACCTAACCCAAAATTGAAATCTTGTCTTTTATCTTCTAGGTGACTTCACTTGAGTGAGGTTAGTTAGGATTGTTATGTATATGTTATTTTTCATTGTCTTGTGTTGTTGTTTTAGCTTTAATCCCTTGTTTATAATTTTAAATTGTTTGTGAAAACCAAATTTTTGGCCTAAAACATGTTTTTTTAGTTATTTAAATAGTGTTTTCAATTATCATAAAGTGATATTTTTTAAATATTTTTTTCGAAAACTAATTATGAAATAATCTTATGTGATGTTATAAAACAATATTTTAATAAGAAATTTTGGGTTTGTAATGGATTTAAATGGATTTTTTTATAATTGTAAAATGGGATTAATGATATTGAAAACATGAAATATTTTACATGTTCTGGTAATGGTTTTTTGAAACTATAATGGATTTAAATCAAGATTTATCATTTAAAAAAATAGTAATTCTTTATAAATGGTGAAATCTTATGTGTTTTGAAATCAGTGATGATTTGATAAAGTGTTTTGTTTCTTCCTTGAAAGATTATAGATTGTTTATATTTTATTTCAAGTTTTATGTTATCCCTGAGTTTATGATTTTTTTTTGTTTATAAATTTTTCTAATAAAATTATTTAAGAAAGAGAGAATGTCCATTCATCAGTCTACTTTTTAGAGTGGTCCTTCACATTTTCCAAAAGTGGCATCTCTTGTTGATGAATCTACCCACACTCCATATCAAGTGGTGGATCGAGAGAACTTAAATCCTTTTAAACCCATACTTTACTTATTAAATTTTCATCCATATTATTATAAATAAAAACAAATTTCTCTTGAGTTAGTGAAGTGTCTTGAAGAAGTTGATGAAATCTTTGATTTTCTCCAGAATCTTGATGCTCTGAAGGTCATTCCCATCAACTCATTATTTTAGGGACCTAGATAACAGTGGTGGTAAGTTGTGATTCCCTATTTTCAGCATGAATTAATTTCTTGGGAATTATTCAAGTTAGTCTTAATTCAGTGGCATTATCCTAAGTAAGTAAAGAAGGATAAAGTTATCGAGTTCTTGGGTTTTGGTGAAGACATGATATTAGTTGTGAAGTATTCTAATAAATTATCAAGTTTGGTATGTTTTATACCAGGTATTTTTGGTGATGAATTTAATAAGGATATCTGTTTTATAAAATTACTTCACCCATAACTTTTAACCACTATGCCTATAGATAGGTTGATCTCTTATTAAAATATGATCTATATGTCTATTTAATATTAATCGGAGCTAGATAAATGACTTGAAAGGAAGCATGATACCATGTGTTTCCATTATGGAAAAACTAGTCATACTGAGATGTTGTGTTTTAAAGCTCCAACAGTTTGTAAATGATGTGTCTATTTGGGTCACCTTAAGAGGTTATGTAAGTTGGGAAATCAGAAAGGGAAGTTTTGTTCGGGATCATCATATCTTTAATGAAGGGTAGTAGATGTTTTATGATATCAGGGATCCAACCACATGCATCAGATTTAAGATCTTCACACAGTGTAGGATCTGTTATCTACTAGTTTCTATATGTGTTTGATGATGATCCAGCATTTTTTTCTTATGATTTTGGAGTATAAACTGTATGAGTTTTTCCTTTTTATGGCCTGCTTATTTTTGGGAACCTTTTGATTTGGAAATTTTTTGAATTATATCTTATAAAACATGGTCTAGGTAATTTTTGGATTGATGATGTGATAATGGTTTCATTCTCTTGATATCTTTGTGGTTGTGACTTTTGGATGCTCACACATGAATGATTATCATTATTTTTGAATGACTTTCGTTCCTTGATGGTCATTATTTTCCTAGTGATGGAGTAGAATCGTATGATGAGAAATATTGAGATGTTTGTGGGTTTATGTTATTTAAAATCTGTTATATTTCCTTCCATGGGTATCATCCTATGGTTAGGTTAGGATACCATAAATTGGTTATTGTTCCATGTTATCCTCTTTTTTTCCTTGATAGTGAGTTAAATTTTGATTTAATGGAAGATATCCCTTGTGAGAGTGTAGTTCCCTGTTTTTCACAAACCTAGATGCCTAAGCTGTTTCTAGTTGGACTTGGATAGACCGTGGGAATTTACTCAGGTAACTAGTAGATGTGTATTTTTGATAGACCAGGCACCCAGAGGTGATGGCATTTGATTTGATGAGCTCATCGAGGGGTGATACTCAATTTTAAAAATCATACATTACCATCAAGTAAATTCCCTATGTAGGAATCCTTGTTAGTTCTTTTACTTGATTGTGGATGTTTTATATTAGATTTTTCTCTATGGTGAGCAGTTTAAGTCTCTTAATTGGGTAAAAGGGATGTGTTTTTCTTGTGTTACACCATTTTGATGAATCTTTAAATTGTGTGGAGACCTATGTGAGGTCTACAATATTTCTCTTATTTGGAATCTTATGATGATTTTAGTGTATTGATCTTGGAGTTTTGTGTAAAAATTTAAACTTTGGGTGAGTCTCTCTTCTAGACCATAGATTGTCCACCTCACAAGTTGAGTGAGGGATTTATTCTTATGTCTTAATGTTCTATCTTTTAGACCAGAAGATTTATAGGTAAATAAAGGCCTGTGGTGGAGAGGTTGTAACATCTTGTTACCTGTTTTTAGGTGTTTTGACCCATTTATTTGAGTATATAATGATTGTATCTCTTCATGTGTTGTTTTTGTGGTTTATTTTACTTTTTTTAAAGCCTTATGGTCTTGTTCATGGTTTTCACATAGTTTTCGCATGGTTAGACTAACCATGAATCTCTTCTAGTAGATATTTTTGGGCACATAGTTAGGCGTATGGTTAGTACTAACCATTTTGCCTAACCCATGAAACCATAAAAATGGAAATTAAATACCCAAAAATCTTAATTGAAACCCCAAAACCCCTCTAGTTTACCCAAAATACCTCCCACTCGAACCTAAATATGATCCTTTATATTTTTGGAGCAATCTAGAGGCATTTTTTCTCTCTAAATGTCATTTATTGGTGGATCGAAGTACTGATCAAAGCAGTGATCCCCTTCCAATGAGTTCTTTTCTCCATGGTCTCTTATCTCTCTTCTTATTTTTATTATTTCTTACTAGAGTTTATCATGTCCTTGTGATTCATTGGATCTTAGTTTATTGATGTGTAATTTTGGATATGGTATATCTTCTTTATTCTATCAAGACTTGTCTTACTATATCTAGTGATCTCCATCAAAGGTGACACATTTTAGATCCATTGTGATTTAATTCATTATTTTCCAAGTAGGTGTTTCTATGATTTTATTTCATTTTTCAATTCATTATTGCTTGAGAAATTCATATATACATGTTTCTTAATTTATAGCACATATTCTATGATAGTTGACCTTGAAATTCCTTATAAAATATTCTTTGAACAATATATCTTAAAATTGATCATTGAATGAATTTAATGACAAGATATTGATCTCTATAACCTTTTTTTAATTGATAAATTCCAAGTTTGTTTGGATTTATTTTCAAAAATATTTTAAAGTATGTTTTCGTGAAATTTAGTGCTTTGGCCCAGGTTTATATTTTTAAAGTAGAATGCTTTGAATTTTTGAATGGTTTTATGTTTTCTAAATATTCTCAAATTCATGAATTTTTGAAATGACCAAGAACCCTCTTTGATGATTTTACCATTGTTTTGAAATGGTATTTTTTAAGTTATTTGAGATAAATGATTTATTCACATGGAAAGAGTGTGTAAACACATGTTTTGAAACATATTCAAACCTTTTAAAATTGTAACACTTAATTTAAATTATTTAGGGTTTCTTTGAAATAAATTATTGTTTTAAAGGATCATTTGGTATTATTATGATGATTTTTGAAAGTAATTTGGTATTATTACCCTTTTTAATGTCAAATTATATAAAAGGTTTTGGATTGAAATTGATGATTATTGATGGCCTAGTTGGAACTTTATTATAATTATATCTTGTAATAATCAATTATTATAACTTTTTTTATTCTTATAATTTCCATGGTTGGGTGTTTAAAAAGTTATTATTTACTTTGAGGGAATTTGAGGGTGAGGGTGAGATGTGATTGAGGGAATGAGCCCATGATTTATATTGATAAGGATCCTCATAACTTGATTACCTCACTCAACCCTTTTTACTAGTCATAGGAACATAGATAGTTTTATGGGATAAATTAGATATATTCTTAATTATTACATCCACACCCCGTCTAAGGGATCTATAGAGAACATGAAGGGTTCATACTATGGACGTGTGGCTAGTAAAGCGAGTGTGCATGGAACTGATTTTATTGAGACCCGTAAGACTAGATGTAAGCCCTAAAATCAGTCATATAGTAATTTTATTAGTTATTATATGGTGGAATCCTTATAATACCTAGGTTGTACCCATTAAATTCATATACTTGATATTATATACATAACAATGTTCGTTGTCACTACTTGGCATATGCGTTTCATTGCTTGACTGATTACTACTGTTGATTGGTCTATTTAAGATTATTATAAACATTGAATCTACTATATTTAATATTGTACATATTTTGATATAATTTTCATAATATCACATTTTATTGATTATATAACTTTATCTTGTGAAATGGTATTCAAATATTTTCAATAAATATTTAGTTTTTAAATGGAAAAAAGGCATGTTTTATAGTTTCAGTTTGATAAATGATTGTCAGATGTTTAAAAATCTATTTTTAAACCAATATTTTTAATATCTTTATTGTAAAAATATTTTATAAAATTTTAATTACATTATTAAGTAACTTCATAGAATATTTTTTGGAATCCTACTGGGCTCTTTACCTCACACCCTACTTATACCGTTTGGTGTTTGCTGCCTTATATGATCTTATAACGGGTTCTCATTCTTTTATCCTCACTTGTGAGTTCGAGTTATGGTGAACAATGGTGGGTGAATTTTTACATGGTGGGTGGATGTGGACCACTAGGAGATGGGTTTTTCATAGATTTATTTTATTTATATTTTTGTATCATCTCCTTGTACATGTTATGATTATACGATTGTATGAATCTGAGGATGTTTTCATAGTGTACTTAGATTATTGTAAAATTTTGAGGGATAAATAATTCCCAGAGATTATTTTTTTGATGATTAGGTGCTTGTTTCTAGTCCATGGAGATCGGGAATTCTCTTTGAGTTCATGGATAATTTTCTCAGAAATCGATTTAGATGGTATTTCTGGTTGGTTTTTCACAATAAAGGATTATTTTGAAAGAATGTTTTTGTGTTTTTGGAGATGTAAGTTGAAGGTTTTGATATAATATTTGAGGTTAAAACCTTATTTTATGTTGATGTTATTGGGGTTATTTAGAATGTATTGTTATTTATTTATGTAATTATCTATGTTAATACTTTGGTTTTTTTGTTGAATTTTTGAGATTAATATATTCATATTCATTTTGGATATTATCTTACCTTATTCTAACCATTTTGTTTTTAATAAATAAAGGAGGAATATATTTTAAATATTTTATGGATACTATGATATGGTAAAAGATAATTTTAGTGCATTAGTTATAAAAAATACATATTGGATATCCATTCCTTAGAGTAATAGGGGAAGTGTAAATTTATTAAAGCACCACAAAATGATGAAATTGTATTTATGAAATAAAAAGATATAAAATAAGTATATTTTCAAGTGTTCACTATCTTGATAGTGAAATAATCCATTAAATTTAGGAAAAGGATATTAAAATAAAAAATTTATCTTATTAACTTCAAATATGATGAATCAATGGCCTTTTAATTCATCTCAAATTTATGGCTTTTTGATTGTTAACTTTCTCTTAATCATTCAATTTATTTTGATGAATGATCTATAAATCTCTCCATAATTATTTATAATTTTATTACATGCCCATATTTTTTTGTCCTAAAAATTTTCTCCAAATTGGAACCCGAGTTGTGTGTTATTCTATATGACCTTCATACTTCCCTTTCCCTCTTTTTAAGTGAAATTTTTATTAAACCTTTTCACAATGTGGGGTTTTCCAAATAAATTTAAAAACGTCAAATCCATGATTACTAAGAAAAGTTAAAATTGTTATGATTAAATTTATTTAAGGGGGTAGAATATAGTACACCTATATTTTAAAAGAACACAATTTTTGATTTTATATTGATCACACAACATTGAGTTTAAACGAACTTTGACATATTAATAAAATATTATTATTTAAATATGATTATTGAATCCTAACCATTAAATTGAAGGGTATAAATAATATTAATTAATTTATGAAATGTATATAAAGGTACTAATAATTATAAATTTCATTATAAATTCTAATTAACTAGTCACTCAATTTTAAGCAAAGTCATTTTATTCATCAAAAATACATTTTCTTCAAAAAATGATTTTTATTTCTTTTTTATGAGAAAATATTATAATTATTTTTTGTAAATTTTAGAAATTTTGTTTTATTAAATTAAAATAATTTTTTTAAATCACTGTATATTTTTTAAATTATGTTTAAATTTTGGAATTTTTAGAATTTTTTCCCTTTTTAGTTAATTTCGGAAAATACTGATTTTTATAAAATTGTTAATTTTTTTAGTAAATTAAGTAATATAAATGTTTAATTGTTATTTTAATTTTATTTAAAATTAACATACATTTTATTTAGTTATATTAAATCCAATTAATACACTTAAATCATCCTTAATATTGATTTTATTTAATATTTGTTTAAGCTTTAAAACACATTTTTCTGAAAACACTTTTAAAGTACATAATGTTTCCACATTTAAAATAATTAAAATAAAACCTAATGAGGAATGATTTAAATGAAATGAATATTTTATATATCTATAAATATTAATTTAAATTCATTTAATTATTATTACTTGTGATATAATTAAATTGATACCATTTTTTCATGAAAAAATGGATTTCTTGAAAAAATGTTTTTTGACACATCTGTGGGTTTAATTTTAAATTATATTCTTAAAATTATCTAAGTTGAATTTGAAAACATGTATTGAATATCTATAATAAGAATAATTTTTATTATCTAATAAGGTAACCTTAATTTTTGACCATAATGAATTTTGAAAATAGTAAACATTATTTACCATGGTTAAGAAAAAAACAAGTTTACTAAGAGGTTTAACTAAAATGATATGGATTAAAAATGATCCAAAACTTATATAATTACTATTTTTGGTCATATATAGATTTTATATATTCTAAGTATATAAAATGGGGCATTTTTTACCCTTTTTAATATAAAAAAATGTGTGTGTAATTCTTTCTTTTCATAAATTTAAAGTATGTACTCTCCCCCACTTATAAAAGGCCACACCTCTCCTATCATTAAAAAAAATTCAAAGAACCTTTTTTAAGAAAATTACTACCCAAATAACTTTATAATTTCCCTAAAATTATTCTAGAATAATTTTTGTGATCAGAAATCCAACTTATAATGGACTTTGGTAGAAACCTAAAGAAGTTATCTGGAGTAGTGGTAATGTCCTTAATCGAACATTTTATTATATTTGTTTTTAAACCTACTTAAAATATTATTAAATAATAATGATATAAAAAAATCATTATATTCCATATAATTATTTATTTTTATATAATGGTAATGTCCTATAACCATATACTCCTACTTTAAATAGGAAACAAAACTGTTGATCATATGTATGGTGGACTACCGCCTCACGTGCCGACATAATTAATTTTCTATCACCGATTATTATGGATGGATATAAAGATGTATAATTTTTTTATGTTATATTTATGATATAATTATACCTTTCAAATTATAATATCACATATACCATCTTACTTTTAATTTCGAATATAATATAACAACATCGCTCGTGTGTATGGTGGACTTCCATCTTGCGAAGCGATGTGATTAATTTTTTACTTACACTTTACATGGAAGGAAAAAGGATTAATAGGATGTTTATATACTATATTAATGAAATATTATTCATTATAAAAAATAAATATATCATATAATTTCTTACCTTGACATCCATTGAATAAATGATAACGTCTTTCGTGTGTACTGTGGACTACTTCCTCTCGATGCAATGTGATTAATTTTTATTACCACATCACATGGATAGTATATTTAAAGGTATTTAAATAAATAATATTATATTTATTATATATTTATTAACCTGGAAATATAAAATAATACTTATCATATTTCTGTCATGATCGCTGAAAAATGGAAATGATACTCATGAGTATGTTCGACCAACCTTCTCCGTGATTGTAATGTAGATCATTTTTCATATTAAATTTTATGGTTTAATTTAAAAGTATAATTTATATATAAAAATGAAAAAAAATCATGAGTACCATTATATATATTATTAAATAATAATCTATTTGAACTTAATTAACTAACCAAATCTATTTCGACATATGAGCCGTTTATTGTTAAGATGTTCGATGTGAAATTAATTGGTTAGGTAATTGAACATGACATGGAAAACAATAAAATAAAAGGAATAATAAAATTTAAAAATTTTATTAAGAGAAAATAATTAACATAAGTTTATTATTCAGAAAGATAATAAAAGCACATGATGATTTGGGCTTAAGGTAAGGGTTTTGTCTCAAAACATCCTTTTTTGAGACATGTGTTATTTTATGTACCTAGTTTATTTTATATAGTGTATATAATTATAATTTAAATTTTATATCTTGAATAATTAATAATTTATGGTATTTTAAGTATTAATTCATTTATACCATTCACGTAGATCATGATACAAAAATTACTAATATGGTATGGGTTTATTTTATAATCTTATTTTAATCAGGATTATTCATGATTAAGTTTACATTGAAAGATATTAATTGATAATTTTATGATAAAATAATTTTAATTTATTATAATTTAATTAATCATGAATTTTTCAAGTAATGGTACTATTTTTTTCTCTTTGGTAATTAAAACAATTGAGAAAATGTTTTTAAGGAAATTCGACTTTGTTTCTCTTTAGTTGAAAACCCTTTCTATTGCATGTTCATGTTTTATTTAAAATAGTTTCAATTTTTTAATACTATTATATTGTTTAAATTAATTTTTTCTCCTATTTAATTTTTTTAAAATATTTTAAATGAACCTTATTATTGTTTTTTGAAAGAGGTACTTTTTAATTTTTATTGAAAATGTGAAAGGAATATTCATTTTAACATGTATGGAAAATATGGTATTTTTTCCATATTGAGCATTATTTTCCTTGAAAATTAATTTATATGTTTCCATTTTTATATTCAAATAAAATTATTTCGATATTATTTTGTGAATTTTTGTTTTTAAAAGTAATCTTTAAAGTGGGAAGTTTATTTTCCTCAAGAATGTTTTAAATATTTTTAAAATTATATTTATTCTTAAATAATAGCAAACATTAATGTTATTGAATACTTATAAATTATTTATATATGTCACTTATATATATACCTAGCTCAATATACCTTCCTTTGACTGGGTAATACATGCCTTATAATCCTTTCTCAAATTCTTTCATTTTCAAATTTCATTTGATTATGATATGAGACAAGATTATACAACCCATTTCTTTAGATGAGTAATTATTATTTTTCTGAATAACTATTGATTTTCTTTTTTGAAACACATAAATCATGAACATGTTATGATGGGTGCACCCAGATAGCATTGAGTGATCCTGACATAACTTATACAATGGGTGCACCCAGATATCACTCCAATGTACTGGGTATTATTTTTAATCTCATGATACATCATGTCATGGATTAGGGAGTAAACCTAATCCATTATGGGACATTGTTTACCATGTGATATTATCTAGGAAGTTATCCTTGACTCATTTTTATTCCATGTTATATATTTATGCCATATTTACTATGTTACCATGATATTATGAAACCATGTTATTTAGGTTATTCACCTATGTGATTACTCACATGCCTTCTATTTTATATTATCGTGTTATATATTTGAATCACATGTTATGTCTCTTTATCATGTTTATTTTTTAATAGGTTTTTTAGCTCACACCATCTTTTTCTATGTATTCTCCATGATATACCATGCAGTTTTAGCATCTCAAAAGGATATAGGATCTCATTATGGAGAATAAAACAAATAAGTTTTATTTTAGACTCACCTTGATGTATTAAGAACCTACTATTACAAATACTCTATACCTCATGATCTTGGGGTTATAATTGATATATTTTTAGGTTAAAATAATGTAATGATATGTGTAAAATTGATAGGTTTCTATATTCTTACTCTATAGAGTAAAGGAATCCCTAAAATTTAGTAAAAATATCTTGAATTTTTTTTATCCTTTTACCTTCATTTATGATGAATCTATTGTATTTTTTATAACACATTTATTTATGGTTTTTTGGAAATTAACAATCTCATGATCATTCAATTTATTGTGATCAATTTTCTCCATCACACTACATCATTATTTAGAAATTACTTTTTCCTCCATGTCTATATTTTCACTTCTAACTAATGTACTCCAATTTCGAAACCTAGTATGTTTTATTTAAGATGGACTTGAAATTACCTTTTACCTATTTTCAAAAGAAAGTTTTATTAACCCTTTTTACAATGTGGGATTTTAAAAAAGGCATTTTTAAATGTAAAAACCTTGATTACCAAGTTCAAGTTAAAATTGAGTGGATGAAATTTATTAAAGGGTGAGGAATAATACAATTTCATGAGATTTTAAAAGAAGAATATGTTTGATAGTGTATATAATGAACAACATCGATCTTAAAAAAACCATAAAATAATACTATTTAAATGTTATAGTTATAACATAGCCATTAAATTGGATTTTATAGATAGTGTTAAAAACATTATTAAATATATATAAATGTTCCACTCAATACATATGTATTGATTAATTATTAGTAAAAAATCACTCAATTTTCTATAAAGTTAATTTATGCTTCAAAAATGTGTTTCCTTTAAAAAAGGATTTACTAATTTTGTTGAGAGAATATTATAATTAATTTTTGTAACTATTTGAAATTTTATTTTATTAAAAGTGTTTCAATTTTTATATCAGCACATCAAAATTATCTTAGGATGAAATTTTGGTATTTTTCTGAAAAAATTGATTTTTCAGTAAAGAGTAAAAAATTCTAATTTTTTTGTAAAATGTCATTAATTTTAATTAAAAAGTCTCATGATTATTTGAATTTTATCTCAAATTAACCTAATAATTATTAAATTTTATATAATATATTTAATTTAATTTGAATTATAATTGTAATAAATTTTGGAATAAGTTCATTTTTGGGCTTAAAAACACATTTTTCGAAAAACAGATTTTTGTTGCATTTTTCATTTTAATCTTAAATTAATTTATGAAACTTCTAAAAATTGATTCTTGAAAAATTTATTTCATATTTTTAATCATTAGGTATTGATTTGGTAAATATTTTTCTTTTATTTTTTTGGTTTTTATTGTAACACCCGGGAATTTTATGAGAAATATTTTGTTTTTATGTTATATAAATCATCAAAGGAATCTTTCACTGCACACAATCGCGACCCTCCTCGATAGCATGTGTAGTACGCAATACCGAGTTCCACTAAACAACGATATATTATTATAATTTTATAAACTATCCGTTATGAATAGTATTAACTGAATTTTAAATTTTACAACATTATTATTCATCTTACACATTTTCTAGAACATGGTAAGAGAACAAAATAATTTTTTTGGGTAAAATAAGTATTTATCAAAAAATGCAGTTTTGCCGCCTTTTGATGGCGCACCCACATTAAATCTAATTTTTGACACATTTATAAGTTAAATTTGACAAAATAAAATTCTTCTTTTGAATCAAGATATAAAAATTTACTTTGGATAAATTTTTGATATTTTTCTGATAACTTTCATATTTTGATGAATAGTAAAAATACGCTAATTTTTAATTAAAAACAACATTTTTCATTGAGATAATTTATATGGTTAAATTATAATATTTAATGGTTTTAAATTATATATAGAATATATTTTTACCATTTAATATAATGTATGTCATTAGCATTAATTTCACATTGAATTCATAGGTAAAAACATTTCAATCTTTGGCAATGTTTTAACTTCTAAAACCCGTTTTCTTAACAACATGATTTATTTTAAATTAATTACTGAAACTTATATGTTTTGAATTTTGAAAAATGGATTCCATATTCAGAATCAGTGGGTCCAAATTATGTTAATAGACTACTTTTTATTTTTGGGCATTATGAATAGTAACTACGGTAAATTTTATTTACCATAGTTAAAGGTAAATCGGGTAATTAAGGGTAAATATAAGATTATAAAATTACCCTAACACCTGACAAAATCCTATTGGATGACTAAAAGTCGACCCATATCACCTAAGGGTCAGATTAGATTCATTTAATGGACTTTTTTCCATGAAAAAAATTTAATTATTATTAAAACCAAAGAATGTGACAACATGTCACTTTCTTAAATCTTATAAGTATAATAATTTTAATTTGGTGATAAACTTAATGAAACTTAAAACATGAATAGTCTACAGAAATCTAATACAATTATATACATCATAGGAATTTATTTAGAATTTTTAGGGATTAAATAATTATCATTAATTATGACACAATAGTGATGTTGAAATTATTTTATTAATTAAAATATCAAATAAATTGTTTTAAAAATAATAAAATAAATATTATATGAACTATTTAATGTGCTCCAATAATTTTCTAGATATATATGACATTTTATTAATCTATTAAAGCTTTTATTTCAAACATATCTTCTGTATATATTTTATTTAAATTCAAATAAATGAATAGTGTCAAAATTGACACTATTGTTATTTTATAAAAATAACATATTATAAAATTGTTTAAAAATAAAAAAAATATATAAAAATTATAAATTAAATTTTATATGGTCTACAATGTCATAAAGTGTTAAATTATGGAAAATTCACAACACATATGTAATTATTTATAATAATTTAAAATTTAGAATATTATTACCCCAAATAAAATTAAATTGATAAATAAGGATAAATCAAGTTGATAATGTTTAAAATAAATTCTTATCTCATCTAATCTTCGGATATGAGTCATTTTTTAAGTTTTTAAGTGGGGTTGGTATTTAATATAAACTAATATTTCTTATATTTCCAAAGGTGCCCCTCTCATCCCTTATAAAAGGGCACCTCCTCCCTCTCTTCCTCACACCAATTTGAGCCTTCAAGCTCGGCCAAACCCTACCCATTTCACCTCCCCACTTCCATAGAAACCTACTAGAGTTACTGGTCTTATCAAAAGACCAACTCTAGTTCCTTAAGAGAAAGTTTAAAGGAGGCACTTCGAGAAAGAGGTAATACCTTCTACCGTTTTCTTTAAGTTCCATTCTTCTTCTACTACCTCTTATTTAGTTGTTTCATTATGAGGTAATAACATCAGTATCACTCATATACTGATATGTTATTATAAATATGAAACAACCATATTTCACCTCTTATCCATCCTATGGAAAACGAAATCATCGCGCGTGCGTACGTACGGAATACCGTCTCCACGCCGTGGTGTAATCTATTTTCCACCACCACCTTACTTGGATGGGTATAATGGTGTAAATAATAACTATATATGATTATTGTAAAGTGATATTGATTCTAAAATAGAATACATACACTCCAATACAATTCCACGATCATGGGAACGATATCATCGCTCGTGCGTACGTACGGAATACCGTCTCCACGATGTGATGCGATTCGTTCTACATGATCTTCATTGCATAATGATTATATAAATGAATTGAATTAATAAATATGATATATAGTACATTAATACCATTATGTAAATGATGTATCTATAACCTAAAGAGAAGAATAAGAATTTATTCGACAAAACACGCATAAGAACAAAAAGTTATAAACACCCGAATAACAAGTAGCAATGAAATATTACTACTAAGAAGCTAAGAATATAACCATATATGATATCATAATAATAATTATGATTCTGGAATAAGTCAATAACATTATTTAAATAGTTATACAGGAGGTTCAGACACTTACAAAGCAAATCGGACCTAAGGTAAGGGAAATATCACAATCTCATTTTATCCGAGATTGTTTATACTTTGGTATTTACTGGGGTGTATTTTATCATCCACATCCATGTTTCCTCAATATTTAATATTATTTCCATCCACCTATAATTTTTTAAATCCAATTTTACCCTTCGGTGAGTTTTTAATAAAAGATATGAAAGGAATCTTTTGTCGTTTTTTGTACGAGGTACTTTTTGACTTTTCCGACAAAAGTACAAGAAGAATGTATTTTTTAACTTATACGGCATGAATGGATTGTTAAAACATTATTTCCAAGAAGATTACTTTACAAGTTTTCAAGTTTATTTTTAATCAACTTCTTTTAGTTTAAAATTGTATGACATGTTAAGAAAGGAAAAATGTTTTTGAAGTAGAAAGGATATTTTCCTCAAGAATGGAGTTCAAGTGTTTTATCAAAATTATTTTCCATCTAAGATAATAAAGGGTTATGTTTTTATCCCTATTATTACATTGATTTGATTATGTTGTTATGGAATTATTTTTATTAATTCCTTTATATTATATGAATTGTTTTATGATGTCACGATGTTTAAGATTCCCATTTTTATTACATGGGTTATGCTATGATGTATGGTTTATGATTTTGTGGCACACATAAGAATGGTATAATTATAAGATGGGTGGGACCTATATCTCCCTCTAATGCATTGGGTAAGGATTTTATATCTCATGAGATAGACATGGCTGGAACGGAAGGTTAAACTGGTTCAGTGAAACATGACTGAAACGAGGAATGAACTCGGTTCAGAAATGGACTTTGTCCACTAAGATAGTCTTGGAAATGAGTCTTGACTAATAAGAAATGATTATCTATGATTATTTGTGTATGCCACACAGTTTCATGTTTTAATTTATTATTATTGGGATTTCATTTCACTACTATGATTTATCCCATGTTATGAAATTATGCTCTCTTTTGCAGGTTAAGATTTCCAAAATGTTATGTTCTTATGATTATGATGTGATTGATATTTCTTTTGTTTACCCTTACTGAGCATTTGATCTCACCCTTTTGTATGTTTTCTTTCCCCGGGTCAGGAAGAAGGTTATTAAGTAAGATATTCCAAAAGGGACTATAGATATGATGAAATAAATGGGAGACGGTGTAGACGCTTTATGAACCAGTTGTTTATGTTTCCCAGTTTCTAAAGACACTATACCTATATGGTCCTTTCATGGTTTTGTTGTATGTTGTAATAAGTACACTTCAATTTTGATGTAATAACAATGTATGTAAAGTATGTGTCATTATATTTGGTATTAGAGGAAAGGTATAGTCATCCTTTGGAAACTAGAATGTGAAAGCCTTAGTAAGAACCCTAAGGAAAAGTCTAAGCATAGAACACAATCTTAGTGTTTTAGAAATGGACATGAAAAACCTATGATAAGACCTTAAGTGTGAAATTTTATTCTTGATTATCTGGTTTTCCTATTATAATTAGTGTTTCTCACACGATTCTTCTTGGTTTTAGTCAATGGCTGGAACCCGAAGGAACCAAGTTAATACGGAATGTGACGGGCAATGAAATGATTGTCCCCCTGAGCAACCAAACGTTATGGGAGCTGGAATGAAAAATCTTGTAGCCATGCTCACACAACTTTCTCAAGCTATGAATCATGCATGACTTCCAAACGAGCAAATGAAGGAGCAACATTTTGTTGAATCCTTCATGAGGCAGCGTCCACCTTCTCTCAGTGGGTCTACTGATCCATTAGTTGCTGAACAATGGATTAGTACTACTGAAAAGATATTTTCAGTTCTTCAATATTCTGAACATGATAAAGTCATCCTAGCAATGTATCATTTGGAAGGAGATGTTGATCAATGGTGGAGTCTTATTAAGAATATGAGGCAAAGGGATGAAATTGGGTCCATGGAATGGGAAGAGTTCAAGAACTTATTTCTCAATAAGTACTTCCCTCATATTCTCCGAACAAAGATGGAGAAAGAGTTTCTTGAACTGAAGCAAAGGGATGATGAATCTGTTGGTACCTATGAAGAAAATTTTACAAGACTTGCAAGGTACGCTTCTGGTATTATTATCCAACCTGAGAGTAAGATCGATTGATTCTTTAATGGATTAAAACCAAGTCTTCAAAGGGTGTTAGCCATAAGGGACTTCAATAGCTACGAGGAAATCATTCAATGTGCTCTCAAAGTCGAGATGGAGATTGGAGTAACCCATCAATCATATGGGTTTGATAAGAAGAGGAAAATGGAATTCAAATGAAAATATAAAGAGAACACTGAAAAGAAGATGAGCTTTCCCTTATGCTCAAAGTGTGGAAAGAAACATAGAGGGAGTTGTCTTAAAGGGACAAGTAAATGTTTCAAATGTGGAAAGGAAGGTCATCGGGCATTTGAATGCCGCAATGATGGGAAGAAGATGTCTAATGATGCAAACAAAGGAAGGGACACACAGAATGAACCTACTACACTTCAATGTTTCAAGTGCAAGGAGATGGGGCATTATGCCAATCAATGCCCAAATCCAAGGGTTGATGATGATGGTCGACGACAACAAACTCTTAAGGCTAAAGACAAAGGAAAGTCACATGCAATTTCTATCAGCGATGTGGAGTACGATAACGATGTGGTGAAAGGTACACTTACCATACACTCTAAAGTAGCAAATTTTTTATTTGATTCTGGATCCACCCACTCCTTTATTTTTGAATAATTTTTTAAGGATATCACCGTATTACCTCAACAATTAGATGTTGAGTTAGTTGTGACAACCCCTAATGGCACAACAGTCGCATCAAAAGTTTATAATTCTTCCCCGATTGAAGTTTGTGGGAAAGTGCTTCCTGCAAATCTTGTGATCCTTCCTATAGTAGAATTTGATGTGATTCTTGGCATGGATTGGCTTTCTTTATATGGAGCTCATATCAATTTCCAAAGAAGGGAAGTCACATTTCAAATTCCAGATCAATCTATGATCGTCTATCGATGCAAGGATGAACATAACCTTCCAGTGGAAATTTATTCCATATTATGGGTCTTGATTCCACTAAATGAGGGTTATTTATCTCAAATGGTTGGTGAGAAACTCACAATTAAGAATATGCCCATTTTACGGGAGTTTGATGATTTCTTTCCAGAGGAATTGTTGGGTCTTCCACCAAATCATGAAATTGAGTTTTCAATAGAACTCGTACTGAGTGCTTTGCCTATTTCAAAGACACCTTATAGAATGGCCCCAATTGAGTTGCAGGAATTGAAGAAGCAACTCCAAGAGAATCTTGATAAGGGGTTCATATGCCCTAGTGCGTCACCTTGGGGAGCACCTGTTCTGTTTGTTAAGAAGAAAGATGGATCAATGAGACTCTGCATTGATTATCGAGAACTTGACAAGATCACTATCAAGAACAAATATCCTCTCCCACGCATTGATGACTTATTTGACCAACTATTAGGAGCTCAATACTTTTCCAAGATTGATCTTCATTCATGGTATCACCAATTAAGGGTCAAAAGGGAGGATATACCAAAGACGGCTTTTCGTACAAGGTATGGAAACTATGAATTTATAGTGATGCCATTTGGTCTTATTAATGCCCCTACTATCTTCATGGATCTGATGAATAGAGTCTTTAGATACTATCTTGATCAGTTTGTGGTAGTCTTTATAGACGATATTCTTGTATATTCAAAGAGAAAGGAAGAACATGAATATCACTTGAGAATTATATTGAAGACCCTGAGAAAGGAGAAGCTTTATGCCAAATTTAACAAGTGTGAATTTTGGCTTCAAAAAGTCTCATTTTTGGGTCACATAATCTCAAAAGAGGGGATATCTGTGGATCCAGCAAAAACAGAGGTTATCGAAATATGGTCGAGACCAACAATAGTAACTGAGATCCGAAGTTTTCTTGGTTTGGCTGGATATTATCGACGTTTTGTGAAAGATTTTTCATGATTATCTAATCCACTCACCAAGTTGACTCGGAAAGGAGTTAAGTTTGTTTGGACGGAGGAATGTGAAGTGAATTTCAAGGAGTTGAAAAGAAGTTTATCCAGTGCACTTGTGCTCACACTGCCTTGTAGTGGAGAAAGGTTTGTGATCTACAGTGATGCATCCAAGAAGGAACTGGGATGTGTTATCATGCAAAATGATATGGTGATAGCTTATGCCTCACGACAGTTGAAAATCCATGAGCAAAATTACCCAACTCATGATTTGGAGTTAGTTGCGGTAATCTTTGCATTAAAGATTTGGAGGCATTACCTTTATGGTGAAAGGTGTGATATTTATACTGATCATAAAAGTTTAAAGTATATTTTCACACAAAAGGAGCTGAATATGCGTCAAAGAAGATGGTTGGAGCTGATTAAGGATTACGACTGCTCAATTCATTGCCACCCTGGGAAAGCAAACAAGGTGGCAGATGCATTAAGCCGACAAGACCATGCTAGTTTATCCATGATGAGGATCACAAAAGATCCAATATTTATGGATTTACAAAGGATGGATCTTGGAATTATAATGGAAGGTAGAAAATCGTATCTTTCTCAAATGAATGTTCAACCATCTATACATGTGAAGATTAACGAGGCACAGAAAGAAGATGTAGAGTTACAAAAGAAGGTGAGAAATGTTCCTGAATTCAACCTTGATTGTGATGGGATAATAAAGTTCAGAAATCGGGTTTGTGTTCCTCCCATCCCCGAATTAAAGAAGGATCTACTGAATGAGGCTCATAGTTCTTCATTCTCTATTCATCCTGGAAGCACGAAGATGTATAGGGACCTGAAAGAGTACTTCTGGTGGGATGGCATGAAAAGAGATGTTGCTGAATATGTCTCTCGATGCTTGGTTTGTCAGCAAGTTAAAGCTGAGAGACAGAAGTCTAAGGGGATGTTACAACCATTACCCATACCCGAATGGAAATGGGAAAACATCACTATGGACTTTTTCACAGGACTTCCTAAAACATCAAAAGGAAATAATGCTATCTGGGTCATAGTTGATCATCTTACAAAGTCTACACACTTCATCGCTATTAGAGAGGATTTATCTCTATATCATCTTGCCAGGATAGATGTGAAGGAAGTGGAAATATTTCATGGAGTACCACTTTCTATTATATCTGATCGGGATCTGAGGTTTACCTCAAAGTTCTGAAGAAGTCTTAAGAATACTCTAGATATAAAGTTGAGTTTCAGCACTGCTTATCATCCTCAGACAGACGGTCAGTCTGAGAGAACAATTCAAACTCTAGAAGATATGTTGAGAGCTTGCTCTATATATTTCAAAGGTGGTTGGGATCAACACCTACCTTTGGCGGAATTTTCTTATAATAATAGCTTTCACTCCAGTATTCAGATGGCTCCTTATGAAGCTCTCTATGGAAAGAAATGTAGGACTCCAACTTGCTGGGATGAAGTTGGGGAAAGAAAGCTATTAGGACCTGATCTCGTTGATGAAATGGCAGAAAAGGTCAGATCTATTCAACAACACATAAGAGCAGGTCAGAGTCGACAGAAAAGTTATGCCGACAACCAAAGAAAAGACCTAGAGTTTGAAGTGGGTGATAAAGTGTTCTTACGAATATCTCACTGGAAGAGGGTCATGAGATTTGGAAAGAAGGAGAAGTTGAGCCCCAGATATATCGGTCCTTTCGAAATACTGGATCGTGTCGGGAAGGTAGCTTACCGATTGGCGCTTCCACCGAATCTCTCTCAAGTACACGATGTGTTCCATGTATCTATCCTGAGAAAGTACATACATGATCCTTCACATGTACTCAACTCAGAAGTTGTACCGCTGAAGCAAGATCTTTCTTATGAAGAATAGCCGATAGAGATTCTGGATTGTAGCGAAAAAGTCCTACGAAACAAGACCACTCTCTTGGTGAAAGTTTTAGGGAGGAACCACCAATTAGAAGAAGCTACATGGGAGCTTGAGGATATGATGAGGGAGAGGTATCCTCATCTGTTTGTTACAAAGTGACGAATTTTGAGGGCGAAATTCATTTTAAGGGGGGTAGAATGTAACACCCGAGACTTTTATGAGAAATATTTTGTTTTTATGTTATATAAATCATCAAAGGAATCTTTCACTGCACGCAATTGTGACCTTCCTCGATAGCATGTGTAGTACGCAATACCGAGTTCCACTAAACAACGATATATTATTATAATATTATAAACTAGACTTTATGAATAGTATTAACTGAATTTTAAATTTTACAACATTATTATTCATCTTACACATTTTCTAGAACATGGTAAGAGAACAACATAATTTTTTTGGGTAAAATAAGTATTTATCAAAAAATGCAGTTTTGCCACCTTTTGATGGCGCACCCATATTAAATCTAATTTTTGACACATTTATAAGTTCAATTTGACAAAATAAAATTCTTCTTTTGAATCAGGATATAAAAATTTACTTTGGATAAATTTTTGATATTTTTCTGATAACTTTCATATTTTGATGAATAGTAAAAAGACGCTAATTTTTAATTAAAAACAACTTTTTTCATTGAGATAATTTATATGGTTAAATTATAATATTGAATGGTTTTAAAGTATATATAGAATATATTTTTACCATTTAATATAATGTATGTCATTAGCATTAATTTCACATTGAATTCATAGGTAAAAACATTTCAATCTTTGACAATGTTTTAACTTCTAAAACCCGTTTTCTTAACAATGGGATTTATTTTAAATTAATTACTGCAACTTATATGTTTTGAATTTTGAAAAATGGATTTCATATTCAGAATCAGTGGGTCCAAATTATGTTAATAGACTACTTTTTATTTTTGGGCATTATGAATAGTAACTACGGTAAATTTTATTTACCATAGTTAAAGGTAAATCGGGTAATTAAGGGTAAATATAAGATTATAAAATTACCCTAAAACCTGCCAAAATCCTATTGGATGACTAAAAGTTGACCCATATCACCTAAGGGTCTGATTAGATTCATTTAGTGGACTTTTTTCCATGAAAATAATTTAATTATTATTAAAACCAAAGAATGTGACAACATGTAACTTTCTTAAATCTTATAAGTATAATAATTTTAATTTGGTGATAAACTTAATGAAACTTCAAACATGAATAGTATCCAGAAAGATAATACAATTATCTACATCTTAGAAATTTATTTAGAATTTTTAGGGATTAAATAATTATCATTAATTATGACACAATAGTGATGTTGAAATTCTTTTATTAATTAAAATATCAAATAAATGGTTTTAACAATAATAAAATAAATATTATATGAACTATTTAATGTGCTCCAATAATTTTCTAGATACATATGAAATTTCATTAATCTATTAAATCTTTTAGTTCGAACATATCTTCTATATATATTTTATTTAAATTCAAATAAATGAATAGTGTAAAAATTGACACTATTGTTATTTTATAAAAATAACATATTATAAAATTGTTTAAAAATCACAAAAATATTTAAAAATTATAAATTAAATTTTATATGGTCTAAAATGTCATAAAGTGTTAAATTATGGAAAATTCACAACACATATGTAATTATTTTTAATAATTTAAAATTTAGAATATTATTACCCCAAATAAAATTAAATTGATAAATAAGGATAAATCAAGTTGATAATGTTTAAAATAAATTCCTAACTTGTCTAAATTTTATTGGTTGATGATATTACAACCTTATCGCATCTAATATTTGGATATGAGTCATTTTGGAAGTTTTTAAGTGGGGTTGGGATTTAATATAAACTAATATTTCTTATATTTCCAAAGGTGCCCCTCTCCTCCCTTATAAAAGGGCACCTCCTCCCTCTCTTCCTCACACCAATTTGAGCCTTCAATCTCGGCCAAACCCTGCCCATTTTACCTCCCCACTTCCTTAGAAACCTACTAGAGGTACTGGTCTTATCAAAAGACCAACTCTAGTGCCTTAAGAGAAAGTTTAAAGGAGGCACTTCGAGAAAGAGGTAATACCTTCTACTGTTTTCTTCAAGTTCCATTCTTCTTATACTACCTGTTATTTAGTTGTTTCATTATGAGGTAATAACATCAGTATCACTCATATAATGATATGTTATTATAAATATGAAACAACTCTATTTCACCTCTTATCCATCCTACGGAAAACGAAATCACCGCGCGTGCGTACGTACGGAATACCGTCTCCACGCCATGATGTAATCTATTTTCCACCACCACCTTACTTGGATGGGTATAATGGTGTACATAATAAATATATATGATTATTGTAAAGTGATATTTATTATGAAATAGAATACATACACTCCAATACAATTCCACGATCATGGGAATGATATCATCGCTCGTGCGTATGTACGGAATACCGTCTCCACGATGTGATGTGATTCGTTCTACATGATCTTCATTGAATAATGATTATATAAATGAATTGAATTAATAAATATGATATATAGTACATTAATACCATTTTGGAAATGATGTATCTATAACCTAAAGAGAAGAATAAGAATTTATTCGACAAAACACGCATAAGAACAAAAAGTTATAAACACCCGAATAACAAGTAGCAATGAAATATTACTACTAAGAATCTAAGAATATGACCATATATGATATCATAATAATAATTATGATTCTGGAATAAGTCAATAACATTATTTAAATCATTATACAGGAGGTTCGGACACTTACAAAGCAAATCGGACCTAAGGTAAGGGAAATATCACAATCTCATTTTATCCGAGATTGTTTATACTTTGGTATTTACTGGGTGTATTTTATCATCCACATACATGTTTACTCAATATGTAATATTATTTCCATCCACCTATAATTTTTTAAATCCAATTTTACCCTTAGGTTAGTTTTTAATAAAAGATATGAAAGGAATCTTTTGTCGTTTTTCGTACGAGGTACTTTTTGACTTTTCCAACAAAAGTACGAGAAGAATGTATTTTTTAACTTATATGGCATGAATGGATTGTTAAAACATTATTTCCAAGAAGATTACTTTACAAGTTTTCAAGTTTATTTTTAATCAACTTCTTTTAGTTTAAAATTGTATGACATGTTAAGAAAGGAAAAATGTTTTTGAAGTAGAAAGGATATTTTCCTCAAGAATGGAGTTCAAGTGTTTTATCAAAATTATTTTCCATCTAAGATAATAAAGGGTTATATTTTTATCCCTATTATTAAATTGATTTGATTATGTTGTTATGGAATTATTTTTATTAATTCCTTTATATTATATGAATTGTTTTATGATGTCATGATGTTTAAGATTCCCATTTTTATTACATGGGTTATGCTATGATGTATGGTTTATGATTTTGTGGCACACATAAGAATGGTATCATTATAAGATGGGTGGGACCTATATCTCCCTCCAATGCATTGGGTAAAGATTTTATATCTCATGAGATAGACATGGCTGGAACGACAGGTTAAACCGGTTCAGTGAAACAGGACTGAAACGAGGAATGAACTCGGTTCAGAAATGGGCTTTGTCCACTAAGATAGTCTTGACAATGAGTCTTGACTAATAAGAAATGATTATCTATGACTATGTGTGTATGCCACAAAGTTTCATGTTTTAAGTTATGATTATTGGGATTTCATTTCACTACTATGATTTATCCCATGTTATGAAATTATGCTCTCTTTTGCAGGTTAAGATTTCCAAAATGTTATGTTCTTATGATTATGATGTGATTGATATTTCTTTTGTTTACCCTTACTGGGCATTTGAGCTCACCCTTTTGTATGTTTTCTTTCCACAGGCCAGGAAGAAGGTTATTAAGTAAGATATGACAAAAGGGACTATAGATATGATGAAATAAATGGGAGATGGTGTAGACACTTTATGAACCAGTTGTTTATGTTTCCCAGTTTCTAAAGACATTATACCTATACGGTCCTTTCATGGTTTTGTTATATGTTGTAATAAGTACACTTCAATTTTGATGTAATATCAATGTATGTAAAGTATGAGTCATTATAGTTATGAATTGGAACCATAGTAAATATTGGTCAACTCGGTAAGTGTAAATCCTCTAATAAAGGTTAAAAATAATATGATCAGGTCTAAAAATAAACTTGAAAATTTTCTTCAATCTATTGGATGATTTGGTTTCAACTATACTTGTCTAATATTCTAATTAATGTAAATTATGTACCATCTTTCTTTGAATATGAAATATATATTATTTTAAGTAAATATGAAGTAAAAAATGTTATTCTCTTTGTTTTAATATCTATAATATTTTTTGGTAGGGATATAACAAATTATATTAGTATATAAATAATTGTTTTTTATCATGATAATTTTTTTATAATATTAGTGATGAAATAATTATCTTAAATGCTTGTGTAATACCGACACAATGCTTATACAAGCAACAGAAAGATCAGGTAAATAATTTTAAATACTATAAAAGTAATACTATTTGGATGAGTTTTAGTGTTCTAAAAATTATATATATAAAAATAAAACATATTGAAGGTTTTAATGGATTAAATATTAATTCCATTATTTTCATGTTGTTTTCAATGTCAAATTACATGAATAGTTCCCAAAAATGACATTAATTATAGTTTAGAATAAACAATATTTTATTAAATGATTAAAATTTTATAAAAATAATATTTTTATAAAAGTTTATTAGATATGGTTTAAAATATCAACCATGATCCATTTTCATTTTATATTAACTTTCTTGAGCAAAAAAGAGTAAAAAAAATTGATATTACTATAATTGTCAAAAGGGTTACTGTGGGTTAAAACGAAGAGATATGGGTCAAATCATAATATAAACTTGTAAAAAATTTACTATATGAGATTATTTCAACCCATAATCATCCTATATAAAAATTATATCAAAATTTATTCATTTTTTATTAATATTAATTTAATACTTTATTTAATTTCAAAAGTGCCCCTCCCCTCACTTATAAAAGAGAACCTCTACTCTTCTTTTCCCCACATCTTATGAGAACTCTAGTTTGGTCTATACGTACCCAAATACCTACCTAAAATACCTAATAACATTATATAAGTATTATTATTTTTATAATTCCGATATTATAGGGATTAAGGTGTAATGAAAATGAGGTTATCCAAAGAAGATGTATAGCTTTTAACCGGTTGTTTAAGTTTTATTTCTCCTACCTCATTTAAATATTCTTAGACCATGTTGAAATAAAAATAGTATTATATTAAATATAATATAATGTTATTATTTTAATGGTATAATCTATATCCATCTCATTTTTTCATTAAATGGGAAACAAAACTGTCATTCGTGTGTACGGAAGACTACCGCCTTACAAACTGATGTAATTCTTTTTCCATCACTGCCTCTCGCTAATGTTTGTAATGATGGATTTAATGTATATATATATAATATTAATTAAATTATTTTAATTATTTAAATACAATAAATCATTTATTTTCTTGAATTTCCATTCACTGATAAATGAAAATGTCGTTCGTGCGTATGTGTGGATTACCACCTTCATGAAGCGATGTGAATCGTTTTTTATAACTTCGTCAAATGGATACTATATATAAGTGATTTTAAAGATAAAATATGATATTTGGTATATAATCACAATTATATAAATATAAAATAATACTTATCTTCTTTCCAACATGATCTTTGAAAAATGGAAATGTTACTCATGCGTACCAATGATCTATTGTTTCCATGATTGTGACATACTTAATTTTTCCTAACCATATTTCATGGTTGATTTTGAAACTATAATTTATGGATAAAAATTATAATTATTTAACTAATATTATTCTATATATTATTTATTAATTAACTTTTTGACTATTTTAACATACCGAAGTCATTTTTGGACATAAGAGCAAATTATCATCAAAACATCAAACATGAACTTACGTGATTAAGTAATAGAATATATTATGGTGATAAAATATAAAATGAATAGAAAACTGAAATTTTTTAAATAAAGTAAATAATTAACATAATTTTATTATTTTATAAGATAAATAACATATGTAACGAGTGAGAATCAAGGTAAGAGACACTTTAACTTAAAAACCACATTTTAAATGTTTTCAAGATTTATTTTTTAAATATTTTTCCTCAATGTAAATATTCTTAAAATTATTTTGTAGATATATTTATATAGACATAAATAAATTATAAAAGGAATATTATATCTATTTTTACAAATTTTTAAGTATTTTTAGAAGTAATATTTTAATAGATTTTTTTTACAAAAATAGAAAAAGAATGATCTATTTTAACATATAAAACATCAATGGATTTTCCCACTACTGAAACCATTATTTAATTATTTTCTCCCTTCATAATATTACATTTCTTCTTTTATGGAAAAACCCTTTTTCATTTTATTTTAGGAATTTTAGTTTTGAAAATGGGTTTTTAAAAGAAATGGGTATTTCAATATCCCTAAATGTTTTTATTATGGGTTAAAAATAGTTTTAAAGGGTTTTAAGATGAAAAGGAGAAAGTATAAAACATTCTATTAATTATATGGTAATTTATCATTCTAGATGATGAAAATTTAACTTTATATATCTTATATTATGGGTTTGACTGATATAACTTAGATGATGAGTGGGCTCTATATGGTTCTCCAATGCATTTGGTAATGTTAGTTATCTCTAAAGGAATAAAGGATGGAGTTAACTGGGTAGGTTTCTCCTATATATTTAACTATGCTCAGGTTATTTATTACATGGGTTAGAAATATAATTCTATAAGTTTCCTTAAAGGGTTTCTATTTTTTTCTATTATCTTTAATGTTATTTTGATAAAAAATCTTTTTTTCAAGTGGATATGGTTTATTTTCTACTCTCAAGGAATATTGTAATAATGGTAAATATTTTAAGTGTTTTCATTTTTTTTCACTGGGCTAAAAAAATTCTTTATTTTTTTCGATCAGTGAAGTTTTTTTATAATCCATTTCTTTTAAATATTTTTCACAAGGTTTAAGGATTATGAGGAACAAATAAGAAGTCATGTTCAAAAATTTAAAGATTTATTATGATAGAGTACTTGTTTTTTTAAATGTTTTGTATTGTGGAAAAAATGGATACTAAGAAAAAGTATCCAACTTATAATATATGGTTTTATTAATTAATATTTAAGACATAACTCTTGAAATATCTAAAACTAAAAATATCCTTGTAAAAAAATAAAGAAAATTATTTTATAAGGATTCAATTAATGGATTATTTAAGGAAGGGTTCCTTACACGAATGCTTGCGTAGGAAATCACCAAACTCATGATAACCTAGGATCCATATCTTTTATTTTTGAAAATAATACCTTCATAATATTAGTGCATGGTATCTAGATGATCAAGCTTGTGTATTTTTTAACTTAATTTTCCAATATCTCAAAGACATTGGTTTTGGTCCAAACACTTTAGAATATAGGTTAAAATTTTATTAGAATCAACAAATCCCCCCCACAGAGATGGGTACAATCTCAATGAATATGGGACAATTATAAGGTTGTGGGAATAGCTCATGTCCTTACCACCTGATTCACTTGGGATCCCCATGATACACATGTAGGTTTTAATAGTCCATGTTGGGGACACACAGTCAGTAGAGTGGTTATAGTATTACCCTATAAACAGGGAAGGACATGATTTTTTATTATTATTCTCTACAATCTCTAAATTTTAACATGTGAATTATGGAAGCTCATGTACTAGATCCATATTACACTCTCTATAGATATATTGTTACAATATTGGTAAGTGTCCTAAAATATCTATGAGGTCACCAAGCCAAATTCATAGTCAATTCCTGAGATTTTTGTATCCTTATAGTCTCCACGTTGTCTTCTTGATCACTATGAAAAATTCACTTAGTTACTACACTCAAACCTATAAATTTTCATTTTTCACTATTTCTGACCCAATTTAAAATTTTTAAGGAATATGAATCCAGAATAGAGTGATCATTTCTAATCTGTATCCACTAGGTGGTCTGAGATGATCAAGATCATCAAGGCTAGTAAAAATCCGAAAGATCCACTAAGGAACTGTCTCCTATAAAATCTCACCCAACTATAAAATTCACATATGACTATGGTTTATAATCATATCCATAGGCTAAAAAACCATGTAAATGTCCTATTTACATGGTTTCCCAAATATTTGGTGGCTAGAATCATTGCAATAGGTCTTCCCTATTTCCACAGTTTAAACTTTGAAATTATGTCATCTATAGCCATAGTTTAAATTATGTTTATTTCTTATTACAACCATAGTTTAACCATGGAAATTGGGGCCTAATACCATAACTAAAACCATGGTAATATGTCCTATATATCTAAGATTTAGACCATGTATATTAATTGCTAAATCTATAGTTTAACCATGGAAATTAGAGCCTAAGACCATGGTTAAAACTGTGGTAGTAGGTCCTCTATAAGAAAAAATTTTAACCATGAATATTTCATTATACATACATGATTTAACCATGGAAAATGGAAGATAATAACATAGATAAAATCATGGAAACATACTCAATATTTCATAAAAAATCCTTAATCGAACCTCCAAATGCTTGAACCTCTAGCTGTTGGAGGTTACAACATTACACATTACAACTATCATACTTCCGTAAAAAAACATTTAGCATTTATCATATTTTCATAACCATTACAAAAAATTTAATGAATCATCAAATAATGTTTAATTGTATTATGATACTTAAAATGGATGAAATGATATGAATATACACAATATCAAGTATTTCATGTCATTCCAAAATATCAAAATAGTTGTACTATTTATAGTATTTGTTTTAAAATGAGACAACCACACACTATAATTCTCATTGAAAATGAAAATGAATATACATAACTGAACACTATCATTTATAAAAACAAAATACCAATTAAAAATTCACAACTTCACAGAATCCTAATATTATATCATTTACAACTAGAATAATATTTTTTGGGTGAGATAAATTTTAGAAATGAACACTATCATTTTCTAGGGTGAGGTGTATTTATTCGAACACTATCATTTACAACCACACAATTATACACTATAATGGTGTTATAAAATTTACATATGAAACTATTATAAAGAAAATTGAAAATATTGAAAGATTATTCAAAACACTAAATGATACACAGTTAGTATATAATAGTTTGTAGTTACACAATATTATAGCCACACTAAATAATATGCATTTTGTATATAACAGTGTGTAGTTACACAATATTATGGATATTGATGGATAAATCCTATGTGTTTAACTGATATTATTTTAATTTATGAATTATAACATATGATATAGTTAGTTCATAATAAGAAACAACTCATATGTGGGCTAATAATAATTAATTTAATTAATATAATGAAATATAGTTCCTTAAACGTCTATCTATTATAAAGGTTTATAAAATAGTACGTATAAAAATATGTACCATGGAGTAAAAAACGTCATTGGTCTATTAAAGGCATAAATTTTCCATGAAATTGCATCATAAGAAACCAACTTTAATAAAATAATTGGAAAATAAGTGAGCATCATAGTCAATGAATATATAGTTTTATTTAAGAAATAAGAAAATACCCACAATCAGTATTACATGTTAAATAATATATAGTAAATATTTTAAAAGTTAGTTTGATATAAAATTTAAAAGCACTATGATCAAAAAAATACAAGAGTTTAATATGTACCTGTATGAACAAAAAATAGGTACATGTATGATCAAAAGGTACTAACATTATTTAAATTTTTAAAGGTACCTTTTTCATTTGAATAGTACTGAAATTATAGGTACCTATTTTTTAAATTTGAAAGTAATAATTTTTTAAAAGGTATGGAGTATGATAAAATAGAAGTAGGTATGTACATAATCTGTTGTAAAATGGAATTAAATTATAGAAGGGTTTTCCAATAAAATAAAATTATAATGAAAAAAATATCACCATCTGTTCAATAAAAAAAGTGGACATGATAAATGATACAGGAATAAATAACCAACAATGAAAAAATATTCATATTGATATGTACAGTTTTTTTAGTTTTTAAACATTGTACTACATGTTTATTGAAATTTCATAGACTAAACAACATATCTATATAAATATATTCACATAATAACCTACTACAATGAACAAATTAAACACCAGTATTCATATCATATGCATACCTTCATATTATATACATACCTTAACCTTTTCTGAAAACATAACGAAGTACTTTGTAATGTAATATGTGAATTAATATTATTTTCATAAAGGTAATAATACCTTCATATTAGACAAAGGGATGATAAAATGAAGTCGTGTAATATTTATACAGGTTTTTCACTATAAGTTGGAATATTAAACTAAGGTATGATAAACCAAGGTATAAAAAATATATGTGAAATCATATTAATCCAAGGTACACATACCTTAAAGTTATACCATGTTTAAATTTATATCAAACATTTCATAATTTGAATATAAGCTTGGTGATCAATGATATGTGCCTATGCATCATAATTAAAAACTATAATACTAAAACCCCCAAATTGGTTGTTATTTCAAATAATAACCTATAAATTATTATAATAATATTAAAATATTTGAATCTTATAATAACTTTTTTATTAATTTAATAACCTGTACATTACAGTTATAATCTTTCTAAGATTACAATAACTAAATATTAGTCAATGACCTGCATATTACATTTAGAAACTATAATGCTGAAACCCTAAATGGGGTTATTATTTGAAATTAAAAAAAAACTAAATGGGGTTATTATTTCTAATATGTCATATTTTTCAAAGAATTTTGTTCATGTGCCTATATTTTTTCTTCTTTTAATGATAAATACATATTTTTTCTAAAAACATAAGGGAAAAATTATGTATCTAAGGGTTTTGAAATACCATAAATGTTTTTAGTAGTATGAATAATAGAATATAAAACCTACCATTATTTATTACTATATCACATATTGAATAATGTAATTTGTGAGAAGAAAAAAATCAAACATTCATATAAAAATAAGAATCCATAGTAGTTTTGTACCTAGATAAGAATTGGGTGTTTAAACAAAGTTTTCAACACTTGCAATAAGAAAATAGGGTTAAAATAATTTTTGAAATAAGAAAAGTGGTAATAATATATGATAATAATATTTTAGATCTCTATTGGAACCTAATCCATGAAGGAGTGAAATTTGACTCTACCTCTATGTATCTTAGACCCATAATCAAGAAGGTGTTGATATTGACTCACCCCTCCACCTCCAACATCTTTCAATGGCCAAGGATGTCTATGATTCTTCTAGTGTGAATTATAATAGTGAAATTACTAATATATTACCATCAACAATGTATGTGATAGACATTTTAATATGACTCTGTAGTATACACACTTTATAAATAGATACAATGTTATGTATATCGTAATAGATTAAACATTTAATGATAATCTCATAAAAACTATTTTTCATACATTTTCGGGGTTAAGTATATGATCCCACTTCTCATAAATATATTGATTGGTTTCCCTATTGATGGTTCCACAATCCACCATATCCTAGACCCACATTTTTATGGAATTCTTGACTCATATTGAATGTACTATAATCTCTAGTGCCTAAATATAATGTTAACCAATTTTGGATTAGTATTGATTCTAAAATCTGGTGTACCTTCATGTTACAAAGTTGATGAATTTAGAACCAACAATGAGGGGTAGTTCATAATAACACACCGTGTCAAAAAATGGACACAACTACCAAGAAAAAAACATTTATAATTTTAAAGATTCATGGAAAATTTAGGGTATTTCTGCTTGGGGAACATTGGAAGTTTTTTATTTTCTCAAATTAAAAGTACCTAGATTAAACGAATCTATTTTACTTAACAATAAAGGAGAAATATTTCCTTACTAAAAATAAACATTATAAATTAAATAGGTACTTATAGCCCAAATTTTAAGAGATAAATAAGAAGAAAATTACAATATTAACTAAGAAGAACAATAATACAGAGATGATTCTGGAACATCTTCAAGGAATTCAATCCAAACTCTTAAGTAAGGAATAAAGATCAGAAGAAATATCTAAATCACCAAGAACCACATCAAGGTAATTCAACACAACTTCTCAAGTATGGGGATGTGGATTAATAAGCTCTCTAATAACACCCAATCATATATAAATAGTTTTGAATATCAAGTTAAGATACTTATGAAATAAAATTTTTAAAGGGAGAAATGATTTATATTAATACAAACTAAAACCCATCTTATGTAGTGTTTTATAGAAATAAAAAACAAGTAGTGGAAAGGATATTGAAATTGGAAATCCACTGGATTGTTTTTATGATATTTTTAAGATGAATAACCCACTAAAACTATAGAATTAAAGTCATCTACACTTAGAAAATGATTTAGGAAATTTAGGCCATAAGAACTTTATGCGAAACTTGTTTTGGGAGTAAAACACATAGATATTGTAGTTTTTGGGAAATATTTTATTGAATAGGAAAATAAGGAAATGAAAATTTAATTTCTATATTTGAAAAAAAAACTTCTCTTAGAGTAGAAAATTACGAAATATGAGTTTAAATTCAATATCTGAAATAATAAGATAAAATTGAATTTCTAGAATGGTTAAAATCTAAAAAAATGGGAAAAGAGGTTAGAATGAAGAGGAAATATCAAGAATGAGATGGAATATTTTGAAACCTTTTTCATATACTTTAATGGATATTAAAATTAGATCAAGGAGTGTGCATTGGATTTATAAGAAAATCAATAGATAAATTTGTTTCCAAAATAGTTTTGAATAATCATTAAGGAAACAGATAAAAATGGATTAGTAAAGGGTTGTCTTTCATTGATAGATTTGGTTGATGTTGTGGAATATAAACTGATAACAATTTCACATTTGAGTGAAAATTCATAATCAAAATCATGCAATAATTTTTTCTATAAATACAATCATGTTTAAATATAATATTAAATATTAACTCAAAATAAAAACTATAACTAAAATCTCAAAATCCAAAATTTTTAATATTAACATAAAAGTAACAATTCAAAATATAAGGATTATGTTGAATCTAAGGCAGTGGTAAAAAATATAAATAGAAAGTGATGAAATTAGTACTAATCTTAACTAGAGAATCCATATAGAAGTTAAGATATATGAACCAATCCAAACTTCTTCATTTTCTACAAATATCTGAAATGATATGTTCTATATGATGTTATTCAAACCATTTGTTTTTTTAATATATATTTAATGAGTTTTTATATTATAGTATATGAATATAAAATGTTAAGTAACATACATGGATATATAAGAGACTACAATATATTTATTTTATTTTATACACATATAATTTGTGATTTTCATAGTATATGTAAAAACTATAATATAAAAATTACATTATAAATATAAAAATTTAACAGTATACATATAAAAATTACTATAAACTTAATACATATTTTATAGTGTACATATATAGAATAAAATGTATAACTTACATTATTTTCATTTATATAGTTTATAAAAATTACAATATATATAAACACATTTAACAGTATACATATATAGATTAATGTAAAATTATTACATATTTCACAGTATAAATATATAGATCATTGTGTGTGTCTTACACTATTTGAATTTCTAAATTATATATCCTAAGTGTTACATATGGAGTCTTAAGAGGATATAGAAAAATGATTGAGCTATGTCCAATTGTGGATGTAAGTAAAAGTTGAGGAGTGAGGTAATATGTATATAAAAGAACAATAAAATATAATAAATAATTTTTTTTAAACATAATTATTAAAATATAAAAATCAATATATAAAATAGTAAAAAATCATGAACATAAAATATATTTAACTCAATAAATAAACCATATAAATTTTACAATCATGTCATGGTTTAAAAGAGAATATATTGTTTAAAAAATATAAAATAAGAGGTTAAATATTTGTAATGAAAATAAAAAATAACAATTTAATAACCTGTAGAAGCATGGTATTTATTATATATAACAAATAATCACCCTTTCAATTTTGAAGCATTGGATTATTTATTAGAAGTTATAAATTAACAGCACAATGAAATTCTAGTTTATAAAGAGGATAAATTCCCCTAATACAAACCCAAAATTAATTAATACTTAATAACAACACATAATATTTTATCATAGATATTCAGTATTTTATAATATAAACTATATCAATACTTTATCTTTCCTATGATAATTAAATAAAAAAAATATCAAAACTAAGGAAGAGAGAGATAGAGAGACCTATCTCAATACTCCAAAACATGAAATATGACCATCACTGCCCCCCCCCCCAAATACATATACTTAAGCAACATGGATTAAGAAAACATTAATAAACAATGTGATTATAGTGAAATTAGGAACATAAATGAGAATAAGATAAATAAAAGTCCCAATAGAAAATTAAAATGTGATTTCTTTATGAAAACTTTATATTTTATTCATTTTTAAATAATATGTTCAAATGCCTACCCTTTTCCAAATTCACCTTGTATGTAGAATTTTACAAGGAAAAAATATCTAATTAACCATTTTCTATGATTTTATAAACTTTTCAAGGATAGGTCAATCTATTTCAATGATATTAAATAAAAAATATTTCAAAAATAAATTCACTAAGTTGAAAAAAATTGATAGTTCTCAGTATAAAACACACATATAAACCTTGGAAATATAACCATTCCAAAGAAATATGAGAATGTGTAAATACCTTTATTGAAATAAAAAATCATTAAATTTCTCATATATAGTATTATTGTGCTTGATATTCTTATATTTAAACCTCAGAGTGATAGAACTCACAAACTTTATTATCTTTCCCTCATTCTCCAATACAATTTTGGATACATCATTGAAAAATAAAAATAAAAAATGGTTTCAAGAGACAAATACAATAAACATTTTTTAAATAGATATAAATAAATATATCAAGAATTTGATAAATAACATAACAAGTGATCAACGGTTCTCACTAATATTAACTTAACACTAAGTATTTTTCTCATCTTTGTTAATGATTCCAAATAAGGACCCGACAACACATAAAGGAAAATAGAGTTTACCATAGATACCTAGAAAACATAATGAGAAAAATAATAATAACTTCAGTATAGTTTCATATAGAACACACAAATATACAACTTCTTTATAATTTAATGTAAAATAAAAAGTAATAAAAAATTATTAATCATTAATTTAAAATAAAGGTTTTTATAAAATAGTGTTTCTATGGTAACCAAATAAATAGTATAAGTATTTATTAAGAACATCATTGGTTAAGTTATTTATATACAATACTAAAGAGGTATTTCAGGACATAATTATGAATTAATGTGTGCTAAAATAATCCTAGGTGTATTAATATCAAGTTAAAAAAATTTATATAAAAAATGTTGAAAAAAATACCTAACAACACTGTAGTAATGGTTTCAAGAATCACATTACTACAAGCCTAAACTAGGAAATTTAAAGCATATAGATCTCTTATTTTTAACTATTTAATAAATAAAATATCTATTTATAGTATAATATAAATAATTTGTATTTCTCAAGATTATCTTTAGTTATAAATATTGGATGTGATATCTTATTTTCATATAGAACTAGAGGGAGGAATTCTTGTGATTATTTACATGGTTTCAAATAAAACATGGAAGAAGATAACATATTTCCATGATTTTAATAAACTGTAGAAAAAAGTGTGCTGCAATAAGGTGTTTTTCTAGTTGTTTCATGGGAGGAGGCCTCTAAGGCCATTAGTTATCAAATAAGTTTCCCCTATATAGGTTTTAATTGTTTAAAAATGTAAAAAATACCATTCCATGTGTAGAAAATTATCCACTTCATTCGATTAAATAACACTAAGAGATATTTAAAGCTAACATATCATCAACTAAACATCTTTTAAATAGAATCACTGTCTTTAAGGTTAAATATTTGGGACACTCCTTTGAAATTTCATTAGGAGAATTGTATTCCTAAATCAAACATGTATAGTTAATAATTGATCATGTAGAAGTCTATATATAAATAAAATATTGGGTGTTTATTAATATAGGACATCAGATGTAGAGGATCATTTAATATGTACTAGTTCGACCATTTTGGGTGAAATGGTGTTGTAAAGTGTTTAAACAAGATATAAAGTTAAGAGGCTTATGAAAATATATCTAGATCTCATAAAATTTCAATTATCGTGTTAGGAATTTGATTCTAAATAATATCAGTTGGTGTATATTGGATACAAAAACCTTACATTTGGTGAAGGTAGAGGTGGGAGCGAGTCTTTGGGTTGTGTAAATAATTATTGGGGATCTAGCTTTGGGGGGAATGTATGATTAGTTTATTACCCACATCTCAGAATAGGAAAAAACAAAAATGACCCCATTTCATACAAGGGACCTTCTCCATATAGAAAGAAAATTTGTGGGATAATACCTTCTTCCTTACATTGATGTTCCTTTTTTAACATGATTATAGCTATATATTAAGATGATTGATAATGAACCATAATTCAAAAGACCTTAGACATATCTAAGCCTCGAGAAGCATGAGATACATGAAGCTTATTGGCCAACTCTGGAGGAGGGAAAATTAGACAACTTGGGATAGAAGGTTGTATATAAGATTGATTAGCTATTCCATTTGATAGCCATATCAAAAATGTTTATCAATGAATATATTCTACCGATATGAGAATCATGAGATGAAGTGAGGGTCAATACATTAATGATGGTCACACAACTAGAAAGTTGTTAGTAAATTATCTTTGTAGTAATAGTATTGTCTAATTTATATAGATTTTTTAGTCAAATTTATTGCGTTAAGGCTCCATTTTTGATCATTGGACCCTTTAAAGTGTTTTGGTGGTGGATAAAAGCTCCCATGGGTAGTTACGGGTTCATCAATTTCCAAGAAATATATGGTTCCTAGTTTAGATCTTATCTTTATAGTATTATTGGGGTTAAAACACATTTTCTAGATGGATTAGAGGTGAAAAATATTTTAAACTAACATAACTAGTTTATATATGCACCATATGTATCCCAAATTGGCATCATTATTGATAACATAACCAGGTTTCTTGAAATATGTGCTTACCTAATATCCACAGAAGTTGGATTCTTCGCCTCCAGAGTCTATGGGGAAACATTTTTTGAGGGATACATACCCTGAATTTTTGGGATGGTATTTGGTTTCATCTAAAATAAGTCCCCCACTCCTCTCCCCAGCGTATGAACCAAAAAGTATCTAATGATGGTATGCAAATTCTAGTTGATGCTGATATGGGTGGAAACAAGTATAAAATTGAACTTCCCCCTAATTGGTGATGATATTTGGATAATAATGGATTACATTGATATATATTCAATCATATCCTGATGTAAAATTATCCATATGAATTAAAAATTTCAAAGGTTAATTAGATACTAATGGAAATGAAAAAATGATCAAATAATAGATTTGGAAAGTCTTATAAAGAGTGTTTCTTTAAGGGAGGAATCATCATCTAAAATACCTATAAAATTGGTGAGACACATAGTAGTTACATCTTAGGGATTGTATAGAACATAATTCTTTTAATTATTTCTAATTTTAGGTATCCAAAATCCTAGAGAGGGTGGTATTCATGGAATAAAATATCATTCAATTAGGAGGTTTGGGGTATGCACTAGGTGGCATAGATTATTTTAATGGGGTTTATCCAGGTCACTCCCCCATTATTATTTCTTATGTGGTAATACCTCATGATATTGAGGCTTATATTATAGATTTTGAGACCACCATTCACTCACTGAAATACATAACTTTTAACTCAAACCAAGTATCAAAAATATTAGGGCTTTAATAAAGCACTAAAGTTGAATAAAGTGATAAAAACTCTTCCCAATAAGTGGTAAATAGAATTCTCCCACTTGATTATTATATTCTATCATTGATTCTATCAGTAATAAACTATTTATTTGACCTTTATAGTGGTTAAAAGTTGTTCCATTTCATGTTGTGTATCCGATATATACTATTGGTGATGCAGTTAATTTGTTATACATATATTCAGATGTCGGGGATAGAGAAAAGTATGGTTGTCCAAGTTGTGAGGAGTATAAGAAAGAGATAATCTCAAACCATCATGAATTATTACTAGGGTCACTAATAGTCATTATTTCCATGGAATTTTCCTCCAAGGACATCTATATATAGAGTAATGTGAGGTAATTGATGGTTTATCTTCTTCTAAAGATGATAGGTAAACATTACTTTTTTACATATTCACTTTTAGGTAAAATTAATTTTGGACATATTTATTTTTGTATACACTATCTAAATCTCCTTGAATTTAGAGACATTAAACTCACATGGGGATGAGTCTCTTATACCTCTAGATTGGATGTATGCAAAAATAGAGATGGGAGAAACTCAAGAGGGGATTAAATCAAGCCATACCATTCCTACTGACGGAGGAAGGGATAATCTTGGTATGATGATCGAACAAAATTTTTATCTTATGTAACATCTAATAACTTATCCTATTATAGCAGGAATTACTACATTATATTATTATTTTATTACTATGGAAGATCTATTTTCAAACATTTTTGTCTTTTCCTCCTTGGAAGAGTTTAGGAATTTCAACCAGGAGATGGAAGGGACAAATTATTCTCTATCAATTCTGGATTTGACTACTTCCCTATATGGTTCACTAATTCAAAAATTTTCACCCATGCAGTTTTATTAATAGATAATATCATAAGGTTTCTTTATCAGTTAGAGAATATAGATATCACTCCCAATGTAGTATAGGTATCACCTACTTGGGACATAAAAGGGTAGATTTCTCTAAGCTTACTAAGGTAGACCTTGAAGGTCCTTGAGAAGGTTTTATCCCAAAGGATGCATCCACTTCAAAGACTAATAAGGATATAAATGTAGGGGAGAGTCTAGATCCCCCAAATCAACATACCATAAAACGATAAAAATATTCTTTTTATAATTCTATATGATGAGCCATTATTGCAGGTTGGGGATCACAACACCATAACTAATAGAACTCTCATCGGGGGAGAGTCCCAGAATACACCCCTACTATAGGTTGTAACTAAAAATGAAACACATTATATAGGATTTGGTAATAATTCACAACATCTATAATTTTTATTTTGAAATTTTGATATTAATTCATGCTTTTCGATCATCAGTATCAATAGAAACATCCAAATAAATAGGGATTATTGATTGGATCCCTATTCCCACAACTCAAATATCATAACTTATGGATGTTGAGATTACATAATAACACACAGTATCTATATATGTAACAGAATTGGTCCGTTTGAGTGATTTGGTTCTTGAGTATACCTCACCCTCTAATAGTGTATATGAATGAGACCTAGAGGCCTTGTGTTTATTTTTCATATCTTATCGATACGTTTGGAGGGATATATAGATATTTATCCCAGAAACTAGTTTAGAGGATTTACCCATGAAGATTACCAATATTTGAATCATATTTACCATGATGGTAAATAGAGGGTTTGATCACCACACTATTCATTATTCCAAGAAGGAGACCCTTAGAAGGTTATAATAAGATAAATCATCATAAAAAATTCCCATCGAGGAGAAATTATCATCATGATTCACTAATCTTAAGGTTTCAGCATCATAAGAGGAGTTTCATTATACTAAGGAAATAGAGGAACAATAACATTAAGTTAATGAAGTTTCACTCCCATTAAACTATATTAAAAAAGAACTAGATATTACCAATGAAATATTCATTTAACACCGAAGGATACTTAAAGAATCCCAAGTAGGGAGATAATTTTTTTTACTGACATGATGGGGATTTTTAGTCTTATTAAATAATCCACGGATATGGAACTAGCCAGGATTCAACACAACATTGATGGAGCCCAAAAATAAATTTATGAACTCCAATCCTATATTTAGGGAATTTTTTATGTCCCTACTATGAAGTGAGACTCCAACTTTTTGATGCTTAACTTCATTTTCATTAATGAAAATAAATATATTTCTCTCTTAATCACTTGTAAAATTTTCAACCCTAATTTTATTTTGGCTATATAATCATAATAAACTGCAATACTAGAGAAGAAAATATTGAGATAACTTGAATCCACATGAATATTGAATTTTAGAGTGGATAAGGACAATAATGGTCCCTAAACCCTTAAGTCAAGAAACTTTCCTCCTTGGTATGGCTCATGGATGGGTATAAGCTTATGTACCATCATCACAACACTAGTGTTAGTATATTCGAATATGAGATGATTTCCACTTGTTCATGTCTCACATATGGGTATAGGTGGATGCACCATCAACATAACACTATAGTTGGTCCATTCAAATATGAGATGATTTTCTCTTGAACATGTCTCAAAAATGGGTATAGGTAGATGTACCATCAACATAGCACTAGATTTGGTCTATTTAGATATGGATGTGGATGACTAAATGAGATGAATATCGCAAGGGGGAGTTTTGAAATGAGGATTAAAATGTTTAAGAGGGATCAAACACCCTGAAGTGTCACTTTTGTGAGTTTTATAGAAATATCCAAACTGATATATCCATAATAGAGGAGTTCTCTAATTTTTTCCTAGTACCAGGTACCTATAAAGGGTATATTTAATTTTATTGGGATCATATAGTAGACCCAACATTTTCTTGTATTTTTTATTATATACTTAAATTTTTCTTAATTCCTATATGGGGGAGACTTTTTGGCGAGGAACTTGATTTTTATATTAGGCCCCCCTTTGTGGGTTCTCATCCTAAAATGTATTTTTACCTTTACCATTTTTTGAGATTAATTCTTCCTAGATCATCTGAGGGGCATGACTAGTGAGTGGATACTAACATTTTTCCTTGGATTCCTTTTTTGGGTTTCAAACTAGTGAGTTTTTTGTCTCACCTTGGTCAGTTTAGGGTCATGCATGTCGTACCAATGTAGCTAGCATTTTAAGGTCAAGAAGCTATGATAAAATGTGATGTCATCTATATAGTAACATGGGATAAGATACCCCAATGTGAATTAGAGCCCAATTTCAATATAATTAATCATGTTGTACACATTTTAATGTTAGAGTTCTTAGACCATCATGCCATGTGGTTTAAGGTTACATGATGAGGAATGGTAAAGGTTCAAGATTTACATGTCATATTCTTTCCTCGAGAATGAGAATGATTCACAATTGCGTAACATAAAGGGTATTTGAATCCAAATAAATGGTTGGAATATGAATTTTTTAATTTATATCTTAGCTAATTAGAATCAGATTTTGATGATATGATACAAGTACTTAAGATATGACCATTAAATACATTCTAATGATGGATCCCATTGTGATATTATCATGTCATATGAATATCATAAGAATGTTTCCTAAGAACAAAGATTCCTTTGGTTGTAAGGGTCAAATATTATAGTGAAATAAGATTTTATACATAAATATCACATATTTTTAGATGAATATTCATTACATGTCATAAACACACACCTAAGGACCATAATAGTTTAGTGTCATCGGAGACTAGAAACACAATAATATTATTTCAAGAAATATCTTCAACATATCCCATAAATATCATCTAACATAGTAATCCTCTTAGGTATATCCTACCTAAAACTTTCTTTATAACCCGGGGAAGGAGACATAAGAAAGGGAAAGCTCTAATTCTTAGTAAGTTTAAACATAGAAGATATAAATCTATGATCATATGAAATCATAATATAATCATAAGGGTATGGGATTATGAATATAACTTAGGAATTTCATAACCAACTAGTCATAGATCATAAACATGATTTATGGCATAAAACTTTATCATTTCAAAAAACATGGCCCATAAGAGTTAAAAAGCGTCATAAATCAATCATTAACCATAAGTTAATTTCATAAAAGTGTAGAACCATCAGAAATATATAAAAATAATATCATATGTTAAAGTCAACTACCAAGAGCATCAACATAGTGGATCCAGACTTATCACTTGTTTTCTATTATTTATTATGACGTACTTGTTTCCCATAGTGGATTAAGATGCACCTATTTCTCATAGTAGATCAAGATCATAGACCTGTTTCCCATTATTATCTCATGAGATATAAATATTTACCCAATTAATTAGAGGGAGATATAGGACCCACCTATCTCATAATGAAAACCATACTTACGTGTGCCACAATATTATTAAACATTTATCATATCATCACATTATATTCTGTGTAAGAAAATGGGCTTCATAAACATTTTATAAATTCACAATAGCATAACCCATGAAAAATAAATGGGTTTCATAAAAATTTCCACAATATAAAAATTAACCATCTATAAAAATAATACAGATGGTATAATTAAATATTACACCCAGTGAATAATAATTAACATCAAATGATGTTAACTTAGATGGAAAATTATTTTGAAAGATCACTTGAAACATTTCTTGAGGAATATAACCTTTCCAATTTAAAAAAAAATTTAAAACATAAAACAAGTTAAAAATAATTTTCTTTAAAAATAACCTTAGAAACATATAAATTAATCTTTAAAAACCATTTAAAACATTTCTTGAAAAAATATCCTTTCCATTTTGAAAATCACAACTCAAAACTAAAAACTCATAAAAGATTTTGAAAATAATTTTATTTCAAAATAAAATTTGAAACTTATAAATAAATCTTTAAATAAAATATTTTTTCATGAGAGAAGAAAATATCATTCAGTTTGTACACGTTAAAACAAATATTCCTTTCACGTGTTCAGTAAAATCCAAACAAGCATTTTTTTGGAAGAAGACATAAATATTACATTAAAAAATTATATAGAAATGTCAGACATGGGTAAAAAATCATTTAATTAATAATTTTTAGGAATTAATTTTTTTGGAATTTTTCTATAAAACATTTTTTTGGAAGACAAATAATTTTTGGCTAAAGATAGAAATAAAAATGAATTTTATTTTAAACAAATTATTTTAAACTATTGAGCACATAAAGAGAGTAAAATTAAGGGAAACCATGTATTCTCATGAAAAAACCATAAGATAATATATTTAATGTATTTATTGAGAGTTGGATCATAATATTTTACCATTATAAGCATAAACATAAATAATCCTGATAAATGGTGAGATTGTATCATAAAACCATTACCACTTTGGTAACTTTTGTACCATAATACCCATTAAATAGAGATACTAAAATTAATATGTAAATCCTAATAATTTTAATTATAATAATCATAAAATTAACTCATGGGCATTATATACATTACATAATGGAAATACTTTGTGAATATGGCATATGTCTCATAAAAAATAAAAGTGAGATACAAATCCCTAACCACATGTCTCAACTTCCTTAACACATTTGAACCTCTTGTATAATAAATATAAGTTTATTATACATATATTATAGAACTATAATTATATATATCAAAACATAAATTATTTACTTATTACATTTAATTACCCGTTTATTAACAATTCCATCTTAAAGTCATGTTTCAGGTAATAATTGCTTTATTTTTCATGTATGTTTTGATTTTTTATTTTTGGTCCTATTAATTTGATCATGATTCCATAATATAAAAATTATTAAAAATTATATAAATATCATATATATTCATTATATATGTTTTTATAGTGATCAATTAAAGTTAATGATAAAAAATGAAATACATTGTTCATGGATATGGCAGACCGTACGTATACATGAACGTTATTTCCATTTTCCTGATAAAAAGAAATAATGAAATTTAAATAATATATTAAAATTAAATAATAATTTTTATGCCATATATATCACATATTTTCATTAAAAACATCCTTATTACCTTCCATATAAAGCGTGGACAAATCACCTCACTTCGCGAGGCGATAGTCCGTCGTACACATGAACGACATTATCATATTCCCACAAAATGGAAGATAAGAAGGAACATGTAATATCGTGACTAAAAAATCATAATAAAATTATAAATATAATATATAAATAATAAAACCATAATTATATCCATCTGCCAGAGGTGGTGATGGAATTTAAATAATATTAGTTTATAAGAAAGTAGTCTATTGTACACACAAATGATGATTTTGTAACCCATTCAATGGAATAGGAGAAAGATTTAGGTTATTCAATTAAAATAATAAAATATAATTATATTAAATTTAATTTTGGTTATTATAAAATATTTTTTATAATAATTTAAGTAGGTGGAGGAATAAATAAAATGAAACACTAAGTTAGGGATGTTACCTCTTCTCTGGATGACTTATATAGGTTTGCACAAAAAGAATCCTTCTGTTGGATTTATGAAAAAAATAAGGCTTATAATATTATTTTAGGGAATTAAGTAAGATATTTGTTTAGTTATTTATCTAACCAAATGGTTTTTGAAGTGTGAAGAGGAGAGGAGAGGGGGTGTCCTTTTATAAGTGAGGTGAGTTTCAAATTGTAATTTTTGAAATGAAAGAGGTATCCCACATTTTTCATATTCCAAAAGGCTCTAAAATGAGGAATTATAAAAAATAGAAAATATAAGGTCTAAATATGTCCATCCAATGGTTTTTTTCATGTTTTTGGTTTTTTAACCCTTATCTTTTTAGTTTATCTCTTGGGTTAACCATTTTTTACCTTAACTGCAGTAAATATTTTTTACTATTATTACTATTAAATATTTTAAATTTTTTTTACATTATTATATAATATATATTATTTTTAATCAAAATATGTCATATATTTTTTAAAATTCCATTCACAAAATTGTAAAATTTTAATTTAAAATTAATCCTGCAGACATGACGAGAAAACTATTTTTCAAAGAAAAAATGTTCAAAAGTTTTAAAAAGTTTTTATATAAAAATTTAATATGAAATTGAATCCAATGAAATAAATTAAATTAATATATATATATATATATAATTTAACTAATTTTGCCTTTCAAATCTTCTTAAAACAATTTATATGTTTTTAAATTCTTTAAATTAAATGATAATTATTAATAAAAACATGTATCTTTCATTATCCATCAAAACAATTATCTTAGGAAAATATGAAAACTTCACCCCAGGATAATTTTTACATGTTAATTTCAAAAATGAAGTTATTTTTTTAATATAAATTTAATAAATTTAGAAAAAAAATAATTCTAAAATATGTTTGCAAAAGGCGAGGAAACTATTTTTAGAAAAATGCAGTTTTTAAGATTAAAATTAAATTTATTCCTATCTCTTGTCTAGAAAATATATAAGATAAATTTTAAATATTTTATGGAATATATAATATATGTATTTAATTAAAATTATTAACCAAAATTGATCTATTTAATTTATTAAGATAAAACATGTTTTTATGGAAAATTAGTTTTTCAGAAAAATATTCCCTTTATTTTCAAATGTTTTTTATTTTCATTTATAATTAATTGGTCACCAAGGAATTAATTATATATACAAGTTTAAACCATATATTTTCATATTTTAGTTAATCATACTCATACCCACTATTCCAATGGATATGTGATAACTATCATATTATATAATAATATTTTTATATTACGTCACATTTCATTTAAATTCGATGTTGCATGTAATGCAGTCTAAACTCAGTGTTTCTTGTAATACAATATAAACATAGCGTTACATGTAATTAAAAATAAACTAGATGTTGTGTGTAATGAAAAATATCAAAAATATTAAATTTAATCAAAAAAATATATTTTGTAAAATCTCAGGGTGTTACATTATACCCCCGTTAAAATGAATTTGTCCCTCAAAATTCATCACTTTAGTACAAAAAACAAAGGATACTTTTTCCTAATTACATCCTTAGGTTCCCATGTACCTTCCTCAATCTGTTGGTATTATCAAAAAACTTTTACTATGTGAGTGGTCTTATTTCATAATACTTTATCTATACGATTAAATATCTCAATCAATTATTCCTTATAAGAAAGTTCATGCTCCAACGGCATGAAATATGAGTTCAGTACATGTAAATTATAAATTATGTATTTCCTCAGGAGAGGTACATGAAACACATTTTGAACCTTAGATATATTTTATGGAAGAACCAAATGATAAGAAACTTTCCCAATATGATCAATTATTTCAATAGTACCGATATACCTAGTGATTAGTTTTCCCTTTTTTCTTCCATAGAGAAATTCATAGAATGGCCTTCTCACCAACATTAAATTATAGATCACAATGATGATTACCAACATAACATTTCTATCAAAATTTTATGTCCTTATATGTTGTGGAATGACTCAAACCTTCTCTTCAATGTAATTATCTTTATTAGGTCCTAATATATTTAATTCTGTAACTTCATTCTAGTACATCAGAGTTCTACACTTCATTACATAAAGGGCTTTATAAGGATTCATTTGAATGCTCAAGTGAAATATATTTTTGGAATAAAACTCAACTATAGGATGGTGTTGATCCCAACCACCTTATAAATCCATAAAACAAGATCTTAGAATATCCTCTAGGGTTTGAATTGTTCTATTAAAATAAAAATCTATCTGAGAATGATACATATTGTCAGAACTCAAATCTATATCAAGAGATTGGTGAAGAGTTCACCAAAAATTCTAGGTAAACTTTGGATCCTAATAATATACAATTTAATGTGGTACTCCATGTAACCTTACCACTTCCTTAATGTATATTCTACAAATATAATCTAGAGTTAAATCTTCTCTGATAGCAATGAAGAGTGTTCACTTCATAAGGTGATCAATTACAACCCATAATTACCTCAGTATCAAAGATAAGATAAACCCTAAAGGTTACCAATACCTTTAATAACATCCCCATAAGGTTTAATTCCTTTCCTCGTTAAATAATTTTTTCATAAAACATATACAAAACCAAATGGTTTTATTTCAAAAAAAATCTCTTATTTTTTTTAATCTTGATAAACTCCCATCATGTAAAACTTAAAAATAGGTGCCAATGACTTTTAACATATGATAAAACATAAACCCAAAAACCTATGTTGGTATCCATAACTTTTAAGTTAATCTTACTTTGAGACATCTACACTTCCCAATGTTAATTCACCCATTATTCCTTATAAAATATCTTAACTTTTACAAAAAATCATTATAATAATGGGTTAATCCTTGTATCGAAAGAATATCAAACATGATTTCATTATTCCAAAATCTAGGTATAGGGAGATAATCACATGAAGTTTCACTTAAGGATGAACAATAAGATTTATATATGGCACATTCATAGAAAATCAAACATGAAATTCCCAAATAATGAGGATCGGATTAATGTTCCCTATATATCATTAGTCACTTAATCCATTATGATTGTATAAGATTTCACATTTTCCTTTGTCTTTAGTGGTTATCTTGGATTTTCATTCTCATTATCCCTTAGATTGGGGCATTTATTCACACAATTCCCAAAATGTTTTCACTTGAAACACTGGAGTGTGGGTGGTGTGTTAGTTGGAGTCATCTTCTCCTCCATTACATTAACCAACAAAGTAATACAATTTTTACATTCACATGATTTATAACCTACCTTTCCACATTTAAATCACCTCCTATTTCCATTCATGTAATTGCTTTGATAATTTTTTGGACACATTTATGGAGCACATATGGATGGAATTACTTTCCACCATTTGATTATTTATGAGACTCAATCTTCATTTTCATATCAAAACCATAGAAATGGTGGGAATATCCATTTTTTTTCTAACTTCTGCGCAAATCAAACAAATTCTTCATAGCTACTAAATTCTATTATAGACAAGGCCTTTCAAATACTTGGTTTTAGACCAAAAAAGAATCGATTAGTTTTTATTTCAGGGGTGATGATTAATTTAGAAGTGTACATTTACAGTATTATAAAATTAAATTCAAAGGTACTAATAGATTCATCATCCATTTTCTTAAGATCAAGGAGTTTCTTCTCTATATTTTTTTTATAGAATAAGTGGTAATTAATTACTAATAACTATCCCCTTAAATTCTTTCCATTCCATATATTCAATTTATTATTGTTCCCATGTGTTCTTATTAAGATCCCATCACTGATTTACTTCACCTTCCCAATTATTAACATCCAAAATGACTTTTTCATAATATGATCACTGATAAATGTAAAATATCGTTTCATTGGTACTAAAAAATTACCCAGAAACTAGTGGATCGGTGGAATAACTAATAGAATATGGGTGTTGCCTCAGGAAGGACTCAAAAGAATATTGTTCACTCCTTTTCTCATTTGGAAGTTAAGCATGATTCATATCTTGAGAAAGTTATGTGATCATAGCAACAATATTTTTGAATCCATATCCCATAAAATTTGGTTTATTAGAACTAAAATTGTTACATTTTCCATCACACATAGTATTAACATGGTTCCTTTCGATCTAGACACTGACTAAAACCCTAAATCATAGCATGAAAAACACTAATCATAACAGAAAACCACATAATCATGAAAAATAATTTATAGGATGTCTAAATCATGAAACTCTGTTTTCAAACTATAAACACTTAGGATTAACCTAGGTAATTTATGGCCATTATTTAAATACTTAATTATGTTTTATAAATATTTTATGAATTTCCAAAGAATATCCCCTGGGAGTGTCAAACCAGGTGTGAAGCAAGGCCCATTGTCTTTCACTAATTGATGAATGGGTCTAGAATAATGATACCTTTTCATATTTATTAACCCTAGATAACTCTATACTAGATCTATATCCACTTGTTGTATCTATAAAGGGATATAATTTCTTGGAAACTCCTTTCTCTATCCTTCACCAAAATTCAAGGATATTTTTCTATACTTAGAATTATCCTTAGAGATATCCCTAGACATATCCCTAAATATATAATTAGGAATATAACTATGGGTATCACTAAATTTTTTTCTAATACTAATAACCAAATATTGACAAACCTATTCTATAATACAAACTATTGTGACCTAAGATTTTATACATAAATATCACATATTTTTTAAAGAATATTCAATAAATTTCATAAACACACGCATGAAGACTGTAATAGTTTAGTGTATTTGGATACGAGAAACACATTCTTATTATTTCCTTAAGGATATTTAACATATCCAATAAATATATTCTCACATAGTACTCTTCTTGGTAATTCCCTACCAAAACCTTTATTTACAACATGAGGAAGGAAACATAAGAAAAAGTGAGATTAGATTCTTAGTGAGGGTAAAAATCAGAGATATCAATCTATGATAATATGCAATCATAAGATATTCATATGTGTATTTGATCATGAATATAAATTAGGATGTTCATACACAAATTTTCATAGATCATAAACATGAGTCATGGAATAAAAATTTATCATTTTAGAAAACATGGCCCATAAGAGTTAGAAATAATCCTAAACCTATCATTAACCATATGATCAATTCATAAAATTATAGAACCATCATAAATATATAAAACCATTTACTATGTCAAGGTTAATATCCAATACCATCAATATAATGGATCATGACTTATCACATTTTTTCTATTATGGATTAGTATGCACCTATTTCCCATAGTGGATAAGGATGCACCTGTTTCCCGTAGTGGATCAAACCCAACAACTTTTTTCCCATTTTTATCTCATGAGACATAAATATTTACCTAATAAATTAGAGGAAGATTTTTGTCCCAACCATCTCACAATAAAAACCATACTTATGTGTTCCAATATATCATAAAATAGCCATCATGTCATCACATCATAACCTGTGTATAGAAAATGGTTTTCAAAAACATTTCATCAATTCACAATAGAATAAACCATGAAAAATAAATGGGGTTCATAAAAATTTCATCAACAAAAACATTTAATATCTATATAAATAATAAGGATGGTATCACTGAATCATTTACCAAGTAAAGCATAAGTAATATAAAAGGATGTCATATTATATGGAAAATGATTTTGCAAGATAACTTAGAACATTTCATTAGGAATATAGCATTTCCACATTTAAAAACACTTTTTAAATATAACACATTTTCAAAATAATTTTCATTAAAAATAACTTTGGAAACTTATAAAGGAATATTTAAAAATAATATAAAAAATTTCTTGATGGAAATATACTTTCCATTTTGAAAATCACTTTTTAAAACTAAAAATTCATAAAACATTTTTGAAATTATTTTATTTGAATATTAAATTTGAAACTTATAAAGGAAGATTTAAAATAATTATTTTTTCTTGATAGTGGAAAATAATTATAATGTAGTACACATTAAAACAAAATTCACATTTTTAGTAAAAGAAAAATGATACATTGTTTAGAAAATGACATAAAAAATGATTTCAAAAAAATCTAAAAAAAGTAAAAAATGTGTAAAAATCCATTAACAATTCATTTTTAGATTTTTTTTTTTAATTTTTTCTAGATAACATAATTTTAGATGAAAAATGATTATCAGTTTATGGGAGACATAAAGTTAGTTTTCTTTTAAAAAATATTGTTTTGAAATATTAAGTAAATAAAGAGAGGAAAAAAAGGAAACCCATGTATTATCATGACATAACCATATAAGAATAAATTTTATGACTTTATTTAAATATATATCATAATATTTCATCATAAAAATCATAAACATAAATAATCCTTATAAAGGATGAGATTGTATCATAAGACCCTTACCACTTTGATAACTTTTGTACCGTAAACCCCATAAAAGAGAGATCCTCAAATTTATATGTAAATAAAAATAATTTTCAATAGAATCATTATAAAATAAATTCTTGGGTAGTATATACACCACATAAAAGAAACATGTGGTGAATATGGCATGTGTGTTATAGAAAATAAAAGTTAGATAAAAACCCCTTACCATAAGTCTCAAATTATTTAGTACATGTTCAAATATTATTTATAATAAATATTATTTTATATAAATATATTAAAACCCTTAATTTTATATATCATACCATATATGATTTACTTATGACCTTTTATTACCTATTTATTAATAATTACATATTAAAATCATGTTTTGGCAAATAAATGCTTTGTTTTTTGTATATGTTTTGATTTTTTATTTTTGGTACTATTAATTTGATCATGGTTAAATTATATAAATAATTATAAATATGATTTAAATATCATATATATTTAGTATATATGTATTTATAAGGATCCATAAAATTTAAAGATATAAAATGAAATAAGTTATTCATAGAGATGGTAGGTCGTATGTATGGATGAACTTCGTTTCCATTATCCCAAAAGAAAGAAAAAAATAATAGTAAATAATATATTACCATTAAAGAATCATTTTATATTATATATATCACATATTTTCATAAAAAATCCTTGTTACCTTTAATTTAAAGTGTGAACAAATCACATCTTTTTAATAGACGATAGTCCGCCGTACACACGAACGATGTTATCATATTCCCATGGAACGATAAGTAATAAGGAACATTTTATATCATGATTAAAGAATAATAATATTATTATAAATATAATATATAAAAAATAAATCCATAATTATATCCATATTTTAGTGGTGGTGGTGGAAAAAAAATAACATCAGTTCGTGAGACAGTAGTCCTCCGTACACACGAATGATGATTTTACAACCCATTTGATTGAATAGAAGAAGGATTTAAGTTATTATATTGAAATAATTACATCTAAGTATATTTAATATAGTTATTTTGTTATATAATTATGGTTTAATAATAATTTAAGTATGTGGATGAATAAATAAAACAAAAAGCCCAGTTAGGGATGTTACCTCTTCTTCGAACAACTTCTTATGGTTTTCACCAAAAGGATTTTCATGTTGTATTTATGTAAAAAATAAGTATTCTAGGATTAAAGGAGGTAAGTAAGGAATTTATTTAGGTAGGTATTGTCCTAACTGATGTGTTTTTTAATTATGAATAGGAGAGGATAGGGGTTGCCTTTTATAATTGAGTTGAGTGGCACACTTGTAATTTTTGAAAAGGAAAAGGTGTACCCGCATTTTTCACATTATACAAGGATATTAAAAGGTAAAATATAGAACATAGAAGATATAATGTTTAAATGTGGATATAAAATGGTGTTTGGATATGTTTTAGGTCATTTTTAACCCTTATATTTTTAGTTGAACTCCCTAGTAAACCTATTTTTACCTTAATAGAGGTAAATAATTTTTACCATTTTTATTATTTTATTACGGTAAAAAAGTAAGTTTACCTTATAATATAATACAAATTATTCCAATTCAAAAATTTTAATCCATTTTTCAAAATTCCACTCATATATGTGGTCAAATTTAATTTAAAATTAATCATATAGACACAATGAGAAAGTGATTTTCTAAAGAGAAAATGTTCGATAGTTTAAAAAGTTTTTATATCAAAATTCAATATAAAATTGATTAAAATAAACTAAATTAGATTAATAGATATATCCTATAACTTATTTTACCTTTTTAAACCGTATAATTTTTTTATGTTTTTAAATTCTTTGAAATAAATTAAAATCCTTAAAAAAATCAATATTTTTTACTATTTATCAAAAAATTATCTTCATAGAAAATTATCAAGAAATCACCCTAAGATAATTTCAAAAATAAAATTTAATAAATGAATTAAATTTTTTAAAATAAATTTTCTAAAAGTGATAAAGTAATTTTTAAATAAGTGTGTAAAGGGGGACCAAACGTTTTTTTATAAAAATATAGTTTTAAAGTGTAAAATTGGATTTATTATTATCTATTGTGTGGAAAACCCATAAGATAAATGTTAATAATTTTATTGAATATATAATATATAAATTTAGTTAAAAAAATCACAAAATTTTATATATTTAATTTATTAACATAACACATTTTTGGGCACATAAAAATATTTTCTTTTCATAAAAAGATTCCATTTATTTTCAAATAGTTTTTATTTTCATTTCTAATTAATTACTCACTAAGTAATTTATTATATAAATTTTTTTAAACAATATATTTTCATAATTTGTTTAATATTATTCATACCCTCCATTTCATTGGCTAATTTATTACTATTATATTAAATAATAATATTTTTAATAGTATGCTATGTTTTGTTTAAAATCAGGGTTGCGTGTAACACAGGATAAACCAAGTGTTGCATGTAACACAAGAAAAAATCAATGATAATCTAATAAACGTTTAACATAGTGTTTCATATAATTTAAAATATTTGAAATATTAAATTTATTCAAAAAAATATCTCACAACATCTCAATTTGTTACAAATATGGTGGCACGAATGACCATTACCAAATAGAGGTTTCCATTGGAGTTAAATAAACTTGTTAATGATAGTTAAGAAAGTATTAAATTGATTAAAATTAAGTAATACAATAGAAAATAGGGCACTCAAGAAGGTTCTTGGTACGCTGAATATGAAAACCTGATTTTTCGAACACATAACAAGGGAAAAGAGTTACAAAATGAAATTTATCAAACTTTTTTCTAGACTAGTGAGCCTAATAAGCATAACATGGTTTTTTATAGGGCCACACTATGGGAACAAAAATCTGCATCTGATATCTTTTATTCACAATAAATTTTTGTTTGTTCATAAAAGGGGTGACCTAGTGAGTAGAGACTTAAATTTTTCTCAAGCCTCCCATTATAGGTTTTAGAACTCACAAGTTTGGTGTCTCTTTAATTTTCCATATATAGTACAAGGGTTATATTATTTGGATCATTAGAGTCTAGATTTTAATTTCACATATCTCTGAGTAATTTTTTTTTTGTGTTTTTGGTCAGACTACTTTGACCAAAATTGAGACAGACTATTTAACAAGGGTATGTAAAAAACAATGTGAATAGAGATCTCGATTTTACTATGGATGATATTGATGGTTTGAACCCACAATTTAAGGTAATATTTCTTATCCCAATCATGGATGATGTTTAAGGTCACATAACATTGACCAAATAAACCAATGAGTAGTTTACTCGGTGATAAGACCAAGGTTAACCCAATGTGAATGAATTTCCCTCACCATTTTCATAGATAAAATTAAGGTAATTTCATATAGTTTAAGGTCATGGTATTTAGAACATAAAAATGGTGAGATGATTCATGTATAAAAGGAAAATTAAGACCCAACATTAATGAATTATTCACTTTCATAATAAAATTTCTCAAGAAGAGTGCATGAAGTTTAAGGTAATAATGCCTAGAAAATAAAAAGTTTGTGTGATATGGTAACCTAAACAAGGATAAAATACAAATAGATATCGAAAACATTTTAATAGGGAGTTTTAAATATGTAGATCATAACCTGGAGTATTTGAATTAGGATTTTTGATTTGGGGAAAGTACATCAAGGATGATTTCTTGTCGATATTCAAATGAAAGGTTCCACTATGACGTTATTGGAGGAATACATAGATTAGAGGACCGTATTATTTGGATGAAGAAGAATTTTTTTGTAATTTTGAATATGGTTTCATTAATGATCATTATTAGATAAAGGTGTCCTTTAGATCCAGATATAACCATTACTAATAGAAATAAAAGGTTTATGGAAATTAAAAAACATCAGAAATAAGTTTTTACATATGGAAGGAAACATCCAATAGTTTGTTGGTTCATACCAATCATAAAATAACCATGACTATACTCTCTAGGGATGATTATATAGTAGAAACAAATGATGATTCATAGATGGTATTTAAATATATAGTTTAGAAGTAATTAATTTTCCTAAAATAAGATGTACCGACCCTTAACCCAACAACCTAGATATGGTGTCTTACTAAATTACATTGGAATAAGATATAAGGAATCACATCACTAAAAATTGATAAGTTTAGTAGTCTTGGTAAACTAGATATATACATGAGTCTCACATTACATTAGAATACAAAAAATTACAACATATATTTTTCGATAATAACTTTATTCTATCTAGAATACCCTTGCAATATTTGTTATAGTAAACTTAATTTAATATTAGGGAAATTAAAACAAATAATGGTGATCTAAAATAATTATTAAGAATTAAGTAAACCGTAATCTATCATGAATCAATAATCATAATAAACATAGAAATGTAAAAAACTAAGAAAACATTCTATTTAAATAACTGGATAAGAAATAATCAATATGGAAAGGTAAATCACTACGAAAAAATTCTATTTAAATAAATAGATAAGGAATAATCAATATATTAAGGTAAATAAATAATAACATATTCAATTTAAATAAATGGATAAGGTATAATTAATATGGTAAGGTAAATAACCAAAAACACGTTATATTTAATCTATAAACTAACAATTAAATGAATCTATAGAAAATATCATAGAGAAAATATCCAAGATAATAATAAATGAACTTTGAATGAAAGAAATTATTAATTAATGGATTTAATTTCTCATGCACTTGATATGTCTACCATTATGACCTTTCACACGTTAGTTTAAACTATAGGTAAAAAACTTATTTAATGCTAGATTGACTGATTTATCTCATGAGACCTAATTATGCGTTGAGGGGATATATAAGGCTGATCCCCACCCTTAACATTAGGTCCAAATAATTCCTAAAATATAGAGTAATCAATTTAATTCATGAATCAATATGCCTTAACGTTAAATATCCATATTGAGTAAATGATACGAATTTAACAATATTTCCCTAGTCAATCAAATAAATTCCAAATTTAAAAATAGTATATAGAAAATGAGATATCATTTAAGAAATAATAATATCCATGATAAATAAAATGTATATTTAGGGTAAATTTTAGGTCTAATGATCCCATAAAAGTAAATATTTTAAGGTAAATTTAATGACTACAAAATAAAACATGGAAGTGAATGTTAATACTATCCATGGTCAAAATAATAATAAACCACCTAGAGGAAGAATAAGTATATTATAAACATAAAACCATTAGAGTAAGAATAAGTTTTTATTAATAGATTAATTTAAATACTATAAAAGTATCACTAAAATATTCGTGAGGAAAATATCCTTTTTATTTTGAATTTTTTTTGAAAACTATTTTCATTGAAAATCACTTTTAAAAACATTTTATTTAAACGGTTCCTCAAAAAATTGAAAAATAATATTCAAATAAATGATGTTAATGATGGTGATTAATTCCATAAATGCATTAAAAGTTTAAAAGAACATTCCTTTTTGACAGTAAAAAGGTTCGGAAGGCTCCTTGTTTAGAAAACAATAATAATATTCCTTTCAAATTTTCAACAAAAACCAAATGTGAATTGTTTTGCAAATCAAATAAGATTATTTTTAATTTTTTTAAAGAGTAAAAATGGTGAAAATTCCTTTAATAAACAATTTTTAAAAGGTTTATATCATTTTTAAAACATTTTTATAAAACATTGTTTTGGAAGAAAACATATTTTCAACCAAAGAGAGAAATAACGTCGGATTTTATTAAACATTTTTTCTCAATTAATTTAAGTAGAAAAGATTGAAAAATTGTAATTCTACTTTAAAATATCATTAATTTATACATGTGAATAAAATTAAATGGTTTTATTTATAAATGGTCAAATATTTTCCTTCAACTGAAATTCAAGAGTAAACAATCATGATTAGATTGAGATTGTGAAATAAACCTTTACAATGATCATAACATGGAAGTGATTATTAATGAATAAATAGATTATGTGTTTCAAATATAAAACCACACAAAAAAATTTGAATACAAAAAAATCAATCAAAATTAATTATAAACATAATCTTAGAATGAAATAATTAATGAAGTAGAATATTAGGCCAATGAGAAAAATTGAGTTAAGAAATACCTTACATTATAATTCATTTTGGATGAAATCTATTTAAACTATGGTATAGTGGTTTTAATCATGTTATTAACTTATAAAATAGCCATAATCATATTTATCATATCATATATAATCCTATTATAACATCTTATCACCTGTTTTTTAATAATATTTTATTTTTTTCAGTTTTTTGGGTGCCAATTTCCTAGTTTTCTCTTTCTTCTTTTGTCATGAATGTTATAGTTAATGTGAATATTATATTACATAATAATAATCTTAACATAATTATAATATTAATTCTTTAATTATACTTATATATCATCTATTTTTTTGTGGTGATGAAGAGATAGTCACATCTCTTCATGAAGGTGGTAGTCCACATATACATGAATGATGTTATCACATTTACATGAGTGAAAAGGAAGAAAAGAAAATGATATATATATTATGTTTATAAAATGATAAATATGAAATTAATATAATAATTATTTCATTTATATCACATATAATCATTAACTTTATCTTTATCACCTTCCATGTGAAGCGTTAGTGAAGGACAAATCACATCGTTTAGCGAGGCGGTAGTCCGTCGTACACACGAGTGACATTATCTTATCTCTTAAAGAATGAAAGGTAAAAATAAATATACTATATAGTGACTACATAGTCATAAAAATGTTATAAATATCATATATATACTTTATTTCCATCATCATAACCAACCTTGAAAGGTGGTAAAGGAAGAACGAATGGCATCAGTTCATGGGGCAGTAGTCCACCATACACACAAATGATGGTTTTATGACCTATTTGATGGAAGTGTGTTCATTTATATGTAGTAAAATTAAAATAAAAAAATATAATTATATTTAATATACTGAGGAAATTATATCATCATGATTTGAAAATAATTTAAGTAGGTGGAGAAATATATATAATGAAGATACTTGTTGAAGAACACTACCTATGCTTCGGTTATCCTCCTTAGGTTTTCACTAAAGACTTAAAAATATGTATTTATGAAACAATAGGGATTATAAGATGATTTTTGGAAAGTTGGTAAGTTATTTGGTCAGGGATTTTTTAGACCAAAGTGTTTTTAAGGTGTGAATTGGAGATGATAGGGGGTGGCCTTTTATAAGTGGGGGAGGGGACACAATTAGTATTTTTGAAAATAATTGAGTCATCCCACAATTTATGCATGATAAAATGGTCCAAAATGGGAAATTATAAAAAAATTAAATATGTAATGGTTATAATATATCCAGATAATAGTTTTTTGATAAGTTTATATGAAAATTTGAACCCTATATTTTTAGTTTAATCCCATGAAAAATCAATTTTTATCTTAACCATGGTAAATAATTTTTATTTTTTTGACTATTCATTTAGGTAAAAAATTAAGTTGACATTATTAGAAATTAGAAATTAATATTATTAAAAATATGGAATCAATTTTTAAAAATTAAATTTATACAATTTGAAAATTTTTATTTAAAATTAATCCTCCAGACGTGATAAAAAATTAGGTTTTTAAAGTGAAAATGTTCAAAAGTTTGAAATATTTTTATATCTAAATTCAATGTGTAAATGATTAAAATGAAATAATTGGATTAATATATTTATAATTTAAATATTTTTACTTTAAATACAATTTAAAATATAATTTATTTTTATAAATTATTTATAAGAAAAATTAGTTTTCAATTAAAATTCAGTATCTTTCACTGTTCATCAAAAAATGAATCTTCTCAGAAAAATCTAAAAAAATATCACCCTGAGATAATTTTGGTTTCCCAATTTCAAAAAATAATTTTATTTTTAAATATAAATTTCCTAAATGTTTTTAAAATTAAGTATAAATTATTTTTTTCAAGCGCGACTAAACCATCTTTCAGAAAAATACAGTTTTTTAAAAACATTCCTTTTTCTTCTAAATGATTATTATTATTGTTTATTATAAATAGATAACCAATAAATATATTTAAACTATATATTTTCATAATTTTTTAAATCCTATTCATTCCTACCATTCTAATGTCTAGGTGATAACTATTATATTAAATAATAATATTAATACTATATTATTGTTCAGTAAAACACGATATTGCATGTATCACAAGCTATCAAAGAAACTCATTATTGTGTGAATCATAAGATATTAATGAAATTAAATTTATTTTAAAATAAATATATTTTAAAGTCTTTGGGTTTTATATTCTCTTATAATATAGGTGTTGTGTGTCACATAGTCTATTGAGTAAAATGTTGTTCTGTTAGAATTCCAGGGTGCTATAGTAGATGAAACAAGACACACATAATTCTTATACAATGAATATACCATGAACTGATGTTAATAAAATGTAGAGGGTGGGATCTTTAATATCCTGGTATGAGATTGGAAAACAAGGAACACCATGTTTCTATTCATCAAAATGCACCAATTCTTATCCAAATATGAGTGTGGGGGACCTAAACACGAAGAATTTTAGGGATGAAGGGTCATTTTAACCTATTGTAGGGTCTTGAACACCATGAATCCTTACATAGATCCAACTATCATATAAGTAAGTCATGTTATAAGTCAAAGAGTACTATTATTTTTTTGAGGTCACACTGGATGAAATGTATATTAACTAGTTTATTCTCATATGATAATAAAAAAGGTGTTCTGTTGTTTAAAGTTATACGATGAGGACTTGTACTATGTAGTTTAATATAATATGAAAAGAATTTAGGCATTCCATAGTTTAAGGTCACATGATATAGACCTTTACCATGAAGTTTAGTTCTATTTGGTAATGACATAGGTGTTCTTTAGTATTATTTCATATGATGAGGACTCATATCATGCAGTTTAACATCATGTGACAAGTAGGTATTGAATTGTTTAAGGTTATACAATGAGGACCTGTACCATAAAATTTTAAATTATATATAAATTAAATTTCTTAATTCCCCATGAGATTATAAGAATATTTTCTATGGATATATTTTAGTTCATAAATTATATGAACCATAATATCCATAGAGTAAAATGTGATCATATCTATAACATCTTTATGGAATGGAGGATTTTGTGGATTGATACATTTTTTATCCTAAGCTTAAGGATAAATGACTTTATGCTGAAGGCTCCTGAGTAGATCTCGATCTTAAAAAGGAAAGGGTAATTTTTACACATGAATATTTTTATAGATATAGAAATATAATTTGGAAGTATTGCACTATTTTGTATTATTCATATAATGAGATAGCATTATCTTGGGGTTGACCCATAGAAGGAAAATTCAACATGAATATAGGGGATCCAAATATCACTATAAAGAGAGGGATTTAGTTTTAATTTGTGGCTGGGGTCGAGATATGAGATCCATCCATCACCATGTATCTTTTTTTAATATGAATAAAGACATAAAAAGTACTAATATGTCATGCCTTGATATAGATATATCTTAGGTCGATGAGAAGAGGAGTGAAATGAGTTCCCTAGTGAGAGAAGAAAGGGTACAATTTAAAATGAATTATCAAGAGTTCCATCAGATGGGAATACTAACTATGAGTATAATATATGGATGGTCCTTGTATATAAGATCCTCATGTCACTACATATCCTAAGGCATGGGAGTCAAGTTTTATATAGTTCTTGTAATATCATGGAAAAATAATATCACCTTACCTTAGTTCATACCAAGGAGAGGGAACCTCACATAAATAAAATGAGGTTATAGAAACAAAAAATATGGGGGGTATAATTAGAATTGAGCTTAGTTTTGGGTCTCAGATAGTAAATTAGGGTGTCACTGCATGTACAATGTTGGAATGAATTAATCCACACTTAGCTTCCTAGACAAGGGAAATTTATCTTAGTGTGAATTGATAGATACAACAAGACTTATTAAACAAATCTGGATCTTATGTAAGAGGACTAAGTATCAAAAACATGATAACCCAAATAGTTTGATTAGTCATGTATTATAGTTAACCATAATTTTTATACATAAATACTACCTATTAGTAAATTAATATTCATTACATAACATTATGATCCATTCCATAATCATATTGGTTTAGTGTATTTGTAAAATGGATACATAAACAAATTATTTATAAGATATTTATATCATCTCCCATGTGATTCTTCAAAAATAGCACCCTTCTAAGGCATATCATACTTAAAATCTTTCATCATATACCAGGGAACAAAAAAAATAAGAAAGGGTGAGCTCATATACTCAGTAAGGGTAAACAATAGAGATATTAATGATCACTTAATCATATAAAGATTATAAGGGTATTAAAACATGATATTAACATTTTAAAATCATACCCATCAAATCATAGATTATATAATTGAATCATGGAATAAATATTAGTTGTTAACAAGACATGAATCATAAAAGAATCAAAGAACATTATCCATGAGATCATAACATAGGCCTAAGACATAAATTTCTGGTATAACAAAAGTATAGAGAATTATTTCCTTATAAGTCAAGTATCACTTCTAATACTATCATAGTGGATAGGGTTCACTCCCCAAATCAATATATATATAGTAAAGGTTCACTCCCAAGACCGTCATAACGGATAGAACCCCTTACTTAACTGGGTTCACTCTCCATTCCAATCCTTATTATCTTATAATATATCAATCTTTACCCAGTGCATTGGGTGACTATGTAATTACTATCCCACCTGTCACATAATGAAATTTATAAACATGTGTTCCAAAATATCATATTACATTCATCAAATAAATACCTCATAACCCATGTAAATTAAATGAGTTTCATAAAAATTTCATAATATCCTCATAGAATAACCCATGTAAACAAATTGGTTTCATAAACATTTAATCATTTAATCATAACATTACCCATATAAAATAAACAAGTTTTATAAGAATCTTGTACTCATAATCATAAAAAATCCAATGATATAATAAAAATGATATCCTTAGATTATATACCTAGAAAATAATAAGTAACATTCAAGGATGTTATCATGATTGTAAATTCCTTTAAAATATCACTTGGAATACTTATTAAGGAAAATATCCTTTTCATTTTGGAATCACTTATTTAAAGTCTATAAATTTCTCAAATATTATGAAAAAACATTATTTGAAAAGAACCTTTGAAAATTATAAAGGAAACCTAAAAAAATTGATTCATCATGATGATGGTAAATTCTATTTATACAGTGTATGTTAATACAAATATTCCTTTCACAATTTCTATAAAAGTCAAAAATACCACATTTAAAAAAAGACAAGAAGATTCCTTTTTAAAATTTTTTGTACAAATATAATCATGGAAAAAATTACATTAAATAATCATATGATAATATTAAAACATTATTTAAAATAGTTTTTTAAAAATAATGGAAATAGAATAAAAATTATTTTTGACCAAAGAGATAAATATAGTTAGATTTCCTTAAAAATATTCTTTTAGTCTCTTATGTAGTTAAAGAGAGAAAAATAAAATAAAAAATATGTAATTTATATAAAATAAAATATAATAATAAAATTAATGTAATTCTTGTGAGGTATATCATTAAATTTCATCATCAAAAACTAAATCACAAACAATCTCGGTAAAAAATGAGATTATGACATAAAACCCTTACCATGAGATTGAATTTCTTTGAAAAAAATTGAATCTTATGTATAATAAATTAAAATTTATTATAATCATATAATAAATTAATTTAGATAATTATAATATCATTTATTATCCACTAATAATATTTATAAAACCATTTATTAATAATTTCTTATTAAAACCATAATTTCCAGGTGTTAATTGTTTCATTTTTCGTTAGAATTTTTATATGGTAGTTCTAGTACTTGTACTTTGATCATGGTTGCATAATATCCATAATTATAATAATGATTTAAATATAATATATATTCATTATATATATTTAAATTTATTTATAGTCATCCATAAAATATAGAGATATAAAATTGAAGTACACCATTCATGGAGACGGTAGACCGTACATATGCATGAATGGTGATTTCATTTTTTAACATATGAAAAAAATAAAGTTAAATAATAATTAACCATTAAATAATAATTATTATATCATATTTATCATATTTATCCATTAAATATATCCTTATTAGCATCCATCTAAATAGAAAATTAAAAATGAATGACATTACTTCATGGAGGTGGTAGTCCACATGTATGGATGAGAGACGTTATCGTTTTCGAATGGATTGGAAGGTAAGAATATAGATATAAAATTATAATTATAGAATCATAATAATTTCATAAATATCATGTATAAATATAAATCCCATCATAATAACCATTCATGAAAGATAGTGATGAAAAATGAATTGTATTGTTACGTGGAGGTGGTAGTCTATACATATGCGTTTACGATACTTTCACCTTCCATTTGATGGAAGTGACGGTGGATAATTGTGGTATTAGGATCATGAAATTAGTTTAATTATATTTATAATACACAATTTATTATTTTATAATTAACATCATATATTTAGAGGAGTTATAAGAATAAATAAATTGAAATAGGTCGGGTAAGATGATTACCTCTTCTTCAAGAGACCTCTAATATATACATTATGAAGGACCCTTGGAATGGTATTTTAAGAATCAGAAAAACCTATAAGTTGTTCCTAAGAAATTTTATAAGATAATTATTCAAGTTCTGCTTAAGATATATGGATAAAACTGGTGTAATGAAAATAGATAAGGGGTGTCCTTTTGTAAGGGAGGGAAAAGACACACTTGGAATTACAAAATAGATTAAATATTAATTAACTCATTCTCAAGAAAAACACATAAAAATAGATAGATATTCAAATAAAAATATTATATGGTTGTAATATAATCATAAAATTAAATTTATATTGGTTTTGGTGTGATTTTAAACCTTATCTTTGGGTTTAACCCCGCAGTTAACCATTTTTTATCTTAACCATGGTAATGAATATTTTAATATTAAAGGGTCATAATTTCACTTATAAGGTGAAAATTAGATCATAAATAGAAAAGAGATGAAATTTAATACCATTAATCATCCTACTTTGCATATTTCAATATGTTTATGATTTATAAATAATTTAATAAAATATTATTTATCATAAAAAAATCATTAATTTTATTTTTGACACCATTCATTTAATTTGACTTTAAAGAAAAAATGGGAGAAAAATAAATCGATTATAAACCTTTAAAACATTACTAACAGGTTTTATTTATCTATAAAATTTATTAAACATAGTGATTCAACCAAATTTTATTACTTTTAATATTTTTTAAATCATTTATTTTATTTTTCTATTAATTAAATAAATACTTTGTCGATGTTTTATAAAGAATTTAGGGTAATTATTCAGTCTCTAAAAATTACAAATAAATTATTATGATAAAAAATTAATTTATCTTTAAAATAAACACTTTATAACTTAACTTATACTATTTTTTTCCTTCTTTCAAATTTTTTGATATATTAAAGTTAAGAGAGTGACATTTTATATTTATTATTTTTCTTAAACTGATATATAGGTAATAATCAAAGAAAAATGGAACCAAGTGGCCATATATTTATATAATTGGATTTAAATTAACTAAATACACTCATACAATTGTATAAAATAATGTTTTTAGAAATTTTAAAGTACTATCCTATTATTTTAACCATATTTCACCCGTTTTAACCTTACCAAGGAGAAAAATGTTTAATATGGTTACTATTTATAATGAATAAAAATAAAATAAATATATTTACCAAATTTTATCCAACTGATTAAAAATATTAAATCCACTTATAAATATTCAATTTATATATGTGGAAGAAAATAAATTTAAAATAAGTGTAAAAAATGCGACGAAAACCATTTTATAGAAAAGTACATTCTTAAGAATAAAATTAGATCCATTCTTATACCATGTTAAGAAAAAACATTAGATGAATGTTACAAAATTTTATTGAATACATAATATATTATCTTTTTAAAATCATTCACTACGAGTGATTAGTTTAAAATAAAAACACATTACGCACATAAAAAATATTTTTTCATAAAAACATCTCTTTTACTTTCAAATGATTTTTATTTTCATTTCAAATCAATTGATTACAAATGAATTATTTTTATGCATGTGTAATTTTTTTTCAAAATTTAGTTAGTCTTATTCATTCCCACCAATCCAACAGCTATGTGATAACTATTGAATTATATAATAATATTTCAATTGTATAATGTTGTTCGTTCAAACTTGGTGTTTCTTTTAAATAATTCCATCAAAGAAATCAAATTTATTTATAAATAAATTTATCATAAAATATCATGGTGTCACATTCTACCACCTTAAAATGAATTTCAACCTCAAAATTCCATCACTCTAATACAAACAAATGATTATATCCCTTTTTCATCACATACTCAGGTTCCTAAGTTGCTTCTTCAAATTTTTTATTCCTCTAAAGAACATTCACCATGTGAGTATTCTTGTTCCATAGTACATTATCACTATGATTTAATATTTCATCCAGTAGTTCTTTATATGAAATATTATTATCCAATGGTATATCCTCTAAGTTATTTATATGTGAAAAACTAGGTATGTACTTCTTCAGGAGAGATACACATAACACATTTTGAACTAGAGTAAGTTCTGTGGAAGCACCAAGTGATAAGATTTAATCCCAAATTGATCAAGAATCCAGAGTGGGGAAATATAAATAAGTTTTAGCTTTCACTTACTTCTAAATCTCATAACCTTCTTCCATAGAGTAATTCAGAGGAATGCCTTCTAAAAAATTCAAATTAAAATTTTCAATAATGACTTTCAGTATAAATTTTGTATCAACTCTGAGAATATTTAATTTTCTTTTGAATGGATCTGACTTTCTCACCCATTTATTTAGCTATATTAGGTCCAAATAGTTTTCTTTGTCTAATTTAATCCAAGTATTTTGGTTTTATACACTTAATTTTATAGAGGGATTCATAAGGAGATATCTAAATTCTTGATTTAAATCTATTATTGTAAAAAAAATCAACTAGAGGAAGATGTTTATACCTACCAATTTTTAAATCCTTAAAAGTAGATCTCAACATAACCTCTAGTGATTGAATAGTTCTTTAATATTGATCATCTTTTTGAGGATTATAAGATGTACTAAAACTCAACCATGTATCCAGAGCCTATTGAATAGTTCTCCATAACTTTGAGGTAAACCTTTGATCCCAATTATATATAATATAATGTGGAAATACATGTAACCTTGCTATTAATTTAATGTATATTTTGGAAAGATGATCATGAGATAAATATTATCTAATTATAATGAAGTGAGCTGACTTTATAAAGCGATTAACTAAAACCCCAATAACATTATAAGCTTTATATGTTTTGGTAAATCTAATAAAAAAATACATAGTGAAGTTTTCCCATCTCCATTATAGTATGGGTAATGGTTATAACATACCCTTAGACTTCTATCAATCATCCTTAACTTTCTGATATACTAAGAATTGAGATACATACTCTACAATATTTCTCTTTATTCTATCCCACTAGAAATAATATTCTATATATCTAAACATCTTTTTACCTCAAAAATTAATAAATAATGATGAACTATGAGCCTCATCTAACAACTACTTGTTCATATTTGGTATGGATGGAACACATACATGGTTCTTGAACCTTATTATTCCATCATAATCAATGTTTAACTCAAGAATATTTATGAACTTCTTCCACTATTCCACATCCTACTTCTGCATCACTTTAATCCTCACATTGATATATGGTTGAACACTCATTTGAGAAAGATAATATTTCTCCCCTTCCTTTGATATTTCTAGATCAATCCTTTGAAAATATATAAATATTGGATATTTTTTATCCTCATAATATATAATAAAACATGGTCCTTTTTATATAAATCATTAGACAAATTGTTCGCTTTCCCATGGTGGTAATGTTTTGAGCAGCCATAATATTTAATCAACATTAACCATCTTCACTGGTGCATCTTCATCTCTTTTTTATTTAATATTTACTTTAAAATTTTATAACCAGTATATATATCACACATTTATCCATAAGTATAATACATATATATCTTTAATGTAAAAATTACCATAGTAGACTCTAAAAACCAATTTGGGTAAATTTTCTCATGAACCTTCAATTTTCATGAGGCATAAGCTATAACCATATAATTTTATATGAGGAGGAATACCAATCCTTTATTTAATTCACATTTATAGATTAAAAACCCTTATCCATGGTGGGGTAATGTAAGAACAGATGCGTTGAATAACATACTCTTTAGTTCCTTGAATTTTTTTTCATCTTCATCCGTATAAAGGAACTTGGCTCCCATTTGAGTTAACTTTGTGAGTGAATTAGATAGCTATGAGAAGTTCTCCATAAATCATCAATAATATCCATCCAAATAAAGATAAATATGTATCTTAGTCATATTTTTTCGTCTCATATGATGTTCAATAACATCTTTCTTTTATGGATCCACTGATATACCTTCTCTTAAGAATATATGACCCAAAAAATAAAAAATTATGTAGCTAAAATTCATAGTTGGTAAATTTTTCATTAAAATTATACTTTAATATGGTCTTAAATACAATTAACTAGTTATTTTCATGATATTATTTTCACTTTGAATATATAAGAATATAATATCTAAATACTACTAAAAACTGATCAAAGGTAATCTCTATAGACTGTATTCATCATATCCATTAAGATACCATGGACATTAGTAAGACCAAAAGGTATAAATATAAAATAATAGTGTTTATACCTTGTATTGAAGGTTATATTGGGTATATCATCCTTATTTACCATCAATTAATGATATCTAAAATAACGGTAAATCTTTGAGAAGTATTGAGCTCTGTATAATTGATCAAACACGATAACAATATAGAATTTCATATTTATCATCACAATGATAGTTGATCATAGTTTGGTTCATAATATCAAATGTGACTTATATTCCTCATAAATTGAATTGGTATATATGTAATTAAATCTAATCTATTCCAAATTTAACATCAAAATTCAATTAGAGAGAGAATAATGAGATTTGCGGGAAGCACATTCCCACAAACTTCAATTTGAGAAGACTAATAAACTTTAGATATGATCATCATACTATTATAAGTTTTCACAACTAATTCAAAATATAATCATTGAGGTGGTACTGTGATACCATTATCAAATTCTTTAGATATAAAGGAGTGGGTAGATCTATAATCAAACAAGATATTGAATTTTATAGAGTGGATGTTAATTGTACCTTTCACCAATTCATTACCATACCCCACATTAGTAATAGTGATCAAATGAGATTTCAATTTTTCTCTGGGATTGAGAGGTTGCTGACATTGATCATCATCACCGAAATTCATATTTGAGCAATGATAAGTATAATAACTATACACCTTGAATTTGAAACAATAGATTGCATGTGGTGAATTATATGGATCTTTCTTTCTATATACATCATTAGTTAACTTAGTATTACCATCACATCAGTATTCAATTTATAGATGAACATACTTTGACACTTAAAACACTTACCAGTCTCCTTAATAAAATTTCCTCCATGCTTCATTCCACACTTCAAGCATAACTGAAATCTCACCATCTTCATACCATGTTTTTAAAATTTTCTTTGAATTAAAATTTTATTTTCCTATAAAAACTATAATATTTGGGTAAATCTAAAATCAATTTCCACCTTGATAGAAAATAAAATGATTTCTTTATAGTTATTGAAGTATCGTGTGGCTAACACCCTTTGGAGACTTAGTTTTATCCCACTAAAGAATTAGTCAACCTTACATTTAGATTAGATGAAATATATCAAAAGTGTACTTTACAAGTCTTGTAAAAGTTTCCTTATAGGTATTAACAGATTCATTATCCTTCTGATTTAGTTCAGGGAATTCCATATCCAATTTCATATCAAGAACACTAGGAAAGTACTTATTAAAAAAATGATATATTAAACTAATACCACTATATGGAGTTAATTTATTCCTATTTTTTTACATTATTGATAAGAGTCTACCATTTATTTTCCTCACATTTTTGATGAAAAAGATTTAAAATAAATTTTTTATGCTACAAACAATATATAATTTAAAATATTTTTTTTAATGGTAGTAATCTAGTTCTCAATAATTGGTGGATTATAATATCCACTGAAATAAGGTTGATATTACCTCATGATGGAGAAAAAAGAGTGGTTTCCTTCATTTTCTCATTTAGAAGATCACCATGATTCATGTTTGAGATTTTTTTTTATCCTATAAATGATATTTTTGATTCAATATCCCCTAGAATTTGGTTTATTGGGAAGAAAATCATTTTATTTTCCATCATATTCATCATTAACATGATTCCTTTGGGTACCATCCATGGAATATAGCAAAAAATAATAGTGTGAGAAATAATAATCATAGTTGGAAACCAGATAATCGTGAAAAAAATTATATTATGTCTAAATCATGACACATTCTTTTCAAAATATTCCACCTTAGGCTTAACCTATGACATCCATGATCATTATCTATTCAAATCATTCATGATGGTATATAAATCAAATTTTAAATTACCCAAGTATATCCCATTGGATTTACAAACTAAGTGTGTAATAAGGTAACACTCACAATGCACCTGAATAATGGCTGAGATATAATATAACAACTCTTTTTAAGGTTATTTCCCCTAGATAAATATGTGCTAAAAAATACAATTATATTATCTATAAAAGAATGTTATTATAGGAAAATAACAATCCTTTACTTATCATAACATAATAATTTCTCATATACAAAAGAATATCCTAAGGGTTTTCACAAAACTTTTCTCATCATACAGGTTTAGTGTCATTGAAAACTTGGATATAGACAAAAATTTATAAAAAGTGATCTACATCATCTCCCATTTATTTCTTCATGACTAGAACCCTTTTAAGACATGTCATAATTAAAATATTTAATCATATAAAGGTGAAAATAAACATAACAAAGGATGATACTAGATTCTTAGTAATGGTAAACAAGGGAGGTATAAATTATCACTTAAGCATAAAATGATCATAATGTCATGAGGACATGATATTATCATTTGAAGACCATACCCAACATATAATATATCATAAAATTTAATAATGTCATAAATCTTGGTAGTTCATAAGACATGAATCATAATGGAATCAAAGAAGATGATATATCATAACATAATATTAGCGTAATACATAATTTTATGGTATACACAAGCATAGAAAATAATTACCTTAGTAGTCAAGGATCACTTCCAAGACTATCATAGTAGATTGGGTTCACTCCCAAAACCATTATATCCTTAGTAAAGTTTCACTCCCAATATTATCATAGTGGAAAAATTCCCTTACTAAACTAGGTTTACTCCCCATTCTAGTCCTTAATATCTCATGAGATATCAATCTTTACCCAATGCATTAAAGATATACATAATTCCAGGTCGAACCATTATATAATGTAATTTATAAATTTGTGTTCCACTAAATCATATAACATCAATCATGTTATAATATCATAACTTATGAAATGAAAATGGGTTTTATAAACATTTAATCATTTCATCATACAAAAAATCAGTGAAAATAATTGGGTTTCATAAAAATTTATTAATTTCATTAAAGAATAACCCATGTAAAATAAAAAAAGTTCTTAAAAATCTTGTTATAATTTTAATAAATCATCAAAATACTGAATAAATATGGTATCTTTATATCATATAACCATTAAAGAATAAGTAATATCAAAGGATCTTATAATAATTTAAAATTCATTTAAAATATCACATGGAATATTTATTGAGGAAAATATAATTTTCATTTTGGAATCACTTATTTAAAATCTAAAAATTACCAAAATATTATGGAAGATTTTTATTTTAAAAGTACCTTGGAAACTTATACTATAACCTTCAAAAATTGGGTATTCATGATGGTAGGAAATTGGATATATAAATTAATATAAAGATTCCTTTCACATTTTTAGTAAAGTAAAGGTGTATCTAATTTATAAAATGAAAAAAATAATCTTTGATTTTTTTTAAAATACATTCATGGCTAGAAATTACTTTAAATAATTATAGGATAATAGTAACAAATTATTGAAAACATTTTTTATAAAACATGGACAAGGAAGAAAAATGATTTTTGACCAAAGAGAGAAATAAAGTCATATTTAATTAAAAATAATATTTCTATATATTTGGTACTTAAAGAGAGTAAAATGAACGAAAAACATGTAATTTTAATAAATAAAAATTTTTAAATAAAACTAATTAGATTCTTGATAGGTAAATCATGCAATTTTATCATCAAAAAAATAATCATAAAAAACTTCGGTAAACAATGAGATTATAACATAAAACCCTTTCCTTGCATTTTAATTTATTTAAAATCACGTTAAAATAATATATTATAAATTTAAATTTAATTTAATTCTATAACAGAGTCATGAAAATAATTATCATATTATATATGATCCACTTAAATCATCATTTTCAGTTGTTAACTATTTTATTTTTAATAAGAATTTCGATTCCGTAGATTCAGTCCTTGTAATTTGATCATGGTTATATAACCAAAAAATTGTTATTCCCAAAATTAATATTATATATATATTCATTATATATATATATATTAATTTATAAAATATAGATATAGAAATATTAATTATACCATTTACAGAGATTTTAGGTCGTACGTAAGCATGAAATATGATTTCACTTTTTGAAGAATGGAATGAAATAAAGGTAAATAATAATTCACATTAATATAAATATTATTATATCATATTTATCATATATATTCATTAAATTTTTATTTATTATGATCCCTATAAATTGGGAATGAAAAACGAATCACATCACTTTGTGGAGGTGGTAGTCCACATAAACGCACAAGTGAAATTATCGTTTCCCAATGAATTAGAAGTTAAGAAGGTAAATATGATATTATAATTTAAATATAATGATAATGTAATTAATATCATTTATAAACATTAAACCCATAATTATAATAATACATGAAATATGGTGATGAAAAGTTAATTGTTTAACTGGATATAGGTGGTAGCCCAGATGTACATGTGAGCAATACTTTCACTTCCCATTTGATGGAAGAGAATGTGGATAATGGTAGTCTCGTGATCATACTAAAATTTAATTATATTTAGTATAATTTATTTACTATTTTATAATAAATACAATATATTTATATGAGTTATAAGATGAAATAAATTGAAATAGTTCAGGTAAAATGATTACCTCTTATTTGAGAGACCTCCTTTAGACACTTTATTAAGGACCATTGGAATGGTATTTTAAGAATAAAAAACTCTAATTGTGGACTATGAAATTTTAGAATATAATTTTATATTGGGTTTTCAAGATATATGGCTCAAGGGGGTATAATAAATGTATAAAAGGAGTGTCATTTTGTAAGGGAGGGAAAGGAAACACTTTGAATTACAAAAACAAAATTAAACATAATTTAGTCAATATCAATCCAAATGCTTCCAAATAGAAATATATTCAAAGTAAAATATGATAAGGTAAAAATATCACCAGATAATGAAATTTAAATTGGTTATGGTTTCATTTTAGACCTTTTTATTTTGATTTAACCTATTAGTCAACCAATGTTAATCCTAACTATGGTAATGACTTTTTTGACATTAAAGTGTTATACTTTTACTTATAAGGTAAAAATTATCTCATAAATGTAAAAGGGATGGAATTTTAGACCATTAACCATAATAATTTTACTCTTTTTAGATTTATATGTTTTTTTAAATAATATCATAATATATTATTTAACATAAAATATCATTAATTCGATTTTGACACTATTCACTTAATTTGACTTTAAATACAACATTACAACAAATGAATTTGAATCATAACCTTTAAAACATTACAAATATGTTATATTGATCTATAAAATTTTTGGAACATAATAATTATACAAAATTTTGTTACATTTAATATTTCTGAAATCAATTGTTTTATTTTTCTTTTAGTTGAATAAATACATTTTTTGTGTTGCGTAAGTATTTACAAAAATTATTAAATTATTAAAAATTACAAATAAATTACTATTATAAAAAATTAATTTATCATTAAAATAATAATTTATAACTGAACTTATCCACCTTTTATCCTTATGTAAAAACTTTAGAGATATTAAAGTCAAGAGAGTTTCATTTTGTATTTATTCTTTTCTTAAATTAATATAAAGATCAAAATCAAAGAAATAAGAATCAAATTAGCCATATATTAGATACGTATATGTAAATAACCTAAATAGACTCATCAATAAGGATAAATAAAAAAATTAGGATAAATTTGAAGCCTTATTCTAAAGTTTTGACCCTATTTTACCGGTTTTACACTTACTAAGGTGAGAAATATTTACCAAGGCTACTATTCATAATAAAAAAAATAAGATTCCTATTTACCAAATTTGATCCTATTAATTTCAAATATGAAATCCATTTTTTAAGATTCAATTTCTATTATTGGCATAAATTCATTTTAAAATAAGTGTGCAAAACACGATAAAAATCATTTTTTGGAAAAGTACATTTTTAAGCATAAAACATGATGTATTATTATCACATGCCTAAAAAAATAGAGGAATTTTAAAAAATTATATTTAATCCATAATATAATAACTTCATAAAAATAATTTATCAATGGTGATTAATTTAATATAAAAACACATTACGCGCATAAAAAAAGTTTTTCCAAAAAATAACTCTTTTACTTTTAAATGATTTTTATTTTTATTTTTAATTAATTAATAACAAATTAATTAATTTTATACATGTTTAAACTATAATTTTTTCATAATTTTTTTAGTAATATTAATACTCATAATTATAATATCATAGAGATAACTGAAAAATTAAATAATAATATTTCAATAGTATAATACGGCTCATTTAAACTCGATGTTGCGGGTAAAGAAATATATCAATGAAATAAAATTTATTTATAGAAACATATATCATAAAATATCAAGGTTTTAAATTATACCCCCTTAAAATTAATTTCTCCATAAAAATTATATAACTCTAACACAAAAAATTAGGATATCACTATTTCATCACATCATATGGTTCCAAATTAGCTTCTTCAAAATTTTGATTTCTTTAAAGAACTTTTACCAGGTGAGTAGTCTTTTCCTTAGTACTTTATCTCTACAATACATGATTTTGATATGTTATTATTCATATTAGTGATCATTACCTAGTTTTAAAACCTCTGAGTTTAGTAAATGTGATGGATTTATCAGGAGAGATACATAGAACACATTGTGAACTTGGGAGAGTTTTAGTGGAAGCATCTTGTGATAAGATACAATACCTACCCGGTCAAGAATATAAAATGGGAAAATATACTTAGGGATTATTTTTACCTTATTTTAAAATCTCAAAACCTTCTTCTATGGGAAAATTTTTAGAAATACCTTCTCACTAACTTTGAATTCCATATTTTTCATTCGATTTTCAATATAACTTTTCTTTTAACTCTAAGATACTTTAATATATAGTTGAATCGATCTGAATTTATCTACTATTTCTTTATCTATATCAGGTCATGATAGCTTCCCTTTTCCAAATTCATCCTATTATGTTGTCATTATTTACTTCCTTCTATAGAGAGATTTATAAGGATCCATCTAAATACTTGAGTGAGATATTTTTGTAAGAAAACATGATTAGAGGAATACATTGATCTTAACCACCTTTTAAATCCATATTACAAGATATAATTATATCCTATAGGGTTTTAATGGTTCTGTAATAATGAATGTCTGTATAAGGATGATAAGTAGTACTAAAACTCAACTCTATATCTAGAGCCTCATAAAGACTTCCCCATACTTTCAAGATAAACCTAGATCATTATCAGATACAATAGAACGTGGTACTCCATGAAATCTTACCACTACTTTAATGTAAATTATATAAATATGATCAAAAATTAAATATTATCTAATGGAAATTAAGTGCGATGACTTTTTAAGTTAATCAACTATAAAAAACAACATTATGTCCTTCAGATGTTTTGGGGAGTCGAACAACAAAATCCATGGGGATGTTTCCCCATATCCATTATGGTATAGGTTATAGTTTTAACATCCCCTTAGACTTTTATCTCTCATACTTAACTTATTTAAATACTAATAAATGAGACAAATACACTGTAATATCTCTCTTCTGGTTATCCCACAAAAAATACTCTTTCAGATGTCTATTTATCTTCATACCTCAAAGATAAATAAAAAATGATGAATTATGAGCCTCATCCAACAACTCCTTCAAATATAGTGTGGAAAAAACACATATATGGTTCTTGAACCATATCATTCCATCAAAATCAGGGTAAAACTCAAGAAAATTTCTTAAAATTTTCTACTTATCTACATCTTCCTTCTACTCCTCTTTAGTCCCCACATTGATAGATGGTTAAACACTCATTTGTGAAATATAAAGATTTCTACCATTATATTAGGATTTATAGATCCATAATTTTAAAATCCCTAAGTATTGGATCATTTGTGTTATTTATCTTAGATAATATTTCATGATCCTTTCGAATAAAATCATATTCAACCTTTTTTGCTTTCCTAGAGTGGTAATATATTGAGCAATCATAATCTTTAATCAAATCCAACCGTATTCTCTAGAACATATTTATCTATTTTTGAGTGAATATATAATTTAAAATTTTATGGTCATTATATATATCACATCTTTATTCATAAACATAATTCCCCCATATATTTAATTCAAAAATTACCATAACCAACACTAAATAATGTGTTGGGTAATTTTTCTCATAAACCTTCAAATGCCACGGGGCAGAAGACATAACCATACAACTCTACGTGGGGGCGCATCACAACCCCTTCTTAAATTAATAACTATATATTACAATACATTATATATTTAAGGGTAATGTAAGAACATGTTCACTAACTAAACTTATCTTTAGTTCGTTGAAATTTTATTTACCTTCATCAATCCAAAGGAAATTGGCTCCCTTCTAAGTTAACATTGTGAGTGGATTGTAAAGTTATGAGAAGTTCTCTACATTGTTTTGATAATATCCTACCAAAATAAGAAAACTACCAAAAATAGTCATAGTGGTTGTTATAGACTAATTTTAAATGACATATTACTTTGATGGATCCATAGATATACCCTCTCTTGAGATTATATGAATCAAAAATGAAAATTTTTATAGCTAAAATTCACACTTGGAAAATTTCACATACAACTTCTCCTTTGGTTAGGGTGTTTAATACAATTATCAAGTGATCTTAAAGCTCTTATTTTCTATTTTGGTATATAATAATATCATCTATAAATACTACAACAAACTAATCATGGAAATCTATAAAGACATTATTCATTAAATCTATAAAGATAGTGGGGAAATTCGTAAGACCAAAAGGAATCACTATTAATTCAAAGTGTATATAACTTGTATGGACGGATATATTGGGTATATCCTCCTTATTGACACTCCAATTTTGATATTTAGAATGAAATTAAATATTATAAAAGTAATTTTCTCCTCATAGTTGATCATAAAATTCATCAATACAAGGGAGATAATACCATTTTTTTATTGTGATTTTGTTCAATTCTCAATAATCAATATAGAGTCCCATCAATCAATATTTCATCTTAAAAAAATAACATTTTAACCCCATGGTGATGAATGTGGATGAATGAATCCATTATCAAGATTATCTAGTATTTTATTCCTTAATTATGGTAACTCAATTGATTCCATTCTATATGGAGTCTTCAAAATAAGTGTAGCACCAAGAACAAGTTCCATTAAAAAATAAACTTCCTGATTCAATGGAATACTTGGAAATTATTTCATAAAGACATCAAAAAACTCTTAAAAAATGGGCATATCCTTTATTTGGAGTTTATCCCCAACTATATAGGATAAATAAACTCTTTTAATAGGAATCAAGACCCATACAATGGATGAAATTTACAACAAAAGTTCATATTTTTGTCCGCACTGATATATGATCATAGGTTGGTTCAAAATATCAAATGTGACTTTCCTTCCTTGGTAATTGATGTGGGATTTAAGTAAATTAATCCAATAAAATCCTAATATAACATAAAATTAAAGTAAATAAATAATAAATATATTTGGAGGAAGCACATTCCCACAAACTTCAATCAGATAAGAATCATAGCCTTGAGTTGCGATCATCTTACCATTAAGCATTTTCACTTATAATTCAACATCTAATAATTGAGTAGGTATTGTGATAACATTATAAAATTCTTCAGTTATAAAATAGTAGGTATATATAGAATCAAATAAGTCATTATTAGTGCTAGATTGGATGGTAAGTTTACCTTTCAACAATTCTTTATCGTACCTTGTATAGAAAATAGTAATTGTGTGAGATTTCATTGTGTTTATGGGTCGAAGAGGTTACTGATGTTGATAATAATTATTGAAATTCATATTATACCATTGGTTATAATAATTCCCAAACCCATTGAATTCGAAAAACTTGTGTATGGGTGGTGTATTCTATAGATCGTTCTCTATTCTATTTTTATTTTATTTTCGAAATTCACTTTTTTAGATGAGCGGTTATGGACCATTATCTCAATTCACATAATTTGAAATCTTATCCTTCACGTCACTTTGGAATTTTATTTCTTGATAACCTTCCTTTACACACTTAAAAAATTTACAATTACCATTAAGAAAATTTCCTGAAAGATTCCTTCTATACTTTTAGCATAAAGGAATGCTTGTTACATTCTCTCTATGGTTTTTTATAATTTTCTTTGAATTAAATATTTATTTTTTGATCAAAATATGATATTTATGTGTAACTCCAATCTCCATTTCCACCTTGATAACACATAAAATTATTTTTTTACTGTTATTAAAGTCTCTAGCTAATTCCATTAAGATACTTGGTTTTAATTCATTGAATAGTCGATCAACCTTACTTTCAGGTTTAATGATAACACTAGAAGCATACCTTTAAAGTCTTGTAAAATATTCCTTATAGGTACTCACATATTCACAATACTGCTATTTTAGTTCATGTAATTACTTCTATAGTTTTATGTGATTAATATAAGGGAAGTACATATTGATGAACGACATCCTAAAATCATCCCACTCTAAGGAGTCAATTTCTCCCCATTTCCTTTTTTTGGGATAAGATTCCGCCATTGATTAGATTCACCTTCCCAAGGATAAATATATAAAATAATTTTTTCATTCTATAAACATTGGAGAATGGAAAATATCTTTTTAATGGTACTAATCCATTGCTTAGTAAATAGTGGATAAATATATTCACTAAAATATAGTCAATGTTTCCTCATGAAGGACTCAATTATCTCATTTGATCATTTGGAATATTAGCATGATTCATGGGTTGAGAAATTTGTTTAAAAATATAAATAATATTTTACATTCCAAATCCCAAAAAATTTGGTTTCTTATAAGGAAAATAATTTCATTTTCTATCACATTCACCATTAACATGATTATTTTGTGTTCGAGCTATTGAATGAAATAAAAAATAATGGTGTGAGAAACAATAATCATAGTGGGACACCATATAATCCTTAAAAATCATTTATAGGATGTATAACTCCAAAAACATTCTATTTAATATATGAAACCATAGGTTTAACCTAGGAAATACATGGTCATTATCTATTCTAATCCTTCAGGATGGTTCATAAAGAAAATATGAATTAACCAAATCATATACCCTGGGAGTGTTAAACTAAGTTAATAGTAAGGGTACACTCATCATGTGGCCAAATGATGGTCGAGATATAATCAACCAAATATATTCAGGGTTATTACCCCAAGATATATCTATTCTAAAACCATGACCACTTATAGTGTCTAGATAGGGTGTTTTTATATGAATACCAAACTATTTTATTTACCATAAATTAGGACATTCTCCTATATATATAAATATCCTAAGGGTTCTCACTGAAGTTTTCTCATCTTAGTTTCCAATGGTAAGTAACCTTTTTTTGATACCAAATATTGTGACAGATAATTTTCATACATAAAAATTTCATCTTATAAGATGAATATTCATTACATAACATTAAAATCCATGCTAGAATCATATTTGTTTAGTGTCTTTGGAAACATTTATACATAAAAAACTTGTTCATAAGAGATATAAATAATATCCAACATAGTTATTATAACTTCTACACCTATTAGAAATTCCATACTTAAAATATGTTTCACATCTTGGGGAAAGGAAACATAAAAAAGGGTGAGATAAGATGCTCTATAATGGAAATCAATAGAAATATAAATGATCAGTAAATAATAACATGATCATAAGGTATGATAATATGAAATTTATATTTGAAAAGTACACCCAACATATCATAGATCATAAACCTATATTATGATTCAAATAATGAAATTTCATAATAAATGAATCATAAAGGAATCAAATAACATGAACAATAAGATCATAAAATCTGTATAAGACATAACTTTTTGGAATATAGATAAGTATATAATATCATTTCATTTATAGTAAAGGCTCGCTATCAAGACTTTCATAGTAGATTGGGTTCACTACCCAAAACATCATATCCTTATTTAAGGTTCACTCCCAAGATTATCATATTTTAAAGAGTCATATATTGAACTAGTTTCACTCCCTATTCTAGTCCTTATTATCTCATGTGATATCAATCTTTGACCAATGTATTAGAGGGATGTATAATTCTATAACCAATCATCACATAATTAAATTAATACATATGTATGTCGTAAGATCATAAAACATTCATCATATCATTATATCATAACCCATGGAAAAGAAAAGGGTTTCATAAACATTTTACAATTTCCTCATAGTATAACCCACAGAAAAGAAATCAGTTTTATAATCATTTCATAATTTTATCATAGAATAACCCATAGAAAAGAAACAAGTTTCATAAACATCCTGTCATCATAATAAAAAAACCATATAGATAAAGAATAAGGATGGTATCCTTTGATAATATCCCCAGTAAAGAATAAGTATAATTAAAAATGTTATCATAATAGGAAATTCATTTAAAATAGCACTTAGAATATTTCTTGAGAAAAATAACCATTTTTAAATCACTTCTTTAAAATCTGAAAATATCCAAAATATTATGGAAAAAAATTAATTTAAAAGAACCATGAAAAAATGTAAATAATGTTCAAAACATTTAATGGTCATGATGGCGAGTAGTTCTGTTTATGTTATGTATGTTAAAATAGATATTCCTTTTACATTTTTAGTAAAAGACAAAAACACCTCATTCATAAAATGATAAAAATATTCCTTATAAAAAGTTTTTTTTTAAAGTAAATCATATGTAAAAATGACTTTAAAAAATAATAGGATAATATTACAATATTCTTGATTTTTTTTAGAAAACATGAACACAGAAGAAATATATTTTTTGAATGAAGAGTGAAATAAAGTAAGATTTCCTTAAAAATGTTCTCTTGGTATCTTTGGTATATAAAGAGAAGAAAATGAAAGGAAAGAATTGTAATTTCTTGAAATAACAATATGAGAATAAAAATAATTATATTATTGATATGTATATCATGAAATTTCATCATCAGAAACTTAATCATAAAAAATATTATTAAATAAATAGATTATAATATAAAACTCTTGACTTATGTTTGACCCACATTGAAAGAAATTTATCCTCCTGTATAATAAATATTAATTTATTATAATTTTATAAAAAAAATTAAATAAATATAATTTCATATATGATCCAATTATAATATTTCAACACCCATTTATTAATAATTTCATATTAAAATTATCATTTTTCGGTGTTAACAGTTTTGTTTTTCTTGAGAATATTGGTTAGGTATTTTTGGTCATTGTACTTTGATAATGGTTTCATAATATTAAAAAGGTTAATAATGATATAAACATCATATATATGCATTATATATATATATATATATATATATATATATATATATTCACCCATAAATAATAGTGATATAAAAATGAATCACACCATTCATAGAGATAGTTGGTCATAAGTATGTATAAACACTATTCTAACTTTTTAACAGATGAAACAAAAGAAAGTTAAATAATAATTAAAATATAAAAAATAATTATTATATTAAATTTATTATATATATTCATTAAATGTATCCATATTATCATCTATGTAAATAAAAAATAAAAAGCTGAATCACAACGCTTTACGGAGGTGGTTGTGCACACATATGCACAAGCAACGTTATCATTTTATAAAAGATTGGAAAGTAAGAATTTATATATGATATTATAATTATAGAATAATAATAATTTCATAAATATAATTTATAAACATTAAACCCATCATGTTACCCTTCCATGAAATATGGGGATGAAAAATAAATTGTATCGTTATGTGGAGGTGGTAGTCCACATGTACACACAAGCAACATTGTCGCTTCCCATTTAAGGAAAAAAGGGTGGATAATGGTGGTATCATGATAATAATAAAAGTTAAGTATATTTTCAATACTTATTTTTTTATTTTATAATTAGTTGCATAAATTTACAGGAGGTAGAAGAAGAAATAAATTGAATGAGGTTGAGTAAGACAATTACCTCTTCATTGGGAGACCTCATTTAGATCCTTTCTCAATGACCCTTGGAATGATATTTTTAGAAGAATAGAACCTATAATTTATATTTGGGGAATATTATAATGTAATGTTATAGGTTTTTGTTTATCCATATGGCTCAATGTTGTTTAAATAAATAATATAATGGTTTTCCTTTTACAAGGGAAGGAAAGGACACACTTGATATTACTAAAAATGTTAAAATATATTTTTTTCATTATCAAGAATAAATATTTAAAATGGACATATTTTCAATGAAAATAGGTTATAGTCAATATATCTTCATAAAATTAAATTTATATAGGTTTTGGTGTCATTTAAAATCTTATATTTTGATTTAACCCCTTGGTTAACCAATTTAAATCTTAACTATGGTAATGAATATTTTAATATTAAAGGGTTATAATTTTACTTATATGGTTTAAATTAGAAAATAAATGGAAAAGGTATGAAATTTTAGACCATTAATCATCCTAATTTTCCTATTTATATATTTTTTTATAATTTTAAACAATATAATAATATATCATTTAACATAAAATATCAGTAATATCAATTTTAAAACTATTCATTTAATTAGACTTTAAAGACAACATGAAAGCAAAGGAATTATAATCCAAACATCTAAAAAATTCATAATATATGATATTTATCTATAAAATGTATGGAAAACCATAATTCGTCAAAATTATATTACTCTAAATATATTTAAAATCATTTATTTTATTTTTTTATTAAATGAATAAATATTATATTTGTGTATCAAAGCATTTAAGGTAGTTATCCAATCACTAAAAACTAGAAATATTTTTTATGATAAAAAAATTAATTTATTTTTCATATAATCATTTATAAATTAACTTATAGTCTTTTAATTCTTATGTAAAAAGTTTAGAGGTATTAAAGTCAAGATATTGACATTTTGTATTGATTATTTTCGTAAATTAAAATAATGGTCATAATAAAAATAATACCACCAAGTGGCCATATATTCATGAAATGGATATACAAGAATGAACTCCACTCATCCAATAGGATAAAGGAAAGTGTTAGAGAAATTTTAAGTCCTTATACCAAATTTTTACTCTTATTTTACTCTTCTTACCCATACTAAGGTCACAAATATTTACCAAGGTTACTATTCATAATGAAAAAAATAAAAGTGAACGATTTACCATATTTGATCCTCTTGATTAAAAATATGAAGTCCAATTTTCAATATTCAATTTCTATATTTGGTATAAATTTATTTTAAAATAAGTTCAAAAAACGTGATGAAAACCACTTTTAAAAAAAGTGAATTTTAAGCATAAAGTTGGATTTATTCTTATCCAATGACTTGAAAAAAATTATATTAATGTAGAATTTTTTTACCAAGTACATAATATATAAATTTCCTTAAAAAATTCACCAATGGTGATTAATTTAAGCTAAAAACACAATATGGTCGTATAAAAAGTTTTTAATAAAAATATCTCTTTTAATTTAAAATAATTTTTATTTTATTTTATACTCAATTTATAACCAATGAATTAATTTTATACAATTTTAATCCATAAATTTTTCATAATTTATTTATTCATATTCATACCCACTAGTTTAACATTTAAGCGATAACTAACTCATTAAATAATAATATTTTAATAGTATAATGTGGTTTTTTTTTAAAATTGGTGTTATATATAATGAAATCAATGAATTAAATAAAATTTATTTATATATAACTATATCATAAAATATTGGGGTGTTACATGTATAGTGAAATTTTTTTTATGCATTTTAACATCATGTAATGAGGATAGATGTGCTTTATACACTAGAAAAAAATAGCTTATACCAACAGAAATTTATTGATAGATGGTATATTTGTTGGTAAAAAAGAGAAATTCCAAGGGATATTAAATTTTATTGGTATAAGTACCAACAATTGTTTTTACCAATACTTATATCTGTTTGTATTGGTCATTTAACACCAACAAATATTTTACCAACAATTAAATCTATTACTTTATCATATCAACACCAACATTTGTTTACCAAAAAATGAATCTATTATTATTAATTATTATTACCAATAAATTTTTTACCATTGCAGAAATATTTTGCAATAAATTATCTAATAACATAAAATATTTTACCAAAAAAGAATACACACACACACACACATATATATATATATATATTCTTTTCAATAAATGTTATAAATTATAAATATTTTATTAAAATTATAAAATTATATGTTTTAATTGACACATTAATATGTTCATGATAATATATATATATATATATATATGATATAAATTTGATGATAAATGATTATAATTTTTGAAGACTTGAATAATATCGACTGTAGTAAAAACTAAAAAAAGAAATTCAAGTATATATAATTTAATTATATGTGTATAATATATTTTTTTATTCAGAATATATATAAATTTAAAACTTTTTTCATTATATATAAATTATATATAAATATATTATACATAATGATATTTTTTTAATTATACCAATAATATTACACTCTCTTCCTTACATTAAAAGTCTATAGAAGGAGTGATATCATCCTTAATTTCATTTCATTATAAAATAATGTTATTATTATTATTATTTTATTTTATTTAATTTTTAGTTTTTAATTTCCCTTCTCCTCATCTCCCCTAACTCTCTCTACACTCCCTAGCAAGGAGAAATCCTAGCGGCGCACCTCCCTCCTCCAGGCACTCGCAGAGCTCTCTCGGTAGGGTTCCTTCTCTCACGCTCTAGATCGAAGGTGCATTTTTTCCATATCTCTTGATTTTGTTCCAGATTTCAATCGATGTTTTTTGGTTTCCATCCACTTCTATTTCATCTCAATCTGTTTCGATTCATGTGTCCCATGATTCCCTTCCGACTGTGCAAATCAGGCGATATACATCAATCGGATTTGTCTTTATTGTCTCATTCTAGATCTGATGGAAATTACATTACGGAATCGTCTATTCTTGATATTCTCTAGTGAAAGTTAAGTAATTTTTCTTGATGATCCCTTCTCAATATTGATGGTGTTCTTGCATATTTTTTCTAGTGAATCTTTTTTCAGAATGTATTTTCTGGCCGGTAATGGTGGTTCCGGTGGAGATGAGGTCACTGTCGATGGTGGCGGTAGGCTTTGTAATGATGGTTCGAGTGGAGATGGGGTCGATGTCGATGGTATTTCCTTTTTAAATTTTTAATTTCATAGCCTGTAGAATTTTTAAATCTCGCTTCACTGTATTCATTAATGGAGATTCTTTTTTTTTCTTCTTTTTTGTAACCACTGACTTATCCTGAAAAAAATATATATCTATATTGAAGGAGGAAACCACATGAAGACTCACTACAGGATTGAAATTTGTTTGTCATGTTAGATTCCCTATATTTTCCATTATTCTTCTATTTTTGTGTTTATATACATGCTAATAAGTCTAGGATGTGAGTATTCTACATGGAATTCAATGATAATGGAAATCTATTGCATTGATGAGAATTCTTGAATAATTTGATGTAGACATAGTTTCTTTTATTCAAGAATTACTTCTCTTTAAGAATTTTTGGTGGTCTCATATAGGCTGTTAATTGATTGTAATAGTATAGTTTAACATATAGGATGTAGTCTAACACATAGACTATGGTCTAATGGAAATATATAGTACTGATGAGAATTCTTTACTAATTTTTTGTAGGCCTGGTTTCTTCTCTTAAAGAATTACTTATCTTCAAGAATTTTTGCTGGTCTAACATGTGGGTTGTTGATTGATTAGAATAGTATAGTTTATTGGATACTTTGAGTCAGCTTTTTCTAGGGGATGGTTGTGATGCTTGGGTAAACCCTGACCTTTCTCCCGGATATGTGTATTAATGTCATGAATACTTGAAATATCTTTCAATTCCTTGATGGTGAAATTTCACCTTATATATGCACTTTGACTTGAATTTTCTTTAATAAATTTTTTAGGGGTGTGGGGTGGGAAAACAACTCATGTCTATTATATTTTGGATTAGATTATAGAAATTTGAGTTCTGTGTCACTCTTAATTGAGGTTAATGTCGTTCTAAATGGTTTTTGGTCATATGTTAGATAATATTATTTTTATTTTTATATCATCTGTTTATATTTTTATTTGTTATGGTAACTGGATATCTTTTGTTAATGAAGTCATTTATATATTTTTTTCATCCATCCGTTCTTCTAGTCATTTTTCTATTGTTGTTATCACTGGTTATTTCTATATTACGAGTTATGAAAATTGTTTTGATATTTGTTATATATTATTTTTTTGGTCAGGATGGATAATTTTATTGTTGTTGTGGTATATATTTAGATTATATTCAGGTTTTTGTTTTTATTAGTTAGATTATCATTTTTTTGGGATCATTGGATGATATTTTTACACCATGTGTTGTTATTTTTATATATTGAATTTAAAAGAAAACTATTTTCCAATTGTTTTTTTTTATCAGACCATTGTTTGTGATGGTGCATATCTAAAGTGAAGGGAAGAGGGACATGTGCTGCTTAAAGAATAGAAGGTGGTTCACTATATTCAAAGAGATGATATAGAAGTTGTGTATGTCTAGATCCACAACTATAGATAATAGATAATATGAAGTTATGGGGATTCCATAATAGTTACGTCTGATGTTTGTGAGAAATAGATTGCTGAAGAAGTTTCATTGAGTTCCATGTAAATTCTATTCTTGTTTGAACATATTTAAACTTGTTTGTAATATGTTTCTTGGAGCTTCTTATATTTTCATGAGGTTTGAACATGTATTTAAATTATATTAGAATGTGGTTTTTTCAAATAGTCTTAGTTTTTTAGTGTTTTATATAAGATAATTTTGTATTTATTATATCATAAATATAATAAAATATTATATTTAATTATATTAATAAATATAATATAAAATTTTAACAATAAATATTTGAATACCAACATTTAGAGTATAATTTACAAACAAATTTTAATTGTCGATATTGTTTATAAATGTTAATAATATTAACAATAGATATATCAGTCATATTAATATGTTGCTAAACATTTTTACCAATATATATATATTATATGTTGGTATTGTTATAATTGAAATAGACACATTTTATCTATCATAATAACATCTAGTGACATCGTTTTTACTAACAGTTTAGTGACATGATATTTTTTTTGGTAAAACGTTTTATCAACAGAAAATTAACTTTTACCAACAAATATAACCGTGTTGTAAATAATTAATTATTTTTTAGTGATAGTTTAAGTTCATTCAATGAGAACCTATTCTATTAAGTTTAAAATCATACGATAACTAAAATGTTTTTATATTGTTTTTAGTCATACGATGTAGACTTATACCTTATTGTTTAATGTTATGTAGAAAGGATGGAGATTACAAGGGAAACATTTATTTGTTGAAAATTGAAAGGGGTGAAAAAATATTTTACTTAGAATTATGACATGGATCTAGCTCTTGAGAAAGGATAATGGGAATGAAAATGATGGAAATTCATGAATTGTCTAGTGATAGGAGATCTAAGCATCACTACATATCTTGTAATACCAAGAATCAATACATACATAATTTATATTATTGACACCTATATAGTTCTTTCTCTTGTATAAGGGGAATTGGTTTTGTTAAAGACTAAAAAATGGGATAAAACATGTTCCAAGAATCCCTGTATGAATAAAGATCTCATATAAGAGAATAATACCATTGAATGTGGGTCACTCTAAGTATTTTAATGTTGTGTAGGTTGTAATTAATTACTTATAATCTATAGTCATGTGGCTAGGACTTGGATTCCTTATTTTGAATAAAATTTCACTCAATCATACTAATAGGGGAAATCAACCATAACCTCTATGATCACATGATTAATTCAAAGTGTGATAAATAAGAAGTGATTGAAATATTACTCGAATTACATGAGAGTGTGTGACATGGATGAAAGTTGTCTGTGCAGTTTATAGTCATATGATGGGAAACTTTTATGTAGTATTATTTTATCTAGTGAGAACATTGGTTCTATATAGTTTAAGGTAATTATATTAGAACATATATTCTATACAGTATAACATCATGCATCTAGGATAAAGAGTACAATATAGTTTAAAGTTAGAAAAGTAGGACTAGAGGTTATGTAGTTTTCGGTTATATGACAAGGACCATGGCCCAATATGAAGCTAAATGAAATAATTCTTTAATAATATCATGTTAGTGGTAGGAATGATACACTCTCTATCCATGGTGATCAGTAAGTACACGCCATTGGATTAAACATTTTGAACAATTCAGGGTGCTTCCCATTTGGGTTTAATCTTTAGAGGATTATTACCTTAGATAATTGGAGTTATCTGATCCATCAATAGTTCTCCTTGAATTAATGATAAAAGGAAACTTTCTTATTAAATGTATCCACAATCTGGTTTTGATGGAATTTTAGGTTGTATAGTGTGAGAAACCTTTTATCAAAAACCTACTCTAACTCATCAAATCACTTAAAAGACAAATCATATGTATACAATTTATTGTAGATAGAGATGTAAAGAGTGGGTATCTAGACCTCGATGGGTAATAATATATCTATCTCATATATAATAAAATATGTGATCACCCTTATAGATGTACATTTTTTTATGTGATAATACCATAGAGAATGAAATAGTTTTTTAGGATGACGTTTTTTATACTTTTCTACTATAATCTATAGTGTATTATAAAAATTATTATTTAAATACTCTATATATGTATTATATACTATATGGTAGTAATATGAGTAGTTGGAAATAATATTATATTCCCAGCACAAAATTTTCAATTTGTAATAATAAAATCTGGTTCTATTTTTTGTCAGTATTGTTTAAGGGACACATAATCTAGTAATGATATTTAAACTCCAAAAAATTATTATATTAATTAACCCAAATTTTTTTAGGGATATATCATCAACCCACATGGAGAAGATATTGGTGGTAGTAAGGATATACTTTAACTACCTAGTTATAGCTGGTGGATATGGCCCCAAAATATCTACCCCCAAATAGAAAACAACCATGAGTATTTGGAAGTATGTTATAGTTCTGAGAGTTGATGGATGAAAATGGAATGTATATATAAAGCATGTAATTTCCTAGTGAAATAAATAAAATCTCATGTAATTGATGTAATTAAATATATATGATAGAATATTTTATAGTAAATCTTCATCCTTGACCAATAAATACCACTTTTTTTTAAAAATTGATTTTATGCATGATAATAAGTGTCTCTTATCGTTCAATAAATCTGAGGAGAAATACATCAAAGCCTTATTTTTTTTGATTAATTGTTAAGAGTTCAATCAATTAAATAGGATTAAGTTCACTACCCAACATCATATTTACTCTTTATTGGTTTAGTATAATAGAATAATTTTACTTTGGAGGTAGTTCAATATATGGAAAATCCATCCAATAATATTGTCATTTTGTAGGGATATCATCTCACCATGATCTGGGGAGCTTCTTGTGTCATTGATTTATCCTAAGTCATTTCCAATTAATGGAGAAACCACCCTATGGTGTGAAATAAAGAATATTATTTCATCATATTTTGGATCTTCTAGGGATATATCTATATTAGATAATGCATTAGAATAATCATTTTAGGAATATGGGATTTAAGATAACTTCCATTCATAATGGAATTCTTCAATCACCCCAAATATATAATAAAGTCGATTGACCAATTATTCTTTTATAATAATATATTCATAATTTATACTCTTAACCCCTAACTCTGAATCAACATTAATAAATAATCAAACCACTAGTTTTTTTGGGGTATCTCTAAGATTACAATGAGATCTTGGTATTCGTATTTATTATTGATATAACCATTTGACAATATGAAGGAATAGGGTAGAACATTATTTTCTTGGTTGATGGGGAAAATTCTAAATATAACTCTATTAAGTTTTTTATTTTCAATATTTTAACCTGTTAGGATTATGAAGACACCATTAAAATAAATCTCCCGTGTTAGGGGAGTTTAATAAATAGATAAAACTCTTTTGTTGGGAAGTTCAGTATTCACACACTTTATTTCTATGGTGGTATTTGTTTTAAGAAATTTAGATAATTCTTTCTATTTAACCACCTTCTATGATGAAAATTGATTGTTTTATTGATAAAGGATAACCAACCACTATGCCAGATGTCCAGTTAGAATTGGATGACTAAGTATGTATTTGAATTGGTTGACATTAAAAACTAAATGGATTTTATGATGTTGTGGGTAGTTTCTAAGCTTCTTTACTATGAATATTAACACAATAAAATTATTTTTAATGTCAGAGAATTGAGTCTCAGAATCCAACATTTTCATAATGAGAAAATAAGGACCCATTTCCTATTCTCTTTCATTCTTCTATGAAATAATGGAACTAAGTGATCACTTTAAGAGTTCCAAAAATAGAATTAGTGGATTTATTTATGTGGGAATCATTAATATAAATGGACCTAAGAGGTATTGTTTGTTATTTTTTAAATATTCTTTAAAATCATTATTTCACTGATTAGTACTTCCCATTTTAATTCAATTTTTAAAGGGTGTGAACTTTCCCATTAGGTTAGCTATGAAGCATCTAATGTAGGTTATTTTCCCTTAAATTCATCTCAATACTTTGAGTTTTTGAGAAGGTTTCATGTGAAGGATAACCTTGGTCTTTAAAAAATGTCTTCTATATCTAACACCCAAAGTTATCCTAAAGGAAACTTAGTGGGTTGTGCCCATTTACTTTATGGAACTAAAAATAGTTATTCAAAAACTCACATTTCAATAATTATAGGAAGCGTGAGTTATTTTTTTTATAGAATTTCCATGCATGGTTACACACCAACTAATTAACTGAAATAAAAATATATTCCCTATGACATTACCACTTTTAAACTGAATAATAAAGAAAAAATTCCCTTAATTATGGTTTATATCAAACTGAATTTAATTGTTTATCCACTTGAAAACCTTCCCATGAAAATTGTAAATTATTTTACATTTCTAATAAAGGAAATAATAATATTTAAATACTAGACTTGGCATGTATTAATTTGATTTTAAAATTTTTAGTATAAATTCTAATGAATCAATTTCTTATATGATTACTCACTTTACTAACATTTTTAATCATATAAAATATCTTGATAATGATATTTCTATAGATTATATTTTGTAAAAAATAATGTTGATTTTTATAAGATCTTAGGCCCTCAAGTTAATGATTATTCAAGAATAAAATGACATTATTAAAGTTTTGGTTGAATATCCTATTGGATCTCTCATGATTTACAAGATCAATATGATATGAAAATATAAAACATAGGTGAAGGAAGTGGAGGAAAATAAGAAAATTTCTTTTAAATAAATAAATAATGGCACTTCTATAAGTGAAATTGAGATGGAAAATTTATCTAATAAATTAAACAAAAAAATTAAAAAATAATAAATCCTTTCACCATGATAAAAATGATAATTAGCATAAAAAATATGAGGTAAATTTTTATCATTTCAAAAAAATGGGACACATCAAGATGGATTAAACCTTTCTCAAAAAGAAAAATAATAAAAGAAATAAATATCTCAATGTTCTTACTTATAGTGTAAGTGATTATTCCCTCTCCTTATATGAATCACGTGATGAAATATCCAAATATCTCATGAACAACATTGAGGTTTTTGATGAAGTTAATTGTCATACTTTGTTAACTTTTAATTCTATCATCTATTCCTATTCTTCAATCCAATTAGATTATAAAGAATTAACAGTTAAATTTTTTAATCATGTTAAAAATGCAAAGAACTAAATAAAATAAATATTTATATTGAATTAGTAGATGAAGAATTATAATAATTTTTTTTTGAGAATAATTAACCTTATAAAGAAAAATAATATTTATATTTTAAATTAAAAGAGAAACCACATATAGATAATCTTGAATAAAATATTAATGATCTCAAGAATAATCTTGAGAAATTCACCCAAGGAGAGAAAACCCTAAATAAAATTCTAGGTTCCCAATAACATGTAACAAATTATTTTGGATTTGGTTTTTCAAATCAAACGAACACCACTAAAAATACCAATTTTGTAAAAATATACTCAAAAGATAAATTTTGTAAATGTTTTATAAAATTGGGTATATTATTTATGAATACTACTTAAAAAATGATCATTATGGTTTACCTAAGTAAATTAATCTCTCTTAAAATATTTTTTAGGAATTATTATGGAAAGTAACATGCTAAAACGTTATGGATTCCAAAATCTATTTTATAAAACATGAGTGGACCAAAATTTAATATACCAAAATATTTAGTTTATTGATTGTTTTTATACGAAATTATCAAAAGAAAACCCCAAGGATATATATGGTAGTTATATAGTAGTTTATAAAGAAATTTGTGTGGTGTATACTCTGAGTTTATTCATATTAAATATATTTATGGAGGTCACATCACTTTTGTTGATAACTCAAGGATTAAGATCATTAGTATAATACCAATTAGTTATTAAAAAATTTCTATTATTAAATATGTTTTATATGTTAAATTTTTTAAATATAATTGGATATTTATTAGTCAATTATGTGATAATGGTTTTAAATTCTCTTTTGAAAATGATTTTTGTAATGTTTATTATTCCAAAGGAATTTTTTTATTTTTAGCATCTCATTTTCAAAATGTTTATCTTATTGATTTAAAAACTATTTCAGTCTAAAATGTTAAATTTTTATGTGAAAAGGATAGTGAGACATGGATTTATAATAAGCTCCTTGTTCATTATAGCACACACCACTAGTCAAACTCAACCCAAATAATCTTGTATGATTTTAACTAAATTTCATTTCCAAAATAAAATTGTTTGTGAACCTTTAAAACTTGGTAAAAAAATTACATTAAATATAAAAAGGAATTATACACCTCTATGGTCCTTGAACTTATTTATATGTATATTTTTGTACCAACCTAATTTTAATGTATATAAGGCAAGTATTACACTTTTTTAATTATCAATGATTATAAAATATTTACACGCGTTTATGTTTTTCTCCTAAAAATAATTATTTTAAAGACTTTAATAAATATTAAAATAAGGTAGAAAATGAAAAAGGTTATAAGGTAATATTCATTCATAGTGATTATAGGGGATATGTTTATAACAAAGGATTAGATGAATTTTATACTTCACAATGTTATAATCATTATTTTTATTCTTTAAGATCTCCATAAAAAGAGGGGTTTTAAGATATGAAATCCATTTTTTCAAGAAATTTTATAAACTTTATTAAATGAATTTAGACCCCCAAAATATTTTTGGAATGAGTTGTTTAATATAAATTTTTATACCTTGAACCTTGTTCTTATAAAAACCTTCCTTTAAAAGACCTCACATTAACTTTGGATTTTTTTTTCTAAATTTGTATTTTTAAAGTGTTTGGACATAGAAGATATATTCATAACACCATAGATAACCTAGGAAAGTTTGATGCCAAATCCAATAAAGTTAGTTTTTCTTGAGAACTAAAAATCAAGTAAAGGATACCAATTATTTTATTAAAAAATTCAATACCTTAAAAGAATAAATTCACATCAAATTTAATGGGAATTTTCCAAAACCTCATCCCCAAATTAATGACATTGTTGTCTATCTATAAAAATTGGACTTAAATAATCCACCAAATTGTCTAGAAATTAATGTTTTGGAAGAAAAATCATCCATACCTTTACCCAAGTAATGGTTAGAATTTAAAGACAAACCATTTTAAATTGTTTTTAGTGATTTTTAAGCCACTAATCACACTATAAGGTTAGTTTTAAATGAGGTTGAAAATCATGGGTTTTTTTCATAGCTATAACCAATAAATATTGATGATTCTATTAATGATGAAAATTTATTACTTGAAATACAAGAGGAATTGAAAAAAATCAAAAGGAATAGTGTTTTTACTCTTGTTAAAAGACCCAATGATCATCCCCTTATTGGTTTTAATTGAGTTTTTAGAAATAATTTAGATAGGGAAGGTAAAATCACTTCTAAAAAATCTATAATCATATATAAATAATTTAATCAAGAACAAGGAATTGATTTTGGTGATACCTTTTCAACCATATCTAGTAATTAATCTATTAAAATAATTGTTATCATTCACCACTCATTTTAATTTTATGCATATTCAAATATATGTTAAAAGTTATTTTTTGAATGGTTTTATTTTTGGAAAGATTTTTGTGGAAAAAATACCAAATTTAAAAATTAAAAATTTCCAAATCATGATTTCAAGTTAAAAAAGGTTTTGTGGTTTAATAAAATCCCCTCACGATTGGTATTAATGGTTTACTAAATTACATTCAAAAAATTATTTTAAAATGGGAAAATAAAATTAATATTTGTTTTAAAAATCCATTTTAAATTATTTATTATTTGTTAAAATTCATGTCAATGATTCTATTTTTTATTATACTAAATAATAGCTTTGTAATTAATTTTATTATTTAAGGAGAAAATTAATTGGAATGAGTTTTATTATAGAACTAATGTTTTTTCATGGTTCTCAAAATTTTATAAATAAATACATAATTTTTAAAAGTTAAATTAAATACACTAATGAAAATTTAAAACATTTTGGAAGGAATCATGTATAAGAAAAATGTAAACCTATGATTACTTCTTGTAAGATAATGTTGTATATATCTATTAAACTAGATCTCAATAATATTTATAGAGTTGTGATTGGGATCCTTTTTTACCTTATTATAACCAGAACAAAAATCATATTTTATGTATGGATATATACTTATTTTCAATCAAATTTGAATGAATCTCATTTTAATTATATTAAAATAATTTTTATATATTTAAAATATTGTAAAATTGATGGTTTATTTAATCCAAATGATACATATTTTGAACCTACAAGTTTTTCCAATTTCTATTTTGGTGGATTAAAATTAGATAGTAATAGTACAAGTGGGACTAATAACCTTCTTGGAAAATCCATTGTTTATTGGAGTAGTAGGAATAATGATTCTATGTCTCTTTCTATGGATAAAGTGGAATATATATCCATGAGGAGTTTTGTGCCCAAATTATTTGGATGAAATACATTATCTTAGATTATGGATCAAACTCCAATTATGTCCCATTTAATTGTTAAAACACTAGTTATATAAGTGTTTATAACAATCCCATTTTGTAATATCTCACTAATAAGATTTATCATAGACACAAATTATTGAGATATCACACCTAAAAAGGTAATAAATGGATTTATTTAATTATCACCAATCTTCAATTGGAAAATATTTTTTCCAAGACTTTTGGTTTAGATATTTTGGATTTTATTAACGGTGAGTTAGCTGTGGTATTCTTGTGACTCTTATTCATTAACTAAGGAAATATTTAGATATTTTCAATTCTTTTTATTTATTTTTTCTAATATTTTTTTAAATAATAGTAATTTTAAAAAAATCCATTATTTTTTTTAAAGTACAATGATTGAAATATTACTAGAAAATAAATTTCTAAATTGATAAAAACAAGTGGATGTTGTTTTGGATTATATTAACCTAGAGGTTATTACTTTGAAAAGGGATGGTTTGATTTTTAAGCTAATAATAACCATAGACATAAATAATGGTCCTTTACTTCAAACCTATTTTGAGACTTCGACATAATATTCTCTAGATTATTCACATAAATTTTCTTTTCCTTAATAGTTTATTGGAATTTATAATATAATGAATTCATTTAAAATTGTCTTTTAAGTTATTTTTTTTTCAAATGTTTCAATTTTTAAATTTTTAGTTACAAAATCATTCACTGATATTAAATATTTTATATATTTTTATTTATTTATTGAATTTCATTTTTTATGAATCCCTATATATTTAATGCATAAATTAATGGGGAGTTTATCTTGTTAATTATGAAATGTTCCTAGAGGATACACCCTTTTGATCAAATATTTAAGATTATTGAAATTATATTTTGTTATTCAAAGTTTATAATTTCATTTCATGTTTCAAAAATATTGTTTTTATACTTTGATAATGTACTAACTTTTCTATTTTGTAAAATTAAAATCTTTTAATTAAAATATTGTAATATAATTTCTTTTTATTAATTATTTCTTTAAACCTATTTGTAAATCACTTTTTATAATCACAAAGGTGTAGAAATATATGGTAAAGGTACATTATGGGTATAAATTTTTATTGATTATTTTGATCTCTCTGATACTATAAAAAGAAATTTATTTGAACTTTTATTATGTTTAATATTTTTAAAATAAAATTTTATCTTTTAAATGGAAATTGATTTGAACTTATATTGTGTTCATTATTTTTTAAATCCATTAGTTTTAATATATTGAGTATTGAAAAAAATCATATCATTTTAATTTCATTATAAAACATTGAAATTCCATTTGACATTTTAATTGGTATATTCCAAGTATTTTTTATTATAAAAATGAGGAGATTGTTTCACCTCACTCTCTTAGTTTTTTTGTAATGATACAAAAACCAACTATTTTTATAACCTTTTCAATTAATTGAATTTAAGTTATAAAGAATATAAATTTATTTTTAGAGTTATCCGGTAAAAAGGAAGACATAAATAGAGTTTTGTGGTCATGTTAAATATCATACACAAGTGGGACTTGTCAGCTACCCAATAGAGTTTCACTAGTCATCTGGTGGCATTAAAATAAACTGATTGAGCTACTAGAGTTCCACCAATTACCTAGTAGAGTGAACTAGTTACCAGATGATATTTGGATATTACTAGTTTTTTGTAGGTATCTCACCATCTAGTCAATGGATTCCAGTAGCTACCTGATAGAGTTTGTTCCAGCCTAGAATCCTGCAAAAAAGTCCACTGGCTAGCTAGTTGCATTAGGTAACTGCCTAATGGTGTCAAGACAACATGTCAAGTACATAATTTTCAGTAGCTTTATTAACCCCATTAGACCTCAAAATCAAACTTTGGGCCCTCAGAACCTATAAATACAACCCATGTGGGTTATTTCAAGAAAAAATATCTTACTTAAATGAATTATATTCATTTTATATTGAATGAAAACAATAATTATCTATAAATTTTCTTCCATTGTTCCTCATTTTGGGATCTCTTCCATATTCTTATCTTTCTAGAGAAATTATAGATTTTATTAAAGGGGATTTTTTACTGTGGTAAACCACATTTTTTCACATTATTTTTGGGTTCTTAGTTAACCACTAAAACTAGGGTCTTCCTTTTCAAGTTCTTGGAAAACCATGAAAACCAAGTTTCTATTTTGGATTTCTTGGTTACCACTAAATCCAAGGATTTATGTTCTTTGCATGTTTATTAGCTACTACCAAATTCAATGTCTATTAATTCATAATTACTCAAGCAGTTGGGGTGGGAGATATAATATCTCTTATTAATATATTTTTCAACTCCCTTATCAAATTTTACACCTTTTATTTCATTTAATTTTTATATATCTTACATTTTTATATCATTATTTTAATTAATTAATTAATCATTGATCACATGAATCACTTAATCTCATAACTTATATAAATAAATCACCTGCTTTATTGGTATTTTGTTTCCACTACACTTATACTTTTTAATTTTAATTTTCTTACTAATTTAATAATGATTACTTTGATTATTTTAATTTATTGATTAATTTTATACTTGTAATGCATATTTGTTTTTGAATTTTTAAAGAAAAATAAGCACATATTTCCATATTAATTTTAACAACACCTCCTCTAATGAATTATATTTTATTGTTTTAGTTACACTAGCTCTTAGTAGACTAGATTTTTGAGGTCCATGATTCCAAAAGTCTAGTTTAGTCATAGATTATGGAACTAGGGTCATAATTTATTGATTCATTTTCACCTAGAATATGGTATACACATGGTTTTCCAATTTATTGTTTATCTAGTCATCAAACTTTTGAATTCCATTACTCAAGAATTACTACCATTCTCATTCTTCTTTGGGTAAGATGAATGAGACTTAATCTACATGTTCTAGGGGTTTCCCAATGTTAGCTTCCAAGAATCAACCATCATATATAGAATATATTTAACAAAAAATAACTCCCAAATGTTGTTCCCTAACATCTGATGGTAGGAATAATAATTATAATGATCATTGAGATTGATTTCATTATGATTATTTTCCTATAGAAATTTTAGAAATATATTTTACATGGAAGTAAAAAAGTACTTAGATATATTCTATTTTAAAAAAATACACATTATTCTTATGATATTGATAAGATAAATGCCACAATTCCTTTGTTCTCTTCCATTGAGGATGAATCTATTTTTACTTCTATTCAAGGGGAGGTCCCACATGATATTGTGGGTATTTGGGCATCAGATTTGGTATTTGAATTTTATTTATAATAACTATCATAATTTATTCTTTTTCAAATATATTTCCTTGATCTATTGGAATTGTATGAAACTTAGACTTTGATAATCAGATAATATCCACCAATCTTTATGAAATGATTCTGAAATCCTATAATCTGTCTGGATATTTCAATGAAATTAGCTATGTCTATTAATCATCCATATATGAAAATTATTAGTAACTAATATTAATATATTTTCATGTTTATGTAATAGGTTATAACCTTCCATCTTTTATACATTCTCATTCTTTCCCTACTTGTAACTAAAAAGATCAAGGATCATCTTCTTCCTCAATGTGGAACAGAACTCATAGATAAATTTACAACAAAGGTATTCCAAAACTGTAATGAATATATTCATTGTTTTTACATAAAATATAAATAATGTTCCCTCTAGGGACTCAGTACAACCTTTTGTCTTTGATGCATATTTCTATTTTAGAATTCTCATCATGGGGCCATATCGAGACACAAAGTGAAACATATATTGCTTTGATTCTCAAGTTACATTGATAATGGAGAATTTTGGGTTTCAAATGTTTATTGGAAGGTTAGTTTCATCTACCCATTCAAGATATGGTTTATTATCTAGTTGTATTAGAATACATCTTCCTTCCATGGATTCTATTTAGGTGTCTAATGAATCAATAGAATAATTTTTTTTATGTTGGATTGTTTGTTGGTTAAATAATCAAGTGGGAGTGATAGATAGTTATTGATATGGTTGGACTAATGACATATACAGTTGATACCTAGTATGAGTTAACTTGGGTTAGCTCACCTAACATAGCTTTGGATTCCAACCCAGTGGAGGGAAATATTGATATCCTTTAACCACTAGGTTTAACTAGACCGGTTGTATGATCCATAAGCCTTTTGGATGATTATATTCTTCCCCCATGGGCTGTGAAAATTTATTAGGTTGGGGAAGATCCACTAGAGGAGAAATTTTTGTCTCTACATTTATGTTATACTCAAAAGGAATATATCCCCTGATTAACTTCATGTTGAGTTTTCTTAACTCATTCACTTCAAATTTATATCAGGATAAGTTCTCCTAAATAAGAGGATATTTAATTTCTTCAGTTGGTGGGAGATATGTGTCCAAAATATTACTATTTTCTTTCGATAAATATCATAGGAGAGGTGGTAGTAGAGAATTCGTGGGAGATTTAAGGTTTTTAGTCTTCCTCTGAAGTCGAGTATGCACACCTTCCTCAAGTGTTTATGTGCGAACGTCTTTTATGAAGAGACTTCCTCACCATATTTTTATACATTGAAATCATGATCCAAGTTATATATGTTGATTTTATTAACAACATTCACTAATTTATAATAATCTCATGGGTCATATCCTCATCAAAAGTGTTAGGGGATTGGTCACATTTTGAGTTTTTTATGGAAAATCTACAACCCTACATGGTATTTTATTCCCGAGGGACCATTTATTCTTAAAAAACTTGAAAGGATTTAACTCTTATTCATTGTGTTCCCACACAAGAAATTTATTTAGAGGGATAATAAGAGATTTCATTGTATCCTTCACTGTGATAGCCCCCAACAAAAAGGATGGGTCACACAATGGGATAAATTGTGAAGTCCTCTCCTGCGAATCTTCCCTTTGTCTGGAGAAGACTAATTTCCTTGGAGGAGGAGGAAGAAGTTGATATATTAATTCCACAAACCATTGGTATGGATTTAATTTTATTCCAAAACCATTATATTTTTTACCCACTAATTATTTTATAGTACCAGGGGTGGTGGTGGTGGTAGAAATTCACCCAAACCTACAGGATAAGGTTATTCTTATATTAATGTCATAGCTACCACCATAACAAACCTTTTAATTTATCAGTATTTAGTTTGAGAATGAGTTGTGTTTAGTTAATGTTACAAGTTTTATCTAATCATTGTTGAGGTTATCACTATAGACAATTGTTTAGAGTTTATTAAGTAAGAAGCATGTTTATCCTTTTAGAGGCTAGATATAGGAGTTTGTCAATGGCCTGGTCCCACCTAGTTTTTCAATTCTGAGATTTTTAGATAGTTTAATTTTTTTGCATAAATAAATCAGTATATATGATCCCTAGGTTTGAGACTTAATCCAAAGTAATTAAATTTAAGGTTACCTTTTATAGAGGATTTTTTTGATACAAAGCGTGGTAAAATGCAATTTTTTATGCTGACCCCAACCACTAATGTTCACATTAGATGGGGAATCAGTAAATAATTAGAATATGGTCCTTAAATAATTGATGAATACAAGTTAGAGATATTCTTATTACTTTCCCAACATTATATGTCATGAAAATAAAAGGGAATCAAGGTTTATTCATCAAAAAAATTTAATTATCACCTTTATGTGGGTTTTATACACCATGTAAGATAAATATTTCATATTGATATGGAAAAAAGTGCTCCAAAGACACATGAATATGTATAATATGATTTTATCATACAATACCTTATAAATTTTTTATTAGGAGGTGGATATGGTCCATGGAAACTATATAATCTTCATCCAGTTCTTTTCCCATAACTATTATGTTCTCCTTATCATTTGAGTGGGATTCCTCTAATTAATTGGTCCATGTTGGTATTTTTCCTGTATCCTTATTGAGGGGATCACGATTGGATAAAATATGCCCTATTGAATTGAAGGGTAGTAGGTCCAATGATTAAACAAATGATGATAATTTCCTCTTACTATCCTTTGGTTAATAAGATATATCTCTAGTTAGAAATGAGGAACTTGGCATGGATGTCCTTAGTCTCTCGAGTGATCCTCAATATGAGGGAATTCTCATAGTGTATTTGATAAGGGGAGGACATACTTTTCAAAATGGTATGTCACTTTGAGGTATAAATTCATTGTAAATTATATGGGGAGGACCTTCATAGTTATTTTCATATTTTCCATCATGGATAAGACTTACATTATGGTTCAATGTTCATATATAGGGAGTATTTATACATCATATTCCCTAGGGAGGTCATTTAGTGTGAATGATCTAGTTTATATGAGTAGGACCTTCATGGTTAATAGAATTTAATGATTTGGTAAAGGTAGGGCCTTATTTACGATTTAGATTTTAGATTAAAAGAGTACTTTCATAGCTATAATCATAAGAAACATTCCCATGATCAATATTTTTTATTTCCATGGAGAGGACCTTAATATAGGGTACTCTGAAGAGGAATTTTAGAGCTTTTGATCACTATAACATGAGTATGGAATTTGTAACTACAGTTTCATACACTTTCTAATGAATATTTGGTAGATTATTATTCCACTATTGAGATATTTTGAAGGGAATAAAGAACACTATAATTGATCAAGGATGGGATCTGATCATACTTCCAAGCTGTATGCTTCCTTTGATTATATTTCTTCTTAGATATACTTTGTTGGGTAGTTAGGGTAAATAATTGTTCGCAATATCCTTCACATGTGGGATTTCTCATAAGTGACTCCAATATTTTTGTTAGAATTTATAGATAGACTTGTTGGGACATAGAAGGAATACGATAATTCCCATTTCTCGTCATCAAAATATATTTATGGGATTCATTAATACATATATTAATATGCACCTGGAATTTTATTTCTATTGATATATGATAACAACCTTCCCCATACCACTAAGAAATGTGAATATGGTCCTTTTCCTGAGAGGCTATTAGAATATAACAATGTTATATTTTTAAATATGTGGGAATATGAGACTATATTAAAGTATTTGATGGGATATTCCAATGATAATTGGTCTAAACTAATATATAGTCCCGGTCATATTTCCTATTATTTATTAGGACATGATGAAAATCCTCTTTAATGGGAGTGGGAATATGTGACCACTCATGAGTAGCTCATGATATTCTCTAATGATAGTGGTAGGAATATGGAATTTCCCCTGTTTTCTTCTAGTATATGTTGATATTGGCCTTATACTCCTACTTATAGGATATATTAATAGTTTTTTAAAGTACGAGTATGGATTTAAGATTTCCATTTGATCACTTCCTATATGTGAAGACAATATTCTTCCATGGGAAGAATAATATAGACCTTCTCCTTGGTGGGAGTGGGGATATGAGCCCACTAGAACCCTTTGATTTCCAAAAAAATATTCCCATGAGATTCCTATGCAGGGGAAAGAATATGGGATTTCCCCATGGTTGAAACTTCACTATAATTATATTATCCTCCTAATGATGCTAGAGTGTACTGAAATACCTGATGATCAGGATCGGGGATATGGGACTACCCCTTGGATGTCGTCAGATTATATTGGATGGATTCTTCTACAGGATTGGGAATATGATTATACTCCCTAAATTATATGGAATGTTACCCATAATGAGATCTCCTCCTAGGTACCATGAAATGAATAAATTAGGCTTGAATATATTGGGTGGATACTTTAGTAGTTTATTAAAAGGCTGGGGTTTCATGGTATTGATGACGATGGTGGTTAGTAGGAGCCCTTTTTGGTAGATTCTACATAGTGTTGAGGTCATGTTTGACCTCCTCTTCCATATTCCTAATGTAAGGGATTTAATTTTTTCCTGATCTAGGAAAAGTCTTTAAAATTAATTTATGTTTTCAATGGGAACCATTTATATTTCCATGGTCTTACTCTATTTATGAGGTGATCAAGGAGGATTGATGTCCTATATGCTATCTCATTCCAACTCTTATTTGGGGATGAAATTATTGAGTTGTACTCCCTATCTAGTGTGTTGGTGATTTATTATTGGATTTACTTCATTGGTGATAGTTTCATATTATTTTATGGGGGTACTTATCCTTTGAAATGGATAAGACATATTCCTAACATTTATATGATGTTGTCTATTTTGGATTCAAGAGATCTTGTATTCTGAAATTTTAGGGAGGATAAAAAATACAAATAAGATAAGCCATCAATGAAACATAAAAAGTAAGATATTGTTTGACCATTTTACTATAAATTTAAAGGATTAATGTTTGGATCAACATTTGTTTTTCAATGTTCACATATGACTTTATATTATTTTTAGTTGATATAAACTTTCTTTCAAGAGGCAGGTGGTCACAAGGAATTTACCAATGACACTTGGGTTACACATTAGATGAGATGATGGGAGGTCAAGCTCATCACACCATTTTTGGAGAATTATTTCCTACTATGGTAATCTATTATATATTTAAGACATATTTTATAAATACTTACCAAATATTAGGACATAAATTGTTACACCTCTTCCAACAATTGGTTATTAGTATTTGGTCAATGTAGAAATCTATTATATATAAATAGTTACTTGTTGACATGATCATATATTTATATATAACACTCTTCATCAACTTAGAAATCTATATTTATCATATCCTATCTATATTCCTCTTTTTAGTTTTATTATACGATAATTTAAAGAAACATGGCTGGGAACACTAAAGTTCATCACTATCCATGGAGGTGGTAGTTCTTTATGGTGTTGGGATTGATCCCTTGAAAATGGTTTCATACATATCCCTATGAAGTGAATAAAAACCTATGTAGTTATATTTCACTAATTTGGAAAAGTATAACCTTTTAATATCATGTGACAAGGACCATCACATTGATTTTTATAGTTATGCATCCATAACTACTTCCAAGATTTTAAATCCATTGTATATATACTTTTATCTAAAAGGTTACTAGAATTTTTTGGTGTGAGGCCTACACATGGGAGACAATTTTTTGTTTACCTCAAATATAATTTCACCCATTAATGTTGGGTTTATTTCATAGGTAATATTAACTCGTGATATATATGTTTAGTTTTGATTTTGAGGATATGGATCAATAAGAGATAATATTTCCTCATCAAATATATCGACTAATAATGGGAATATCTGATATCAGGAGTAGTCTATCTTGATGAGAAAGGACTTAGGTAATTTCATGAAATATATATACCTATCAAGATGATTCCCATAGGTAATAAAACCCATTAGAGGTGGACATGGGTTTTATAGTTAATATAGATGAATGAGTACGAACACCATACTCACAGGGAATATAGACCAATAAGGAAGGATGAAGGTGATTTAAAAATACATATGTCCCCATGATGAAGGGTTAATATTTAACATTCATCTAGTGAATAGATGAAATAATATCAATGTTGGATTTGAAACTTAGGTAGTAATCTAAAAAATCTTATGAAAATTAGATTAAAATCCCTCATAGTTTAATTTTTATAGTTTAAGGTCATGTTATAGGACCATACCATGAATTTTAACATTATGTTGTAAGGATGTTTTTGTATAGTATTACATCATGTGACTAAGTCTTTCATGTCATGAAAGGGATGAAAATAGAGGATTTAGAAGGTGCTCTAGGTACTACTTAGGAATTGAGAGAGCATGATCAGGGCTTACACATGAATATGTCATACAAAAGGATGTTTACTCTTGGATAATTGATGATTCAAGGTGATGAAATTATCAATGGTAACATGGGGGGGGGGTACTGCAACTAGAAAGGAGACCCATTATGTCATGCATAATTTATTAGAATTATGGAATCCACCATGTTCCTTGCACGATCAAGCTTGGACTTGGTTCATCCAAGTTGATCTACATGAATCAGGAGAGAACAATATAATTTACTTATTGTAGGGACCCTCATTATCAATGTGATGATATGTCTCGGTCACACTGAGTGTTTTACCTATCAAGGAGGACAATACCATAGCATCCATTTATCAAGGGAATACATGATTCAAGGGGTACACACTAGTGTGAATTACCTAATCATATGGATTTGTTTTTTTAAAGGAATCCTTGATTTAGCATTTTTTAGGTATTAACCTCAATGAAAGGATTCTGTAAAGTCCATTTGAGTAGGGTTGACCAAGATGGGTGATTTGAGTAAAATGTGTGGATAAAGAGATGTTTGAATTTCTATTTTTAGGATTCTTTATGAAGACATCGTAGGCTGGTTAGGTATTACATGTGTGGACACCAATATAAGAAGGTAGTTGAAAATCCCAAGGAACCCCAACCTCACATATTGTTCCATGTAGATATCTTGGTTATTTGGTGACCTCTCAAACACTATATTTAACATAGGAGGATTTCATGGTGACTTAATAGTGTAAGATCTATGTTGTAGGTTTTCACAATAGTTCCATGTGATAGAGGATTGTGTAAAAAAATCATAGTATAGAATGATTCATGTTGTGGAATCACGCAATGTTGATGTGGAATAGAGGGTTTTTTGGAAACCAAGTGAAGGGGGAAGCTTCATATTGTAGGCTCAAAGATGATACCTTGAGAAGGTGGTTTATAAAACATACTTGGGAAGAATCTATTTATTCCTTCAAAGTATACTATCACTGGAATTACCTATGGGATTTTCTAAGAACTTAGGAATAAAATCCTTTACCCACTTCATCCTCCTCCTTTCATATCCATTCTATGTGCATCTATTTTTGTGTATCCTCAAAATGGAAAAACTAATATTTATTGGAAAGTTTATGGTAACTATATTCTAAGACAGATGGCCCCATATTGATACATTGTCTAATCACATGGGTCTACCTCATGGAACCATAGAAAAAGAGCTGATGCTTAGTGGGATTCCATGGAGGTTTCTGTCAGCACACCATGTATAACTAGTCCAACACATAGTGAGTATATAACTAAAAAGTCATTCAATTATGAGACGTAGATGATGGATTCATTTCATGGTGAATGTTATACCATGTAATCAAATGTCCAGTATCAGTGTTGGACATCCACCATAGTGCACGACCACCTAGTATCTATGTCACCGCTCCACAAGTGGAATCCATTAACAAGTCTAGTGTAATATCCCTATCTTATTGGTCCTTTGTGGTTTTTAATTTACTTTTATAATATATTGAGGGATTTTGTTTTGGTTCTGATTATTTAGTGGATAACTTACATGTTTATATGAATCAATAGTAATATATATATTTATCCCCATGTTATATATAATATTTTATCTTTCATATTCATAATATTTTTTCTCACAAAATTTTGTTAACTTCAACTCAAAAAATCGTACTTAAAATTTTTATTCCATGCATAATATATTCCCCCAATGTAATTTTTTTGACATGGAAACATTTTATCAAGTCTATTATAAAAACCCTACACTCACACCAGAATCCATATGAATATGGGGAAGTTCAACACTTATCCATTTTCTTGATTTCAAACTCATATATATTTCAATAATCATGACTTAGCCTCCTTTCATTAGTGTGTCCAATAAAAATATTACTCACATAAAAAATTTACATTTTCCTTCTTACATAACATTTTTTTCATGCACTATATATATTTTAGATCTATTATGATACATAATATTTAGGACTTAACAAAATGTTTATAAAAAATATGCAATTTTTTAAAACCACCAAAAATACATCCAAAACTTCCGATACCCTAAATATTTAATGATTTTTTCCTAGAAATACCTATAAACTGAATAATTATTTGAAATAACACCAAAAATTACATTTTATAATTTTTTTAACACTTGATCCTAGGAAAACTCTAGAGACTCGTTCATAGACCTATATTGATAACCTCAAAACATTTACAAGGTCTATAATCACAAGGATAATCTATGTTCTTTCCTAACCTAAGACCTCAAAAATTAGAAATTAACATCATCAGATAATTATGATGGTGGAAGGTGTGCGGCTGAGGGTTTCTAATAATGGTTTGAGTGCATGAAATGGATTATGGGAAGGTTTTCTAGTTAAGGGAAATATCAGTGATGATGGGTGGTAGAAATGACAATTGGTGGTCAAGATATGTTGCATCCGACCCTGGTGGAGGTGAGAAAGAAAACAATGGTGGATTTAACAATGGGAAAAATGGATATAGTGAATAATTTGTAACTACACAGTGTATAGTCCAGAGAGCACATGTTGTTTCCTATTTCATTATATGGCAAAGTTTTCCATGGAGGTGTTAAATATCACAAAACATGTTTCCATATCAAATGAAACATGTCCCATATTTAGTTAGTATCTTGGGTTTAAATATAGATTTAAATATCATTTGGTGTGTGAATAAGTGTCACACGCCATGTTTTATAGATAATAAAATGAAGGGTGTACTAGAATACATGCCCAGACATCCTCCTAGAAATACACACTGTGTGGGATAATGTGTACAACATGAAATTTAAGTGGACACGAATTGACCGAATGTCTTCACCCTAATATATTCTTAGTGTTTCACATGGTGTGTATTAAAGGAATACAAACAATGTCTAGTGGGATACATGATTTGGGTCTTGGAAATACACACTGATTGGAACCTAAGCCATAGATATTGCGTTTGTTGGAAGAACACACAATTCTTATTTAAAAGAAAAGAATAAGGATTATATGATACACACTAATATTGAATATAATTCCCTTATGTCTAGTCACCCTAAGGTAATTTCATGTATGCTGACTTTGTACGACAAAACATTAGAAGTAAATTCTTGAGTACTATTTGTGTCTATGCACAATGTTTAGTTTAGTACATGTTGTGGTGTTGTTTATATATTCTTCCCTAATTATAAAATTTGGACAAATAAATATTTCATTTTGAGAATTTTTCCATGTACATCATGTTGGTGTAATCCTCCTTATAAAATGAGACCATTTTCATGGTGTTTTGGGTAGTTTAGGGATTATACCTCTTTAAAGTTGATTAAAATGTTATATTGAGGTGGTTAGAATAAACACTGGGTCAATAACACCCCTGAAGACATGGTGATAGGTCAAGGGTATCACATATATATTGTGGATATTGGAAATACCAAATGGTTATAGGGCATGGTTCCTCCATTCAGGCATGGTTTCATTACTCTATTAATCCCAATAAGGTGAAAGTCAACTATATGAGTCAATACTCAATGATGAGATGGGGAGGGGCCCCTCTATCATGGAGTTTTTACTCCATAAATTGATCTCAATGAGGTGAATATCTTCTATAGGTATTTATATTCACTTGACTGATATTGATACATTAGTGTAATGAGAGTTACCTACTATGGGTATAAATTTATAAAGTGTAAGTTATGAGACTTGGATAATTAAGATGTTTTGAGTTTGATGACATGTTAATAATAATTAGTTGACTTTGCGATATGATATGAAAATACTTTATGAGCCTTACACTATTCTCAATGTCCCTTGATACATATGAGATTTTATTCTTTATGAATTTGAGTTGAGATGATCGGGACTTCCCTATATCCCTATATTTTCTATATGTAAATGATATTTGGATTTCTTGTTCTATTTATCTCTTTTAATAGAGTTTTGGGATGAAATATTATTTTTATATTTACTTTTTATTTTCAAGAAATTGTAATGGGTATTTTTATAATCATCCCATCATGGGTTTCATGCCCACATGAGTTGTATCTATATAGATGACATGTAGTTCATATATGGTATTGGTGGATTTGGATATGCTGAAGCTTGTGCTAATTTAATGATTAGTGGTGCTTAATGGTGCTAGATGTTTTCAGTTTATATTTCAGAGCTCTTACTAAGAGTTATTTCCCCGATGTGTTATTTTCCCTTACTAAATTTCCATTATTCAAGGTTTAATTTCCTTTTAAATATAGTTTTTTTAAGATTTCCTATATAGAATTTTACTGGATACTTATTGTCTCATATATGGATTTTTTATAAATATTATTTATTAATATATATTATGAATAGTTATTGGTTATAATTTTTACTAGTTTTTTATATCAATTATAGATTTTATATTGGATATGGATTCACATGCATGATATACCTTATTGTTGTCAATAATATCCACCTGGCCTATTAGAGGTAAGGTTGGGGTGGAAAACATGGCTTACCAATGACCTAAGTGGGGTAATTGTGGGATGGGTCATGTTAATACATTATTAAAGTGGTTATGTCTTGGGAATAAATTTTAAAGATAGTAGTCATGATAGGTTTGTTTAGGGAAATTTAGGGAAATGGTATAAAGGATCCTTGAGTTTGATTTTAATAATAAGTAACTTTTTATTAGTGTGGGGGTAGACTTATCCATTAACTATGACTATAATAATCTATTGATTATTTTAAAACATTAAGTCAATGGTTGTAGGTTGTATTGTAGATGGTGAATGCATAAGGAAACATTTGATTTTTATATTTCATTTATTTCCTATGTCAACTCACCTAGATATGCTATAATTGTTGTGGGTTCATCCTATTAATTGAAGGATGATATCTATAGACACTAGTTTGGATTTAAAGGTACGATCATGAAGAATCCATTCCAATGTTTGATCCTATTACCGTTTATTTTTAAAGGAATGGGGAACCAATTAATGAATGAAATTGAGAGGTATATTTTATCTATGAGTCGAGGGTAGATTCTCTATACATAGGATGAATTTTCTATATATTAACTAGTGAGAGTCTCCTTAGGTTTTGATGTGATATTGATCCTTGAGTGATGAAGGAATTATAACGAGCCTCAATTTTTAAACATTAATATTAAATCATTTTTGTGGAATACTTAATACATTACACAAATAAGAAACTAAAGATAATATTAGTTTATTTCCTTTGGAAACATTAAAACATAAACACTGGTAAATATGTGATATATATTATCTACCACTAGGTCCTCTATGACTAGCACTCATTTTAGATATATCATACATAATATATATCTTCATAACTTGGGGAAATGAAAAATAAAAATTGATGAGGTTAGATGCTTGGTAAGGGTAAAAAAGGGAGATATGTAAGTATAAACATGATCATAAGGGTATGCGAATGTCATCATAACATTATAATATTATACCCTACATATCAAATATCATAAACATGAATCATGTCATAAATATTTACAGTTCATAAGACATGAATCATAAGGGAATCAAGAGAATAAGCCATGAAAACACAGAATAGGAATAATAAATGGAATTATTTCAGAAACATAAAGATGTAATATCATTACCTTAAATTCAAGTCACATTTAAAAAATTTAGCAGGGCACTTCATGGGTACTACACCTACTGGGAGGTACACACCACCATCTCAAGTCACAGTCCTATCCAAGTAAGGGATCGAGTTTCCCCATCTTCCCATAGTAGATCAGGTTTCCCATATTTCCATAGGGGATCAAGTTTCCCCATATTAAATAGTGGAATCAAGCCCTTTGAATTTATTCCCATATTTATCTCTTGAGATTCAAATATTCACCCATTACATTGTAGGGATATATAGGTCACATCCATCTCACAATGAAATCATACATACATGTTCCACAATATCATAAATAGTCATATCATAACCCATGAATTGAAATGGGTGCCATAAGCACGTAATCATGTCTTAACCTATGTAAAAAAGAGACAATTTATTCCATCAAATCATAACCCATGTTAAGAAGTGGGTTTTAAACTCATATAAACCACGAAAGAGAAACGATTTTCATAACCATCATCACATAAAAAATAATAATCCAGTCACGGGAATAATATAAATGGAACCTTTGGGTAATTTCTCAAAAAAGGCATCAGTAACACAAATATATATTATCTTATATGGAAAATAATTTAGTAATATATTTTTTTTTAAAAAATCTTGAAGAAAATACCATTTCTTTGAAAAATTATTTTTAAAACGTGAAACATTTTTGAAAACATTTTTCTTTAAAAAATAGCTTGAAAAATCATAAAGGAAGATTTGAAAACCATAAAAAATAAATTATTTTTTCCTTGAAATTGAGATCAAAATACTATTTTAAAATCGTTTTTGAAAACATTTTTGAAAACATGGTTTTTGAATAAAACAAGTATCTGACCGAAGAGAGAAATAAGGTTAGATTTTCTTAAAAACGTTTTCCTAATTTTCATAAGTAAAAAAGAGTATAAAAATGGAACTAATACATGAAGAAGTAATGAATAACCATAGTATAATAAAATTCATGAGTTTTTTAAAAGATGTATCATAATATTTCATCAATGGAAGCATAATCATAAACAATCCTAATAAATAATGAGATTATTGAAATAAAACTCTTACCACTTGGTAACTTTGAATTAGACTCCCTATGTAAGAAAATGAAATTAAATGAAGATTAAAATAACATGAACATAAGTATAATCATTATATAACATTTTAAAGGTCATTATAGACACCTCATAGAGGAATATAGGTGCATAACATAGAATGTGTATCAAAGAAGGAAAATTGAGAAAAAAATTACATTACCGATTTGGTAACTTTTGAAACATACACCCCAAGGAAGATATATCATAAAATGGATATTTAAATATCCATAAATTTTAGGATAATAATCATATAATATATCCATATATATTATATACACTACACAAAATAAATGAGTAGTGAATAATGCATAAATCTCACAGAAATAAAAGTGAGACTAGAAATCCCCTTACCTTATGTCTTGACTCTCGTCATACTCATTCAAACCTACTGTATAATAAATATGAGATTATTATAAATCTACCATATAATGATATTATTATATCTAATACCATATATGATTTCAATTATGACTTTATATTACCCGTTTATTAACAATTCCATGTTAAGGTAAGTTTTCAGGTAATATCCGCTTTATTTTTCACATGTGTCTTAATTTGTTATATTTTTTGTCCTAATAATTATATCATGATTTAAATAATGTAAAAAATTATATAAAAATCATATATATTCATTATATTTTTATTTATAATAAAATATTATATATATATATATATATATAATTAAATACACCGCTCACCGAGATGGTAGGCTATACGTACGCATGAACACTGTAACCATTTTCCTGGCATATTGAATTAAATGAAAGTAAATGAAAAATATATACATATATATATATATGTATGTATGTATAATATAATTAAAGTAGAATTATTATTTCATATATATCATATAAGTTCATTAAAATCATCCTTAATACATTCCATGTTAAGTGTGAATGAATTACACCGCTTTGAGATGACGATAGTCCACGCATCCACAAACAAAGTTATCATATTTACAAAAAATGGAAAGACTGAAAGTATGTGTTATATAATAATTATATAAGCATAAATAAAAAATAAATATCATATAAAAACTAATTTTATAACATAATTCTCAGCCATGAGAGGTGTTAAAGGAAAAATAAACAACATCATTTCATGAGGTTATAGTTCACCGTACACAAGAACGGCATGTTTGTTACCCATTGGATGGAAGTGTGCTTCAGTGTAGGTATAACTGTTAGAATAAAACATCTAATTATATTGAGAATAATTATTTTATTATAAAATAATGTAATAAGAATATTTTAGGGGCTGGAGAATGAAAATAAAACAAAATATCTTGAGGAATGATGTTACCTCTTCTTTAGGTAACTCTTTTTTGGTTTGCACCAAAGGTATTCATTGGATGAATTTATAACAAATGGTAGGATCCTAGGATAAAGGTTGGGATTATAGGAGGATATTTCCATTTGGTTTTTTCTATCTAACGGTCTTGAGATGTGTGAATAAGTGGAAGGGGTGAGTGCATTTTTATAGTGGAGGAGTAGAATTCTTGTTAATTTTTTAAAAAGGAATTCCATCCAAGTTTTCCCATGTAAAGTGAATAAAATAATGGTAAAAACTGAGAAAATTTAGTATAAGTTATAAATATGAACATCCAATTGGTTTTGGACATTTTTCTAGGTCATTTTGTGCCTTCATTTTAAGGTTTAGTCCTTTGGTAAGTTAATTTTTCTCTTAATCATTGTAATTACTTATAATCAATTTCACTAATATTTTTTTTCTAAAAAACTAATTTGAAATTATTATACATCATAAATTATGGTTAATAAAAATTTGGAATCCATTTATCCAAATTATAATCACATAAGTGGCAGAAATTAATTTAAATTTAATACTGGAGACGGGAAGACAAAGTGGGTTTTTAAAGTAAAAAAACCCCAAAAGTTTGAAATGTTTTTATATCCAATTTCAATGAGAAATTTGTTATAAAAACCAAATTTGAATAATTGATGTAAAATTTATCAAATAAAACAATAAAACCAAATTAAATTATAATTTAAATATATAAATAAATTATATGAAAAATAAATTTTGAATTAAAATTTTTTATTTTTCACTATTCATCTAAAAATGAAGTTTTTCAGAAAAATCCCAAAAATTCCCCCTAAGATAATTTTGACACTATGAATTAAAAAATGATTCTTATTTTAAAAAAATTAATTTCTAAAAGTGACTAAAATTAATTTTATTATTGTTCATAGAAAGATATAAAAAGCGGTTCATTTGAGAAAATAATATGTTCAAACATATAAAGATTTTACCAAAAATTACATGTTTTATTATAAATATATTTTATTCATATAAAAAAATTATAAAAAATATTTAAAAATTAGTTATTACTATTTATATTACTAAGTTTAATGGCTAAGTTATAACTATCTCATTGAAATAATTATAATAGTAAAATTTTGTTTTGTAGAAACTCAGTGTTTCGTGTAACACAAGCCAAGTTGGTGTCATGTGTAGTAAAATAATAATTTTTTGTAGTGTATAATGAAAACATAACTTGGTGTAGAGTTAAATGAACAAAATTGAAGAAAATTTTATTTATTTGAGAAAAAAAGGTTTATAAAAAATTAGGGTGTTACATTCTACCCCCCTTAAAATGAATTTCACCCTTAAAATTCATCAATTTTATACAAAAAATGAGGATATGTATACCTCCTCATTTCCTCAATTTACGGTGTTGCTTCCTCTAATTTGTGGTTTCTCCATAAAACTTTGACCAGGTGGGTGGTCTTATTTCGTAGAAATTTATCTATACGATCCATAATTTAAACTGGTTGTTTCTCATAAGAAAGATTATGCTCCAGCAATATGACCTATGAGTTCAGCACATGTGAAGAGCTAGGTATGTACTTCCCTAGGAGAGATAGAACAAATCATGTACTTGAGAGATATTTTTAGGAAGTGTCAGCCGATAGGCTATTATCTCGATAAAATCAATAATTTTAAAGTGCCCAATATACCTAGGGATTAGTTTCCCTTTATTTATGAATCTCATAAACTTATTATAGGGAGAGATTCATAGAAACACCTTCTCACTAAATTAAAATTCTAGATCAAACCTTTAGTAATCAACATAACTTTTTTTTTTGACTTCAATCTATCCTAATATGATACTGAATGGTTCTAACCTTCTTTTCCATTTCTTCAGTGATACCAGGTCCCAATAGATTTATTTCTCCAACTTCATTCCAACATGTTATAGATATACATTTCATTCAATAGTGGGGTTCATAAGGATCCATATGAATAATGTAGTGAATGATATTGTTTTAAGAGAACTAAACTAGAGGAATGTGTTTATCCCAACCAAATTTTAAATCCAATAAACAATATCTAAACATAACCTCTAGGGTTTGAATTTTTCTTTTAGACTGACCATCCATATGAGGATGATGAGTAGTACTAAAACTCAGTTATTTATCAAGTGATTACTGAATAATTTTCAAAAACTTTTAGGTAAACCTAAAATTCCAATCAGAGACAATGAAATGTGGTAATCCATAAAACCTTACCACATCCTTAATGTATATCCTGGAAATCTAATCCAGAGAGAAGTCTTATCTGATTTTAATAAAGTGTGTAGACTTATTAAGGTGAGAAAATACCACAGATATAGCATTAAACCCTTTAGAGGTTTTAGGGAGTTCGACGAAAAATACATAGTGATGTTCTACCATTTTTATTATAGTATGGGAAATGGATTCAATATCCCCTTAGACTTTTGTCTTTCATGATTAAATTTCTATCATACCAAGCACTAAGATACAAATTATGTGATATCCCTCTACATTCCATCCCACCAAAAGTAGTATTTCAAATCTCTATACATCATCATACTTCTAATATGGATAGAGAATGAATAACTTTGATATTCCTCTAACATGTCATTATTCACATCTATCATGGATAGAACACATACATGGTTCTTGTACCTTATCATTCCATCCAGGTCATGGTTAAACACCAGAATATCTCTAACCTTATTTTTAAGCTCTACATCTTCCTTATTCACCTCTTTGATCTTCACTTGAATAGATGGTTGAAAATAAAATTGATAAAGGTAATATTTTTCCAATTCATTCAATATTTCCATATCTAGACTTTGAAAATCTATAAATATTGTATCTTTTGTGATCCTCATCATGGATAATCTAGCAAGATCCCTTCAACTCAAATCATTGTCCACCTTGTTCACTTTCTCTGGGTGGTAGTGTATTGAGTAGTCATAATCTTTTATCAGCTCTAAGCATATTCTATAGAACATTTTCAACACCTTATATGTGAATTTATATTTCCTACTTTTATGATTGATATATATATATATATATCACACTTTTCTTCATAAAGATAATTCCTCTATATCTTTAATTCAAAAATTACCACAACTAACTCTAAAACATGATGTGGCTAATTTTTCTCATGGATATTCAACCATTGTGAAGAATACACAATATCCATGTTATTATACATAATAACACATCCAAATACCTTCTTTCAAGAATAAATATAGATTATAAACCCTTCTCTACTACAGGGTGATATAATAACTGGTGCACTGACCAACTATCCCTTAGTTCCTTGAAATTTTCCTCACATTCATCTATCTAGAGGAACTTGGAACCCTTACGAGTTAACTTGGTTAGAGGATTAGATAGTCAAGATAAATTCTCCAAAAACCATTAATAATATCCAAATAAACCATGAAAACTATAGATATCATTCACCATGGTTGTTTTAAGATAACATTAAATAGATTTCGTCTTTTATGGATCTACTACTATACCCTATCTTGAGATTATGTGATCCAAAAATGAAACCCTTTGCAGCTAAAATTCACACTATGTAAATTTCACATACAGATGATCCTTCCTTAGGGTATTTAGTAAAATTATCATTTGGTATTCATTATCTTCATTTCACATTTAATATATAAGTATATCATCTATAAATACCACCAAAAACTGATCAAGGTAATCTATAATGACTCTTTTCATCAAATCCATAAAGATAAAGGGGGAATAAGTAAGAATAAAATGAATCACTATATATTGATAGTGTCCATAACTTGTATAGAATAAAATATTGGGTATATCCTCTTTATTAACCCCTAATCGATGATATACAGTATGAAGTCCAACATGGGAAAAGTATTGAGCTCCATGCAGTTGATCAAATAAGTCATTGATACAGGGAAGATGGTACTTGTTCTTGATTGTGATATTGTTAAACTCCCAAAAATAAATGCATAGTCTAATTGATCAATCTTTATTTTTCACCAAGAGAACAGGTGCACCCCAAGGTGACACACTTGGCCGAATGAATCTGTTATCAAAATTTTGTTGGGGTCTCATCTTTAATTCCTCAAACTCAATTGGGTTGATTCTATAGGGAGCCTTTGAAATTGGTGTGAAACCAGGTATGAGTTCAATAGAGAACTCAACTTCACATTTTGGTGGAAGGATAGGAAACTATTTTTGGAATATATCCTAAAATTATCAAACAATATCAATGTCATCAATGTCGATTTTATCCCCAACCATTTGAGACAAACATTCATTTTTAATGGGAATTAGGACACATACAATAGATATAATATCTATAGGAAGTTTATACTTAACGACACATTGATGAAAGATCATAAGTTGGTTTTAATTATCAAAATTAACTTCCCTTTATTGATAATAGATGTGTGATTTATGAAGAAAAATCCAATCCAATCCAAGTATGACATCAAATTAAACCAAAGGAAGAATAAAAAGATTTATAGGAAGCACATTCCCACAAAAATCAACCAGAGAGGAATCATATACTTGAGTTGAAATCATCTTACCATTAGGGTTTTTATTTCTAATTATATATATAATAATTTGGGTGGAATCTTAATACCCTTAGAAAATTATTTAGATGTGAAAGATTAGTTACATCTAGAATCAAATAATACACTAGCAGTTCTAGAGTGGATGGTAAGTGTACCTTTCACCACATTGTTTTCACACCCCTCTTTTGAAATAGTGATCACATGATATTTCCAATTGTCCCTTATTTTATAAGGCTACTAAAACTAATTGTCATCACCAAACATTGGGTTTGGGAACTAGTTAGAATAATTACTATCCTACTTATGCTTGGAGTACTAAAGTTTGGGAGGTGAATTCTTTTTATCTTTTCCTCTTTTTGTATCATTGGATAACTTCTTCCCATTAGTGAAAAAATAAATTTTCTGGTGACCTTCCCTTCTACACTTAAAAAATTTATTAGACACCATAAGACAATAGAATCCATACTTATTTCCACACTTATATTATAAAGGATCATATTATTTTCTCCATGATTTTTAGATTTTCCTTTAAAATATATCATCCCTTTATTGTTAAAACCATGAGATTGATAAGTAACTCTAACCTCCATATCAAATTTGATTGCACAATGCCCAGCATCTTCATAGCTACTAATGTATCTTATGGAAAATTACCTTATGAGACTTGGCTTCAATATACAGAAGAACCAATCAACATTACTTTCAGGTTGGATGATAATACCATAAGCATACCTTGCAAGTCTTTTTAAATTAGTCTTATAGGTAATGACATATTAATTATCATTTTTCTTAAACATAAGGAACTCCTTTTACATCTTCATATAAATAACATGAAGAAAGTACTTATTGAAGAATAAGTTATTGAACTCATCCCAATCCATGGATTCAATTTCATCTTGTCTCCTTGTAAACTTTATTAGAGTCTGCCACTATACAACTTCTTCTTATAAATGATAAAAAACTTGATTGAATTTATCATGTTCCAAACATTGGATAATAGAAAATATATTTTTCATGGAACTGATCCATTTTTCAATAATAAGTGGTTCAGAAGACCCGCTGAAATAAGGTGTAAATTGCCTTATGAAGGACAAAATAGAACTTTGTTCCCCCTTTGATCATTTGGAAGGTCAGTATGATTCATAGCTTGAGAAAGTTGGATGAGAATAACGATGATATTTTTCATTCTAGCTCCCATAAAATTAAGATACTCATGATGAATTTCATTTCATTGTCTGTTTCAATCACCATTTACATGGTTCCTTTTGGTTCCATCCATTTACTAAAACAAAAAATCATATAGTAGGAAACAATTTTAAAAGTGAGGAACCACATGATTATGAAAAACCACTTATAGGATGTCTAAATTATTACACCTTATTTAATCTATGATACCTTAGGTTTATCCAAGGTTATTCATAGATAAATTATATTTAAATACTTCATTATGGTTCATGAAGATTTTGTGAATTCCCAAAGCATATCCCCTGGGAGTGTCAAACTAGGTGTGCAATAAGGCTCATTGTTATGCACCAGGTCTTGATAGAGTCTAGCTCAATATGGTGTTTTGGGGTATTTAACTCTATCTAAATCTATGTCAGGTCCACATCCACTTTTAGTATCCATACAAGGATGTATTTCTGGGAAACCACTCACTCTATCCTTTTCTAAAATTCTCGGACATTTTCTTATAATTTTTCTCATCTTTAGACTTTTCTTTATGCATTTATTTAGGGTTCTCACTAATTTTTTCTCATCCTATCTTCCAAATGTTAACTAAACTCTTTCTATAATACCAACTATAACTATCCTCTTTTTTTATGCATTAATATTACATCATTATTTTGGAATACTTAATACATTATAGATACAAAAACCCAAAGACCGTATTAGTTTAGTGAATTTAGAAACATGAAAACATAAACATTGGTACATAAGTGAGAAAAATTATCTCCCACTAGGTTATCCATAAATATCACCCTTCTTAGAAATATCATAGATAATACATATCTTTATAACATAGGGAAAGGAAACATATAAATGGGTGTTCTAAGATGCTCAGTAAGGGTCAACAAGGGATATATGTAATCATAAACATGAGAATAAGGGTATGAGAATGTGATTATAACATTAAAAGATCATACCCGGCATGTCAAAGATCATAAACATGAATCATGGCATGAATATTGGAAGTTCATAAGACATGAATCACAAGGTAATTAAAATCATAAGACATAAAATCATAAAATAGGAATAAGATATTGAATTTTGGTAGACACATAAACATGTAATATAATTCCCTTAAAGTCAATGTGCATTGCTAAAATTTATCAGGGCACTTCATGGGGACTACACCTACTAGGTTGGACACACCACTACCCCCAGTCATAGTCCTTTCCTTATAAGGGATCATGTTTCCCTATCTTCCCATAGTGGATCTGATTTCTCTATATTCATACAGTGGATTAGGATTTCCCATCTTTCATAGTGGAATCAAGCATATCCAATTGATTCCCATTATTATATCATGAGATGTAAATATTTACCCAATGATTTTGAGGGAGATATAAGACCCACCCATCTAATAATGAAATCATACAAACATGTTCCAAAAGATCATAAAAAAGACATATCATAACCCATGAAATGAAATGGGTGTCATAAACATGTAATCATATCATAACACATGAAAAAAGAGAAAGGTTCCGTAATCATTCATCAAATCACTACCTGTGTAAAGAAGTGGGTTTCAAAATTATATAACCCATGACAGTGAAACAAGTTTCATAACCATACAGCCATAAAAAATAATCCATTCATAGAAATAATATGAATGGAATATTTGGATAATTTCCCTTGAAATTCCTGAGTAACACCAACAAACATTATTTTAGATGGAAAATAATTTTTGAATATATTTTAAAACATTTCTTGTGGAAAATATCCTTTCTTATTTAAAAAATTATTTTTAAAACATGAGCCATTTTTGAAAAAAAAAATCATTGAAAATAGATTTAAAATTTATAAAGGAACCTTTGAAAACCATAAAAAAATTAAAATTATTTTTCTTTTAAAATTATATCAAATGGTTATTTTAAAATAATTTTTTAAAACATTTTTGAATATATGGTTTTTGAATAAAATAGGTATCTGATCAAAGAGATAAATAAGGTTATATTTTATTAAAAACATTTTCTTAATTATCATAAATACTAAAGAGTGGAAAATGGTAATAATAAATGAATAAATAATAACTAACCAATGGAGAATAAAATAAATTATTTTTCTTGAAATATGGATCATAATATTTCATCAATTGAAGCATAATCATAAACAATACCAATAAATGATAAGATCATTGCATTAAAAATCTTACCAATTGGTAACTTTGAATTATAATAACTATGTAAGAAAATGAAATTATATGAAAATTAAAATATCATTAAAATAATTATATTCATGATATAACATGTAAAAGGGTATTTCATACACCTATTAGAGGAATCTAGGTGTATAACAAGGCATGTTTCTCAAAGAAGTCAAGTTGAGACAAAATTAATTTACCGATTTGGTAACTTTTGAAACATAAAACCCATGTAAGAGATATCATAAAATGGATATGTAAATACACATAAATTTAATTATAATAAACATAGAATATATACATGGTAATTATATACACAATTCAAAATAAATGAGTGGTTAATAAGGAATAAATCTCACAGAAATAAAAGTGGGACTAGAAATCCCCTAACATTATGTCTTGAATCTCGTCATACTCATTCAAACCTCTTGTATAATAAATAAATGTTTTTTATACATATACCATATAACCATATTATTATATATAATACCATATATTATTTTACTTATTACTTTATATTACTTATTTATTAAAAATTCAATGTCAAGGTCACATTTTGGGTAATATCTGCTTCATTTTCCAAATGTGTCTTAATTTGTTATATTATTGGTCCTCATATTTATATCACAATTTAAATAATGTTAATAATTATATAAATATCATATATATTCATTATATTTTTATTTATATCAATATATTAAAATAGAAATAAAAAATGAAATAAACCATTCATGGAGATGGCAGACCGTACGCATGCAGGAACATTATTTCCATTTTTATGGCGTATTGAATGAAATTAAAGTAAATAAAACTTATATATAAATTTATATATATATATATATAATATATAATTATAGGAGAATTATTATGTCATATATATTATATATGTTCACTAAACCCATCCTTAATACATTCCATGTTAAGTGTGAACAAATCACATCACTTTGAGGAGGCGGTAGTCCACACGTCTACAAATGAAGTTATTGTGTTTACAAAAAATGGAATAAATGAAGTTATGTGTTATATAATAATTATAGAAGAATAAATATAATATAAATATAATATATATATTAAAAAAATATTGTCTGTCATAATTTATGATATGAGAGGTGGTAAAGGAAAAAATGAACAACATCATTTTTGAGGCAGTAGTTCTCCATACACAAGAACAGTAAGTTCGTTACCCATTAGATGGAAGTTAGTGTCAGTGTAGGTAAAAAAAATTAGAATAAAAACATATCAGTATATTGATTATACTAAGGTTATTATATAATAATAGAATAAGAATATTTTATGGGGGTGGATAATGAAAATAATACAAAAGATCTTTAGGAAGTATGTTACCTCTTCTTTGGGTAACTCCTTTTGGTTTGCACCAAAAGGCTTCCTTGGATGGATTTATTCCAAAAGGAAGGATCCTAGGATGAAGGGAGGTATGTTTGGAGGATATTTGGGTAGTATTTTTAAAATAAAAGTGGCTTCATAGGTGTGAATAAGTGGGAGGTTTTAGTTCCTTTTTATAGTGGAGGAGGAGTGACATTCTTGTATATTTTTGAAAAGAGAATTCCACCCATGTTTTTCCTATGTCACATAGCTCCAATAATGGTAAAAATACAATAAAATGAAGGATAGGGTAGAAATATGAACATAAAATATATTTTTTATAGATTTCTAGGTCATTTTGGTACTTAAGTTTATGGTTTAGTCATTTGTTAAGCTAATTTTTTTCTTAACCACTGTGTTTAATTTTAATCACTTTCAAAAATACTTATGGTCAAAAACTAATTTGACCTTATTAGAAATTATAATTTATTATTATTCTAAATATGTAATCTATTTTCTCAAATTATTATCATATAATTAGAATAAATTAATTTAAATTTAATCTCACAAATGGGATGAAAAAGCAGGGTTTAAAAGTAAATAGTCCAAAAGTTTGAAATGTTTTTATATCCAAATTTAATGTGAAATTGGTTCCAATAAACTAAATTGGATTAATTGATGTAAAATTTATCAAATTAAAGTTATAAAACAAATTAAATTATAATGTATCTACATAAATAAATTAGATATAAAATAAGTTTTGAATTAAAATTCAATATTTTTTTATTATTCCTCAAAAAATAAAGTTTTTCAGAAAAATCCCTAAAATTCACCCTAAGACAATTTTTACATTATGAATTATGAAATTGTTTTTATTTTATAAAATTCGATATATAAAATTATCTAAAATTAATTTTATTATTGTTTATAGAAGGATATAAAATGAAGTTCATTTAAGAAAAACTTATTTTCAAATATATAAATACATTTCCAAAAATAAATGTTTCATTATAAATATGTTTTATTTATATAAATAAATTATAAATTATATTTAAAATTTCATTATTACTATTCATATTATTAAGTTTAATTTCTAGGTTTTAACTATCACATTTAGATATATATAATAATAATATATTGTTTAGTATAAACTCATTGTTGTGTATAACACAAGCCAAGTCAGTGTTTCGTATAGCACAAGTTTAAATTTTTTTAACATGTAATGAAAACTTGACTTGGTGTAGTGTAAAATGCGTGAAATAGAATAAAAATTAATTTATTTAAGAAAAAAAGGTTCATAAAAACTCTAGGTGTTATAATATTGGTTAGAGTTATTGGTTTACATATTCTATCTGCTTCAGACACCCATCAACCATATGTTTTTCTTCCATCATGTTCCCAATACAATACAATGAGCTATTGGTTGATTTAATTTTAATCCAAATCATTATGGGACTAATATAACATGGTTTTATTTTTATCCCTTATTTATGGTGGAGTTTTATCTAGATACATTGAGGATAGTTCGAGTTCAAAAGATGATGGACCCTCAGTATGGTAAAATAACTATGTCTGAGTACATGCCTAGGTACATAGACCACATAAGGTACTCCTTGAACATGATTTTTGATATATTTCATTGAGTTATATTTTTTGAGTAGGGATTATAAATTAGGATTTATAGTGGGGTTTTTTCCTTATTCATTCCCACCTATGTTAATGATTTAGAGTTTTTTAGTTAAGAGGGCCTTGAAAAATCAGTGCATTGTGTTGTCCGAAGTATGATCCATGACCATTATATTTGGTGCACATATTTTTCTAAATAGGTTTATGTTATTTTTATTGTATTTTTTTACCGGGAGTTGGAGATTATAGTTGAAATATTATCTAAATTATTATAGATAGAGACTTGTAGCAGTGTAGATCACCAACTCAATCACATCTATTGATAGTGTGATATTATTATTCATAAATAGATTTTACTTTAATGAGATTTCATCATAGTGGAGATAAGATCTCGTGATATCATCCTTGGTATGTATCAATAATTCACAGTCCAAGCTTGGATGGATGAATATTACTACCAAGTGATATACCGTTAGGTTGTTGGGTTGAGATCCATATCTAATAATGAGTGGGAACCACAAACATTATGAGCAGGGAGAACCCTTAGTGGTCTAAAATATATTATACACAAGTTGGATATTTTAGAATTGTACACTAAGGAAACTATAGAGTATTATTTTACTATAGTTTTAGAGGGGTTCTTGGATGTAGGCATTCTAATATTACCATTATTTATGGATTGATTTCAATATCAACTTGTATTCCAGTATTGATGTCTTCTATAGGTTTTTCGGTATCTAAATTGATATTAAGGAGCTATTCCTATAGTGGTATAATTTTTGGAGAAAACTTTCATCAGAACCAATGATCCCCATTTGTCTCGTGAAAATGAGTGGGGTGGTTCCTAAAAGATTTTATTAGGTATGGATATCACTGTATTTGTGTTTGCAGATAGAATGTCTCAAATATAGATTTCATGTGTCGTTATAGACAACATGTGTTCTTGGTGTTATATTTGGAGTGATGAATGTCCTTTAATTGGTAATGAGACTCATGAATTATTTTTTAGTGGTATTATTTTATTAAAAACTTAAATAATTTGAGACAAAGGGTGAGCGTACTAAGTATTTATGGTTTGTTTTATGATTACTATGATAGAACCAAAAATATGGTAAAATATCATAGTGGATGTTCTAGATTCTAGGATTTTGTTCTCTAAGGAATGTCATCATAGAGAATGGGTTATCAGTTGTTCTATATAAACTTTTAGGATGTGGGGATTGATATGATTAGTGTGGTGAAATAGTGACGTGGTGATTAATACCCTAAACAAGAAAATATATGATTTATTTATGGAGGAGAAATTTGAGTATTGAGCCCTAATATTGTTGGTTTTTTTTGGGATAGGGATACTTAACTTACCTTTGATCGATGGAGGTGTCCTAAAAATTTTCACCGGGTGAGGGAGGCCAATATTGGTGATCAAGATTGTCAATTATTGTGAAAATGGATATCCTTAGGCGATACACCTAATAGATTCTATGAAGTTTGGGAACATATTATTCTATTAAATCAATGAAAATTATCATTAAATTAATGTTTACATTAGGTATTATGATTGGTGTCATTGAATTAGGATTACCCCTATGGGGTATGGGTCATGAGTGGTATATATTTAACTAGGCTTTTAGCAGTCTACATGTAATGCTTCAAGATATAAAGATTTATTTTTTCCAAATAAATACTATGATTGATATCTTTCTTCACTAGAAAAATGTAACTAGAACAAAACAATGAAACTTTAAAATAAAATTATTCAATTTGAACATTACTATATATCCTCTAGGTTAGCAGGAATAAAAGGAAGTAACCATATTATGAAATCTATAAAGGAAAGAAATGGAACTAACTTACAGAAGCCTCCTTATGAATCTCATTTGACATAGCTAGGAAAGGAGATAGATTCACTAACAGTTCACCTAGCCAAATAATATTATTAAATAAAACAATTAAACTATTAGTGAAATCATATTTTAGAGAAGTTCAATCTTTTGGAAATTTCCATGAGATCAATGCCAGGGGAACCATAGCTCGTGACCGCCACTTAAGCTTACCTTATTCTTTGATATTACACAGAGATATTGAGGGGATATGTAAATAGAAATTAATATGATATAAATTTTTAAGAATTAAAATAATAAGTTATTTTTCACTTATATTATACATGATTCTTATTTTGTCCATTTTATAGAAAAAGAATGTTTATTTACTAATGTATTTATAAAATTAGAAAGATCATTATATTATTTAAAATGTTTTTTCTAAAATTATATTTTTATATACATTATTTAAAGATACTAAATATATTATATATAAAATATATTTTTGATATGAATAATATATATATATAATTAATTATTAATTAATAGGAAATAAAAGAAAGAACAATTAATATTTTACAAACATATTTTCCAATGATAATAGTTTTCATTATATTATTTTATTTAAAAGTTAAATTTTATAATTTTAATTTGAAAATATAAAATTAGTTTTTATATTTATAAAAAAAATATTATCCTAGGTTTAATTTTTATAATTTTTATAAAATAATTGATTTTTATATGAATAGTGAAAAAATAACGACTTTGCTAAAACTTTCACTTTTAGGACAGTATCATATTAAAATAATGAATTAAAAGTTTTTTAACCCTTTTTATTTGATATATATATAAATTAAAATAAATCATTTAAAAATACTATATTTTATTTAGAAAACCCCTGGTTATCATTTTGGAATCTTAAGTAAAACTTTACTCTAAAAATTAATTTATTCACCTATGCTAATAATTAAACTTCATTAATTATAAAAATTAAATCTATAATTATGTTTTTCATATTTTAGATTAAAATTTTAATATTTTTTTAATAATTACAATTTTAATTTTAGGAATAAAAAAATATTACTATAATTAAAGTTAATTACTTCAATAATGAAAAAATGGTTATTTTTAAGAAATTGATTTGTTAGGATTGTATAATTTTAATATAAAAAATAAATTATTCGCTTATAAATATTGAATCTAATATAATTTTTAGCCCTATATATAAATATATTATCACCAGATTAATTGATAATTAATGTTATATAAAATTTATAACACAAAAATTTTAAAACATCATTTTTCTATAAAAAAATTTTTTCTATATAATACATGATTTAATTTTAAATATTATTTTTTCCTTTTTATAAATTGAATTGTATTAAATATAGGAAAAAATTATTTTTATCACGCCCAGATTTTTTTAAGAGTGTTTATCTTATATTTTTAGTAAAACATAAATTACTTAGTTAAAAAAATTTGTTACCAAGGTAAAAACCAAAATGGTAATGAGTAAAAATATAATTTTAAATTAATAAAAACATATTTAAAAATGAATGGATGAGGATTTATAAACCCAAAAAACTATCTACTTAATTATTGTCCACTTTTTGTTCTATTGACCCTTGATTTTTTTTCTCAGCATCATTAATATGTAATGGGTATTTATGAAAAATATCTTTTTCTGACACTTATAAAAGTAGATAACTTGCACACTTTCAATGGTAAACTAAACCTTTGAATATTTATTGAACTTATAACCAATTTAAATCACCTATAAATTTATTTCACTTCAATAAAACCCTAGTCTTTAGAATTTTTTCTAATCCTTTCATTTTCAAGAATACTTTTAGGAGAACGTCCACTCTCTCCACATGAGTAATACTTACTCCATAAACTTTTATTTTTAGTCGTACTCTTACAAATATATTATATCCATGAAAGAATGAAAAAATTAGTATTTTATTATATAATTAAATGTTATGATGCTAATTAATTATCACTTTTATATATTCCTCCAAAATCATTTTAAAAATTAAGGTTTCACCATACATGTGTGCGAACAATAGGCTCCATGAATGGCGTGTTCTATTTTTCATAAAATATTTACCTGGATAATTCAAGAAATTTATTTAATGATCTAATATAATATTTTGAAGTTGGATAATATTTTTAAATGATAAATTATTTTACTTTCTTTCATCCTCCCATTTAATGAATAATGGGAGTGTCACCCTTGCGTATGTGTAGACTACCGCCTCCACAAAACAAAACATTTAATTTTGCATTACCACCTAACATTAATAACTTTAAATATGAATCTAATGTATAAAAAATATTTTTATGAAAATATTAATATTTTTTAAATATAATATTTTACAATATATTAGTGATATTAATAAGAAATATTTATAGTAAATTTAACAACATTAAATGAACATATCATGGAAACTTTCATAATTTGAGTATATTTTAGAAAAATATGAAAATTTATAAATTGTATATCAATAGAATAATAAAATGCATAATAATATAATATTATATAAATTATAATTCCATTTTACAACACCTATTTCTTAGTTCAACATACTGAAAGAGTTTTGGATAAATTTCCTGAACCTCAAGTAACCGACATAAGAACAAATTATTTAATAAATAAATACGAAATGATAATAAATACAAATTATAAAATGAAATATATATTAAAAATTTTGTTAAGAAATTTTTTAACAGACTTAATTTTAGTATTCATTAATTTATGAAAACACACAAAACAAATTCGGACCTTAGATAAGTGATCTTCCAAACCACATTCGTTGCTTTTGATCTATAAGTTCTCTTTTATTTTCTAACATTTAATTAATATTATTGTCATGAATTTATTATATATTATGTATATATTTTCCTTAAATATATAAAATTTTTAATTTACCTTTATTTTTTGGGATAATATCTGTTTAATTTCCCTTTAAAAATTCCAACTTGTAATTAAATCCAACTTAAGTTGACCTTCTGATTACTTATTTAATGACTAGTGTTACCTAATAAAAATATTTTTTAACCATTAATAGATTCTAAAAAACCTCAATATTTTCTGGGGAATAGCATTAGTTAAATTATGTATTTAAAAAAATAATACACCCTTTAATTTCTTAAAATATCCTTTTATCATTTAGAAAATCATCACCTATTTGGTTCATTTTTATTATTATTCTCACTGATACACCTCATGAATTTTTCTACATTAGAACTAATTGTTCAATACCAATTATACTTAATTAAATATTAACATACAAATTTATTTAATTCCTTATTCTCTTGAGAATCCCTATTTTATAGACTCTTTTTATGCTTTTAGGAAAGTTTATGAAACCCACATCATTCTCAGGGGTTTTATCATGCTTATACTTCAAGTGTGGTTTATTTTCAATATGTATAACATATATTCATGTACATATTATGACTTTCATTATGTGATGATTGGAATTAGAATTATTTATATCACTAATTGATTGGGTAAATCATTACATCTCATGAGATAATATGAAATGTAATATGGAGTAAACCTAATCCACTATAGAACTTTGTCCACTATATTTAGGGGAATAGGGAATGAACCCAATCTACTATAGGAATATATACACTATAATTGTCTTTATACTGAACCTTGACTTATACTTAATATGTAATGTTTTATGTTTATCCCACAAACTTATGATTTTATAAATATGTGATATAATTCCCTTACATTATGTTTATATGCTTATCTCACACTCTTATTCCATATTACATGTTTGTTCAATAAGATTTTATATTTTTATATCTTAAAATATGGAAAAATATTATTATTAAATTTTATTTTTAATAAGAAATTTCCCCCAAAACAATGTTTTCTCATATTATTATGATCTAATTCTTGATGAAATATTGATGAGTATTTACCTTACTAGGAATTTGAGATCACCCCTTTCTATATTTTCACTCCCAATATTATGAAGATAAGTAAAACTTTTGGGGAGTCAATAAAAGAGTCTAGTGTGGCTCAATTATGGTGTAATGTTCACTTTTTTTGTAAAAAAATCATATTTAGATAGTCCTTAATGACCCTAAACATTACTTTCTATGTATTGTGATATTCTTTTTTTAGATGGTATGTTTTACTTATATAAATAATATAAAATAAATATTTTTTTTAGTTTTGGATTTTATACTAAACAATATTGAAACTATAACTATACCTTAGTTGATGTTATCCCATATGTTATTCTAATGATTACACAAGTTCTAATAATTATTATCCAAGGTTCTAGAGTTGATAGAGTAAGGTTATCTAAATTTTTAGGCTGATGTGATTTAGATTGTGTAAGAATGGTTCAACAACTAGCATTAGTTAGTTTCTATATAGTTTGAGGTGGCTAATTTTGTTTCTTGATGTTCTTGTAATAACTTTCATAAATGAGATAAAATAAAATAAATTATTTATCAGTGATATATGTGATCTTGTATTGATTTATAGTTGTAAATATGTGTTATTCACTAATGTTATAGGAATGAATAAGATTGAAAAGTGTTGTTGTCATTGTGAATTTTTTTAGAGACATTGGTGTGTCTATTTTGAAAGAGGGAGGTAATGAAAAGATAAATTAGACCATGAGGATAATGTTAACTTATAAATCTTTAAGGATTGGTAAAAAAATATTTCATTATCATATTGATTAGTAGGTTATTATTTTAATTAATTACCTACATGTAGGAGTCTTTTGGGTTTCTCATTAAAGGCGGGGAGTGTAGCACTCTAACTGGAGGTATCGTTGGAAGTGATACATTCAAAAGTAGATGTTAATGATTTATAGTTTACCTTTATTTAATTATGGTAGGTGACCTGTGGAATGATATAATTTTGGGTGTGAAACCATGTCATGATCCATGTACTATTAGATTAATTCATGACCTGACCTACTGACGTTCGACCCATGACTCCCCCAAGACCGCCTCCAATAGGCCAGGTGTTGGTGACCAGTGTCGAGTAAGCATATCCCACAAATGGGAGGCACTATCCTAAAGTACTTGTACACATGAACACATCTCCAATACCACACAATTCTGAAATTTAAAAAAAAAACTAAATCAATTCATGCATATATCTAATATTAAAAAACAGAGTATGATATTAAAAGTATTGAAAATGGAAAAAGGGTCCAAATACAAGCCCAACCAAAAATTATAAAAGTACAACCTACAATGAGGATGAGTACTAAGTAAAAATAAGATCTTGGAAAAACACATATGTCTGAAAATATCTAGATATAATCCACTCTCTCCCTGTCCTCCTAGGACACCTTCAAAAGGGTCGTCATCTGCATTAGAGACGACATGAGTGGGTAAATCCCATGCAGGGGTGAGTACAACAATACTCAGTTAAACACCTCAAAAAAATTAAACATGAATCTCCAAGTTTAGTAATATCAATATAAGATATAATAATCAATTTATAATAGAAACACTCATATATAATTAGGAAATACACCACACCACCAAGAGGTCATAACCAACTACCTGCTACAAGGATCTACTCAAAGCAATGATTTTCTTAGGAGATTACACTCCATGAGCCATGATATCGTAAGAGAAACTCGATGAAGAGGTATAGATCATTGGGCCCCACCTAATGAAATATCACTATTCTTATAATAATTTGATACACAGATAGGGGGTCATGCCTAGTGCTGCTGGGGGACACCAAGAACCCAATCTAGATCAAAATGCTACATAGGGGGTCATATTTCAATGATACCAAAAACCTTAACAATGTGTCCTTCTATATAGAGGATCAAACCTTTTCTCAGGGCGGTCATGTTGATTCCATAAGCTCCCTCAAGATATCAAAGGATGAAAGAGGATCACACTCTATTCCCATAGAGGGACACCACAACTCTCTCTGAGACTTGTCCTCTAGAGGGGACCATAATCCAGTGATACAAATGTAATGATACACTATACCCTCTTGGTAAAGGACCAATGGAAATAATCTCAACCTATACTCATGCAAACTAAGATAAAAGGAGCCACAAGTACTCTTGAATTGGGTACACAGCGTGTACCAGGTGGTATATGGTGTTTACTAGGGGGTACATGGTGTGTAACAGGGGGTACACAATATGTCCAATTATCCCCATGCTTGCCTATGTGGATGAGACTCAGATGGAATATTTTCTCCTTATACATGGTGTGTAGATACACAAGATTTCCTGCCTATGTTTCCTGACTGTATCCATGTACGGTGGTCATGTCTGTGTACCAGCCCATGTACACCAATCCATGTCTGTGTACAAGTACATGATGTTCCATCTGAATATATACTTTTTCTCATGTCCATGTACACTCTGAAGTACATGTTGAGTCACATGGAAGGGGTCACATGTTGTGTGAAATGTGTCACATGTTGTGTGTTTCTTATCATTATCCTGAAACCCTAGCCACTACTAAAAAGGCCCTACAGTGCGTGTAACCCTAGTCTATATGCCATATTGCTTAGGATTTTACAAATTTATAGGTTTCCCCTCCACGAATCCTCATGTTACACTTTCACTATGATTTATATTATAAATAACATTATATATCTTAAATATAGATCAATTGAGACTCACCGCTACTCTCTCTTTGGAATCCGGCCATGAAATGATCGTGAAGAACCACCTTCATTTTCCATTTTCTATGAGCCTCCTAGAGAGGATAAAGAATCCTCAATTTAGTCTATTTCTCCCTTGATCTATCCATTGTCACTATCGATACTCAATATACAACCACCATTGCATTCTGTACCCATAGTTTCAATCCTTTACGTTGAATAACAGTAGCGCAATGATTGGGAACCAAGTATTTTTCGAACCGTTGGACAAAAGGATTACCAATTATTATCTCACAAAGAAATTGGGGTGAAATCCATAAGATATAAAATGTGAGGAACTATCCTCAGTCATTGTTCATTTTACCTTGATCCATTGTCATAGAAGAGGACGAACCAATAGGAAATAATCAAAATTAACAAAACAATTCCATCAAAATTAATCTTACTGGTGATTTGTGAATCAATTACATTCATGGAATTGATATTTGTTCACCTGATATTAAATAATGGGATAGAAATCATAAATCAAAACATCTTTCCTAGAGTTTTGATTGATTTTTGATGAAGAAAAATTGTGGTTTCATTATTAACAGGATCCAAAGACTTCGTTGGCATGAAGATCCACGATCCAATCTTGATCCTTCATCATCCTCTAAGAAAATATCTCCAATAGTTTTTATGAATCACCAGGGTTTGAGCGGACAACACTGAGGAAATTTTATAACCATGCTTATAGAGAAAAAATATTCAATGTGTCAAAAACTAAACAAAATAATTTAATTATTTAACTTATTTCATTTAATGATGTTCGTGACGAAATTTTTATAAATGGAAAGCGGTGACAAAGATTATGTCGTGCCTAGGGAAAAAACCACATTCTGAACTCAGTGATTCCCTTATATATATAATTAGGTCCTCTTTCAGGATTTATTTCACTTTTTCAAGAAAAATGTTCATTATTTCTATTTAATATATTTTAAAAATTTATTCTGGGCACACTGTGCCTCAGAATCTCACATTGTCTTAGCACTTGTTATTGAAAATAATCCATATAATATCCAAAACTAATACACAAAAAATATGAGACATTACATCCCCCCGCCTTAGGGATTTACATATAGAAATATTCAAAATAAGGGATACACAATGATATGTGGGTACTGAACACAAATATGAGGCTCCCACTCCCATGTGCTCTCCCAAATATTGCCCTCTTTCCACCAGACATTCACAATGGGAATTCAATGAAAACAAATGATCCTCTCTTGTTGATACCCAATCTCCATTGAGTGATTTGAAAAGTTATCCCCATCCTCAATGTCCAACTCATCCAAGTTGATAGCATGTGATGTGTCGTGCATATACCTCCTCAGTTATGACATGTGGAAGATGTCGTGTACCCAGTCTAACTATAATGGTAGTGATAAGCAGTATGACACCTCTTCAACTCTATGCAGTATTAGTAAGGGACCAATGAATATTTGAGATAACTTACTGCCACATCCAAATATACTCAATATAGATTATGGAGAGACTCTTAGAAACACATGGTCTCCTTCCCCAAACTATAGAGGTATTTGTAATCAGTTTTCATAAGACTTATGACATTTATGTGCAGTATTCATCCACTTTTGGATGATATGCACCTTCTCTATTGTAACTTGTACCAAATCTGGGCCCATAAGTGTTGAATCTCATGGATCAGTCCAAAAAAAGTGGTGACCTATAGGGTCGCCCATACAAATCTTTGAATGGTTCCATACCAATGGTGAAATGATAGTTTTTTTGTATGCAAACTCCGCCAAAGTTAGGTGATCCTCCCAACTATGACCAAAGTACAACATGAAATCCTGTAGCATGTCCTCCAAGACTTAGATGTTCCACTCTATCTAGCCATTAGTTTGGGGGTGAAACACTATGATCAAGCCTAACTAAGTCACTAAATCCTCTTATAATCCCATCCATAAATGATATGTAAATATAGAATCACGGTTAGAGACTATCATTGAGGGAACCCCATGGAGTCAGACTATCTATTTTACATAAGGGCATCCCAAGATCTCTAATGAAATCTATCCTAGAATGGCTAGGAAGTGGTCTAACTTGGTGATCCAGTCTACGATCAACTAGATGGAATTGTTCCCACTAGAAATACATGGTAACCCTATTATTAATTCCATGGATATCCCATCCCACTTCCACTATGGTTTCTTAATGGGTTGAGAAAACCCACCGGATCCTGGTTCTTAGCCTTCACCAGCTGGCAAGTGAGGCATTGGGATAAAAAATATGCAACTCTATTCTTCATACCTAGCCAAAAAAATGACATCATAGGTCATAATAAATATTTTTCACACATGTATTTACTACCAAATGAAATGTATGAAACTTATACAACACCTCCTTCGGCAATGTAAAAGTTAACTTCATCCATCCTCTAAAAATGATAACATGCTCCCTACATTTCTAATATCCATCAGGAACATTTATAGTGGATATATGGTTACGTAAGGTCTCACATTCAGTATCTCCTCATTGAGAATCTATGAAACACTATAAAATTAGTAGGGTAAAAACCATAAACCGAAGATATGAAGAACTATCCTTTTCCATGAAGGACAACTGCAATGAGGTTAACTATTCCGATGCCTCAACCAATAACTGAGAACAAGATATCCTACAGAGAGTATATGTCACCATTATAATCTTCCCAATAGTATATAAAATCTCTAATTCATAGTCTTGGAGGAACTCTAACCATTTCCAATACCTCATGTTAAGATCCTTATGAGAGAATATGTACTTGAGACTCTTATGGTCTGACTAAACGATAAATTGCTTTCCCATTACTTAGTGTCCCCAAATATTCAAAGAAAATACTACTAATACTAACTCAATATTGTGAGTCTCGTAGTTATTCTCATGTTTCCCCAATTATTTTGAAATATAGTCAATAAAAACCTACCTCTGCATCAACACACAACCAAGTCCGGTCCCTGATGAATCATAGAACATTGAGTACTCAACAACCTCCTCTGGAAATATTAAGATGGGAGTGCTCATCAACCTCTATCTAAATTTATAAAAGAACTCATATCATCATTTCTTACAAATGAATGGATTCCCATTTTGATTCAAATATATCAAGGGTGCTGCAGCTCTGTAGAATTCGGGTATAAACCTATGATAGGACCTTTCCAACACAAGGAAACTCTTCACCTCAGTAACACTATTGGGTGGATCCCATGTAAGAACTACCTCAACCTTCACTAGGTCTAGTTCTACTCCATCCTCTTAGATGATGTGTCACAGAAAGTGGACCTCTCAATTCCAAAACTGAAACTTCAAGATATTTCCATAAAGATGGTTCTCTCAGAGTGTGTCTAGGACCATCCTCAAGTGTCTCACAAATGCCTCCTCAGATTCCAAATACACTAGGATTTAATTAATAAAGACTACCACAAACTGGTCTAAGAAAGACCAAAAGATCGTATTCATGAGTCCCATGACCACTGATGGGGCATTCATCATGATGAACGACATCAAAATGTACTCATAGTGATCAAAGTGACATCGGAATATTGTCTTCGGTATAACCTCATACCGTACTCATAGATGGTGATATCCTCACATGAGGTAAATCTTAAAGAACCATCGTTACCCTATCAATTGATCAAATATGCCATCGATCCATAGTAGTGGATACATATTATTCATTATCACCTAATTCAATAACCATTAATCCACACATAACCTCAATATTCCTTCCTCTTTATTTTCAAATAGTATTAGGGATGAAAGGGGGAAATGCTTGGTCTCACAAATCCCCTCTCCTATAAGTTCTAAAATTTCATCATCATATCTCAAAGATCTATAGTATCCATATGATATGATGGTGTAGATATCAGTGTCATATTGGGATGTAGGTCAATGTATAATTATATCCCTCAGTGGGGAGGTAAAGCTGGTACATCTTTAGGAAAGACTCCCTTATACTCCGCCACTACCGTAAGAAAATGGTATCCCAAAGTATCTACTGATCTAAGAGTCATTCTATACAACTTGTGAGTAATAATTTATACTCTCCTATTCCTAATCTCATCCTACTTAGCCAAAGTATCTTTTTCACCCACAAAGGAAAACCTCTTTTCATCACTACCGACACACCGAATTCTCCACCTAAAATAGCCAATATGGGAATGAACTGTGGATATACATTCTATGCATATTATGACTTCATAAGTCCTCGTTACTATAATGAATAGATCCCATACAAAACTATAGGCTACAAGAGTCATATCTCACTTTCAGAACAAGTGTGGAATCACTGTGTCATCACCTGTTTGATTATCCAGTTGTAATGGTAAAGCTTAAGGCTCAACCAGAATCTCTATGTCTCGAGCCAGAGAAGTGGAAAGGAATGGATGGATAGAACCTATTTCTATCAATACTAGAGATAAAGTAGAAAAGACATAGATCATAACTCATATCATCCCTAGAGTCTCAATATCAAATCCCTCCATAGATTATAGATGTCCTCATCCCTATCTGTCAACTCCCTGGGCATGGAGTGGACCACCTGGGGGTGGTGGTGGTTATAGGTTGAACCTCTGACCACCTCCTGCTTCCATAAAAACCCCTCTTACACATCCACCACCTTGTGGAACACCCTTATCCTACCTATGTTTCTTTCTCAGTTATCACTAAACCATATCATAATCAGTTGTATGAATGGTCAGACAATCCCAAGTTAGATGTCCTCAACCATTGTAGGAAAAACATTGTCTGTCCATCAGCTGATTAAAGCCACCATGAGATCCCTACACCACTGGCCATGAGTCCTGGGATTGAATCATGAAGTTTCTTACATTCTTGGATCATTGTGACTACCATAAAATTTCTACTACTGAGATCTCAGCAGCCGGGTTCCCACTTCTAGCACCTACTTTCAGTTTCTTCTCTGCCATAATGCTCTCTAACAATAAGGATCGCTCAAGCACCACAACATAGGTGGGAATGAAAATAGATACTACTAAAGCCATGATGTCCTGGTGTAGGCTCTACTCAAAAGTCTGAGATTTGAAGAACTGGTCTGAAACCATATTCATGGAGTAATGAAAGAGTTCAGTAAAACTCATTGATTACTTTTCCACGATCATACTCACCTTCTCCTGATGTGGAATCTCCTATATGCATATTTATTGTAATATGACAACCCTGCTTTTTATTACATCTTCAACATGCTTTATTACATAAAACTTCACTTGATACAACAAAGAAGATCGAGAGGTTTAGTGTCTTTGGGGCTTAGGATCATTACATAAAAACTTTAAACTTGAAATACAACATCTTTATTGAAAACTTCCTTTACATGACCACTACATTCCTTCGTACTTAGCATTGCATGGGATAACCTGAGGACATGCATAAGAAAAGGGTGAGCTATAAAGCCCAGTAAGGGAGTACACAATGAATAACATGATGAGTACAATACATGTTAGGCAATAGGAACATCAATAGAGCATTAGAGTAACATGAACATAAAGGCATGATAAAACATGATAACCAAAACATGGAAATGTGGCAACAACACTTAACATTGAATTAGCATGAGCCAAGGCTCATTGCACATGGAGCATGAGTAAACCCTCATTGCACTTGAAGCACGAGTAAACCCTCGTTGCACTTTAATTAGCATGAGTCAACACTCATTGCACATGATGTATCATGATACTATACTTTACCCAATGCATTGGAGTGCTATAAGGGCGCACCCTTCTTAAACATTTCATTTCATGCATAAGTGTGCCACATGGATCATAAAACATGGATTCATAAAACATAATCATTTATTCCACGATAAAGGAATGTGGAATTAATACATGAAACTTTACAATCAATAAGTAAATGTGCATAAAGGTGAATACCCTTGATGGAGAAATGGGCATGGTATTCACTACACAAAGACATTGTCTTAGAAAATCGGTGCGATTTCGGCAGCGTAACGGCGTGACATAAGAATTCATAAAAAAGGTTGATGAGAGAGAAAGGGGTTTCTCATCATATTTACATGTAATGGAAAGTAAGTAGATCATATATATACATGTCCCAACAATATAAATGGAATTTAGATTCATGATACAAAAGTATTGCTTGAATGTAAAAGAAGAGAGAGAAGTTCCTTTCGGAATTTCGGCATAGTAACGGGTGTACATGGGAGGCATTTAATGAGAGAGAAAGGGTTCTCCCATCATTAAAACAATAAGAGGGCAGTATGTGGGAGGTGATAAACCATACCCCAACATTCATAATTGAAATTAAAAGGGCAATACAACTTAAAGAAAATTGACAAAATTGAGAAAGGAGGAAAAAAACCCTTACTTGGAAGTGTGCTTCCAAAGGCTAGAGAGAGGCTTGTGAGAGGCTTCTTGGGAGCTTGGGGAACCTTGGGAGGATTATAGAGAGAGTAGGGAAGAGGTTGGACGAACTCCAAGGGCTTTGAGTGAGGAGGAAGTGGGAGCTTGGGTGGGTTTATATAGGAAAGGTGAGGGAATTCTTTATTATTTAGGTTTGGGACCCCTTATTTTAAAATAATCCATACCACAAACCATCCCATGGTATTTTCCCATGGTTTCTGGAAAAGGAAAGAGGAAAACAATATTTTACAAGGTCAAGGTCCGAACTTATTAAAAAATTAGGGTTGCTTATGTGGAGGTGAGTCACACTCCCATGGAAATTAATTTAAAAAGGCAAAGTGTTGAATAAGTCTTGAGGGCTCCATTAATGCTTTGAAAAGTAAGTCAAACAAACCCAAAACCTCATTATTTTAATGATAAAACACATATTGTCCGAACATAAGGATTATGGTATTTTTTTACATCACCATTGGGTCATTATAATGTCATAAAACACATTATATATTTAAATGGTATTTAATTTTTACCCAAAAATTTGACTGTCTCAGAAAATTATGAAAAATTCACCGTTGGATAATTTCGACATCCTGATTCCAAAAATAATATTTATTTTATCTAAATAATTTTCTAAATATGTGAATTTTCATTTTTAAAATAAAAACCGACATTTATAAAAAAATTCACGGGTTTTGACAGAAATGGCTTTCAAACCTTAATAAAAATTTTAATTGCATTCATAAAATTATAAGATCATTTATATTTAATAAAAATTAATGTAATATTAATAATAATATTTTATTAAAATATTATTTAATTCAAAAATCCTTTAATTTAATAAAATATAATTCTTAATTAAATAATAACTAAAAACACCATTTGTACTTTAAAAACTAATTACAATGTATCAAAAATGACTAGAAATTATATTCATTATTATATACAAAAGTAATGTGCATGAACATGGTACTACTTATTTGTTACATAACCCCTTAAAATAGCCACATAAGACCTAAGGGTAAGGTGTGCGATGGTGACAGACTCTTGGGGCGGCTCGGATAACATCGCTCGAGTGGTAATTTCAATCAACTTCCACTTTTCCCGTATACGATCACGTTCGAGCTTGACTTTGTAAAGACCGTAAAATTCAAGGGAAATTTTTTCTTAATTTTCTTTGGATTTTTACAAGAGCGCGGTTTCAGACGGCACCTGATTCCGAGGCCCGGAGTGCCCGGAATTAATTTCCGAAGTTTGGCTCGGGTACGTTCAGTGAACGAACGAGCGGGAATTCCTAACTTTTGATCCGGTGCTCGGAATTAAAATCCGAGGGCACCGATGAACTCGCAGCGCCGATATTCGCTTAATGAGACCTTTTCGGGAGTTGCGTTTGTTGCGGGTTGAAAGATACGTTTTGGGGTTTTTCAATTAAGTTAAATAAAATTGTGTAAAACAAATTTTATTTTTAACTTATTAAAGAAAACCTACCTAAGGGGGTTGGAAGTGGGACCCACACCCACTTAACCTCCCTTGGGAGGATTAAGTGTGGTGGGGCCCACACGAACCCCTAAGACTTTTCTTTTTCTCTCAACGTTCTTAACCCCCAATTAATTGGCCTACGTTACCCTTATTTAATTAAGGAAGTTAAAGCCCTTTTTGAATTTCAAATTTTGAAATTCTTTTGTGTTGTGTTAATAAAATAAGAGGTAGTCTTATTTTATTTAGGGTTCTTTTTTTGCCTTTGGAGAGCCTTCTCATCTTCAAGCTCTGACGAAGAACGAAGAACGTCTTCATCCTCGACGAAGAACGACAACACTTCGTCAAGGATCATCGACTCAGAGACCTAGTATCTTCGGACCTCTGCTTCCTCTTCGGACCTTCTTCGTCGGCAAACGAAGATCCGCCAACAACGTGTCGCATCGGACGTAAATCTTCGTCAACGGATTTGACGAACGACGACCGCGACGCCTGAATTCCGCGACGCCGTCTTCCGCGGAACGTAGAGGATTTCTTTGAATCTCAAACCCGAGGTAGGGGATGTTTTTATTAATTATTTTATTCCATTCCTGAATCGTGGATTTTAGCATGACTAAACGTGAGACTTTTTTTTAGTTATGTTATTTGTTAACGCGAGGGGAGTCGGACCGCACGAACACGGCCGAAACCCCCTCCTTCGTTCATGTTGATTCATGCGGGTGGAAGCAAGAGGCGTGGTGCCGTCGCACCACGCGGATGAACATGCTTATGATTTCCGCAATACCGTCGCGCTTCGCCGAGGAGAGACTTCAAGACCGCGACGCCGACACGCCGCGTTGGGAGGATTCTTGGCACGGCGAAAGGGGCGCGGTGCCGTCGCACCGCGCCGGACGACGAACACCGCGGCCGGTTCCGGGCCGCGGTGAGACGAGGAGACCGCGGCCGGTTCCGGGCCGCGGCGGAAGGAAAGACCGGCGGCCGGGCCGCCGGCGTCGGAAGTCAAGGGCGGGACCGGAAATTCCGGTCCCGTTGGTAAAAACCGGCCGGCCAGCAGGCCGGCCGGATGTCATAAAAACCGGGGGTTTAAACCCCCGGCCGGTCCATCAAGACCCCCCTCTTAATGAGGGGGCGGTTCTTTTAAGGAGGGGGGGGCAAAGCCCCCCCGGTTTTACTCAACCGGCCCCCATTTGCGGGGGCCGTTTTGTCTCAAACGGCGCGGCAAAGCCGCGCCGCCTTCGGAAGGGCGGGGGCTTAGCCCCCCGCGTGAGTCGCGGCCACCGCCGCCAGCGCGGTCCGCCGCCGCCAGCGCGGCCCGCCGCCGCCGCCACGCGGCCCGCCGCCGCCACGTGGCCCGCCGCCGCCGCGCCACGCGGCCGCCGCCGCCACGCGGCCCGCCGCCGCCACGTGGCCCGCCGCCGCCGTCCGCCGCCGCCGTCCGCCGCCGTCGGCCGCCGCGCCGTCCAGAGGGGGGGGGTCGGGCCGGGTCGGCCCGGACCCGGACCCCCCGTTTCGGACCAGATTCGGTTCTTGGCTCATAACTTGAGCCTCGGACCTCCGAATGACGAACCGTCTGCGGCAACGCGATCCTTGGATCGAGACGGTCGTTTCGGTATATCGCACTCAAGGTTTCGGGTTACTTTGAGTTCGGCCGGGTTGGTTCGTTCACGAAACCAACCGGGCCTTCGGAGCGGAAACGCTCATATCTTGAGCTACGGACGTCTGATTGACGCGCCGTCAGTCGCGTAGTGTTCCTCTTAGTGAGACGGATCTTTTGGCATACTCCGCCCGAGGTTTGGACGCAGGTGGAGTACGGTCGGGTTGGTTTTGCCTTAAAAACCAACCGGGCCCCGGAGACAAAAATGCCAATAACTCTCGGACCAGGCGTCCGATCGACGCGCCGTCTGTTGCGTTGAGTTCCTGTTGACGATACGGAACTTTTGGATACATCAACTTCGGTCTTCGTGACAGTTGATGTATCAGCCTCTCGGCTCGTGGAGCGGACCCTCCGTACGAGCTTGCTGTGTGCGGGAACCCTAGTGCTGGCTGCGACTGTTCTACTGCTACGACTGCTACTGTGACTGCGACGACGACAGTACAGAGATCCTGTGTGGATTCGACGACGACGACTACAGCACTCAGCGATCCTACGTGGATCAGTGCTACAGGTTCTGTGTGAGCCCGATCCTGTGTGGGTCCTTGCGCTCAGCGGTTCTGTGTGAGCCAGCGCCTACAGGTTCTGTGTGAGCCCGATCCTGTGTGGGTCTTGCGGGGGTTAGTTACCTATCGATCCTTCGTGGGTCCGACGACTTAGGTGGATCAGTGATCATCTTTATCGTCCTTGAAGAAGTGTACCTGTGTGAGCTGAATCCTGTTACTTTCCTTTGTGGAATACGTATACTTTCCTGCGTGGACTGAGTTATACTTGATCTCGGAGGTTGGAGCGTATTTGAATTGATGACTTAGGTATATGTATGGGCATATACCTAAGCAGTGTTGGTTGTTACTTCGTGATTGTACCTTGCTTCGTGATTTATCCTTTGTGGATTTTGAGAGACCTTCAGGGGTCTCGGGGTCCCTACTGAGTAGCTTATACTCACCCCTGCACGGGCTTCGCCCGCACTACGTTGTGTTGGTTGCAGACGACGGACAGCGTTGACCTTAGCTGAGGTTTGCGGAGCGGGACGGTACCCGGAGGTGGACCACTGGGCGGAACGAGCACGGAGCGGACGGTGGGACCCGTGGAGCAGAGGAGCTATCTGTACCCACCCTTCAGGTGGGATTTTCCAGTGGACAGCACGGAGTAGCGGCCTTTACTTTTCAGTTGCTGTTTTTCCCTTTTCGAGTTGTACTTTACTTTCAGTTTGGGTTTGTATTTTGGCCCATTTACTTTTCCGCACTTTCAGTTGTTCTCTGCTTGCTCAGTGATTACCTTCCGCTTGTTTACTCTGTGGTGTGTGTTTTCTTTTCAAAGGCAATGCCTTCCCTTTTTACCGGGATTTACGCCTTGGTGCTAGTCGCCAGCCCCTGGCCTATGGAAGGCGGGCTTGGGGTAGTCACGGCTCGGACCCCGAGGGCGGGTCGTGACAAATTGGTATCAGAGGAGTTCGGTTCTACCGCGAACTCTGATCTTTTCTATGTGAAGCAATAATGTTTAGCGTATTGAGTGTGGTTATCAGTCCAGGGAGTCCAGTGTTGGTGCGGCGGCCGACGTATCCATACACCAGGACCCTGACGTCTGATTTCCGACTTAATGCACGAAAACATTGATTGCGTGTGTGTTTCAAAGTTTTCTTTGTGATTACTTATATCAGCTCACCAGGTATACTGTTCTAACCGTGGCGCACCTGTTTCCTTTTCAGGATGGCCCCACGACGGCAGCCAGCTAGGGTTCCGATGGTCGAGCGAGACGACAGCCCACCGAGCGACGAGGCTTCGGTGCAGGGCCCTTTTCCAGTAGTGGCACCGGCGGTAGCTTTACCCGCCGAGCCCCCGATGCTTCCAGCAGCAGCCGCTGACGATGCACGTCGCCTCAGCGCACTGCATGAGTTTCAGCGACAGCGACCGCCCAGGTTTCGCGGGGAGACGGATCCCCAGGCAGCAGAGGACTGGCTGGAGGCAGTGGTTCGAGTGTTTAGGCTAGTGAGGACACCAGCAGACCTCATGGTGATCCTCGCTGCGAGCCTACTACACGCAGCAGCAGGACGATGGTGGAGCTTGATGCTCCAGGTGCACGACGAGGCATCTCTACTCTGGACGGACTTCGAGAGCCTCTTCCGCTCTGAGTTCGTCCCGGCCACCCTTCGAGCGGTGCGCATCCAGGAGCTTCTACAGCTGCGGCAGGGCAGCATGACGGTCGCCCAGTACTCGGCGAGGTTTACCGATCTCTCGCGCTACTCGACCGACATGGTACGGGACCCATTCTTCCGGGCCCGGACCTTCGAGCAGGGTTTGAGACACGAGATCAGGGCATCGCTGATCTCCCTCAGCATACCGACTCAGACAGGAGTACTGGAGCGGGCTCTTCTGATCGAGAGCTTCCTTGCTGAGTCTACACCAGCACAGCGACCCACCGCAGGGCGGCACGTGGCAGAGTCATCTGCAGCAGGCAGTCGACGGATGACTCAGGGGTCCAGACAGACCAGACCTTCAGGCCGACGACCTCAGGGCACTGGCTCAGCAGTGCGGGGCACACAGCGCGGAGCCAGTCTTCCGAGAGGCAGACAGTGCTACTCATGCGGCGGACAGGGCCACATGGCTCGTGACTGCCCGACCCGCCGTACCGAGGAGCAGCAGTCAGTAGATGGACCACCGAGGCAGAGGCAGAGGGTCGACCGTGGCGGTCCGCAGGGAGGAGGCGGACGAGGCAGAGGAGCTGGACGAGCAGCTGGTGGTGGCCGACGCTTTGAGGCTTTACCACCACCACCACCAGGAGGTCCACCCCGACCACAGGGAGCTGGCGGGCAGCGACAGGCACAGCTCCAGGCAGCAGAGGCCTACGACCACGGCGCACCCGAGATGATTCGAGGTACTATCTGTGTCTATTCCACCCTTGCTGCAGTTCTTATAGACACAGGAGCGAGTCACTCTTTCATAGCCGCTGCCCTTGTTCGGAGCTCGGAGATTCCGACAGAGCCGTTGGCTCGATCCTTACGGCTAGAGACTCCTACGGGAGCAGACTCGACGATTACGCACTGGTGCCGGCAGTGTGAGCTTACTCTAGGAGGCGAGAGCTTCGGCTGGGATCTTCTTGTAGCAGCGTCGAGGCCTTACGACGTCATCTTGGGCATGGATTGGCTGTCTACGGTCCATGCTCAGATTGACTGTTTTAGGCGCAAGGTGCGATGTGTACGCACCGACGGGAGCAGGTTCACCTTCACCGGCGAGAAGGGAGCCTTAGCAGCACAGGATGGACTTCCGCGGAGGAGAGGACAGCCCATCACTCATCAGTTGGCTAGCCTTATCCTTGGAGCAGTTGACGTGCGGAGTCCTGGTTTTCCTGCAGTGGTGGATCAGTATGCGGACGTTTTTCCCAACGATGTTCCAGGGCTACCTCCTCGCAGAGAGGTAGACTTTTATATTGACTTGTACCCCGGGACAGCCCCGATATCCACTCCAGCATATCGGATGGCCCCCGCCGAGCTTCGAGAGCTACGGGTACAGTTGGAGGACTTGCAGGGCAAGGGATTCATCCGACCCAGTGTTTCACCCTGGGCTTCCCCGATATTGTTCGCCAAGAAGGCGGACGGAAGCTTGCGACTTTGTGTTGACTATCGTCGCCTGAACCAGGTGACAGTGAGGAACAAGTATCCGCTACCGAGGATTGATGACCTCTTTGATCAGCTCAAGGGAGCACGGTGGTTCTCGAAGATAGACCTCAGGTCAGGCTATCATCAGCTCAGAGTCAGAGACGAGGATGTGCAGAAAACGGCCTTCAGATGTCGGTATGGCCACTATGAGTTCTTGGTTATGCCTTTCGGTGTAACCAATGCTCCAGCAGTGTTCATGGCTCTCATGAACAGGATCTTTCAGCCATACCTCGATCGGTTTGTCGTGGTCTTCATCGACGACATTCTGATTTACTCTACGACAGAGGAGGAGCACGCCTATCACTTGCGAGTTGTCCTTGACACACTCCGAGAGCACCAGCTTTATGGTAAGCTCTCGAAGTGCCAGTTCTGGATACGTGAGGTCCACTTTTTGGGACACGTTATCTCTGAGGCGGGAGTTGCAGTAGATCCCGCGAAGATTGAGGCTGTGTTAGCATGGGAGCCACCCAGGAGCGTGACTGAGGTTCGGAGTTTCTTGGGACTAGCTGGATACTATCGGAGATTCGTTCCAGACTTCTCCAGAGTTGCGGCATCACTCACGGCTTTGACGAAGAAGGGGAAACCCTTCGTGTGGACTGACAGATGTCAGCAGAGCTTCCAGGAGCTGAGACAGAGATTGACTAGCGCACCTATCTTGAGGTTGCCTGAGGAGGGAGTAGGGTACGTAGTCTACTGCGATGCATCAGGGACCGGACTCGGATGTGTTCTGATGCAGGAGCGGGCCGTGATCGCCTATGGATCACGTCAGTTGAGGCCGCATGAGCAGAACTACGCTACCCATGACCTGGAGTTAGCAGCAGTGGTCTTCGCTCTGAAGACATGGCGACACTATCTGATGGGCGAGCGCTTTACAGTCTTTTCCGATCATCAGAGTCTCAGGTATATCTTCTCGCAGAAGGATCTGAATCTGAGACAACGGCGATGGCTCGAGTTCCTCCAGGACTATGACTTTGAGATAGTCTATACTCCAGGGAAGGGGAACGTAGTAGCCGATGCCCTCAGCAGGAGGACGGGCATTCAGCTACTCGAGGAGGCGACGGAGCAGCTAGCCTCTTTGCAGATATCCTTCGTGGATAGAGATGGAGCAGCCTTTCTTCAGTCTCTCACAGTCACTCCTCCACTACTGCAGCGAGTCAGGGAGGCACAGCGCGGGGACGCTGACTGTGAGACACAGCGTGCACAGATATCCTCGGGACAGGCACCTGATGGTTTCTCCCTTGGAGCAGAGCACGACATCCTTTTCAGAGGACGTACCATGGTACCAGTCGCCTTGCGAGAGGAAGTGCTGAGGGAGTTTCACACTTCTCCTTTAGCGGTACATCCAGGAGTGGCAAAGATGTACCAGGACCTCAGACGACAGCATTGGTGGCCGGGCATGAAGAAGGCTGTAGCAGAGTTCGTTTCTCGATGCCTTACCTGTCAGCAGGTGAAGGCAGAGCATCAGGTACCAGCAGGCTTGGTACAGCCCTTGGAGGTTCCGGAGTGGAAGTGGGACGGCATATCTATGGACTTCGTGACTGGACTTCCACGCACTTCCAGAGGTCACGACTCCATCTGGGTGATTGTTGACCGACTCACCAAGTCGGCACACTTCTTACCCATCAGAGAGCAGGGCTCGGTGGAGAGCTTGGGACGTCTCTACGTTCAGGAGATTGTGCGGCTCCACGGCGTGCCATCATCTATCGTTTCCGATCGAGATGCCCGCTTTACTTCCCGGCTTTGGAAGGGGTTACAGGAGGCGTTCGGGACGCAGCTACGTCTTAGCACAGCCTTTCACCCGCAGACGGATGGTCAGACGGAGAGGACCATTCAGACTCTCGAGGACATGCTCCGCGCATGTGTCCTCGACTTTGGTCGTAGCTGGGAGGACCACCTTCCCTTGGTGGAGTTCGCATACAACAACAGCTACCACTCCACCATCGGGATGGCACCGTACGAGGCGTTGTACGGCCGACCATGTAGATCTCCTTTGTGCTGGACAGACCCTGGGGAAACAGCACTGGTGGGACCGGAGATGGTCCAGGCCACGACAGAGAAGGTCCAGGTCATCCAGGAGCGGATGAGGACAGCTCAGAGCCGGCAGAAGTCATACGCTGACAGAAGGCGGAGGCCACTGGAGTTCGAGGATGGCGACCACGTCTTCTTGCGGGTCTCACCTCGACGTGGTATTCGGAGATTTGGCCGAGGCGGCAAGTTATCTCCGCGCTTCATCGGACCTTTCCAGATTCTCAGCAGGATTGGCGAGGTGGCTTATCGCCTGGCTCTACCACCTCAGTTGCACCGGGTGCACGACGTCTTTCACGTATCCCAGCTGAGGAGATACGTGCACGACCCGACGCACATCATTGACCATGGGGAGCTTGACGTTGACGATGGGGCGACTTTTACGGAGGTCCCGGTGGAGATAGAGGATCGACAGGAGCGGGTCCTACGTGGGCGATCGATTCCTCTTGTGCGCATCAGATGGCAGCACGGGAATCTCCAGGAGAGCACTTGGGAGCGGGAGGCTCAGATGCGTGCTCAGTACCCTCTTTTGTTCCCCTAGTTTTTGTTGTATCTTTACGGGGACGTAAAGCCCTGAGGTGGGAGTAATGTAAAGACCGTAAAATTCAAGGGAAATTTTTTCTTAATTTTCTTTGGATTTTTACAAGAGCGCGGTTTCAGACGGCACCTGATTCCGAGGCCCGGAGTGCCCGGAATTAATTTCCGAAGTTTGGCTCGGGTACGTTCAGTGAACGAACGAGCGGGAATTCCTAACTTTTGATCCGGTGCTCGGAATTAAAATCCGAGGGCACCGATGAACTCGCAGCGCCGATATTCGCTTAATGAGACCTTTTCGGGAGTTGCGTTTGTTGCGGGTTGAAAGATACGTTTTGGGGTTTTTCAATTAAGTTAAATAAAATTGTGTAAAACAAATTTTATTTTTAACTTATTAAAGAAAACCTACCTAAGGGGGTTGGAAGTGGGACCCACACCCACTTAACCTCCCTTGGGAGGATTAAGTGTGGTGGGGCCCACACGAACCCCTAAGACTTTTCTTTTTCTCTCAACGTTCTTAACCCCCAATTAATTGGCCTACGTTACCCTTATTTAATTAAGGAAGTTAAAGCCCTTTTTGAATTTCAAATTTTGAAATTCTTTTGTGTTGTGTTAATAAAATAAGAGGTAGTCTTATTTTATTTAGGGTTCTTTTTTTGCCTTTGGAGAGCCTTCTCATCTTCAAGCTCTGACGAAGAACGAAGAACGTCTTCATCCTCGACGAAGAACGACAACACTTCGTCAAGGATCATCGACTCAGAGACCTAGTATCTTCGGACCTCTGCTTCCTCTTCGGACCTTCTTCGTCGGCAAACGAAGATCCGCCAACAACGTGTCGCATCGGACGTAAATCTTCGTCAACGGATTTGACGAACGACGACCGCGACGCCTGAATTCCGCGACGCCGTCTTCCGCGGAACGTAGAGGATTTCTTTGAATCTCAAACCCGAGGTAGGGGATGTTTTTATTAATTATTTTATTCCATTCCTGAATCGTGGATTTTAGCATGACTAAACGTGAGACTTTTTTTTAGTTATGTTATTTGTTAACGCGAGGGGAGTCGGACCGCACGAACACGGCCGAAACCCCCTCCTTCGTTCATGTTGATTCATGCGGGTGGAAGCAAGAGGCGTGGTGCCGTCGCACCACGCGGATGAACATGCTTATGATTTCCGCAATACCGTCGCGCTTCGCCGAGGAGAGACTTCAAGACCGCGACGCCGACACGCCGCGTTGGGAGGATTCTTGGCACGGCGAAAGGGGCGCGGTGCCGTCGCACCGCGCCGGACGACGAACACCGCGGCCGGTTCCGGGCCGCGGTGAGACGAGGAGACCGCGGCCGGTTCCGGGCCGCGGCGGAAGGAAAGACCGGCGGCCGGGCCGCCGGCGTCGGAAGTCAAGGGCGGGACCGGAAATTCCGGTCCCGTTGGTAAAAACCGGCCGGCCAGCAGGCCGGCCGGATGTCATAAAAACCGGGGGTTTAAACCCCCGGCCGGTCCATCAAGACCCCCCTCTTAATGAGGGGGCGGTTCTTTTAAGGAGGGGGGGGCAAAGCCCCCCCGGTTTTACTCAACCGGCCCCCATTTGCGGGGGCCGTTTTGTCTCAAACGGCGCGGCAAAGCCGCGCCGCCTTCGGAAGGGCGGGGGCTTAGCCCCCCGCGTGAGTCGCGGCCACCGCCGCCAGCGCGGTCCGCCGCCGCCAGCGCGGCCCGCCGCCGCCGCCACGCGGCCCGCCGCCGCCACGTGGCCCGCCGCCGCCGCGCCACGCGGCCGCCGCCGCCACGCGGCCCGCCGCCGCCACGTGGCCCGCCGCCGCCGTCCGCCGCCGCCGTCCGCCGCCGTCGGCCGCCGCGCCGTCCAGAGGGGGGGGGGTCGGGCCGGGTCGGCCCGGACCCGGACCCCCCGTTTCGGACCAGATTCGGTTCTTGGCTCATAACTTGAGCCTCGGACCTCCGAATGACGAACCGTCTGCGGCAACGCGATCCTTGGATCGAGACGGTCGTTTCGGTATATCGCACTCAAGGTTTCGGGTTACTTTGAGTTCGGCCGGGTTGGTTCGTTCACGAAACCAACCGGGCCTTCGGAGCGGAAACGCTCATATCTTGAGCTACGGACGTCTGATTGACGCGCCGTCAGTCGCGTAGTGTTCCTCTTAGTGAGACGGATCTTTTGGCATACTCCGCCCGAGGTTTGGACGCAGGTGGAGTACGGTCGGGTTGGTTTTGCCTTAAAAACCAACCGGGCCCCGGAGACAAAAATGCCAATAACTCTCGGACCAGGCGTCCGATCGACGCGCCGTCTGTTGCGTTGAGTTCCTGTTGACGATACGGAACTTTTGGATACATCAACTTCGGTCTTCGTGACAGTTGATGTATCAGCCTCTCGGCTCGTGGAGCGGACCCTCCGTACGAGCTTGCTGTGTGCGGGAACCCTAGTGCTGGCTGCGACTGTTCTACTGCTACGACTGCTACTGTGACTGCGACGACGACAGTACAGAGATCCTGTGTGGATTCGACGACGACGACTACAGCACTCAGCGATCCTACGTGGATCAGTGCTACAGGTTCTGTGTGAGCCCGATCCTGTGTGGGTCCTTGCGCTCAGCGGTTCTGTGTGAGCCAGCGCCTACAGGTTCTGTGTGAGCCCGATCCTGTGTGGGTCTTGCGGGGGTTAGTTACCTATCGATCCTTCGTGGGTCCGACGACTTAGGTGGATCAGTGATCATCTTTATCGTCCTTGAAGAAGTGTACCTGTGTGAGCTGAATCCTGTTACTTTCCTTTGTGGAATACGTATACTTTCCTGCGTGGACTGAGTTATACTTGATCTCGGAGGTTGGAGCGTATTTGAATTGATGACTTAGGTATATGTATGGGCATATACCTAAGCAGTGTTGGTTGTTACTTCGTGATTGTACCTTGCTTCGTGATTTATCCTTTGTGGATTTTGAGAGACCTTCAGGGGTCTCGGGGTCCCTACTGAGTAGCTTATACTCACCCCTGCACGGGCTTCGCCCGCACTACGTTGTGTTGGTTGCAGACGACGGACAGCGTTGACCTTAGCTGAGGTTTGCGGAGCGGGACGGTACCCGGAGGTGGACCACTGGGCGGAACGAGCACGGAGCGGACGGTGGGACCCGTGGAGCAGAGGAGCTATCTGTACCCACCCTTCAGGTGGGATTTTCCAGTGGACAGCACGGAGTAGCGGCCTTTACTTTTCAGTTGCTGTTTTTCCCTTTTCGAGTTGTACTTTACTTTCAGTTTGGGTTTGTATTTTGGCCCATTTACTTTTCCGCACTTTCAGTTGTTCTCTGCTTGCTCAGTGATTACCTTCCGCTTGTTTACTCTGTGGTGTGTGTTTTCTTTTCAAAGGCAATGCCTTCCCTTTTTACCGGGATTTACGCCTTGGTGCTAGTCGCCAGCCCCTGGCCTATGGAAGGCGGGCTTGGGGTAGTCACGGCTCGGACCCCGAGGGCGGGTCGTGACAGACTTGATGAAGCTCAGCTTGGGCTTGGTCAAGGGAAAAGCCCAAAGACGCCACCTCTTTTCCGAGCTCTGACAAAAGGGCTTCGTAAGGGGAAATTCTACTGGATGAGGCCATCGCTTCCCTTGTCTGAGTAGAAATGGGTTCGTTAAAGCCTTATATTTATACTACTCAGATGATCATTGTTCAATGGCTATAAAAGTAACGGTTGTAAAACTAAAGAAGTTGACATCTTATAAAAACATTTTTCATAAAGAAACATTTAACTGGATCAAGAGGGATTTTCTATTAATGAAACTTTGGGTCGTTACAATATTCCCCCCTTAAGAAATTTCGCCCTCGAAATTTTCCTTTTTCCCACACTAAAAAAAATGTGGGTAACTTAGCTTCATCATATCCTCCGACTCCCAAGTTGCTTCTTCAAACTTGTGGTTTCTCCACAACACCTTGACGAGGGGCATTGTCTTATTTCGTAGAACTTTTTCTCTACGATCTAATATCATCACTGGTTGCTCCTCATAAGAAATATTGTCTTCTAATTGTACCACCTCGGAAGAGAGTACATGTGAAGGGTCTGGTATGTACTTCCTTAAGAGGGATACATGAAAGACATCATGCACCTTGGCCATAGTAGGTGGAAGTGCTAGTCGATAGGCCACAGCCCCAACACGATCAAGAACCTCGAAGGGGCCGATGTACCTTGGACTTAACTTCCCTTTCTTTCCAAACCTCATGACCTTCTTCCATAGAGATATGCGTAAAAACACCATGTCTCCGACTTTAAACTCAAGGTCTCGTCGAAGATTATCTGCATAACTCTTCTATCGACTTTGGGCTGCCTTGATATGCTACTGAATGGTTTTCACCTTCTCCACCATTTCTTTGACCATTTCTGGTCCAAGCAGCTTACGTTCACCGACCTCATCCCAACATGCCGGTGTTCTACACCTTTTCCCATACAGGGATTCATATGGTTCCATTTGGATGCTCGAGTGGAAACTATTATTATAAGAGAAATCAACTAGAGGAAGATGTTGATCCCATCCTCCTTTAAAGTCTATTGAGCACGCTCTCAACATATCCTCAAGTGTTTGGATAGTCCGCTCGGATTGGCCATCAGTTTGAGGATGATAGGCCGTACTGAAGTTCAGTTCAGTATTCAGAGCATGTTGAAGACTCTTCCAAAACTTAGAGGTAAATCTTGGATCTCGGTCAGAAATAATAGATAGTGGTACTCCATGCAACCGTACCACATCCCTGATATATATCTGTGCTAGTTGATCCAAAGAGAAATCCTCTCGAATAGCAATGAAGTGTGCAGTCTTTGTAAGACGATACACAACAACCCAGATTGCATTGTTTCCTTTGGGTGTCCTTGGAAGTCCGGTGACAAAGTCCATGGTGGTGTTCTCCCATTTCCATTCTGGTATGGGCAATGGTTGCATCATCCCCTTAGACTTCTGCCTCTCTTCCTTCACTTGCTGACACACCAGGCACTTTGATGTATATTCAGCGATCTCCTTCTTCATATTATCCCACAAAAAGTTTTCTCGGAGATCTCGATACATCTTTGTGCTCCCTGGGTGAATAGAGAAATTTGAACTATGTGCATCATCCAAAAGTTCCTTCTTTAGCTCCGGACTTGATAGAACACATAGTCTTTTCCCAAACCGCACAATTCCTTCTTCATTAACATTAAACTCTGAGGATTTTCCCTTTTTGATAGCTTCCACTTTTTCTTGGATTCTCGCATCATCCTTTTGAGCATCCTTTAACCTTTCCAAAAGAGATGGTTGAGCAATAATTTGTGAAAGGATTGATGATGTTCCCTTATTTATGATTCCCACGTCCATCTTCATCAAGTCTAAGAAGATTGGATCCTTCTCAATTCTCATCATTGATAGAATCGCTGGATCCTTTCTACTTTGGGCATCTGCCACCTTGTTCGCCTTCCCAGGGTGGTAATGTATTGAACAGTCATAATCCTTGATGAGCTCTATCCATCTTCTCTGGCGCATATTAAGCTCTTTCTGTGTGAATATATATTTAAGACTCTTGTGGTCAGTATATATCTCACATTTCTCTCCATAGAGATAATGTCGCTAGATTTTCAAGGCAAAGATCACCACCGCCAACTCCAGATCATGCGTTGGATAGTTTCGCTCATGGATTTTCAACTGCCTTAAGGCATAGGATATCACTTTATCATTCTGCATCAGCACACATCCTAAGCCCTTCTTCGAAGCATCACTGAATACCACAAAAAGCTCCCCACTTGTGGGTAAAGTGAGCACGGGTGCAGTGATAAGCCTCCTTTTCAACTCCTTGAAGCTTTCTTCGCATTCATTACTCCAATAAAACTTTACTCCCTTTCGAGTTAGCTTGGTAAGAGGGTTGGACAACCGTGAGAAATTTCTCACAAATCGTCGATAATATCCAGCTAACCCCAAGAAGCTACGGATATCAGTTACCGATGTTGGCCTCGGCCATCCCTCAATTGCATCTGTTTTAGAGGGGTCCATAGATATCCCATTGCTTGTGATGATATGGCCCAAGAATGAGACATCCTTCAACCAAAACTCACACTTGATGTACTTTGCATAGAGCTTCTCCTTGCTCAAAGTCTCTAGTACAGTTTTTAAATGCTCCTCATGGTCCTCCTTGGTTTTGGAGTATATTAGAATATCATCTATAAAGACTACCACAAATTTGTCTAGGTAATCTCTAAAGACTCTATTCATCAAGTCCATGAATATTGCTGGAGCATTGGTGAGTCCGAAAGGCATTACTATGAATTCATAGTGCCCGTACCTTGTACGAAAAGCAGTCTTGGGGATATCTTCCTTCTTCACCCTTACTTGATAATATCCCGACCGCAAGTCCACCTTGGAGAAGTATTGTGCTCCACGCAGCTGATCAAACAAGTCATAGATTCTTGGGAGAGGATACTTGTTCTTTATCGTGATTTTGTTAAGTTCACAATAATCGATGCAAAGTCGCATTGACCCATCCTTCTTCTTGATGAAGAGGACTGGTGCACCCCATGGTGATGCACTTGGGCGTATAAACCCTTTATCCAGATTATCCTGTAGTTGTTTCTTCAGCTCTTCAAGATCAACAATAGCCATTCTATATGGAGTATTGGATATTGGTAGCGCCTCAGGTATAAGTTCAATTGAGAACTCAACATCTCTTCTTGGAGGAAGACCAGTAAGTTCCTCGGGAAATACTTCAGAAAATTCCCTCACAATAGGCATTTCTTCAAGGGTGGTTTCTTCCTTGGACTCAATCATCTGAGCCAGATATGCATGCTCATAAGGCAGTAATATCCATGCTTGAGATGATGGAGCTAAAGGAGATTCATCTTCCTCCTGACACTTGTAAAGAATCGGGGGTCGATTCTCCATATGGAGTGTGATTTCCCTCTCCCGACAATTTATGTTGGCTCTATATAAGGAAAGCCAATCCATGCCAAGAATTGAATCAAATTCCACCAAAGGGAGTATGACGAGGTTCTCCGGGAAATTCAATCCACAGATTATAACAGGGGAGGACTTATACTCATGGGATGCAATGATTTCCCCATTTTCCGTACTCACCGACATCTTTACTTCCATGATTTTTGGTGGTGCAGGGATTGTTCTACTAAACTTTTAAGATATAAAAGAATGCGTAGAACCTAAATCAAAAAGTACGTTCGCTATTCTTGAATGAATAACTAGCGTACCTGTCACCACTTCGTTGTCGGGGTTCACTTCGGCAGAAGTGATGGCAAAAGTTCTTCCTTGCTGTCTTGGAGGTTGCTGGTTGCCTCCGATAACCCTTGGATTAGGGCACTAATTTGCAAAATGACCCGGTTCTTTGCATTTGTAGCATTGAACAACGCGTTGAGGTTCGAACGGATCGTTCCTCTCCTCTGTCGTAGCCGCGGGTCCTTCTTGCTGACAGTTAACAGCTAGGTTCCCTTCTCTTCCACACTTGAAGCATTTTCTTTTCCCCCTAAGGCAATTTACAGAGTGCTTCTTTCCACACTTTTGGCAAGTGGGGTGCTGGAATTTCTTAGCGCCGTTGGATTTATCCATCGGACCACCAGCAATGAAGTCCACCTTACGCTTCTTGTCCCCATGATACCCCTGTGATTCTCCGATCTCCATTTCAACCTTGAGGGCACATCGGACAATTTCCTCATAGCTGTCGAAGTCACGGATCGCTAATGCTTTCCGCAAGCTAGGCTTCATCCCACCAAAGAAGCGGTCAACCTTGCATTCGGGGGTAACGACAAAGCCGGAAGCGTATCGTGCAAGCCTTGTGAAGTTTTCCTCGTACGCTCCCACAGATTCTTCATCTTTCTATTTGAGGGAAAGGAAGTCCATTTCCATCTTAAGACAGAGGGTGCGTGGAAAATATTTATCGAAAAACATCTTCCGGAATTCCTTCCATTCCAAAGCCTCGATCTCCTCCTCAGGCTTCGTATTTTTGATCAACGTCCACCATTGATCAGCTTCACCCTCCATACGATAAGCCTCCAGGAGAACCTTCTCTTTTTCAGAGCATTGGAGGATAGAGAATATCTTTTCAATGGAGTTGATCCATTGTTCAGCGATCGTGGGATCGGATGATCCACTAAAAGTAGGAGGCCTTTGTCTCATGAAGCTTTCAATAGCGACTTGTTCTTTCTTAGGGGGGGTTGAACGTTCCTCTTGACCAGTGTTTATATTCAAAACTTGAGTTAGCTGAGAGAGAAGCGTGACAAAGTTCGCGATTCCCGCTCTCATTGGATTGGGCATCTCATAAGTACAATCATCACACTGATCTTCACAACGGTTGTTAGCCCGAGTTCTCCTATTACCGGCCATTGGCTGGAATAAAAGGAAAGTTAGGGGTAACACATAAAGGGTAATCCAAAGACAAAAGTTGATGACTTATAAATAAACTTTAATTTCTTTAACTCATGAGTCTATAGGATTCAATCCAGGCTTTTCATGATCTTCCTTCTAACATATATTCTTAGGGGAATTTTTCCCTTAATAAGGGTTCATACTAAGATTGTGAATTTATCAAAACATATCCCCCGGGAGTGTCGTAACCAAGAGTGCATCAAGGCACGTTGTTGTGCACCAGTTCCCGTTCGAGTCTAGCTCAAAGCGGTGTTTTCGGGTTTTACCCCTAGGATACATCTGTGCCAGAGCCGCCTCTACCTGCTCGTATCCAGACAGGGATGTATTTGTTTGATAAACCACTTACTTAGTATTTACCAAAACTTAGGGATGTTTTTATTATGCTTAGTCTTGTATCTAAGGCTTTACTAGGGTTTCCTAATCCCAAAAATAACTAAACCTATCCTTTGATACCAACTACGACAACCCTGCTTTTTATTACATCTTAAAAATGCTTTATTACATAAAACTTCACTTGATACAACAAAGAAGATCGAGAGGTTTAGTGTCTTTGGGGCTTAGGATCATTAAATAAAAACTTTAAACTTGAAATACAACATCTTTATTGAAAACTTCCTTTACATGACCACTACATTCCTTCGTACTTAGCATTGCATGGGATAACCTGAGGACATGCATAAGAAAAGGGTGAGATATAAAGCCTAGTAAGGGAGTACACAATGAATAACATGATGAGTACAATACATGTTAGGCAATAGGAACATCAATAGAGCATTAGAGTAACATGAACATAAAGTCATGATAAAACATGATAACCAAAACATGGAAATGTGGCAACAACACTTAACATTGAATTAGCATGAACCAAGGCTCATTGCACATGGAGCATGAGTAAACCCTCATTGCACTTGAAGCACGAGTAAACCCTCATTGCACTTGAATTATCATGAGTCAACACTCATTGAACATGACGTATCATGATACTATACTTTACCCAATGCATTGGAGCGCTATAAGGGCGCACCCTTCTTAAACATTTCATTTCATGCATAAGTGTGCCACATGGATCATAAAACATGGATTCATAAAACATAATAATTTATTCCGCGATAAAGGAATGTAGAATTAATACATGAAACTTTATAATCAATAAGTAAATGTGCATAAAGGTGAATACCCTTGATGGAGAAATAGGCATGGTATTCACTACACAAAGACATTGTCTTAGAAAATCGGTGCGATTTCGGCAGTGTAACGGCGTGACATAAGAATTCATAAAAAAGGTTTATGAGAGAGAAAGGGGTTACTCATCATATTTACATGTAATGGACAGTAAGTAGATCATATATATACATGTCCCAACAATAGAAATGGAATTTAGATTCATGATACAAAAGTATTGCTTGAATGTAAAAGAAGAGAGAGAAGTTCCTTTCAGAATTTCGGCATAGTAACGGGTGTACATGGGAGGAATTTAATGAGAGAGAAAGGGTTCTCCCATCATTCAAACAATAAGAGGGAAGTATGTGGGAGGTTTGAAACCATACCCCAACATTCATAATTGAAATTAAAAGGGCAATACAACTTAAAGAAATTTGACAAAATTGAGAAAGGAGAAAAAAAACCCTTGCTTGGAAGTGTGCTTCCAAAGGCTAGAGAGAGGCTTGTGAGATGATTCTTGGGAGCTTGGGGCACCTTGGGAGGATTCTAGAGAGAGTAGGGTAGAGGTTGGACGAACTCCTAGGTCTTTGAGTGAGGAGGAAGTGGGAGCTTGGGTGGGTTTATATAGGAAAGGTGAGGGAATTCTTTATTATTTAGGTTTGGGACCCCTTATTTTAAAATAATCCATACCACAAACCATCCCATGGTATTTGCCCATGGTTTCTGGAAAAGGAAAGAGGAAAACAATATTTTACAAGGCCAAGGTCCGAACTTATTAAAAAATTAGGGTTGCTTATGTGGATGTGAGTCACACTCCCATGGAAATTAATTTAAAAAGGCAAAGTGTTGAATAAGTCTTGAGGGCTCCATTAATGCTTTGAAAAGTAAGTCAAACAAACCCAAAACCTCATTATTTTAATGATAAAACACATATTGGCCGAAAATAAGGATTGTGGTATTTTATTACATCACCATTGGGTCATTATGATGTCATAAAACACATTATATATTTAAATGGTATTTAATTTTTACCCAAAAATTTGACTGTCTCAGAAAATTATGAAAAATTCACCGTTGGATAATTTCGACATCCTGATTCCAAAAATAATATTTATTTTATCTAAATAATTTTCTAAATATGTGAATTTTCATTTTTAAAATAAAAACCAACATTTATAAAAAAATTCACGGGTTTTGACAGAAATGGCTTCAAACCTTAATAAAAAATTTAATTGCATTCATAAAATTATAAGATCATTTATATTTAATAAAAATTAATGTAATATTAATAATAATATTTTATTAAAATATTATTTAATTCAAAAATCCTTTAATTTAATAAAATATAATTCTTAATTAAATAATAACTAAAAACACCATTTGTACTTTAAAAACTAATTACAATGTATCAAAAATGACTAGAAATTATATTCATTATTATATACAAAAGTAATGTGCATGAACATGGTACTACTTATTTATTACATAACCCCTTAAAATAGCCGCATAAGACCTAAGGGTAAGGTGTGCGATGGTGACAGACTCTTGGGGCGGCTCGGATAACATCGCTCAAGTGGTAATTTCAATCAACTTCCACTTTTCCCGTAGACGATCACGTTCGAGCTTGACTTGATGAAGCTCAGCTTGGGCTTGGTCAAGGGAAAATCCCAAAGACGCCACCTCTTTTCCGAGCTCTGACAAAAGGGCTTCGTAAGGGGCAATTCTACTGGATGAGGCCATCGCTTCCCTTGTCTGAGTAAAAATGGGTTCGTTAAAGCCTTATATTTATACTACTCAGATGATCACTGTTCAACGGCTATAAAAGTAACGATCGTAAAACTAAAGAAGTTGACATCTTATAAAAACATTTTTCATAAAGAAACATTTAACTGGATCAAGAGGGATTTTCTATTAATGAAACTTTGGGTCGTTACAGTAACATGTCTAGATATATATCCTCTATGAAAAGATAATCAAAGTCTATCTAGGAGAGATATGTATCATCATGTGACTGTGTTACAAAGCTCTACTATCACTTAGAAGATCCCCAATTAATACTCACTATGAAGACTACCATCAGATCTCATGACATCCTCACAAGGCAGAAAACATGAGTAACTACCTTAATCAATTCCTCAACCACCTAGGGATCTCAATCACCACGAAACCTGGGATGTAGATTCCTATGAAACTAATGAAATCCATTCAACCTACATTCATACTCATATGGTACTTCCAGCTATAGATTCTCCTCAACATGTGGTGGTATAGTTGGTAAACCACCTGGAGGTTCTATCTTGGGTACAATCCCCTGTACCGATGCCTCATCACTAGAAGATTCATCATCATGATCACATAGTGTGATCCTGGTTGGATGTCTATGTAGATGCATCCAAAAATTAGAAAAATATAATCCATGGTTAAAATAGTATATCTAGGGAGCATACTCAAGAAGGAAATGGAAAGCACAACCATTCCCATATGATGAATGTACCAAAAAAATCCCTGAAACCGATGTTTACATGTACCAACTCTAAAGTCAGATAATTAGAGTCCTAGTGTATGGATATGTTATCCTCTACACTAACATCAGAGTCCCTAGCTTGAAATCCTAACTCAAAACACTAAAAATTTCTGCCCCAAACCAAACTCACTGACTCTGTTCCTAAGGTAGAATTAACCCCTTTTGATACCACTCTATCACGGCCCGACCCTCCGAGGTCTGACTTGTGACTACCCTAATCCCGCCTTCAATAGGCTAGGGGATAGAGATCACGGTTGAGTTATCATATCCAAAAAAATTGGAGACATTATCCTAAAGTACCTGTACACATGAACACATCTTCAATCCCACAAAATGATGAAATTTAAGAAAACTAAAAAAATGCATGCATACATATAACATTCTACAATAGATTACAATAATAAAAGTACTAAAAACAGAAAAAGGGTACAAATACAAGACAAACCAAAAACTATAAAAGTATAACCTACTCAAAGGTAGAAGACTAAGTCAAAAGAAGTTTCCCTGTAAAACACCTCATTCTGACAAGCTCCGGCTACACTCCACTCACTCCCAATCCTCTGAGGACACCATCAAAAGGTTCATAATCTATTAAAAGACACGACATGTGAGGTAAAATACCATATATTGGTGAGTATAAAAATACTCAATAGGACACCTTGAAAACACTAAACATGAAGTACCGAGTATAGTTATCTCAATATAAGATATAAAAATTTATGTATAACAGAAACACCAAATATAATCAGGAAAGACACCAAGCCACCATATTTCCATAACAAACTACCAACCATAGGGTGTTGATCAAAGCAACGATCATCCTAGTAGAATACACTCCATGATCCTTGATATCATCAGAGACACTCGACAAAGAGTTCGATATCATTGGGCCATTCCCAATGAAATATCACTAGTCTAAGAAGATTCTGATACATAGATAGGTGGTCATGCTTAGAACCTCTAGGGGAAACCATGAACCCAATCTAGATCAACCTGATATATAGGGGATCACATGTCAATGATATAACAAACCCTAATGATACATCCTGCTAGATAGAGGATTAATTCCCTGCTTAGGAAGGTCATACTAATTCCATAAAATCCACCAAGGGAGCAAAGGATGATGGAGGATCACACTCCAGTCTCATGGAGGGACACCACAACCCTATCTGAGACTCAACCTCTAGAGGGGATCATAATCCAGTGATATGGATGTAATGATATACTATACCCACAAGGTAAAATACCAAGGGAAACACACTCAACCTATACTATTCTGAAATAAGAAAATGTAGAGCCATAAGAACTCTTGAACTGGGTACACAACATGTACCAGGGGTTACATGGCATGTCCAAATATCCCCATGCCTGCCCATAGAGAAGGGCCTCACATGACTTGTGGTATCAATGTACACAATGTGTAGAAGGAGTACACATTGTTTAGATACACATGGTATCTTGCCCGTGTCTCCTGGACATGTCTGTGTATGGGGGTCATGTTCGTGTACCGACCTGTTTACACCAATCCATGCTCGTGTACAAGTACACAAAATTCTATCTAGATATTTACTTTTACCTATATCCATGTACTCTTCTAAGTATAGTCTGATTAACATAGAGTGGGTGACACACTATGTGATAGGGTTTACATGTTGTGTGATCATTATCTTTATCCCAAAATCCTAAACACTACCGAATGAGACCTACACATCATGTAACCTTGGTTTACATGCCATGTTACTCAGGATTTTACAGATTTGGAGGTTTCTGCTCCACTATTCATCATTCCCCATTTCCGCCACAATTTCTGCTGGAAATCACCCCGTAGATCTCAGATCTAAATTGACCAAGCCTCACTACTAATTTCTCACTGGAATCTGGCCTCAAACGTATCTCAAAAAACCGCCTTTGATGTCTGTTTTCCATATGATGGTCTGGGAAGATGAAGAATTCCCAATTCAGTCTCGTTCTCCCCCAATCTACCCACCTTCACCATCGATCCTCAATTTTCAACCACCATCACATTTCTTATCCACGGTTTCAATTCATTTCACTGAAGAATGGTAGCGCAATGATTAAGAACTGGGTGTTTGTTGAATAGTATCCTAAAAGGATTACCAAGGATGATCTCATTAAAAAAATTGGGGAGAAATACATAAGATATAAAATGTGAGGAATGAACCTTGACCATTATTCATTTATCCTCGACCCATTGTTGTAGAATAGGATGAATGAATAGTAAATAATCAAAAAGAACAAAACGATTCCATAAAAATTAAACCTACTGAGGACGCGGGAATCAATTACGTTCATGGAATTGATCCACGTTCTCTTGGGATTGAAAAACAGGATGGAAATAATAGAGAACAATATCCTACCTAGATTTTGGATTGATCAGTGATGAAGAACAATTGTATTTTCATCATTGATTAAGTAATATATTTATCTTAAAATTGTTGTTCTTATGATGAGGTAGAAGTCTCATGATTGAATTTGGGATCATAGTGATGAAAAATGATGTTTTTTCTACAATATTCTTATTATGTGTTTGTATTGAATTTGGACCTTTAGAGGTAGATGAAGCACATATGTAGGTATACCACCATTTTACATGTGGTTATTTTATAATAATCCTATTTTATTATCCCTTGTTGTTTTCTATTCAAGGATGATAACTTTAAAGGTTGGGAGAATTTATTGACCTTGGTTTTTATTTGTGTAACAAAACAACCTAGTAAATACCATCACAATACCCAAGACAATCTCTTACAAGTCCTGACACACCTTCTTATCATCCTGGGGTGTAAAATAGTAACATAGAGTCAAATATTATTAGTTAGGAATGATTTTTTCAATTTAAATAATAACAAGTATGAAGGGTTTTTTCTTAAGAACCCTATATGAAATTTCCATAAGGTGGCCTATCATGGATAAAAACATATTTTTTTTTAAATTAGGTGTATAACCAAAAAAATAATAATGAAAATAGAATAACTAAAAAATAATAAATATGAATATCATTAAAAGAATCTAAATCCACCATCAAACTAAAAAGTGAAAACCCAAGTATAACTACCATGAAAGTTCCAAAAAAATAAAATTAACAATTGGATGGGGTGTCGATAGGGATATCAATAAGATATAATTAAAATGTAACCAAATTATATCAACTTTTGATACCCATATCCCCATGATAAAAGGGTAAATCCCATCCCACTACCTCCTATATATGATGATAAAATTTAATATAAATTTTTTGTAACATAGCGGTTCCTTTTATTTACCTTTTTTAAACAAAACAAAATATATATACACCCAAAGGGTGGATGAAGGTTCTGAGTAAACCCATTATTTTTAGGGTTCCACACATGCTATATTTATAACCTTTAAAAAATAAACCATTACCTACTATTTTGAAAAAAAACATGAATATAACATTTTTATTTTAATTGAAACATGCATCATGATGATATAACAAAAAAATTATGGTTTTATTGAAAATAGGTTAAATAAGTTTAAATAAAAGGGAAAATACATAGAAGAAAATACATATAAATAATGAATATTTTTAGTAACACATAAACCATGGTTCAAGGGATGAGCACCATGGAACTAATATCAGAGATAATATATGATTCTCATACAAAATTAGAGTTCATTTCAATATCCTATTGTGTTTAGAAATATATTATGTAGAGCATCATCATGATTTAGCCTAAAAAATAGAGGGATAATAAAATAATATCCACTTTTCATGGCATTACCATACACTAAACTTGTTCCATGGTGGGAAAATCAAATTAGTATTCACTAGTCCGATTGTCCTCATTATCACAGTATGGTACTTATCCTAGGTTTACACCTAACTACCTGAGGATTCCCATGAGGTGACACCGCGTCAAGGATTAATTATTCAAAAATTACTTTATTACATTAATTATTCCAACAAAACATTTTAAAAAAATATTTATAAATCATAAATAAGAATCTTGATAAAATAATTCATGTCATGTCATGCTAGATCATAAGTGGAATTTCATTAAACAACTTGGGCATGTATTATACATCAAAACCAAATTTAAAAATTGTAAGAATGTACATTCCCATATCATTCAAAAACTAAATAGGAAAAATTTTATAAGATTTAACAACCACTAAGGATATCAAAACAATATCATTTATTCCACAATATTAATTAAAAACATTGTGTCATCGTGGTTTTTAAAATAAAGGGGGATACCATTAACCTATTATAAATCCTTAATTTTTCTATAACCAATGTAATTATATTATTAGTTATTAGAGGGATATTTATTGAGTTTACAGAAATCCCAAAGGATGGAAACACACCAATTTAGAATTATTTTAACATAAAACCTTAGCCACCATAGCCATGAGTTTGTAAAAAAATAAGAGAAAAAGATGAGAGAAAAATATTACAAAGTATTTAACTTGGATATTCAAGATAAAAGAGAGGATATCACCAAGGGAGAAAATCTAAACCAAGTAGGATCAAAGGAGTCATAAACTTGGAGGGTTATAGAAATAGTGGAGTGTTTTGATGGTGTCTCAGAGGTAAAACCAAGTTTAAAATAAATTATATAAAATCTTAATAGGATGAAAAGTTATTCATGGGGGTTATATTAACCACAAATATAACTAGCCATTCCCACTAGACTCAAAATAAAGTCACATAGTTTAGTTTCATGATTAGGGTAATTATGCACTATAACCATAAATCTTGTATTTTTTTTACTAAAATTTTAAATTTCAACTCCAAACTCAAAGTTAAAAAAATTAATAGATGATAAAATTAAAAAAATGAAAATTACATATTTGGTGTCACATTGATCCCCTCTATATCTCATTCCCCATAGAAATTCCCTTTATGATGGTTTACTTGAATATATGTGAGTCCATTACTCCCTCATAAGTAATTCCTTCTCCAATATCTCATAAGAATCACTCTCATGATTTGAAAAAATAATCAACAAAGGAAATGAAATTAATTATATCACTTTAATATGAGATTCAAGGATTTTAATTTTCAACTACTCCACTAATACATTAGGTTTTATTTCTAATTCTTTACCACATAGTATATGGTAGGAATCTAGATGATATTTTTTTAATTGAGAAGCATGTGAAACATCATGGATCGACATATTCTAAGTAATTAATAGAAAAAAAGTATGTTTCTTTTCTTATTTGAATCATAACTTTAAAAGATCTTACACACCATGTAATTATCTTCCCATGCATCTTGAGTAGTTGGTGACCCAACCGAGGAGAAACAGTTAAAAATATACGATCTTTTATTTAGAGATCAAAATGTTAACAGCAACAATCAAAAAAATATTTTTAGAGATTCAATTATATTACTATATGCTTATATATGATATGAATATGAAACATCGCTTCTCACATAATGTCCAGTCCCAATAGATAAGTATCACTAACCTTAGTCCAATATAGTGGATACCAACAAGGATAAACATGAAATGATTAAAAATTATTTATCCTTATTGATGATTGATAACTATTATTTTAAGATAATTCAACCAATGATAGATAAGAATCCCATGATCCCCTAAAATCCAGGACACATGTATGAAGTATATTTTTTAATATCTGGAGAGTTATCTTTGTTTATTTATTCATTTGAGAATGGTATGACTTCCTTAACTTCAATCATGATCCTAAAACCTCTTGAAGTAATATTTATAATTGTGAGGTGAATTGGGGATCTTTATTAGTGATAATCCCTAAAAAGACTCAATGTAAATTCAAAATTTTAGGAACATATAGATATCTAATGTATAAAACCTTCATTCTAACTTTTATCAATAGGAAATGGTCTATTTTAGTTAGATATTAAATGGTCACCAAAATAGAATTCATATCATAGGGATAATGGGGAAATATAATAATTAAATACATTGATATCTCATCCCATTTATAAATTATAATAGATAATAGTTGAAGGTTATCAAAGGGATTTTGATTCTTGACATTTATTATTGATAACTAAGGAAATGAGATAAAAAATTTACAATATACCTTCTCATTATAAGACACTATTTTTTATGCATCATGTCATCATACATCATGGTAGATCCAGGATGTATATCCAATTAAGAGTGATGAAAATCCTTTATCATTTCTCATCTCGTAGAGAAAGGGTCCATATAAAAACACTTGAAATAGATTATGCCATTAGGGTATTGTAACTAACCACTAATGATATCCACGCCATATTTTAATTCTTTTATGTACTAACATTAATAATTTTTGTGTTTTTCCTAATTAATACTTTCAAGAAGAAAATTCATAATTTAAATGTTAGTAAAAAACATTAACTATGTCTCTTCCTTTACTTCTAGGTTCATATATATAAAAATATTCATTATTCTATATTCATCACAAGATTATATCAATTCTTGTGATGAAAACATATTACTTAGTGCATCACTATCCTCATTCCCATTTTGAATTATATAGTTGACCTCCAAGTAGAATGTATGTGAATACTCAACCTATCACATTTTCTGTGATTTTATGTCCTTTTATGATAAAATATAGATTATAATTTTTTATTCATCATAATCCATGAACTTTTCCCCAAATAGATAGTATCTTCATCACTTTAAATCCTACATAATAGATTACAATTCATATAGATGTTCTAGATAATTATTTTCATGAGGTTGTAGTAAATGAGATCCATAAGATACCACATGATTACCTTGTATAAGAACGCATCCTAACCCCATGTCAGATGCATCAAAAGACACCACATGACTATTATTAGGCTTTAAAAGACTAAAAAATGGAGTTTATTTCAACTTTTTTTAAATAACCAAATTAGATCCTCTATTTAAAAAACCATTCAGACATAACTCCCCTTCTTGTGATGGTTATTAGATGCAATAAAATATTTAAATAATTTTTCATGAATCTTTATTATTACCCTTCTAATTATATGAATAAATATATATATATATATATATAATTCATTACTTGGAACTATATAACACAATAAAAATTTCATTTTTTTGGGTCTACTAATATGACTTCTTTTGAAACCACATATCCAAAGAACTTCACTTATAGGATTTATAAGTGACACTTTTATAACTTTTCAAAAAGGATTTTATATCATAGGATTCCCAAGAAGATCCTTAATTAATGTTATTGATATTACTTAGACTTATAATAAACCAAGATATCATGAAAAACCACGATGAAGGAGTCATGGTACTGATAAAATATCATATTCACTAAAGATATCAATACTATAGGATTATTTTTGAAACCAGATGACCTCACAAGACTCTCAAAGTGACTATATCAATTTTTCAATGTTGTCTTAGGTATATTAGATTCTTTTACCCTTAATTTGTGTTATCCTGGTCTGTGATTAATTTTTAAAAACCACTTTACCCCTTAAATTAGGTCACAAAGGTAATCATTACAAGGAAGGGTTATTTTTTAAAAGTAGACACTTGATTCAAATTTTTATAGTCAATTCATAAGAATAAACTTCCATCAACCTTATTTTCAGAGAGAATAAGATCCACCTATAGAGATATACTAGGATGTGTGAACCCTTTGGCTTCAAGATCATCCAAATAATATTTGACTCCCTTAACTCATATAGTTACATTCTATATAATGGTAATGATATTTCTATCTCAGACGCAATATTTAAAGAGAATATGGAATGTTTACCTAGAGAAAACCCATATAAACCGTCATGAAATACCTCAAAACATGAATTACCTCCTGAGGATGTTCAAAATCTAAATTTACTTCATTAACATTTATTAAAAGAGAAGATATTAGTGATTTTAAAAATATATCTTCAAGAATATTAGTTCTCATAATCTAGAACATGGGTCCCATTTTCCTTGAAATGAATAGGTACCCCCCTCATAAGATAAAACAATAACCTTTAATTAAAATAATTGATGAAATATTTAAATTAAACCATATAATATATCCAAAATATGATATCAAATATATCTATTACAAGGAAGAGAAAGTTACAAATTAACTTCACCTTTACTGTGGAGATAAATGGAATCGAAATACACACCCTCTCTTATTTCTAATGGAATTTTCTATTTCCATTATATATAGAATTATATTGGAAGTTAGATTCAAAAAATCCACAAAATTTGTATATATACATGATTGTGAGGAACCTATGTAAAATAATTAATTAATCATACAATATAAAATAAGTACAATACCTCATACTATTGGTGTACCAACTTCAAATCCCACAAGTTATTTTTCAACAACATATGATTTTATTTATTTAGGATGAGCTTGAGGTAACCCATTAATTCAAGGTTCACCCCTAAACTAGATTTTCCTATGAAAAGGGTTACCTTTACCTTAGTGCTCTAGATTTCAAGGTCCTTCCACCTTTGAGGTGTCATATTACATAGAAGATCCCTTAGGGGTGGAATCACCCACACCACTTCCCCATGAAATATTAACCTTTACAAACCTTTGAAGGTGACCCATTTATCCAAAATCATGAAAAGTTTTATTAGCTTATGAATTATTATTTTTCTTATATCCCACATTTCCATCCTACTAAAAAATATAGATCTACCTCCCACTGGTTCTGATAAAGTCAATTGAGATGGATGCCTCAAACTTCCACCACACACCCATATAGAATCCTCTAATTTCCTCAATTTCTCAATGAATCCTTCATTAATCCCACTTGGTATATAAGAATATTCCCCTTCTCTACTTGAAAATATTTACTGATCTATCTTCACCATTAATGAAACACTAATCGCCTTAGTATAAGTGGGTATCTTCACCATAAATACTTAATAGTGAAGGCTTATAAAAGATATATTTCAAACTATATAGAATTATTTATATAAATAGATACCATTTTTGTGTGTGGATTTTATGAGCTCAAAAAATCAATTTTCATTATAAATTACCATTTGGTTTCTTTAATCGTGGAAAAAAATACTTCAACTTTTCATATTCTATCTCATCAGGGTTGATATTTTAAGTGAACATGAATTTAAAATAATTATATATGATTAATTTATATATATTCACTTGAAAAATAGACTCACACAACTTTTGGATAGGGAGTTCTAGCATAACCATGAAACATTTCACTTTTATAGAGTCATGAGTGATGTAAAACAAAAAGATCCTCTCATATTTTTCTATAAAATCCTCAGATTATTAATGATAATTAATTCCTTGAAAATTGGGAGGATTATAGATAAGTAATTATTATGTCTAATCTTTGGTATGGGTTAGTGTTGGGTTAGTTTATTTGTATTGGAATGGACCAAGGATAACTTCTTGGTCCATATCTTACCCAGTCTATACCATAGTTCCAATTAGGTGCTGATCAAATGGAGGGTTGGATTGTGGAATGTTATTGGAAACTCTATATGGAGGGTTTACCAGGGCTCTTATAGGAAGAATTATTCTATTAAAATTTAATAAAAGTTGAAAAAATTCATTTAAACCCTTTAAATTCAGTGAAAATTTCATAAAAAAACTCACTTTAGATCATAATTATCTCATAAGATAGGTAAAAAGAATAATAAATCAATAATAAAGGGATTTCACTAAAAAAAATATTGTTCAAATATTCAAAGTTCATTCACAAAAATTTTTAAATAGTTCTTATAAATTTTCATTGCATATTACCTTCAAAAATAGAACCACACAATTTAGTCAACATCCTAACTATGAATCCTTTTATTTTCTTTAAAACATTAATTCCAAAAAAAATCCCCAAAAATAGATAGGTAGTTAAATAAAAATAATAAGAGAATATAAATCTAGAACTTACCATGGTAAACTATTTATTATCTAGATATGTTCTAGCTATACCCCTACTTGAAACATACCTCTTAAGATTTGATTACACTATCATATATCTAGCTTGAATTTACCAAATACCATAAAACAAAACCAAGAGATTTGATACCATTTTGTAATTAACTAACCTACACTATTTTATCATGACACTCTAGTTATTCTGTTACATGATTTGAAGGATGTTATCAATCAAAAGAGGATTGAAACTAGTTTCTGAGCATCCAATATAATATCTTGAGAAGTATATCACCAATTTAAATAATAAAAAGTATTAATGGGTCCATACCAAGAACCTAATGTGATTATTCCATAATTTATTCTGTCATGGATACAGAATAAATATATTTGAATTAGTTATATAACCAAATTCGTCATAGTTAAAGGAGAGTAACTCCAAAATAATAAAGAGTAAAATCATAAAAAGGAAAAAAAACAACAACAAAACTAAAAATAGTGTAAACATAAGTATAACAACTATGAAATGACCAAAAAAAGGAATGATAGTATGGGGAGCCAATATAGATATCTTCAAGACACAACCCAAATATATCAACCCCCACTACCCATATCTACGTGACCAAAGGGAAACCCTTATCATGTCACCTCTTTCATACCATAATCAAATCTAACATAAATATGGTATATCACAGTGGTTCATTTCATTTACTTGATCTAGAAAAAATCTATATACACCAAGAGGGTGTATGTAGGGATTTAGAAAATAGATTCATAGTGGGATTATTATTAGAAAATTAGAATACTATTTCATGATCTAGTTATTTAAATATGGAACTAGTAACTCTATATCTCGGGTTCTTTATTATAAGGTAGGTTTATGGTAGTGGATTTCTAGTGGAGGTAGGCTAGTTTAGAAGGGGAAGTTTTTGAAACTTGTTGGGTAAGTGGCCATGTATGGATCATAAAGTAAGGAAGCAATGGTTCGCATAATAATCCTTTTAATAGCGTTAAAAATTGTGTTCCCAACATTTTGAAATGGCTACATATGAATTATTATAGGGCTATATGATAATGAATTAAATTATTCACTAGAATATAGATGTCAAGCCAGTGTATTATACAAGAAACCCAGTGTTTCCATGATCAATGGTGGGATCCCCATTATTCTTATAAGTTTGTGAAAATGGTTTACCAGATAGCCCCTAATATAAATATGGGGTGGGAACACTTATAACTGTAACTATGAGAGATTTAATATTGATTGGATTTTTTATTATGGTTGTAATATTATTCTTATTCTATAAATAGAAATAATTTAGTAATATTATCCCATGTATGTAGGACTAATATTTAAACCATATCAATTTATCATTATAATTTTTTACTTAGTTTATTATTTCAATCTATGTGTTTGTTTTGGGAGATGTGAATATGAGAGTGAGAAATTTAGTGCAATTTTTGGGGTGATTTTTCATCTTAGTTTCAGAATATTGTTTAGAAGGATCGTCTGATTATATGTGTTCTAGAATTTATCCAATATATTTATGTTCCATTGGTTTACTTTATAATTAGTAGTTTTTTTACCCCAAAAAGTGGTATCAATGATTTTGGATTAGTAAGGCTTAATTCTCCAAAAATATCAATCTTTGGGTAATATTATTATCTTTATTATTTTTCATTTCAGTGGGATTCAACTATTTTTTAAGGAATGGTGTTAGTGTAAGGAAAGTAATTGATAGAAATTTATGGTAAGATGAAATTAAATTTCTAGAGGATACATATAGAGGACAATTTATTTTAGAAATTCCTTGAGGTTTCATTTAAATGAGTTACCAAGATCCCACGGTCTAATAATTGAGTAATAATGGGGGTAAACTTGTTCAGATGTAAAAATTTTCATTTTACAAAGTTCACCAGATAGACAAAATTAGACAAAGTTTTGGATGAGGAAAGTTTGTGTTTATATAAAATTAAGGAATTATGGGTGCTATAAAAGGGTTCTTAAGAAATCTGTGTGAAATTACATTCAATGTTATGAATTTTTTTATGAATTTTTGTAAAGGTGGGAAAATAAAAATACCTTTTTTGAGAAAAGGGATTCTACTGATGAATTAGACATAAAAATCCTATCAAATTTACATGTAAAAAAGTTGAGAAGAAAAAATTTTGATAGTGAAGTTATTGAATATCATCATTAGAAAAATTATTCAAAAAATTCTATTGGAAAAAGATTTTTAGAAAAGTTTTAAAAGTGTAAAATCAAAAAATAAATAAAAATAAGTTGTTAAGGAGTGTCATCGAACAAAGTATTTGGACAAAATCCATCAGAAAAACTCTTTGTACAATTTCAATTATAAAAACATATGTAAGGTTATGAAGCTTACGTTTTATATAATATGATCAGGTGAAGTTTTTTTATAAGGTTCATTAGACATAAGTTGATGAAGGAAGATAAAATACATAGAGTTCTAATGCACCCTATCAGATAGAGAAACTGTTTAATAAATAATTTCATGGCATTTCTATGATGTTTTTATGAAAAAAATTAGGTGAATATTATCATCAGATGAGGATTCTCAGTAGATAGAAGAATTTATATAAATATTCATACTGTATAAACTTTCAATAGTTTCATATTTTTTCTATTTTGAAATTCCTTATGAATTTTTCATAAATATTACAAAATTGATGATGCTAAGCTGGTCATTTAATGTTTGAAATATCATGGAAAAAATCATGATACTCACCCAGTTTTAAGAAAATTTAAATAAGGTTGAAGTTACTGAAGGTTCTCATATGTTTTCAAGAATATTATATATTTTTTAGAAGATTTTTGTGAATTGTTTGAGTGGGAGTTTTGAATTTTTATATTTTTTTGGAGAGAAACTAAATCGGTTTTTCTTCCTATTATTACTTAAATATTACTATAAAAATGGTTAAAGTACAAAGTTCAAGGTGTATTTTACACATGTATAAAATGTGTAAGTGATAAATAATTGGTTTCAAATAGATATTCCAGATGAAATTCTAAAATCCAATTTTTAGTAAGATCTTTTCATCCAAGGAATCTATTAGATTTGATCAAAGAAGAAGTTGATATCAATCAGATGTTTTGTGATCACTGAATAGATAGATTTTTTAGTTACCAAACACTATTTTATATTTGGGGAAATAATACATGAAATTTAATATAAGAAATATTTTTTGATTATCAAAATTCACTAGACAAACATTACAAATGGACTCTCTAAATAGGAAAATCAACTAGAATAATCATAAATAGAAAATTTATGAATAGTGACTGGATGGAGGAAGTTCACACCCACTGTATGGTAAGAAAGAGAAGAAACAATTTTTTTTAAAAATAGAAAAAGTGTTGAAGTACAAGAAAAACCATGATAAAATTTCGAGAATATTGGTGAAGGTTTATAAAGTTCTTATAAGATCTTTGTTACATATTTAACTGTGTGAAAATCACATCCACTATAGTTGGGATAATAATTAAACACAAGTGTAAGGATATTCCCTTATTAATATAACCATATAAAAATAATTTATTTCTAGTGGATTGTGTGGTATTGGATTATTTCCAAACAATACCAAGGGATAGTCACTCTTGTTGATTAGTGAACCTTGTAAATACCTATGTTCTTGTGGTTGTGTTTGGATGATTATTGTTCTATAAATTTATAACTCTTTAACATGAGGTGAAGTTTGATTCATAAGAAAGAAGAAATTATAAAAATAAGAGGATAAATGATTCGCCTCATCCCCCTATGAGTGATCACATAGATCCTACTTATTCCTTTCAATTACTATTAGAGTGAAGGTTACCTTCATTGACTATTTACCAATGTTGAAAGAATAAATAAGTTTCTATGTATTTTCAAAATTCTATGAAAAGTTAGGGTATTATGGTTTTATATAGAAATAACTATTACATCATGAAAGATAGAATATTTCCATATCTTATGTATCTTTGTTATGAATTTATTGAAGCTATTATAGATAGTTTCCCTCCTTGTGCTGAGAATCTTCCTCTAACACGTAATAATAAGTCTATATTTTAGAATGATGGATGAGAAAAAAATTCTATATTATCCTCACTTTTTGAAAGTGAGTTTCTTATTTTTAAATGAGTTGGAACTGTTAAATGCATTTGGGATAAATTAAATAACATCTATGAATGAAATAATAAAGTTAATAATGAGAAGTTATAAATGTAGAGGCTAAAGTGTGAATATCTCAAAATGGGTTACTATGAATATGTTTGTGACTTATTTACAAGGGTGAATTACATTTTAAGAACCATAATATTTCATGTGAAAAGTTTTAAGATTCAACTATTATAAAAAATATCTTAAAAATAATTCTTAATAATTTTGATTTCAAAGTTTCATTATTGGAAGATAGAGATACTGAAACTCTATTTATGGATTATTTTCATAGCACTATCATCATATAAAAAATGAGAGGAGAAAAATTTGTGAAGCTTAAAGTAAAAGGATGATCAAGAAATTTACTTCAAATATGCCAAGTAAGGAAAATCCATGAATGTTCTTGGTTTGTACCAATAAATAATTCTCATGACGATAAAACTTTACATACTTGGTGTGATTCTAAGAACTAGAACAAAGGATTGCATGTAATAACTGCTTCTTAGATTCCTTATAAATTACAATATACTCAGTATTTTTAGGTATGGCTACCACTGGATTTTATGAGCTTGTCTCACTCATCACCTTATCTTAACTGTGATATTAGATCATGTTGATCAAAAAAAGACTAGTTTTTATCCCCTTATAACTAGTATCCATTTTTTCTCCACGTACCAAGTATATATATTTTGTAATTAAACAAGTATAATCAGATAGTACTCACTACTTTACTTGCAGTTCTATTGGATATAAATGATATTTTCCTATTATAAAGTAAATTATAGAAATATAATATCTTGTACATATCATGGAATACATGATTGATCCATTGTTGAAGTGTATGGAACTTAACTCACCACTTAATCTCCTCCTATGCATTTGTATGTCTTATTGTAGGGATTTATTCCATGTGTCTTTGGTAACAATTCTCTCTTTAATTGTTTTAACTTGTATTTTTCAATACCATGCCATTATATGTATGATTGAATAGGCCCAAGAAACTGTTAGATCTACCTCAGTAGATCCTATTCCCTAGAACTTAGGTTTCTACTTTAATTGAATCACTGGTGTATTTCTTTTATTTTTCTTTTTTACTAACTTAAAGAGGAATAGGTGTTTTCCATATGTTATCGAACATATTATACTTGGAAAACAATGGATCTACCACTAACCTTTGGTAGAAACATGGAATTGATTAATTCCAAATGAATATTCGATGATCTTGTTGCTTGATTTAATCCTAAATTGGATTTAAGTAACATGAAACCCCATTGGCATTCTATGATATTTCCATCCCTTTCTAGTTGCGTCAAATTGACACCTTCCACAAATGGTGGTCGTGACATAAATGCAAAATAAAATGACCATAGATATTATCTATGAAAAGTAAAATTCTAATGGATTTTGGACTAATGACTTAGTATAAACAATCAAAACTTATTGGTACCACACTTGTACCACCCATGTATCATCTCACTTGAATACCCAACACATTATTCTAAATAATAATCCCCTTTACACTTCAATATATGGAATCCATTATTGAATTTTAATTGATATTTCCAATATTAGTTGATTTCCATATACTAATTACTTGTAGGATTTATTATTCACAAAGAATAATTTATCACTGGCCATGGTGAATATAAAAACATCACTATGGTTTTAACCTTTCTATGTAGTATGTTTCTCTAAAACATTTTCTTCCACACCTCTTGTAGAACTTTTTTCTATGCCAATTACATGTGAATCGCTTGCATTGACTAAACGCAAGTCAATCTAGCTTCCACTATCTCAAGTATAGATTTGAACCCTTATATATAAATTTAGTCTACCACTTGACTATATATTTTATATTGTAGCGATTTTGGTAATATCCTAAGAACCTTTTAGGATAATTAATTTAGATGTATAATTTTTTGTATTGATGAAAGTTTTTTTATATCATAACAAACTCTTTTCATCTTAACACATGTTCTTATGAAAATTTATTTCTATCATAATAAAATTTTTATGATATCAATTTATCATGATATTTGCTATATGGTTATGAGATATCATTATTATTTACGAAGCATGTCCTGAAATATAATGGAATATTCTGCAAGTTGTAACATTGATATTACTTACATCATGAAACTAATGTATAAAATGTGTGTTTAGGAATTGCTCCATGCTACATTTTATTGATCAATATTAATATGTAATACTTATCATCAATTCTCCTTATTAACATCAATGTTGTGATATTGATAAGGTAATGTGTGTTTAGGAATTACTCCATGCTACATTATTATGATTGATGAATTCTTGATCAAGATTGTAAATACCCAAGATTGATGTACATAGACATTATATTTCATTTTCATAATACTTAATACATGACCTAAAGAGTCTCCCAAATACTGTATTAGTTTAGTGTCTTTGGAAACTCGGAACATAATCTTCTAATAATGGTGAAAGATCTTTAATATCTCCCATAAAGATCTTCCCATTTTTTTCCTACCTAAAACCTTTCTTTATATTATGGGGAAAAGAAAACATAAAAAGGGTGATCTAAAATGCTCAGTAAGGGTAAACATGGAGAACATAAAACAAACCATAAAATTTTGAACATAAAAACATGAACATAAAGTTTAAACATCAAAATATTGAGTCATGAAATATATCTTGGCAGTACTTAAGGCATGGAACATAAATAAGTATTAACCATGATAGAATAGAATTATCATAAAACATGTAATTGTGGAAAAATAATAAGCACATAATATTATTTCCATAGTAGACAAGGCATTGCTTCCAAGACTATCATAATGGAAAAAGTCCATTACTAAACTGGGTTTACTTGTCATTCTAGTCATGTATTACGGAACCAGATTTACTTTTCGTTCTAATCATGTCTATCTCATGAGATATAAATATTTACCCAATGCATTGGAGGGAGATATAGGTCTCACCCATCTCATAATGAAATCATTCTTACAAGTGCCAAAAAAAACATAAACCATTCATCATAGCATAACCTATGAAATAAAATGGGTTTCTTAAGAATAATTCTATAATTACATAATCCATATAAAATATCATTCCATAATTAACACAATCAAATAATAGTAATAATAGGGATATAAACATAACCTTACTCGAGAGTATCATCTTATATGGAAAATAATTTTGACAAAATACTTGAACTTAATCCTTGAGGAAAATATCCTTTTCTTCTTTAAAAATGTAATCATTTATCAAAATGCCAGGAAATTTTAAAATAATTTAATTTAATTAAAAATAATCTTGAAATAGTGTAGATTAATCTTCATGGAAATAATGTGTCATGAAACTGTAAAAAAAATCCATTCATGTCGTATAAGTTAAAAAAACATTCTCCTCGTACTTTTGCCGGAAAAGTCAAAAAGTACCTCGTATGGTAAACAAAATAAATATTTCTTTCATACCATGTAGTAAAAGTTAAAAATAGGTAAAAATAACTTTAAACATACATAGAATAATATTATTCATTTTATAAAAATATTTTTACAAAACAATTACATCGATGATAAATATATCCCTAGTAAATATTTACGTATAAATAATCTCGGCTAAAAATGAGATTTCAAAATTATCCATTACCTTAGGTCCGATATGCTTAGTATGTATCTAAACCTTCTGTATAATGATTTAAATAATGTTACTTATTTATTATAGAATCATAATAATTTTTATTGTAACATTTATGATCATATTTTCATCCGTTCGTTAGTAACATTTCATTGTTACTCGTTATTCAGGTATTAACTACTTTATGTTCTTATGTATGTTTTTTCGGATAAGTTCTTATTCCTATTTTTAGGTTACAGTTATACCATTTAAATAATGGTATTAGTATAATATAAATCATACTTATTCATTCAATTCATTTATATAATCATGTTTTAATGAAGATTATGTAGAACGAATCACATCGCACCGTGGAGATAGTAAGTCGTACGTACGCACAAGCGATGATATCGTTCCAATAATTATTGAATGGTATTGAAGTGGATGGTGTATAGTATCTCATAATTAGTATAATTTTGTTTTAATAACATATAGTTATTATTTCCACCATTATACCCATCCAAGTAAGGTGGTGGTGAAAAACAGACTACACCACAGCGTGGAGATGATAAGTTGTACGTACGCACACGCGGTGATTTCATTTTTCGTAGGATGGATAGAAGGTAAAATAGGGTTGTTTAATATTTATAATAACATATCATTATATTATTGATACTTATGTTATTACTTTATAATTAAACAACTAAATAAGAGGAAGTATAAGAAGAATGAAATTTGAAAGAATCGGTAGAAGAGATTACCTCTTCCTCAATGTGCCTCCATTAAATTTCCTCTTAGGGAACTGGAGTTGGTATTTTAAGAAGAACAGAACCTCTATAATGTAACTATGGAAGTTTATAAGGGAAATGGGAAGGGTATGTACTAGATTTAAGTCTCATAATGGAGTAAAGAGGAGAGGTAGGAGGTTCCCTTTTATAAGAGAGGAGAGGGGCACTTTAGGAAACTCTCAAAATATTAATTTATTAAAAAAATCGGTATAAAAATGTCCACAACTCATTTAATTAAAATTTAATATGATTATTTTTCTAAATACTCTCAACCAATAGGTTTTATACAATTTTAGGTCTCAAATTTAACTTTATCTTTTAGCTTTAACCCTTAGTTAACTAATTTAACTCTTACCATGTCTTCTTATATATTCATACTATATGATTAATATAGTTACTATAAAATGCCAATAGAACCTAAATTGGTTCATTAATAACATTTTCAACATTATATAAGTCATTTTTTCGAATATTATATTTTTAGAACTATTATATCATTTAATAAAATAATTTTTTTTTAAACTCACTTATGTCAATTTTTACACTATTCATATTATGACTATTTAAAAATTCATAAAAACTTTATTATTTCGAAAAAACTTCATTAATTAAAAGATAACAAGTAATAATCGTTTATAAAATTATTTTATGGCATAAAAAAGGTTCAAAATAAATTTATTTTAATACTTATAATCTCATTTATTTAAATCATTCATTAATAATGTAACCACTACATCATCATTGTGTCATAAATAATTTTTTTTTTGGGGTCTAAAAATTATAAATAAAATACCATTATGTAGGAAATACTTTTAGATTTATAATTACTATTTATATACATATATATCGTTTATATAACCCTATATTAAAATCTATTTATTAAAAGATATATGTTTAGGTTATAATTATCTTTACTTTAAATTAATCCTTATAAAATGTCATTTTCACATCCAAGTGAATCCACGGGGTCCCAAAATCAATCCAAGGATGACCATGGTCAGAAATATCTCATCCAATAGGATTAGGACATGTTTTAGGGTAGTTTAATATTATTATAATATTGTTTTTTACCCTTATTTACCATATTTACCAATTAACCATGGTAAATAAAATAATTACTAAAGTTACAATTCAAAATGTCTAAAAATAAAAGGTATATATTTACACAATTTGAACCTTATGATTCAAAATATGGAATCCATTTTTTCAAATTCAAAACAAAGAAGTTTCAGTGATTAATTTAAAATTAATTCCCGTTGTCAAAACCAAAAAGTGGGTTTTTAAGAAATAATAACTATCAAAATATTGACATGTGTTTATATCCAATTTAAAAGTGAAATTACTTCCAATGACCAAAATTGTATTAAATGATAAAATATAATCCAATTACACTTTAAAACCAATTAAAAATATAATCTAACTATATAAATAAATTATATAAAAAGGCAGTTTCGAATTAAAATGCAGTACTTTTCATTATTCATTAAAATTTTAATTTTATTAGAAAATACCAAAAATGCAAAAAAAGTAAATTTTTATGTCCCACTTCTAAATAAGAAGTTTATTTTTTCAAATTTAACATATAAAAGTGTCAAAAACTAGATTTAAAATGGGTGCGCCATCAAAAGGCGGTAAAACTATATTTTTGGAAAAATACTTCTTTTATCTGAAAAATTGATTTTGTTCTCATATCATGTACTAGAAAATGTGTAAGATGAATTTTAATATTATAAAATTCAAAATTTGTTTAATACTATTCATAATATCTAGTTTATATCCCATTAAAAAATATTTTAATAATATATCGTTGTTTAGTGAAACTCGGTATTGCGTACAATGCAAGCTATCAAGGAAGGTCTCTCTTGCATGTAATGCAAGACAAGTAATTATTACGTTTAGTGAAAGCTTCCTTTAGTGTTGTTTATAACATAATCCAAACTTAGTTCATTTATACATTGAAAAAAATTATACTTAGTGTTGCGTGAAATGAATTCTATCAAAAGAACTTGAAATTGTGTGCAACATAAGCCAAGAATAGTGTTTCGTATACTGAAAGATAATATAGTGTTGCGTATAGTGCAGGATAATCTTAGTGTATCGTACAAAACAAGACATTAAAAGAATCTATCTCATGAAATATCGGAGTGTTACATTCTACCCCCCTTAAAATGAATTCCACCCTTGAAATTCATCGGGGTTATAAAAGGTTTACTACTTGAAAGTTTCTTTAATGGAAACCCACATCATAAGAAGGGATACTGAAAATTCATTTAAAAAAGTAAAATTAGAAACATAAAAGTTATCCAAAGTAACTCATCAGTGGGTTCCCACATAGAACAACATAGGTGGGAAGTGAAAACATGGATATAGAAGAGAAATCTAACCATCAAGTTCTGATGGATTTTGATAGAGAACAAGGTTGGAGAAATTTAACTACTAGAAATCCATTAATATTTGATGATTTAAGGGACCATCCGATTCATCAGATAATAAGATATTAGGATAAAAAATTTTGTTTCAAGATCCTTTTCCTAAATTTGATGAATTTTGTATGAGAATAATTACTTACTTGATTTTGGTACAATATCGCCATTGTTCGTGCCTTGAAAAAATTTCCAATTCATATCTTATTTAAATAAATGAAGTTGAATTTTTCATTCATGAAGTGTTGGCAGATCATGTGATAGAATGATAGGTCATTCCATATGTCTCAACAAAAATGTTATCATAGGTAATCAAATATGTATAAGGCCACCTATAGTGAGATAATAAATTAATCTAAAAAACTTCAACCTGAATATAACTTATAAAATCTTTCCAAAAACTGAAAATACAAAACTTTAGAAAGAGGTTAACAAAATCGACTTAACATTTGTCTCACATATCTCATTTGGAAGTTCTTGGTTATCACATTCCAAACATGTGAATACCTTAATTATGTATTCTCTTGAAATAAGATAATAACATGAATTTCTATAGAACCTTAGTGAAAACATGCATTCTTTCAAAATTAACTCTTTCCACGCACCAAAAATACCAAAAAATTCTATATACTCAAACCATGATATCACTTTGTCCTTTTATCAGTCACAGGCTCATTAATACTATCAAAAATCTCATTATCTCTCTATCCCTTCATTATGTTCCTATCATGTGCTTTCAAAAAATATTTCAATCACTTTTCATGGTTACTGGTAACATATAATTATTGAAAACCACAATAAACCAATACATAGATATTCCAATATTCCAAAATACTATAAATGAGATTCTATAACACTTTTTTGTAATCCCATTACATAAACTCTTAATCATTCCACCACTTTGTTGTCATAATCAACATCACCAATAGTGATTTCATGTGACTTCCATTTGTATTTTGCCTTAAGAGGTTGTTGTTTTCGATCATCATTAACCTTTGTATTAGTTCATTGGTTAGAATAATGGCCCATTTCCTTGCACTTGTATCATTGAAGTGTTAGTGGTGCGTTCTCTGTAGTATTTTCTCTATTCACGTCATTAGCAACCTTTTTCCAATTACATCGGCACTCGACTACTCTATGACCTTATTTTACACACTTGAAACATTTTTTATTCCCTTTAATACAATCTCCACCATGATTTTTTCCACACTTTGATCATAAAGAAACATTCATCTTATTTTCACCATTATTTTGATATTTTTCCTTGAACTCCACCTTTCGTTTCTTGTAAAAACCATGAGATGTACATGTAACACCAACTTATAGTTATACCATGATATCACAATTCACAATATCTTCATAGATATTGAAGTCTCTTATAGCTAATTCCCTTCAAAAACTTGGTTTCAAGCCACTGAAGAATCGATGAACTTTACTTTCAGGTTAGATGATAAAGCAAGAAGTACACCTTTCAAGCCTTATAAAATTTGTCTCGTTTGTACCAAAAGATTCATCATACGTTTTCTTAAGCTCAAGGATCTCCTTTTCCATCTTTTTTCTAAGAATAAAATGGAATTAATTATTGAAAAACAAGTTCTTGAACTCATCTCATTCCATGGATTCAATTTCATCTTGTTGTCTTGTATTCTTAATTAGAGCCCACCAATGGTCTGATTCACCTTCTAAACGATAGACATCCAAAATGACCTTTTCATGTTCCGAATAGAGAATGATGGAAAATATCATTTCAATGGTACTGATCCATTTTTCAGAAACAACTGGATAAGAAGACCCACTGAAAGAAGGTGGACGTTGCCTCATAAAATACTCAATAGAATGTTGTTCCCTTCTCTACACATTTGGAAGTCCATAATGATTCATAGATTGTGTACGTATAAAAATAAGGTTTTTTATTCCATATTATATAACATTTGGTTGTTTAGGAGGAAATACATTTCATTTCCCAGTGCATTGATCATTAACACGGTTCCTTCAGGTTCTATCCATTGTCTAAAACCCAAAAAGAACAGTGTGAGAGGCAAAAATCATACTATGAAAACAACATTATCACCAGTGGTACTTTAAATCTATAACATATTAAGTTTAATTATAGGTTATTCATGATTGTTACCATAATTCTAGGACTGTAATCTATAGTTAGACTTACCCTTAGGGACATCGCTAGAGATACCTTAGAAAAGTCTCTAGAGATCTCACTAAAGTTTTCACATCCTAGTTTCTAAAGGTTTACTAAACCTTCAATTTGATACCAATTGTAGAGACCCAAGCTTGATGTACATGGACATTACATTTCATTTAAATAATACTTAATACATGATACAAACAGTCTCCCAAAGACTATATTAGTTTACTGTCTTTGGAAACTCAAAACATAATCTTCTAATCATGGTGAAAGATCTTCAACATCTCCCATAAAGATCTTCCCATTTTTTTCCTACCTAAAACCTTTATTTATATCCTGGGAAAAGAAAACATAAAAAAGGGTGAGATCAAATTCTCATTAAGGGTAAACATGGAGAACATAAAACAAACTATAAACATTTGAACATAAAAACATGAATATAAAGTTTAAACATCAAAATCTTAAGTCTTGAAATAAATCTTGGCAGTATGTAAGGCATTGATCATAAATAAAAATTAACCATGATATAATATAATTGGCATAAAACGTGTAATTTTGGAAAACCAATAAGAACATAATATGATTTCCATAGTAGCCAAGTCATTGCTTCCAATACCATCATAGTGGACAAATTCTATTACTAAACCGGGTTTAATTGTCGTTCCAACCATGTATTACTAAACTAGATTTACTTGTCGTTCTAGTCATATCTATATTGTGAGATATAAATATTTACCCAATGCATTGGAGGGAGATATAGGTCCCACCAATCTCATAATTAAATCATTCTTACATGTGCCACAAAAACATAAACCATTCATCATAACATAACCCATGAAATAAAATGGGTTTCTTAAGCATAATTCCATAACAACATAATACATATAAAATATAATTACATAATTAAAACAATCAAATAATAGTAATAATATGGATAGAAACATAACCCTACTTAATAGTGTCATCTTATATGAAAAATAATTTAGATAAAACACTTGAACTTAATTCTTGAGGAAAATATCATTTCTTATTTAAAAACGTCTTCTTTTCTCTTAATTTCATGAAATTTTAAAATAAAATAATTTAATTAAAAATAATCTTGAAATATTGTAGATTAATCTTCATGTAAATAATTTTTCATGAAACTTTAAAAAACCATTCTTTCCATATAAGTTAAAAAACATTCTCCTCGTACGTTTTCCAAAAAAGTCAAAAAGTACCTCGTATGGTAAACAAAAGAAAAATTCCTTCCATACCATGTACTAAAAGTAAAAAATGGGTAAAAATGAATTTAAACATACATATAAGAATATCCAAAATTTTATGAAACATTTTTATAAAATATGGACATGGATGATAAACATATCCCTAATAAATACTTACGTATAAACAATCTCAGGTAAAAATGAGATTGAAAATTTATCCATTACCTTAGGTCTGATATTCTTAGTATGTATCGGAACCTCCTATATAATTATTTGAATATTGTTAATTATTTATTCCAGAATAATAATTATTTTTATGATAACATTTATGATCATATTTCCCTCTGTTTGTTAGTAACATTTCATTTTTACTCATTATTCGGGTATTAACTACTTTATGTTCTTATGTATGTTTTTTATGATAAGTTCTTATTACTATTTTTAGGTTATAGTTATATCATTTAAAGAATGGTATTAGTATAATATATATCATACTTATTCAGTAAATTCATTTATATAATCATGGTTTAATTAAGATTATGTAGAATGAATCGCATCGCACCGTGGAGACGGTAAGTCGTACATATGCACAAGCGATGATATTGTTCCCATAATTGTGGAATGGTATTGAAGTGGATAGTGTATAGTATCTAATAATTAGTATTATTTTATTTTAATCATATGTAGTTTTTATTTCCACCATTATAATCATTCAATTAAGGTGATGGTGAAAAATAGACTACACCATGGTGTAGAGATGGTAATCCGTATGTACGCACGCGCGGTGATTTTGTTTTTCATAGGATGGATAGAAAGTGAAATAGGGTTGTTTCATATTTATAATAATATATAATTATATTATTTATACTTATATTATTAATTTATAATGAAAAAATTAAAGAAGATGAAGTAGAAGAAGAAACAAATTTGAAAGAATCGGTAGAATAGATTACCTCTTCCTCGATGTGCCTCAATTAAATTTCCTATTTTGGAACTAGAGTTGGTATTTTGAGAACAAAAAAACCTATAAATGTAACTATGTAATTTTATAAGAGAAATGGTTAGGCTTTGGACGAGCTTGAAGGCTCAAAATGGAGTGAAGAGGAGAGGGAAGAGGTGCCCTTTTATAAGAGAGGAGAGGGTCACTTTAGGAAACTCTCAAAAAATTAATTTATTAAAAAATGATTTTCAGTTTAAAAAGTTCCAAAACTCATTTAATTAAAAGGTAATATTATTATTGTTATAAATACTCTCAACTAATAGGTTTTAGACAAGTTTAGGTCTCAAATTTAACCTTATCTTATAGCATTAACCCTAAGTTAACTAATTTAACTCTTACCATGTCTTCTTGTATATTCATACTATATGATTAATATAGTTATTATAAAATGACAATAAATTTTCAAGTTGTTAATTAATGAAAATTTCAAAATTATTTAATTCATTTTTATGAATCTTAGATTTTTAGTACTATTATATCATTTAATAAAATAGTATTTGTTTTAAAAACTCATTTATGTCAATTGTTATACTATTCATATTATGACTATTTAAAAATCTATAACAACTTGATTCTTTCGAAAAAACATCATTAATTAAAAGATAAAAAGTTATAAGCATCCATAAAATTATTGTCTGGCAGAAAAAGGCTCAAAATAAATTTATTTTAATATTATAATATCATTTATTTAAATCATTCATTAATAATGTAACCACTACATCATCATTGTGTCATAAATAAATTTATTTATTTGGTGTCTAAAAATTATAAATAAAATACCATGATGTAGAAAATATTTTTAGATTTATAATGAATATTTATATACATAGATATCAGTTATATAACCCTATATTAAAATCGATTTAGTAAAAGATATATGTTTAGGTTATAATTATCTTTACTTTAAATTAATCCTTATAAAATGTAATTTTCACATCCAAGTGAATCCATGGGATCCCAAAATCGACCTAAATATTCCCATGGTCATATATATCTCATCCAATAGTATTAGGACATGTGTTAGGGTAGTTTAATATTATTATAATATTATTTTTTTACCCTTATTTACCAGATTTACCCTTTAACCATGGTAAATAAAATAATTACAGAAGAAACTATTCAAAAATGCCTAAAAATAAAAGATACCTATTTACACAATTTGGAACTTATGATTACAAATACAGAATCCATTTTTTTGAATTCAAAATAAAGAATTTTCAGTAATTAATTCAAATTTAATTCTCATTGTCAAAACCAAAAAACTGGTTTTTAAGAAGTAATAACTATCAAAAGATTGACATGTGTTTATGTCCAATTTAAAAGTGAAATTACTTAAAATGACCAACATTGGATTAATTTATAAAAATATAATCCAATTAAACTTTAAAACTAATTAAAAATATAATCTAACTATATAAATAAATTAGATAAAAAGACAGTTTTGAATTAAAATGTAGTATTTTTCACTATTCATTAAAATTTAAATTTTATTAGAAAAATACCAAAAATGCAAAAAAAAAGTAAATTTTTATGCCCCACTTCCAAAGAAGAAGTTAATTTCTTTTAATTTAACTTATAAAAGTGTCAAAACTAGATTTGAAATGGGTGTGCCATCAAAAGGCAGTAAAACTGTATTTTTTGAAAAATACTTCTTTTATCCGAAAAATTGATTTTGTTCTCATATATTGTTCTAGAAAATATGTAAGATGAATTTTAAAGTTATAAAATTTAAAATGTGGTTAATACTATTCATAATGTCTAGTTTATATCCCATTAAATAAAATTTTAATAATATATCATTGTTTAGTGAAACTCAGTATTATGTACAACGCAAGTTGTCGAGGTAGGTCTCTCTTGCATGTAATACAATAAAAGTCATTATTACATTTAGCGTAAGCTTCCTTTGGTGTTGTTTATAACACAATCCAAACTTAGTTCATTTATACATTGAAAAAAATCTATAATTAGTGTTGTGTGAAATGAATTCTATCAAAAGAACTTGAAATTGTGTACAACACAAGATAAGAATAGTGTTGCGTATACTGCAAGATAATATAGTTTTTCATATAGAGCAAGCTAATCTTGGTGTATCGTACAACATAAGACATTAAAATAATATATCTCGTGAAGTATTAGGGTGTTACAAAGATATATTCCACCATGCTAGCCCAAAGTAATTTATATCTTCTAACCATGCATATTTCATACTTCCTCCAATGGCCCTAAGGCTTTCATTTTTTATTGATTTTGATAATCCATCTTTCAAGGGGTGAGGTGGAACCCTTACAAGGGTCATTGGAGTAAGTATTACATTGCCCATAGGCCTTAGAGGAATTCATTTCCCGTAGGCTTCAAACATTACATACAACCCAGACTAACTACTTGGAACTGCTCCTCCGTAGCATATTCATCGTGAAATCATCTCTCCACCTTTTCATGGTTGTTTTGATAGGATTTCCCATGAATGAACAGGCTTGTCCGGATGGAAGATTCCATACCCTCTCATTCTTGCAATCTATTCAGCTTCTTCTATGGTGAAATCTCCTTTCTCATCCTCCTTCTGAAGCTTGTTCTTGTAGGTTTTTTGGTTTGCATTTGCACTTAAGGTGGCCCAAAGGCCTTGAGGTGGCCAAAAGGCCTTACTGACCCAAAGGCATGGGTGGCCCGAAGGCCTTAAAGGACTCGGGGACCAAATTGGTGGAATACCTTTATTTTTAAGGTTTATTTGTACAAACTAAATGTGTATATATGTCAATAATACCTATGGTGTTTAGATCTATTAAGTTTGACATGAAACTGAGTCTGTCCTTAATGTCAACTTTTATTTTTACTTGAAAAAGAATTATCTTTCCACAACTGAGTAAATAAATATTACATTTTATATCAATCACATATTTCCTATGATTAAAGCATTGTTGAACTATTGGTTGAGTATGAAAAACCATAAACAATATTTATTCTTGAACATGGAATAATTTCTACTAATGTACAAATGAAATATGTGATAAATTTTTTTGTTATACTCAACAACTTGTTCAACTAGAATAATTCACTTGGAAATTAGAAGTTGTGTGCTTCTCACCACTAACATAGGAATCACCCTTTTCTCAGCCTCTTGGATAATACACCATACTTCTTGTAATGTTTCCATTACTTACTTGGTTACTATATTTCGATACACATATGTAAGAAACATATTGTATTTAATACCCATAAAGTATGACCGAAACATTACATTTTATATCATTAAATGTACTATTAAGAAGAAGTAAGTACTTGCTTATTCAATTCAGTTCATTAGATTTATCTTCCATGGAATTATTTCAGCTTATGAGAAGAAAAATGCCTATTGTTTAATAACCAACCACTTTTCATGAAAGGTCATTGCGAAGGTTCCTTTAGAACTTCTCCTTCCATTGTCCTTGTCACCATGTATTTTAACTCATTCTCCATAAGGACTAAATATTAATCTTTCTTAAATATTCTTATAGCTTGGTGAATTTTACCCAAAAGTTAATGAAGCCTTTACTCCATCCTATTTGTTTTAGTAATCTTAAAAGAAGCTAGAGTATACAGGTGATATAGCTATAAAAATGGTCTGTAATGAAATATTAGTATCCATCTTTCACATTTACATGTAACGAGTGTAATCAATTCCCATTTATATATTTCTTCTCTTTCACCTTACAAACTTCTCCAAGATGATACATGTTATATCATTCATGTCTTGATGTAGTAACCACAACTAATATCCGAAGTTGATGATATCATTATGAAATAACCATCATATGCATTATACATGGGCCTCTAATAAGAAATTATTACACTCTCACTTCTTGAGGTGGCTTGGTAGGTATAGGGACACCAACACCTTGAATTTTTTATATTGTATTATTGTGACCAAGTTCCTGTACTACATAGAGAAATTTGCGCTACTTTGGACATTTACTTTGTCTAATAGTTATCATAGTTTATTTTGTGATATTACTTTACATTTTATTAAAAAAATAAAATCTACCATATTTTTAATTTTATATTGATTGTAAATTTAGATATTAATGATTAATTAATTAAATCATTAAATTTATCCTACTATTTTATCAATTCATAGGAACCCTCTGTGCTAGAATCTGAATACTCTGTCACTTGAGTATTCTAGTGTAAAGGATATTTTAACTTCCCCTCATAGTCTACAATCTTTATCTATCACTATTATAAATTCGGGTTTTCCCAACGCTTTTATACCAATGGTTTTAACAAACAGTTGGAATACTGTAAAACAGCAACCTTTCCCAATGGTTTGAAGAAACCGTAGGCATTTTGTATTTAGAATGAATATTTACCAATGGTTTACTCAAACTATTGGGAAATATTTAATTAATATAATTTATACTAATGGTTTTTTGAAACTATTGGTAACAAATATATTTCCAAATGAATTTTAAAAACCGTTGGGAAAGGTTTCCCCCAAACACACAATATCCTAGCTCACCCGTCTGCGTGATTACATGCCCTAATCCGAAGTTATCCCAAAGCTCTCTCTTTACCCTAGGCTGTGAAACTCCTTCCACCCAATAGATTCATCTTCAATCAAGAAATTTTTTATTTCTACACTTCAAATTAGTAAGTGATACCTTAGTTTTAATGTTCTTCATATATTTCTTTTTTGTTTTTTGTTTTGATTTGGCCTAAACCAAAGTTTGGTGCAGTCTGTTTCATGGTATACTAAACACTTTGATTTGTTCTCTATTTTTTTTTTCTACACTTCAAGTGTCATGATTGTGTGGATAACCTTTATTTTAAGTCTTCATATCCACTCTTTTTTTGCAGAGTTCATGAACCATATGAACTAATGGGCGCTGGTGAAATGTATCCCCACTCAAAGATAGTAAAGGGTAATGGATATAAGGATGGTCCATGTGAAGGGATTGGGGACGGTTGGGGTAGTGGTGTAGGTGGTTTTCCATTTTTTAGTGGGGTGATATGGTAGTTTCTATGGACTTTAGTTTAGTTAAAAATTTGATCTGGATTTTTTATTTATAGTTTTTGTTCAAGGAATAATGGGAAGGGTAGTGATATTGAGGATGAACTGGTTGTTGGTTGGGTGATGGATTGGAATTCTGATATCGGTTGGATTGGGTATAGGTAATTTTCAAGGTATTATATGGGTATTTCCTCCCCTGAACACCCCACCCCACCCCCCAGGACACCCCACCAAAACATTACATTTTATATCATTAAACATACTATTAAGAAGAAGTAGGTACTTTCTTATTCAATTCAGTTCATTGAATTTATCTTCCATAGAATTATTTCATGTTATGAGAAGAAAAACGCATATTGTTTAATAACCAACCACTTTTCATGAAAGGTCATTGTGAAGGTTCCTTTGGAATTGCTCCTTCCATTGTCCTTATCACCATGTCTTTCAACTCATTCTCTATAAGGACTAAATATTAATCTGTCTTAAATATTCTTATAGCTTGGTGAATTTTACCCAAAATTTAATGAAGCCTTTACTCCATCCCATTTGTTTTAGTAATCTTAAAAGAAGCTAGAGTATACAGGTGATATAGCTATAAAAATGGGTTGTAATTAAAGATTACGATCCATCTTTCACATTTACACGTAACGAGTGTGATCAATGCCCATTTATATATTTCTTCTCTTTCACCTTACAAATTTCTCCAATATGATACTACATGTTATAACATTCGTGTCCTGATGTAGTAACCACAACTAATATTCGAAGTTGATGATATCATTATGAAATAACCATCATATGCATTATACATGAGTCTCCTATAAGAAATTATTACACCCTCACTTCTTGAGGTGGCTTGGTAGGAAAAGGGACACCAACACCTTGAATTTTTGATATTGTATTATTGTGACCAAGTTCCTATACTACACAAGGAAATTTGTGCTACTTTGGACATTTACTTTGTCTAATAGTTATCATAGTGTATTTTGTGATATTACATTTTTCTAAAAAAATAAAATCTACCATATTTTTAATTTTATATTGATTATAAATTTAGAAATTATTGATTAATTAATTAAATCATTAAATGTCTCCTACTATTTTATCAAATCATAGGAACCCTCTGTGCTAGAATCAGAACACTCTGTCACTTGAGTATTATAGTGTAAAGGATATTTTAACTTCCCCTCATAGTCTACAATATTTAGCTATCACTAGTGGAAATTCAGGTTTTCCCAATGCTTTTATACCAACGTTTTGAACAAACTGTTGGAATACTGTAAAAACAGAAACCTTTCCCAATGGTTTGAAGAAACCATTGGAATTGTGTATTTAGAATGAAGATTTACCAACGGTTTACTCAAACCGTTGGGAAATCTTTTATTTATATAATGTATACCTATGGTTTTTTGAAACTGTTTGTAAAGAATATATTTCCCAATGATTTTTAAAAACTGTTGGGAAAGGTTTCCCCCAAATACACAATATCCCAACTCACCCGTCCACGTGATTGCAGGCCCTAATCCGAAGCTCTCCCAAAGCTCTCTCTTTACCCTAGGCTGCGAAACTCCTTCCACCCAATAGATTCATCTTCAATCAAGAAATTTTTTATTTATACACTTCAAATTAGTAAGTGATACCTTATTTTTAATGTTCTTAATCTATTTATTTTTTGTTTTTTGTTTTGATTTGGCCTAAACTAGAGTTTGGTATGGTCTGTGGCATGGTATACCAAACACTTTGATTTGTTCCCTATTTTTGTTCTACACTTCAAGTGTCATGATTGTTTGAATCACTTTTATTTTAAGTATTCATAGCCACTCCTTTTTTGCAGAGTTCGTGAACCATATGAATTAATGGGCGCTGGTGAAATGTATCCCCACTCAAAGATGGTAAAGGGTAATGGATATAAGGATGGTCCATGTGGGATTGGGGATGGTTGGGTTAGTGGTGTAGGTGGTTTTCCATTTTTTTAGTGGGGTGATATGGTAGTTTCTATGGACATTGGTTTAGTTGAAAATTTGATCTGGATTTTGTATTTATAGTTTTTGTTCAAGGAATAATGGGAAGGGTAGTGATATTGAGGATGAATTAGTTGTTGGTTGGGTGATGGATTGGAATTGTGATATTGGTTGGATTGGGTATAGGTAATTTTCAAGGTATTATATGGGTATTGCCTCCCCTTAACACCCCCCACCCCACCCCCAGGACACCCAACCCATTGGACACCCCCACCCCCTGCACACCCCCCTTGGATAGCCCCCCACCCATGGACACCCCCACCCCATTGGACAGCCCCCCCCAGAACACCCCTCACCCCCCTGGACAGCCCACACCCCCTCCCACCCCCCTTGGACACCCCCCCTGGACAGCCCCACCCCCTACAGGGGGGGTAGGGGGTTGTCCAGGTGGAGGGGTTGTCCAGGTGGGGGTGGGTTGTCCAGGGTGTAGGGGCTGCAGGGGGTAGGGGGGTTGTAGGGGGTGTGGGGGAGGGGTGTGGGGTTGTCTAAGGAGGGGTGTGGGATGTCAAGGGGGTCAGGGTGGGTTGTAACAGGTGGGGGAGGGTGTGTGGGTTGTCCAGGGGGTGGGATGTCCAAGGGGTGGTGGGCTGTCCAGGTGGGCGAGTGGGGTGTGGGATGTCTGGGTGGGGGGTGGGTTTGTCCATGTGGGTGAGGGGGTTGTGGGCTATCTAGGGAGGGGTGGGCTATCCAAGTGGGGGTGGAGGTGGGGGGTGGGCTGTCCAAGTGGTGTGTGGGGGCTGTCCAGGTGGGGGGTTTTTCCAGATGGGGTGGAGGGGGGTTCCAGGTGGGGGTGTCTAGGTGGGGGGGTTGTCTAGGTGGGGTGGGGGTTGTCCAAGTGGGGGTAGGGGTTGGGATGTCCAGGTGGGGTGGGGGGATGTCCAAGTGGGGGTGGGATTTCCAGGGTGGCTGCAGGGGGGTAGGGGTTGCAGGGGTGTGGTTGTCCAGGGGGGGAGGGCTATCAGTGGGTGGGGTGGGTTGTCTAGGTGGGGGAGGGGGTTTGGGTTGTCCATGGAGGAGGGGGGTTTTCCAGGTGGGGGTTGGGGCTATTTCAGGGTGGGTGGGGGGCTATCAAGGTGGGGGAGGTGGGATGCAGGGGGGGTAGGGTGTTGCAGGGGTGTGGGGTGTGGTGGCTGTCCGGGGGGGGGGGGGGGTCCTCCACTCCAATACTCTACAAAAAATAGGAATCGCATATAACCAATGTATCGTTACTTTCACATGTTAAGACTTTTCTTGAAGTTCCATACAACACTCGCTCTTACCCTTCAAGAAGAAGTGATCTCTACAAATAAATCTCACTCAGGTTCTTATCACTATCCATATTGATCTCATATAAATTTAACAATTCGTACAACTCTATATCACCTAATGATATAACAAGGCTCATACTCCCATGAGTAGTGTCCCATCGAAACACCGGCTCATATGCCAAAACAACATACATAGGATCATATTTGACACACACACAGAATTTTGTAAACATTGAAAATACTATATTTACACCTTGTATCACAACCTGGAATTAGCTCTCAGCTAGCCTCTCAAGACATTTGATGTTTGATGATTTGTTGTGCTGAATATATGTTTGATTAAGTAGGTCATGTTATCTTTATTTCTTTATCTATAAATAATAAAACTTGACTTGATGATTTTCTATGACTGATTCACCCCTCCTCTGAACACCCTCCACCCCCCTAGACACCCCCACCCCCTGGACAAACCCCCACCCCCTTGGACAACCCCCCACACCCCCTAAACAGCCCCCCCCCCCCCCACCCCTAGAAACCGCCCCCCCTGGACATCCCCACCCCCCCTTGACACCCCCAACCCCCCTTGGACAGCCACCCCAACCCCCCCCCCCCCCCCCCGACACCCCCACCCCCTGGACACCCCTACCCCCCATGGATAGCCCCCCTACCCCCCTAGAAAAACCCCACCCCCTGGACACCACGCCACCCCCTCGGCACCCCCACCCCCTAGAAACCCCCACCCCCTAGACAGCCCCCCCACCCCCTGGACACCCCCAACCATGAACAGTCCCCACCCCCTAGACACCCTGACCCCCCTGGACACCCTACCCTCTTGGACATCCCCCAACCCCCTGGACATCCCCTAAACCCCCTACCACCTTTGATGGCCCCCCACCCCCTGGACAACCCCCCCCCCCCAACCCCTGGACAACCCCCCCCCCCAACCCCCTAGACAGCCCCTACCCTCTTGGATAGCCCCCCACATCCTCTGCACACCCCCCACCCCCATGGAAACCCCCACCCCCCACCCCACCGGGACACCCCCCACCCCTGGACACCCCTACCCCCTTATACAACCCCCCCCCCCACCCAACCCCATGGACCCCCCCCCCCCCCGGACACCACCCCCACCCCCCTTGACACCCCCTACCCTCGTGGACAGCCCCCCTGGACATCCCCCATCCCCACCCCTTAGACACCCCCCCCACCCCCATGGACACCCCCTCAACCCCCTGGATTGCCCCCCAACCACCTGGACACCCCCTAGCCCCTTGGAAAACCCCCACCCCCCCTGGACAGCCCCCAACCCCTGGACACCCCCCACCCCCCTGGTCACCCCCCCCCCCTAGACAGCCTCAACCCCAAGGACAACCCCCTACCCCCTTAGACACCCCCACCCCCCTGGACACCACCCCACCACCTGGACACCCCCCCCCCACCCCACTACCTAGACACCCCCACCCCCATAGAAATCCCCCCACCCCCACCCCTAGACACCCCCACCCCTAGACACCCCCACCCCATGAACACCCCCACCCCCCTGGACACCGCCTACCCCCTTGGACCCCCCCCCCCCCCCCGGACATCAACCACCCCCCTAGACAACCCTACTCCCCTTGGACAGCCCCCCAACCCCCTGGATAGCCCCCCCCCCCCCCACCACCCCCTGGACACCACCCACCCCCCGGACACCCCCAGCCCCCGGACACCCCCACCCCCCTTGACACCCCCTACCCCCTTGGACAACCCCCAACCCCCTGGACACCCCCACCCCTGGACCACTCTCACCCCCATGGACAACCCCCCCAGACACCCCCACCCTTGGAGAGCCCCCAACCCCCTAGACACCCCCCCCCTCCTAGACACTGCCTCACCCCCTGGACACCCCCTACCCCCTTGGACCAGCCCCCCCCCCCCCGGACACCACCCCACCACCTAGACACCCCACCCCACTAGACACACCCTACCCCCTTGGACAACCCCCTCCACCCCCTCGACACCCCCACCCCCTGGACAGACCCCCCACCGCCCTGGACACCCCCACCCCCTGAACACCCCCCACCCCCTGGACACCCCCCCAACCCCGTGGACACCCCCCCCCCCCCCGGACACACCCCACCACTTGGACACCCCCCTGGACACCCCCATCCCTCTGGACACCCTCATCCCTCTGGACACCCCCTTCCCCCTTGGACAACACCCCCAACCCCCTAGACACCACCCCCAACCCCCTGGACACCCCCCCCCCCCACCCCCTGGACACCCCCCACCCCCCTGGACACCCCCACCCCCATGGACACCCCCTCCCTAGACAACCCCCCCCCCATCCCTAGACACCCTCTTTGTTCCACTCCTACATGAAAAATGGGAAGTCTGAACCTAAAATGGCTATTCTTCCCCTGCTAAAAGAACTATTTATGTGCACAATGTAGAGTGAGTGACTCTAAGTGTCATGGGGAAATACTTGGACCACCTCATCCCCTTAGATCAAATTTTCATGTGTTGTGTTTATGGAGATGTTTGTTTTCGAGGTGTTCTAGTTTTGAGTGGTATATTTTGTTGGTGTATTCTGCAATTGCATTGGTGTTATTCTCATGGAATACTATTTGGAACATATTTTTCTTTATTGGTGTTATTTTGAATTATGTATAGAGTATTGCAGTTGCAGGTAATTGCACAAGTAATTATGTATTGGTTTGTTATTATTGGAGGTAATTAATTCTGATTTATGTATAGGTTTGTTAATTCTAAATTCTATATTGAATTAATTATGAATTCTGTAATTGTAGGGGAGGCTAGTAGTGTTGTGGGAGCTGCAACAAACTCTATGCCAACGGTTTTAAAACCGTTGGTATAGATGTGCCTGAATGGCCCGAAGGCCTTCCTTTTTATTGATTTTTGATAATCCCCCTTTCAAGGATGAGGGGGAACCCTTACAAGTCTCGTAGGCTTATAGATTACATTGCATGTAGGCTTAGAGACATTACAAGACTCGTAGGTCTTAAGGAAATCATACAGGCTATGACTACTTGAAACCGTCCCTCCCCAGCATCTTAATTGTGATCGGCTCTCCACCTTTGCATAGCTATTTGGCTAGTTGTCTTGTGCAGTGATGCACAGGCTCGATTACCGATGATAATGGCATACCCTTTCATTCTTCCAAATCCATTTAGCAATGCTCTGGTGAATGCGACATGCTCTTGAATCCTCCTCTAGAGCTGGTTCCTTAGAGAATCTGTCTGGGCATCTACATATTAGGTGGCCTGAAGGCCTTGAGGTGGCCTGAAAGGGCTTAAGGACTCCAAGCCCAAACCGGTGGCCCAAGGTGAATAGTTCTGGTTGCTACAGTACTGAACAGTGCCTGCTACAGTAGCCACTACAGTATCTGCTACAGTGCCCGCTACTGTATCTTCTACAGTACCCGCACAGTATCTGTACAGTGCTGCTGCAGTACCTACTATAGTACTGTCACTGTAACCGAAATTATGTCTCTGCTTGGTTTTGAACCTGCTACAATACCTGCTATAGATGTGAAAAATCCAATCTATACCAACGGTTTTATCAAATCGTTGGTATAGTCTTATTAACTAAAATTTTGCCAATGATTTCTTCAAACTGTTGGTAATAGTATTTACCAACGGTTCAGTAAACCGTTGGTATATATATAAACTGAGTTTTTTTGCAACGGTGTAAAACCGTTGGTACAAAGTTATACCAACGGTTATAGAAAACCCGTTGGTATAATGTGTTGTAACATGACATATCCCAACGGTTTATGAATAACCGTTGGGATATCTCTATTCCCACGGCTTAATTGCCAACGGTTTGGACAACCGTTGGTATATATTATACAACGGTTATCTAGCCTATACCAATAGTTTCAAAACCATTGGTATATCATTGATTTGCAGCAGTGTATACCATTACTCAGAGAGTTCAAGGTAGGTGTTTGACCGACCAACCACATTTACTCACGGTTCCTTGATCTGTTGAGTGAAGTTCCAGATTCTAAAATCATAAATTTGATTTTCTCAACACTTCCCTCTAAAATTGCAACAAGCTAGATATTTCAACTTCTTTTCTTCAACTTTAGTCAAGTCGACTTATCAATCTCATAAGAAATCCTTGGTAATAAGAAGTGCTCTCAACTTTGACTGACGAGCACCCCAAACACCTAGTTAATGTTCAAATTCGAATGATGGAAGACATTTTATTGAATTAATATTTCTTTGAGGGTTTGTGTGTGTTTCTCAACGAATTTAATCCATTTCTATTAATCTTATTCATTCTATGTTGTTATGATCAAAACTAAAACATTAATAGAAAACATTCACACCTTTTTATGAATTTTATTGTTTATTATTTTATATATTTTATTGTTATAAAATTCATAAATAATAAATAAATGGATAAAGGAAATTAACTACCCGACTGGTCTTGAGAATCTAATATTAGTTGATCCATTTAAACATAATGGATCAACCATGACCTAGGGGTATCATACCCGAGTCGTCATTTGACTCATGATGTTCTTATCCCCATCCATTATGTCTATTTCTCATCTAGAGTTCTTCCTCGACTTGACATTATCTGCGTCTTAGACTGTCCTCGTCATGGAATATCACCTCGTCTTGGATGGGTCCACATCATACAACGTCTCCATCAATATACAAGTATACTCACGTGCAGGCAAGGGGGACTAGGGGCGAAATGTACAAAAGATAAAATTGGACATGCATACCTTTATACATATTAACAAATAAAATAAACGACGATGTGAAAAAATTATTAATTAATTACAATCATCGTACACAGATAATAAATGATTAAATAAATAAAGCAGACATACATAGGTTGGTCAATTACTCAAGACCGATCAATGGGTAGAATACATGCGTGATAAAATTAAATTGCAATAAATTATAGTATGAGGGGATTTAATTAAATTAAATGAATTAACTAAATTCAAATAATTTAATTATTTTTGGTACCACAATTAATTTAATTTAATACCGTAATTAAATTAATTTTTCTTGGGTATTAAAATTATATTTTAAAACCAAAAATTAATATTTTAATTTAATTAATTTAATTTTGAAATTAAATTAATTAATTATAATAATTTAAATTAATATGGACCTCTAAATTCTGTGTAGGGTCTGTACGGGTTGGGCTGAATCCGTGCAGGCCCATTCTAGACTGTGCAAAGCCTGTATAGAGCTATTCTAGGCCGGACGTGTTTGCCCATACCAGGTGGCCAACTCACCAGATGTGGTGGTCATCGTTGGAGGAGGAATCGGCATGGCCAGATCGAGCAAGGGGGCACCAGCCAATCTGTTCGAGGATGGTGGTGGCGCGCTGCTGTCCTGCATGGGGCGGCTGTCCACGACGTATGGCGGTAGGCTTGTTGGAGCGTGGTTCACCAGTAGTTGGAACACCAGACGAGGGCACCCGCCTATTGTATTTTTAATTTTTTTTCATTCTTTTGTTGACCCGTGAAACAAACAGGCCACCCGCCATTTTGTTTTTCCACACCCATTAAAAAGATAGTATTTTAATAAAATAATTATAAATATCATAACAAGAAAACAAAATATAATTATTATAATATTATTATAATTATTTTATTATAATATTATAATTTCAATAAAATGGTGGAATGAACTCCGACCATAAAAAACTGTTTCGATAATGGGAATCCAGCCACTGTTCTATCTGAAAATTATAACTGAAAAAATTAATACAAATTTTCATCAATTTTTATTTCCTTTGAATCTCATTTGATCCAAATCAGTTTTAATACCTGAAATCAAACCACGCACGATCAATAAAAAAGTGTTCAAATGATCATAACTTGCCCATCCGAGCTCGGATCGAAGCATGGTAGGATTCGTTGTGACCAAAATTAAACCATCTACTAAATTTAAATGAAAGTTATTTTTTCTTTGACTCAAATAATTTATGCGATCGCACTGATAGAAATTATAAGTACCCGGTTCGCCGCGAAAGCTCGTGGGCCAAGTTTTTTTTCCACCGAAACGACGAGACTTGTCATGTCTGATGATTTGATCGTTTGTATGGTCCAAGAATCTCACATAAATTAAGCAAATCACAAAAAAATAAAACCAAAAACACAATGTTTACGATTTGAATCCGCGCTCGACATCAACTTGGCGTTGGTCATCGTTGCTTGAAGGATCTAAATCAGGATCCCACTAAACCATCCATACACACTTAAAAAATATGTTGGAGTGTCAATCATTGAATTCCAGATGTTAGCGTGGAGATCTGACGACGTCTTCAATGCCCCGACGGTCACCACATCAACTTTCTTGCGATGCGTGAGGGAGAACTCGATTCGATCTCATGGATCCAGAGTTCCCATCTCTATAACGCGAGAGAGGAGAGAGAGACTCTGATAAATTCTCCATGAATAGTCATTATGCCAATGCCTCTCCTATATTTACAGTGGATGTTCAAATACCCCTATTAGGTTCCTCGAACCCTTGTTAATTTAACTTCCACTAAATAAATAATTATGAATAATTAAACTGTGTCATAAATATTATTTATTTTATCACATTCCTATAATATATATTAAATATATAACGTGATAAAATCAATTCATTTAACTTGACTCATGATTCTCGCTTCATATTAAACCAACCTGGAATATTAAAATATTTTTTGTTCGATTAATATTATTACTCATATTTACATAAATTGTAAATGCATTTTATAAATAAATTCTTCAGAATTATTATTTTCTTTAATAATAATGAATTTATATATTCTTCGATGATAAATGACTCGGACAACACTCAGACCTCATGATGGGTCCCACCGTGTCCAATATACATATTCAACAGAATTCAGAAGATTCTTGAATATGCTATTATGTGTGATCCTCGAGGACTTTATCTCGATAACAATGAATAATATTCATAGAATAATAGTGAATTCTAGAAACTCATCAAGACCCCTAAATAGATAAGAATATTCATAGCAACGACAATCAACCTACGAACACACACTATGTAGTAGAATCAATTTGTCTTTCAATATCTCATAAAGCAGGATAGACACTTGTTTCATCATCCTTCCTTGATTTATTATTTTGTTGATATAACTAGATGGATTTACCCTCAACTTCCTTGAAAAAATACTTATAAAGGTACTACCATCCTAATCAATATGCCCTGAGATATATTACTTCCTCAACCTAAAAGCGACAAATCCGTCCTTGACCATTCAACCAATTCCATACCACCAATGACACACCCAATTCAAGCTACATCATGACAATTTCATTATCATGGTTTTTGTCTTGCATCAAAGCACATGATCAAATGACACACACTGGTAATGATCTCAAGTCAAGAGACCAATACACATGCCTGTAGATATGAACATCCAATGACACCTGAAACATATGGTGTTCCTATTCGCAGGTTTTTCCTCATTATGTCACTAATAAATATCACTAAGTGTGAATATTCAAGTGGTAGAATTTTAAAAAATTTTCATAAGTGTTGGCGGTTTCCTTAAATCCTTAAAAGAAATATTCAAGTGGTAGAATTTTAAAAAATTTGAAGACTTTTTTATATTATGATTCTCTTTGTTAGTAAATAGTGACTATAAATATTGTGTTTTGAATCATAAGAGTAGTTTATGGTAGTGGAAGTCCAGTAGAGGTAGGATAATCAGGAAGGGGATGTTCTGAATCCTAGCGGGTAAGTGGATGTGTCCAGATGATGGAGTGTTAGTTCTCTATATCATGTAAGAATCAATCTGATGGAGTTACTCAAGGTGTTCTTGACTATTTTAAAAGGATATGTATTAATTATCATAGGGTTTTTTGAGAACTACTTACACTATTCATCAAAAGATATAGGGTGAGGCAGTGCCTTCTACAAGTGACCAGAGGTGACTATAACAACCCAGACCTAACATACATGGATATTACATCATTTTAGAAGAATATTCAGAACATTACAAAAATACATTCCTAAGGACCACAATAGTTTAGTGTCTTGTGAAACATGAAAAAATCTTCTAACTAGGTGAAATATCCTCAACATCTCCCTTAAAGATCTCCCCCTTTAGTACTCCTACATATAACTTTTCTTTATAAATCGGGGAAAGAAAAAATAAGAAATGAGTGAGCTCAGATACTCAGTAAGGGTTAAAAATAAAGGAGATACATAAGCACAATGTAAAAATAAGGGTATGAGAACATGATCATAACATGGAAAATCATACCCTGCATATCAAGGAACATAAACATGAATCATGGAATAAATATTGGAAGTTCATATTACATGAATCATAACATAATCAAGAATATGAACCATGTGAGCATATTATAGACATAAGACATAGACTTGTGGCATACATATAATCATATAAAATCATTCCCTATAAGTCAAGGAACATTGACAAAAATTGTTAGGGCACTTCATGAGGACTACACCTACTGAGCATGACACACCAGCATCCCCAGTCGTAGTCCTTATAAGGGATCGAGTTTCCCCATCTTCCCATAGTGGATTGGGTTTCCACATATTCCCATAGTGGATTGAGTTTCCCCATTTTCCCATAGTGGACCGGGTTTCCCCATCTTCTCATAGTGGATCAAGGCCTTCAACTTGATTCTCATCATTATCTCATGAGATATAAATCTTTACCCAAAGCATTTAAGGGATATATTGGTCCCACCCATCTCATAATGAAATCATACATACATGCACCACAAGATAATAAAAAATAATATCATAACCCCTGAAATGAAACTGGTGTCATAAAAATGTAATAATATCTTAACATGTGTAAAAATATATGTTTCATAATCATTTCATCAACACATAACCCATAAAAAGAAGTAGGTTTTATAAGCATATAACCAGTGAAAGAGAAACAGGTTTCATGAAAATCATACCATGAAAACATAAACCATACAAAGAAAGAATATGAATGGAACCATTGGATAATTTCCCAACAAAGGCATGGTTAACGCCAATGTATTTTATATTATATGGAAAATAATTTGGGATGATCTTTTATAAATATTTCTTGAGTAAAATATCATGTCTTCTTTGAAAATATATTTTTAAAACATAAAACATTTTGAAAAAATTTTTCTTTGAAAATATCTTTGAAAAATTATATAGGAATCTTAGAAACCATAAAAAAATTTAAAATCCTTTTCAATTGAAAAGTATCTTAAAATAACATCTTTAAAAAAAATTAAAATATTTTTGAAAACATGGTTTTTGAAATTCATGGAATGTGTCTCAAAGAAGGAAAATTGAGACAAAACTACATTACTGATTTGGTAACTTTTTAAACATAAGCCCCATGATAGAGAGATCATCAAATTGATATGTAAATACACATAAATTTAAGGATAATAATAATTGAATATATTCATGGGAGGTATATACACCACACAAAATAATCTAGTGGTGAATTAGGCATAAATCTCACAGAAATAAAAGTGAGACTAGAAATCCCCTTACCTTAAGTCAGGAATTTGTTAATATAAGTTCAAACTTACAGTAAAATAAATATAAGTATATTATAAATCCACCAAATAAAAATATTCTTATATCTAATACCATATATGATTTGATTGTGACTTTATATTTCCCATTTATTAACAACTCCATGTTAATGTTACGTTTTGGGTAATATCTTATTGTTTTTGGTATACATTTTGGATTATTATTCTTGATCATCTTACTTAGATCATGATTTAACAATTTCAATAATGTAAAAAATTATATAAAAATAATATATATTCAGTATATAAATATTTATAATAATCTATAAATGATGGAAATATAAAATGGAATACACTGTTACTGGAGATGGTAGGCCGTACGTACGCATGAATGTTGTTTCCGTTTAATTATCACTTTGAAAGAAATAAAGTAAATGAAATATATATATTATAATTCCAGTAGATTTATTATGTAATAGTTATTATATATGTTTACTAAACCCATAATTAATATATTCCATGTAGAGTGTGAATGAATCACATCGCTTTGAGGAGGCAGAAGTCCACACGCCCGCAAACGAAGTTATTGTATTTGAAAAAAAATGGAATGCATGAAGGTATGTGTTATATAATAATTCCAGAAGCATGAATAAATAATAAATATCATATATATCATATAAAATCATGTTTTATATGAAAATTACAAACCATGATAGGTGGTAAATGAAAAATGAACAACAACGTTTCGTGAGGCGGTAATTCACCGTACAGAAGTACGATAAGATCGTTACCCATTTGATGGAAGTGTGTGTAGGTGCAGGTATAAACATTAGAATAAAAACATATCAATATATTTATTATAATTAGGTTATTATATAATCATGGAGTAATAATATTTTAGTTTATGGAGAATGAAAATAAAACAAAAGAGCTTGAGGAAAGCTGTTACGTCTTCTTTGGGTAATTCCTTTTGGTTTGCTCCAAATGGATTCCTTGGATGGGTTTATGCCCAAAAGGAGGATTATAGGATGAAGTGATGAAATATTAAATATTATTTGTGCAGGGTTTCTATGATCCAATGTGGATTGAGATGTGTCAAGAGAGGGGGAGTAGATGAGGCCTTTTATAAGAGGGGAAAAGACATATTGGGTATTTTTGAAAAGAATTGTTTTCTCTCCATGTTTTACTAGTAAAAAAAGGGTTAAAAATGGATCATTATGAATACATAGATTTTTAATGGTAAAAATATTTCCATAAATAATATTTGGACTTATGTAGGGTCATTTTTACACCTTATTTTCTAAGTTTAGTCATTAATTAAGCTTATTTTTTCCTTAATCACTATAATTAATTTTAATTACAGTCTCTAACATTTTTGGTAAAAAGATAATTTGAAATTATTATAAATTATAAATTAATATAAATCAAAATATGGAATAATTTTTTCAAAATTAAAACAACATAAGTGGTATAAATTAATTTAAATCTAATCCCATAGACGGGATGACAAAGTGAGTTTTTAAAGTAAAAAGACCAAAAGTTTGAAATATTTTTATATCCAATTTCAATGTGAAATTCGTTCAAATGACCTAAATTGTATTAAGTGATGTATATTTTATCTAAATAAAATTTAAAACAAAATTTATATATACTTTAACTATGTAAATAAGTTATATGAAAAAAAAAGTTTTGAATTAAAATTCAGTGTTTTTCACTATTCATCAAAAAATAAAACTTCTTAGAAAAATACAAAAATTTAAGCCAAAGTAAATTTTAATATTAATATTTCAAAAATTAAGTTTATTTTTTCAATTAAAAATTATAAAATTTTCAAAATTTAGTTTTAAAATGGGTTCACTATTAAAAGGCGGTAAAATTACCTTTTTTAACAATACCTTTTATATTCATATAATTGGATTTATTATTTTATTATGAAAATAAAATATGTTGGATGGGTGTTAAAAATATTTATTAGATATATAATATGTATATTTCATTGAATAAATTCATCAAAATTTGTTTGTTTAATTTATTAAGATAAAACTTGTTTGTACAAAGAAAAATATTTTTCTTAGAAAATGAATTTTATTATTTTCAAATAGCTCTTACTTAAATTTATACCTAATTCATAACCAAATAAATTTTTTATATACATGTGTAAATAATATTTTCATAATTTAGTTAATATTATTCCTAAATTCAATTCCAACAACTAGGTGGTAGCTATAATAATATTTTAATAAAAATACTAATAACACATTGTTGTTTGAAAAAAATAGGTACTGCGTGTAATGAAAGCTATCGAAGGAATTTGAAATTGTGTGTAAGAGAAGACAAACATAGTTTTTTTATACTGTAAGCTAATATAATTTTTTCATTTAGTGCAAGATTAACTTCATGTTGCTTGAAACATAAGCCAAACTTAGTTCTTTTGTATAACACAAGCTATATTCAGTGTTATGTGAAATATTAAATTAATTTGAAAAAAAATCACAAAATCTAGGGGTTTTACATTAGAACCTACTTAAAATGAATTTATCCTATGAAATTTGTATAGTTTATCAATTTTTTAATACTTGTAAGTTCATTTAATAGAAACCCACATCGTAAAAATGAATACTAAAACATCCTTTAAAAAGGGAAAGTTGGAATCATAATGGTCACCAAAAGTAACTCATACATAATAGAACATATGTGAAAAGTGAAAACATTGAAATTAGAGAAAAGAATAAATAATTATATGGATTAATAAGGATCAATGCTCACAAGAATGTGGGTGATCCCAAGAAATTTAACAATCACAAAACCATAAATTGAAGAAGCATGGAAGAGGTCATCAATATCATAAAAAATGATGATAATGGGACAAAATTATATTTCCAAACTCTTTTACTATATAAGATATACTTACTTGATTTCATTCAATTCCTAACACACAATCTCGCCTTTAGTTGCGCCTTGATGAATTCTCACTTCATCTCTTACTCTAGGGAATGAAGGTGAATTTTTCATTCTTAAAGAACTAAAAGACCATGAGATCCCTACATAGAGTGATAAGTCATTCCATATGTCTTTATTTAACATTATAAAAAAATTTCTAGCACATATTATCTAAGAAGCATAAATACTCATGTGTCGAGATAATAATTTAATCTCTAAAACCTCATCTAAAGTCTAACATAATCAATTCTATAAATGGTTAGCCATATAACCATTCCAAGAGATGAAAATACAATTTTTTTCAATGAAGTTAACTAAATTATATTAACATTCATACCCCATATATCATAAATTAGTTCTTTATTATCACATTCCAAGCATGTGAATACCCTCATCATATATTCTCTTGAAACAAGGTAATAACCTAAATTCCCATAAATTATTTTGGAAAACATACATGCTTCATTATTCCAAATATTACTAGATATATTACTTAAATCCAAGAATTTTTAAACTTAATACATAATAAAATAGACCACTTTTTCAACACATACTTTATCAATTATGATTTCATAAATACTATCCAATTTACTTTATCCATATCATCATCTATTTATCCATATAAAATATCATTTTCTCATCTTGATGAACACATTAAGGGTTACCTTCCTTTAATGCAACCTTTATATTAAATAAACTTTGTAGGTCATTAGTATCATTTAACACATTATTAAAAATAATTAATGAAAAACTTGTAAAAAAATCCTTATATGCTTCATGATTCGTATAACATAATCATTGAATTCCAAAACATATACACTTAAATAATCCAACTTTATTCTTAAACCATCACTCAGAATTAATCAACTTATTTCTTAATACTCATATTCCTATAATATGAAATATGAGTCATTTCTTAAAATTATTCAACCTAAATCTAATCATGATTCTTCCATTTAATGTAAAAACCACTGTTATAACATCCCATACCATTCACATGTCATTTTTGTCCCTTTATCTTCAGTAGTATAACCAATACCCATAACACCTTTCCGATTCTCTTTATATGATTTCCAATTAGGAAACCGGTTTACATAATTCCCATAATTTTCACATTTAAAACATTCAATGTTAACGTAGTTCCTTCTACTCCCTACCATTAACTAAAACCAGAAAGCAAAGTGTGAGAAACAGTTATCATGGTGAAAAAACCACATAATCGTAAGAAAATTACCTATGGTATGTCTAAATCCTGAAACCATCTTTAATCTATGACACATTGGTTTTTTCTTTGGTTATTATTAGTTTTATTTTATTTAAATATATCACGATGGTTTGTAAAGTGTTTGTGAATTTCCAAAGAATATACCATGAAAGTGTCAAACAAGGTGTGCACCAACGCCCGTTGTTGTGCACCAGTTACCAATTGAGTTTAGCTCAATACGGGGTTTTCAGGATTATTACCCCTATGTACATATATTCTAGAGAAATATCCACTTGTAGTATCTAGACTGAGATGTAATTTCTTGGAAACCACTCTCTCAATCCTTTACCAAAATTCTAGGATATTTTCCTAAACATTAGATCATCCTTAGAGTTATCCTTAGAGACATCCCTAGACATTTCCTTAGAAATATCCCTAGGGATCCCACTAAGGTTTTCTCATCCTAGTTTCTATGGGTTGAATAAACCTTTAATTTAATACAAAATATTATAATCTAGGCCCAACATGCATGGATATTAAATCATTTTAGATGAATATTAATCACATTATAAAAATACATTCATGAGGACCATAATAGTTTAGTGTCATTGGAAACAAGGAACAAAATATTTTAACTGGGTGAAGGATCTTCAACGTATCCATTAAAGATATCCTCCTTTAGTGCTCCTACTTATAACCTTCCTTCATAACATGGGGAAAGGAAACATAAGAAAGGGGAGAGCTCCAATGATCAGTAAGGGTTAAAAATAAAGGAGATGTCTAAGTATAACATAAGTATAAGGGTATGAGAATAAGATCATAACATATAAAATCGTACCCTATATATCATAGAACATAAACATGAATCATAAAATAAATATTAGCAGTTCATAAAAAATGAATCATAACATAATCAAGAACATAAAGAATATGATCATATCATAGGCATAAGAAATAAACTCGTGACATACACATAATAATTTTAAATCATACCCTATAAGTCAAGGCTCATTGTCAAAACTTATCAGGCCACATCATGGGGACTACACCTACTGGTCGAGACACATCACCATCCCCAGTCATAGTCCTTATAAGGGTTCAGGTTTCCCTATATTTCTATAGTGGACCAGGTTTCCCATCTTCCCATATAGATCAGGTTTCCCCATTTTCCCATAATGGACCGAGTTCCCCCATCTTTCATAATGGATTAATCCCATAAACATGATACCTATAATTATCTCATGAGATATAAATATTTACCCAATGCATTGGAGGGAGATATATGTCCCACCCATCTTATAATGAAATCATAAATGCATGTGGAACAATATCATAAACAATCATATCATAGCCCATGAAATGAAATGGGTGCCAAAAACATGTAATAATATCTTAACCTGTGAAAAAAAGACAAGATTCAAAATTATTTCATCAAAACATAACCCATGAAATGAAGTGGATTTCATAAGAATATAACCCATGAAAGAGAAATGAGTTTCATAAAAGTCATGCCATCAAAACATAAACCATTCATAGAAAGAACATGAATGGAACCTTTGGATCATTTCCCCATAACAGAATGAGTAAAAAAATGGATTTTATCTTAGATGTAATATACTTTGGGATGATCTCATAAAAACATTTATTTAGGAAAAAATCCTTTCTCCTTTGAAAAACTCTTTTTAAAATATAAAGCAATTTTGAAATCCTTTTTCTTTAAAAATAATTTTTAAAACTTATAAAGGAAGATTGGAAACCATATTTTTTTTTTCAAATAATTATTCATTGAAAATAAGATTAAAATACCATATTTAAAAATATTTTTGAAAACATTATTGAAAACATTATTGAAAACATTTTTTGAAGACATTTCTTTCAAAACTCATGGCATGTGTCTCAAAGAAGGAAAATTGAGACAAAACTACTTTACTGATTTGGTAACTTTTTAAACAAAAACCTCATGATAGAGAGATCATCAAATAGATATGTAAATACACATAAATTTAAGGATAATTATCATATAATATATTCATGGGAGGTATATACACTAAAAATAATAATCTAGTGGTGAATAAGGCATAAATCTCACAGAAATAAAAGTGAGACTAGAAATCCCCTTACTATAAGTCAGGACTTTGTTCATATAAGTTCAAACCTACAGTAAAATAAATATAAGTATATTATAAATTCACTAAATAAAAATATTCTTATATGTAATACCATATCTGATTTTATTATGAATTTATATTTCCCATTTATTAACAACTCAATGTTAATGTTACGTTTTGGGTAATATCTTATTGTTTTTTGTATACATTTTGGAATATTATTCTTGATCATCTTACTTAGATCATGATTTAATTATTTCAATAATGTAAAAAATTATATAAAAATAATATATATTTAGTATATAAATATTTATAATAATCTATAAATGATGAAAATATAAAATGGAATACACCGTTAGTGGAGACGGTAGGCCGTACGCACGCATGAATGTTGTTTCCGTTTAATTATCACTTTGAAAGAAAGAAAGTAAATGAAATATATATATTCTAATTACAGTAGAGTTATTATGTAATAGTTATTATATACATTTACTAAACCCATAATTAATACATTCCATGTAGAGTGTGAATGAATCACATCTCTTTGAGGAGGTGGAAGTCCACACGTCCGCAAACGAAGTTATTGTATTTGAAAAAATGGAATGCATGAAGGTATGTGTTATATAATAATTAAAAAAGCATGAATAAATAATAAATATCATAAATATCATATAAAATCATATTTTAGATCAAAATTACAAACCATGAGAGGTGGTAAATGAAAAACTACCAGCAATGTTTCGTGAGGCGGTAGTTCACCGTACAGAAGTACGGTAAGTTCCTTACCCATTTGATGGAAGTGTGTGTAGGTGTAGGTATAAAAATTAGATTAAAAAATATCATTATATTTATTATAATTAGTTTATTATATAATCATGGAGTAATAATATTTTAGTGGATGGAGAATAAAAATAAAACAAAAGAGCTTGAGGAAGGATGTTACATCTTCTTTGGGTAATTCCTTCTGGTTTTCTCCAAATGGATTCCTTAGATGGGTTTATAACCAAAAAGAGGATTATAGGATGAAGTGATGAAAGTTTAAATCTTATTTGTGCAGGTTTTATATGATCCAATGTGTATTGAGATGTGTCAAGAGAGGGGGAGTAGATGAGGCCTTTTAAAAGAAGGGAAAAGGACATATTGGGTATTTTTGAAAAGAATTATTTTCTCCCCATGTTTTACTAGTAAAAAGGGGTTAAAAATGGATCATTATGAATACTTAGATTTTTAATGGAAAAACTATTTCCATAAATAATTTTTATACTTCTTTAGGGTCATTTTTACACCTTATTTTCTAAGTTTAGTCATTAATTAAGCTTATTTTTTCCTTAATTACTATAATTAATTTTAATTACCATCACCAATATTTTTGGTAAAAAGACAAGTTAAAATTATTATAAATTATAAATTAATATAAATAAAAATATGGAATCAATTTTTAAAAATTCAAAACAACATAAGTGGTATAAATTAATTTTAATCTAATCTCATAGATGGGATGATAAAACGAGTTTTTAAAGTAAAAAGTCCAAAAGTTTGAAATATTTTTATATCCAATTTCAATGTGAAATTGATTCAAATGACCTAAATTGTATTAAGTGATGTATATTTTATCTAAATAAACTTTAAAACAAAATTTATATATAATTTAACTATATAAATATGTTAGATGAAAAAAGTTTTGAATTAAAATTCATTGTTTTTCACTATTCATCAAAAAATGAAACTTCTTAGAAAAATACAAAAAATTAAGCCAAAGTAAATTTTAATATTAATATTTCAAAAATTAAGTTTATTTTTTTAATTAAAAATTATAAAATTTTCAAAATTTAGTTTTAAAATGGGTTCACTATTAAAAGGCTGTAAAATTACCTTTTATAACAATACCTCTTTTATTCATATAATTGGATTTATTATTTTATTATGAAAATAAAATATGCTGGATGGGTGTTAAAAATATTTATTATATATATAATATATATATTTCAATGAATACGTTCATAAAAATTTGTTTGTTTAATTTTTTGAGATAAAACTTGTTTGTACAAAGAAAAATAGTTATCTTAGAAAATGAATTTCATTATTTTCAAATAGCTCTTACTTAAATTTATATCTAATTTATAACCAAATAATTTTTTTATATACATGTGTAAATAATATTTTCACACATTAGTTAATATTATTCATAACTTCCATTCTAACAACTAGGTGGTAGCTATAATAATATTTTAATAAAAATACTAACAACACATTGTTGTTTGAAAAAATAGGTATTGTGTGAAATGAAAGCTATCAAAGGAACTTGACATTGTGTGTAATAGAAGACAAACATAGTGTTTTTTGTACTATTAGCTAATATAATTTTTTCATGTAGTGCAAGATTAACTTCATGTTGCATGAAACATAAGCCAAACTTAGTTCTTTTGTATAACACAAGCTATATTTAGTGTTACATGAAATAAAAAAATATCAAAAAGATTAATTTAATTTGGAAAAAATTCAAAAAATCTAGGGATTTTACATTATAACCTACTAAAATGAATTTATCTTGTGAAATCTGTCTAGTTTATCAATTTTTTAATACTTATAAATTCCTTTAATAGAGACCCACATCGTACAAATGAATACTAAAACATCCTTCAAAAAGGGAAAGTTGGAAGCATAATGGTCACCCAAAGTAACTCATACGTTGGAGAACATACGTGAAAAGTGAAAACATTGACATTGGAGAAAAGAATAAATAATTATATGGATTGATAAAGATCACTTATTACAAGAAAGTGGGTGATCCTGGGAAAGTTAACAATCACAAAACCATAAATTGAAGAAGTGTGGAAGATGTCATAAATATCATAAAAAATGATGATAATGGGACAAAATTATATTTCCAAACCCTTTTCCTATATAAGATATACTTACTTGATTTCATTCAATTACTAACACACAATCTCACCCTTTAGTTGTGCCTTGATGAATTCTCACTTCATCGCTTACTCCAGGGAATGAAGGTGAATTTTTCATTCTTAAAGAACTAAAGGACCATGAGATCCCTAAATAGAGTGATAAGTCATTCCATATGTATTTATTTAACATTATAAAAAAATTTCGAGCACATGTTATCTAATAATCATAAATACTCATATGGCGAGATAATAATTTAATCGCTAAAACCTCATCTAAAGTGTAACATAATCCATTCTATAAATGGTTAACATTATAACCATTAAAAGTGATGAAAATCTAATTTGTTTGAATGGTGGTAACTAAATTAGTTTAAAATTCATACCCCATATATCTTAAATTAGTTCTTGGTTATCACATTCCAAGAATGTGAATACCCTCATCATATATTCTCTTGAAACAAGGTAATAACCTAAATTACCATAAATTATTTTGGAAAACATACATGCTTAATTATTCCAAAGATTACTAGATATATTACTTAAATCCAATAAGTTTTAAACTTAATCCATGACAACATAGATCACTTTGTCAACAAATACTTTATCAATTATGATTTGATAAATACTATCTAATTTACTTTATCTATATCATCATCTATTTATCTATATAAAATATCATTTTCTCATCTTTATGAACACATTAAGGGTTACCTTACTTTATTGCAGCCTTTCTATTAAATTAACTTTGTAGTTAATTAGTATATTTTAAAAAATTATTAAAAATAATTAAAGAAAAACTTGTACAAACAATCCTTATATACTTCATGATTCGTATAACATAATCATTGAATTCCAAAACATATACACTTAAATAATCCAAATTTATTCTTAAACCATCACTCAGGATTAATCAACTTATTTCTTAATACCCATATTACTATAATATAAAATATGATTCATTTATTAAAATTCATCAACCTAAATATAATCACGATTCTAATGTTTAATGTAAACAACACTGTTATAACATCCCATACATTTCACATGTTATTTTTCCTCCCTTTATCTTCAGTAGTATAACCAATAACCATAACAACTTTCTAATTCTCTTTATGTGATTTCCACTTAGGAAATCAGGTTACATAATTCCCATAATTTTCACATCTAAAACATTCAATTTTAATGTAGTTCCTTATACTCCCTACCATTGACTAAAACCAGAAATCATAGTGTGAGAAACATTTATCATGGTGAAAAAACCACATAATCATAAAAAAATTACTTATAGTATTTCTAAATCATGAATCCATCTTTAATCTATGAAACATTTATTTTTTCTTAGGTTATTATTAGTATTATTTTATTTAAATATTTCATGATGGTTTGTAAAGAGTTTGTGAATTTCCAAAGCATATACAGTGAGAGTTTCAAACATGGTGTACACCAACGCCCGTTGTTGTGAACTAGTTACCAATTGAGTCTATCTCAATATGGGGTTTTTAGGGTTATTACCCCTTTGTAAATCTATTCCAGAGAAATATCCACTTGTAGTATTCAGGCTGGGATGTAATTTCTTAGAAACCACTCTCTCAATCCTTTACCAAAATTCCAGGATATTTTCCTAAATATTAAATCATCCTTAGAATTATCCTTAGAGACATCCCTAGAAATTTCATTAGAAATATCCCTAGGGATCCCACTAAGGTTTTATCATCCTAGTTTCCATGGGTTGACTAAAACTTTACTTTGATACAAACTATAATAATCCAGGCCTAACATGCATGGATATTACATCATTTTAGATGAATATTAATCACATTATAAAAATACATTCATGAGGACCATAATATTTTAGTGTCATTGGAAACATGGAACAAAATATTTTAACTGGGTGAAGGATCTTAAACATATCCATTAAAGATATCCTCCTTTATTACTCCTACTTATAACCTTCCTTCATAACCCGGGGAAAAGAAACATAAGAAAGGGGTGAGATTCAATGATCAGTAAGGGTTAAAAATAAAGGAGATAAATAAGTATAAGGGTATGAGAACATGATCATAACATAGAAAATCATAACCTATATATCAGATAACATAAACATGAATCATAAAATAAATATTGGCAGTTCATAAAACATGAATCATAACATAATCAAGTACATAAACAATATGATCATATCATAAACTCGTGACATAAGAAATAAACTCATAACAAACTCATAACAATATGATCATATCAAGAACAATATGATCATATCATATGCATAAGAAATAAAATCATGACATCCACATAATATTTTTAAATTATATCCTATAAGTCAAGGCTCATTGCCAAAAATTATTAGGTCACGTCATGGGGACTACACCTACTGGATGAGACACACCACCATCCCCAGTCATATTCCTTATAAGGGTTCAGGTTTCCCTATCATTCCACAGTGGACTAGGTTTCCCATCTTCCCATATATATTAGGTTTCCCCATTTTCCCATAATGGACCGAGTTTCCCCATATTTCATAATAGATTAATCCCATAGACATGATACCTATCATTATATCACGAGATATAAATCTTTACCCAATTCATTGGAGGGATATAAAGGTCCTAACCAACTTATAATGAAATCATAAATGCATGTGGAACAAGATCATAAACAATCATATCATAACCCATGAAATAAAATGGGTGCCCAAAACATGTAATAATATCTTAACCTGTGAAAAAAGATAGGATTCATAATTATTTCATCAAATAATAACCCATGAAATGAAGAAGGTTTCATAAGCATATAACTCATGAAAGAGAAACAAGTTTCATAAAAATTATGCCATCTAAACATAAACCATTCATAGAAAGAACATGAATGGAACATTTGGATCATTTCCCCATAAAGGAATGTGTAACAACAATGGATTTTATCTTAGATGTAATATAATTTTTTATGATCTTGTAAAAAAATTTATTTAGGAAGATATCCTTTCTCCTTTGAAAAACTCTTTTTAAAACATAAAGCAATTTTGAAATCCTTTTTCTTTGAAAATAATTTTAAAAAATTATAAAGGAAGCTCGGAAACCATATTTTTTTTCAAATAATTATTCATTGAAAATAATCTTAAAATACCATATTTAAAAATATTTCTGAAAAAATTATTGAAAACATTTTTGAAAATATTTTTTAAAACATTACTTTCAAAAGTCATGACATGTGTCTCAAAGAAGGAAAATTGAGACAAAACTACTTTACCGATTTGGTAACTTTTGAAACATAAACCCCATGAAAGAGAGGTCATAAAATGTATATGTAAATACCCATAAATTTAAGTATAATAATCATATAATATTTTCTTGTGAAGTATATATACCACACAAAATAATTTAGTGGTGAATAAGGCATAAATATCACATAAATAAAAGTGAGACTAGAAATCCCCTTACCTTAAGTATTTAATTTATTCATATATGTTCAAACCTATTTTATAATAAATCTAAGTTTATTATACATCTACCAAAAAACAATATTATTATATATAATACCATTTACCATTTGATTATGACTTTATATTACAAGTTTATTAACAATCCCAGTTTAATGTTACATTTCAGATAAAATCCGCTTGTTTTTGGTATATGTTTTGACTTTTTATTATTGATCTTATTACTTAGATCATAATTTAATTATTTAAATAATGTAAAAAACTATATAAATATAATATATATTCATTATATGAATACTTATAATAATATATAAATTATGTAAATATGAATTAGAATACACTGTTCATAGAGACGGTACGCTATACATACACATGGACGTTGTTTCCGTTTAATTATCATTTTGAAAGAAATTAAGTAAATGAAATATTTGTATAAATATATATATATATATATATATATATGATAATACCAATAGTGTTTAATGTAATATATATTATTTAATTTTACTAAACCCATCCTTACTATAATCCATTTTGAGTGTGAACGAATCACATCTCTTTGAGGAGGCAGTAGTCCACACGTCCACAAAACAAAGTTATCATATTTACAAAAAATGGAAATCATGAAGGAATGTGTTATATAATAATTAATGAAGCATAAATACATCATAAATATCATACATATCATATAAAAATATATTTTCTATCATAATTTAGAACCATGAGAGGTGTTAAAGGAAAAACGAACAACAACGGTTTGTGGGGCGGTAGTTCGTCGTACAGAAGAACGGTAAGTTCATTACCCATTTCATGGAAGTGTGTGTAGGTTTATATATAAAACTTAGAAAAAAAATACAATTATATTTAGGATAATTATTTTTTTATAATCATGGAGTAATAATATTTTAGGGTGTGGAGAATGAAAATAAAATAAAAGAGCTTGAGGAATGATGCTACCTCTTCTTTGGGTAATTCCTTTTGGTTTGCACCAAAGGGTTTCCTTGGATGGATTTTTGATAAAAGGTAGGATTCTAGGATGAAGGGTTGTAATTTGAGAGCTTATTTGGACAAGAAAAAGTGGCTTGCGATTTTTAAAGAGAGGGGGAGGAGAGGAGGCATTTTCTAAGAGGGGAAAAGGACACATTGGGTAATCTTGAAAAGAATTGTGTGCTCCCCATGTTTGAATTTTCATATGAGGGTTAAAAATGGATAATTATAGATAATTAGAGGAGTAATGGTCTAAAAATTTATATAAATAATTTTTTTACATGTGTAGGGTCATTTTTACATATTATTTTCTATGTTTAGTAATTAATTAAGTTCATTTTTACCTTAATCACTGTAATTAATTTTAATTACCTTCACTGATATTTTTGGTCAAAAACTATTTTGAAATTATTTAAAAATATAAATTATTTTGAATAAAAATATAAAATAACTTTTTCTAAATTCCAAAAATATAAGTGACATAAATTAATTTAAATTTAATCCTACAAACAGGACGACAAAACGAGTTTTTAAAGTAAAAAGTCCAAAAGTTTGAAATATTTTTATTTCAATGTGAAATTGGTTCCAATAACCTAAATTGGATTAATTGATGTATATAATTTTTCTAATTAAACTTTAAAAATAAATTTAAATACAATTTAACTATGTAAATAAATTAGATGAAAAACAGTTTTAAGATAAAATTCAGTGTTTTTTACTATTCATTAAAAACTGAAACTTCTTAAAAAAATAATAAAAAGTTACCCATAGTAAATTTTGATATTAAAATTTAAAAAATTATGTTTATTTTTTAAAATAAAAATTATAAAACTTTCAAAATTTAGATTTAAAATTGGTTTTCCATTAAAAGGTGATAAGGTTACCTTTTATAATAATACCTAATTAATTCATATAATTGGATTTATTATTATATTATGCATATAAAATATATTGGATGAGTGTCAAAAATATTTATTGAATATATAATGTGTATATTTGGTTTAATATATTAATATAAATTGGTTTGTTAAATTTATTGAGATAAAATGTGTCATTACAAAGAGAAATAATTTTCTTAGAAAAGGAACTTATTTATTTTCAAATAGTCCCTACTTAAATTTATAAATAATTGATAACCAAAGGAATCATTTTATATACATGTGTAAATAATAGTTTCACACTTTAGTTAATATTATTCGTAACTTCCATTCTAATGGATAGGCAGTATCTATAATACTATTTTAATAATAATACTAATAACACATTGTATTTTGGTAAAACTAAGTATTGCGTGTAACACAAACTATCGAAGGAAATCAAAATTGTGTTTAACACAAGAAAAAAACAGCATTGCATGTAGCACAAGATAATTTAAGTGTTGTGTATAAAGTGAGATTAAATTGGTGTAGCATGAAACACAAGACAAATTTAGTTCTTTCATATAACACAAGTTATATTCAGTGTTACATTAAATGGACGATATCAAAAGATTAAATTAATTTGAAAAAAAATTCTCAAAATATTAGGGTGTTATAGTTACCATGTTCAATAGTGGGTTCCCCAAGAATCATGAAAGGTGGTGGTACTAGTTGAATGACTGGGCCCATTATAAATAAATGGGAAAGTACCACTTGTAACTATAACTATGAGAGATATAATATCAAAAAAATTATTTGATTGCAATTATAATCATTTAATTATTCTATTATGATAAATAATGTTGTAGTGTTGTTCTATGGATTTGAGACCAAATTCAAAACCATGAAAATATCCTTTTGTTATTTCTTCTTCTAGTTTTTTAGTTCAATGTGTATGTTTGTTTTTAGATTTGTGAGTATGAGAGTGAGATATTCAGTGCATTGGTTGGGGTGTTTTTTATTTTTAGTTCCAAAACATCATTTCATGGGATCATTTTATTTAGGGAGTTCTCTAATTTATTCTATGTAGTGATTTTATATTTTCTTGAATATAAATCAGTGGTTTTATGGATCCTAATCACATATTTTATGTGAAAAATTTATAAAATAAACTGTTACATGATAATTTGACCTAGAAAGATGAATACACCATTTTCATTTTAAATAAATAAGTAAAATGATGATATATATATTAAAAAAATTATTTTGAGTCAACATGTTAGAATAGTTGAAATGAAAGAGTACATGTGAAATATATTACACATATAAATAATATATCTTTTCATTAATAGTTAAACAAAAATTCATGAGAAAATGACCTAGGGAACTAAGGTAAGGTACAAGATAATATCCTTATACTAAAGTTACATCCATATTGATATCCTAATACACATATAAATATTATAGGTAGAGTCTCATAATTCTCTTTAATGGGCCCATGGAGGGATAATCATATTGTTGGTCAGAGTGGATACTCAAGAGGGGGGTGAATTGAGTTCCAGTTAAAAATTTCTATTAAAAAGATTCTTATTAAAATCCACAAAATTAAATAACAAGCTAAACTGTAGTGAATTTGTAATACAGTAAAGGTTCAGTTAGGTTCTCAAGAGATTGATTAGTTCTCAGTTAATCTAGTCTGAAGATTAATTAACTTTTGAAGCTAACCTAATTCTTTACAATAAATACAAACACTTGCAAGTTTAACTATCAGAGTCACTCTAAAATAGATTTATATTTCAAATCACTTAGTAGCGGAATAATCAATATAGTTTAAAACAAAATAAATAAGCACATTAGTTTTAACCAAGAGGTTCAGTCTCAAGACGAGACTTAGTCCTCTCAAACAATCTATATAAATTTTTATCCACACCCTAGATCGGGGTAAACAACAGTACAAATATTGTCCAGGTACTAAGACCTCTACCACAGTTCTTCATGGGAACAAATAAACACAATAGAAAATAGGCTATCCAGGTCACACTTGACCTCTACCACTGTCCACAGTGGGATACAAGAGAGTTATAGAAGTTTTTTGTGAGGATTTAGAAATCCTCTAGTTAAGAATAAGAGACAGTGTGTGTCTAAAATTACAGAGCACACACACTGCTCCAAATATAAATAAAAGTATCAATGAGAGAGATTAGATATGGGTTTAGAAATTCTCTAGTGATTTGAAATGCAGCTCTGGACTCCTTTTGATTAAACAGAAATACTTCTGAGTTCTTCTCTGGTTTTTGTCATGAAGACAGAGTGTCGTTTTTTTATTTGACTTCCAGTATATTCAAATATTGCTCGAGTTTGCAATAGGCTTTGCAGCACTGCAATATCCCTCAGCTTCCAGCAAAAGTTATTTTCTCCTTTAAGCTCTGGTGCTTGTGTTATTTTTGTATCAGATGAGTATCTTTGTATGTCACCACACCCAGTAGCTTTCTCACTTCTTTTTGGAACACTTATGCCCAGATTTTGTCATTCCTTTTATATCTTTCAGCTCCAGAAATGGGAATGATTACCTTTTTACAGGTATGAGGTACGATTCCTGAAATACCAACCACTATCATTAATTAATAGTACGTGCATTAAATTGAACAAATATTACTGTTAGAATTATATTAATAATATTGAAAAAGTATAGAGTTTGAGTAGCAGTGACTGGTTAACAGTCATCTTCCATCAGTAGCTCTCTGTCAGTAGACTTGTAACGGTGGACTTTGTATCAGTGGATGACTTGTATTGGTAGCTGTTACTTTGTGTAATAGTAGCCTTGTATACCAGCAGACTTACACATACTGGTAGCTCTGTTATGTACTAGTGGACATCATATCGGTAGCCGTTCATCTGTCAGTTTGTATCGGTAGGTCTGTCCATATCGGTAGCTATGCTTATCGGTAGACTTGATCTATCAGAGACATTTTCTAACCAGTGACCTTTGTTTATTGGTGTCCATTGTCTATTGGTAGACTGAGTACCAGTAGGACTGTATCATTCGACTTGTGCATACCGGTGAACTTGTCCTATCAGTAGCTGTTATGGGTACCGGTAACTACTTATCCATATCAGTAGACTTCTGTACCGGTGTACTTAGCCTTATTAGTAGCTGTGTATCTATTTGTATTGGTGATCTTCATATCGGTAGCTCTTGATATAACAGTAGGTCCGTCTTTTTGTCTGTATCAGTAGCTATGAGCATACTGGTGAACATAACACTTATCTGTTCTATGTAAAACATATCCAAATTGAGTTAGAAATATTTCAAAGTATGTATAAACATATATAAACATTGATTGACATATTTCAAATATTATTTTGATATTTTTATCAACTTGATAATAGAATGTCATAGATTGAAATAATTAATATATAGATAAAAATTATTTGGGATTATCAAAACATATTAAAGCATAATTGGGATTATCAAAACAGGTGAGGTCAACAATCTCCCCCTTTTTGATAATCACAACTTATGGTATTGTAATACAAAATAATCATTAATGTATCAGTATAAAATACAATGGTTTTTATTTCTCAGTGTGAGTAATGACATTTTCAAATGTGATAATTTAAAAGAATATCAGAGGATATAGTATTAAAAACAATTGTATCAGAGCTACTGATAAAAACAATTTTCTAGAGTTAAAAAACAAATGTATCAGAGAATAGATTATTAGATGCAAGTATCAGAGGTATGAAACAACTGTATCAGAGATATACGACACATGTATCAGAGGTAAAAAAAATAAAACAAATGCACCAGAGGGAAATGTATTATGCTTGTAAAATATAATGATTTTTCATATCAGTTCTCCCCATTTGTATTATTGCTCCCCTGTTATATTATTTCTCCATTATTTCTCCTCCATAGATATTATTTCTCCCCCTTTTTGATTAGAAAAAAGTGGGACAGAAAGGAAATACAAGAAAAGAGAAGTAACATAAGGTAAAAGAGAGAATGAAATCATTTATATATTACTTGAGGCAAAAATACATAGAAATACAGAAGTGAACCAAAAAATAATACAAGATATTCCCATAAAAGGTCCTAGCCACTAATCAATCCACCTCTTGAATGTCAACTTTGGATTTTGATTTGGGTTCAGAGGTAGATACAGGCTAGGTAGTTTCAGTAGAAGGCTTGGGAATTCCAGAAAGCACGACTGGTGGTTGAGTAATAGAGACTGTTCCTGGCTTGTAGTGGGTAGCTCTCTGTGTGATCATAGGAGTGAGGCTTCATATTGCTTGGACTGGATTCATCTAAGGAATGGAGGTAGACTGAGTAGTGGTAGGAAGAGATGGAGGTGCAATGATAGGAGTATTGTACACATGTAAAAATGGAAACAACAGATTCCTAAAGTCCATTATAATTCCTCCTCCTCGCTCCATAACAGAAATGAAATCATCCTTGTTCTCCATGAACTTTTATAGAGAAGGGGTCAACTCTTTGATCTTCCTAACTTTTTCTCTAAAGACTTGATTGACTGGTGGTAGATTCATGTTTTCTAACATAAGATTGAAATGGTTGTTGAGATGATGCTTGGTATAGACCCTTTGGAAGTAGTAATCTACTTTATCTTTGACCTCCTTCTGAGAAGCAGTGGCCACTATCATAAAATCCTGAACAATTTTCATTATTTCCCTAGTGGTAGTAACCACTTGGGTCAGGGAAGATGAGTCCATAGATCCACTAGTAGAAGATTGTCCAAGCTCTTCTCTCATCACTGCTCGAAACTGATCAATATCTACAGAAGCACTGGATGAAGCAAGAGGTTTGACGGTGAATGCAACAGTCTCCTTGAATGATTGGGTTGAGTTTCTTATCAGCTTCTGAACAACCAAATCCTGAGTGCTCACATGCTCTTTGACCGACTTCTTAAAATCTTCAAAGACATACACAAATTGACTTACTACACCTTTAATGTAATGGATATCAGCATTCATTTGAGCTTGAGAACTACTCAAGGAAGTTAAGGAAGCAACAAACTGCTTCAAGGAAACAACAGCTCCTGTCCAGCTCTCAATCTGAGAATGACACACTCTGATTTCATTCATCATCTCTGTCATAGTGGTTGACACAATACATCCAAGAGAGAGTTCAAAAGATTTTTCCATTTTTCTCAGTTATTTAATAAAATAGATCTTTAATTCTTCAACTGATACAGTCCAAGATTCCTTCAACTCATCCTTTATAGATTCAAGATTAGCCCTAGTAACTAGATTTTTAGGTACAACTACAGGGGCTCTTTGAGACACAATACTGGCCACAGAGTCATCCATAACATATTTAATGGATGAAATCAAAGAGGTTTACATTCTTCTTATCTCTTCAACAAAAACACCCTCTAAAGGCACATCAGTACTTCCAATCAATGGACTCAAACTCAAGGTGGTAGAAGCAGATGTTTCAATTTCAGATTCTCTTTCTTCTTCCTCATTCTCTGAGGTAGCCTCTTTCTGATCTGATCTCTGCTGGTCTTCCTTATCCACAAGTTCCTCTCCACTGCTTACTCCCAAAACAGTTTCTGTACTAGGTAGATTCAAAGAATCATTTTCCTTTTCTTGTGATATAATTTCAGGAGTTGGGATATGAGGCAAGTCTGGATCTCCTCTATCTGCTGCAGAGGAATCCTCCTCATCTAAATCATCACTATACTGTGGCTCCTCCTCATCAGGTCCTAGACCTGGATCTTTCTTATCTTTTGGTCTATTTGGATGGTCCATTAGATTGAACTTGTCATATATCTTCTCATCACCAGTAACCCACTGCCTTCTCCATGGGTTCTAGATAATCTTCATGTACTTACATACTGTGCTTGTGATACAAAAATTTTTCCTTACCACCACTATCTCATCCTAAGACTCAACAACCCCCTTTGCATTAATCATAACCGAAATCAATTTGGAAAAGAATAATGCATTGGTTTTTTATTTGGGTCTGGTCATATCCTCTATTTGAATCATTAACAGCCTACACAGATTCACCTTCACACCATGACTTAAGATATGCAACAAATAAATATCTTGATACTTCAGATTTGCAAAGTCCCCTCTCCTTGGACTTAGAACATGTTGATTAAATTTGAACAAAAATCTATTTTCCCCATCCATCTCAGTAGCCACTACCTTTCTCTGCTTTCCACTACCAATGAGCTCCTCTAAGGCAGTCTCATAGTAAAATATGTCAGTGGTAGGAGGTATTTTCTTCGATGAATACCCAAATACTCCTTCATGTGGTACCTTCATGCATTCATCCCATTCAATGGATGAAAAACCTATTTACTTTCCATTTACCAATGAAACCATTCTATTAACCTTATCAGATTTATCAAAGCGCACAAAAGCATAAAACTCTTTTATCAGCTTTGGATAATAAGGACCATTGTTGTTTGTGAAACATTCTATCCATTTATGCTCCTCCAATATTATTAGGGTCAGCGATTTTCTTGGAAAAGTCCATTCTGCACACAGCTCCTTCTCGATTACAATTTCTCTATTTTGTATGTGTGGGTTCACTGGACGCCTCCCTGACCTTGTTCGATTGACACTTCTACTTGCTCCATGTCTTGTCTTATGCTCCTTCACATTTGGCTCATCAAAGTCATCTCTAACAGTCGTAAGTTTAGTTTTTTCCATCTCTGGATTGAAGAACTTAGGGTTTTCGCGAGATTCAGGGATTCAAGGAGTTGGGTTTGAGAGAGGCGAGTTCAGTGGATTGAGAAGTAACTAAGACTTAGTTTTTATCATTTAGGAATCATAAAATAAATAAATAAAACATAATAAGTATAATATAAACGATACAGATTCTGGCGGCCAGACATGAAGTTTAAAACATCGCATGCTAAGAGTAATCATATACTGGTGAGAATTCCTAATGGTGAGGTATATCGGTGAGGTTTACTAACAGTGTTGTATAACAGTGAGGTTCATACCAGTGAGGTATAACAGTGAGGTTTCTAACGGCGAGGTTTCTAAAAGTGAGGTTTCTAATGGTGAGGTTTCTAACGGTGAGGTTTCTAACGGTGAGGTTTCTAACGGTGAGGCTTCTAATGGTGAGGTTTCTAACGTTGAGGTTTCTAACAGTGAGGTTTCTAACGGTGAGGTTTTTAAGGGTGAGGTTTCTAATAGTGAGGTTTCTAATGGTGAGGTTTCTAATGGTGAGGTTTCTAACGGTGAGGTTTCTAACAGTGAGGTTTCTGACGGTGACGTTTCTAACGGTGAGGTTTCTAACGGTGAGGTTTCTAACGGAAAAATTCTATCATTCATAACTCATGTCTAATGTAACTTAACCTATCCTAACTTAAAGTCTTGGTGAAAATGTCAGCTAATTGGTGTTTAGTACCTATAAATTCAAGAGTAATATCACCTTTTTGGTAATGATCTCTCAAAAAATGGTGCCTTACATCAATGTGTTTGGTCCTAGAGTGAGATACGAGATTATTAGAGATGTTAATTGCACTATTGTTATCAAAATTTATTGATACATGTTTAAAATAATATCCATAGTCCAAAAAAGTATGTTTCATCCATAGAATTTGTGCACAGAAACTACCAGCAACTATATACTTTGCTTCAGCAGTAGACAATGAAACATAATTCTGCTTTTTACTACACCACAATACTAGGGAATTACCTAGAATATGACATGTTCCAGAAGTGCTCTTTCTATCTAACTTGCAACCAGCAAAGTCAGCATCTGAATAACTTATTAAATCAAAATATTGTCCTTTTGGATAAAACAACCCTAAATTTGTAGTATGTTTAAGATATTTGAAAATTATTTTAACAACAAGAAAATGGGATTCTTTAGGATTGGCTTGAAATCTTGCACACATACACACACTAAACATAATATCTGGTCGACTAAAAGTAAGGTAAAGTAGACTCCCAATCATACCTCTATAATTTGTTTGATCAACTGGTTTCCCAGATTCATCAATGTCCAACTTACAGGTGGTACTCATGGGTGTATCACTTTCCTTAATACTATCTAAACCAAAACATTTTAAAAGATCCTTTGTATATTTACTTTGATTTAAAATAATACCATTTTCATTTTGAAAAACTTGAAATCCAAGAAAATATTTGAGTTCTCCCATTAAACTCATTTTAAATTCATTTTGCATACTCTTTGAAAAATAAATACACAAAGTATTTTTAGAAGATCCAAAAATAATATCATCAACATAGATTTTTACTATCAAAAAATATTTAGAAATTCTTTTGATAAAGAGATTTGGATCAACAATCCCTTTAGAAAAACCTTTTGAAATAAGAAAATTACTAAGTCTATCATACCAAGCTTCGTGGAGCTTTTTTCAAACCATATAAAGCTTTAGAGAGATTAAAAACTCGATTTGGAAAATGATGATTAGTAAATCTAGGTGGTTGTTAAACAAAAACATCTTCAATTATAAAACCATTTAAAAAAGCACTTTTAACATCCATTTGATATAACTTGAAATTTAGATGAGTAGCATAGGCAAGTAGAATCCTAATAGCTTCTAATCTAGCTACAGGAGAAAAGGTTTCCTCATAGTATATTCCTTCCTCTTGACCATACCCTTGTGCAACTAGCCTTGCTTTGTTTCTAACTATATTTCCAGATTCATCAACTTTATTTCTAAAAACTCATTTAGTGCCTATGGTCAAAGTGTCTTTAGGTCTGTCAACTAATTCCCAGAATTTGTTTCTTTCAAATTGATTTAATTCTTCTTGCATATCCATTACCCAAAATTCATCATTGATTGCATCATTGATATTTTTAGGTTCTAATTGTGAAAGAAAAACTTGATGTTCAACCTGGTTTCTTAGAGAAGCTCTAGTCTGTGTCCCTCTATCAAGATTACCACAAATAGCATCTAAAAGATGATTCTTTAGAATCCTAGTTGATCTAGTAAAGGTGGGACTAGAAATTTCAGGTTATTCTCTAGATTCAGGTTCTAAAAAAACAGGTTCTGGAAAGTTTCTAGAACTGGATGTCTTTACATCAGGTTCATTGATTTTATCATTAAGGTTCAAAACAGACAAATCCTCTTCAAGATTTTCAATGGAAGATTTGGGTTCATGTGGATCAGTTTCATCAAACTTGATGTGAACAGATTCTTCCACACATTTGGTTATTTTATTAAGAACTCTATAAGCTTTACTAAATATTGAATAACCTAAGAAAATTCTTTCATCACTCTTAGATGCAAACTTGTCAAGGTTATCTTTTTTTATTGAGAATAAAGACTTTGCAACCAAAAACTTTAAAGTAATTAACCTTAGGTTTCCTATGGTTCCAAAAATCATTAGGGGTCTTTTTTAGAATAGGTCTAATCAAGACTCTATTAATAATATAACAAGCTGTATTTATAGCTTCAGCCCAAAAGTAAATTGGCAGGTCGTACTCATTAAGCATAGTTCTTGCAATTTCTTGAAGGGTTCTGTTTCTTCTTTCTACTACACCATTCTGCTGAGGTGTCATATGGGCAGAGAAATTGTGACTATAGACATTGTGTGAGCAATAAGATTCAAATTCATGATTTTCAAACTCATGACCATGATCACTTATCAGGGTCTTAATATTAAGTCCACTAAGGTTCTCTACAGACTTGGAGTATTTAATAAAGTAAGAACAAGCTTCACTTTTGTGAGCTAAGAAGTATACCCAAGTGTACCTAGAATAGTAATCTACTAAGACATACACATAGTGCTTCCCATTTAAACTAGAAACTCTAGAAGGTCCAAATAAGTCCATGTGAACCAACTCGAGAGGTTGAGAAGTTGAAACTTCTTTCTTTGATTTAAAAGAAACTCTATGTTGCTTTCCCTTTTGACAGGGATTACAAACTTTATCAGCTGGGAATTCAAGTTTATGTTGGTCTCTAAATAAGTTTTTCCTAGTCAGTTTTCTAAGTGAATGAATGTTGCAATGTCCTAATCTTCTGTGCTATAGGCAATACTCTTTATGAAAATCATTTAAGTAAGTAATGTTCTGTTTATCCAAATAATTCAAATCAACTGCATAAACATTTTCATTTCTCAAATCATAAAATACTAAAATATTTTTAAAATTAAAAACATTACAAGAATAATTTTCAAATTTAACATTGAAACCATCATCACACAACTGAGAAATACTTAACAGGTTATATTTAAGTCCATCAACAAATAAAACTTTGGAAATTAAAACTGAATCAGTGTTACCAATCTGGCCTAAGCTGATGATTTTTCCTTTTGAATTATCACCAAAGGTGACATGGCCTCCATCAACTTTGATTAAATTCTTGAAGCATGAGTAATATCCAGTCATATGACTTGAAAATCCACTTTCCAAGTACCATACCTTCTTATGGGAACTCTTCAAGCAAGTTTCCTACAAAACAAATTTAAACAGAAAATGATTTTGGTACCCAGATTTTCTTGGGTCCAGACAGGTTAGCAAACAAAACTTTTTGTACCCAAATTCGTCTAATGGGTCTCATACAATCAATAAATTCAAAAAAATTTGAAAGATACAATTTATTTGATCTATAGCCATGTGAATAACTAGTTGAAGCATATGAATTTCTAGAACTAGAACTAGCAGCATTCTGTCCAGATTTAGGAATAAATCTATTTTTAGTAATATGTCTCTGTCCAGGGTGATAGCCTATTCCAGTGGTATATTTTGGTGCCACTTATTTTTTTAGCATTTGAGTTAGAGTATTATTTTCATTTGTGAATTTCTCTAATTCCTTCCTTAATTTCTCATTGGACAATTTCAGTTCAGTATTTTCCTTAAGTAATTGAGCATTCTTTTCCTTTTCTATATCAAGTGCAGATTTAACAGAGCTGGTCAAAGCATGCTGTTTCTATAAGGTCTTATACTTGTCCTTCAATTCATTACAGGTTTCTTCTAGCATATTACAATATTCAAACAATTCATCTTTAGACATATTATCATCACCACTTTCATTCCCAGAATAATAATCATTCAGCATAGGGGAAACAAGTACCTCAGAAGTATTAGTCATGAAACACATGTTGGCACAATTCTTTTCAGAATCAGAAACTTCAGACTCACTTGTGTTGTCTTCTGAAGAACTTCATGTTTCCTTCATGGATTTCTTATATTTTTTGTCCTTATAATCATATTTCTTCTTGAATTTTAACTTTGGGCAGTCTACTTTCACATGTCCTTTCCTCTTGCATTCATAACATACAATTTCATCACTCTTATTAGACTTTTTCCAATCCTTCTTCCAATGACCTTTGTTGTCATATTTTCCTTTATAATTTGGTTTTCTAAAGAATTTATTATTCCTGTAGAATTTCTTGAACCGTATGGCTATCTGAGCCATCTCTTCATCACTATCAAAATATGAACCTTCACTTGTAGAGCTTTCAGTAGGTATGTGAACTTTCTCCTTGTCCTTGCTCTTTGAGGCAGTAGATTTAAATGCCACTGACTTCCTCTTTGGTTCATCATCTTTTTCCTTGTTTACTTTCATCTCTTCTTCATACATCATTAACTTACCAATTAGATCTTTAACAGGCAGTGAACTTATATCACATGATTCTCTTATTGAAACTGATGTTCCTCTCCATCTTTCTGGAAGACATCTTAGTATTCTCATAATCTGCTCCTTTGCAGGAACAACTTTTCCAAGTGAGCTCATAGTGTTGACAATCTCATTGAAACTGAGATACATATCAGAAATAGGTTCATCAGACTTCATTTTAAAATTATCATACTTAATAGTGTAGGTATTCAATCTCATTTCTTTAACATTGGTTGTTTCATCATGGGAAATATCCAAAGTGTCCCAGACTTCATAAGCAGTTTTAAAAGTAGATATTTGATTAAATTCCTCATCAACTAAAGCACAGTACAAAGCATTAATTATTTTACAGTTATTATTTTAAGAAGTCTTATTAGGTTCATCCCAGGTAGTTCTTTTAGTTTCTAGAATCTTATATTGAGTCTCTATAGCAGTCCAGATGTCGAATCCCATACTTTCTAAATGAATTTTTATTTTCAGCTTCCACTGGGCATAATTTGTACCATTAAAGAAAGGTGGCCTATTGGTAGAAACACCTTCAAGTCTATTATACATAATTATATTTTAGAAAATAAATTTAAAGAGATAAAATTTAGAACTAACAGAAATTTAAGATCTTTAAGATACAACTAAAATCACAGTTGAAAAACAGAGTGTTCGAAAATCCTTTAATAAGAACCACCCTTTGATACCAAATGTTGGTCGAAGTGGATACTCGAGAGGGGGGTGAATTGAGTTCCAGTTAAAAATTTCTGTTAAAAATATTCTTATTAAAATCCCCAAATTTAAATAACAAGCTAAACTGTAGTGAATTTGTAATACAGTAAAGGGTCAGTTAGGTTCTCAAGAGATTGATTAGTTCTCAGTTAATCTAATCTGAATATTAATTAACTTTTGAAGCTAACCTAATGCTTTAAAATAAATACAAACACTTGCAAGTTTAACTATCAGAGTTACTCTAAAATAGATTTATATTTCAAAGCACTTAGCAGCAGAATAATCAATATAGTTTAAAACAAAATAAATAAGCACAACAGTTTTAACCAAGAGGTTTAGTCTCAAGCTGAGACTTAGTCCTCTCAAACAATCTATATAAATTTTGATCCACACCCTGGATCAGGGTAAACAATAGTACAAAGACTGTCCAGGTACTAAGACCTCTACCATAGTTCTTCGTGGGAACAAATAAAAACAATAGCACACAGGATATCTAGGTCACACTTGACCTCTACCACTGTCCATAGTGGGATACAAGAGAGTTATAGAAGTTTTGTGTGAGGATTTAGAAATCCTCTAGTTAAGCATAGGAGACAGTATGTGTCTAAAATTACAGATCACACACACTACTCAAAATATAAATAAAAGAATCAATGATAAAGATTAGATATGGGTTTAGAAATGCTCTAGTGATTTGAAATGGAGCTCTGGACTCCTTTTGATTAAACAGAAATGATTCTGAGTTCTTCTCTGGTTTTTGTCTTGAAAATAGAGTTTTGTTTTTGTATTCGACTTCCAGTATATTCAAATATTTCTCGAGGTTTCAATAGGCTTTACAGCATAGAAATATCCCTCAGCTTCTAGCAAAAGTTCTTCGCTCCTTTAGGCTCTGGTCCATGTGTTCTTTTTGTATCATATGAGTATCTTCATATGTCACCACACCCAATAGCCTTCTCACTTATTTTTGGCACACTTATGCCCGACTTTTGTCTTTACTTTTATAGCTTTTAGCTCCGGCAATGGGAATGATTACTTTTTTACAGGTACAAGGTACAATTCCTGAAATACCAACCACTATCATTAATTAATAGTACATGCATTAAATTAACCAAATGTGACCATTAGCATTATATTAATAATATTGAAAAAGTATAGAGTTTGAGTAGTGGTGACTGGTTAACAGTCATCTTCCATCAGTAGCTCTCTGTCAGCAGACTTGTAACAGTGGAATTTGTATTAGTGTATGCCTTGTATCGTTAGCTGTTACTCTGTGTAATAGTAGCCTTGCATACAGGTAGACTTACACATACCGGTAGCTCAGTTCTGTACTAGTGGACTTCATATCGGTAGTCGTTCGTCTGTCTGTTTGTATCGGTAGGTCTGTCTGTATCGGTAGCCATGCTTATCGGTAGACTTGATCTATCTGAGACATTTGATAACCGGTGACCTTTGTTTATTGGTGGCCATTGTCTATCGGTAGACTGAGTACCAGTAGGACTGTATCAGTCGACTTGTGCATACCGGTAAACTTGTTCTATCAGTAGCTGTTATGCATACCAGTAACTACTTATCCATATCAGTAGACTTATGTACCGGTGTACTTAGCCTTATCAGTAGCTATGTATCTATTTGTATCAGTGATATTCATATCAGTAGCTCTTGATATAACAGTAGGTCTGTCTGTTTGTCTGTATCAGTAGCTATGTGCATACTGGTGACCATAACACTTATCTGTTCTATGCAAAACATATCCAGATTGAGTTAGAATTATTTCAAAGTATATATAAACATAGATAAACATTGATTGACATATTTCAAAGATTATTTTGATATTTTTATCAACTTGATAATAGAATGTCATAGATTGAAAGAATTAATATATAGACAAACATTATTTGGGATTATCAAAACATATTAAAGCATAATTGGGATTATCAAAATAGGTGAGGTCAACACATATAATATCCATTAGTCATTTTGTTACCATGCACTGACACGGGCCCCTGGTGGGCTTATGAAAGTAATAGCCACTAGTTTAAATGTACTCATAATCAAAGAATGATACTTGTCCTTGGTTTCCACCGTGAAAGATTATGTTTCCTATGAGGTTCCACTATATTGAGGATTAAATTATTCAAAAAAAAAATCACATGAATTATTCCATCAATTTTTTTTCATAAATAAATACAAAACATAAAAAAACATCTTAATAAAACAATTCCACTTATCACACATTAAATAATTAATGGAAGTTCATTAAAAAACTTATATTCATATTATATTTCAAAACCCAATATATTCATTTGAATAAGGTATCTTTCCATATCATTTTTAGTACTAAACAAAAACAAAGCTATAATCTCTAAAATTCATCAAAGATATTAAAACACACTCATTTAGTTTGATACTAGAATTAAAAAAACCATTTCACCATAGTTTCTAAAATAAACGGATACACATAGATTTACTTACCAAGATTCCTAAATTTAACTTAAAATAAGTGTTATTATTCTATTAAAAATTAGAGGGAGAACATTTTATGTCATTATAATCCCAAATAGTGGAAACCCCTAATATAGAATTTGGTTGACATAAACCCTAAGCCACAATGAGCATGGGGTTGAATGAAAATAAGAGAAGAGAATAGAAGAGAATGATATAAAAATATGAAGAAGGATTTACCATGAATATTCAAGACAAAAGAGTGGATATCACCAAGGTAGATTCTTGGAAAGTAAGAGCATATAAGGCATCAACATGGAGGGTTATGAAAATGGTGGGTGATAATTGAGGGTATCCCCATGGTAAAATAGAATTTAAAATAAAATATTAAAATTAATAATAGGAAACATATTGAGATAACACCGTTAGACTAATCATGCATCTAATATTGTGTGGATACTATCCTAAAAAAGGAGTCACATGACTTAAATGAAATGTTACGGAAAACACACACCTTAACCATGCAATCTATTTTTTTTATAAAAATTTGAAATTTAAACTCTAAGCTCTAAGATAAATTATAAACCAATATATTATAAATAAATATCTAAAAATAACATTATGGATGTCACAATACTAGCTCGACTAAGATCATTCTTAAACTTTGAAACCCCAGACATTAAAATGGGTAAAATTGCAAATTCACCCTAGATAATAACCTTAAAAATATTTTTTTATGGTTTTGGTGATCTTGAAACATGGTATTTATTCTAGGGTTATGTTTTAGTGATTTTAAATTCTAGTTTAATTTTAATGGATATTTAATATTTATTTAATAAAAAAATTTATCTCATGCATGTGAACACCAGTATCTCATAGAAGAATTCCAAAATGAAATTTCTTGACACTATAACCAGGTAAAGAATTTTATTTTTTCCTATGAGAATTATATTTTATGTTCTTGGGTTTTGGGACTCAGGCTAGTTTGGATTCTAGTTTTTAATTAAAAAACCATGTAACCAAATTTAACCCTCTAAATTATTCTTTTATCCCTCCATCTAGGTTTATAGAACTTCTAAAATATAGAAACCTTAGAGGGGATTTAGTAGTTTAGAATTTTTATGAAGTTAGCAGATTCATGGATTGAGAACAACAAATTTAAGCATTAGAGAATTTATTTCAAGGTAGAATGTGATTCTTATTATTATCACCTTGTTTTATCATTCTAGATCATTGATAAGTACTAATTTTATATTATTTTTATGTTGAATATTATCACAATTATGATTATTGAAGAGATTCTATATTATTAATCTGAAGATGGTATTTTTAAGCTACCAAAATCCTTCATGAGTTTGGGAACTTTAAATTATTTATTTTTTTAGTTATTTATGTGGTATTCTATGAGATTATCATCATTGAAATTATATGTTATATCATGAATTATAGAGGTTTCATTATCTATTTTTTAAGCATAAATATTAATGTAGAATTTATTTCGAGGATTATTATTTGATTTTTCCTCATGATATATTGAATTCAATAATCCCATTCCCTCGAAACCATAATGAACCATTGATCTCTCATGTTCATTGATAACTGTGGAATAAATATAACCTTGAGTGGATACTAAAACGTATTCATCTTCACCTAATTTTCTTATTACCATGAAAATCAATCACCATATTCCCTCATAATTATTGGTGGTTTGATAAGAGAAATATCATAATAGAGAGATGGCCAATGATAGGAGAGTGTGGCCTCAATTTGTTGATGGAAGTGAAAAAGGGATGACATTAGTGTGGTGTGATGGTGGAAGGTGTGAGATGGAATATTTATGGTTATGTTTTTTGTGAAATAAATGTTTAAATTTTTTTTGTTTAGTTAAGGTTAAACCTAGATATGTGGTGTGGCATAGATGAACACCATAGGTGAAAAAACAAAATTATTGAGTTTGGATGATGATGATTAAGGTGGTTGCGTATGAGAAAAAAATGAGAAAAATATATCTGTTAAATAAGAAATCATTATATGGAATTTAGTCTATAGAGAACACCCCATGTTTCATTTCATTATGCATTTATGGTTTTTGTGTGAGTGTCAAAATTTCACATTGAATCTCACCATGTATAACACATCATGTTTTATCTCTATTTAGTTACTCGAGTTTCACATGAGAGTTAAATATCTATCAGTGTGTGAATAATAGTTGCATATTATGTTTGGAAGACCACATGACCTGAGGTGTACTTGCAGTGACCCCGACTATTCTATATGAAAATTTACTCTCTAATATATATATATATATATTATATTTAGGGATACAATATATTTTAAATAAGTCATATAAAAAACCATTCATCTTTAATTTAGTCAATATAACACATTACATATGAAGGATGAATACATGTCATAATATTATAAATAGTATAAAGGGATAATAAATACATATAAATAACAATAATATGATTTGAAATTATAGTTCATCGTGATCTCCTAAATTTATCATAGATGTGAACAATACAATAAAATGAATAAAAACTATTTGAAACCAGATCAGAATGTTATAAATTAAGATTATAAAACCTTGAAAAAAAATTGTGAGAATGAAAAAATGATGGAAATAAGATGTTTTTTGTAAATACCTGAAAATTACATGTAATTTTTTTAAATTATTTGGGATTTTTACACGCCTGTAAAAATTTACAGCGCATAATTCTGAGGCCCAGTGTGCCCGAAATGAATTTCTGAACATTTTTAAGGTACAACGCATGATTTTGAGGGCACCATTGAATCCACAACAGCAGGATTCACTTAAGGAAAGCTTCACTTCAACTGTAGTTGGTTGGGAGAAAAAGATAGTTTTTGGACTTTTTAAAGAATAATAAAATAACATGTAATTGTTATTTTATTTTATTTTCCTCCAACGGATGAGTGGCGGTGGCGGGACCAGTGACATTTCAAGCCATTTAATGGCTTGAATCATCAAATACATAACTCCACCATTGTGAATTAAAATAGGTTCATCAATTTATTTAATGAACCTCATTAATTCTTCAATGCGTTACTCACCTTTCCCCCTCCTATTTAAATGGAGCTCAAGGTAGGGTTTTGGCATAGCTTCTTCAAGCGAAGAAACTCTGGTGAAGTTCTACGGAAACATCCACCAACGGAGGATGAAAGCTCAGGCGGCAACAATCTGGGATCGACGAACATCGATGAATCCATCAAAAGTGGACGCTCCTCCTGCCGTAACCACAACACCTCCAACGGATCTTGAGGTAGGGGGTTTATGTTTGGATTTGGTTTAACATTATTGAAATGAGTTTATTTAATCATTAATGTCATACAAATAATCTCCTGCTTGTTATCATGTTAACGTGGAGGGCGCGGGCCGAACGAACAAGGTCCAAACCCTCTGCCGCTTTGTTCATGTTCTGTTCTTCAGGGACGACTTTCCTTAATTTTGACGGAAATGCGAGACATAGGGTCATGCTATGACGGAGGCAGCCTGAGAGGCTCATAAGCATAGACGACACCAAGAACGGACCACCGGAGCACGTCCGGTGGCCCGCGGAAAGAACCACCAGCTCGCTATACCGGCGGTAGCCGACAATGGATGGAGGAGACCCGCGGAAACCAGGCGCGAGCGGTGGGAAGGTGGCATGCTGTCACGCACCGTGGTGGCTAGAGGCAGCCGACCCGAGCCGGCCGTGAGGGAGAAGGGCGGCGCCCACAGGCACCACCGGCTGCAGCAGCCGCAACCAGTGGGCCACAGTAGGAGTGGGTGTCATGGCCCCGCACCGTGAGGGAGAAGGGCGGTGCCCATAGGCACCGCCAGCTACAATAGCCGTGACCAGTGGGCCATGGCAGGAGGGGGAGGCGCGACCCTGCGCCACACCGCGTCGGCTGAAGACCGGTCGGCCATCTGGCCAACCGTTTCACGTGGTAGGGTAGCACCCCACCGACCGGATAAAACATCTTCATGTTCATGGGGATAGCTGAAGAAACGGTCCACCATCCTGAGGATCGGGCTGGACCCACAGCCCAGTGGGCTAATGCGGGTGTGCCAAGCCCCACCTAGAGGGCCGAGCCAACCGCGACCCGGGACCGTGAACCAGCTGGGCCGACCCCAACGATCCAGACCTAATGAACTGGGCCAACCTTTAACAAGCTGAACCCGTGTAGGGTCAGGTAGACCCTGGGACCCGTTGCGTCGGGCCGGCCTGACTGAGTCAGACCGGGCCCAGACCCAACCGACCCCCGAATAATGAAACACATGTAACTGACGAACCGAGTGTCTGTTTTACATGCCGTCAGTGGTGTTGGGACCCCTTTTAGGAAGTGGTCCCTTTGGCATATTCTGGTAGCCCTGACCGAGCTGGGCCAGACCAAGATACAATCACCCCTATTTTATAGAAAGGGGTGTAACTAATGGATCGGGCGTTTGATCGATGTGTCGTCTGTGGAATAAAGACCCTTGTGGTAAGGCAGTCCTTTGGAGATACTCTAAGTGAGTTTTGATGGAGTTTTATGTGTGACATAGGTTGGATCAGACTTGAATCCATCGAGGCCCTTTTTACAAAAGTGCCCACATCACACAGACTAGACATTCGATCGACGCGCCGTATGCCACATTGGGACCCCTATGATGGGGCGGTCCATTGGGTATTCTTTTTGTGGGACTTCGTACCAGTTGAAATATGACCGATGGATTGATGAGAAGATTCTTCCAGAGATCAGGCATGCTTCGTGCGAGAATCCATTGGTTTACTGTGACATGAAGAAGAAGAGCGACCAATACGGATTAGTATCAGAAACTCCACAGTGGGATGATCTATCTATATGACTAATCATACCTACCTCTATACCAGCAACCAATACGGGTCCACACCAATGAACAATACGGGTCAGCACCAGGGACCAATACGGGTCAACACCAACAACCAATACAGGTCAGCATCGAGAGACCAATATGGGTCATCCTACAGTGACATATACAGGTCAACAGTAGAGTTACTATTGATAGGATGATCTAAATTTACGACTAGTCATCCCTATCCCAGTAACCTTGACCATTATAGTGAGCTGTCTCTTTTTCTTTGTGCTCCATGATTTACATCATGCTTGTTATATTACCTTTTTGGTATTTCTTGTGATATTTTCCTTTGTGGATTACTGAGAGACCTTTAAGGGTCTCAGGGTCCTCTACTGAGTTGTTATACTCACCCTTGCATGGGCTTCGCTCACATGTGTGTGTCTGGTACAGACTACTGACGCTCTAAGGCAGACTTTAGAGGTTCAGGACTTGGTGGAGCTTGGTGCGAAAGGATTAGTCAAGATCATATTCTTTGACTTCATACTTATAGCTACTACCCTCCAGGTAGAGCTCCAGGGTAGATGTGGCAGATGTTTACTTTCTTTTCAGTTTCTAGGGGTTGTATTCCGACCCATTGTTTTCAGTTTACAATTTTACTTGTGGTTGTACTTTACTCTCGTGGTTATACCTTACTTTTTTTGGTTGTTTACTTTAGTTTCCCCTTTTTAGTGTGTACAGATCTCTAAGGAAATGCCTTCTATGTTCAGGAAAAGCCTTCAGGTGCTAGTCACCAACCCCTAAACTATGGAAGGAGGACTTGGGGTAGTCACGTCCGGGCCCCATGGGACGGGTCGTGACAAAGTGGTATCAAAGGGAGGTTGGTTCTACCAGAAGATATAAGAGTCTACTTTTAATGAGATAATGGTGTATAGTGTCTTGAGTTCGGTTTTCAGTATAAGGAGTCTAGTGTTGGTGCAGCGACCGATGCATCCATACACCAGGGCCCTGAATTCTATTTTCTAACATGGTACATGAAAACACTGGTTTCTATTGTTTGAAAATGTTTTCCTGATCTTTCTTGTTTCATCTCACTAGGTATAACTTATTTACTGTGACACATATGTTTCTTACAGGATGTCTCCATGAAGACATCCAGCTACGATTCCAGTTAGAGATCGTGAAAGTGACCCACTGAGTGACAAGGTGTCGGTATAGGGACCACTCACAGTGATGGAACCTTCGGGTGGTGTACCAGCAGCAGCACCACCCATTGAGCAGCTGATACTACCAATGGATCATGCATGTCGGCTGAGCATGTGGCATGAGTTCCATAGATAGAGGCCTTTGAGGTTTCGAGGTGAGACGGACCCCCAGGCTGCAGAGGACTAGCTTGAGGCAGTTTCGCGGGTCTTTTGCTCAGTAGAGACACCCGCCGAGCAGATGGTGATCTTGGCCGCTAGCCTTCTTCAGGGATCGGAAGGAAGATGGTGGATCTCGATGCTCCAGGTGCATGAGGAGATGACCCTCACCTTTCCAGACTTTGAGAGCCTTTTTAGGGTGGAGTTTCTGCCAGTGACACAATTCTCTGTGCGTATTCAAGAGCTGCTGCATCTGCAGTAGGGTAGCTAGACTGTGGCTCAGTACTCGAAAAGATTTACTGACCTCTCCTGATACTCCACCGACATGGTATGAGACCCTTACTTCAGGGCCCAGACCTTTGAGTAGGGGCTCCGATGAAATAACGGAGCTGCGACAATTTCTCCTAGCACCCCGACGGAGGCTGGGGTGCTAGAGCGAGCTTTACTGATGGAGAGATTCCTTGATGAGCAGGAATAGACGGTGAGAGACCCTACTGGATGATAGGTATCAGAGTCATCTACAGCTGGTAGTAGACAAACGACGCAAAATCCCAAGCATGCTAGACCTTCTAGAGGACGACCCGAGGACATAGGGTCAGAGGTGCGAGGCTTGAGAGGCTGGGGGAGCCACCAACAAGGCGTGATCTGTTTTTCATGTGGAGGATAGGGTCACCGAGCTTGTGACTATACAACTCCCCGCATGGATGATCGGTAGAAAATGGAGGGGCCACCGAGGCAGCGACAGCGACAGGAGCATGAGCGTCATCTAGGCAATGGATGAGGTAGGGGAATGGGGCATGCAGTGGGAGTTGTTTGGGGTCGCCAGGCACTACCAACACCACCCACAGGTGTTCCACCATGAGCTCAGGAAGCATGTGGATGGGGACATGCCCAGCTACAGGTAGTAGAGGCTCATGATCTTGACGTCCATGATATGATACGAGGTATGATCTATATGTTATCTACTTTAGAAGCAGTTCTTATCGACACAGGCGATAACAATTATTTCCTTTCCGTAGACTTAGTTCGGGACTCTAAGATTCTGACTAATATTTTAGCTCGACCTTTTCATTTAGATACTCCTACGGGAGGAGATTCAGCAGTCACACACTGGTGACGACAATGTGATCTTACTCTTGGAGAAGAGAGTTTCAGATGGGATCTTCTAGTAGTGATGTTTAATTTCTAAGACATCATTCTAGGCATGGACTGGCTATCAGCAGTTCACACACAGATTTACTGCTTGAGACGTAAAGTGCGATGTATGCATAGAGATAGAGGCCAGTTTTCCTTTTTCGGTGAGAAGGAAAATAGATTAGCATGAGATGGAATTGCGCATAGGAGGGTGCAGCCGATTACATATCATCTGGCTTGCATGACCTTCGACACGGTGGATGAGGTGAGTCCAAAGTTCCCAGCGGTGGTGGATGAGTATGTGGATGTCTTTTCAGAAGATGTCCCAAGACTATCTCCTCACATAGAGGTAGAATTACGCATTGACTTGTACCTAGAAACAACATTGATATCTACACCAGCATATCATATGGCTCCCGCAGAGCTCCGGGAGCTGAGGGTATAGTTGGAGGACTTACAGATCAAGGGATTCGTAAGGCCCAGTGTTTCTCCATGGGCATCCCCGGTGTTGTTTGAAAAGAAGGTAGATAGAATTTTGAGGCTATTCATGGACTTCCGGCGCCTAAACCAGGTGACCGTAAAGAAAAAGTATCCTATTCCAAGGATTTATGATCTGTTTGATCATTTTCAAGGAGATAAGTGGTTCTCAGAGATATACCTCAGATCAGGATATCATCAGCTCAGGGTATAGGACAAGGATGTACCGAAGACAACCTTTAGATGTCGGTATGTCCATTACGAGTTCTCGGTGATTCATTTCATCCTGAACAATGATCCAACAGTGTTCATGGGGATCATAAACAGATCTTTCATCCATACCTCGATTTCTTTATGGTGGCATTCATCGACGACATCTTGGTGTACTCAGTGCCCGAGGAAGATCACGTTGTACACTTGAGGATAGTTCTGTACACACTTCGGGAGCACCATTTATATGGGAAGATCTTGAAGTGTGATTCTAGATATAGAAGGACCACTTCTTGGGACACATCATCTCAGAGGCCGGAGTTGCAGTGGATCCAGCGAAGATCGAGGCAGTACTTTCTTGGGAGCCACCTAGGAGTGTTACTGAGGTGCGGATCTTTCTTGGATTATCAGGATATTATCGAAGGTTCGTATCCAATTTATCTAGTGTAGTAGCACCTATGACTGACTTGATGAAGAAGAGGAAACCCATTCTGTGGTCAGAGACATACCGGTTGAGATTTCAACAGCTGAGGTAGATCTTGACCAGCGCTCCCATCCTGAGGTTTCCAGAGGAGGGCACTAGCTACGTGGTTTACTATGATGCATCAGGGACCGGAATCCATTGCATCTTGATGCAGGGTGATGTAGTGATTGATTATGGATCATGATAGCTGAGGCCTCATGAAAAGAACTATGTGACTCAGGACTTGGAGTTGGCAGTAGTAGTCTTCGCACTAAAGATGTGGTGACACTACTTGATGGGTGAGCGGTTCATTGTTTACTCAGACCACAAGAGTCTCAGATATATCTTCACATAGAAATATATGAATCTGAGACAACAACATTGGTTAGAGTTCCTCCAGGACTATGACTTTGAGATAGTCTATACTCCTGGGAAGGGGAACGTAGTGGCATATTCACTTAGCTAGAGATCGATTTTGAAGCTACTGAACGAGGCTTCAGAGCAATTAGCCTCTCTTTAGATATCCTACATGGATAGAGATGAGACGGTCTACCTCCAGTCAATGGTAGTTTCCCCTCCACTCCTTTAGTGATTCGGGGAGGCACAACTTGGAGACAACAACTGCGATACTACACATGATCAGATATCCTCAGGCCATGCACCTGATGAATATTCCAAAGGTGGGGAGCACACTATCCTTTTAAGAGGATGTTTAGTTTTACCACAGGTGCTACGAGAGGAGGTGATGAGGGAGTTCCATACACCCCCTGTGGCAGTACATCCAGGCATGATGAAGATGTATCATGACCTCCAGCATCAGTACTAGTGGCCAGGGATGAACAAAGCTATGGAAGAGTTTGTTTCTAGATGCCTCACTTGCCAGCAAGTGAAGGCTGAGAATCAGGTACCAGCAGGCTTGACACAACCCCTCGAGATACCAGAGTGGAAGTGGGAAGGGATATCAATGGACTTTGTGATAGGGTTACCACGTATGTCTAGAGGGTACAATACCACCGGGTGATCATTGAACGACTCACTAAGTTGGCCCACTTCCTTGCTATTCGAGAGAAGGGTTCACTAGAGAGATTGGGATGTCTCTACGTTCAAAAGATCGTGCGACTTCACGGGGTGACTTTGACGATAGTCTCAGACCGTGATACATGATTCACATCCCAGTTGTGGAAAATATTGCAGGAGGATTTTAGGACACAACTTTGCTTAAGCATAGCTTTTCACCTACAGATAGATGGTCAGACTAAGTGGACCATCCAGACCATGGAGGACATGCTTCGTGAATGTGTCCTAGATTTTGGTCACAGTTGGGAGGACCACCTACCCTTTGTGGAGTTCGCGTACAACAAAAACTATAAATCCACCATTGGTATGGTCCCTTTTTAGGTGTTGTACAGACGACCATGCAAATCACCCTTGTTCTGGATGGATCCAGGAGAGCCAACACTCGTGTGCCCATAGAAGGTACAAGCTACCACTGAGAAGGTTCATGTCATCCGAGAGCAGATGAAGACTACACAAAGTCAACAAAAGTCCTATGCTGATAGGAAATAGAGACCACTGGAGTTCCAGGAGGGGGACCATGTATTATTGAGAGTCTCCCCTTGACGGGGACTACGAAGATTTGGCCGAGGCGGAAAACTCTCACTGAGGTTTATTGGACCATTACTGATACTTCGTAGGGTTGGCAAGGTGGTGTACCGCTTGGCACTGCCACCACAGTTAGAGAGAGTGCATGACGCCTTCCATGTATCCCAGCTAAGGAGATATGTACATAACCCATCTCACGTCATCGACCATGGAAAGATGGAGATTGATGACGGGGTGAATTTTGCGGAGTACTTGGTGGAGATAGAGGATCGATAAGATCAGATCCTTCATGGTCGGTCGATACCTCTAGTTCACATTCTGTGGAAGCACGAGAATCTCTAGGAGAGCACATGGCTGTGAGAGGCTCATATGTATGCCCAGAACCCCTCTTTGTTTGTGTAACCTTGTTTTGATTTCGGGTACGTAAATCCCCAAGGTGGGGAGAATGTAAATACCTGAAAATTTCATGTAATTTTTTAAAATTATTTGGGATTTTTACGAGTCTTCGAAAATTTACGGCGCATGATTCCAAGGCCTGGTGTGCTCAAAATGAATTTATGAACTTTTTTAAGGTACGTTCAGTAAATGCACGGGCGGCGTTTTCTATATTTTAAACTGGTGCTTAGATTAAAAATACAAGGGCATTGTTGAATCCGCAACACTAGGATTCTCTTAAGGGAAGCTTCACTTTGATTGTAGTTGGTCGAGAGAAAAAGATAGTTTTTGGACTTTTTAAAGAATAATAAAATAACATGTAATTGTTATTTTATTTTATTTTCCTCCAACGGATGAGTGTCAATGGAAGGACCGGTGGCATGTTAATCTATTTAATGGCTTGACTCATCAACTTCATAACTCCACCATTGTGAATTAAAAGAGGTTAATTAATTCATTTATTGAACCTCATTAATTATTCAACGTGCTACTCACCTTTCCCCATCCTATTTAAATGGAGCTCGGGGTGGAGTTTTGGAAAGGCTTCTTCAAGAGAGGAAACTATGGAAGAGTTCTGTGGAAACATCCACCGATGGAGGATGAAAGCTCAGGCGGAAATGATCCGAGATCGACAAACGTCGATGACTCCATACAACGTGGATGCTCCTCCCGCCGCAACAGGGACACCTCCAACGGATCTTGAGGTAAGGGGTTTATGTTTAGTTTTGGTTTAACATTATTGAAATGAGTTTATTTAATCTTTAATGCTAGATAAATATTCTACTGCTTGTTATCATGTAAACACAGAGGGCGTGGGTCAAATGAACAAGTCCTGGACCCTCCGCCGCTTCGTTCATGTTGCGTTCTTCGAGGACAACTTTCCTCAATTTTGACGGCAACACGAGACAGAGGTTCGCACTGTGACGATGGTAGCCTGAGAGGCTCGTAGTCATAGACGACACCAAGAATAGACCACCAGAGACTGCGGAAAGAACCACCGGCACGCCATGCTAGTGGTGGATGGAGGAGACCCGCGGAAATCGGCTGCGGGCGGTGGGAAGGCGGTGCACTGTCATTCACCGCGGTGGCCAGAGGAAACCGGCCTGAGCCGGTCGTGCGGGAGAAGGGCGGTGCCTGCAAGCGCCGCTAGAGGCAGCAGCCGTGACCAGTGGGCGATGGCAGGAGGGGACGATGTGGCCCCACGCTGCACCGCGTCGGCTGGAGACTGGTTGGCCATCTAGCCAACCGTTGCATGCGGTGGGGCAACACCCCACCGGCCTGATGAAACAGCCCCACATCCATGGGGCCAGCTGGAGAAATGGTCCACCATCAGGCGAACGCGGGTTGGAAGCGGTCCGACCGAATAGGCCGGACCCGCCCAGTTGGCCAGCGTGGGTGGGCCGAGCCCCACCCGGCGGGCCGACCCAACTGCGGCCTGGGCCCACGAACCAGTCGGGACGAACCCAACGGGCCGGACAAAGTGAACCGGGCTGACCCTTAATGAGTCGGACCTAGGCGAGGTCAGGTAGACCCCGGGACCTGTTGCGTCGGGCCGGCCTGACCGAGTCGGACCGAGCCCAGATCCAACTGGCCCTCGAATAAAGAAACGACCGTAACTGACAAACTGAGTGTTCGTTTGACACCGTTAGTGGTGTTGGAACCCGTTTTGAGAAGCGGTCCCTTTGGAATATTCCGGCAGGTCCGACCAAGCTGGGCCGAACTGAGATGCGATCACCCCCGTTTCACGGAAAGGGCTATAACTAACAGATCGAGCATCCAATCGATGCGCCGTCTATGGAATAAGGACCCTTGTGACAAGGCGGTCCTTTGGAGATAATATAAGTGAGTTTTAAAGAGTTTGACGTGTGACCTGGGTTGGATCAGACTTGAATCCAACTAGTCCCTTTTTACGAAAGTGCCCATATCTCACAGACCGGGCGTCCGATCGACACACCGTCTATCACGTTGGGACCCCTATGGCGCGACTATCCCTTGGGTATGATTTTTGTGGGAATTAGTACCGGTTGAAATATGATCGATGGCTTGAGGAGCAGAGTCTTCTGGAGATCAGGCATACTTCGTGCGGGAATCCAGTGGTTGGCTATGACATGAAGAATAAGAGCGACCAATACGGATCAGCATCAGAAACTCCAAAGTGGGATGATCTAGCTGTATGACTAATCATCCCTACCTCTATACCAATGACCAATATATGTCAGCACCATTGACCAATACGGGTCAGCACCTATGACCAATATGGGTCAGCACCAGCAACCAATACGGGTCAGCATCTAGCAACCAATACGGGTCAACACTAGCAACAAATACAGGTCATGATCTAGCGACCAATAAGGGTCAACCTACAGTGTCCTATACATGTCAGAAGTAGAGATACTACGGATAGGATGATCTAGATTTATGACTAGTCATCCCTATCCCAGTAACCTTGAAGTTATATCGTTAGAGTGAGCTGTCTCTTTTGTTTTGTGCTTCATGATTTAGATCATTCTTGTGATATTACCTTTGTGGTATTTCTTGTGATGTTTTCCTTTGTGGATTACTGAGATACCTTCTGGGGTCTCAGGGTCCCATACTAAGTTGTTATACTCACCCCTGCACGGGCTCCACCTACACGTGTGTGTCTAGTGTAGACTACTGATGCTCTGAGGCAGACTTTGGAGGTTTGGGACTTGGTGGAGCTTGGTGCGACGGAAGTAGTCGAGATCCTCTTATTAAACTTTAGAATTATAACAACTACCCTCCAGGTAGAGCTCTAAGGCAGATGTGGCAGCTGTTTACTTTATTTTTAGTTTCTAGGGCTTGTATTCTGGCCCACTGTTTTCAGTTTATAGTTGTACTTGTGGTTTTACTTTACTCTCGTGGTTATACCTTACTTTTGTTGTTTTTTTACTTCACTCACCCCCTTTGAGTGTCTACAGATCTCTAAGGCAATGCCTTCCCTGTTCGGGAAAATCCTTCATGTGCAAGTCACCAACCCCTGGCCTATGGAAGGCGGGCTTGGGGAAGTCACGTCCGGGCCCCGTGGGATGGGTCGTGACATTTTTATAGGTTGTGTAAAATTATATGAACATTGGAAATATGACCATTAAAATATTTACCTCACTAATAGAATTGTAACATGTTCATTGCAATAGTAAAATAAACACTAGGGTAAATGAAATTATAAATTATATTTACCCTAAATTAAATAAGTATTTATAAGTATCAAAGTATCATAAAATAATTACTCAATCAACATAACATAATTCAATTATAATTAGAATTGATTTTAAAAATTTGTTTTAAATTATTTAATAAAACTGTAATTTTTATTCTGTAATTAAATATTAAAATTACATATTTAGAATTTCTTTATAAAAATGGATGTCATTATCTAAATCATAACATCAAAACCTGGCATGGATAAAGTTTTTGTGATATTCATAAATATTAAAATATTGACATATATTATTTTTCATTATAAGTTAAATACATGACTAATTTCATACTAGTTGATTCAATGAGAAATTTTATTGGTCTTATAAGCATAAATTACTACAAATATTCGTAAGAACAAATAATAAATATTTTATTAATCAAGAATAAAAATGTAATCAATATTCTATTAAAATACCCTCACTTTAACTTATAAATGCTCCTATCCTCCACTCATTACTCCTCACTTCTAAAACTTACTCCCATTCCAAATCCATAACAAAATCCCGCACTAAACACCAGTATCCATGTTTTTGAAGTTCTATTCTTCATAAAATACCATTCCTTAAATATCAAGTAGCATATAAATATAGGACTAAAAAATAAAGTGTAACACTATAATTTTTTTTAAAATAACACCATATTCAAAAACATATACGACATGCACCACTGATCCTAAAGGAAGCACAAAATATTATTAAAATGTTATAGTTATAATATACCTATTGAATTGGTAAGTATGAATAGGATTAAAAAAATTATAAAATATATAAAAAGGTCATACTCAATAAAAATTTATTGATTAATTATTAGGAAATAAGAACTAAATTTGTATAAAATTTAATTTATTCTTCAAAATACATTTTCTTTATAAATGATTTTTATTTATTTTTGTAGGAAAATATTATAATTAATTTATGGGAAATTTAGAAAATTTGTTCGATAAATTTAAATTCAATATTTAATTCATAATATCAAGATTTAATTAGGATGACTTTTTCTGACTTTTTATGAAAATATTGATTTTTTAGTAAATAGTGAAAAATAATCATTTTTATTGAAATTCATAATTTTGTTTCAAACATTTACAAAGTTACATTGTATTTTAAAATTGTTTAAAAATAAAATTATTTCTATTATAATATGAATAATATAATTATGTTCATTAGAATAAATTTTATTATTTAATTTGGTATAAAAAAGATTTTATACTCAAAAAGTAATTTTTTGAAAAACTGTTTTCTGTCACATTTTTCTTTTCAATCTTAATTTAATTTCTTCCACTTATAGAAATTATAATCTAAAAAAATGGATTAAATATTTAGAATCATGAGGTAATTTTTTTAAATAGGTTTGTTTTATTTTTCTTCATTGTTTATAGTAACCATAATAAATAATTATCCCCATATTAAGGGTGAATATGGTAATTAAGGTTAAAAATAATATGATTTGGACTAAAAAATTTCCATAACATTTATATTTATCCAATTTTATGGGTGTAGTTTTTCCATTTTGATCCATGTATCAAATATACGGACACTTCATGCTATATGTTTTTGATTATGACCTTTATATTAATGTAAGTAAATTTAAAGTCAAAAAATTCAAACTCTTAAATCTAATATCTCTAATATTTCATCATAGTGGTAAAAAAGGTTATTATAAGTTCTAAATGTTTATTTGAAATATAAATTATTATTTTTTATCATATTAATTTATTATTTATTTTTATTGATTGTATTATTACCCTAAATGCTTATGCAACATTGACACACAATTTATTTAATTAATAGAAAAATAAAATAAATAATTTTAAAAATATTTAAAGTAATATAATATGAGTGAATTATTATGTTCCACTAATTTTTTAGATAAATATGACTTATTATAAATATTTTAAAGGATTATATTACAATTCCAAATTTATATTTTGGTCTTCAAGTTCAAATTGAATGTATAGTGTCAAAATTGACATTAATGATAATTTATGAAAATAATGTTTTAATTAATTATTTAATGATTATATAAATATTTAAACAAGAAAATGTGGATAGTATATGGTAGAAAATTTAATCCAATTTCCATTTATGATCCAATTTTTAACTTATAATTAAAATCATAACCCTTTAACTGTGAAAAACTCAATATCGCAGTTAAGGTTAAAATAAGTAAACTAAGGGGTTAAACCAAATGATAACATTTAAAATAAAACATAAAACTATCCAAATTTTACTTTTAATGATATTTAAACCATAAAATATGTTGTATTTGAATATCTATCCATTTGGAAGAATTTTTCATGGGAATTACTTTAGTATATTTTAATATTTTAAGAAATTCAATGAGTGATCCTCCCCTCACATATACAAGGGCACCCATCCTTTCTCTTATTTACACCACATAGAGCCTTATATCTTAAATAAACCCTAAATAATTATATTATCCACTTATGTATCTATTATGTATAGGTTCTAAACATCTTAAAATTTCATTCCAAGGGTCCATAAGAAGTGATCTAATGTAGGACTACTGAAGAAGAAGTAATCATATTACTCGATCTATTTAAATTTGTTTCTTCTTATAAATTATCTCAATATGTTATATTTTATAAAATAATAAATTTACTATCTTAAATATATAGAAATTATATTATTATTTTTCAACAACCATTATTCACCTTGTTTTCAATCAAGAGAAGTGAATGTATCACTCGTGCGTACATAGGGTCTACCATCTCCACGCAGTGATAGAAATAATTTTCCATCACCATATTTTATGGATTATTATTATGATTGTTTTAAATTTTATATATGATATTTATGTAATATTTATTATTATGTAATTATATAATCATATCTACCTCCTTAACCCCCATTCTATTGGAAAATGATAACATCACTCATGCGTATGTGTGGACTGCCACCTCTATAAAGCGATGTGATCCATTTTTTGTTTCCAATTTAAATGGATGGTAATAAGGATATATTTAATAAATAAATAAGATATATATTATATTAAATCAATCCTTTAAAGCTTAATTATTATTTACCTTTCTTTCATTCGATCTATTGAAAAGTGAAAACAACATTCATGCGTACATACAACCTTCCATCCCCATTAATGGTGTAGTTCATTTTTATATATCTACATTTTATGGATTTATCTAAATATATATAATTAATATATATGATATTTATATCATGAATAAAATTCTTGAGATAAAGTAACCATGATCAATGTAAAATGAATAAAACTAACAAACCAAAACATACATGAAAAACGAAGTAGTTATCCCTAAGAATAGTGATTTTAATATAGAATTGTTAAAAAATGGGTGATAAAAGGATATATGTAAATCATATATGGAATGATATATATTCTTATGGTTCTGTAATATATTTATAATATATTTATATTTATTATATAGGTGGTTCTAACAAATACAAAGGAAGTCGGACATGAGGTAAAAGTTTATTTCACAATATCATCATTATTTAGGATTGTTTATGTTTAAGTCTTGAATATGGGAAATATTTGATATTTATATATTAAACCTAATATATTTTATTATAAAATAGTTATTTCTATAAATTACTTTTTTTCCTTTGATTCTACACTCTTTAAGTACTCATGATACCAAAATAATGTTTTTAATTAAAATCAACTTGGTTTTTCTACTTGGTCATAAATTTTTTTATTACGTGTCAATGTTTTCCTTAAAATATTTTAAATATTTTTTTTAATATTATCCATTGATTTATTAAATAATTTTTTATCCATGTTTTAATCTTTTAAAAATATTTTAAATGGAATATTATTGTCATTTTTTAAATGAGGTACTCTTTGACTTTTTTAAAAAGTTTGAAAAGGAATGTTTGTTAAACTTATATGACATGAATGGAATTTTCTAATATCATTTGTAACATCCCGACCCGACACACCGCTAAGACGATGGACAGACCGATGTGTCACATGAACTCAAGAACATCTCCCCAAAATCCAGATGCTTCCAACTAGTAGCGAGGGCCTTTTTAACGTGTTGGTGGGGGAGACTATGCCCTCATAGATAATAGGTAATACACAGCGGAAGTAAACAACAATTAATAATAAATTGCGGAAGCATATAGATGAATAAACTACTACAAAAAGGAAATAAATAATCCCAACTGAATATATAATAAATGTGGAAACTGACAAACAAAACCTGATACAAAATGATTTCATGTCGTGATGTATTTATAAACTAAAAACATGGAAAACAGGAACCCAATCACACTGTCAACTAGAAAGAAAAGACACAAAGTGTGACAACTGCATCACAAGCAATGCTCGATCCTTTTCCCCAGTCTCTATCCTAAGAATCAAGAAACAATAAAGCATCCGAAGTAGCACACTTCTCTTTTTCAATACCTGCAAACATATAATATACTTGGGTGTCAACGACGCCCGAGAAGGGTGTGAGATAAAATATCAGTAGGCTGGCACCCACAGTGTCTAAACCTTTCCATTTCTTACAATAATAAAATTAAGTGTGCCACTATAAAACAATTGTAGATAATTTATTAAGTGCAATTAAATAATTAACTCGGCCCAAGTTGCCAATAGCACCTGTCCCTAATCACCTGGTTTGGCCTAAATTGGAAGTCTGAAAGGAGTACCTGTAAACAAAATACACATATGCATATATATGAAGCCTGGAAGAGTAAGGTAAAACAAGGAAGATGCATACCCCCAAGCTTGTTCTTTAACTTGGGGTCTAAGTCATGTGTCAACCAGGTGTGCTTCAACATACCATAAAATATCTCAATCTCAAGAGACTAACAACGAAATTAATATAAACCTTCAGTGCATCATTATTAAGGTTCAAGTTGAGAGTTGGAGTCTGAGCCCATCTCAAAGGTATCACTATGGAATATCCTTCAATTATCCAGTACCACCGAGACTGTCCAATGCAATCTTTCGAAATACCAAGTATTTCCTGAGGCATGGCTTTACCCTGAGTCCGTCCTGATCTCGAAAAAAGGGTCGAGTGTCATTCGAGGCTGGATTAGTCACATTGCCAACGGATCCATCCCGATGGGCCCTTTTGGAACCGGTATCACTCATAAGTATTAGAAATCTAGGGGAAGTCTCGGTCTGGAAAATCCAAGAACACCGCCCCCGGCACATAGAGGTAACCATCAGGAATAAAGGGTCTAAGCGTGGCCCTTAATATGGGACCCACCTCCTTTCCCTGCCTTGAACTTAATTAATGTTTTCACAGTAGCAGATATGATATCAACATATGTAATTGTAGCTTGAAACCAAACACGTACACCCGTGAATCACATAGTGCAAATTAAATATTATAGCATAACAATCTTAACAAGTCAAAGTACCACATCAACATAAGCAGATAAGTGCACTTTTAAATAAATAAATAAATTAGACCAACCAACTACCAAGATCCAACAATTCCAAAGTTTATAATTTAACTAAATTAATTATTTAAATTAAACACAACAAAATAGGTTGTGCAAAACATGCAGATAAAAGACACTTTTTAATAATAAATAAACCAACACAAACAACTTCAAAATATTCAACAATTCAAGATTCATAATTAATCGAAATTAATTATTTAAATTGAACACAACAAAAAAATAGGCTGCGCAACACATTCAATTAAATAAATTAAAAGTTTGGGATAACAGAAATTATACTGACCACATCAGCATGCCCCAAGGGGTGTCCGAACTTGTTGCAAAAAATTAAAAAAATTAATTCATGATCAATATGGCTGCAAAAACTTGGAGAAACAAATTAATCAATGAATTTGGGTGAATTTGCACAAAGCCGGTAGGCACCGACTAATGGCACAACGATGCATTTTTATAAATCGCGAAGAAACAGAGGGAAAGAGAGTATACGCCCCCTTATACTCGTAGATGATTATATGATCTGAGTTAGGCTTTGATTCGACCTAAAACGGAATAAAAATGATGATTTTAGAAAAACCCCAAAATAGTGTAAAATTAATTCCACGAAGAACTACGCAAAGTATAGAGAAATAGATCGCACAATTCTTGGTGCGTGGGATAAACCTTACCGAGAGGTTTACAGCGCATCTGATGGCAAAGAAAACGGATAACGGACGGAGGAGTTGTAGTCTTCCGAAGGAGGAGCGAAGGTGGTGCGCCACCTAGGGAGAGGGGAGGCGCGACGTGAGGGAGAGGGAGGAGAGGAGGAGAGGGAAAAAAGGAAGAAAAAGAAAAGAAAAAGAAAAGAAAAATAAAAGAAAAAGAAAAGGGAAAATAAAAAGAAAAATAAAATAAAAAAAGGATGGAAGGGAAAAAGATAAAAATAAATAAAAATGGAATCTCCCATTTTAATTACTTTTATTTTTCCCGTAACCCCCTTTATATTTTATTTCAAAATTTTCTTTTATCCCTTACTGCATTATTTTAAATCTTTTTTAAATCTCTTATTATTATTTTTCAAACATTAATTAATTATTTTAAATCCCAAACATCTCTCTAAATTGCGACATAATTTTTTTCATAAAACTCACCAGTTATTTAATTAATTTAAATAAAGCTACTCGGGACCCGCAGCGGGGTGCACATGCGCGTGCCCCGGGTTGCTTTAAAGAAAAATACAACATAGTTAAAAACGGTTTGTACCTGATTAAGGTTGGTACGTTACACAAAAAATAATAATAAAATTATTATTATTATTATTTCTAATGACCAACAAAAATATTTATAACGCAAATAAATTATCTTCGGGTGCGATATGAACAAACGTCTGATGCTCGCAAAGGTTATACCCTGCCTAAGGTAAACCCCACGTCCCGAAACTATTGGTAGTATCAGATTTCTCATTCGACCCATCGTTTGTGAGAAAATAATAATTTATTATTTAAAAATCAGAATAATTAATTAATTAAAAATAAATACGGTATTATCAAGTGAGAGGGTATCAAAAATCCGATGCGAATCAAGTTTATACCCTACCTAGGGTAAAACCAGCATTTTGGATCTAGAGGTGGTCTCATATTTTTCGTACGATGCACCATTTGAGAGTTATTTCATATTTTTTGAAAAGAAAAAAACACACGTATCAATAAAATAAACTTAATATTTTTATTCTATCAATGCCGCAGTGTCGACTATCAGAAACAAAAAGTTCTGACCCTTAGTTTTAAAACCGACCCGCCTAATTAACAGAAAATTTTTATTTCCTGCATTTTTTTTCATCCGGTTCAAAACACAGAACGTTACAACCTTCCCACCTTAGAACTTCTCGTCCCCGAGAAACCTTCGGGAACAACGTAACTCTCACATGATCTACAGAGTCATGAATTATCATACAAAAGGTCTTCAAACACTCAATGTACGTTCAAAATTTGGTTAGGAAAGCGGTACATAAGCCATTAAGATCTGAACCAACGCTTATTTCCAATTGAAACACCGAGCCAATATTTATCCAAACACGTTCAGCTAGATACATGGCCATGTCGTCATCTCATTAACTTCTGGCCAAAGTTACTTCCCACCTTAGGTTTAAAAGTTAAAAAAGGCAACTTTCGAGTCACGACACCTTCCACCTCAGAATTTCCTACAACACACACCCTTAAGCATTCTAGCGATGCTTCTCATGATATTTCTGAAACGGATAAAATGGTTGATTCCCATTGACCTAAAAGCCCAAGTCAAGACAATTTTCATGAAAAGCACCAGCCGACCCAAACCACACTTGCCTCACTTGACAACGTGACATAAAAAGGTCCTTAACTGACCGCTTTATTGAACAAGAGAAAGAACTAGTCAAGACACTCTGGATGACCATTTATGAAGATGCTCGGCTTAGATGACCAGTGTTTTAGGAATTGAACTGTGATACCTTCTTCAAAGTTATCTCACATTTACTGCGAACACATCCACCGAAGTTCATACCTGACCTCTAGTGACATTCTTTGAATTAGGCATCACCAAGCCCGACAATAAGTCTAGGGTAACCTCAGATTGGCACAAAAGGAGTGAAAGGAACTAACACATGGTAGTCCATATTCCATGTTTATGAGTGAGACGTTGGTACAAGGGCAAGATGCCCATATCAAAACATCGACCGAGCCTAAGGAGGCATAGGCCTAGAGGTCAAGTTAGATGGAATGCCTGGTGTACAAGAGTTCATTATGAATTCCTACAAAGGAATCCAAGGGTCACTCAAGACTAACCAAGCCCCGATAAGAACCACGCATTTAGCGTGAAACATTGAGAAAACCACCCTAAACAATCCCAATAACTTTTAAAGATTTAGCACGGTGTAAGACCAATGCTCTCTTAGTGTATCAAGAACAAAGGCAATATAGGGGACATTCTTGTCACTTAAGGAAGAGTACAGTAAGAGGATTAGAATATTACAAGAAGGAAAACATTTAAATCATTGGCATGAAAGCCTAACCAAACTGACCAGTGTGTCGAAACACCCGTGTCTCTAGAATTCATCCTGAGCATTGGGAAGAGATTGATTCCTTTAACACAGGAGTCGCTATACTACAGAGATGACCCGAAACATATTTAATATCACAAGACATGACGATTGCACTAAACTCAACCAGTTCGTCACAACATTAAGAACTCGACGGCACCACGTACGTGAACGCATACTACCCCGAGGTGATACAGAAGCAAGATGAATTTTAACTCAGATGACAACATACTGAACCATCCATCACTGTGAAGAAGAGAGGGTCGAATGACCTACGAAGCAACTGACCACTCCTAAGGTATGACTAACCTGATAGAAAAATCACTACCTGATGATCAAACCCTAAAAAAATTCAAGAAAAACATGTCCACCCATCCGAAAAAGGGTGTCATTTTTTTAAGCAAGTGGGTCCGACTAGGGATAATCACATGAAAAAGGTTATATTACAAAGCAAATCAAGGAGAAACTCAAACTACCCTTATACCAGGGTCTTAAACAGAGGACATTTCTACAGGTTCCATATCCAAGACCTTTATATTTAATGACATTTAATCTTTAAACATCAAAAGATTTAATCAAAACATTAAGTACTATTTTTCAAAACAAAACACACGGTACTTGATCTTAACCAATGCCTCAAGGGAAAAACAATAAATCTTTATAAAACTCCATTTTAAAACATTTTACATTAATTGAAATCATGTCCTTAATAAAATTTTCACACAAATTCCTTTTAAGCAGATAAGGTGACCTACAAGGGTCCCACTAAGCTGACTTGAGTTCATTAGAATGAAACCCAAAAAAATAGTTGTTTAATTATTAAGAGTCACAACACCCATACCAGGTTATCTCATAAGGAACATGCACCAACTAGAGTACTTAGTCCTAGTTGTAACTTTAGGTAGTTAACCACTCATTTGAAATTATAACATGATCAACCACATATCATTCTAGATATATGGGTGACTATCAAACTAATAAGAAACTATACACTTTATAGTTTTTGGAATTTGGATCACATTCAAAGGAAACCAATAAATTTTAGCAAAGTAACTAGTTAAATAATAAATAAGCTAGCAGGCCACTACAATAAGCTAATAGATAGATACATGTTGTAATCATAGAAGAATAACATTTTAATCACCGAGAAATTATAATAGGCACAGAATCATGATACAAGGAAAACATGGTATTAAACAGGCAACATGGAAATAGGATATCATGCTAAATATATCACTGAAACATGGTATCAAAAGACAAGATAAATAATTAAAAGACATGGCATATATTCAAGGTAAACAATTAAATCATCAGGAATCCTAAAATTCAACTACATGGCATGTCAATATGCATGGCATGTGAATTCCTATGTGCCTATTATGATTCATGCAATGCTTCATCCTTACCTTAACAGACCAAGGGTAAAATGTCAAAAATTCCATAAATTCATAAGCTGTGGTAATTACACCAATAAATCAAGGTGAAATCATATCAATTGTAACATCGAAAAGCATGAACAACAATCTCAACCCTGGACACTTGGTCATTTCCCATACGTGGGGTGATCAGTCCCAGGAACGACTATTAACCAAGTGCCGACACATTCCTAGTCTCCTGTCTACTAACCCAAAACAGTAATACAAAGGAAAATACCACCTCTGATACCAATTTGTAATGTGTCGACCCGGCTAACCTCTAAGATGGTGGCCGGACCACTGCATCACATGACCTCAAGCACATCTCCCCGAATGCCAGAGGCTGCCGACTAGCAGCGAGGGCCTTTTTAACGTGTCCGTGGGGGAGACTATACCCTCATAGGTAATAGGTAATACACAGTGGAAGTAAACAAAAATTAATAATAAATAGTTGAAGAATATAGATGAATAAACTACTGCAAAAAGGAAAATAAATAATCCCAACTGAATACATAATATATGTGGAAGCTGACAAACAAAACCAGGTACAAAATGATGTCATGTCATGATGTATTTCTAAACTAAAAACATTGAAAAGAGGAACCCAAGCATACTGTCAACTAAAAAGAAAAGACACAAAGTGCGACGACTGCATCACGAGAAAGGCTCGGTCCACTGCCTGAGTCTCCATCCTAAGCATCAAGAAACAATCAAGCATAGGAAGTAGCACACTTCCCTTTGTCAATAACTACAAATATATAATCTACTCGGGTGTCAACTATTCCCGAGCAAGGTGTGAGATAAAATCCCAATAGGACAGCACCCACGGTGTCTAAACCTTTCTATTTTGTGCAATAATAAATTGTAGTGTTCTACTATAAACAATTGTAGATAATTTATTAAGTGCAATTAAATAATTAACTCGGCCCGGGTTCCCAACAACATCCGTCCCTAATCACATGCTTCGGCCTAAACTGGAAGTCTGAAAGGAGTAACTATAAGAAAAATACACTTATGCATATATATGAATCTTAGAAGAGTAAGGTAAAACAAGGAAGATGCATACCCCCAAGCTTGTGCTTTAACTTAGGGTCTAAGTCATGTGTCAACCAGGTGTGCTTCAACATACTAGAAAATATCTCAATCTCAAGAGACTAACAGTGACATTAATATAAATCTTCAGTGCATCATTATTAAGGTTCAAGTTGAGAGTTGGAGTCCGAGCCCATCCCAAAGGTATCACTATGGAACATCCTTCAATTATCCAATACCACCGAGCCCATCCAAGGAAATATTTCGAAAGACCAAGTATCACCCAAGGCATGGCTTTACCCTGAGTGTATCCTGATCTCACGAAAAGGGGTTGAGTGTCATTCGAGGATGGATTAGATACATTGCCAACAGATCTGTCCCGATGTTCTCTTTTGGAATCGGTATCACTCATAAGTATTAGAAATCCCGTGGAAGTCTTGGTACGACAAAGCCTGGAGCACCGCCCACAGCACATAGAGGTAACCGTCACGAATGAAGGGTCTAAGCATGGCCCTGAATATGGGACCCACCTTCTTTCCCTACCATGTAGTTAATTAATGTTTTCACAGTAGCAGATATGATATCAACATATATAATTGCATCTTGAAATCAAATAGGTTCACCCGTGCATCACACAATGCAAATTAAATATTTCTGCATAACAATCTTAACAAGGCAAAGTACCGCATCAACATAAACAGATAAGTGCACTTTTAAATAAATAAATAAATTAGACCAACCAACTACCAAGATCCAACAATTCCAAAGTTCATAATTAAAATAAATTAATTATTTAAATTAAATTCAACAAAATAGGTTGCGCAAAACATGCAGATAAAGACACTTTTTAATAATAAATAAACCAACATAACCAACTACCAAAGATTCAACAATTGAAGATTCACAATTAATCTAAATTAATTATTTAAATTGAAAAAAAATTGGTTGTGCAACACATGCAATCAAATAAATTAAAATTTTGGGCTAAAGGAAATTATACTGACCACGTCGGAACGCCCCAAGGGGCGTCTAACCTTATTGCAACAAATTAAACAAATTAATTCATGATTAATACGACGATAAAAACTAGGCAAAAAAAATTAATTAATGAATTTGGGTGAATTTGCACAAAGCCAGTAGACACCGACTAACGACACGATGGTGCGTTTTTATAAATCGCAACGAAACGAAGGGAAAAAGAGTATACACTCTACTTTATACTCATATTTGATTATATGATCTGAGGTAGGCTTTGATTTGACCTAAAACAGAAGAAAAATGATGATTTCAAAAAAAACCCAAAATAGGGTAAAATTATTTCCACGATGAACTGCGCAAAGGATAGAGAAAGAGATTGCATTATTCTTGGTGCGTGGGATAATCCTTACCGAGAGGTTTACAACACACCTAACGACAAATAAAACAGATAACGAAAGGAGGAGCTGCAGTCTTCTGAAGGAAGAGCCAAAGTGGTGCGCCACCTAGGGAGAGGGGAGGCGTGACATGAAGGAGAGGGAGGAGAGGAGGAGAGAAAAAAAGGAAGAAAAAGAAAAGAAAAAGAAAAGAAAAAGAAAAGAAAAAGAAAAGGGAAAATAAAAAGAAAAATAAAATAAAAAAAGGATGGAAGGGAAAAAGATAAAAATAAATAAAAATGGAATCTCCTATTTTAATTACTTTTATTTTTCACGTAACCCCCTTTCTATTTTATTTCAAAATTTTCTTTTATCCCTTCTTGCATTCTTTTAAATCTTATTTAAATATATTATTATTATTTGTCAAACTTTAATTAATTATTTTAAATCCCGAACATCGCGCTAAAGTGAACCATAACATTTTTCATAAAACTCACCAGTTATTTAATTAATTTAAATAAAGCTGTCCAGGGCCTGCAACGAGGCGGGTAGGCGCACACTCCTGGTTGCTTTAAAGAAAAATACAACATAATTAAAAACGGTCTGTACCTAATTAAGGTCATGACTTTACACAAAAAAATAATAAAATTATTATTATTATTATTTCTAATGGCCAAAAAAAATATTTAGAATGCAAATAAATTATCTTCGGGTGCGATATGACCAAACGTCCGACGCTCGCAAAGGTTATACCCTACCTAGGGTAAAGCCCATGTCCCAGAACTATTGGTGGTCTCATATTTCTCATTCGATGCATCACTTGTGAGAATATAATTATTTATTATTTAAAAATCGGAAAAATTAATTAATTAAAAATAAAGACGGTATTATCAAGTGTGAGGGTGCCAAACACCCGATATGAATCAAGGTTATACCGTACCTAGGGTAAGCTCGGCATTATGGACCTAACAGTGGTCTTAGATTTCTCGTACAACGCACCGTTTGAGAGTTATTTCATTTTTTTGAAAAGAAACAAACACACGTATCAATAAAATAAATTTAATATTTTTATTCTATCAATGCTAGAGTGTTGACTCGGAAAAAAAAGTTCTCATGCTCAGTTTTAAAACCAACCTACCTAGTTAATAGAACAATTTAATTTCCTGCATTTTTTTCATCTAGTTCAAAACACGGAACATTACATCATTAATGATAAAATTTTTGATGATTAATATAAATTTTTACAATTTTATTTTTAGTTAAAATATTTCCCTATATATTTGGGACTTTTTTAGATTATAAATAAGTTATTTCAAACTAAAAAGTGTATTTTCCTCAAGAAATTTTCTAGTGATTGTTTTTAAAATATTTTCCATCTATGTCAATATCAACTTTTGAATATATATATTTAATAAGAATATACTAAAATGATACCATCCTTATTATATCTATGTGTGGTTTATGATTATTTTGACTGGGGAAAGTATTGACATTTAGTATTTTGCTTTTCTAATATGGAAAATTATTGATTATAATGCATGTTCATTAAGTGTATTATTTATTCATATGAAGAATACATTGGAATTATTATGTAATGAGGTGGGAGGGGATTATAATTACAAATAGCTTTTATTCATCAGTACGTATCATGAAACAAAATATATTGGGTATTTGGACAAGGTTGTACCCATTTATTTAGATTTCTTAGTTTGAGGCCTTGATGGTATTTTTAGATATCTTATGATAAGTTTCAGATGTATGACATTGTGCATTCCATCATTCTGAAATTAGTTATTTATTTCCATGTGATTATTTGAATATTTAGGATATCCATGGATAAGTTTCAAGATCATGTGATTATTTATATGACATTATTTGTTCACTATTTATTCTTACCATATTATTTTTCATGATCAAGTTATTTATTAAATGACATATTTTTTTAGTTATTTACCTTTACATATGAAATATGCCTTATTTATTTCCATATTATCTTCTATTTTAAATAACCCTTATTAATCATCTGATCTAACCTTTTATCTTTTTTCCTTTCCCCAAGATTCCAAGAAGCGTACTATGATTGATATGAAAGGATATGTTAATAAAAATAATGATGTTCTTTAAGAAAAAACTTTGTTGTTTTTTATGTTTTCAAATATAATGTGATATTCAAGTATATATCTAGTTTATTAAGGCAGCTAAACTATTTGGTTATTTGGGATGCAATTATTTGTATCTAGTGCCAATATAATAATGTAACCACCTAATTTGGGTTACTGGAGTCCATGTATTTATAGTTGGTATCATAGGAAGTTCAATTGAAATCTTGGTAACTAGATTTAAAAAAACATAGATTATGGAACATAAATATATGAGTTACCTTGAGGATATGTCTAATTATAAGATAATATCATAAAGTCTTTATTAAGGTAAATATTTTGTGCTTTTCCCAGAAATACATCACTATTTGGATACTAAAAAAATATGTGGTTTTGGGATATATTCATCCAGGTGTAGAAATACTGAAAGAATTATATTTTATCCATCATTATGGTGTATAGTGAGTGTTCCCCTACCGTGCACATTTTTTAACACTCTTGGGGTATATGCTTGGGTTAACCAACATTTTCTCTACAAAAAATTATAATGAATTAGATAATAGAATCTATAGAAAACTATGATATTACCTAGTGATATGGGATAAAACTAAAGTGTCTTTTTTTGATAAGCATATGGTTGATCATATGTTTAAATTCATAGATACCCATTTTGAGATTTTATGTGATGGGAATTTAACATGATTAAATATATTTTGGGATACATTTATGAGAATACAACCCTTGGGGCTAGTATATGTTTTATTAAAATAGATATTTAGTGAATAATGTTTTTTTATTTTACAAGTATAAGTTTAAAATTATTGTTAACCTTTAAGCTTTATATGAAATTTAAAGATGAGTTAATTATAGGCTATTAAAATTTGGGAACATATGTTTTATCGTATAGAAATTCATGATATAGAAAAGTGATTTCGTGATTAATTTTTTTTGAGGATGTTCATCATATTTTTGGGAACATTATAGGAATTGTATTAATATAGTATTATAAAATGTTCAACCCATATAATGGGAGATAACTTCTCACATATGGAAAGGCCATAGGGCTTAAACCCATAACTGAAGGATGATAGTGGTGCAATGCATACCACTAGCCTATGTGTTGTCTTGGTTAGTATGAAATTGTTTTTACTTAAACGGTTTGATGGATAAATATAATTTTAATTTTGGGAAAACCATTACATGGTCAAATATTTTTGAATTTGTATGATTTTGAGGTGATTAATGATATTTTGGGAGATGTTTTATTGGGTTGAGGTATATATAACCATTATGTTTAATGTAATGTATTATTTTGGAAGATGATATAACATTTTTGGAGGTTTAAAATGAAGGGTATGGGATAAATTTTATGTTTAAATATTCTTTAATATTGGGGTTATTTGTGTTATTTAGGATAAAATGTTATTTAATTAAGGAATGATCTATATTAAACCTTTTGTTTTATTTTTTAGTTTTGTATATTAGTGTGTTATTTCTTCATATGATGGTTTATTAATTTTATGTATGATCATACATTGATCTAAACATTTTGGTTTTAGTATAGAATTTAAGAATATATTGTCACTATTTTTTGGATTATGTGATCCATTGGAAGTTTTTTTAGTTCCCCAGGAATGAAAAATTCATCTTGAATACTCATCATTTGGAGAAAAAGATGATATTATAGTGGAAGTAATTTAAAGTTTGAAATTATAATTTTAAAGTAAGTATAATTATTGATGTTCTTATTCTAGATGATAAAGTATTTTCTCATATATATAGAAAGGATCTTGAAAAAAAATGTTATCCTATTATCTTCATTTTTTATGAATTTATATTCTTTTCAGCCATCACATATTTTGGGTTTTGTGGTCGCTAACTTTCTTCTGGACATGTCATCTATAACACCCCATAATGATAAAGGGTTAAATAATTAAATGATATGACTCATGTCAACAAGATGCATCTTTCTTTTCAGGAGCCTACATGATTAGAACTCTATAGTTAAGTGTGTATGGCATGGAGTAGTGATTAGGATGAGTGACCTTATGGGAAGTTTCCCAGGGTGTCTGCAAGTGATGACAAAGCATGTTGAAAAGAACAAGTGTTGGAATATGGGGACAATAATTAGTTAGAAGACCCATTTGGGAATGTGGGTAGGCCCCATGGTGGGGGACCACATGTCTTCAGGGAAACTGGTGGTACTTGGAAGGCCAGAACCCGACGACCATGTTAGGGTAGGGTGACTATGCTGTCAGTGTGAACCAATTGTTAAATTTGGTATCATAGGAGTAACCTAGCTTTAAGTGCAGTGCACTGCCTAGGTTGAAATGTAGGGCCCACAATGAAGACATTATTCTCTAAAGAGGGGGGGGGGGGTGAATGTGACAACCTAAAATTATAAAGGGTTAAATAACTAAATGATATGACTCATGTCAACAAGGTGAATCATTCTTTTCAGGATCCTACCTTATTAGAAATCCACGGTTATGTGTGTTTGACATGGAGTAGTGATAAGGATGATTGACCTTTTATGAAGTTTTCCAGGGAGTAGTGATAAGGATGGGTGCCATTCTAGGATGTTTTCCTAAGTGTCTGTGAGTAAGGACAAAGCAAATTGGAAGGAACATGTGTTGGAATGTGGGGGAAGTCATTAGTTAGATGACCTATTTGGGCACATAGGTGGACCTTAGGGTGGGGACCATGTGTCTGTGGGGAAACTGGTAGTACCTAGCAGGTCAGGACCTGACATACGTGTTAAGGAGGATTCTCTGTGCTGTCAGTAGGGCCCAGGGTTAAATGACTAAATGATATGGATCATTTTAAAAAGTTGAATCTTTTTTTTGGGAGATTACCAAATTTGAACTCCATAGTTAAGCATGCTTGTCCTGGAGTAGTGATTCAGATGTGTAACCTTCTGGGAAGTTTCCCAGGGTGTGTGCGAGTGAAGATAAAGCATGGTGGAAAGAACATATGTTGGCATGTTGGGAAAATCATTAGTCAGATGATCCGTTTGGGCACATGGGTGGTCCCCAGGGTGGGGACCATGTGTCCGCGGGACAACTGGTGGTACCTAATGGGCCAAGAACCGATGAACATGTTAAGTAAGAGTGTATGTTCTATCAGTAGGGACCAGTTGTTACATTTTTTATTAGAGGGGGAACCCAACCTTAAGTGAAGTTCACTTCCTAGGTTGATATGTAAGGTCCACAACAAGGATGTTGTTCTCTAATTGGGAGGGGGGTCAATGTAACACCCCATAATGATAAAGTGTTAATTGAATAAATGATATGACCTGTTTGGGAACATGGGTAGACCTCATGGTGGGGACCATGTGTCTATGGGGAAACTGGTGGTACCTAGCGTGCCAGGACCTGACGACCATGTTAAGGTGGGGTAATTGTGCTATTAGTAGGGATCGAGGTTAAATGACTAAATTATATGGATCATGTCAAAAAGGTGAATCTTTATTTTTAGGAGCCTTCCTAATTAGAACTCCAAAGTTAATCCTTCCTGGCTTAGAGCAGTGATCAGGATATGTGACTTTTTGGGAAGTTTCCTAGGGTGTGCGTGAGTGAGGATAAAGCATGCTGGAAAGAACATATGTGGACATGTGGGGAAAATCATTAGTCAGATGATCTGTTTGGGCACATGGGTGGTCCCTAGGGTGTGGACCGCATGTCTGTGGGACAAATGGTGGTACCTAGTAGGCCAAGACCTGCCGACCATGTTAAAGAAGGGTGTCTATGATGTCATCAGGGCCCAATTGTTACATTTTGTATTAGAGGAGGAACCTAGCCTTAAGTGTAGTGTAGTGCCTAGGTTGAGATATAAGGTCCACAACAAGGATGTTGTGCTCTAATTGGGGGGGTGAATGTAACACCCCAAAATGATAAAGGGTTAGATGACTAAATGATATGTCTCATGTAAAAAAGGTTTATATTTATTTTCTGGAGCCTACTTAATTAGAAATATATAGTTAAGCATGCTTGGCTAGGGTAATGATCAGGATGTCCAGCCTTTTGGAAAGTTTCCCAGGGTGTGCGAGAGTGAGGAAAAAGCATTATAGAAAGAACATATGTGGGCCTGTGGGGGAAATAATTAGTCAGATAACCCATTTGGTCACATGGGTGGGCCCTAGGGTGGGGACCATGTGTCTGCGGGGAAACGTGTGGTACTTAGCAGTCCAGGACCCGACGACCATGTTAAGGCGGGGTGTCTGTGCAGTCAGTATGGTCCAGATTTTACATTCTCTATCACTCTATATTAGTCCACGAATGTTAGTTTTCTCCACCATATCGATATATTCACTTCCCACAAATTTTTATCCAAATTGGAATTCTAGTTATGTTTTATTCTATATAGAATTCATATTTACCTTTTCCTATTTTTAAGAGGATGTTTTATTAAAAAAATTTACGATTTGGGTTTTCAAAAAGGGTTTATTCAGATTTCACACCATTGATTAATAATAAAAATTTAAAATTGTGAGGAAAAAATTTATTAATGAGGTTGGGGGAAAATTTAACACTATGAGATTTTAAAAGAACACTATGAATGACATCATATACGACATGAAACACTGAGCCTAAATAAACCACAAAATTTTATTTAAGTTTTATATTTATAAACTAGTAATTGAATTGTTACGTATAAATTGGATTAACCACATTATAAAATATTAAAAAATACATAGTTAATAATAATTTATTTATTAATTATCATAAAATAATAATATTTTTTTTGTAAAGTCAATTTATTCTTTAAAAAAATGTTTTCATCTAAAATGTTTTTAATTTATTTCTATGGGAAAATATTATAATTAATTTATCAAAATTTTATAAAATTAATTTGATAAAATAAATCTAATTTTTTAAAATTATAATATCAAAATTATGTTTGGGTGAATTTTTGGGATTTTTTCTGAAAAGATTGATTTTCCAAAGAATAGTGAAAAATGTTTATTTTCATTGAAAATTTATTTTTTTTTCAAAAATTTACAAAGTTACATTTTATTAAAAATGGTTTTAAAATAAAATTATTGTTGGATCGAAATGTATATGCATATGAAATAATATAAGGGGAGGGGATGAATTGTAAGTTAAAAAACATTCATTTTTATCTCTGAATGAATTTAGTTTAAAATAATTTAAACTAATTCAATTCACAAAACCTATTAATGTATTGGAATAGTAATCAGGCCGAGCACTAGGTCCGATTGACAAAGTATCATAATTAGTAGGTTACGATAAGTATCCCACATGTCGTGTTTGAAATTAATAGTATTCATAAATAAGGAAACAATTTAATCATAGTAGCAAGGTGTAGATTATAATCAAAATGTTTCGATAAATAGAGTGAAACAATTAATGATTCTATTATAAAGCATATAGAATCGTATTGGGTAAATGAATTGATTGTAATCACTAAAATCTTAATTTCAAATATTGTAATCACTAAATATAGAATATAAATATGAATCTATAAAATGATTCAATTTCTATTACAAGGCAACAAAAATGTAAAAAATTTAGAGAATACAATTATTTTATCCCAAAGAGAAGGGTATATAATAAAATTGGATAAAGGTACATTGATTTATACTTTCAAGAAAATATATCTTACCCACACAAGGGAAATCCCTCATTATGATGATCATCTTTTGTCTTGCTATCCCCACAAACCCTCGATCAAGAAGGTGATTGATAAATCTGTCTTCCTAGCCTCAGAAGCCCTCAATACTCAAAAGATTAGCACAAAAGTCTTCCTTTCCATAGAATCCATTGATCTGAAAAGGATCTACACTACTGTCTTCATATCCATGGAATCCCTCAATCGTAATCACCGACAATCGGTGTTTGACTTGGAAAAGAAAAAATCTTTGAAGTAACAAGTAAGAAGAATGACCAGTTCACAACTTAATCTCTTTAGAGTCTTTCGCACGAAGTATAAATTTTAAATAGATCTCACAGAGTGTCTCAAATTATTCAAAAAGTTTCGAGCTCTTCCAAATAACCAGGTATTTATAGGCCAATTCCCGAACGGTCATCTCGGATTCCAACTGTTGGATTTTATCATGAAAATACAGAGGGACTTGGACACCTGGAACTCAAATGGTCATCTTATAATGGAAACAACAACATCATTTTATAAAGCATATCAAAACATAATACTCGACATTGTTTTGATTTATGAGGTTTTCAATTTATTATGATTCAGTATTTTGGTTACGATGAGATTGAATGGGTTCGATAAATTTTGTTATAAGGGTCAGTATGATTTTAATCGTTTTGAAAAATATTTTTAGTATGAAGACTGGGCAATGTGTATGATAAAATTTTTATTTGGTGTGTTTTATATAAATCATATTCAATGAGTATGATAAATATCATATCCATCCATGTTATGATAATCTTGGAATGAATCATTTCTACAATATTCATGAGTATGATTATTATCATATTCATATGAAAAATCATAATGATAAAATGTAAAAAAATTGTAACAATTTGATTTTATAGAAAGAGAGTTTGTGATTTCCAAAACAAAAAGGAAGATAAAAATTCAAAAGAAGATGTTTGACTCAACAATATCCCCCTTTTTGGAAAGCATAAACCACAAGTTAAAACAAATAGAGGATTACAAAAGAAAATAATTTTTTTATTCAGAAGTGAACACTTATACTTATATCCCTTTGAGTTTTAAAACTCTTCTGAATATGATTTGAATATAAATAACCTTCCCCTTAGGATAAAAAATCCCTAAGGATCATATTCTATACAAAATGACCCCCCTTACTAAAAATATTCTCCATTTGTAATTATTATTCTCCCATTATCTCTTTTATGATAATTTCTCCCCTTATAGAATACATTATCCTCCTATATAAAACATTATCCACCTGTTGAATACATCCCCCATATAAAAACATTCTCCCCCTTGTGGTTTTTAAAAAGGAATAAGGAAATTATTATTATACCTAAAATAAGTGTTAGAGAAACAAGAAATACAATGTGATAAAGAATTTTATCATCTTAGAATAAGTGAAATAACTTTCATCGAAGAAATAGAAAACATTCAATCAAATGATATATAGATATAAAATTATTTCATTAATGTTTCAAAAACAACACTACTCAAAGAGTTCAAGAAATTAATTTCTTTTCCTTTTCCTTATCCTCATTTATCTTGATGAGGTATACGGCAACAATCATAATTTTCTTGAATTCTTTCCTATCCTCCATCATCTTATCAAGAGATTATTGTTGAGACTGGAATTTATGTTCTTGATCTTTAAACAATTGGTCCTAGGTACGAATCACTTCTTCCTGGGATTTTAGTTTCTCTTCTAGAGTAAAAAGTTTTTCTTCTTGATACTTAACCTTTTATTCTTGAGCCTGATACTTTTCTACCTGAACTCTGGTTACATTTTCTAGGATTTAAACTTTGTTGGTCAGTAACACATTTTGAATCTTTAAATCAAATACCTCATCCTTGAGTTCCTTGAGCATTCTAATTTCAAAGAATGGTATTTTAGATTTCCAATTAAATCTTTGATCTCTCCGGAATGATTATATTTATAAGATCTATATTTTTATTGAAAAATTATTTTTGTAGTGGTTTAACTTATCAACTTATTGAAGTCTGTTGAGAGTTCATTCACCAGCTTCCTCACATATTCAATCATATCCTTTTTCGTGTTGAAACTTGAATAAAAATTACAAGACCATTTGATAATTTTTTTGGAAGACTTTTTGTTTTTAAGAAAGTATTATTCAAATACTTTGAAATCAGCTTCAAGACTTAGCAACATGTATATCACAACTTTGACTAAGTCTGATATATCATTATGAATATCAGAAAGTATATCAATCTTTGCATAATTTTTTGGGAATAAGGAATGATTTTTTAACCCCTTCAATGCATGATCAATGTATTTCACTCATTTAATTGATATTGTTCTATCATAATCTGTATCCTCTTCAAAACTAGTAAGATCACCATAATGAGTTACAATGGACACATCCTTCAAGGATTATTTTTAATTTTCATCATACTTCATTTCCTCTTCGTTATTATAAATATGGATCACTTTCTCGAGTATTATTTCCTGATCAACTTTTTTTGATGATAGAATACCTAGAGATAAAAATTTAAATGATGTTGCATCAGAGGATACCATGTGAATTTTCTTTGAAAGAGGACTTTCACTACAAACAACTTCTTCTTGATTTTTATTATCTTCCCATTCTTTCTCTTATTCTTATTTTTCTTCTTATATTTCATCTTTCTCTTCATGTTCTTTAATGTATTCATCAATTTTTCTTGGATCATTGTCTTCAAATTCGTTTTTAGTTTTATTTTGAGCTTTATTTGGTGGATCTAATTCTTCACCAACCTTTTCATTTCCTTTACCCTTCTCTTTTCTAAACAGAATTGATGGTCTTTGTTCAACATGTTGTTTTAAAACATTATCATCCCTAAATTTTTTGACTCCCTTTAACAAACATTTAATATTAATAGACTCAACCATTATCTTATTAATTATATTTTTATTCTCTTCCTCCTTGTGGATTTCCTGAGTATGGATTTTTTTTGGAAAGAGACTCAGCCAGGTCAAGACTGAATTAGGGGTCACCCTCTTTCCTTTCTAATTTTTTCTTCCTCCATTCAGCTATAACTTCATCTGGTACTTCCTTTTTCTTTTTTTTACTTTTTAGGGGATTTTTATTGGGATTTTTCTCTTCTTCTCAGAAACAATCGACACCTATTATTTTGTAATCTATTGACTTCCTATAGTAGATTATTTAGATTCTCAGGCCTCAAAATTATTTTAAAAATTATTTTTTATATATTAAAATTCAATATAATCCTTCTGATCATATCTTCACCGATGAAAGTAGTTTTTTTAAAAACTTTAGTTTTGGATTTATTGACACTTTACATAACTTCAATAATTCAATAAGAAATTTTCTTATAATTCCATGAAACACTGTCAATTGAAATTTTATCAAATTAGACTTTAATTTATTTATTTTCATAAAGATGAATCTCATCCTATTTAATTTTATCATATTGACCAAATAATAAAGTACAAAAATATATAAAACCTTGAGGGTTTCCTTATCACCCTTCCTTGGAACTAAAAAACCCTACATCCAAAGAGCTGTTAGATGGTTGATTGAAGAATCATGATAAAATTTTATTTTATCCCCATGAATCTCAAAAGGAGGTTCCTATGCTCTTTTATTATTAAAAGTCCCTTCTAATTTTGAGAGCTTATGATAAGGACAAAAAGTGTCTCCCTCATAAGCTATTCCAATAAAAGTTTTTTCTTATTTTACAGACAAGGTGTATTCATTTTCATATATAGAAAAGGAAATCTTTAAATCGTCATCAATTTTCAACATCTTATAAAAATATAAAACTTCATCGATGTGAACAAGATCCTGATTAGTTTTGGGTTTTTCAAGAAAAAACTGACTCTCACCCTTGAAACTTTATGATTATTTTTAAAGAAGAAACATATTTCTCATAAAATTAATTTTCAAATAACCATTCTATTTAGAAAATAATTGAATAAAGTTCCTTAGAAGTCATCTCTTTTAGTGGAATATCTTTGGGAGAGGATGTATGGACTCTGACATGAATATATAAACTTTCTCTGAGCACAGGAACTTTCAAACTCGACTATTTGAGGAGGATCAGAGCTTCAACACAAAGGATGAAAAAACCAATGCGGGATAGGGTAGGGGGTCATTTTATATAGGTGAGGTATAATGATGGGTCAAATTATATGGTTCATATTAGATTGAAAATATCCAACGATTGAGAAAAATTTGAACTCTTTAGGTTTTTTTAAATAAATTTTTTTTCTTCTTCAAGATGAATGCAATAATGATTTTTTAAAAAAAATTAAAAAAATTAAAAATTAATAATGTGAGTGAAAAAATTTATGTCATACCTTTATTAGTATTCATATTTATCTATTTGTTTAAATAGATAGTTCTTTGTTTAATAAAATGAAATATAAAATCATGAGTACAAATATTTTGAGTATGAGAAACACGAGTACAAGAATTTCCAGTACGAGAATCATGAGTACAATGATTCTGGGTATGAGAACTTAAGGTATGAGAATTATGAGTATGAAAAATATAAGTACGAGAAAATTTTTAATAAGAAAGTTTTGAATACAAATATTTTGAAGATGAATATTTTGAAAAAAATCACACGTACTCCCCTTATGAAAAGGAGTAACTTAATATAAGTATATGGTTTAAACAAGAACTATATATGAATGATTACTTGATTTTTATCATTCACAGCTTTGGTTTAATATATTCAAATCTATCGGAAGGTAATGTCTTTATGAAAATATATTCAAGTTGTTATTTCATTCTAATGAATTGTAAAATGATATATCCTTTTAGTGTGTGATCCCTACAAAAGTGATGTATAATATCTATGTGTTTTTCATTTGAGTGATGTGTATAGTTTTTTATTAAATATATAAAACTACTGTTATCACATAGTATTTGAGTTTTAGTAAAAATAATTCCATAATCAATGATTTTTTGTTGCATCCACAACACTTGATCACAACAACTTCCATCCGCCACATATTCAGATTCTACAGTGGAAAGTTTTACTGAGTGTTGTTTCTTAGAGGACTAAGAAACTAAATAATCAACTAAGAAATGACAAGTTCTGGATGTACTTTTCATATCCATTCTACAACCACCAAAGTCAGCATCCATTTTTTTTAATTCAAAATCATTTCTAGAAGAATAGAATAGTCCCAAATCCATAGTTCCCTTTAAATAACAAAAAATTATTTTTTAAATTTTTAAATGGGATTCCTTTAGATTTTATTGTTACCTTTCACATAAAAATACTTCAAATATTAAGTTTAGATGACTAGCTATTAAGTATAGTAGACTTCCTATCATCCCTCTAAAAGTTGTTTTATTTATTGGTTATCCATTTTCATTAATTTTAAGATTATTTGACGTACTGATTGAGTACTAATACTTTTAGTATTGTCATATCCATACTTCTTAATAAGATATTTAATATACTTATGTTGATATATATATGTTCATTCTAGTTTTTGACAAATTTTAAAACTAAGAAAGAATGTTAAATCACCCATCATATTCATTTCAAACATAGATTTCATAAGATTTAAAAAAGAATCAATTAAATATTACTGAGTTGATCTAAATATAATGTCATCAATATAAATTTGAATGATCAATTTTTTTTTGTTTTCATTATTTATAAAAATATTTGGATCATTAGTTCCCTTAAAAAAAAATTATAACAAAAATCCTATTAATCTATCATATGAGGCTCTAGGGGTTTTTTTAAGTCCATATAAAGCTTTGGTAAGTTTGAAAAAATATTTAGGATGTTTTTTATCTTCAAAAACTGGAGGTTTTTCAAAAAAAATCCTCTTGAACATATCTGTTAAGAAAATCAAAATTCACATCCATTTGAAAAATTTTGAAATTAAAGAATGTTGCAAAGGATAATAGTATTCAAATAGATTCAAGTCTAGCTACCAGAGTATAGGTTTCATCATAATTTATTCCCTCTTGTTGATTATAACCATTAATAACTAGTCTTATTTTATTTCTAATAATTATTCCTTTTTCATCACATTTGTTTTTAAAGACCCATTTTAATCCAATTAAAGAGGTTTCTTTAGGTCTTTCGAGAAAGGATCAGACTTTATTCCTTTAAAATTGATTTAGTTCATCTTGCATTAATTTAATCCAATATTCATCACCTAAAGTATCATTAGTAATTTTAGTCTCTAATTGAGAATGAAATTATAGATGTTTTACTTCATTTCTCAAATAACTTATAGTCCTTACAGGTTGATTTACATAAAAAATGATACTATCACTAGGACGATTCATGAGAAACAACTGATTTGGGTTTTGTGAAACATATGCATCAACATAAGATAGAATGTCCTCTAGAGTAAACACTTTAGAAAAAAATTCTCAAGTATTTTACTTATTAGAATAATATTCTATTAAAGGTTGATAATCAGTTTTGGATAGGACATAAGAAGATGTAGGTTGGGATTGTTTAAAAACAAAAGGACCGGTTTCATCAAATTTAACATGTATGATTTCTTCAATAGTACAAGTGTTTTTTTTGAAAACTGTCTAAGCCTTTGTAGTAGTGGAATAACCTAAGAATATACCTTCATATGATTTAAAGAGAGTTTATTTAAATTATATTTTGTATTCAAAATGAATACTTTTCATCCAAATGCATTTTAGTATGAAACTTTTGGTTTTTATCTTGTCCATCACTCATAAGGTGTTTTATTAAGAAATGGTTTAATTAAAACTCGATTTATAGTATAACAAGAAGTACTCACAAATTCATCCCAAAAATGTTTTGAAATAGAATATTCACTCAACATGGTTATTTTTATCTTTTTAAGAATATGATTTCTTCTTTCATCAACACCATTTTTTGAGGAGTTCTACAAAAAAATTACGAGTAATACTTGTCTTATTACAAAAAGTTTCAATATTATAATTTACAAATTCTCCACCATGATCACTATGAATAATTATCAATGAAAGGTTTTTCTAATTTTTTTTACTTTGGATAAAAAAGTTATAAAATATAAATAGGCTTCATATTTCTTTCCTAGAAAATAAACCCATGTATATCTAGTGTAGTCATCAACTAAGACAAATACATAATACTTTACACCAATACTTCTAGTTTCTATAGGACTAAAAATATTCATGTTCACTAAATATAAAGCATTAGAAGTTAAAAATTTGATAATTTATTTAAATCTTGAATTATGTTTCTTTCTATATTGACAAGGGTAAAAAACTTTTTAATAATTGAATCCAAGTTCTGGTAGACCCTTAACAAGTATTTTCTTAGAAAATTTATACAATTTTCTAAGATTACAGTGTCCTAACCTTCTATTCCATAACAAATATTGATCTTCCATTGCACTAAGGCATGGTAATTTTTAAATCCTAAGGTCTTCTAAGTTTAGTGTATAAACATTCTCATACCGATGGGCAGAAAGAATGAAATCTTCCTTGTAGTTATGCACTACACATTTATCATTACTAAAATTCACAAGCTAACCTTCATCACATAATTTAATTATGCTTATAAGGTTGTGATTAAGTACTTTTACAAATAAAAAATTTGAAATTAATGATTTTATGAGAAGAACAATATTACCTATACGAACAATCTTTCATTGAGCATTGTCTCCGAAGGCAACTCTTCCAAATTTCAGTTTAATAATATTTTCAAAGAAGTCTTTGTTACCAGTCATATGCTGGAAACAACCACTATCCATGTACCATATGTTTTTGTTGTTGGAACTTCCTTTGTTTTCCTGGAAATAAAATAATTATTCTTTTGGAATCCAAACTTTCTTATATCCAGAAATGTTAGAAAGAAAAATTTTCAAAAACCAACATTTGTTTTTGAAAAATGGGTTTTGTGGAATCCCAAATATTGAATTTTATTTAAGGAATTTTTTTATTCCAATGAACTCCACTTTGACATTTTGTGTCAATGGGGGAATTTTCAGGAATAAATTAATTATTTCTAAAAACATGTTTTGAATGAGTATATTCCATTCTTGACCTATTACCTTATTGAAGAATCTTTCTATAAATATTAAAAAATTCCTTTTTATCAGCATCAAATCTTGATAAAAGTTTTCTTAAAGAGAAAAATTTAGACTCTTGTCTTATAACTAAATTCTTATCCACCTTAGTATTAGTTTAAAAAGTGAGTTTTGAATCAAAATTTTTTATATTAGAAATTAATTTTTCAAAATCTTGTAAAATCTTGTAAAATCTCATCCTTCTAAAAATTGGCTTCCTCAAGTTTTTGAAAAAAATAATCAATTTCAAAAATTTACTTATCAAGATATTTAGAATGTTCTGATACTTCTTTTTTCAAAACATTTATTCTAGCATTTTCTTTTTCAAATTTCTTAATAACTTTTCAATTTTCATTCTCAATAAATTTTGAAAATATAGAAATCTCTTTTTATGAAGGTAATGTATTATTATCATTGGATAAGGATGATTCTTCATTTTAAGATATAGAATTATTCTCATTCGGTTAATTTTCATTTAAATACATGTTAGTCAAAGATTTAGTAATGTGTACATTTTCCATGAAACATTTAGTTTCAATAGGTATTTTGGTAAGAAGACCAATATCCTTTTGTCCAAAATTCTCATTTTCTAAATATTCATCTGAATATTATCCTCCAATAGCAGTCCAAGAGCCATTTTTCCTTTGAGACTTTATTTCCTTTTGACTCATAGTAATTTTTCTGATTCCTCTCATAATTTATTTCTTTTATGTTTTTATTTTTAGCTTTGGATAATTAGGTCTAATGTGTCCGGATTTATTTCATTCATAGCATGAAACTTTAGTATTCATTTTGTATTTATTGTCCCTTTTCATTTATTATATCTATACTAAAATTCATTATTTACAACAATCTTATTCATTCTTTGAGAAAAGTTGTCCAATTAATTCTCTGAATGTTATGATTCACTTGATTCCGATTGAACTATAAATTTCTTCTTATTTGATTTGAATATATTTTTAAGAAGTCTTAGAATTTATCTGAGTTGAAGTTTAAGTAAAAGAAACCTCACCATTATTCTTTTTTGACCTTTTCTGCATCTGTTTTCAATCTATTCTCATATTTCAGAAGAGTTCCAAATAACTCATCAAGAGTTACATTTGTGAATTTTATTGATTCATCGGCAACTGTTCTTTTTTATTCCCATTCATTTGGAATGATATCTATGATCTTTTCAACTATGATATCATCATATAGTCCTTTCTCTCCCATAGATTTTAGACTATTCACAATTATCATGAATCTTTGGTGGACCTCAATAACAGTTTCTCCATAAAGAAATTCAAAATCCTGATAATCTTCTCTTAGCATGGATCTTCTTGTTTTAACAAATTTAGATATACCAAAATGAGTAATTTATAGCTTCTTCCAAATATTATTGGCTACTTCACAAGATGAAATTTGGCTATATATATTTTTAGTCATATAACAAAGTAAAGTATTCTATACCTTGTAATTCAGTTTATATTACTGTTTCTCTTGATTTGTAAAAGTTCAAACTTCCTTTTTAGAAATTTATAGTATCCAATGAGTATGAAAAAAGTATCAACCCCAGTATTTATTACACAGGTCATTATTCTACCTCTCTAATATTCATAATTATTTCCATAAAAATTTGGCGGTCTTGTAGGATTGATATTCTCAATTGAACCGACATTAAGTCCTTCCATCTCTAAAATAATAATAAAAATCCATTTTTCACCACACACGTTAGTGTAACAAATATTTATAAATGAAAAGTTTATAAAAGAAATATAACTAACTTTAAAAAGTAAAGTAAGAAAATATATGAGCAGTGGAAACCTAATATGATACCAATTTTTGGATCGAAATATATATGGAGATGACACAATATAAGGGGGGGGGTGAATTGTAAGTTAAAAAACTTTTGTTTTTAACCCTAAAAGAATTTAGTTTAAAATAATTTAAAGTAATTCAATTCAAAAAACCACTTAATGTATTATAAAATTAATCGGACATGGCCCTAGGTCCGATGGACAAAGTATTATAATCCTTAGGTTACAATAAATATTCCACAAGTCATGTTTAAAATTGACTATATTAACAAATATGGAAACGATTTAATTAGATTAGCATGATGTAGATCATAATCACAATGGTTAAGATAAACAAAGTGAAACAATTAATGATTATATCATAAAGCATATAGAATCGTATTGGGTAAATGAATTGATCATAATCACTAAAATTTTAATTATAAAGATCATAATCACTAAATATGGAATAAAAAGATGAATATATAAAATGATTTAATTTATATTAAAAAACTTCATAAATTTAAACAATTAAAATAATACAATTATTTTAACCAAAAGAGAAGGGTATCCAATGACCTTGGATAAAGGTCCCTTGATTCATACTTTCAAGCATGTCTGTCTTACCCACACCAGGGTAAGTCCTTGATACTATGATCGAATTCTGTCTTTTTATCCCTGAAAGCCCTTGATAAATAAGGTGATCAACACCTCTATCTTTATAGCCTCAGAAACCCTCGATCCAAAAAATATCAACACAAATTTATTTCTATCCACAGAAGCCCTCAATCTACAAAATATCGGCACATATGTCTTCCTATCCACAGAAGCCCTCGATCGTAATCACCAACGATCGGTGTCGCACTAGGAAAAAAAACTCTTATATGTAACATGTATGTAGAATGAGTAGTTCATAACTTGATCGCTTCAAATTCTTTTACATGAAGCATCAATTTGATAGAGCTCTCATAGAGTATTTGAAATTGATCAAAAAGTAATGAGATTGTTCAAATGACCTAGTATTTATAGGCCAATGTACCAACAAAAATCTTGGATTCCAATGGTTGGATTTCCCCTGAAAATTCTGAGGGACTTGGACACCTAGCACTCCAACAGTCACACTATAACTAAAACAATGGCATCATATTATAAAGTATATCAAAATAGAATACATGACATTGTTTTTATTTAAAAGTTTTTCAATTTATTACAATACATTATTTTGGTTACAATGATATTTATTGGGTCTGATAAAATTCATTACATGGGTGAGTATGATATTTATCATTATGAAAAATATTGTCAGTATGAAGACTAGATAATGTGTATGATAAAATTTATATTTGGTGTGTTCAATATAAACCGTATTCGGTGAGTAAAATAAATATTGTATCCAATATTGTTACGATAATCATGTAATGAATCATTTCTACAATATTCATGAGTAGGATTATTATCATATTCATATGAAAATTTTTAAAGATAAAATGTAAAACAAAATGGTAACAATATCATTTTATAGAAATACATTCTGTGATTTCCAAAAAAAAAAGGATTAGAAAAGTCAAAAATAAGAATTTTTACTCAACGATTACTTCTATTATATTATAAATAATCTAATTAATTTCATGGGAATTAAATTTAGGATTTAATTTAGCATAGAACCATTTTTATACATAAAATTAATTTATTTGAAAAATTGATTTCCATTGAATTTTACTATTCAACAATCAATTAATTTCTTTTAATTATAGAAATTTAATATTGAAAAAGTTGATTCCATATTTGTAATCAGCTGGTCTATTTTTTTTAAAATTGTTCTTTTTTATTTTTGGTTATTATGAATAGTAACAGTAGTAAATAATTATCATCACAATAAGGTTTAATCGAGTAATAGGGGTAAAAAATAATATGACAAGGAATAAAAAATGACCATAACATGTTAATTTATCCTGTTAGATTCATGGAATTCATAAATTTGCATAAATTTATCTGATACATGGCCAATTGGTTCCATATTTCTTTCATTATGACCTTTATATTAACTTAAGTAAGGGTAAAGTAAAAAATTTCACACTCTTGACTTAATATCTACAATATTTTATCATAAGATTAAAAGCGATTATTCTTAGTTCTAAATGTTTATTTGAAATATAAATTAATTTTATTTATCATATTAATTTATTTTTAAATTTTTTATTGAATAATTACGAAATATTATTACACAACACTGACATAATATTTAATCATTCAATAGAAAAATAATATAAATGATTTTAAAAATATTAAAAGGAATACAATTTTTATGAATTATTATGTTAAACTACTTTTTTAGATAAATATGACATATTAGTGACATTTTAAAGTATTATATTCAAAATAAATATTTTTTATTGTATTTATAGTCAAATTAAAATAATTGTTCCAAAAATGAAATTAATGATATTTTATTAAAACAATATTTTAATTAATTTCATAAAAGTAATAAAATACATGAAGGAGGAAAAGGTGGATAATATATAGTCTAATGTTTCATCTTTTTTCCATTTAGGAACTAATTTTCACCATATAAGTAAAACTATAACTCTTTAAGAGTGAAAAATTTGTTACTGCAGTTAAGGTTAAAATTGATTAACTAAGGGGTTAAACCAAAATAAAATGCCTAAAATACAACTTAAAAATATAAATTTTTTATTGGTTGATGATATTTCAACCATATCATACCTTATTATGTAATCTATGTACCATTTTAGGCATTTTCCTTGAGAATAACTTGAGGGCATTTTAATATTTTAAGAAATTCAAAGAGTGCCCCTCACCTCACTTAAAAAGGGAACCCATCCTTTCACTTATTCACACCACATTTGACCTTATGTCTCAACCAAAACCTGCAAAATTATATTATTATATTCCATAGATATGAATTAGAGGTTTAAAATTTCTTAAAATACCATTCTAATGGTTTATAAGAAGGGATATAGAGGAGCCCTACTGAAAAAGAGGTAATCATCTCACCCAACCTCTTTGAATTTTCTTGTTATTATATTTCATCTAAATATGTGATATTATTAATAAAATAGTAAATTTAGTATCCTAAATATAATTATATTTTATTATGAATATGAAACCACATTTATTCACCCTGTTTTCCATCAAATGGGAAGTGAAAGTATCATTCATGAGAACATATGACTTACTATCTCCACGTATCGATACAGTTCATTTTCCATCACCATATTTCATGGAATTTTATTATAATGAGTTTAATTTTTATATATAATATTTATGGAATATTTTTTTAATTATAATACCATATCTACCTTCTTACCTTTCATTTCGTTGGAAAACTATAACATCACTCATACGTATGTGCTGACTACCACCCCTACAAAGCGATGCGATATATTTTTCAGTTATTATTTAAATGTATGGAAATAATGATACATTTAATGAATAATATATATATATATATATGATATAAAAATAATCATATAAATTTTAATTGTTATTTACTACTCTTTCGTTCCATTCGTCGGAAAGTGAAAACAACATTTAGGTGCACGTTCTCTCTATCGTCTCCATAAATAGTGTAATTCATTTTTCTATATATAATTTTTTTGGATGATTATAAATATATTTAATAAATATATATGATATTTATATCATTATTAAAATTATAGAGATTATGGAACCATGATCAAAGTACAAGGACCAAAACTACTGAACCAAATAATATATGAAACACGAAGCAATTATCACCCAAAACAATGGTTTTAATAAATAATTATTAATAAATAAATGATAAAAGTTTATAAGTAAATAATATATGATTTTATATATATTATTATACATTAATAATATATTAAAAATAATTATATACTTATTATACAGAAGGTTCAAACACATACGTAGGAAGTCGGACCTGAGGTAAGGGTTTATTTCACAATCTCAACATTATTCAGGATTGTTTATGTTTAAGTCTCGAATTGGAAAAGAAATTTATAATTATATTTAAAAAAAAAATATTTTCTTATCCTTAGGTTATTTGAATTATTTACTTGTTTTCATTTCATTTTCCCCTCTTTAAGTACTCAATATACTGAAATAAAGTTTTTATAGAAAACCAACTTTGTTTTTCTACTCATCTAGAAATATTTTTATTATGTGTCCATATTTTCCTTAAAATGTTTTATATATTGATTTTAATATTATAAATTTTAATATTAAATAATTTTTTAACCTTTTTTTAATTTTTACAAAATGGTTTAGTAGGAATATTCTTATCATTTTCCGAACAAGGTTCTTTTTTACTTTTTAAAAAAGTGTGAAAGGAATGTTTTTTAGATTATACTACATGAATAAAATTTCCCACCATTATGACTGCTCAATTATTTGATGATTCATTAAAAAATTTATAAGGTTGTTTATAAATAAAATTTTTTCTTTAAAATTTTATAATTTTTTATTTTAAATAAGTGATTTCAAAGTGAAATGTATATTTTTTCTCAAGAAATTATTCAATGAAGCTTTTTAAGTATTTTTGATCTATTTCAAAATCCATTATTTAGTTTTATAATTTACTGATAATATAATCCAATGATACCATCATAATTATTTATCTATATGGTTAATTATCAGTTTGACTCTAGAAAGTATTGAAATTTTGTATGTAGATTTTTCTAATACAGACATTTATTGATCATATGGAAGATGGATTAAGTGTATTGATTATACATATGATGAATTCACTGGACATATTAAGTGATGGGTGGGGTCAATAATTACATAGTCTCTTGGGGCATAGGTAGATTTTTGGAGACAAAATAAATTGGGTATTTAGTTGTGGTTGTACCCATTTATGTAAAGGTCTTAGCATGAGGCCTTGTTGATAATTTTAAATGTCTTAGCACATGGACTCAATGATAAGTTTCTGATGTTCAAAATTAATAATTCCATAATTATTAAATAATTTATTAATTTCCATGTTATTATTTTAATAGTTATGATATTTATGGATAATTTTCAAGATCATATGATTATTTATATTTAATTATTTTATCATCATTTATTCCTGCCACGTTATTCTTCATACTCAAGTTATTGATTAAATGACATGTGTTTTTAGTTATTTACCATTCCATATTAATTATTCCTAACTTATTTTCACATTTTAATCCATTATACTTAACTCTTGTTGAGCATCTAAGAACAAACATTATTATATTTCCATTCCCCTAGATTCTAGGAAGTGTCCTATGATTTATATGTAAGGATATTCTAGAGAGAATAATGATGTTCTCAAAGAAAATACATTATTACTATTATTTATATTTTAAAATGTAATGTGATATTCAAGAATTTATCTAGTCTACCAATACTACTAAATACTTGATCCTTTGGGATGATATTCCTTGTATATAGTGCCAATTTAATAAAGTATCCATCGACTTTAGGCTACTAGAGTCATGAATTCTACTAGAGTAGTTAAATTATCTCAATAAAACACTTTTTATGTTTTCTTTCTCATTTGTCTCCTCTAAATATCTTCTAAACATTATGTTATTATGAAATTAATATCATAGGTATAATTAAATTCTATTATATTAATGGGATATCCATTATTCCACTCTCTTTTATTTATTATAAAATGAAAACATTTCCCATATTATGGTTGATTCACTACCTCCATGGATAATGTATTTCATTTTTCATCACCACCTCTATAGATGGATTTAATAAATTATTAATTTTAAAAAATGATATAAATTACTAAATTAAATAATATTTTAATATTCAATAATGGTAAAATATATTTGAAAATAACATCATTAGAAAAAAACTATCATTTTAATTTGTAATAACTAAACCTACAAGTTACAAAACCATGTTTAATATAATATATAAACCCTAACCATGCTAAAAACATTAATTTTTGGAAAATTATTAAGTTAATATCATTAATATACTTTATTTTATGAATTTATGTGATAAATAATGATGACCATTATCACAATTAAAACATAACATAACAACCCATTAATCAAAAATGTGGAAATAATTATTAAAAACTACATCATGATAATTCATTCTAAATGAATTCATATAAAAGTAAAATAAAAAGTGTAATAATCATGATGAATGCTTTGAAACTAGTAACTAGTTAATGATATTTCTTGATCAAGGTGTTATTGATTGTTCCCTAAAGTAATTCATGTGTTTTTGTCTTAAGGACATGTTGTATCATGTAATGTATATTAATGGAAATACATTTTCATTTATATATGTTTGTTCTATAAAAAAAGATAGAAAATATAATAAAACACCTATAATATATTTATTTACTTGTTATCCATGATTGATGATTATTATATTAGATTTTTATGATATGTTAAGATCAATATGAGTAGTATCACTTGTTTAAAGATTCAATTGATCACTCATTGGATATAAGGAAGTGAACTTGATTTCAGATTGACTCCCTTAAAGTACACCATAAGGATTTTCATATATATGACATTGGAAAATCCAAATTAATATTATATTAGGTGCATCCCCAAGTTTCCTTTGTAAAGTTTTCAATCATCATGAATATCATTCAAAATTATAATCTAATATTGGTGTCTAGAAACACATCATAGATACCAAAATTATAAAGGGGTTTAGTGTGATGTAATTTTATACTTGACCATTAACAAAGTTCCTTTCTAATTAATATAGAGATTAAGCATGATAAATGGATAATAAAAATCTAATATAGATTATCTATTTTTATCAAATCATGAAAATGTTAAATCTTATATAATTACATCACTTTTAATTATATTGGAATGGTGATAAGTCGAATTCATATATACTTTTTTCTATCATTTACTTATAGATTTTTATTTATTTATTCAATAATTTACTTGGTATATGCTCAATTTTGTAGGAATGTTAATTCACACGATTCAAAGAAAGAAATGAAGAAAAAGTAAAAATTTTAGCTATTACACATTGTGACCCAACATTACACATTGTGTAGTAAGAGTTCAGAGAGTGTGAGAAGTTGTGAGTCAAGTTGTGAACCAAGCCATGAAGTTAGCAGAAAAAATAGCCAGTATACATCGTGAGCCCCCAGAACATGACGCGACTTCAGTCAAAGTAGTTACACGATAAATTTTCCCATTACATTTCATTAATCTTCAGTACTCGACCTATAAGTAGTCAAACCTCATTAAAGAGACGAGATAAGTGTGATGCACGTGGGAGATCCAAAAACCATGGAAATCGATGCAGATTAACACTACACAATGTGTACCTCTAGTACACATCGTGACCAAATTATCCTATATAAGAAGCATCTCAGAAACACATTTCATATATATTCCAGATGACATTTCTCTTCATTTTTCATTCCATTTGAGTTCCTTCATCTTTTTCCTCTCTCAAACTAAAATTTCTTTAGTGTTTTCAATTTTATCTCAATTCAAGAGCTATGGATCATATTTCTTTCAACACTCTCAAATTATAACAGTATCATTTTCTAACATTCTCTCAAATTATAGTAGTATAATTTTCTGACATTCATCTTTTCTTACCAATGAACACATGATAGATTCATTTCCCCTTTCCATTTCAAGTAATAATTTCATTAAAGTTTCAATTCATCTTTCATAAAACCTCGATTACATGTTTATTTCATTTTTTTAGTAAATCCGACATAGTGCATGATTAGAAACGACTCTCTTTTAAATTCAAATAACATGTCAAGAATGAATTTATTTATTTATTTAATTAAATATCTACCCACTATGAGTAGATAAACCTCTTAGGGGTAGGGATCAAGAGTAGATGTATTTGAACCCATAATCAATTCTTAAATCTAATTTTGGAAACCCTAATGGATTAGTAATTGGGATAAATAACCAAAGTCTACCCAATTCTTATGAACATCCCTGACCATGGGATATTCAAACAGAAGAACCTATCCTAATTACAGTATACTAGGATACAATCACTAGCCTAATATACTTTCTTCTAAATAATCCAAACTAAATGTGATTAGGTTGTTACTATCTTCCGATCACGAAATAGTCACATCCTTGGTAGAGATAGATGAATTGAAAAAAGTCAACTATCAACTATCATTTTCTTTGTAGCCTAAGACTTAAGACCCTTTAAACACTACTGGAAATAATGGCATTTGCGACAGGGCATTTGCGTCGGGATCCCGTCGCAAATATTAGTCCGTATATTTGTAAAAACATTTTAAAATAGTAATTGCGACGGACCCGTCACAATTACTATTTTTTAAAAAAAATTTAAAAGTATTAATAAATTAGTTTAATGAATATAATAATAATACTATTTGCGACGGGCATAGTATCCCGTCGCAAATACTATAAAAAAAAATTATTAATAAATTATTTTAATTAATATAATAATAATCCAATTATAATTCAAAAATAAAAAAATATTAATAAATGATTTTAATTAATATAATAATAGAATTATAATTCACAAATAAAAATAATAAATTATTAATAAATTATTTTAATTAATATAATAATAATAGAATTATAATTCACAAATAAAAAATAATAGACTATTAATAAATGATTTTAATTAATATAATAATATTAGAATTATAATTCATAAATAAAAAAAATATTAATAAGTTATTTTAATTAATATAAAAATAATAGAATTATTTTACATTCAAATATTAAAATAATTCAAATATTACAAAAAAATATAATTAAATTATAATATTATAAATTTTAATATATATATAAAATTTAATATTATAAAATATAAATAATATTATTATTCATATTAATATTATTATTTCAAAATATAATATTATTAATATTTTATAATGAGACAGAAACTACGAATAGAAAAAAAAATCATATTTTGATTTAACAAACTTTATAACATAAAAACAAACTCTAATCTAAAGGAGGGGGGGATCTGCAGATGCTGGTGGAGGAAACTCCATCCCTAAAGCATGAGTGAGTCGGCGCATGTACTCCATCTGCTCCTGCTGCTGCTGCTGCCACTGACTCATCTGCTCCTCGTACAGCTGCTGCTGGCGTCGACGCTCCTCCTTATGCTGCTGCTGCTGCTGACGCATCTGCTTCTACTCCTGTCGGAGACTCTCTATCAGTGAAGTCTGAGATCGCAACTGATCCTCATACTGTGTAGCATAAGAAGATGCATGAGCTCCTCTCGAGCTGGACGCCGACATCGCAGAACTGCCATAATAATGTCCGGGAGTCTGTCGAGAGCTGATACCAACTACTCGGCCCTTCTCGAAGGCATACTGGGTGGCCTGCATCCATGCCGCCTCATCAAAATGACGGCCAGTGGTCTGATCTGATGACTCGGCCTGACTCTCAGGTCGGGTCTGTGACGCTGCGGCCTCATATGACTCCTGTAGTTGCAATTTAAAATTAAAATTGTGAATATATTATATGCAGTTAATTTTTAAACTTGAAAACAAATAATACTGACCACGATGTGACGCTGACGATCACCTCTAAGCTCCCCAGTAGCAGGATCACTATACATCCTCCGATATACGTCGTACTCCGTAATATCGGGGTGCTCGACAGCCTATAAGAATAAAAAATAAACTGTTAATATTTATAGTTATATAAAATATTTATAAATAATGTACGTACCAGATGCTATCTATGAGTACTAAAAGTATGACTCCTAGCTCGATGAGTCACCTCCTGTCTCCCCCGATTCTGCCTCCCCACCGATGATCTCCTCTGAAAGACATCACTCAACCAGTGCACACATAATCCATCCCATACATGGGATGAAATGTACTCTGGTCGGTGTGCTCTACATGACTCGTCAAAATATGACACTCCTGCTTTCTTCGTGGCAGCTTTTCTTAAATTGTGCAAAAACTGACAAAAGCGATCACACATGGCAACCTCCCATGCCTCGTGGATGACGTCACACATGGTATCCTCGATCGGATACCATAAACCCTACAAATAAATCAAAACATCAAGTTAGAAATGAAATAATTTTCAAAATAAAAATTATTTATTTACGTATGTACCAACCAATGGCCGAACATGGCCTGCTGCACATCAATGGGAATCTTCTCCCATGTGGTCCAAGGCTGAGAGAAATAGTTGCGCAAAATAGAGCTGCCCTGTCCGACTGCTATATGCGGAAAACTGTAAAAATAATAAACATTTATTATGTGAATAGATTAATGAAATCTTAGTCAAATCCATAGGTTATCACACAGGTTATCACAACTCCGTGTGCGTGGATCAAACCCAAGACGTGGACATCGCTCGGGGATGGGGTCAGGAATAATCAATTGTGCAAGACCGCGCCCGCTCCGCGTACTCCCTGGGGCGCCTGCAGGCTGAGGGTCATCTGCCAGCAACTCATCCGCATCGAAAGGCAGGTCAGCATTCGCCAACTCACAAAATGTGTCGTCGTCCATCTGAAATAGAAAATGTTAATGTTGTCAGCAAATAATTGATAATTACTATTATATATACATATATATTAGTTATGATTGTATATAACTACCATGGAATTCTATTAGTGTTCATCTTCATCATCATCTTCATATATGTCAATGTCATCTTCATATTCCTCCTTAACATCATCGATATCCATTCGAGTTCCAATTGCTTCATCTCTTACCATTTCAAATTCATATGTGACATCATTAACATAATCTTCATCACCAACTCTTAAATGTGGGGTGTCATCATCGATACTCATGTCTCTTTGTAAAAAAGATTGATTTTGAGTACTCTCTTGAAAAACTTCAATTCTTTTCACATCAGTGAAAGCATATTCACTTTGACTAAACTGATTGTCTCGAATTTTGATTTTTATTATACTCCACCAATCAGTCAAGTCTCTTGATGTAGCACAATACTTTGCGTAATAAACTTGATGTGCCTGTTGAGCCAATAATAATGGTTCATTTACTGTGAGAACACTTTTACATTTAATATCGATGATTCCATGAGTCGGATGAACACGCACGCCTCTCTCTGTATCCAACCACTGACATTTGAACATGGTTATGTAATGTTTTCCAAGATAACAGAGTTCAATGATTTCATCAAGTATGCCATAAAAGTCAACTTCATTTTCTCGATGATGAGATCCTCTCAAGCTAACTCCACTGTTCATTTTTTTTGATTCCCCATATGCATGTGTGGGAAATTGAAATCCATTCACCACATATTCATTATAAGTTTTAACAAGTTTGGAAGGTGGGTACCTCAATATACAGAGCTGTTTGTCAATTTTATCAGCATGTCAAGACACCTGAAAATTTGTGAAATAATTGTCAATATAGTAAACTATACATTGAATGAGTTGCTAAAAGATAATGAATTTATGTTACCAGTTTTTGAAACCACTGAGAGAAAATTTTCTTTCGGCGTTCTTCAAGAGCAGCTGCTATAATTTGTGGAATTTGTTTCTTGATATGATCATCATACAACCTATAAAAAACAAAGTTATTTACTGTAACATAAATGATAGAATAAGTGATATAAACACTTACAGTACAACTGATTTCATCTCTTAACAGTTGAGCAGAACATACGTATGAGCTCTGTGATGTTCATCATCCGAAAGCCAGCGTTCATAAACTCCACCAAAACCAAGATCTGGCTGGTTGAAAATAGATAATTGATTGTCGATTTCATCAATATTCCTCTCGTTCCATCCCATTCGGTTTTGTTTTGAAGGATACTCAGATTCAAAATAATGGGAGCAGAAAAAAGATATTTCCTCTTGTAAATAAGCTTCTGCAATAGATCCTTCAACAGATGCTTTGTTACGTACTTTTCCTTTCAATTTTTGCATGCATCTTTCAAATGGGTACATCCATCGAAACTATACTGGACCTCCACATTTGGCTTCATATGGAAAATGTAACATCAAATATTCTATTGAGTCGAAGAAAGATGGCGGGAATATTTTTTCTAGTTTACATATAATTACAACAACATCTTCTTCAATTTTGCATAGAGCATCATAATCTGTTGTAGCCACACAAATTTCCCGAAAAAATGAGACATGTCTGTTATGGAATCCCAAATCACAGAATTCAAAAGACCTCTTAATCCAATGGGTAGAATTATTTCCATTATAACATGACAACCATGACTTTTTAATCCTATAATATGACCATTCTTTACACATCTACCCAAATTGGAAGCACATCTATCTAGAAGTCTCAAATCTGCAATCCACTGACAAAATAATAAACGGTTTTCTTTAGACAGTATATAAGCTGCTTTTGGTTTCAGTAACCTTTCTGTTCTGACATTCTCAAACAGTTCCAGTTCTGGACGCCTGCAAATTTGGGCAAGATCTAAACGTGCATTTAAATTGTCTTTGCTCTTTCCTGGCATATCCAAAACTGTATGAAACAAATTATCAAAACAGTTCTTCTCAATATGCATGACATCCAACATGTGGCGTACCAAAAAATCAGACCAATATGGAAAATCCCAAAATATGCTACGTTTAATTCAATTGTGTTCTTTCCCAAAACCAGAAATTTTCTATTGGTTTATTGTGGGACCAAAAGTGATGGGAGGTAATGAAAATACAACTGATTTTAACTCCGAACTTGATAGCATTTTTGGAGGTCCATCCCTTTCAACTGTTCCTTTTCTGAAATGAGATCTGTTTCTGCGAAAATGAGATCAGCTGGAAGAAATCTGCGATGACAGTCAAAATAAAAAGGTTTCTTTCCATGAATGAGCATAAATGCTTTGTTCTCTCCCATACAGTAAGGACATGATTTCTGACCATGTGTACTCCAGCCAGATAACATCCCATAAGCCGGGAAGTCACTAATTGTCCACATCAATGCTGCTCTCAGTATGAAATTCTGTTTCGTAGCAACATCATATGTACTGACACCAATAATCCACAATAAACTTAATTCATCAATCAATGGTTTCAAATAAACATAAATATTCTTCTTCAGATGTCCTGGAATTAGTAAATTCAAAAAGATATATGGCTCCTTCATCAAAATCCATGGAGATAAATTGTACGGAGTTAAAAAAACAGGCCAACATGAATATTGACTGCTATAAGATCCGAACGGGCATAAACCATCAGTAGAAAGGCCCAGTCGAACATTTCTAGCTTCTAAAGAAAAGGATGGATGCACTCTATCAAAATGTTTCCATGAATCACCATCGGCTGGATGATTCAAGCTTTTATCAGTTGAAATATTCTCTTTATGCCATGACATCATTGTCGATGTATTCTTAGACATGAATAAATGCTGAAGTCTGGATGTAAGCGGAAAATATCTCAACTGTTTTACAGGAATCAAACCAGACGTCCCATGTTTCCCTTCTTTATATCTCAGTTGCCCAAATGTGGGACAACTATCCAATGACTCATTTTCCCCAGAATATAAAATGCAGTCATTTGATCATGCATGAATCTTCTAACAAGTAAGTCCCAAATTTTGAACCAGCCTCTTACTCTCATAGTAATTTTCAGGAAAAATATTTCCTTCGGGTAATAGTGTTTTAAGCAAAGAAAATATCTGGTCAAAATAGGTGTTTGACATTCCATTATCTGATTTTATAGCCATAAATTTTGCAACTGCTTCAAATTTGCTCATCTTGCAGCCAGGATATAATGCATCCTCAACAGACCTCAACAACTCATAAAATTCAGACGGTGCTAACTCAGGATTTGAAGCTATATCAGCCGGAGTTTCTGTATATTTAATAGATGAACCTGCAACATCATGTACTAAATCTTGAAACCGGGATGGATCCGGAATCAAGTTGGTATCACCTACTCTGGAACTGCATTCACCGTGATGATACCAAAAAACATAATCTGGTTGAAAACCAAAACGCAAGAGATGTCCCCCCACTTTGTCAAACATGTTAAACGTTCTCAATGCACATTTTCTACAAGGGCATTTTATTTTTCCTTCTGAAACAAATTCTGGATTTGATGCCGCAAATGATAAAAAAGTCTCCACACCCTCTATATATACTGGATTTAAACCAGAACCGTTTGGATTTCTATGTTGATTTATCCATATGCGGTCATCTAATAATGACTGTTGACGACCTCGTTGTTCCATATTTTTTCTATAAAAAATAAAAGCATTACTGGTTTTGAATGATTTGTTAGAAAAAACACTCAAGTAAGGATAATTATAGAGTTTGCATCAGACACGACTGGCGCAAATTTTTTATTGAGATAGACCTAAAAATTGACCCTTTAAGAATTGAATATGTTGAGAATAAAGCAAAACCTGTTACAAATATTGATAATTTTAATATTATATAATTTTTTTATTATTTTAATAATACTAATATTATTTTTTCATAAATATTAATTATATAATAATAACATTATTACATTATTAGTATATTTTATTATTAATATTAAAATAATATAATTTTCTATATTACATACAATTCTCCTTTCATCTGTGTGTTTAACATTCTGTCTCCACATGTAATATTTTCATTCACTTCCACCTCTCCATTGGTGAGTAGGTTGATAATTTTGAAAAAGAATGCAAATATTACATGTGGAGACAGAAAACACACAGATGAAAGGAGAATTGTACATAATATAGAAAATTATATTATTTTAATATTAATAATAAAATATACTAATAATGTAATAATGTTATTATTCCTAATTATTGGTAATTATTCCTAATTATTGGTAATTATTCCTAATTATTGGTAAATATTGGTAAATATTGGTAAATATTGGTAAATATTGGTAAATATTGGTAAATATTGGTAAATATTGGTAATTATTGGTAATTATTGGTAATTATTACTAATTATTGGTAATTATTAGTAATTATTGGTAATTATTCCTAATTATTGGTAATTATTCCTAATTATTGGTAATTATTTCTAATTATTGGTAATTATTTCTAATTATTGGTAATTATTTCTAATTATTGGTAATTATTCCTAATTAGTGGTAATTATTCCTAATTATTGGTAAATATTGACAATTATTTGCAATTATTGGTAAATATTGGTAATTATTCCTAATTATTGGTAATTATTCCTAATTATTCGTAATTATTCTTAATTATTGGTAATTATTCCTAATTATTGGAAACTATTCCAAATTATTCCTAATTATTAGTAATTATTCCTAATTACTGGTAAATATTCCTAATTATTGGTAAATATTGACAAGTATTGGGAATTATTGGTAAATATTGACACTATTGGCAATTATTGGAAATTATTACTAATTATTACTAATTATTCCTAATTATTGGTAATTATTCCTAATTATTACGAATTGTTACTAATTATTGGTAATTATTACTAATTATTTTTAATTATTACTAATTATTACTAATTATTGGTAATTATTGGTAATTATTGGTAATTATTACTAATTATTGGTAATTATTGGAAATTATTACTAATTATTGGTAATTATTACTAATTATTACTAATTATTACTAATTATTACTAATTATTACTAATTATTAATAATTATTGGTAATTATTGGTAATTATTGGTAATTATTAGTAATTATTACTAGTTATTGGTAATTATTGGTAATTATTACTAATTTTTGGTAATTATTACTAATTATTGGTAATTATTACTAATTATTGGTAATTATTACTAATTACTGGAAATTATTGGTAATTATTGGTAATTATTACCAATTATTAGTAATTATTGGTAATTATTGGTAATTATTACTAATTAATGGTAATTATTGGTAATTATTTCTAATTAATGCTAATTATTGGTAATTATTTCTAATTATTACTAATTATTGGTAATTATTACTAATTATTGGTAATTATTACTAATTATTAGTAATTATTGGTAATTCTTGGTAATTATTACTAATTATTGGTAATTATTACTAATTATTGATAATTATTACTAATTATTACTAATTATTGGTAATTATTGGTAATTATTGGTAATTATTACTAATTATTACTAATTATTGGTAATTATTACTAATTATTACTAATTATTGGTAATTATTAGTAATTATTACTAATTATTGGTAATTATTGGTAATTATTTCTAATTATTACTAATTATTGGTAATTATTACTAATTATTGGTAATTATTACTAATTATTAGTAATTATTGGTAATTATTGGTAATTATTACTAATTATTGGTAATTATTGGTAATTATTTCTAATTATTACTAATTATTGGTAATTATTACTAATTATTGGTAATTATTACTAATTATTGGTAATTATTGGTAATTATTGGTAATTATTACTAATTATTACTAATTATTGGTAATTATTACTAATTATTGGTAAATATTACTAATTATTGGTAATTATTGGTAATTATTGGTAATTATTACTAATTATTACTAATTATTGGGAATTATTACTAATTATTACTAATTATTGGTAATTATTATTAATTATTACTAATTATTGGTAATTATTGGTAATTATTTCTAATTATTACTAATTATTGGTAATTATTACTAATTATTACTAATTATTGGTAATTAGTGATAATTATTACCAATTATTACTAATTATTGGTAATTATTAGTAATTATTACTAATTATGGATAATTATTGGCAATTATTACTAATTATTGATAATTATTGGTAATTATTACTAATTATTGGTAATTATTACTAATTATTGCTAATTATTACTAATTATTTGTAATTATTACTAATTATTGCTAATTATTGGTAATTATTACTAATTATTAATAATTATTGGTAATTATTGGTAACTATTACTAATTATTCCTAATTATTGGTAATTATTACTAATTATTACTATTTATTACTAATTATTACTATTTATTACTAATTATTTGTAATTATTACTAATTATTCCTAATTATTGTTAATTATTACTAATTATTACTATTTATTACTAATTATTACTATTTATTACTAATTATTACTAATTATTGAAAATTATTACTAATTATTGGTAATTATTGGTAATTATTGGTAATTATTTCTAATTATTGGTAATCATTACAAATTATTACTAATTATTGGTAATTATTGGTAATTATTACTAATTATTGGTAATTATTCCTAATTATTGGTAATTATTCCTAATTATTGGTAATTATTCCTAATTATTGGTAATTATTCCTAATTATTGGTAATTATTCCTAATTATTGGTAATTATTCCTAATTATTGGTAATTATTCTTAATTAGTGGTAATTATTCCTAATTATTGGTAAATATTGACAATTATTTGCAATTATTGGTAAATATTGGTAATTATTGAAAAAAATATTGACAAATATTGGCAATTATTGAATATTGGGAATTATTATTAATTATTACTAATTATTAGTAATTATTACTAATTATTGGTAATTATTATAAATTATTACTAATTAATGTTAATTATTTTTAATTATTATTAATTAATTCAAATTAATTTTAATTTTTCATAATTACTGCTAATTAATTGTAATTACAGCTAACTATTTTAAATTAATTAGTGTTTAATTGTCTCTAATTACTATTAATTATTAATACTTATTCATAATTATTTCTAATTAGAAATCAGAAAAAAAAATTCTAAAAATTTAAACTAAATAAATAAAATAAATAAAATAAATATTAAATTAAAATTCAGATAAAAACCTTAAACTTGATGTCAATGTCGAGCCGCTGTAATTGTAACACCACCAACTGAATCCTCGAAGTCGGAAAAAAATTTTACAATTGAAAATCGTAAAAGATTCAGAGTGGAAAAATTAGAACGGTTGAGAGTTGAGAGTGAGAAAATTGTAATGGTTGACAGTATTTATAGGTTAAATTAATTGCGACGGGCTTTTTTGCGACGGAAAGCCCATCGCAAATAATGATATTTGCGACGGGACCTGTCGCAAATAACCTTGGCCGCATTTAATTATGGGCGGCATTAAAACGGTTATTTGCGACGGACCCGTCGCAAATAACCCCTGCCGCCAGGGTATTTGCGACGGGCCTGCAGTCCCGTCGCAAATAGTCTTTAACCGCCGCTGGTTATTTGCGACGGGGATAGAACCCCGTCGCAAATAACCCTGACTGCATTTAATTATAGGCGGCATTAAAACGGTTATTTGTGACGGGACTGCAGTCCCATCGCAAATAGTCTTTAACCGCCGCTGGTTGTTTGCAACGGGGTTCTATCCCCGTCGCAAATAAACTTCGCGCGGTTTGGCGCGCATTTCGCGCCAAACTATTTGCGACGGGTAAAAAAACCCGTCGCAAATAACAGATTATTTGTGACGGGAATAGTTGCCCGTTGCAAATACTCCTTTGTGAAAGGTATTTGTGACGGGAATAATTCCCGTCGCAAATACCCCGTCGCTATTAACCATTTTTCCCGTAGTGAAAGATTAGAATTAAGGTCATCCTTTCTCCAGATACTTGGAATTGATCTCAACCCCTTCTTAAATATTTGAAGTCACTTCTAGCCATAGGATTAGTACCCTCCCAAACACCAATATAATTTAAAAGTACTCCAACCTAAGGGTACCAAGATAGTGATCCTCTATAGATAAAGATTTCTCCTCATGGGATCAACCCTGCACTTCTACTATACTATGCATAAGTAGTATGTAAAGTTTGGGACATAATAAATTCAATCTGACCACAACCCGTATGAACCCAACAACGTGTGAATGCGCGTCAAATGGCCATGAACTTAGTCAAAACTCAATTGATGGGATTGATTTCATAACACATAATATGTGTATACACATCCTATCTTGTTCAATAAAATTATATAACAAATCACAATAGTTTAAAAAACCCAAATAGCAATATCTTTGGCATTACCCCAAGGTTACTTTGAAAATTCAGAAGTAATCATGAATGTAATTCATAATTTTAAACTAAGAGTGGAATATAAAATAAAATTATATATACCAGAATTATAGTGGGGTTTGGTGTGATACCATCCACTATATGACCATTTTTAATGTTCTATTTTCCTTAACATCGATATTAAGAACCGAACATGGATAATGGCAATTTCTTATAGATTATCTATTTTTCTCAATTTTAAACCTGAATAAATACTATATTACCAAATCACATGTAATTATCATTTATTTTATATAAAAATACATATACAAAACTAAATTGATAGACTTTATTTTAGAACCCATTATATGGGTATACATATCCTATATTGGTTAATCAAATCCATGCACTTTATTAGTATCATACCCAATAACCTTCTATTATGAAAAATTCTCAAATGAATTTAGATATATATCAAAGTGTAAAATATCACATATTGGTAACCCCTTTTAAAGCCTCAATTATAAGGATCCATATTCGACTTTTACTTAAGTAACACCAATCAAATGTATATGAAAATCCAAGTGGTGTATTTTAAGCTGGTCAATCCAAATAAAATCTCACTAATGTATATCTTAAGAGTTATTAGTTTTATCTCTATAAATTCTATCAAAATATTATTAATATTTACATATCATCACAACCCAAGACAACAATAATTGATAAAGTATAACCATGTAATACATATATTACAAAGGGTTGTTATCATATCATCTCCCATGTTCTATGATACAAACATAAAAGAATGATAATGGATTGAAATTAATTTATATTAAATGATACAAAAATATATCTAAGACAAAAACACATGACCAAATTTAGGGAAAAATTACTAAAAATCACATGATTTAACTAAATCTAGTGAACCATGTATCTAATACCAAGAGAAATGGTGTGGTTTTCATGCCTTTTTTACATAAGAGACTTCGTTAGGGGATATGTTACATTTTACACTATAGTAACTCATCACATAATAAAATAACATCTATCAATTATCTCTAAAATGAGATGAAATTGATAAAGAATAGTTTTTCATCATTGGTGAGAGATGGGTTACTTATCACATACAACTACTCTAATATTTTTACAATAGAGTTCAATTAGATTCATGATTCTTGGGTCAAACCATAGTTCAATAATTAACTTATTTATAAAAAAAACTTTTTAGATACATTATATGATGTGATATATTTAGATTCTATTATAGAATTAACAAATATAAGTTTCTTGGAACTTTTCTGGCTTACCACTCTACTATTTATGAAAAAAAAATATTGACTGAGATCTAAATCAATATTTTTATTTTGGGAAACAATAATCAATGAAACCATTTATATAATGATCTTAAACACCATAAAGACTACAAATTAATCCTTATTTATTTTTAAGTACTTTCAGATAATCTTAATAACTACCCAATGAGTTTTATTAAGATTTTATTGGTATCTACTCATCATAATCAATACATAAGATATTTTTGGATGATTAAAAAACTTAAAATTCATGATTGATCCAACTACTGAAGTATATGAAATTTTACTAATGTGTTATTAATCTTCAATAGTTAAAAGAGATTTTTTATTTGAAATAATCTTTCCATGAAACGTGACAATGAACTAGTTTTAGAGTTTTACATGCTAAAACTTTTTAAAAATTTACCAATGTATGCGTTATAGCAAATAAAAACACTATATTAGATATATATCTATAGATAATCATGCATATTATATACAATGAATCCTTAAGGTTTTTTATTGGGGAGAAATGTCCCAACTAATTTTACACTTTTTGTAATATTATGATTTTATTTATGTTAAGAAGTATGTAATCCACATACAAAAAAATTGAAATAATGCTACCAATAATATTTTTTTTGTGAACAAGGTTTATCTTCATTTTTTATAATTTAAAACCCTTTGATAAATTCATTAAAAAATATTCCAATATTTAGTAGCTTTATTCAACCCATAAATGGATTGTTGTAGCTTAAAAATATTACCAGTTTTTCTTGGATCGAAAAAACCTAAAAATTACATTATATGTAAATCCTCAAACAAATGTTCATTAAGGAAAGAAATTTTTACAACCATATTATATATCTCAAAACCATAATATACTTTTGCATATAAAATAATTCAAATGGATTTTATCATAACCACTATTGAAAAGGTATATTCATAATAAATATCATGAATTTGATTAAATTCTTATACTTCCAAGAGAGTATTATAGATAGATACTATAACATCCATTTCAGTTTTTTTAAAAGTCCCACTTGTACCCAATGGGTTTTACCCCTTTAGGAGGACCTAACAAGTTCCAAACCTCGTTAGTGTAGGTAAATTTTATTTCAGACTCCATTTATTTTAACAAGTTATCAAAGTCGAAACTCATGATAGCCTTTGATAAGTTTTTGTGTAATACTCTATAACTATCAAATAACCTTCATAAAAAATCAAAAAATAAATATCTCTTTGGTTCTTGATGAAATTTAATAGATATTCTTGGTTCTTTTGTATATTGAGTTAGTTCATTTTTATCAATCCTTTATGGGAATACAATAATTTTATTAGTCTTGAAATTAATTAAGTTAAAATTTAGTCCCACTAATTCTTTTCAAAATAAATTCCCTTTCTAAAACGATAATATATTAAGAAAAAAAACTTTTTTATGATAGATTATATAAATAATAACCCATTGTATCTTTGGTAAAACCAAGAAATTAAAATTATTTTTTCGGGGTTCTAGTTTAATTGAGGTATTATGTCTCACATATGCCTCACAACCCCAAATATTAATAAATGAAAAATTATAATGCTTCTCAGTACACATCTCATATGGTGTCTTTTGAACAACCTTTGAAGAAACAAAATTTTACATAAAGGAATCAATTTTAAGAATATTACCCCAAAATGAAATAGGAAGTTCTACATGACTCATCCTTGAATGAAATTTGTATAGAAGAGTTCAATTCAACATTTTAGATAAACCATTTTACTTTTTTGTATCAAATGAAATGATTTGTGATAGTATACCACAATTTTCAAGATATCATGAAATTATTAGGTCAAATATTCTCTACCTCTATCAGATATATGTGTACTAATACTTTTTATAACTTGATTTTGTTGTTTATTTTTGAACACTTTGAATATTTAAAAGGATTTATACTTTTTTAATATGATAAACATACCCATACCTACTAAATTCACTACTAAATGTAATAAATCATGGAAATACTCGTTTATATACATTATTTATAGGACCAAATACATCAAAATTTATGAGTTTTATTAAATAATTAGCTCATTTACCTATAAAATTAAAATAATATTTGGTTATTTTTCCAAATAAATAATATTCAAAGATATAAAATTATTCATAATTATAAAAATCTAGTAATCTATCACTATGGATTCATTGGATTTAATTCATATCTATATCACCTAGGTGACAATGCAAAAAATAGGTTGAATTAAAAACAATTTTTTGACCTTTTTATTATTTACATTATATATTTGATTGTCAATATCCATTATATATATATATGGAATTAAAAATGTTATCAGAACCAAAAAAAATTCATTCATACAAATAAAACAACAATTATTATTTATTAAAAAGTAAATTCCCACCTTATCTGGGAAAGATTTAGAAATTAAATTTATGTTTATTTATGGTATATTATTATAGTATTTAAGAAATAATGATATAACTCTAGGAATAAGTTGATTAATTGTCTCCCACACCAATTTGTCAACTTTTTCTCTATACCCAAGTCATATTTATACTTCTCCATTACTAAATTTCCTATGATCTATGAGAATCATCACATTATAAAAAATATGGGATGTGCATCATATATTTAATACCCATGATTCAGAGTGAGTGAAATTGATCTTTTTAATAAATAATTCCTCAAAACTATGAATATTTGATTCCTTTTTTATCCCTTGAATCACATGGAATGATTCCATTTCTTCATATAGATTCTAAATCATGGAAACAATGGTAGATAGAATAATACATATTATGTCATATGAATCAATTTTATACTTTTCATATGAACCCTTTATCTCATGTGATGTGGAAGAAAATAACTCATATTATATTTGTTTCTCTGAAATATATAATTTATCTTATTGTTCAAGAATAATTCTATAATTGTAATACCAATTGATGAAATTTTTATTTGTTAAATTTTTCCTTCTCAAAGACTAATCTCAATTCTATATTTGATATTGAGTTTAATTACATTAATATATACATCAAAATCCGCATCACTATTAGTATCTTAAATGATATTATTCAATATGAAATTTCATTGAATATACTCCGACTAAATAATAACCTTAAATATATTAAATTTAATGGGATAATAACCATATTTCTACATTTATTAAATGAACTAAACTCATTTATTAAGGCATATATATTTAAGTATACAACTCTTGTTAATTGTATATAATAAAACCTGAGGATTGTTGAGTGGACAACATATTTCAAAATTCGTCTCATGAATATTCTTAACACTATGACTCTAGGTGAAAATACGATCGAGATACCAATTCAAGTATCACCAAACATTAATATAAGGATAAATTTGAACATTTTATTCTAACACAAGTTATATTATTTATTCTCAGTTAATAAAAAACCATATATTTTATTGATTAATTTCATGATGAATGTTATTAGAATTAGATAGTAACCAACACATTGATATTTTATAAAGTATTTTATATTTAGTCTCACCGTTAAAATATTATTTATAGCATACATACCATTTATAAAGGCATAATAATTACTTAATTCATTGTTTTTATCTCATAAAATTTTTATTACTTTAATCATATTACATAGAACAAATATAAGTATCAACATCAATTTAATTAAGATGTAATGTCAAGCGTTCATACAGGGTCCAACGGACTATAGAAAATGGCATGTGATATTTCATATATAGGTTAAGTAGAAACCCACTACCAAGAAATACCCTTAAATTGATTGATTATATCATCAAACTTACATCAATGTTTCATTTCCTTCTTAAAGTAATTTTACATAATGTGAATATATGATTTGAGTATAAAATGTTCCATTATTTTGCCTTGGTATTTTTCATTTATCAAGTGTGGATATAATACCAATATAGAGTCTTAATAACATTAACGACCCTTGTTACACAGTATAATCGATAATAAAAACCAATAAATAAAATAATATGTAAATTAAAAAACAATAATAAAATAAAAAATTAAATTAATTATTTAGAAGGTTCAGAATATTTTAGATCAAACATGAATTGATCAATTCATTTCTTGTTTGATATCTAACAATATTAATAATTTCTTATTCCTTAATTGTATTCTCTTCTTATCCAATTTATTATATTATCTTCTCTATGAAAAAGGATAGAATAAGAGATGAATATGGGTATTCAATATTTTCCAAAGATTCAAAATTCATATAAAACTAAAGGTGTAATAAATTGACTCCCATGATCATTTAGAGCTCTAAATTGCCTATAAAAGTGTCTCAAGTCACAAAACCTCTTGTAAGGTACATTAATTAGCCTCCTTATTTTTTAAACATAGAAAATTTGGTGCTTAAATTATATTTCATGGTGAGATTATGATATTTTCACTTGAAATGAGACTTAAAAACCAATTACTAAGTCGATGCTCAAATCCAATTTGGGATTTTTCATTTCCACAGGTCTGGGATTGGTTTTGAAGTAATGGGTTTCTAAGTCCCATTTCATGTGTAAAATTCATAATCCCACATTGTGATATCATTTAAGAACCTCCTTTTCAAGTTTTAATAAATTTTAAGGCTCATTAATGGACCAACAAAGGTTGTTTAATACTTAAGACACCATTGAAGGCTATTTAATGAACCAAATAAACATTGGAGTATATTTATTGCACCCAATTTTGTTTAATATGAATTTTAATTACTTAGAGAAAATTGAATTCCCCTATCCTTTTAAATATCAATTAATAGGGGGTGTTAGTATTCATTCTATTGAGGGAAAGAAAAGGCGGTTCTTAGTTTTCTAAAGTGTTCCTCTTCTAAGAGAGTTATACATTTTCCCTAACTTTTGAGTGTATTTAGAGTCCTTCTTATCCTTTTATATATCATTTTTCTTAGAGAAGTGTCTTCCATCACTTAGAGAAAAATATGATCTCATTAAGGTATTAATTATTAACATTATCGGTTGATATATAAGGATTCTTGAATTAATTAGTTCATATTTTATCTAAAATATTCCAAACATTATTGAAAGGTATGTTTTTAATTTATGTTTTTATTATTATTTTTATTTACTTGTTTTGTTCATTCATGGGTTTTATTATTGAGTTTATATAGTACTGAAAATTGAAAATTTTATTAAAACCATACACAAGGAACCTAAAGGAGTATTGGGTTTCAAAGGCCCATTTATGTGAAAACTTCATAACCCCTTGTTGAGATATATCTTAATCACATCCTTTTATTGGTTTAAAAAATTTGGAGTCTCATTAATGTACCTCCCAAGGTGGTTTAATTATTAAGAAAAATTTAAAGGCCATTTATTGCTCCAAATGAACATTAGAGAATATTAATTACAAATTATTTGGTTTGGTAAAAATTTTTCTTCCTTTGAGGATATTGGATACCTCTATACGTATAAATATCAAAGAAGTGGTGTGTTGAAATCAATTCCATTTAGGTAAATAAATGGTGACACTTAGTGTTCTCAAGTGTTCCTCTTCCTTGAGATTTCTCTATTTTTACTCACTTTATTGGTTCTTTATAGCCTTTCTCATCCCTTATTATATCATTTTAATTAGAGTAATAACTAAAATAATTTTGATAAGAATAGGATCCAATCAAGTCATTTGAAATTACATTATTGGTGTATATCAATGGAGACCTAAATTGAAAAATTCGTGTTTGATCTAAAATATTATGAACCTTTTTAAAATATACTTTATTATTATTATTTTTATATTTTTGTGTTTTTCATTTACTTTTTATGTTCTTTATTGGGTTTTATTATTTATTCCACTTCACAATGTGTCTTGGTAAAATCTTTATAACCTTGCACCAGGAACCTAAAGGATCAATATAAGGCGACTCATACATAAGGTTCCCTCTAAAACTACTTCAATTGTATTTTCTCACCCACCTTGTTATTAGTTTCTCTATATCGATGCACCATCATCTTATGAAAGAATTTAATCTTCTTTTCTAATGAATAAATATTATTCTTATTCTTTATCTCAAAACCCTTTTAAATTCATTATTATTTTGAAAGCTATAAATTATGTAAAGTGATAAACTAAAATATTTATCTTCTTAAAATTATACTTTCTAATAATCATATAACCTTTTTTATTTACCTTTTAAAAAATATAAAATAATTTTTTTCTTTCTTTCTTCAGGACTCAATTTTGAAACATGTAACAATCATATCTTATTTTTTTTTTCATTTTTTCCTTTTAGTTTTTGTATTTTATAGTTTACGTCTAAGTTTTTAGAGGTTCTAAATTTAGTTTTGTGGATTATGTGTGGTTATATTCTATCTTACAGTGAAATGAGTTCATGGGTTCATTCCAATACTTTGTTTCCACCTTTTAAGTTCCCAAGGTATTAATTTCAGTAGTTTATTAGGATCTATAGTGTACCCAACATGTGGTATCAGAGCTTCAGTTATAGATATTTAGAATACTATACCCTAGAATAGGCATTTAAGTGATCTATTTTATAGCATCATTTTCCCCTTTCCTTGAAATACTATTTTAGTAATAAGTTCCTAGAAACTATTATATATTTTTTATTTTGGATGGAGTTCACTATCTGTTATTTATTTGACATTGGATGAGGGTAAGGTTTGAGTATATAGGTTCTATGTGAATGATTTTATAATCTATACAAGAAAAATAGATTATTGTTTTTGAAGAAGGACCTTGACCTCCTATTTATGGGTAAAAAGTTAGAAGTAATAAAGGGGGAATAAGAGATGCCAGATAAGAAATCATTAGGGTTGATTCGGATTACATTATCCTAAAACATGGATTAAAATATCTAGCAAGTGAAAATGAATTCAAAACTTTTGAATGTTCTATCTGATATGTATGATAAGAAAATGATGATAAAAAAGTGTTCTTTTAGTGGTTTATTTTTAGAAAACAATTTCATAAGGAATTCCATTGACTGATCACAACAAAAAAATTAATATGTAAAGTGATCATTTGGAATTATTCAAGGTTAAATTTTAGAATCCTATATGGATATTGTTATTATGATCATCACACAAAGAATACTGGGATACAATGATTATCATAGTGAGTAACCCAAGTGGTAAGTGTGACCTTATATTTGAGGATGTTGGGGTTCTAATTTTTTATGAGTAACTTCATCAAAAGGGGATCCATGAATATTCTATAAAATCCTATAGTGTGGAATAAATGTGTCGTTATATAGAATTTAAATTTCATAATAAAGGGAAAATTAAGGAGAATTATGAGCAGAACTATTTATACAGAAGGTGGTCCCATGTTTTTAAATTGTGGGGAAAAATACCACCTATAAATTTTTTGAAATTAAATAAGAGTCGACATCAGATGATATGCTTACAGAAGTGGATCTCTGAGTCCTATGTTGGAATATATAAGAGGTCTACTATTAATTTATTCCTATTAACTTGAGTCTTGGGTAAAAAATGTCAATAATTTATTTTAACTCAAAATCCAAGAGTTGCATTATAGGGAATAATAATTCTAAATGTTTTAGTAGGTTTCATATTACAGATTATAATGCCCTTGATATTTTATTCTAAATTTGATGTATCATTATTGAAAAGGAATAGATGTCTTCTAGAGTTTAAATGAGTGTGGAACATGTAACACACCAACTTGGGTTTTCTTTGTTATTTTATTTATTTATGGGTTCATAATCTTTTTGGTGGTTTTTAGGTTGAGTTATAAGTGTAATTTTTGATTTTTATAATTTTTATTTCTATATTTTTTATGTGTCTGGATAGTGAACACAATTTAGAAGTAACCATGAGACTTCCTGACAAAATGGGTGTATCCATTTCAATTCCTTCTTGAATTTTTTTTATACATGAACATCACATAGTTTATCATAAAATGTATGAATCTTAGGAGTAAATGTGAATTATTTTTGGTGTTTCGGAGGGATGGAAAACAATTTTCCCATTGTTTGAGTAAACCATGTGAAAATCATGCTAGGTTGTTAGAATTTTCAATCGAAACTTTTTAATGGCTCGTGGATATTTTGAAATCCATTTGGCCAAACCATGCATGGGTGGATTGTATTTATAGATGAGGATGCATAGTTGGAACATAGTTTCCAAACCCTATGGCCAAACTATGCGAGGGTGGTTTTGATTTCTAGTAGGGTCTACATAGTTGGTGCATGGTTTGATAAAATATACATCCTAACTTTGTGTCTTACCTATAATTGCTAAAATATGAAATTCCAAGTTTTCTGATCCAAAAAAGAAACCCCAAATCGACTCTCCTCTTCTCCCATTCAGTCAAGGTGTACAAGGTGGATCCAAAACCCCTCTCCTTTGGATCCTCATCAATCCTTGAAGCTCATCCTTTGATTCTTGGTTAAGTTTCCTGGGATTTTTTCTTGTTTTCCTTCTCTTATCCTTATCTTATCTTGTTTCTCTCTTATTACATTACTTAGATCGCTCTGGACCAAATCCTAGAGTGAGGGTTGGCTAATGAGGGATTTTCCATTGGTGTTATGGTGTGTGGTTGTCTTATTGGTCCTTATTCTTCCCTCCTTTAAGGGTTTCATTGCGTTCACACACCATTGAAGTAAGTGTTTCCATCCATTTCCTTTCTAGAGCATTCAATGTGATTCTTATTATATTCCAAATGAATATTTATTATGTTCTTCATGATTATGGTTTTCTATAATGAATTTATATGACTTTCTATATTGGAGGTTTGATGGAAAAATGGGTTTTAAAAGGATTTTGATGATTATTCCTATATGTGTTCAAATTATATGTAATATAGGTGTATTATGAAATAAATTGTGGCCTTTAAAATGGATTTGGGTGTTTTAAATGTTTTTAGTAATTTTTGGAGTTTAGAAAAGTTTTTTTAACAAGTGGAAGTATGATTTGAATGGGATTTTACCCTCTTCATTGACTTGGTTCTTATGTGTGGAACTCTTGGGTTTCATAATGATGTTTCTTTGCATTATTTTAATAATCATTTAACATTCATATGGATGTCTATATATATATGACAGTTTGATGTGTTCATATCCATATGCGTAATGGGTGTATATATAGATGTTTTCATGTATATAATTGGAAAATTTTATAGATTTACCTCTTTCTAAAACGTTTCTTCCACAAATGATTTGTTGGTTTCAAAATGTTTTTTTAAAAGGCGTTTTGATGTTTTTTCTTATAGTTTTCTTTAATGGAACATTTAGAACCTTGGGGATTGTGTTAGAATTATGACCTTAGTTTTTGAAATGGATTTGGATAGAAAGGTTTTTTTCCTACAAATATTTTTTATTTTCAACGTTAAGCCCCATTTGGTACTTTTTTATGTTTCTTTACAATGAATTTGAGAATTCTCAAAGTGATTTAGACCGATTGGTACTTTCATATGTTTATTGACAAATTGTTTTTAAACTCCCAGGATGATCATGCATGGTTGGAACTTTCCAAATGTTTTCTAAATAATAGGAACCCATATAGAAATGCTCTAGATAGAGAGGGTCTTTGTATGAATGGTTTAGGGAAGGTGGGATTAGCATGCATGTTGGAATCTATGGGTTATGGTTAATGTTAAGCATGAATTTACCACCTCATTTTCCACCTTTACTATTATCATGGTATCCAAATCATCATCTATAGGGTCGAGTGAAAATTACTATTTAATCCTAATTAGATGAACAAGATTCCCCATGGTATACAAATTTAAATGGTGGGTTGTGCCACTGGTGAGGCTAGTTGAGAGAAACCATGTGGGTGATAGACTATGGACCACATCATACACTGGAAGATAGATTAGAACTGAGTACTTACGAGGTCACATTTTGAGATGTTTAAGGTATTCCCATGACTACATATCTTGTATGTCAGAATATAATTTCTGGAAATTTGGTTTCATGTTATGTTTAATTTTTCAAATTTATATTCAAGCTACCACCTTTTTTATAATTGTTATTTTGATATACCCTAATTGTTGTGTTCAGTTTTGATCCCTCTTTCATATGCACTTATATGGGCTATGGTTCTCTTTCACGATTTGATTAAAAAAATGGGATTTTGAAATTCGAATTTCTTTCAAAGGAAATCCTTAACTATTTTATTTCAAAAAAGGAATCTTGAAAGAGTTGTGTTCATTTACTCAAAGGTTTAAATACTATTATCAATATGTATTTTAAAACCAATTTTTATTGAATATTTTGGTAATGGATATGTATATATTCTATGGTTCTCACCTATTAAGTTGTTATATTATTACACCTTACTTATTCCACTTGGTGTCGGTAGATCCGATCTATTTTATATGGTCAAGTTCTTGTTCTGGTTCTCTCTTGGAGTAGATTTGTTTTTGATGATGGTTGGTGACTAAGTAGTCACATGGATATTTTGTCAGGTTATGGATTGGTTATAGTTTTTATTTTGGTATCTAGAATCTAGATCCTATTTATCTTTTTTATTTATTTTTATAGATTTATGTATCCTTCAGTTATGTTACATTCTCTATTTTATCTATGTTGTGATTTTTTTGTGAAATCTTCCCCAAAAATTTGTCTTGTGTTTCCATAACACTTTTTTTATCCAGTAGGGATCGAGGAAACCCTTTATTAATTTTTAAAATATTTCTTAAGTATCTGGTTTGAGGAAGATCCATGCCAGTTCATGAAGAAAATGGTATCAAAGAAACCATTTTTTATTTAGGGTGTTGGGTAGACTTTAGATATTATTTATTTGGGACTTGGGAGGTATTCATGAGAATATTTTCATAAACTCTTTCTGATATTGAACCATGAGTAACCGGGGATAGTTGGGTTTTGAGTCTTAAATTTTGGTTTTGGGTTTATTCTATTAATTCTTTGCTTGGTTTGAGGTGTTTTTACATTTTTTGGGATAATAATAAGAATGTACTGGCATCACATGGCTACCTTTCATGGCATAGAGAACCATGTAGAGCCTGAGTTCGTAGTTAAATTTACTCCCAGTGGAGGGTTCATTCATGGAAAATATTCTTCTAAACCATGTATCCAAGTCATGAATGAACACTAGTATCTTATTTAAGAGGCTTTGAGGTAACTGATATTTTTGGTTTTCTTGGTTGGAGTGAGTGGGTTATGGAAATTAAAATGATTTTAGAATTTGTGTTTTTAAATGAGTAAATTGGAAATGATTTATTTTTCATGAATGATTAATGTGGGAACTTGGATTTAGAAATGGGTGTATTTGAGATGTTTTTGGAGTGGGAAATGATCTTGAAAATTAAAATGGAAATGGTTGTTTTTTAGGATTATTTTTTGTTTTATGTGTGCATTGTATGTTGGATTATGAGATGGGTAATTTTTCTTGAAGAGTTTTCTTGGTTGATTTTTTTTGGATTTTGGTTTTATGTTTATTTTGTTCAATATTTCTATATTATTTATTATATGAAACCTAGAAAGGTTTAGAAGGTTTCTTTGGAGTCTCTTATAGTTGTTGACTCTTCCCAGACTCCCAATAGAGTGGTGGGGCCAAGTTCTTCTTAACGGTTACCTATTTTCTATGGATATTGAGGACCTCTAGAGGATGTGAAGTAGATCAAGGAAGTTTAGGGTATTTTTAGGCCCTTAGGATCTACCAAAGTATTAAGGGTGAATGTTGTATTAGGTATACTCGAGGTACCAGGTTTGGACTAGTGGAAGTTGATCATTCCATCCTCGTTACAAGTTAGGATGAGTTAGTAAATCTTCCCAACCACTTTCATTAAATGGTTTATATTAGAGGAGGCGAATGTGAAGAAAGTGATATAGCTTATGAATATTCAGTAAGTTCAATTGACAGTGAAGGGGTATGTTGAAAAATTCAAGGAGATGGTCCCATTTTATTTAGAAATGGCATTGAGAAATCCAAATAATGGTCACATATTTTTGTGGGTACTTCACCTAGTGATTTGGGATAATGTTTTTTTCCATATAGGAACGTATTTTTTTAATAATTTGGTAAATGAGACATTTCAAGATGAGTTAGCTTCCATAAGGTAGCCTATGGTGGTTGGAATCTCAAATTATATTGGTTCTAGTAAGGTTTCCCCATTGGGTGAGGAGTTAATATTAGAGGAACCTATTCTATAGGATTAACATTTTTAGTTCCTACTTCTCATCAAAATGACCACTCACTCAGATGTTTCCATTATGGTTGGTTTGGGAATTCTATGACATATTACTATAACACTTTGAATACCTTACATCGATGTGGTCATCTAGGACATCTTTAGAAATTTTATGGGGTGGGATCTTGATATATGAAAAATTAATCCAAATCAACTACAAAATCATAGTTTTCCTTCTCTCCAAGATTTTGTGGATTTTTTTCTTTTTATCATTTTTTATTCGTTCATCCATTTTTACATGTCTTTGATCTTCATGTTTCTTTAGATTAATTCATTATTTTTTATAGTATGGAGAATAATGGGTATTATGGAATAATTTATTATGATTCAGTTCGGGTTTTTACTTGATTTTACTTGTTTGGGGCCTTCTCATGTTAGAGGATGGCCATTGTATTTGTTGATTCCAAAATGGTGGGGAGATATCATGGATCTCTTTGTTTTTCACTCTTGTACTGGTTGGGTTTGATCTTCGGGATTAAGGTTCCATACCATGATCATTGGTTTCATTCATTTTTAGATTTAGATGAAGGTTTCATTCTGGAAGTTCCTTTTTTGGGTTGATGGTTCAAATTTTGTTCCTCATTTTAAACTTGGTGACTTTATTGGGTCAGAATGTTTTTATATCTGGGAGAATTATCACACATGGAACTCAGTATTCTTTGTTTTTTTATTTATTTTTTGGTTCTTAATATCTTTTTTGTCTTCATGTTGATTTCCTAGTAATTTTTTTGGCATTTGGATTTTTTTTCATTTTGTATTAAGCTATGTTCATAGTTAATGCAATTAGTTTAGAATAAAATGTGAGACTAACTAATCGAGGGGATGTCTCCCATTCAATTAATTATTGAACAGTTTGTATTACATGGACAACACTCAATTTGGTCTAAACCATGTGAGTCCTAGAAGTAACTATCTGAACTTATTGGGGTTTTGAGGGATAGTGCACGACATGTGCATGATTATAGGAAATCATGCAGAAAACATCCAGGGGTTTCATAATTTTCAAAAAAATATGATTTGTGTGGTTGGTACATGGTTTCCAAATCATGTTGATAAATTATGTGTGGGTATATTTTCTTTCTAGTGGAGGATGAAAAGTTTTTTTATCATTTCAAAACCATGTGGCTGAATTTTGTGAGGGTAGTTTTACTTAAAGTAGTGTGCACATGGTTGTCACAAAGTTTGGTAAACCATGTGGCCTAACTATAAATATTACCGAGATTATCTAAAATTTAAAATTCCAAGTCATCCCATCTAAATATAAAACCACATAATCAACCCCCTCCTATAACATCCCGGTTCTGGGTTCCTCCCAAAAGGTACCCCATACCCGGTTGGTCACATGGCCTCAATCACATTTCCCCGAATGCTAGAGGCTTCCGATAAGAAGTGAGGGCCTTGGGTGTGATAGTGGGTAAACTATGCCCTCATTGGTAGAGTAACATAGAGGAATAACACTAATATACAATAGGGGAAGTGGTAATACCATAAAATAATAAAATAGTGGAAGACTAAAAGTAAATAAACAACTGGAGAACATATATAAATGATGCATGTCACATATGTCTAGGGAAGCGTCCAAACATGTCACAATGATAGAAATACAGTACTAAAACAAATTACAAAGAAAATAAGTAAACTCATACAGCCTCACAAGCCTCAGCTTGGTCCCATGCTCTCTAGCTCCATAACCATCAAGTACCTGAAGTAGAAGGGCGCTTGACCTTATCTATACCTGCAACAATATAATCTGTTTGGGCCCAAAAGAATGACTCAAATAGGGTGTGAGATGAATCCCATTAGGCAACCACCCAAATACATGTGCCTAACTATCAGTGAATATATATAGTAGGAAAAATTAAAAATGAAGTAATAAATAAAGTAGTACTCAAATTTAGGCAGTCCTACAGTTGCAAACAACATTCATTTACATTTATTAAATTTTCAACCAACCATTCACAAGCAGCCCTATGAGAAATTTCTCACTACCTATTTAGGTCATGATTTTGGGCCCAAACAGATTATATTGTTGCATGTATAGATAAGGGTAATCACCCTTCTACTTCAGGTACTTGATTGTTGTGGAGCTGGAGAGCATGGGACCAAGAAGAGGATTGAGATGCTGTTGGAGATTAATTGTTTCAATTTTTTTTTAATTTGGTTTAGTACTATATTTCAAGAATTGTGACATGTTTGGATGCTTTATTAGACATATGTGACATGCATCATTTATATATGTGCTCCAGTTGTTTATTTAATTTCAGTATTCCGCTGATTTCTTATTGTATGGTATTACTGCTTCAAATATTTTATATTATTGTTATTCCACTGTGTTACTCTTCCAATGAGGGAATAGTTTCCCCACTATCACACCCAAGGTCCTCGCTACTTGTCGAAAGCCTATGGAATTCAGGGAAATGCACTTGAGGCAATGTGACCAACCGGGTACAGGGCACCTTTGGGAGGCACCCGAAACCGGGATGATACAAAGTGGCATTAGATGGGGCTTTATTTTATACTTTGTCTTACTATTTGGATCCTTTAGATAGGGATAATAAGAAATAGGTCATTGTTAATAATCTATGCCTGGGAGTAGGTAACCCATGTACATAGAAAATCCATGTTACCTCAAATATTACACCTTTTCTAGTTTTGAAATTGTTATGCAGATTCACATGTTTTGTTATGTTATCTTTGATATTATTAAGGTTTTATTTCTATTTTAACCCGATGAGATGAGGGTATGCCATCTCATGCATCATATAATAAATTTCTAGATATCACATGTCATGAATTCTTGTCATGCCATTTAGGGTGCATTTCTGATTGCATGTTGTTGTGATAGATGTTGTTCTAGGTATGCATGCTGTTGTGATATATACCATGATATAATACCTTCTATTTGATAGGGTATTGCTAATATGTAAAGTTTATCTTGAATGGGCACAAAAATTTGGTCCCTGAGGTGTTGTGGGCCCTCGTGGATCAGAATTTGGTGGATCATGTGATTGATTTCACTGTTATACTTTGTGATATACATGAATATGATTCCAAGCTTTGATTCGAGGGGAGTATAAGTCCCCACCGATTGGAATTTGGCACTTTAATGTTTGTTTTAATGTTTTTATGGGATTCCAAAGTATTTTCTGAGGCTTAATGTCCAGAAAAACCAAGAATACACGGTGTGTAATGATGAATACGTGCCATGTATCCTTCTGTTCGAAAAATAACAACTTTTATTAAGTACACACCGTGTACTTTATGTACATTCCATGTAGTCCTTAACTGTGTGAATGGATGTGTAAGAAGAGACATGGGGTTGGGAAATGTTTGGTGGCACATTCCATGTACTTGGAGTACACGTCGTGTTATAAGGACCGTGTATCCGACCGTGTGACTAATGACACGAGTCAATGAAATCCTTCTAGTACACACCGCGTTTGGCATAAACACACTGTGTAGTTTTGTTCTAAATGAACAATGTGGTTTAGCCAGGTAGAGGAACTTGGGCAGGGGGAAAGATTCAAGTACACACTGTGTCAAAGGAGAACACACAGTGTATGAGGTGTTACACGACCAGAGTTGGTAGATGTACACAACCATGTAAAGGATTAAGGGAACATGTCATACACGGGTCATACACACTGTGTATCCATGTTTTGAAAAACTTGAATGTTTTCATTATCATTTTCCTTTCCTACACTTCTAAGTTTCAGTCCTTGATAATCTTGAACTAAGGTGTGCACCTAACCTTGCAGATTCATGCCACCAAGATGTCCTCTGGTTGTACGCCAGATACATGGAAACGATCAGACACCAGACATGGTAGATCAGGGACTACCAGCAGATCCTACCATCATGCCTGTCTTGGAACCAACCATTATTTCAGATATAGGTGCTAATGCACAGTTCCTAGAAGGATTCATGAGGTTTATGCAGACCTTCCAGGGAACACCGCATCCTACCCCGTCTATGGAAGAGTTGACATGGGTTTTTTAGTAGCAGCATCCTCCTAGTTTCTCAGGGGATGGAGGACCTCATGCTGCAGTGTCATGGTTAGAATCCATGCTGTCTATCTTAGAGCATCTAGAGATGTGTACAGAGAGGAGGGTGAATCTCACTATATACATGCTTCGAGATTCCACCAAGATATGGTGAGATGTGATATCCCAGCCGGGATTCTAATGATTTATGGATTAGGATGAGTTCTATCAGACCTTATATGACTAATTTTACCCAGAGTCCTTGAGGGATGACCGAGCCCAAGAGTTAATGAGCTTGGAGAAGGGTACTCTCTCAGTAATGGATTACTCTTCTCACTTCACAGAGCTGAAGTGCTTCACACCCATTCTGGGGGAGGGGTGATGATTTATTTTTGGCGAGAAAGATTGAGGATGGTATCTGACATGACATCCGATCCCAGGTGAACATCTTCAGGTTGACTTCCATATCTTCTATCGTCAACCAATTTCTGATCACTGAGCGCAACCTGAGGGATTTTGGAGCTCTTATCCAGAGAATCTCAGTATCTAGAGTTTGTATTCCTCCATTGGATAGTAGGAAGTGTCGAAGGGAGTCTACGCATGGAGATCTGAGTAGGTGAGATACTCCTTCAGGTAGCCAGGTGGTACGCTACTAGTTCGGGAAGAGAAAGAATACGAGGCCACATTGCCTAGGAGACCCAGTTGAGTTCCGATCTTGCAGCAAGATGGGTTATATTCAGTATTTTTTTTATTTTTTCTTACCACCAGCTGGTGATAGGGGTTCTTCTATGACCGCACATTCAAGAGAAGGACCATCAGTATCTCCTCAGTCAGAGAACTGGAGTTCTTTTGACCTTTCAGGCTGAGGTGGAGGTCATGGCCACAGTGGTCAGACACAGGGTTTTCAACAACCGTAGGGTGGATTAACTAAGGGATCACAGACAGTTTCATAGGGCCATGACATAGGTAAGGTTTTTTCACTGAAGCAGACCCAGTAGGAGCAGGATCCAAAACCCTCTACGGTTAGAGGTACGATTTTGGTTGCCTCAGTTTTAGCTTCTACTCTTTTCAATATAGGGACTTCATATAGATTTATATTTGTGCCTGTTTTAGAGAGACTTGGGCTCTGCATCTTTAATTATGCTGATATCTTAACACTGGACACACCGTTGGGGACTAGAACGACTAGTGTATGTCAATGCAATGAGTTCCCTCTTGCGGTTGGTGGGTGTCACTTCTTATGGAAACTTTATGTCTTAGAGATGACGAGATATGACGTCATTTTTGGAATAGACTGGTTAGTTCCCTTCTAAGCTGTTGTCGATTGTTATCATCATAGGATGAGTTTCACTTCACTAGAGGGAAGATTGTTTCTAGATAATGGAGAATGGGATGTCTAGGAGAGCAGAGCTAGACCTGAGCATCATGGTTTGGGAGGAGTTATAGCCCAAATTGCTAGTTTGTATCTGGATGACCAGGGGACTTCACATATGGACTTTCCACCCATGGTGGATCATTTCAGGGATGTCTTTCCAGACAAATTTTCAGGTTTACCTCTGGAGAGAGAGGTAGATTTTTCTATTGAGATTGTGATAGGGGAGGCATCAATGTCCATTCCTACTTATAGGATGGCTACACCAGAGTTACAGGAGCTCAAGAAGTAGTTAGAGGAGTTACATGAAAAGGGTTTCATCCGACCCAATACTTCTCCTTGGGGTTCACCTATCCTATTTTCGAAGAAGGCGGATGGTACCCTCAGAATTTTTGTGGATTATCATAATCTGAACCAGTTGAAAGTCAAGAACTGATATCCCTTGTTGAGTATTAATGATCTCTTTGATTATCTTCAAGGAGATCGAGTGTTCTCGAAGATTGACTTGAGATCTGATTATCATTATTTGCGCATTAGACCATCAGATATACCTATTACAACCTTTCAGAGTAGGTATGGTCTATACAAGTATATGGTTATGCCGTTCGGTCTCATGAATGCGCCTGTAATTTTCATGGCACTGATGAACGGAGTGTTCCATCCATACTTGGATTCTTTTGTGGTAGTCTTTATGGACGATATCATGTTGTAACCTCACACTTGACATGACCATGCTACCCATATTGAGTTCATTTTGAGTATAATGATAGAGCATCAGTTATATGCTAAGCTCTCAAAATGACACTTTTGGATGGACCAGATTCACTTCTTGGGTCATGTTATCTCAGATACATGAGTATCAGTAGACTCAGAAAAAGTGAGGGCAATAGTTTATTGGCAGCATCCAAAGAACGTCTTCGAGGTACAGAGTTTTCTAGGGATGACTGGTTACTACAGACGTTTTATATAGGACTTTTAATGCTTATCAACGCTACTGACGGGCCTGACTAGGAAAAGTGTGAAGTACCTGTAGACAAATTCATGCGATTCCACCTTTTATGAGCTAAAAGGGAGTTTGACTTCAGCACTGATACTAGTTTTTCTAGAACCAGAAAAAAATTATACTATTTACTATGATGCATTAGGTATTGGGCTAGGAGCAGTGCTTATGCATGGGGAAGGAATCGTTGTGTATGGGTCTTGGTAGTTGAGGCCACATGAGAAGAATTACCCAACACACGATCTTGAGTTTTCAGCAGTTGTTAATGCCTTATGCTGTTGGAGACATTACCTTCTGGGAGAGCATTTTGTGGTGTAAAATAACTGAAAAAGTCATAAGTATATCTTTACCCAGCATGAACTAAATTTGAGATAGTGAACGTGGGTTGAGTACCTTAAGTCCTTTGACTTTGATCTTGCCTACATGCTTGGGAAAGGCAACAAAGTGGCTGATGCGTTGAGCAGAAGGACTCAGATACAGGCAGTTCAAAAGGCCAACAGTGAGTAAAATTTTATGGCTCTATTCTCTGAGATTTATTTGGAGGTTCATGACAAACAAGGGAAGATGTTTCTTTCTTATGTAGTTGTTACCTCTACTCTACTTGATCAAGTGCGAATGAGGAAGCTATCAGATTCTGAAGGCCAATTTATATGAAAGATTATGTCAGGAGAGGACCCTATTCCTAGATGGACCATAGGCGAGGATGAGATCTTGAATTTTTCATGGCCGTGTGTGGGTGTCAGCAGACATACGCGAGGATATTTTGTGGGATTTTCATTCCTTAGTTTGGGCAGTTCATCCTGGTGTCCCAAAGATGTATTAAGATCTACACCATCAGTATTGGTGGCCCAATATGAAGAGAGATGTTGCTGGTTTTATGATGAGGTGTTCCACTTGTCATCGGGTGAAGGGGGAGCATAAGTGACTAGCAAGGTTTTTGCAGTAGTTACCCATTCCTGAGTGGAAGTGGAATGATGTCGTGATGGACTTCATGCTAGGTTTACCAAGGTCACCTCGTGGCAATGATGCAGTTTGTGTTTTCATTGACAGAATCATGAAGGTTGCATACTTCTTACCGATCAAGGAGACCTTCAGTGTTGATGATCTTGAAAGGTTGTACATTGAAGATATTTTATATTTACACGAGGTTCTGCACTCCATCATTTCAGACAGGGACACCTGTTTTACTTCTCAGGTCTGGAAGGGACTACATAGGGATTTGGGTAAATAGGAACTTCTGAGTCTAACTTACCATCTTGAGACAGATGGCCAGTCCGAGCATACGATTCAGGTGCTGGAGGATATGCTTCGAGCATGCGTCCTAGATTTTGGAGGTTCTTGGGAGAGTCACATACCTCTAGTGGAGTTTTCCTACAATAATAGTTTTCAGGAAACTATTCAGATGAAAGCTTATGAGGATTTGTACGATAGGCCATGCCGATCACCCCTATGTTGGCTAGAAGCAGAAGAGGTAGCTATGCTGGGACCTCATCTTGTCCCAGAGACCACAGAGCAGGTGGAGTTGATTTGGAAGAGGATGGCTACTACACAGTCCCAGCCGAAGTCTTATGTTGATAGATGGAGACGACCTCTGGAGTTCGAGGTCGAAAATCAGGTTTTCCTACGTGTCACACCAAGGTTGGTACATAAGAGGATTAGGAGATATGGAAATATTTCACCGATATACATTGGTCCATTTGAGGTTTTAGAGAGTGTCAGGCCGGTTTCCTATCATTTGAAGTTACCTTAGAGGTACCCGACTATGCATGAAGTCTTCCACATTTCTTAGCTACCACATTACTTCTCAGACCCATCTCATGTTTTTCAACCCAAAGAGGTTGATTTAGAGGTGGACACATCGTTTGAGGAGAATCCTATCCAGATTGTTGATCGCAGCGTGAAGTTTCCCTATGGCCGGTCTGTTCCCCTAGTACGGGTGTTGAGGAAGCACAGATGAGTACAAGATGTGACTTGGGAGATGGAGTTTGATGTGGATCACAATGGCCAGAGTTTCTTGAGGATTCTTTTTCTACGCCACCTCATTAGGGAAATCCGAGGACAAATTTCTTTAAGGGGAGAAGTTTGTAAGAAACCAGATCTTCATTTTAGGTATGGATCTTGATTTCGGGTGTTTTTGAGAAAAAGGGGAGAATTTGGAAAATTTATAAGTACACTCCGTGTACTTAGGAGTACACTCCATGTACTTTAGAGTACATGTTGTGTACCCAATTTCCATGGGTAGCCATGTACTGGCCATGTAACGGCCGAGTACATGGCCGTGTGAGGTGACCCGGAGACTGCCTAAAGCGGGTTCGGGTTAAGGCTTGTACACAACATGTACATTAAATGAAAACACCATGTACTTTTTTTTGTTAAATCGGACCGGGGTCACGTCTAATTCCCAAGATTGTGTTCTTCTAACCCTGTCTCATCCATGAGTGATTGAGAGCGAAAATTCTTCTACGAACCTCTAATCCATCGTCTGTTCTCTGAATCGAACACCTTCAGTTGTGTTGGAATCCCCTCAGTGAGTTATTCCTTCTTCTAGAGCTTCTCTTATTAATTTCTCTTCTTTCATGAGATATTCAAGGTTGAGAATTTTTGACTTTTTTATAGATCAGTGACGGTATAGGTCGATTCAAAGGCTGAGGTTCAACTATATTGATCGTACAACATCAAGGTAGGTGGTTTGTACCTTTATGTAGTTTTATTTGGATCATATGTTTGAAAAGTGCTGAATAACCTAGTTTAGGGTATTGTGTGTTTTAGATATTTAAACCTGTTTGATGCCTGCCATATTTTTTTTGCTTGAGAAAGTGTTTTGATTATGATTTAGGTTTATTACCTTGTTTATGGATGTGTTTTCCCATGTTTTTTTGATATTGTCCATTGGGTCTAGAACTTTATGTTAGGCTATTTTGTTTTCATACCTAGTGCTTTTAGGATGAAGTTGATATTATATGACATGCTTTTGATATGCAGTATAGATGATTAGCCTTGTAGTAGATGAGATTTCTTTTGCTGATGGATATCATGTGTGCATGATTATATTACATAGGGCTGTGAGAACCTGGTGTAGTTATACCATAGGGGGAATTGATGTTGAGGGATTCCCCAGAGTGTCTGTTATACTTTTTACGTTGCGAGACCAAAGGGGGGATGGATGGTGAGTGATCCCTCAGAGTTTATATAGTATACTGTTATGAGATCACATGGGGAATATATGTTGAGTGCTTCCTCAAAGAGTCTATATTATACTATTAAAAGACCACAGGGGAAATTGACGGTAAGTGCTTCCTCAGAGAGTCCTTGTCTTTGTGAAACCAGAGGGGTTAGACTGTGAGAAATTTCCCAGAGGGTTTCTTGTGAATGATTGGTTGAATAATTAATTAATGTAAATGAATATAGTTTTCAACTATAGGACAAACTACTTTTGAGTACTTCCTTGTTTATTACTTTATTTTTCATTTTACCTGCTATATATATTCCTTGATAGTTAAGCACATATATTTGGGTGGTTTCCTACTGGGATTCGTCTCACACCCTGTTTGGGTCATGATTTTGGGCCCAAAAAGATTATATTGTTGCAGGTATAGATAAGGGAAGTTCCCTTCTACTTTAGGTACTTGATGGTTATGGAGCTAGAGAGCATGGGACTAAGCTGAGGATTGCGATGCTTGCTGGAGTTTACTTGTTTTCTTTGTAATTTGGTTTAGTATTATATTTCTAGCATTGTGACATGTTTGGATGATTTCCTAGACATATGTGACATGCATCATTTATATATGTGCTCCAGTTGATTATTTACTTTCAGTCTTCCACTGTTTGCTTATTGTATGATATTACTACTTCTGCTATTGTATATTATATTATTTCATTGTGTTACTCTTCTAATGAGGGCATAGTTTCCCCACTATCACACCCAAGGCCCTCAATGCTTGTCGTCAACCTCTTGAATTCTGGGAAATGTGCTTAAGGCCATGTGACCAACTGAGTACGAGGAACCTTTGGGCGGTACCCGAAACCGGGACGTTACACCTCCTATCCCATTCAGTCATGTCATGTGTAAGGGAACCCAAAAAAATCTCCTTGGACCCTCTTCAATCATTGAATATCCTCCTTTGGTTCTTGAGTACATTTCCTTGGTTTTTGGATTTTTTCCTTCTCTTCTCCTTCTACTATCTTGTTTTTATATTGTTTCATTGCTTGGATGTCTCTTAGATGAACTCTAGAGAAAGGTATGAATAATGTGGGTTGTTACTTTTTTGTTATAATGTTTGGTTTTGTTTATAGGCCTTATTATGCCCTTTTCTGAAGGTTTCATTATGTTCTCAAAAATCTGAGGTAGGTGTTTCCACCCATTTCCTTAACAGAACATTCCATCTGAATTTTATGATTTTCTAACAAATTTTTTATTATATTCTTCATGTATATGGTTTTCTAGAAGTAATTTTTATATCTTTATATGTTATTGGTTTGATAGTAAATGGTTTTTTCAAAGGATTCACATGATAATTCTTATATGCATTCAAAGTTTATGTATTTTAGATATTTGATAAAATTATAAGTGGAATATCAAATTGATGTTGGTGTTTTAAATGTTGATTTACCTTGTTGTAGTTCTGAAAAAATTAGGCGATAGGTGGAATAGTGTTTTGAATGGGTTTTTGGCCTTTATAGATTTTATGATTATGTGAGAAACTATTGTGTTTCATTATTATGATCCTTTTTATTCTTTGATTAAGACTCTGGAATTCATATGGATGTCCATATATATATTAGTGTGATGTGTGAATATATATACATGCACGAGGTGTATATATAGATGTGTGCATTCATATAGATGGAAAATAATATATAATTTCCGCTTTATAATACCTTGTTTTCTCAAAATTATTTTTTAGTTTCCAATTGTTTTTTTGAAATTATCTTTTGTTATGTTTTTCCAAAATTTTTCTTCAAAGGCCCATTGGGGACCATGAAGATTGTATTTTAACAATAAACATGGTTTTGAAATTATATTTTTAAATAATGGTGTTTTCCCTTGAAATAATTTTGTATTTTTAATGATAAGGGCCATTTGATACTTTTAGACAATACTTTTGGAAATTATTGATAATTTAAAAAGTTATCAGGCCAGATTGGTACTCTTAGATTTTTTTCTTGCAAAGTGGTTTTAAACTCTTAGGATTATTAGGACCAGTTGAAAGTTTCCAAATATTTATTGGATGATGTGTACCCCTATGGAATTAATCTAGACAAATAGGTTCTTCACATGGATGGTGTTAGGAAGGATGACTTGGAATAGAATTTAGAATATGTGGGTTGTGGTTAATGTCAAACATGAGTTGGACAACTGAATTTTACTCTTTAATATTTTCATGGGCTCCTAAACATAATATTGAGGGTTGATAGATGGTTAATTTTTAGTCCTGATTAGATCAAATAGATTCCACATGGTTAAAAAATAACTAGGGTGGGTTGTCTCACTGATGAGGCTGGTTGGGAGTATCCAGGTTTGTGATAGACACTGTACCATATAATTTGTCAACATATGGATCCAAACTGAGTATGTCTAGGAGAATATCTCATGTTTTTTAGGATACACTCATGACTAATATCTTGTATGTTCCAATGTTGTAATGGATCACTTTGGTTTCTTGTTATATTCCTCAAATATTTTTTTTATTTTCCAAATAAACCACTTTTTGGTTGAGTGGGAACCTCATAGGATACCAAACTTCAAAAATTATAAAATTTAACATCAAATAGGCCTCAAAATCCACCACTAAACATAGAAATCCAAAGTTACATTTCAAATTCAAAAAAAAAAACCGATCTCATCATGCAAAAAAAATTACACACAATAGTCGTGATCCACCTCGAGCCACATTCCTTGATTCTCAATAAAAAAATTATCATCATCACATCACCGGAAATTATAACCACCATAAAATAAATCATCGCCGTATCAAAAACTAAAATCCTTCTAAATTGAAGGGGCATGACCCACCAGAGCCTCAAACCACCATCACTGGAGAGACCTTCAACCTCTCTAACGATATATCATGGTTTCACCTACTAATCGAAACAAAATACAAAACTAGAACCTCCTCGTAGAATCTTGGAACAACATTGTCTTCATCAAGGCTGAAAACAAGGACACCTTCCATACCACAAACCTTAAACGTTGAACCAACATGAACATCAGGAATGTAGCACCATTACAAATCCAAAAAGAACTAGATGAAGGCTACAACACTCAAACACTATTGACCACCCAAACAACACCTCCAAAAGCCTCCAATAGGACCACCATGCCAAACTAAACGGAGTAGGAGTGATGGAGAAGGAATAATGAGAAGATTTCACGGTGGGATAAGGCCCCAACATTGAACCAAAACCTAAACTAGGAACAAGAATCACCACTAGAGAGAATAAAAAAAGGATGAAGGAGACAACCACAAGTCATGATACTAGGAAACCAACGCTCACTAAACCATCACAACCCAAACCACCCCAAATGAACCAGAATACTAGACCAAGATAGGGTAAAAAATGTGGTAATCAGGAAATAATATGGGATGAAGAACCAGTGTGGGAATCAATAGAGTAGCAACCACAGAAAAAATCTGAAATCAAGACACTAAAGAACCAAGGAAAAATTATGGAACCAATGAGGGAAGACCATTAGAAGTGAGGAATGAAGAGGGGGGAGGGAGTAAAGGGGGATGATACTTACATGGGTTGTGGTTTTCTTTTAGGGTTTAAAAAAATATTATTTTGAAATGAGAATTTATTTTAATGTAAATCCTAAACTATTTAAAAAAAGGAAATTAGATAGAGTTGAGTTTATTTAATCAAAGGATGAAAAACTATTTTCTATCTATATTTTAAAACCAATGTTTATAGACTATTTCATGAAAGTATATGTATAGATTCTACAGTTATTACCTATTGAGCTATTGTATGCTCACACCCAACTTATGACACTCGATGTTGGTAGAAATGAGTTATTTTTAAGGGTTACGTTCTTTTTTTAGATTCACTCGTGGAGTGGTTTTGTTTTTAGGATCGTTGGTGATTAATAGTTTATATTTAGATTTTGTTAGGTTCTGGTTTGGTTGAAGTTTTTATTTTGGGTTCTTATATCTAGACCCTATTTATGTTTTTATTTATGTTCAGATATTTATGAATCCTACTATTATGTTTTGTGCCCTATTTTAGTTATTTTTTCATTATTGGGTGAAATCATCCCTAAAAATTTATCTTCTAACACCCTAATACATATCATCATCCTGTAGGCCTTGGGAATGCCCTTTGGGATTTTTCTCAAATAGTCTCGAGTGTCTAGTTCAAAGATGACCTGGACTGGTTTGTGACAACACATACCGAGGATAAATAGAAAATTAATCTCTATAGGATAGATATATAATGATGGTTTATGTACTATATTTAGGGATGTAGCATGTATAATTACATGTGGTTCTATAATGATGCTTAAATAAGTGAATTTTAGAGCTTATAGCTGGTTGGATAATTGACTGGTGTAATACATGCTACATAGTTGGCTTCCAAAAACTTATGGCATGAACACATGGGAAACATAAACTAGAAATGGATGAATATATTGTAAACTAAAAGAGTGTTGAGGATTATAATAATGGAGTGAATAACTTGTGAATATTTTTTCCTTCTAAATAGAAGGTAATATACTCAAGAACTAGAAGTTAGATATGCTTTGTAGATATGTTTTGGGACCATCTTTGGTTCATTCCCTTAGTGGGACACTATACTATGTTACCTTTATCAAATATGAAACACTAAAAGTGTGGGTATTATTCATCAAGAACTAGTTGAAAGTGTTAAAAAACTTCATATTATGGGAGGAAATTATTAAAATAGAGACCATAATAAATATTAACTGCTTGATGTTCGAAAACGGTGGGGAGTATGGTAGTAGGAAGTTCTAGTGGTTCTGTTGGTGGAAGTTAATACAATTTAAGAAGATTATATGAATTATTTTGGAATATAAAAAAGTCACAAAAAGTATGAATCATGATTTTTTTGAGAATTCAAGGAGCATGAGATTTGATACGGGGTTCCCCAAGAAGTTTTTGTGTGGAAGTGGTGAATTGTGTGGCCACTTGATAAACAAGAGTCTTCTTTTTTCCACTGGGGTAGGAACTTATGAAAGCTTGTTGGTATAAAATGTAGATTGATATCACCCATCTCAAATACTTTAGTTATTAGAATAATGTTAATGTTGATACCAAGGATAAGTAAAAGATAGAGTTCAAGACATAATAATTTTACCTTTTAGGGTATAGAGACGAAGAGTTTGGATTTTGAATTTGAGATAAAAACTCTCAAAATTTGTTAGGAGTCAAAAATTCATCTTCATTGAAGATATATTATGGAAATATTATAACTAAGAAATATTTTTATGAGATTAATATAAATTTTAAGCTTAGGTTTTACCGAATAGATATCCAAAAGTTATGTATGTTCTAATGAATTAAGGGAGTGCTTCAGTTTTCATAGCATCAGGCAATTTTTAGGAAGTTATGAAGGGAGATAAAGTTCTAATGGTGTTTCCATGGATAAAAGTACTAGAGATATCATTAAAGTTAGAACCTCGAGGAAGATATTTAGAAGACTAAGATCCATAGGTGGTTTCTATAAAAGGAGATAAGCCACATAGGGTGTTGTAGATGACTATCCTGATAAGGTGCCAATAATATAGGAATATAATATTTTTAGATTATTTTATCCTCATAGACAACATAGGAACTAATATATTGGAATTTATTTCAAGTTTGAATGAATCGAATCAACATAAGATATCTATGAGGGATTATATTGATTCTCGACAATTATTGGAATGTGGGAGGTAAATTTTTTTTTTCTAGAATGAAATTTCTTTATAATACATGGTTTTATTGTTTGAAGGAGGAAAAGGTTGGTAGATAGAGTTATAAGGAAAGGATAGTCATGAAATGGTTTCAATAAATGAAAGTTTTGGATTTTTCTAAGATCTTTTCTCTATATTTTATAAAAAAAGAAAATTTGAATGGTGATAAACAAGGTTACAATGAGAGTACTTAATATGGAGAAGTTGGATGTGAAGGATAATTGTATTTGTAGGGGATTATATGAAATTATTTACATGTATAAGGAATTATGTTTCCTTTATAAATGGAATATAAATATTATATGAAATATGAATTGAAGCCTTTATGGTTTGAAGTGATCATCAAATTAGTGGAATTGAAATTTCAATTCCTTTATGGTTTAGTGGAATTTCATTTGGGGAAATTCATATCACTTCTATTATGGGAAGATGTATGATGATCAAATATTCATCATTATACTTCTCTATATCGATGAAATTCTTATTGTTTCTCCAATGAAATAAAGGATTGATGATATGAAATATGAATTATATGGAATTTTTAAGATGAAGGAACTAGGTATAGTGAAATAGATGTTGGAGATTTAGATCATAATGGAGTTGAGGTCCAAATTATTATTTTTGACTAAGTTTGACTATATCTGGAAGGTGGTGGAATGGTTCAACATGATAGATACAAAATGGGTGAATTCTCACATTATTAGACATTTCATGTTGATAGAATGGAAGGAACCATGAATGGATATTTAAGTAGAGTACATGGTAAAGGTTCCCTTTGCATCAAAAACCCGAATCATGTAGTATTCCATGGTTTCTACTCTGTTATACATTACACAAGTAGTGGGAGTTATCAACATATTCATGTAAAATCACAAAGTGAACATTGTGATGCAATAAAGTAGATACTATAGTATTTTCAAGGTTTATGAAGAGTATATACTTTATTTTTAAATGAATAACTATTACAAGATTTAGGGATTTAGACTTTAAATGAGATTTATATTCCTAAATGAGCACCATAGGCTATGGTTTCACTTTCATAGGGATGTATATGAGTTGGAAGTTGATATATCAATTGGTATTTTAACTTTTTACAATGGAATTAGAGTACATAGATATAATGGAATCTAGGAAGGATTTGATGTAGTTGAAGAGGTTTTTGGAAGATCTTGGAAGAGGACATGAAGTTGTGGTCTTGTTCTATAATTCAGAAATTGAAATCCACTTGGTAAAAAATATAATGTTTCATTCTATGATAAGGAATATATTTGTGAAGTATCACTCTATCAATATTTAAAAAAAATGTATGGGACCTAAAAAATATTAGTGTATTATTGGGTCTTAAATATAGATGATTAAGGTTATAGTCTAAGATGTGATAAGGTGGTGTTACACCTCAGTTGGGCCAAGATAAATTGAAGCATTTTGGGGAAACTATGTGTCTAAAATGGAAGTCTGAGGAATGAAAGAAGGTATTCATATTAAGACAAATGAAATGGTTGTGAATTATAAAAACAATTCTCAAGTGGTATATTATTAGGAAAAATCCATGTAAAAACTATTTTACTGATACATTTTAAATATAATAAAAGGAAAGAATTTGATATTTTAACTTATGATGTTGGATATATATGTTATAGAGACATGAGAAATGTTCAGATGACTAGATGAAAAATGATAAAAATGTAGAATATCAGATGATGGGGTAATGGAAAGTTATCCCTTGACCAGTTTGATGGAGTTTTTTAGAGATTCAAAATATTTTCATGAAAGAAACACTTGGATACATATGATCCATTCTGATAAGTTTTTTATTTAGCAGTTTTTGGAAAGGATATTTCATAAGGTTATTCAAATTATCACTTAAGAGAAAACTCTTAGATCTTCTGGAAACATGCACTATGTATTAGAAGATGGAGTTGAGTCAATGAGAGTCTTTGATAAAGTAGAGGGAAAACTATTGAGATCATATCTTCATAGAATTATCTTTGTAAAGATTGAAATGTAGGGGTGACCTATTTCACTATATGTATTATACTATATTAGCATGGATAAATTATTTATATTCAATGATTTTGCAAACATTGTAATAATATTTTGAATCTTTAATAGAAGACATTATAACATTGCCATTGTGGATTAGGACTTAAGAAAGAACCAAATACAATGTTGTGCTATTATTTTACATTTATTTATTTCAATCCATGTCTCTTAGATTTCTTATGGTTTTCTTCTATGTTCTTGTGCATTGAGTTTTCGGGTTCATTCTAGTACATTGTTTTCACCTTCTAAGTTCCGAAGGCATATCTTCTGGTGGTTTATTAAGTACTAAAACTAAATTGACCGATATTGGATTCCCAACTACTATCTCAGGATTACATTCCATTTCCAATATAATACATTTTTTATTCTATGTTTTCTTTGGTTTTCTTCACATATTCTCACTCAGGTATCAAAAGTTGAAAAATCCATAGTATGTTCTGAGTTTTTTGTTAAAGATCATGATTTTGCGATGAACATTGGAAATAAATACTATTTACAAGGTGTTTTTATTAGTTTGAGAATCTTAACATTATTGACATAATGAAATGGTTTGGGAAAATTATTCAGAATATAAATATGGTGGTTAACTCCCTTGGATATATATTGATAATAGGGAATTAGTGCCCTGTATATATTGTAGATTTGGTCACTTTCCCACAGAGACCTCCATTCAAGAGTAGGTTCAGTAATTCATTGATATTGGCAAGGAACAAGTCTCACATATAAGTTAATATTCAACAATAAGATGTGCCTTGGGGTCCTCCATTCATGGATTTAGTACTTCTTCAATCAATCTTGATGAGGTGTGGGTACTCTATAGAGTTTAGTACCTGCTCAATTTTTGTGTATACTTTAGTGAGGAATTGATCCCCAAATAGGGTTATTAAGTGTTAATATAGATGTTATGAGATTTTTATATTTTGAATATTTTGGGTTTAATAAAAAATAACACATAACTATTTTCCATAAATGTATGACATGCAACTTGGATTTTAGCTTCAGAATTCACAAGTCTTTCACTATCATGATAATATCTTATTATAAAAGAAATTAATTCCTTTTTGAAGTTGAGTAGAGATGAGAAAGACTTACTTATGTCCCTATATTTTTTATCTATAAATCATTTATGGGTTTCTTTTCTATTTTCTAACTTGTTCTAGATTTTTGAGTTGACATATTATTTCCATATTTATCTTATGTTTTTGAGTTGTACTACTAGGTATTTTTATAATCAACTAATTATGAGCTTCATTCCTACACATTTTGTGTCTATAAAGATGATGCATATTTTAAAGATGTTTTTTAGATATAGATATAGTTCCTCTTGTGAGGAACTGTTGTTTTGCAGTGATTAATGGTTCTAGATGGCGTCAATTACTACTGATGAGATATTCCTTATCATTCATGTTTGTGAGGAGGACATTTCACTTATTATTCATATACCATTTTTAGTGGAATTTCCATTTTTATTGGTTTTTTACATGATTTTTATGTATGAAATTGTGCTAGAAAACCATTGTCTCAAACATGATATTTTATTAAGTTCAATTATTTATATATATCATGATTTTTTTAGTTATCATGTTTTCTATAGTTTTTTCTCATACATACATTTTTTATATAGTTCAATTATTTATATATACCATTAGTGGATTTTGGTTATCATATTTTCACCCTTATATTGCCACATGATAGTAGTGATGCTTCCTTCACCTATGGTGTGTGGGAAACCTCCATCTCTAATACCATTGATCATGATCAATAATGTTTCTATCTATGATTGTTACACCTCATTATCTGTTATTAACCAGCTGTCACTATATACTATTCTCTTAGAAAACCTGCATCTACTCTAATTTTGGGTTGTGATTCTTTGAGAAAACTCTCAATCACAAAATAAATATCTAGAACTCCAATATTGGTTGGGATACACAAAGTAACATTCTAATCCTTTATAATCTCCTAATGTCCCCACTTAAATTTCCAAGATCAAAGAAATCCATCGTAAATCATATCCATGGATTCTCATACGATTTCATTAAACTTTTAGGTATACTTGAACATTTTCATAATTCCCTACTGATGGTCCAATATCTCTTGAACCCATACCATCCTCAACATCATTAGATAATACTCCTCTATGAATAAACTCTCAAACTCTTACCTGGGTAGAGTGTCTTCATATTTGGTCTAATTGGTCAACATTAATAATTAAAAAGACACAAATAAAATTACCATAGGAAGAAAATTAAATTAGGAAAATCCATTGATTTTGATGGATATAAGATAGGGAAAAAACCCCCCTTCCTACAAGGACTCTTGTAATGATATAAAATAGTACTCATATCTATTATATATCACCACACACTATTAAGAATCAGCTCTACCTAGTCTATTAGCTCTAAATACACCAAGGCCAACTCCCAAAAATGCATTATTTATAGAGACCCAACAGATGTGGGAACATAACCCATTAATGTGTGAGTATAAACCTAATAAAATGTCATAAGGACACAAATTACAGTTGAAACAAAAATTCAGCTAAAAAACCTAGGACTAAGGGAAATTGGAAAACTCCCAGATATTATTTACATTTTAGACAAACATCATCACAATGAAAAACCATGTTGATAGCTCAGTTGTAAGTTATATCATGAAGTTATCCACAAAGGGAAATGTACCAAAAGATATGAAACACTCAAATTACCCAACTTCAATAACTTCCATTCTACCTCTATTAATCTATAATGAGGGACCCGCACCTTTCCGAGGAATGAGTGTTATTCAAGTGAGTACCAACCCTAATAAAGGACCTTCCCCTCACTGAGGGGATGTTTCAATCAAGGGTATGTAAACTCCAATGGATGAAAAACTTGTACATAACAATATGATCGAGGGATCACTTAATTCTATAGTCACATGACTTTAAACCTATTATGTGGGGGAATACCAAATTTTACTATTGTATGAGGGACCTATTCATCATCAAGATTATGGGAGTACCAACAACATATTTGATTTGAAGAAACTACACCCCACACTTATAGTGGAGTAGTGATAACATAATTCATGAGAGTGACCCACACCCAATTATTGAAAATTAAAAAGTGGAGTCCCAACCCCATACATACTTTGAATATATCATCAAGAACCCTCCCATAAATTTAATAGAGTTGGGACCTCAAACTAATCAACACACTACATTGATAGCCTCATATGTCATGTAGGGTCATGATAATGAACTATACATGAAAAAATGATATTAATGGATGATTTACTTATCTAGTTCTATAAATTTGTTAAAAAGAAATAAAAAACACTAAAGGTTATACTGTACATGAAATCTAATCTTCCAAATATGATGTTTAAGCCTTAGAAAATAACAAGGTATAGAGTACCGTCATTCTGTAATGTAGGGTCAACCTTCCCCGAATTCCCCTAGGGGATATATGACATGTGGTACCCATGGGATATCCAACCATTTACCATAATAGCTTAATCCATGTTATCCTAAACTACATGAAATATACCAATAGACAAATAGTATGTGGAACCTATCGACTAGTTGGATATGTAGGCTTAGATCTGAATCCATGTAGTTGGAAACTATATAGTATGTTTACCTGGAAATATGGTGTGTAGACCATGAGGTATACCCAGAGTGTGTAATTTATCCCTTGAAAATTTATGTTATAAAATATAGAATGTTCTTCTAACCAAATTTGATGTATGCTAAGTGGTGTGGTTTGGCATGTGATCTACTACCCCTAGGGTCGAGTACCCTATAACAATATATAGTTTTTATCTTCAAGTAAAGAAATATATTATTTAAATCAATCACAAAACCCTACCCTGCTATAAAAAAGGTTACATAACATATGTTTCAGTAACTACACACTATGGGATCAAAAAAACAAAACTAAGAAACCCAAGCTACTAATTTTAATCAATATGATGCTAGAATATTATTTATTTTTCCTTCACTATTCTCAAAACAATACGGGTTATCAACCCAAGCCTTCCATTGAGCATACACCCTATTGAAAACCTCTATGTATCCCCATTTCTTTGTCATCTTCCTAAGTTTCATTAAACCCCATCACCTGTCATCTTCATTTATGTTTCCAACCCAAAACTAACCAGCTACCACTGTTCCACCTATATCCATTACCCACACAACCAATTTGAATACTTATTGATTTTTTCCACTATTTGTGTGATAAAAAAACCTTTTGGCCATTAAATGTCGAACCAATAGAAATTTTAAAGTTTGAAGGTGATTTATTTTTGTATACAAAAATGGGTATATTGGATTTTAAAATAATAAAAAAAATATTGGTGGATGAGGTGATTCATACAACCCAATATTTTAGTCATGATTCATTTTTTAAGAAACACATAAGATCAGAGATCTACAATGATAATATTGAGAATAAAAGTATGAAATTTATAAAAAACATTATTTCAAGGATTACCTTTGAATAAATAATCCTCAATATCAACCAATGTCCATAAATAAAATTAAAATTTTAATAAAATTAATACTGGGGGAAAATAGAAATAACATTTCTTACCTCAATGGTAAATTTTCCAGTCACTTCAAATGTTTTTGTTGTCGTTATCACCAATATGTATCCATAAATCATATATGAAATCATATCCTTTTGGAAGAGTTCTATTCTCCAAACCCTCTATAGGGTTCACGTTGAAAGAAAAACCACCCTAGTTAGAAAATTAATAAGAATATTTATAATAGTAAATTAGGTTAATGAGGGTATATAATTTAAAGACTCGCAAGCTAACCCAACCTTGGACCCAAAACAAAATAAAAGGTTGTTGTTATCTTATCTAAAACTCTATATCTAGATAACATATATAGTATAAGAATTTACATATGGGGATTAATTTTGGATATACCACTATTCTCATGTGCTATATAAATATAAATTTATACAATAAATACAAAATATCCATTAATACTTGACCATATTTGAAAATAAAAGAAACTATGCATGATGGTAAACAAAATGTACTAGGATTAATGTAATAATCATTTTTTTCCAGGATTTTTGAATATTGAAAATTTATGATTTTACCCTTTGTAAAGTTTAGGATTCTGAAACTCAATGATCAACTAAGTCCTAACCCAGGAAAAACCCGGGTCACTATATCCTCTCCACCATTAAACATTTTCATCCCTAAAAAAATATAATAACTAGAGCTATAAAATTAATAAGATCATAAGAATACTTCATTTTTGAGGATATTCCACTCTTGTGTGAACATTACCAACCAATTAAACTTGTTTGAAACCACATATCTCTATACAAATATAATAATGAATGCATAAACATGATAATAATATTTAATATAACATTAAAGTGTCACATTATAATCAAAAATAATTATTTTTAAAATAAAATTCTAGAAAGTATATAAAAATATAAGATCCAAACAAGCATAAATAAAATATAACTAATCAATAAAAAGGGAAACCACATGAAACAATAAACCTTTATGTGAGCAGTGTCAATAATGACCACCCTTGAGTTCTATTAGGATATGGATCAACCAGATTTACATCCACTGGTGTATTACCTAAACTATGAGCCATCCACATAGACACAACATGTCTGAAAAAAACTGATGTTCCAAAGGATTTAATAAAAAATGAGGGGGGGGGGGGGGTTGAATCATTTGTTAACTTTTTATATGTTTTTAGTAATTATATAAAATTAACCTTTGGAACCTGTTAAAGTTCATTAAATTATCATATATTTCTAAAACATATGCATGAAAAAGTTGTAAAGTAAGAAAATCAAATGAGATTTATAAGGATCAACCTAAGTGTGAGAACCTATATTTTTTTCTGTAGACACTCCCATGGGTCTCTGTAAATTCAATAAAATGAGAAAGTGAATAGAAATTTTCTCATATCCTATTAGAAAACTTAAATCTCTTGATATTAATGATTATACTAACCCTCATTAGATTATAATATTTTTTACAAACAATTTATCCACAAAAGAGAAGATCACAAAAAAAAAAATTGCTTAAAAAATTTGTTTGGAAAATTAGTTTGATGACACTGGGTCTGATTGCCTTAGTACGATTATCTCATTATGATGAACTTTTTATAAATAACTCTTTTATCAAACTACACTTCTCAAACTCTGTTTAAATACTCAGTCTAATCTTTCTCAGTCTAGTAAGAAAACTTTCAACTGATAGATTTTTTAACAAGATCTCTGTCTAGAAAGTAACTCTTACTCAAACTGTGCAGTGCTCTACCTTTCACCCACATGAAATGGTTGAAAAGTATGAATGTATTACACATTTATTTATAGGATTCCCAGAATGGAGAAGGTAGGAAACAATTTTTTTCCCTACTAACTCAAATTAAAAAACTTCGAGACCTACACATATTTAAATTTTAAGTTTGACCACATAAAATCTTCACAAATCTTCTAGAATATTCTTGAGTCTCCTTCTTAATTATTCTTCTTGGACTTCCTAACTTTTCTTTAGTAATATGGAACTTCCTCAACTCAATATGATGATAATTTATCATATCATTACGATGTAACTTCCTCATATCAATTTGAATTGAATTTCCTCATAAGAGTTAGTCTGATTAACTTTAATTTTTAGAGTCAGTACGATTGAATTTATTTCTTAGACTGATTGAATTTTATCCTCAAACTTAGACTGTTTGAATTCCCACTTTAGAGTCAGTCTGATGGAATTTACACCTTAGAGTAAGTCTGATGAAACTTCCTCAGCATTAGTCCAATTGAATCCTCATAATAATGGAATTATCATTATAATGAAATTATCATTATGATGAAAGATACACTCTTTAACTATGAAATTCTTCAAAAATTATCAGATATAACTCATTTAGACTTCTGAAAACTTCAATGACTGATAATTCTATATATAAGGAAAACTTTGTCTTGATTACTTGAACTGATACAATCTTTACGATGCCTCCATTTTTTAAAAAATTTTAATCATGAGAGTTTTAATGATTTATTAGAACTTCAATATTGGAAAAGCATCATCTGACTTTAGGTTATAAATTCTAAGAAAATTATAACCCCTAACATCATAATATTCATTCAACTACTTTGGTAACAATCTTACTTTCTAACAACCATTATGTTTGATGAATCTTGAAATCCATGCCTATGAAACTGAGATTGAGGGAGAGTTTGATAAATGAATTTATATTTCTCAAAACTTCTATGACTAGTGTTTCTCAGTCTAATACTCTATATTCAGTATTGTTCATTCATATCCTCTACATCAGGAAATCAACTTTCTAAAAAAAAAATTCTCCCACTTTGTTTTTGTGTTCTAACATTCAAAAAATTTCACTAGATTTTCAAAAACATTATTTTTCAAAAGATTAGTTTTCAAAAAAATAACATTCTTAAAAAAACACCATAAATTTTCTTCAATATCCCCCTTTATATTTGTTAAAAACACTTTTCAACAACTTCTGAAACACCAAGAAAATTGTCACAACTCAAATTCTATAAACAACTCACATTTTTTGAAATTTACCAAAACACAAACTTTCTCAAAAGAGAGTTTACTAACACCAGACTACAGGATAAAATAATGTTTTTGAAATAATTTCATCCATGTGTGGAAATTTTTTTTAGCCATGCTAAGATGAACCACCTCACTTTTATCTTTTCTCACCTTTCTTTTTCTCTCACATTTCTTTTCCTCTCCCTCATTATCAGATTACCAAAACTTTAGATTCATAAATGAAAGACAAGTAAAAACATATTACAAAGTAAAAAGTCATTACTTTTTCTCCTCCTTTGTAAACATAAACTAATTCAAGGTGGGGGACTTACTTATGGGATTTAGGAATTCATTAGAGTAGGCTGAACATGAAGTTTAAACCTCAACTCAACAAACCTTTATTTTGGTATTTCCTTTATGAAGATATCATAAATTTGATATTTCGTTGAGATATATTCTATAAAACATCTCTAGAAACAAATTTCTATTTTATAAAGTGAAACTTTATATCAATGTCTTTTGATATTGAATGTTTGATCAGATTTTTAGAAAGACAAATTTCACTATAATTATCATAATGTATCTTCAATGGTTTAGAAACTTTTACTTTCAAATATTTTAGCTGAAAATTGATCTACCACATCTGAGTACAAGCTTGAGTTGTGGAAACATATTCAAGTTATACTTTTCTCAAAGTTAATAAATTTTTTTATTACTATTCCAACTTATACCACATTTACCCAAGAAAAATGTTCCTCTTGAGGATTATTTCTTATCATTAAAATCTCTATCCCAATTGGTATGTGTGTAATTGTGAAACTTCATCTCACAATTTATTTTGTATAATATCCCATGTGAAATTTTTCTTTTACATATCTCATAATTCTATTTGTGACTAACATATGTGATTATTTTGGATGACTTTGGTAACTGGAACACAAATTCACAATATAAAAAATATCATCCCTTGAGGCTGCAAGGTAAGATGGACTTCCTATTAGATTTTGAAAGTCATTCTGATTTACCCTTTTACCGAACTCATCTTTAATCAAATTCATCCCCACTGAGATAAGAGTATAATATTATTTGTATTATTCCATGCCAATTTTTGTATAAAATTCCACTATATAATTTTCTTGAGATAATAATTTTTTTTTATTTTTTTTTTGAACTTGTAAACCAATGAAGAATGTTAATTATTCTAAATTTGAAATCTTAAAGTTCCTTTTTTATTTCTTTATAAAATTTTTACAAACATATTTTTTATCCCTATAAAAAATTATCTAATCCACATAAAAAATTAATCTTAGAGTTTCAGAATCAACATAATTCACATATAAGTTTCTATCTACATTTGATTTAGAAAAACTTAACATTGTCAGAAAAGTTTCAGGATTAGAATACCATGCATGTGGAGCTTGTTTCAGTCCATAAAAATATTTCTTCAATATACATTTTTTTATCCTAATAAAATAGAAACCCACAAGTTTGTTCAATATAAAATTCTTCTTCAATTTATCTATTGAGAAATTATGAATTTATATCCATCTAATATACTTTGTAATTCTAGTGAGCAGCCACCACTTGAAACATTCTAATAATTTTTAACCTTCCAACGAGGGAAAATGTTTCATCAAACCAACACCTTCCACCTATTGATAGCCTTTATAAATCAATATTTATTTTTTTCTTTAAACTTTTACATGTTTATTCAAACTATTTTTATAAACCCATTTTGTTCTAATAATATTTTTACATTTAAAAGTTGGAAAAAGGTCCCATGTTTCATTTTTTAAAATTTGATCAAACTCTCCATTCATATAATTCACCCTTTATTTATATAGAATAACTTTTGAAACTGATTCTTGTTCAATTTTTGAGATGAGTGATGTTTTATTGTCTAATATCAAATTTCTTTTGGTCTGAGATAGATCCTTCTAACTACCAAGAATATTTACAGTCTCAACCTTTTTTTTGCAAAGTAAGAAATTTAAAAGTTTCTTTTCCATCTTAACTTTCCTCATGAAACAATTAATCTAAATATTAATTCACATTACTTTGATCTCTTTCATTTTCATTGGAAAATTTTTGTTTTTCTTCCTTAACATTCCCAATTTTTTTTAAAGAAGTTGAATTCTCAATTACTATTACATCATATTAGTCTAACAACTTTTTCAAATGTTTTTTCCAGCATTTTTAACTTCTTATATTGGGTGAATAACACATAAATGTTCCTTCCTCAACATTCTCATCAAAATTTTCTAGATCTGAATTTTTTTTATCCTAAATAAACATGGAATTCCAAATACTTTGAAGTAATTTTATGAAGGTTTTTTATACCATATTTCATTAGAATTTATTTTTGATTTCGGCATTATAAAGCATATTTTATAAACAAGTATAACAATACAAACAAATTATCCCCAGTATAACTTTGAATGTTTTTATTCTGTAAAATATGCTTTTTTATATTTCTACCAAAAATATATTATTCCTTTCTTTTACTCCATTTTTTCATGGTTTATATGGAGCACTATACTGATGTTTAATACTATGATTTATAATATAAGTTACAAAACTATTTCTTATAAATTTTTTTCTATTATCTTTTCTCACTCTATTTATATAAACCCTCATTTCCTTTTCAAAATATTTTCTGAAGACCCTAAACATTTGTAAAAACATTGAATTATGTTTCATAAACATGAAATTTTTCATTAGAGAGAAATAAATAATAAAAGTGAAATAGTACAAATACCCTTTTGTTGATTGATGTCTCATTGGCTCACATATGATGTAATGAAGAAGTTTAAGTGGTCTGGTAGACTGAATTTAAACTTTCTTATTAATTTTTTTAGTCATATTCCCTTTCTGACAAGTTACAAAACATCTTCTTCTCTTCTATTTAATTCTGAAAAATTTCTAACTGCATCAAACTTATAAATTTTGTTTATATTTTTCCAAAGTTATCCAAGTCTCTAGTTCCAAAACTTATTTTTATATTCAACGCTTAAGTAACCAAAGTTGTTAAATTATTCTATTTAGAAGAGATTCCCACTGGTTCTTTCTCCTTTTGTAACAAATTTCCATCTTTCAGAATTTTGATAATATTAGAATATTTTCTAAAGTTAAATTATTTTTCATCTTCAAAAATTTTACTTACACTAAGAAAGTTATGTTTTAGTCCATCAAAAAATAATACTTCCTTAGATTTTAACCTTTTTCAAATTCAATCTTAGCTATTATGATTCCTATGATTTTTAGAGAGATATCATTCTCAAAGGTAAAAATACCTCGATTATGAATTTCAACATGTTTTAATATTTTTAAATCACCTTTAATGTGTTAAGAACAACCACTATCAAATATCTATGGTTTTATCTTTTTTTAATTTCTTTCAAGGAAATGTCAACAACAAATGATCTTTCTTTAATTTTATTCTTTCCTACTACCTTTTATTTTATTGCATAAAAAATTTGTTATAGAAGAGTAGTAATTCATTCTTTAGGAAAATAAACTGATTGATCACATCTTCTTAAAAATTATTTTTGAAAATTAAACCGATTTTTCATGGAATTTTTCTAATATCTTGAGATTTCACCTTTTCAACTTTCTATAAGTTATGAATGTTACTCATTATACTTTCACTATTTCTTACACTCTATTAAAACTTTCTTATGCGAAGAGATATGTAATGAAAAATATTATAATACCTATTCTAATAGATTCCACATAACCACTAATAAACATAAAATATTTATTTTTTATTGAAGTAAGATATTTTTCTGTAGGGAATTTTTTGAGGTTGATAACTTCTTTCTAATCTAAATTACTCTGGTTATGGACCATATTTACTATAGAAGGAGTTTTAAACATTTTTATATGTGATAGTTTTCTCACAAACCTTCTAAACCCATTATTTTTCAATACATTTCTTCTCACATGTAATGTTAGAAAAATCAGATAAAACACTATTTTTGGTGGCTGAGGATTTCACCAGATTATTGATTTGAACTTTCTAAACTACTTTAGAAGTCTCATATTTTAAATTCAAACATTTCTTAATGTTTTCATTTGTCTTATGTAAGGTTCTTTTAGACTCATGAAGTTTTGATTGAAACTTGTTAACTTATTCTTCCTTAGAAACCAACTTCTTACTAAGATCTTCAACCAAACTTCCCTATTCATCAATTCAAAATTTTAAATTAATATCACCTGTATACATTATTATTCTTCATTGACATCATATTTTTCAACTTGAAAAACATTTCCACTATCATTATTTATCATTATAATTTCATTATTGAGAGATATGTTTTTTATCAATATATGAAACAAGTTCCATTCTAAGATGATACTATCTGTAATACTCTTTACCTCATCCTTCTTGACTATTTTAGGAGTCTTTAACTTTCTCAAATTTTACAATTAATGTTATGAACTTTTTATAAATTTATTCCTCTGGGGAATTGTTGTCAGTTGAGTCTAGTTCAACTTTTTTACTCTGTATACTCCTTTTGTCTCCACTTAACTTCTTATATTTTTTGGATGACTTTTCTTCATTAGATTTTTTGTTCCACTTATTCCTTCGAGTTTTCTCATCAAAATAATTTTGATATTATCCAATATAATTATTAGGGAAATTCATAGATTTTTTTATTCCTACACACTCAAAACATTTTAGAGGAAGTTTAACTCCATACTTTCCTCTTCCTATTTGATAGTTCTTAGATATAAGAGTCTTGATTTTATCATTAAAATCATCATCATATTTATCTTTAGTGTCACAATGATCAATATACTTAATATCTTAAATTTTCAATTTTCTCATAGATTCAAAATCCTTTTAAACCTTCATATTACTTTTGAATAGTGGATATTTTATCATTTCATAATAAATAATAAAATTATGAAACTCATAAAGAGATAGATAATATTTTTCTTCTAAATTAAAAATTTTAGAATAAAACATGTCTGGAAAGTTTCTCATATGTTTATTCACAATTGTAGAATCTTCCAAGAAATCTCTAAATCCTATGATATTGAAAAAAAATTCATTTACTCTGGTGAATTATTCATCATCTCTCATTCTTATTTATTCATAAGTACTACTCCAGATCTATATATTTTCTTCCTTCTCTTTAATATTCCCATCAATAAAAAATTCCAACTTTTCCCACAAACTCATTAAAGGTTTGAGAACCATCACCTTTATATAAATATTTTCTAAAAAGGACATAGGGATAAAATTTCTATCCTTTCCATAAACTTCAATATTTCTCTTGTTAGAAAATTTTATAAGAGAATCCTTCTCAATTGGTGAAAAACCAATCATAGTATCATAAAAAACATCTAGGAAAGGAGACATGTGATAAGGAATCATCCTATTTTTCGATCCAAAATAAATTTTTCCATAAAACTTGTGAATTCAACTACTTTTTATAGAATTAATATTATCCATGATAAGAATTAAACAAGTGAAACTTCACTCTGATACTAATTGAAGTTCCAAATGATCAAATAAAAATGTGGGGGGGGGGGAATAAGGTTGAATCAGTTATAAAATTTTTATATGTTTTAAGAATTTTGCATACATAAAACATAAAAGCTATTAAAGTTCATTACCTTATCATATTTTAGTAAATAATCATGCATGAAAAATTATGAAAGTAAGTGAAGCACATGATATTAACATGGTTCGGCCTTAGTGTAAGAACTTTTATCCTTTCCATAGCCACTCTCATGGGTCTATGGAAGTTTACTATAATGAATAAGTGAAGTAAAATTGTTCCAACTTATGTTAGACTCCTTATATATCTCAATAGGAATGATTATACTGAATACAATTAGTATAAAAAGTTTTCTTAGAAACAATTAAGCTAAAAAATAAAATATCACAACAACCATTTCTCTTAAAAAACCTTTTTTGGGACCTCAATCCGATAACGCTAGGTCTGATTTCCTTAGTACGATTGTATTATTACAATAAACTCATTATGATGAAATTATTATGGTGAACTCTTTCTCAAACTAAAATTCTAAAAATCTTATCAACTTCTTTATCTGATCTTCCTCAGTCTGGTAATAAATATTTCAGCTATCTGATCATACAACAATATCTCAGTATGAAAAATAAATCTTACTCAAACTATGTAGTGCTCCACCTTTTGCGCACATGAAAAGGTTTCATAGTACGAATGTTCTATTTGTATATTTATAGACATACTAGAATGTAAAAGGTGGGAAACTAGAAATTTTTTCCCACTTACCCAAATTCCAAAACTATGAGATCTATATATATTTTAATTTCAAGTTTGACCACTTAAACTCTTCCCAAATTTTATGAAATCTTCTTGATTTTTCTCCATAATCAGTCTTCTCTTCCTAAAGTTTGTTCAATATTATGGAAGTTTTTCATCTAACTGTGATTGAACTTTATAAGCTCTTTACAATGGAATATCTTTATCTCATTTTGAATTAATATTCATCATCAGATTTAGTCTAATTGAATAGCTTCTTAGAGTCAGTCTGATTGACTTCCCTTTTAAGAGTCAGTCTAATTGACTTTCATCCCCAGAGTTAGTTCGATTGGATTTCCTCCCCAAAGTTAGTCCCTTGGAACTTCCTTAGCTCATCATAATGATGGAATTCTCATTATGATGGAAACTCCACTTTGAAACATTTAAATTATTCAAAATTCATTAGAAATAACTCATTCATAATTTTGAAAACTTTGGTTCCCGATACTTCTATATCAGATGAAAACTTTACATTGATTCCTGGAACTGATAAAATCTTTATGATTCCTCCATTTCTTCAAAATCTTTTATAATGACAGTTTTCATGATTTATAAGAACATCAAGATTAGAAAAACATCATATGAATTTATGTTAGAAATACTAATAACTTTATAAATCCTAAAATCACTATCTTTTTTCAACCTCTTCAGAAATTTTTTGACTTTCTTAGAAACATGGTGTCCAATGATGAATCTTGAACTTCATGCTGATGGAATTGAAACTAATGGTGAATCTTATCAACAAATTTATATTTCTAAAAACTTTTGTGACTAGTTCTTCTCAGTCTGATACTTTGTGTCTAGTGTTACTTTGTCTAATCATCTATATCCAGAAAACAAGTTTCTCAAAAGTAAAACTTTTCTCCCCCAGTGTGTTTGGGTTTAAACATTTAGCATATTTCATCTATTTTTAAAAAACATTCTTTTAAAAAATATTAGTTTTCAAAAATTAAAAAACATTTCAAAAAACATAACAATGGTTCATCAAAAATCCCATGTAGGGGAAAGTATAATCATACCAAATAAGATTCCCAAATAATAGAAAAGATAAAGAAACAAAAAGTCATCTCGAAATAGAATAAATCTTAGATATGTGTTAAGGTTTAAGACCACCTATTATGAAGGATAAACCCCATTAACACAAATATAATCCCCAAGGATCTTATAATTAATGGAATATAAAATACCCAAAATGTTATAATACCTATAAAATTTGAAGTATCTATTTCAACAAACTACTATGAATTCCATGTCACAAATTTGGAATCATATTAGGGGACCCACACCTCATTGAGGACCACACATCAGTCTAGGGGGTTATAATCTCTATGTAGGAACAATGAACCATCGGTTAAAATGTGCATTAGACAAGGAGGTCGCATACGTTATGGGTGAATGTATTTTTATCCATCATTAAAGGTGATTACCTACTATACTGGGTATATGGAGAACCCACTCCCTATGACTTATGTCATAAGGGGTGGGGTAACTCATCCAATGTCTTCTCCCAACTCACTTATACCCAATCTTCATCTTCACAAAGATAAATAACTAAAACCACACAAAACACCTCAAAAGCATCATCTAACTATAAATATATATTCACTATTCAGTTATTTTTAAAAATAGTCATAATTGACTACTTATTTGTATGATAATGAAATATGAGAGGGAATATATATAAAACATGAAAGAACCCCCGGTACATGGCATGTACTCAATTGGAGATGGAATGTGAGCCTTAGGTAGTAGTCGGGAATGTGTTATTATTGTCCTGTCATGAAAATTATACCCACAGAGTGTGTCTAATAGGTGACTTGGTCCATGGTACTAATGAACTATCCAAGCATGTACTAACATAATAGCCTAATTCAATTCATTATTGGGAACAATATATGCACTAATATGCACTGTTTGTGAGTCCCATGAATTAGAAGGATGAATACTCTAGTAATCCATTTGTTGTGTTTTCCAAAAAACATGGTGCATGGGCTGTAGTTACACACAATAGGATATTTAATCTTATGCATAAACCCCAACCACCACTGATGTACTGACACAACTTGTACCATGAACTTTCACCCAATATTATATTTAACTACTATATGGAAACCCTGTTAGAAGACTAAAATTAAAAATAGATTGTGTTCTTGGACCACATTCCATGTAGTTATGTACTCATTATATATTTTAATTCACCAATATTTTCTCACCCAGATCGACAATGTCACTACTATCCAAACTTTATGTGCTTCCCACTATGTCTTATAGTCACTGTTATACCTCTAGTAGTTGTAACTACCCCTATCATCAATTATGTTACTCCTAAGATGAATCTATATTCTTGAACCACAATTTCCAAACCAAAACCATTCCCAGAAAACCATCATAGATCCTCACTTATTCTTTAACATTATCACACTACACTAGTGATACACGATTTACAACTGTGACACCAAAACTAGCACCATTGATTCAATAATTGACCATTTCATTACCCTAAAACTCAATTATTGAACCATCGACAAAAGAAAAGGCTATAAGAAATCATCATTATGATAATAGTACTAACACAAAGGGGAAATATATTGGTGTTTAGTGCGATTTATTCCACCCAAATCCCCATTCACAACTCATTCATTGATAGACACATGATTGAGGATTCGTAATGAGTGTCACAAAAAAAGGAAGGATAATATAAAATTATTTTAGTGGAAAAATAAATCCACAAAGAATAAATTTTAGTAATTGATAAAAAATCATTATCATAAAGAATTAAACAATGAATTCTATGAAATTCAATGGATATCAAATAATCTCTATAAAATAATTTCAAGATATATAACACAATAGTTGGGTTAGATGAACTAAATTAATATCATTCATGAATGATCTCAAAATATTATTCATGGAATGATCAATATAAGATGAATATTGAATAAACTATTAAAAACAAATAAAAAGGTAAGGTAAATATGAATATACATCTTACCTATTAGAAATTTGATTTGAGGATTGATGATTCATGCATGTTCCACAAATTTTGTTGACACATCTATAATGAAATACAAAAAATCCACTGAATACCCTATGATAATCCTCATAGATAATAATGTTTCCCATTTATGTATAATCTATCATCAAGATGGATTCTGATCATATATATAATATATGAATTAGGTCAACCTAAAGTTAAAAAATAATAACTAAAAAGGCGTAGTCTATGACCTGAATCCAAAACATTAAAATTATACATCTCCTAGGTAAAACCCATATTTTAGACCCAACAGCTATATCCTAATTTATTTACATGGCATCATTTCAATGATATAAATTATTTTCAAGATATACAACATAAAAATAATATGTATAAAATATTAAATACATTCCAACGACATGAGAAGCTTATAAAAAATGAATAAGCCACACGACCAATTTAATAAATATTATATAAAAATATTCAAAGTGATGAATTAAAAAATAGGATCCCTAAATGCTCCAAAAAATCATGAATTTTCATCCTAAAATGTACAAATCACTAATAGAGGTGAGGGTACTAAAATTTCATCTCATTTACTGACTCCCATGATCTTTCTTGAAGTTCTTCAAGTTTACATAAGATAAATACTAAAGCAATAACTTACTTATGAAGGGTATTCTATTTCTAGTCCTTTATTTTCATAAAGTTCTTCCCAAAGGTGGTGTCACCACCAATATCAGACTTACCCATAAAATAACATATGATGGATCATGCATTTACCTCTTTAGTCATGACACATGAAAAAAATTTGTGCATGTAGTCTACCTATGGGGAAACTCTAGGTGGTAAGCAATGTGAAACATGCATATCACTATTTATTTATTTTTTAAATTATTTTTGGGGTTTTTTAATATTTTAGAATTCATTTTAAAATTTTAATAATTTTTAAATTTCCTCTGTAGCACATTTAGTTCACATAGTATAATGGAAACCATGTGACCAACCTTACAAAAGGAATATTATTAGTTCATTTTATTCAGTGCATGGGATGATTTTATGGATGACATATGGTTGTGTTAAATAAGTGTGAGAAAATGGGAAATGTGTAGGCCCTTTCAAAAATAAGGGTTCTATAGATTATATAGCACACAAATAGCATACATTGTGTAAAAATAATGCACAAGGTTTTTCTATTTAGATGAATGTTTTTACGGCTAGTGCATGATTTATAAATAATACTTCCAAATCGTGTGAGTTTGTTGTACCCATCCAGTGGACCCAATATGGTTTTATCATTTTTCAAAACATTACAGCCAGACCATGATATTTTTCTTATAGGTCATAAAGGGGTGTATGGAAATAGAAAATAGGGGGGTGAATTAGTAATCTTAACAACTATCGTAGTTATTGAACTTAATTTTTGAACTTATTGGTTTAATAAGATTAAACAAATATGTATTAAAAGATTATGAATAATGGATGTGTGAAGAGTGAATAAAGAAATATAATTGATGAAATCAAGGAATTTTATATTAGTGTGGATCTAAATGATCCCACATCAACTCTTCACACCCCAATCGGTGGATTATGTAACCCACAAAAACATGATATTTTTTTCAAGAGAAGATATGTAACATCCCAAGTTTTTAAAAAGGAAATTAAATTTTTGATAGTGTACATGATACTCCACATAAAATATAAATGAAAAAATATAAATTATTATTTAAATTTTATCATTAAAATAGTTGTAAGAATGGTTGGAATTAATAGCATTAACTCAATTATGAAAATATGATTTACACATGTATATATAGTTAAATCGTTGTTGACCAATTAATTATAAAAAAATTATTTTTTATAATTATTAATATTTATGAATTAGATAGTAATTTTAACTTAATTAGGGTGATATTTTTGATAGCGTACCCGACACACAATAATGAGTTTCTCCTAAATCACACTTTTCATGCAAGACTATGTTATACTAAAATAATAATAATATATTATTATTATTATTTAAAGTGGATGTTATCAATTATACATTGTATCAATATTAATGGATAAAAATAACTATATTATGTCTAAAAATGTTTATTAAATGGTTTTACATTCATCCAATAAATTTTATAGGCTTAAAATAAGAATAAATCTAATTTTAACCATAAAAGCTCTTATATTTTTAAAAGAGAGTTTTACCACCTTTTAATGGAGAAACTATTTTAAATATAATTTTTGAAACATTTATAATTTATATATTAAAAATTAAACTTCATATTTAAAAGAAAAAATAAATTATGTTAGGGTAAACTTTTGGTATTTTTCTGAGAACATTAATATTTTGACGAATAGTGAATAACACAAAATTTTAGTTCAAAATTGCTTTTTCATCTAATTTATTTATATAGTTAAATTATATTTTAATTCTGTTTTAAATTATAATTAATTAAATTATACATAAATAAAACCAATTTTGGTCATTAGAATAAATTTTACATTTAAATTTGATATAAAAACATTATGAACTTTTTAAATTTTCACTTTAAAACCCTTCTTTTTCTTTATGTCTGCAGTATTAATTTTAAATCTATTTTTTACAATTTTTTGAAGTTAATTGAGTAAAATGAATTCAATTTTTGGAATTGAAATTTCCAAATTAGGTTTTAAGGTCAATTTTATTTTTATTTATAAAAATTTACCCTGGTAAAAAAATCACTTACCGCAATATAGGTAAAAAATGAAACATGATAAAGTTAAAAACGGAAAAGGATTAAAATACCTAAAAAATACAAAATTTAAAGGTTGTTTGAGGTTTTGGTAGACCCTAAACATCCTAGAAAACATTCCTTTAATGTCTAATTCGTTGAAATTAATTCCACCTCAATGCGGTTAGTTTTAAATATAAAATAATCAATAATTTAATAACTTAAACCCACCTTTACTTAGCTATAAATACCACCCTCACAACCTCATTTCGACCTAAAAAGTATTTTCATGTCACGACCCGACCCTACCTAGGCTCGAGCCGCAACTACCCCAAGCCCACCTCCATATGCCAGGGGCTGACGACAAGCATCAAAGGATAAACAACTCGGGGAGGCCTTTGCCTGAGTACCTGTACACACACATGCATCCCATTCAATGAAGAAGTGCAAAGTAAAAGGAAAAGTAAAGTAATAACTGCTATAAACAACTACAAAAGTGCATCGACCTCTAAATAGTACAAAGTAAAAGCTGAAGGTAACTGAAAAGGGAAAAACACGCACCCAACCAGAAAAGTGCCATAACCCGGCAACAGGTAAACAAAAGTAAATAGCTGGGAGAGTCCCACACCTGGAACCCGACTATGACCACCACACGCGGTCCAAGCTTCTGAACTCTTAAGCTCCACTGAAGTCACGACCAACCTGTCCGTCGTCTGCAAGGGAACACCAAGTGTGAGAAAATCCCAAACAGGGGTGAGTATAAAAATACTCAATAGGATTCCCCAACGGCTCAAGGGAGAAACAAAGGAGGTACCATAGAGTGAGAAGTAGATCGAACAGGGAATAGTAAAGAAGTACAACAGAGAGAGTGCAGTAAGGAGTACATCTCAACCCAACAAGAGGAAGGAAGTAGAATCGTCCCAAACACAAGGAGCTAGAAACAGTGAGAAGATGAACTTCTTGTTGAGTCTTCGCTACCTATAGTAGGAGAGTAGACTCATCTAACCACGAGAAGCTAGACACGGAAAGCACATGGCATACCCCGCGCATATTCGCCTCTCCTGGAAGGAGAGTAACAAAAACCCAAGAAGTGGGTACTGGAACAAGGTATACATATATATATTTGCTCTGTCAAGAAACCCGAACAAGATCGTAAGGGGATCTCCATCCAGTAGCTCAGACCAAGAAAGTGAGTATCCAACCGTCCCATAAGTAAACACCATCGATGATAAGTATCCACATGTCTGCCCCGAACTGTAAGTCAAGGGGCTCAAATCACCGCACCTTGAAACTATCCGCTTTGGGTAGTACAGACTCGACCGCACAGTTTTAGGTCGCATCACGAGGACACGTCTCTGTGGGGAAAGCACCCCTCGTTCTTGAGAGTTCTGGGGGAATATCAAGCCACACCTCGTCACTGTCACATAATTGAGAGGTCTTCTCAAAGTCGATGGGTTCCCACTGCCCATCCCTACGAAAGAGTAATCCACTGGAGGGAGACCCAGATCTTCTTTGGCCATCCCTGGTGGATGGTACCGCAGTGGCCATCCCTGCTGGATGGTACCTCACTGGCCATCCCTGCTGGATGGTACCTCACTGGCCATCCTTGTTGGATGGTACACCACTGGCCATCCCTAATGGATGGTACCTCACTGGCCATCCCTGCTGGATGGTACACCACTGGTAATCGGAACACGTAGTGGGAAACACGTCATGATAGATCACGGAAGGAAGATATGATCTTGATACATAGCTAGGGAGTCTTCGCCCAGGGCTCACTGGGGGCTCCATACCCTACTGGAAACAACCTCCTGAGTAGAGGATCGATGTACACGTAATGTGTTGGTCACACCGATACCCAAATAACCCTACCAGGGAACACGGAGGGACATGAGGATCTCATCGGGTCTCTCGGGGTGATACATGCTCTAATCTGTTGAGTCTACTATCGAAGCAGACCGAGACAACTCACTCAAGAAATTGGGAGCACACCCACACTGTACGAATTCACATTGCCGTAAACGATGTACCAGTCCAGTGAATGGGACACAACACTGAAAACCCCCTCAGTTGAAAGAATAGGGGAACCCAAACAACTCTGCCAGTCAAACCATCGAGAACAGAACTAGGGGACCCACTCAACCCTACTGTTCGAAACCATCGAGAACAGAACACGGGGACCCACTCAACCCTGCTGGTTGAAACCATCGAGAACAGGACCAGGGGGACCCACTCAAACCTGCTGGTCTAAACGCAACTAATAGAAGGGCTCTCTGTATCGCAAGAGGTCAAAGTACGTAAAGAAAAACACAGCGCACACACATGGGGCCCACACGACGTGTGGCCTGAACTCATCTCCAAACCAAGCACACAAACATTCTTAGGTACAAACTACAACATTTACCTCCAAGAATTCTCGTATACTCCTAGAGTATATCACATCTCCTAGCACAAAGGCTATTGAGCATACATCACCCAAAGTTAGTGCGAAGGGTGAAAGCATAGTTTCACCAACCTGCTTCCTCCATGACCCTAGCATGACCAAACACACCTGTTTAAACACTAAATTAACTCTCATGGGAGTGAACGCGATCACACGCCAATGGTTCGCTTCCAAACACAGCAAGAAGAACTACCACCAGAGCACCTTTCATGCTTCCTTATTTAATGAGATCTCGAAAGAGACTTCGCACATCCAAACGATTCGTACCATTGTAATCCTCGTGAAAAAACATGGGAGATAGACTATTTACTCGCCTAAAATGGACATCTAACGGAAGATCCGTCCAACACCGCTTTACGCCCGAACAGTGTCCGGTGGTCCCAAGCCTCGGTCCCAAAAACAGTCGGGTGCATTGCACCATTGCGATCTCCTCGGAAAGACACATCAAATTGAATGCTTACATGCGTGGAACAGATGTTCGGAGAAAAAGATGAATTTCTCCGTAACGCACACGAGCGGTTCTTCGTGGGACCCACAACTCAGTCATAAATCACAACGAACGGATCACACTGTTGCGATCCTCTTGAAAAAATACACAAGATTGACTAATCACTTGTCCAAAACAGACACCCAGTGATAAAGATGGAAATCACCGCCAACTCCCAAAACGGCCCTCGTGGGTCCCGCACCATCATGCATAATTAAAGTGGGAAGATTGTTCCATTGCAATTCCCTCAAAAAAACATCCAAAATCGACTGCTCGCACGCCCTAAACGGACGTCTGATGAAAAAGTTATGAAACGCTGCTCGCAGCTTAAAAGACTGGCCGTGGGGCCCACACCTCAAATCCTGTTTCAACATCCAAAACCATACTAGAAAACTTTGTCTCGATTCCAGGGTCTCAACGCCACTGACGGTGCTTAAAATGGACTCTGGATATGTTTGCGCCGCTCAAAACAAGAATCTCGGGTAAGTGTTAAAACCTGCTTAACGGCGTGCCGTGCCACCAATCCCCTCGTCTCAGGAATTAAAAATTCTTGAGACCATCTCAAAACTTTCGTATCAATTCAATTATCGCGTCTCCGTAGACGGAACGCGAATCAGACACCCAGTTCGTATTTTAGAAGCGTTTTAAAACATTACTGTACTTAAACGGGGTGGGCCAGGCCAGTTCGGCCGACCCACCCACTCCCAGAACCGACGGTCCGCGGTTCACCGCGCGGACCGACCGTCCATGCCCGGACCGGCTTGGCCGGTTTGGATTTTCCAAGTGGACCCGCGATACGTGGGTCCTTGCCGCTCCCGTGGTCACGACGACCCCGGTTTGTCGCGACGACCGGCCGAGCGGCCGGTTCCGTGTCACCCGGAGGAGCCCCCTGCCCTGCGCTCGCCGTTGCCCCCAGCTCGCCCGACCACTGCGCTCACCCAGCCCCCTCCACACGGCCTCACCTCCGCTCACCCGCATCGACCTCCGCTGTTGAGAATCCGAAGGACGCCGCCGCCCTGACCCCTGCCGCGCCGCCGCTAGGCCTCGCCGCCGCCCGGAAAGCCGCCGAAAAATCACCAAACAACCTCCAATCTTCGTCGGACCGCTGCGGACGCCTCAAGACTCGGATTTTAAATCTGAAAGATGCGTAAGAAATATCATAACAATTATTACACAACCAAGGGATTATATTGACAAAAAAACAGCAATTCAATGCTATAATTTAGGTTCAAATGGGAGGTTCTAAATTTAAACATGAAACGAAGAACCCCTACTAGGAGGGGTGTAGCCCGATGCTTCACGGTCGATCCACAGCTCACTGGAACCACAACCACCTTGAAGAGAAGGGATTGAGGAGAGGGGAGGGCTTGAGGATCTTCTTTATCCAAAGATAAAATGGAGTAGGGAGGGGTTGTTTGTTCTTAAGTAGAGTCTTAAAAAAAACCAATTTAATTAATTTTTTTATTAATCACCCACGAAAGGACCCACATCCGAAACTCTCGACGGGGTTGAGGTTAAGCCTCCCCTAGGGTAAACAACACCTTTCAAGCACAATGGAGGTCTCAGAATTTTAATCCGAGGCCCCGTTCAAAAGTTATAAAACTCAATGCCCGATGCCGCTAAATTACAAAAAACGCCCCTAGGGCCATTTTCCACAGAAGGGCCGTGCCCATGAAAATTGTACCCCTCCTAGGGTAAACGGAACATTCCGGACTCAAAAGTGCCCTTGGTTTTCCCATACAGACAACTGTTTAAGAGATATTTGAGTTTAACCATTAAAAAAATAAATAAATTATTTTATTTATCCATTTAACGTTCCAGTAACGGGCGAGGGGTCCCAACATCCCGCGCCGACATGTTTTATGTCGTTCCTGGGGTAAACACCCCATTTCAGACCCATCCGTACTCTCATATTTAGGATCCAAATTACCATTTAGGAGTTATTCCATTTATTTTGTGTGCCCAGTGTGAACGCACTGAAAATTTAATTCCGGCCACACCGGGGCTTGGAATCGCACGCTGTCTGAAGGAGCTGCTCTGGAATAACATCAAGAATATTCCAAAGTCTTTTATAGAAAAAACCAGGTTCTTACATTTAAATCCAAAAATATCTAAACAAAACCACTAATATTCACTATCCCCACGTCCCAGTACTTATAGTCTCACCAAAAGGCCAAATACATGGTCATTAAGGGTCTCTTAAGAAGGCGATATTCAAGAGGTAATTTTTCCAAAGTACCTATGTTAATCTCTTTTATTTTTCTACTTTATACTCACCAACATCATCCATAAATTAATGATAACTAATAAATAGTGTATATAATTTAGTTTTATGTTTCGAATGGATTATATAATATCCATTTCATTTCTCATCTCCTTTTATTTAAAGAAACAAAATTATTGTCTAATTTATGCCGGTTAATTGCCTCCACGAATAATACCTTTGTTCTTTTTCCATTATGAAATTAATGGATGGTATTAAAACTATTTTTTTATTAAATATTATTTTAAATTTTATATTATAACCTATTTTATATTTTGGAAAATTTATATTAATCATACCTTTATGATTTCAATATTGTGGATATATGAAAACTTCGTCTGTGGACGCATGGACCAATGCCTCCTCAAAGCGATGTGATTCGTTCACACTTCACATGGAATGTATTAAGGATAATTTTAGAAAACATAAATGATATTAATGAAATATTAATTATACTTTAATGATATTATATATATGTATATATACATAAATGTCATTTACTTTCATTCTTTCAATACGATAAGATAACAAAAAAGAATTCATGCGCACGTACGACCTACCGTCCCCATGAACGATGTTTTTCATTTATCTTTAAAGATTATTATAAATACTTATATATTTAATATATAAGATATTTATATCTTGTTTTATATTCTGGAAATAATTAAATCTCAAGAATCAAGAATAAAAAGTCAAAACACATACAATTGACAAAGAAAATATCTCCTGAAATGTAACTTAAACATGTTGTTAATAATAAAAGGGTAATATAATGTCTTAATTAAATAATATATGGTGTTATATATATTAATATGGTTACTTTATAGATGAATTATTTACTTATAATTATTATACAGGATGTTTCAACATGTTTGAAATAAGTCGAACGAGAGGTAAGGGAATTTCATCTCACTTTTTATTTTTGTGAGATACATGCCTTATCCACCACTCATTCATTTGGTGTGATGAAAATAATTCCCCTGAATTTATTATATGAATTTTATAATTTAATTTAGGGATATTTACATATCCATTTGATGATCTCTATTTCATGGGGTTTTACGGTCTGAAAGTTTCAAAATGAGCAAGGTAATTTTTGTCTCAATTTTCCTTTATTAAGACACATGTTTTGTTATGCACATTATTATTTTATAAGGTGTGTATATAAACCTTTTGAAAATTTATTTCATTAATTACTACACTCTCATTATATATATATTTTTAATTTTATTCTTTAACTAATTTTTTTCATGTGTTTTCTAAGTGGAAAGGGACTCTTTAAATAAAACATCATTTTAAATATTTTAAAGATTTGTTCTTCTAAATAATTATATTTCATGTCTATATTTTCAAAATGGTTTTTATGAATGTATTTATATGTACATTAATGTTTTAAAATTATTATTTTTGAGCTTATTTCAAATTATTCAATGTGGTATGGAATACTTTGACTCAAAAATCTATTTTCAAATGTTTAAAATAGTTTTAAAAAATGGATTGATTATTCCAATATATTGAAATGATTTATTGTGATTGAAAATAAAATTTTATGAGTAAAATTATAAAAAATTTAATCCTTTATGTGTTATGATTATATAATAGTGCTGGGACATTTGAAGAGTGGTTATGTGATAAACCAAGGATGGGTGGTTACATGATAAACCCTGAACGGATGGTTACATTATAACCTCTAATGTATTGAGGTACTCCGAAGATGGAAGTAGACCGTATGGTTTTTCCATTTTCAAGGTTGATTATAATAGTAATATGTTAATAATGTCCCAAGTCATCAAAGTTATTTTTTATTCTTGCTAATTATTTTTTAAGAAATGGGTTTTAATAGGTTTTAATTTTTTACCCAACTAATGATTTACTTTATTTATGTCCCTTACTGAGATTTTGTGCTCATTCAATGTTTTAAAAATGTTTTCCATAGGGTTTAAAGAAGATTTAGTTCAAGGATGATATCATGGGATAATTGAGAATATGTATCATGAAAAATAAACCATGTTTTATTTTAAATGGGGTTACTTTGGTGTAAAAAGTGGATACTTAGTATAAAATTATGCTAGTAATTTAAGAGTTTATTATTTAAGAGTTTGTACTAATTCTATAAAACTCTAAACCTAAAAGATCATTGGGAAAATAATGTGATTTATAGTTTTAAAATAACTGGAATATGTTATATTTAAGTCTAGGTCTATACAGTTGGTATCATATCCAAGTTTAAACAACTTTGGATATCAGGATGCTTTCTTAAGAGTTATGAATATAATCACGAGTTTATAAATTTTCAGGTTTATTATAAGTTCAGTGTCCTAGAAACCCCATTTTAAGACTTTATGTTATGAAATTATAAGGTGATTAATAGTATTTTTGGATATTTTTTTAAAGTTATGATTTATTACTTTTTGGGATAGAAAATGAAAGTTATGAGATGAACTTTGAGGGAAAATATATTAAGGTTATTTTTTAAAATGATTCTGAAATTTAGATATTTTGATAAGGGTTATATGAAATTATTTTTGGAAAAATTAAAACCCTTAGGATGTGTGATAACACATTGCATTCGCCAAGGCTGTGAGTTTTGAACCCACAACTGATGGGTGACAAGGGTGCATTGCATACCACTGGACTACATGAATTCACGATTAGTATGACTTTTTATTTTTAGTTAAGTAAGTATATGAAATATTAATTTGTTTGTTTTTTAAACCATATATTATCAAGGTAAATATAATACTATTAAATTTTATTTTCAGAATAAAGTTTGAGTTATATTTTTGGAATTTTCTATGTTTATATTGTGGACATTTAGTAATTCAGGTTATTTATGGAAAATATTAACCTTTCTTGGAGATTATGTGATTAGTGTAATTACTTTTTGGTATTATCCATTAAGTTTGATTGATGTTATTTATATATAAATGTTAAGATTTATCTTTAAAGATTATGTTATCAATCCTTCTGAATTATGTGTTTCAATCTTAGTTTGCATTATTTTAAGGAATTTTAAGGAAAATTATTTATCAAATGGGCAATTGTAATTTTTGGGTATTAATGTTTAATTTTTTGGATTAATGTAATTTTTTGTAATATAATGGGTTTTTTGAGAATTATCTTATATTGTACTAATCATTTTTGTTTTGGATAATGCCTAAAGACAGGAGGAATAAATAGTTATAATTTTTTGGATTTTGTGATCCATAAGAGTTAATTATTATGCTTCAGGTAAGATAATTCATCTTTAATACTCATCATTCAAATAAAATATGATAGAGTGTTGTAAATTTATTAAATGATGAAATTTTACTTATCATGTAAGTATATTTTATTATGTTATTAGTTTTGGTAGTAAATGAATTCATTAACCCTAGAAAAAAATTAAAATTCAAAAAGTTTTCAGATTTCTTTTCATAATGGGAAATCAATGAAATTTCAACCTATCACATATTTACAATTTTGTGATTCTTAACTTTCTAATAGCCATGTTCTCTATCACTATCCATGAGAATATGATGGTTAAATTTATCTTCCACACCCATGTTTTTCTATATGGAACCCTAGTATGTTTTATCTCAGGTGATCGTCATATTTACCTTTCTTTATTTTAAAGTGGATATTTTATTTAATACTTTTTATAATGTGGGATTTCAATAAGGGTATTTTGAAAAGTCAAACCCCTAGTTTTCAATCTTGAATTCAAAATTTCAAGGATGTAATTTCCAATAGGGGGTGGAGAGAATATAACATCATGAGTTTTTAAAAAGTAAATACTATGTTTGATATCATAAATTATACAATACATAAAACTTAAATGAACAAATAAAAATTATTATTTAAATTTTAAAATTAAACTGCCCTTTAGAATAGGGTAAATGAAAAATATTAACTCAATTATGATAATATGATTTACACACACACAGACACACACACACACATATATATTTACATAATTCTTGTGGTGACCAATTAATTATAAAATAAGTATTTTTCATACATATTAATATTTATGAATTATATATTAATTTTAACTTAAAGGGGGTGCTTTTTTTGATATCATAACCGACACACAATAATGAGTTTCTCTGAAATATTACGTTGCATTCAAGACTGTGTTATTCTAAAAAAATATAACGTTAATATTATTATTTAAAATGGAAGTCGTCACTTAGTCATTGTATCGGATATAAGTAATATAACTAACTATATTATGTTTACACATTTTTATTAAATATTTTTACATCTATCTAATAAATTTTATATGCTTAAAACAAGAATAAATCCAATTTTAAGAATAAAAAGATCTAATATTTTTAAAAGGTAGTATTACCACCTTTTGATGTAGAACCTATTTTAAAAATATTTTTTTGACATATTTATAATTTATATATGAGAAACTGAACTTAATATTTGAAATATAAAAACAAAACCTTGTTTAAGGTAAATTTTTGGAATTTTTCTGAGAACTTTTATATTTTAAAGAATAATGAATAATACAAAATATTAGTTCAAAACTAGTTTTTTGTATAATATATTTATAGAATTAAATTATATTTTAAATTGGGTTTAATGTATAATTAGTTAAATTTTAAATCAATCAAACCAATTCAGGTCATTAGAATCAATTTGACTTCAAAATTGGATATAAAAACATTGTGAACTTTTCAACATTTCATATTTAAAACCCGCTTTTTCATTGTGTCTGTAAGATTAATTTTATATATAAATTTTACAATTCTATGTATTTAATTAGGTAAAATGTATTCCATTTTTATAATCAAAAGGTAAAAATTATTTTTTGAGGTCAACTTTATTTTGTCTATAAAAAAGTTACAATGGTAAAAAAATAATTCAACGTGGTATTGCTAAAAAATGAAACATGTTAAAGTTAAAAAGGGTAAAGGCTTAAAATAAATAATAAATAAAACATTTAAAAGTTGTTTTTGGTGTTTATAGACCCTAAAAAACCTAAAAAAATTAATTTAATGTTTGATTCCTTGAAATTAATTCCACCTCGATTTGGTTAGCTTTAATTATAAAATAATCTATAATTCAATCACTTAAACCCACCTCTCCTCAGATATAAATACCACCCCATTTCAACCCAAAAATCCTTTTATCTCTTAAAATATTTTAGAAAACCAATCCTAACCACTCTACCCACGTAAAAGTGCTTCTGTTCTCACAAAAATACCAAATCTAAGGTCCTCAAGGGTCTCTCTAGGAGGTGATATTCAAGAGGTAATTTCTCCAAGGTACCTCTCTAAATATATTTTCCTTTTCTACTTTCTCCTCACCTCCTTTATCCATAAATACATGATAAATATGGAAAACTTTATATACTAAAAACTTATGTTTGTTATAGAATATATCATATCCATTTCATTTCTCATCTCCTCTTATTTAAAGAAACAAAATTATTGTCCAAGTTATGCTGATTAATCACCTCCATGAATAATGTTTTTGTTATTTTTCCATTATCGCATTAATGGATATTATTAAAAATATTTTTATGATTAAATAATATTTTTATATGTATATTATAACGTATTTCATATTCTATAAATCTTATGTTAAACATCCCTCATGCTTTCCATATTGTGGTTGTGTAGATTACCACCTCCTTAAAGCGATGTGATTCGCTCACACTTTACATGGAATATATTAAGGATTGATTTAGAAAAAATATATGATATTCATGAAATATTAATTCTACTATAATGATATTATATATATACATATTTACATACATTTCATTTACTTATGTTATTTCAATACGATAAGAAAATGAAAATAACATCCATGCATACGTATGACCTACCATCTCCATGAACAATGTTTTTTGATTATATTAAAATATTATTATAAATACTTATATTTTGAATATATAAGATATTCATATTATGTTTTATATTATGAAAATAATTAAATCTTGAGAATAAAGAATAACAAGTCAAAACATTTATGATTAACAATGAAAATATCGAACAAAACACAACTTAAACAGGGAGTTAATAATAAATGGGTAACATAGTGTCGTAATTAAATAATATATGGTATTATACATATGAATATGTTTATGTGATAGATGAATAATAAAATTAATATTATTATATAGGAGGATTGGACATGTTTTAAAGAAGTTGAATGAGAGGTAATGGAATTTCATCTCACCTTTTATTTTCGTGAGATACATGCCTTATTCACCACAAATTCCTTTTACGTGGTGTACAAAATGATCATGAATGTGTTATATGAAATTTATAATTTAATTTATGGGTATTTAGATATCCATTTTATGATCTCTATTTCATGGGAATTTACATTCCAAAAGTTACTAAATGAGTAAGGTAGTTTTATCTCAATTTTTCTTTTTGGAGACACATGTTTTGTTATGAACCTTATTCTATTATAAGTCATATATAAAACTCTTTTTAAAATTTATTTAATTAATTAATATACTCTCATGATATTTACTATTTTTTTAATGTTATTATTTAATGATATTTATTCAAGTGTTTCTCAAGTTTCAAGGGACTCTTAATCTAAAACATTGTTTTAAATGTTTTAAAAATTTATTCATATAAATGATTCACTTTCATGTACATGTTTAGAAAATGGTTTTTATGAATTTATTTATATAGATATGAATGTTTTAAATTTTTTTATTTTTTATTTTCATTCAAATGTTTCAAAGTGGTATGAGACACTTTTATTTAAAAATTTATTTTTATGTTTTTAAAATGGTTTTTAAAAAATGGATTGATTATTTCAATATCATGAAATGATTTCTTATGATTGAAAATAAAATTGTATGATTAGAATGATGAATATTGAAATCCTTTATGTGTTATTATTATATAATGGTACTTGGAAATTTTTTGGGTGGTTACATGATAAACCAAGGATGAGTAGTTATGTGAAAAACAAAGGATGAGTGGTTACATTATAACCTTAAGTGCACTGGGTACTCTAGAGGTGTATGTCAACCATATGGTAATTACATTATTTTGTTTGGTTGTATGGGTGATATGATAATGATATCCCAAGGAACCTATATAATTTTCTATTCTTTCTAATTTGTTTTTAAGAAAATGTTTTTAATAGGTTTTCATGTTTTTACTGGAATAGCGATTTTCTTTTATTATGTACCTTACAGAGATTTTGTGCTTATCCCAAGTTTTAAAAATGTTTTTTCTTTAGACCAAGTTGATGATAAATTTAGTTGCTTCAAATTTTCTCTTTTTTTTGTCAAGAAAAGTTTTTGAATAAAGGAAATAACATTACTTTGTATTTGGTGAAAATCAGACTCAAAATTTATTTTTAGAATAGATCTGAACCACCTTGGGTTTGGAATGGAAAAAGATCATAATTATTGTAATCATATTCATATTGAGTTTGAAAAAAGGTATCAATCATTTTGAGGAAGAAACTTTCTGGAAGTAAATGATCATTGGATTCACTTTGGATCCAATGTGGATGAAGTGTTTGTATTGATAAAGAATCAGAGTCTACATGACTAAGATAAAATAAATGTGATGATGATTTTATAATTTATAATTATCCTAAATCACAAATAAGTTTTAAAACTTATAATTCAAGCTTGATGAAAGAAAGGGGGAGTGAAAGAGATGCGGCCAATTGTTTTCAGATTGATCAGATCTAGAAAGAAAGGAAAGGAGGTGTTCCCAATCATACCCAATTTAATCACATCTAGGTGGAAAATAAGAAGAAGGATGATAAAGATCATACTTAGAAAAGATCATATATAGGGAAATTGTAATCAGGATGATCATACCCATAATGATATTACTCAGGATAACTGTATCCCAAGATATTGTACTCAGAAAGATAGTACTCTGAACAATCGTACTCAAGATAATTTAGAGAGAAAGCTAGTTACAGAAGTTGAAAGCTGTTGACACCACACTATTGAAATTTGAGGTATTTTAGATGGGTGATTTGTGACGGGAACCCGTCACAAATGAGCTTTTGTGATAGGGCCCCGTCACAAATAGCCTGATGCAGAAAATGACATTGAAAATAGTATTTTTCATGACAGGTCTGTTGCAAATAGTTCTCTGTCTATATAAAGAAAACCTGTTGCGACAGGCCCGTCGCAAAAAAGTATTTGCGACGGGCCCATTTTCCCATCACAAATAATTATTTAAAAAAAATATAAACTGTTTTCGATGGGAACCCATCGCAAAAGGTCCCGTCGCAAATACTTAATATAAAAAATATATTCTATTGAATTATGATAAATTAATATTAGAAAATAATAATAAAATTAATACTATTAATATAAATAATATAATATAATATAATAATAATACTTATATTAATAATATAATAAATTATATTATTATAATATTAATAATAAAATAATACTAATAATATAATAATGTTATTATTATTGTTAATATTTATGAAAAAATATTATTAATATTATTAAAATAATAAAAAAATCATAAAATATTAAAATTCTCAATATTTGAAAAAAATATAAAAAATAATAAATTATAATTAATATTAGTAAAATAAACAAATATTAAAAAAATACTAATAATAAATAATAAAATAATAAAATATTAAAAATAATAAAAAACTAAAAAAATAAACTATACAATATTCTCACCAATATAAAAGACAGAAACTATAAATAGTTAATATTACAACAAACTTTGAATTCAAATGTTTTTAACATGATAAAAAATTCACTAGGGGGATGGTCTTCTGGAGGAGGTAGAGGAGCTGGAGGAGATGGTGGAGGAAACTCCATCCCTAAACTTGTAGTCAAACAACGCATATACTCCATCTTCTTGTGCTACTACTGCTGCCACCAACACATCTGCTCCTTATACTACTGCTGCTGTCATTGGCACTCCTCCTCATGTTGTTGCTGCTGACACATCTCCTCCTGCTCCTTACACAAACTCTCTATAAGCTCACTTTGAGATCACAACTACTCCTGATACTGTGATCCATAAGATGATGCCACTTCATGAGATCCTCTCAAGCTAGACACCGACATCACAACATTACCAAAATAAGTCCCATGAGTCAATCGAGAGCTGATACCAACTACTCATCCCTTCTCAAAGGCATACTGGGTCACCTATATCCATGTCGCCTCATCGAAATGGTGAGAACTAGTATGATCAGCCATCTCTTCCTGACTCTCAGCCTATGTCTGAGAGGTCATGGCCTTATATGACTCATTCAGTTCCAATTTAAAATTAAAATAGTGAAAATATTACAAGTAGTTAATTTTAAAATTGAAAAAGAAATAATACTGACCACAATCTGATGCTTGAATTCACCTATAATCTCTCCAGTTGATGGATCACTGTACACACTCCGATAAACATCACACTCTATAATATTGGGCTGCTAGACTGCCTATATGAATATAAAATAAACGGTTTATATTTAAAGTTATATAAAATATTTAAAAAAGTACTTACCAGATGCTCTCTATGCATACTGAATGTACGGATACCAACTCGATGTGTCACCTCCTGTCTCCCTCGGTTCTGTCGGCCCAATGAAGATCTCCTCTTAAATCCACCACCCAATCAGTGTGAACATAATCCATCCCAAACGTGAGATGAAATGTACTCTGGTCGGTGGGATCTACACAACTCATCAAATACTGCCACTCCTAATTTCTTCATGGTCCTCCTTCTCAAATTGTTCAAAAACTAATGGAAACAGTCAAACATAGACACCTCCCATTCCGCGTGGATAGTGTTATGCATGCTATCATTGATGAGATACCATAAACCATACAAATAATTTATAATACCAAGTTATTAATGAAATAAATTTCAAAATAAATATTATTTATTTTCATACCAGCCAATGATCAAACATGCCGAGCTGTACATCAACAGTAATTTGTTCCCATGTGATCCATGGTTGAGAAAAATAATTACACAAGATAGCACTCCCCTATCCAACAACTATATGCACAAAATTGTGAAAAAATAATAAATAACTAAACATTTAGTATATAAATTAATTAATTAAATCTAACTAAAATACACAGGTTACCATACCTCCGCATGCATGGATTGAAGACAAGACGTGGAAATCACTCGGGGATAGGGTCATGAATCATCAATCGCACAAGACCGTGCCCCCTCCACGTACCCCCTGAACCACCAGTAGGCTGAGGGTCAGATGATCCCAAATCCTCCTCATCCAAAGGTAGATCACCCTCCTACAACTGATGAAATAGATCATCATCCATCTGAAACACAAAATTATTGATGTTAAAAAATAGTTGAAAATAACTATTATATATAGATATATATTAGTTATGATTATAACCAACATTTAACTTTATCAATGTTCACCTTTATCATTATCTTCATATCTAACGATGTTAATGTATTCATATTCTTCCTCGACATCATCAATATCCATATGAGTTTTAATTTCATCATCTCTTCCCATTTCAAATTCATTTATAACATCAATAACATCATTGTCACCATCGACCCTTAATTGTGGGGTGTCATCATCGATATTCGTGTCTCTTTGTGAAAAAAGATGGATTTTGAGTAGTCTCTTGAAAATTTTCAATACCTTTCACTTTAGTGGAACCACATTAACTTTGAGTAAAATTATTTTCCATAAATTTTATTTTTATTATTCTCCACCAAACACTCAGGTATCTTGGAGTAGCACAATACTTTGCGTAATAAATTTTATGTGCCTATTGAGCAAGTAAAAATGGTTCATTTACTGCAAGAAGTCTTTTATATTTAATATCAAATATTCCATGAGTCAGATAAACACACAAACCTATCTCAGTATCCAACCACTAACATTTAAACATCATTATGTAATTTTTTCGTAGATAAAATAATTCAGTAATTTCATCTAGAATACTGTAAAAGTAAACTTCAGTTTCTCTATGATGAGATCCTCTCAAGAAAACTCCACTTTTCATTATTTTTTTATTCCCTATATCCACGTGTATGAAATAGTATACCATTCACCACATATGCATTATAAGATTTAACCATTTTGGATGGTGGGTTACTCAATATACATAGTCTCTTATCAATTTTATCAGTATGTTGAGACACCAGAAAATTTGTAAAAATATTATCAATATAATAAATAATAAAATGAATTGATATGTTAAACCATCAATAATTTATATTACTAGTTTTTTAAACCATTGAGAATTTTTTTTGTCGGCGTTCTTCAAGAGCAGTTGATGTAATATGTGGAAGCTGTTTCTTAATATGATTATCATATAACCTACAAATAAAATAAGTTTACTTCCTGTAACATAAATTATAGAATAAGTGATTGAAGCACTCACAGTACAAATGATGTCATTTCTTCAAAGTTGAGGAGAACATATGTATGAGCTCTGTGATGTTTATCATCTAAAATCCATCATTCATGAACTCCACTAAATCCATGATCTGGCTGATTAAAAATTGATAATTGATTTCCCATTTCATCATCAACATTCCCATAGTTCCATCCCATGTAGTTGTGTTTTGATATTTATTCTGATTCAAAATAATGAGAGAAGAAAAAAGAAATTTCCGCTTGTAAATAAGCTTCAGCAATTGAGCCTTCAACTGATACTTTGTTACGTACTTTTTTCTTCAATTTCTACATCCATCTCTCGAATGGGTACATCCATCAAAACTGTAGTGGACCTCCACATTTTTATTCATGTGGAAAATGTAATATCTAATGTTCCATTGAGTCAAATAAAGTTAGCGGGAATATTTTTTCTAGTTTACAGATAATTACCACAAAATCTTCTTCCAGTCTTCTTAGTGAATCGTAGTCTCTTGTCATCACAAAAATGTCACAGAAAAAAATATGACATGTCTATTACCGAATCCCAAATTATAGAATTCAAAAAAACTCTTAATCCAAATGGCATAAGTGTTTCCATTATAACATGAAAATCATGACTTTTTAATGTAGTAATATGACCATTCATAACACATCTGCCCAAATTAAAAGTGTAGCCATCCAGAACTCTCAAATCTATAATCCATTAAAAAAATATTAAGCGAATCTCTTTGGACAGTGTATAAGCTGCTTTTGGCTTCATTAACCTCTGTGATTTGACATTTTCAAACAGTTCAAGTTCTCGTCGCCTACAAATTTGGGCAATATCTAATCATGACTTTACATTATCTTTGGTATTACCTGGTGTATCTAAAACATTATGAAATAAATTATCAAAATAGTTCTTCTCAATATGCATGACATCCAATATGTGACGAACCAACAAATTAGACCATTATGGCGGATCCCAGAAATGCTCCATTTTATCTAATTGTGTTCTTTCCCAAAGATATGGATTTTATGTTGGTTTATTATTAGTCCAAATGGCATGGGGGGTAATTAAAATATAATTTATTTTAACTTTGTACCTAAGAAAATTTTTAGAGGTATGTCCCTTTTAATTGTGCCTTTTCTAAAATGGGATTTTTTCCTCTGAAAAGGATGATTGGTTGGAAGAAATCTACGATGAAAATAAAAAAAGCAAGATTTTTTTCCATTTACGAGCATACATACTTTGTTGTCTCTCATATAGTAAGGACATGATTTCAGACCATGTATACTCTAGACAAATAACATGCCGTATGTTGGGAATTCACTAATTTTCTACATCAATATAGATTTTAGAAGGAAATTTTGTTTCGCAACAACATCATATGTACTAACACCATTACTCCACAATGAATTTTACTTATTAATCAATGGTTTTAAATAAACATTAATATTATTTTTTGGATGTCTTGGGAGTTATAAGGTCAAAGAGATATAAGGATCCTTCATCAATATCCATAGAGGTAAATTTTACGAAGTTATAAAGACATGACAATATGAATATTGACTACCATAAGAACCAAACGGACAAAAACTGTCAGTAGAAAGACCCAATCACACGTTCTTGGATTCTAAAACAAAATACAGATGATCTAGGTTAAAATGTTTCCATGAATCACCATCAGATGGATGATTCAAGATTTTACCTGTTGAAATCTTGGTTTTGTGCCAGGAAATCATTATCACTATGTTCTAAGACATTAATAAATGTTGCAACCTGGGTGTAAGCGAGAAATATCTCAACTATTTTACAGGAATCAATCCAAAATTCCCCGGTTGAGATTTTTTATACCTCTATTGTACACATGTGAAAAAATTATCCAATGACTCATTTTCACCAAAATATAAGATGCAATCATTGTAACATGCACGAATCTTATGATAACTAAGGCCCATATTATGAACCAACCTCTTTCTCTCATTGTAATTTGCAAATAAAAACATTTCCTTCAGGTAATAGTGTTTTAACCAAGGAAAATATCATATCAAAATAGTTGTTTGATATTCCATTATTTTATTTAATAGCAATAAATTTCACAAGTACTTCTAATTTTCTTATCTTGCAACCAGGATATAATGAATCCTCAACAGACCTCAACAACTCATAAAATTCAAATGGTTCCAACTTAGGAGTTAAATCAATATCATCCCGAGTTTCAGTTTTTTGAACAGATGGACCTACAACATCATGTACTAAATTTTGAAACCGTGATGGATCCAAAATCAAATTATCAGTATCTTCTCTGGAACTGCATTCACCGTGTTGATACCAAAAAACATAATCTAGTTGAAAACCAAAATGCAAGAGATTCCCCCCCAACATTGTCAAATGTGTCAAATGTTCTCAGAGCACATTTTTTATAAGGACTCTTAATTGTTCCTTTTGAAACAAATTCTAGTTTTGATGATGAAAATGATAATAAATCTTCAACAACCTCAATATATACAGGATTTAGATCAGAACAGTTTGGATTTCTACACTGATTTATCCAAGCGCGATCATCCAATAATGATTTTTGTCGACTTCCTTATTCCATATTTTTCTACAAAATATAAAATCATTACTGTTTTTGAATAATTTGATATAAGAAAAACACTATCCAAAAAAGAGAAGATAAATAATTGCAACTACTTCTTACTAATTTTCACTAATTACGGGCAACCCAATTTCCAGTGGATTGGCGACAACTCTTTTGTCCGACGACTCATTTACTTGCAACTTTCTCACACTGAAATCATAATGAATAATCTATTCAGAGGTATGCATATCCATTTTTATGCATAAGAGAATGCATAAGCGTACCTCTGACCAGATTCTTCATTGTGATTTCAGTGTGAAAAAGATTCAAGTAAATGAGTCATCAGACAAAAGAGCCCCCTATTCGTCGATGAATCTTCTTCTTGCAATTATCACTACCTGAAAACTTTATAAAAAATGTGATCCTACGAATTCCTATCCAATCTCGTGCATATAAAATTGGATATGTATACGTAGGAGAACATTTTTCATAAGGTTTTAGTCAGTGAGAGTTAAAAGGAGTGCCTCCAATCCACTGAAAATTGTGCCAAGTTCTTAAAATTTATTAGAATTATCCCTATTTATTATGAAAATTTTCAATTTATTACTAATTCGTTCAATTTATTACTAATTTTTACTAGTTATTACTAATAATTACTAGTTATTACTAATTATTACTAATTATTACTAGTCATTCCTAGTTATTCTTACTTATTACTAGTTATTCATAATTATTACTTCTTACCGCTAATTATCACTATCTATTAATAATTATTACTTATTATTACTAATTATTACTAATTATTACTATTTATTACTATTTATTCCTAATAATTCCTAATAATTCCTAATTAATACCAATTATTGCTAATTATTACTATTTATATCTAATTATTACTAGTTATTTCTAATTATTAATAATTATTACTATTTATTACTAATTATACCTAATTATTACTAATTATTCCTAATTATTACTAATTATTGCTAATTATTTCTAACTATTTCTAATTATTCTTATTTATTTCTCATTATTACTATTTATTGATAATTATTTTTAATTATTGCTAATCATTGTTAATTATTTCTAATTATTGCTAATTATTTCTAATTATTACTAATTATTTCTAATTATTACTAATTATTGCTAATTGTTGCTAATTATTGCTAATTATTAGTAATTATTGCTAATAATTAGTAATTATTTCTAATTATTAAAATTTATTCATAATTATTACTAATTATTATTAATTATTACTAATTATTTCTAATTTTTACTTATTATTACTAATTATTAGTAATTATTACTAATTATTACTATTTATTTCTAATTATTACTAATTATTAGTAATTATTACTAGTTATTAGTATTTATTACTAAATATTACGAATTATTAGTATTTATTACTAATTATTACTAATTATTACTAATTATTAGTAATTATTATTAATGAATACAAATTATTACTAATCATTACTAATTATTACTAATTATTAGTATTTATTACCATTTTTTACTAATTATTACTATTTTTACTAATTATTACTATTTATTGCTAATTATTACTAATTATTACTAATTATTACTAATTATTACTAATTATTAGTAACTATAACTAATTATTAGTATTAATTACTAATTATTTGTATTTATTACTAATTATTAATATTGATTAATAATTATTAGTATTTATTACGAATTATTAGTATTTATCAGTATTTATTAGTTTTTATTACTAATTATTAGTAATTATTAGTAATTATTAGTATTTATTACTAATTATTAGTAATTATTACTAATTATTACTATTTATTAACAATTATTACTATTGTTTACTGATTGTTACTATTTATTACAAATTATTACTATTTATTACTATTTATTACTATTTATTACCATTTACTAGTAATTATAACTATTTTTTTACTAATTAATACTATTTTTTACTAATTAATACTATTTTTTTACTAATTATTACTATTTATTCCAAATTATTAGTATTTATTGTTAATTATTACTATTGATTGCTAATTATTACTATTTATTGCTATTTATTACTATTTATTACTAATTATTACTAATCATTACAATTTATTGCTAATTATTAGTAATTATTGCTAATTATTACCAATTATTGCTAATTATTACCAATTATTGCTATTTATTACTAATTATTGTTATTTATTACTAAATATTGTTATTTATTACTAATTATTTCTAATTATTACTAATTATTTCTAATTATTACCATTTATTAGTATTTATTACTAATTTTTACTATTTGGTACTAATTATTACAAATTACTACTAATCGTTACTATTCATTACTAATTATTAGTATTTGTTACTAATTATTAGTATTTGTTACTAATTATTAGCATTTGTTACTAATTATTAGTATTTGTTACTAATTATTAGTATTTGTTACTATTTTTTACTAATTTTTACTATATTTTACCCATTTTTACTATTTTTTAATAATTATTAGTAATTATTTCTAATTATTAGTATTTATTATTAATTATTAGTATTTATTACTATTTTTTTACTAATTATTACTATTTATTCCTAATTACTTCTAATTATCGCTAATTATTACTAATTAGTGTTAATTAATATTAATTACTTCTAATTACCACTATTAATTACTAATCACCGTTAATTTTTTATATTCATTACTAATTATCGTTAATAATTCTTAATTACCACTAATTATTAATAATGAGCACTGATAATTTCAATTTATTACTACAAATAAATATTGATAACAAACAATCTAAATTTAATTTAATTACAATTAATTAATAATAATTAAAATTAATATTAAAAAATGAAATAAATATTAAATTAAATAAAACATAAATACCTTTAAACTTGATCTCTTATAGGTGTAGATGACTTCAAAATTTGTTTGTAAAAAAAATATAACTCAGAGAAATTTTAACTCTAAAATTAGAGTTTAAAGAGAGAGAGAGAAAGTAGGAAAAGAGAAGAAGGGAAAAACGGATGGGGGGTATATATAGGTTAGATTATTTGCGAAGGGTCTCGTCACAAATACCTTCGGCCGCATTAATTTCTGTCGGCGGTTAAAAGGGTATTTGCGACGGGTCCCATTGCTAATAGTGACCTGCCGACACACTATTTGCAACAAGAGAATATACTGTCGCAAATAATATTTACCGGTGCCTGGTATTTGTGACGGGGATGCAACCGCGTCGCAAATACACTTCTCGCGGTTTGGTGCATAAACCACGCCAAACCTTTTGCGACAGGACCCCTTATCCCATCGCAAATAACTAATTATTTGCGATGGGTTGATGTTCCCGTCGCAAATAATATTTTTGATGGACTATTTGTGACGTGATCTATTTTTGTCGCAAATAACCCGTCGCAAAATGTCATTTTTCCCGTAGAGCCAGTCCATTGTATTTGACATTCCATCGTACTCAGGAAGAATTTTTTTTAAACAAAGACCGATGGAAATGGAATTGAGCTGAGGCTGATGAAAATCATCATGAAAGAAACCGATTACCAATGTAGTCAACCATTCAAAAGGGGTTGAGTTACTTGATTTTCTTTTCATGTGGGTTTCAAGTGGGTTAAGAGAAGAAATGAAGAAGTAGAAGTGATTCGAGAGTAGGGATAAAGGAGTTTGCTGAATGTTCTATCAAGGGGGATCTTAACATTCAAAAGAATGATAGTATTCAATTGATACAGAGCATCATATTCAACAATACGAATGTTATTCATTTCTTTGTACGTTTACATTTGTTTTGAAGAAATCAGATTGAAATGAATAAGAGATAAAGTTTGAAGAAGATTCGAGAAGGATCGAGAAGCGTTGATGAAGTCATAAATGCACCAAAGATGTTAGGGGAAATTGAGATTTGGGTGAATTTGTTTGAGTAGGAAAGGTTTTGGGATTCCTTTCAAAACCTCTTATAGGTCACCTATAAAAGGATAAAAGTACATTGTACTTTTTTGATGACTGATGTACTATTCAATGTAGAAGAGATAAAAACTCTGAGGTTTTAGAGGGAAGAAGAAGTTTTCATATTGAGCCTTTGTTGAGGAAGTTTAAACGAAAGAAGTAAAAAGTGAAGACACAAGATCACGATGTTGTATTCAGCTGATAATCGTATTCAGTGAATACCGTATTTAATTGATTACCATATTTATCTTATCAATCGTATTTTGCTGATCATCATATTAGGCTAGATTAATGGGATTGGGGATTTCTATATTGGGATTTCCAAACTAAGGAAAAAGTTCTGAATTGTCTCAATTTTACTCAACCAGTGGTATATCTTTTCATATTGAGTTCTTCAGATTGGAATAATTGTAATGAGTTTTTCATACTCACAAATGAAATAGTGTCGATTCATCTCTACCTTATTATATCAAAGTCATATATTTTTTTCATACTAGGGAGAATCATTTCGGGAAGAATCGCATAGAGAAGAATTGTATTAGGAGAATCATACTCTGAGGAATTGGACTGGGAAAAAAGTACTGGGAAAATCCGACTAAGTTTTCAAAATAAAAGTCCAAGAAATTATTTCCATCTTATGGGTAAGAAATTGAAGAATTTATCTAAAAGAATACATTTATGGAATTGAAAAGAAGCACAAGTAATATGAGTTGTTACACAAACATTGTATTACCCTATTTGTGCTAAGAGTGTTCACACACACTATTGGATTGTCTTCAAAGTTCTACATGAGTGAAAGGTTATATCCTACTCGTTGTAATCCAAGGATTATTTTCTAGTGGATTGTGTGGTATTGGATCATTTCCAATCCATACCAAGGATGTAGCTATTCTTATTGAATAATGAACCTCGTTAATTCACATGTTCTTATGGATGTGTGGTTAATTTGTTTTTAATAGGGAATTGAAATATTTAACTAGAGGAGAAGGTTTTTTCAATTGCAAAGAAATATTAAAGAAAAAGTATCTATGATTCATCTCTCCCCCTCTCAGTAATACGATTACACTGATTGGGCATTTTCAAGTGGTATTAGTGACAAGTTCCCTTTGCTTAATCCTTACCGATGGAGATTTTGTATCATGAGAATAGTAAAGGTATTCCAATTTTCTATGGGAAGAATTATCATATTAAGAAAGATAGAATGATTCCTTATCTTATGTCTATTTGATGTGATGTTCTCAAAACTATAACAAAAGGTATTCCTCCTATTGATTTTAAAACTCCTCTTTCATATATTGATAAGAAGAATCTTGAGAATGATGGAAGGACCAATAATCCTATATTATCATCAATTTATGAAAGTTAATTCTTAAGAGTGAAAGGATTTTCCATAACCAAAGTTATATATGCTAAATTGAAAAATATATATGAAGGAAATGAAAAAGTGAAGAAGGAAAAGTGACAAATATGGATATTGAAATATGAATATTTGAAGATGGGTTGGCATGAAACTATCGGGGACTTCTTTACTAAGGAAAATGACATTGTGAGTACTATCAAATGTCTTGGTGAAAATGTAAATGATTCTAATGTTATTGAAAAGATACTAAAAATCATTCCCAAAAATTTTAATGAAAAAGTTTATTCATTGGAAGACATAGATCCTAAAACATTATCTCTTGATTATTTTCATACCACTCTCATCGCTTATGAAATCATAAGAGAGAAAGCTATGAAAATAAAAACAAAAGTTGATAGAGAAATGTCTTTCAAGGCTTTTAAGAAAGAAAATTCAATAAATATTCTTATTGAAGATGAAGCTGGTGATTCAGACTCTGAAAATGAGGTCTGTACACATATTTTTGATATTTTATCCTTGTTTTCTAAAAATGTTAAAAGAGGTATATAGAAATAAAAAGAGAGACTTCCGTTGAAATATTTTTAATGTGTAGGTGCTTTTCACTTTGTAGCTAATCTTCCTAGAAGAATGATAGAACAAGATAATGATGAAGAAGAAAGAAATCCATAAAGATCATGGAAGAAATATGAAGATAATGTAAAATTGAATTCCATAGGGAAATAAATAAAATTCTTAAAATCCAAAAGAAGATGTTTCTTATTTAAAGAAGAATAAGAAGAAGTTAGTGATGTAGAATCAAAAAATTATTTGATTATGGTATTGAATAAACTTTTATTACAATAATTAATGGTGAATAATTTAGAATTAGTAGTTTTAAAGAAGAAGAAACTCAACAGGAACATCATTTGAAAAAAGAGTTGAAGAATGTATGAGAAAGATTAAAAGGATTGAAAAGAAAAAAAAGTTTGAAGATGAATGTTCCTCAAAAATCAATCAATAATGTTTTGCTTATGATAAATTAATGCTGATAAAAGATATTGATGACATGAATAAATCTATTGAAGAAGAACAGAATCATAATGAGTATCTGGAGGAGAAGTTGAAGGCAAAAGAAGAAGAGTTGGAACTTGTCCAACAAAAACTTTCTAAAGATGAATTGAGAAATATAAGTTTCCAAAATTCTATCACTGAAGTTGGTGAAATTTCTCAAAATGAGAAACCAAATAAGGTTCAACAAAATATACCTTCAAAGGGTGAGAATAATGATGTAATTCTTTCTAAAATGAAGAATGTTTGGAAATTTATGTTTTTGGCCAAGACCAACAATGTTGGGAATTCAAAAGTTTCAAAGAATGTTGAGTCCAATTTTTTTTGAAACAATATGAATTCAAAAAAAATCAAATACATATGGTTCCGATAAATAAAAGTAGAAAAATAAGACTATTATTGATAATAGAAAGTTTTGTGGCTTAGAAAATAAAGAGAAGTAGTTGTATGAGAAACATATTCACAATTTTGGCCAGTATGAAATTTTCAGAGGAAAGATTAATTTTATGACTATTGCTGGTATTGTGATGGATTTAGACATATGGAAAATATGTTCTAGTTTAACCAACAACATTATTATTATTCCACAGGTTATGAAAGGAAAGGGTTGAGGGTGAGACAATTCCATCAATAGAATAATTCTGAGAAGATTATTTTGAAGAAACCTGAAAAGGATAGAGTAAAGATTGAAAATAGATTCCAACCCTTGAAAAATATTTTTGAAAGATGTGAGAAACTTGAACATCTTTAAAAAGGATTCCTTGTTTTGTTATCAATACTAAAAAATATTTTTAACAATTCTCATAATCCAAAGATGAAGAAAGAAAAGGAAGAAGAAAACACTCTTATTGTTGAAACCACATTGAAAGATATAAAAGAAGAATGAGCATGGATTTTTGATAGTGGGTATTCTTCACATATGATAAGAGATTTTAAATTATTTTATAATGTTAATGATTTTAAAGAAGTCATAGTGACATTTTTCAATGATGAATCCCTAAAAATAAAAGGTGTTTGATCAACCATCATTGGAAAAGAAAATTTTAAATCCCAGAAATCTTTGTATATTTATGGGATGAATTACAATTTCCTAAGTGTTTCACAATTTTGTGATGAAGGTAACAAAATTATCTTCATAAAATATGGTTTTTTGGGTAAAAGTCAAGAATATGGAAATATTTTTTCAAGAGGCCAACATATAAAAGGAAATTTGTTTCATATTGGAGAAATACAAAACTATTGTTACATGAGTATGGTGTAAGAGAATCAATTATGGAATAAGGTGCTGGGATACATGTGTCAAAGATAAATGAGAAAGTTATCTAAAATATATAGTGTCTGATACAATTTTTATTTTCCAAGTATAAGAGATTGTTGTTGCACTATTTTTTAGAAAGGAAAGATTACAATCTTAGTGCATAAGAAAGTTGAGATTTGTTCAACACAACCCCTAGAGCTAATTCATTCCGATATTTGTGGGCCGATGAGAAAATAATAAAAAATAGAGATAAGTACTTCGTCACTTCCATTGATGATTTTACTCGCATTACTTGTGTAATGTATATGAAACACAAATCAGATTCTTTGAAAATGTTTAAAAGTTTCATAAGGAATGTAGAAATGGAATGTGAGTATTCAATGAAGAAGTTGAGAACATACAATGTTGGTGAATACAAAAGTGAATAATTCTAAATTTATATTGAGAAGCATGGAATTTGGAATGAGTATAGTTCCCCATGAACTCCTCAACAAAATGTGGTTATTTAAATAAATAATAGAAGTCTAGTTGAAATGGGAAGAACTATGTTACTTAAACTTGGACTTTCTCATTACTTTTGGATGCAATCCATGAGTAATATTGTTTATATTAAAAACTATTGTTTCTATAGGCCTCATTCATATATGACTTCATATGAACTATCTTATGGAAAAAAAATCCATGTTTTAAATACTTTAGAGTTTCCAAGAGTCCATGTATTATAAATAAGAAAGGTGAAAACTATGAAAAGTTAGAGTATAAAGGTAAAGATGGAATACTTATTGTCTATGATTTGTAAGTAATATGATATATATTTTTCAATAAAAAAATAGGAAGAAATTTTGATTCAATTGATGTGAAAGTGATTGAAAAGGAAGAGGGAGATAAGCATATTTAGACAGATGAGAAAGCTGATCAAGATTGTTTTGAAAACATTTCTGATAAGGACACAGACAATTGTATTCAAACTCAAGAAGAAGAATCAGACTCAACTATTTTTAGTGATGAGGAAGATACTCAAAAATATCATCCTAGTCTGGAGAAACAAGTGGAAGACTAGAATATTATTGGTGATCTACATTAGAAGGTTTAAACAAGAATAATAAAAAATTCTACTACACATTCTTCTTTGTATTCAAAATTGGAGAAGAATGATGTGAATGAAGCTTTTGAGTATCCATAATGGGTTCAATCCATGAATTAAGAATTGGATTAGATTGAAAAGAATGATACATGGGAAATTGTACCCAATTCAGGAAACAAAAACATCATTAGTACAAAATAGGTTTTCTAAAACAAACTGAATGAAGAAGGTGAGGTGATAAAAAACAAAGAAAGATTGGTTTTCAACGGGTATTCCCAAATTGAAGGTATTTATTTGGATGAAACCTTTGATCTAATGGAATATTAGAAAAAATTATAATCTTTCTTACTCTTACTGTACAACGAGGTTACAAGATATTTCAAATGGATGATAAATATGCATTCTTAAATGGTGATCTTGATGAGGATGTCTAAATTAAACAACCTTGTGGATTTTTTGTTGGGAAACATGGAAGTTATGTGTGCAGATTAAAAAATGATTTGTATAGAATAAAACAAGATCCAAGGGAATAATATTCCAAATTAGATACATGTTTAAGGAAACTGAATTTCAAAAAAGGAAGAGTGGACAAAAATCATTACATTAGAGGAAGTCAAGAGAGTTCCCTAATTGTAATTGTTTATTTTGAGGAAATTAGCTTTTCTAGGAATGAATAAAGAAGTTGTGAAATATTTTATGAGGAAATGAACAAGGTATTTAAAATGTTTATACTAGGGGAAATGAATACTTTATTGGGTTACGAATACAATAATGGAAGGAATAAATTTTTCATTCTCAAGAAAAGTATTCTAAGGAACATCTTAAGAGGCTCGACATGGAAAACTCAAAACTTGTTTCCACACCGATATCAGTGGGAAAAAAGTTGTATAAATATGGAGAAGGAAAATAAGTTGATAAAAAAATTTAAAATCTGATTGGAAGTTTGTTATATTTGACAACCTTAAGACCTGACATTATTTATACTTCCACTCTGTGTGTAATATTTTAGAGTTCTTCAAAATAATCACATTTACTTGTTGGAAAAATAATTCTCATATAAATTAAAGGAACAACTAATTTGGGAATCAGGTATGATAGATTAGATAGTATTTATTTTTTAGTTATCCAGATGCTGTTTTGGCATGAAATTTTGTTGATAGAAGATCCACATCTCGTGTAGTATTATTTCATGGAGAGAATTGTGTTAGTTGAAATTCAAAGAAACAAAATTCAGTAACTCACAGTATGGATAAAGATAATTATGTTGTTGTGAATCAAGAAACTACTCAACTTATGAGGATGGAAACTCAATTGGAAGATTTACTTATTGAAGTGAATTTACCCTTTCTCTTGTGTTGTGATAATCATTGTAAAATCAATCTCACTAGGAATATATTTCAACCTTATTATTCAAATAATATTGATATCAAATTTCATTTCATCAAATAACATGTGGAGAAGAATGAATTAAAGCGGGAATATGTTCCAACATCAGAACAAGTTGCTGACGTTTTCAAAAAACCTTTACTGAAGGAATAATTCTCTAAATTGAGGTTGAACAAGGGTGTCCAACCAAGTTCTCATAAATCTTGTGGTATGTGTTTCTATCCACTCTCTCATCTTACCTTTTAATAGTGTTGTCAATAGGGAGAATGAATTATTTCATAAATTTATCCTAATTCATATAAAATGGGGAGTTGTGGGTATGTTGTGAATTCATCATTTTATTGTGAGTGAACTATTCTAACTATTTTTTGGAGCGGTTATAGGAAACAAATTTTATCATTTTATAAGAAGTAAGAAAAGATGATGAAGAGAAAAAAGATTCATAATCACTTCTTTTGGACAATATGGTTTTGCTGTCAGTAATTCTTGTTTCCTATAAATAGTTAGCTCATGTAGGCTTATTATTGTTGATAAGTGATCTATTTATTTGGGATACAGAGATCAGTGGTTTATGAAACTTGGTTGAACACAAAATCCAAATGGGGAGATTGTTATGGAAAAGATGATGACGAAGGTGGTTGTTTCAAGTGTTGTATTTTGTTTTTAAGAAAATTTTTTAAAGAAAGGAAATCAGATCACTCTTTATTTTGTGAAAATCAAGCTCAAATTTTTTTTCAAAAAATATCAGACTCAACTCATGTCCATTATGGGAAAAGATTATAATGATTGTAATCGGATTCTCATTGAGTTCAGAAAAAAGGGATCAATCATTTTGAGGAAGAATCTTGTTAGAAGTAAATGGTTATTGGATCCACTCTGGATATGATGTGGAAGAAGTGTTTGTATTGATGGAGAATCAGATTCAACATGACTACTATAAAATAAATATGAAGATGATTTGCAGATTTGTAATTATCATAAATCATAAATCAGTTTTGAAACTTATGATGTAATCTTTATGAAAGAAAGGGGGAGTGAAAGAGATGTGGCCAATAGTTTTCATATTGAACGTACCTAGAAAGAGAGGAAAACATGCGTTCAAAATCGAGCCCAATTTAATCATATCCGAGTGGAAAAGAAGAAAAAGGATTCTAAAGATAATACATAGAATAGATATTATCCAGGCCAATCATAATCAAGATGATTGTACCCAGAATGATTCTATAGAAGATAATCGTATCCAATGAAATCATACTCAGAATGATCATACTCTTAACAATCATACTCAAACTGTAACACCCCGACCCCAGTTACCTAGAGCCGGTGCATTATTTTAATACATTTGCATGATTACAAGGAATCAAGTACCAAAGGAACGATCGGTTTAGAAGTCTTGGAAAATAGATTACATACATGAATGTTACATTACAATTTATAACACAAAACACAATATAAATATTCCTTTATGATCGCTATTATTCCCTTAGCTAAACCCTGCATATCAATCACAATACACTTCTTGGAATCCTAAGAAAAATAAAACATAAAAAGGGGTGAGCTCAAACACTCAGTAAGGGTAAGAAATACAATGAAATATAACATAAATATTAATCATTGTGAATAATTGAAACCACACGCCTTTACTAATAATAAAAATGAATACTTTTATGGTAGGAATATGAGCTGAGTAAATAATGCCATAATAAAACAAAATCAGGGGTATTCTACTAGTCGAATAACCACATAAACCATCAATATTATTTTCATAATGTGGGAATGTATAATACCAGACCTTAATTTCTGTGTCAAGGCCTCGTGACAGGACCTATGGGCTAACTGTAACCGGACCCAAAACCCGAGAGCCTCTGTAACCACACTCCATCCCAGAGACCCTATGTAACTGGACTCCAACCCCGAGAGCCTCTGTAACCAGACTCCATCACGGAGAGCCTATGTAACCAAACTCCAACTCGGAGAGACTCTGTAACCGGACTCTATCCTGGAGATCCTCTATAACCTGACTCCAACCCGAAGGGTCTGTTGTAACCAGAACCCAACCCGGAGGGCTTACTTTTATCGGTCCCCAACTCGGAACATACTATTCCAATACATTTATCATAAGAAAAGGTTTAAATAAAACATAAACATTCGTATTAAAACTAGCATAAGAAATATCAATAATTTATCCATAAAAGATGAATGGTGTAAAAATAACACATCCATAGTCAATCATATCACAAAACCTTCAATACAATATGGAAGATTTGTATCATAACAAATCAACTTCAAACAAGTTTAAAATCCATTAAAGGATGTTGACATAGATAAAAATGATCAGTAAAATGCTTTGAGAGAAATACCCCTTTTTCATGAAATCATTTACAATTCTCACAATTTATAAAGGTAGTCATTTAAGGTATTTTTGAATCAAAGTTTCCCATACCACTTTAAAACTTTTTAAAATAATTATCATTTTAAACCATTCATGTCCATATAAATAAATCCTTAAAATCATTTTGAAAACATGGACATTAATTAAAAGGGTTTAGAAAGATAAATCTTTAAAAAATTTAAAATGATGATCTAGTTAAATAGACCCTCCCATAAAACCATAAAAGATTCCTTTTGAAATAATTTCTATAAAATATGGGTATTTATGATAAGTATGTCCCAGAAAAATACTTACACATGAACAATCTCAGATAATAATGAGATTGAAGAAATAACCCTTACCTTGTTGTAATCAATCAATTCGTATGAACAATAGTCAATAACCACCAAATGAATCACATAATATCATGAATATAAATATAATCATTATAGTATATATCAAATGGCAGTACACAATACACCACATGCAATAAATAGGTGGTGAACAATGGAAATCTCATGGAATTAAAAGTGAGATAAGAAACTCCTTACCTCGTATCCGACTTAAACCGTTCGTTCTTTAATATCTTGAATAATAAACTAAAGTTAATTTATCCTTGATTAAGAACATTTTTCGAGTTTATTATTCTTTTTTTATCACTTTTTACCATGTTATAAACATTATCTAATCATTTGAGTTAATAACGTTTGTTTTGTCGATATTTGGCACTTGAGTCAAAAATAAACACCTTATAGTTACAATTTGTTCACATGGTCAAAATTTCATTATATCCAGAATGATATTAATGATTTAGATATCATATATATCTTATATATCCAGTATATACATTTATTTATAACAGTACATATCATTTTGGGGTAAGAAATGAAATGCACCGTTCATGGAGACGGTAAGCCGTACGTACGCATGGACACTAATTTCATTTCTATTTCTTATTTTAATGGAATTAAAACATAATGATACATAGGTATATTATAATTCCAGTATAATATCATATATAATATCATTAAATACATCCTTTATTCGTCCCACATATGGTATTAACGAGTCATATCACATTGTGGGGGAGGTAGTCCGCACTTCCTCAAATGAAATTATCGCGTTTACCCATAATGGAAACCATTAAGGTATGCTATAAAAGAAAAATATAGAAGAATAAAGAAAACATAAAAATAATATATATCATATATAAATATAGTTCCATCATAATGGCCACCATGAGAGGTGGTAGGAGGTAATTGAATAATCATCGTTTCGTGAGGCGTTAGTTTTCCATCCACAGAAACATTATGTTCTTCACCCATTAGATGGAGGTGTGTGTAAGTATAGATATAATCATTATCATAACAAAATACTTGTATATTTAGGATATTTGTGTTGTTATAAAAAAAATGAATAAAAAGAGTTTGGGGTTGGAGAAGTAAAATAAAAGAAAAGAAGTTATGAGAAACTATTACCTTTAATTTGGGTAACTTCCTTTGGTTTGAACCAAAAGAACTTCTTGAAGTGCCTTATGCCTAATGTAAGGATTCTAGAAGGAGGAGAGGGATGTAGGGAGATTAATTTGGCAGAGTTTGAACGATTCTAAAGGCTTGAGAGTTGTGAGTAACTGGTTATAATTGGTCTCCTTTTATAATGGGGAGGAGTGGCTCCTTAGGAAAGTGTGAAAATATTATTTTATTACATAATGATATTCGGTTTATAAAGGTCCAAAAATCATTAGGGTAAAATATAAGATGACTCATGGTCAAAATAAAATCATACAATAAGAATTGGACATGTTTTGGATATTATTCTAATATTTATAATCTAATTTATTTAAATCATTTATTAATGAGGTAAATATTGCATCATTATTGTGTCGTAAATAATTTAATTTTTCAATGTCTAAAAATTTTAAAAACAATAACACGATGTAGGAAATATTTTTATATTTCCAATTAATATTTATAGTCAAAAATATTACTTATATAACTCCATATAAAAATTAATTACTATTTTTTTTGTTTATGTCAATTTTTCCATTACTTTAAATTAATTAATCTAAAGTGTCATTATCATTCATAAGTGGCTCCATGGGGTCCCAAAATCGACCCAAGGATGCCCTTGGTCGGAAATTACTCATAAAACAAGGTTAGGACATGTTTTAAGGCAATTTTAAATTATTAAAATATTCTTTTTACCTTGAATTACCCTATTTATCTTTAACTGCAGTAAATAAAAGTCAAAAGTTACTATTCACCAAAAATTATTTTCATCTTATTGAAACAAATTTTACTTACTGAGGTTAAATGTGTATCTAGGATTTTTGAAATTCAACTCACAGAAGCGGTAAAATTATGTTTTATACAAAATTTCAAATACTCCTAGGAGGTGGGTGAAAGAAGGTACAAAGTTCAATAAATTTTTTATATATCTAAACTTATTATAAAATGAATCCAATGAATTATTTTGAACATATATATGTATTATGTATCTATTTTGACCTAAAATAAATTTAAATAAAATAAATAATTATTTAAATAAAAATTCGGTTTTAACCAATAACTCAGAGTTTTTCACTATTCATAAAAAATTGATGTCTCTCATAAAAATAAAAAAAATTAATCCTAAGCTATATTTGATATTCCGAATTCAAAAATGATGTATATTTTACCAAATTAAAAACATATACGTTTCATTAATTAATTTAAAATTAATTTCCGTTGTCAAAACCAATATCGTGTTTTTAAGCAACAATATCTATCAAAAGATTGACACTTGTTTATGTCCAATTTCAAAGTGAAATTAATTATAATTACCAAAATTGTATTAAATGATAAAAATAAAATCTAATTATACTAAACGATCAATCAAATGCATAATATAACGCTATAAATTATTTTTATTAAAAAAGTACTTTTAATTAAAATTTAGTATTTTTCACTATTCACCAAAATATGAAAGTTATTAGAAAAATACCAAAAATTTATCAAAACTAAAATTTTAACTTCTGAATCTAAAGAAGAAGTTTATTTTGCCAAATTGAATATATAAAAGTGTCAAATATTGGATTTAAAAAGGGTTCTCCCTAAAAAGGGGGTAAAATTGCATTTTATGAAAAATACTTCCTTTATCTAAAAAATTGAATTTGTTCTTAAATTATGTCTAAGAAACTCATAATATGGATTCTAAAATTATACAGATTATATAAAGTTCAAAATTTAGTTAATACTATTCATAACCGCTTTTGAACAGCTAGTTTGGTAAGTTGTGGTGCGCTTGAACTCAGTGTTGCCTGTAGTGAAAGTTATTGAATTACTTTGAAGAAATAACGTACTATGAAATATTGGGGTGTTACATTCCTCACTACTTCAATAGATTGAATCCTTGAAATTTGAAATTGTTCTTCTAAAATAGAAGGTTGAAAATATAAAATACCTTTGTGGGAAAACCCACATCAGAAATTGGGTTAATAATATTTAGTCTTAATAAGAGGAAAAGGGGAATGAAAAAGTCACCACCAAATTATGATCTCGATTAGGAGAACATTGGTGGAAATTAGAGACACATAATTAGAGGAAAAATGTAAATATTTATAGGAAGTGATTGAGGTCATCAGTCACAAACAATTATAGAATTGAGGACCTCAAATCCATCAATCTATGATGATTTAAAATATCATCGGTTCAACAAAACATAAGGTAATATGATAACACTTTTTTAGTTTTAAGATCTCTTACCTAAAGTTTTAAGAATTAATTTCTTCATAGAATGAGAGAAAAAAAATATATACTTGACAAGTAGAGTTCCATCCCTTAACTAATTTCTACCACAAACTCATCTTTCACTCTAAAAGATAATAGAACTTAAAAAAATATTCTATTTATCATATTCTTATATGGTTCAAAAAATATGAATTTATAATTCACCTATCAGACCCTTTAAAAAAAGAAACTATATTATACAATCTAGGGACTTCACGTAGTCCAGTGGTAGGCGATAAATCCTAATCGCACTATGGTTGTGGGTTAGATTCCCACAACTTTGTCCAACGCGATGGGTTGTCACATGGTCAGCGTGTTGTACTTTTTATAAAAATCCAAAAATAACCTTTACAATAGTATCTTAATCCATTCCAACCTTTCAACTTATCAAAAATAAATCTATCCAAACTCACAGTCCAAAATTTATAAGGAAGTTATGAACAATAAAGATCTTTTTTTCCACGTAATAACATGTGAACACCTTCATCATGTGTTATTTTAAAACATGGTAACACCCTAAATTACCCTAAATACATTCATGCTCCCTTATCCTTTATATAATACTGGATATATTCCTTATATCAAAAAATATTGAATATTCTAACAATGATTAAATAAACAAACTATTAATCAGTTCCAAGGAAGTCAAGAATATCCAATATAATTTATCCAAATCAACCATATATTATTCCAAAATCACTACCTTGGTATCATAACCATATTATGATTTATCTTTCTCTCAACCATATATTTTCCAAAAATTTTACCTGAAATTGAGTCACTTTTCTTGGTTCCACACAATCTCAAGTCCTTAATGAAATAGTACTACAGTACAATCCTTATATACTCTATAATTATTATAACATGTACATCATTATTACAATACTCAAATGACACAATACTTTAATAAAAATGTAAGAAATCTAATCATTCCTCTTCATCTTCGGTAGTATCATAACTTTATTATTATCCAATAGCAACATTTGGGGTATACTCTGATGATTTGGACATTGATTCGCGTAGTGTCCCAACTCCTTGCAGATAAAGCATTGTACATTGGAAACTTTTTTCTTACCCTTGTAATCACGTACTTGGTGTCTATTTTCTCCACACTTATAACAAACTCCCATTCCCTTCAGGAATTTACCAATGTGATGCTTTCAACAGTTATCACATATGGGAAAATCCTTCTTTTCCCTCTTCCCTTTATACATCTTTCTCTCTTCCATCCTTTTATTATCTTGCTTCCCTTCAAAGCCATAGGTTTCAGAGAATTATTTACTTATCTTATTAACACATGATACTATTTCTTCATATGTTGAGAATACATGGGAGACTATTTCCCTTCTAAATGTTGTCTTAATACCATGAAAGATATGATCCTTATTACTCTTTGGATCATACATATTTCTGAGGTTCACATTCCTTCTATTGGGCACCATTTCTATACAATGGCATAAACTAGATTAGTTTATGAATCGAAATAAAGAATTCCAAACTTGTAAAACACTTAACATAAATTGAACTGTTTATCGATATAATCCATAATCATAAAAATGTTTTCTTTGAGGAATTATATACTCATAAAACCTTCATAATGATTTGTAAAGAAAATGAGAATTATCCTAATCATATCCCCCGGGATTGTCGTAACCAAGAGTGCAGCAAAGCCTATTTTTGTGCACCAGTTCCCATTCGAGTCTAGCTCAAAGTGGTGTTTTCGGGTTTTACCCATAGGTACATCTGTTCCAGAGTTGCCTCTACCTGCTCGTATCCAGACAGGGATGTGTTTTCTTGGAAAACTCACAAAATATCTACATTACCAAAATTATAGGAAGTTATCCTATACTAATCCTCAAAGTCTATCCTAGGGATATGTGTTCTAATCATAGTTTATCTAAATATAGTTTCCAAAGTTATTGCTAAACATTTTTTGATACCAACTGTAACACCCCGACCCCAGTTACCCAGAGCCGGTGCATTATTTTAATACATTAGCATGATTACAAGGAATCAGGTCTCGAAGGACCGATCAGTTTAGAACTCTTGGAAAATAGATTACATACATGAATGTTACATTACACATTATAACATACAACACAACATAAATACTCTTTTATGAACGCCATTATTCCCTTAGATTAACCCTGCATATCAATCACAATACACTTCTTGGGATCCTGAGAAAAATAAAACATAGAAAGGGGTGAGCTCAAACGATCAGTAAGGGTAAGCAATACAATGGAATATAACATAAATATTAAGCATGGTGAATAATTTAAACCACATACCTTTAACAATAATAAACATGAATACTTTTATGGCAGTAATATGATCTAAGTAAATAATGCCATAATAAAACATAATCATGGGTATTATACTAGTCGAATGACCACATGATCCATCAATATTATTTTCATAATGAGGGAATTTATAATACCAGACTTTAATTTCTTTGTTATGGCCTCATGAAACGACCTATGGGCTAACTGTAACCGGACCCAAACCCAGAGAGCCTCTATAACCGGACTCCATCCTGGAGAGCCTTTGTAACAAGACTCCATCCCAAAGAGCCTCTGTAACCGGACTCCAATCCATAGAGCCTCTGTAACTGGACTCTATCCTGGAGAGCCTCTATAACCAGACTCCAACCCAGAGAGCCTCTGTAACTAGATTCCATCCTGGAGAGCCTCTATAACTGAACTCCAACCTGGAGGGTTTTCTGTAACTGGACCCCAACCCGGAGGGCTTACTTTTACCGGTCCCCAACCTAGAACATACTCGTCCAATACATTCATCTTAAGAAAAGGTTGAAATAAAACATAAACATTCGTATTAAAACTAGCATATGAAATGTCAATACTTTATCCATAAACCATGAATGGTGTAAAAATAACACATCCACATCCAAAAATATCACAAAACCTTCAATACAATATGGAATATTTGTATCATAATAAATCAACTTCAAACAAGTTTAAAATCCATTAAAGGATGTCGAAATAGATGAAAATGATCAGTAAAAGTCTTTAAGATAAATACCCTTTTTTCATGAAATCATTTAAAATTCTCACAATTTATAAAGGTAGTCAATTAAAAGGGATTTTTGAATAAAAGTGTCCCATACCAATTTGTAACTTTTTAAAAGAATTATCATTTCAAAACATTCATGTCCATATAAATAAATCCTTAAAAACATTTTGAAAACATGGACATTAATTAAAAGGGTTTAGAAAGATAAATCTTTAAAACATTTAAAATGATGATCTAGTTAAATAGACCCTCCCATAAAACCATAAAAAATTCCTTTTGAAATAATTATTACAAAATATGGGTATCTATGATAATTATGTCCCAGAATAATACTTACACATGAAAAATCTCGAATAATAATGAGATTGAAGAAATAACCCTTACCTTGTTGTAATCAATCAAGTCATATGAACAATAGTCAATAACCACCAAATTAATAACAGAATATCATGAATATAAAGATAATCATGATAGTATATATCAAATGGCAGTACAAAATACACCACATTCAATAAATAGGTGGTGAAAAATGGAAATCTCATGGAATTAAAAGTGAGATAAGAAACTCTTTACCTGGTATCCGACTTGACCCGTTCGTTCTTTAATATCCTGAATAATAAACTAAAGTTAATTTCTACTTGCTTAAGAACCTTTTTTGAGTTTATTATTCCTTTTTTTATAACTTATTACCATGTTATAAACATTATGTAATACTATTCACAGTAGCGGCAGCAGGGTACTGTAGCAGAGGTGGGTACTGTGCAGTACTGTAGCAGCGCGGGTACTGTAGCAGTACTATTCACAGAATGGGCCTTGGGCCAAACAAATGGGCCTACGAGCCATATAATGGGATAAATGATCACTGGGACTTATGGATATGTAATGGGTCTCCCTATACCCAGTTAAAGAGGTCTTTTCCTTGCTTTAATAATAAATGAGGCTTCGGCCCCAACCTTTAAAAAAAATAAAAAAAATAACGTTCATTTTATCGATATTTGGCACTTGAGTGAAAAATGAACACCTTATAGTTACAAGTTGTTCACATGGTCAAAAGTTCATTATACACAGAATGATATTCATGATTTAGATATCATAGATATCATATATATCCAGTATATACATGTATTTATAATAGTACATATCATTTTGGGGTAAGAAATGAAATGCACCGTTCATGGAGACAGTAAGCCGTACGTACGCATGAACACTAATTTTATTTTAATTTCTTATTTTAATGGAATTAAAACATAATGATAAATAGGTATATTATAATTCCAGTATAATATAATATATAATATCATTAACTCCATCCTTTATTCGTCCCACATTTGTTATTAAAGAGTTATATCACTTTGAGGGGGCGGTAGTCCACACTTCCTCAATTGAAATTATCACGTTTACCCATAATGGAAACCATTAAGGTATGATATAAAAGAAAAATACATAATATTGAAGAAAACATAAACATAATATATATCACATATAAATATAGTTCCATCATAATGGCCACCATGAGAGGTGGTAGGAGGTAATTGAACAATCATCATTTCGTGAGGCCTTAGTTTTCCATCCACAGAAACATTATGTTCTTCACCCATTAGATGGAAGTGTGTGTAAGTGTAGTTCAAATAATTCTCATAAAAACATCCTAGTATATTTAAGATACTGGTTTTGTTATAAAAGAAAGGAATAAAAAGAGTTTAGGGGTTGGAGAAGTAAAATAAAAGAAAAGAAGTTAAGAGAAACTGCTACCTTTAATTTGGGTAACTTCCTTTGGTTTGAACCAAAATAACTTCTTGAAGTGTCTTTTTCATAAATTAAGTCTTCTAGGAGAAGTATAGGAATGTATGGAGATTAATTTTGCAGAGTTTGGATGATCATAAAGGCTTTCTAGGTGTGAGGAATTGGTTAGAAGTGGTCTTCTTTTATAAGGGAGAGGAGGGGCTCTTTATGAAAAGTGTGAAAATATTATTTTATTATATAATGATATTCGGTTTATAAAGGTCAAAAAATCCTTAGGGTTTAATATAAGATGACTAATGGTCTAAATAAAATCATCCAATAATAATTGGGCATGTTTTGGATATTATTTTAATATTTATAATCTAATTTTTTTAAATCATTTATTAATGAGGTAAATACAGCATCATTATTGTGTCATAAATAATTTAATTTATTCTATGTCTAAAAATTATAAAAAAATATAATGATGTATTAAATCGTTTTATATTTCCAATGAATATTTATAGTCAAAAATATTACTTATATAACTCTATATAAAAATTAATTACTAAAAGATTTTTGTTTATGTCAATTTTTCCTTTACTTTAAATTAATTAATCTAAAGTGTCATTATCATTCATAAGTGGCTTCATGGGGTCCCCAAATTGACCCAAGGATTCCCATGGTCGGCCATCACCCATCAAATAAGGTTAGGACATGTGTTAAGGTAATTTTGAATTATTATAATATTCTTTTTACCTTGAATTACCATATTTACCTTTAACCGCGGTAAATAAAAGTCAAAAGTTACTATTCCCCAAAAATTATTTTCATTTTATTGAACCAAATTTTAATTAATGAGGTTAAATTTTCTCTAGTATTTTTGAAATTCAACTCAAAATAGCAGTAAAATTAAGTTTTATACAAATTTTCCAATACTCCTAGGAGGTGGGTAAAAGACAGTACAAAGTTAAATAAAAATTTTATATATCTAAACTTATTATAAAATGACTCCAATGAATTATTTTGAACATATATAGGTATTATGTATCTATTTTTACCTAAAATAAATTTAAATAAAATAAATAATTATTTAAATAAAAAATCGGTTTTAACCAATAACTCAGTGTTTTTCACGATTCATCAAAAATTGATGTTTCTCATAAAAATACCAAAAATTCAGCCTAAGCTATATTTGATATTCCAAATTCAAAAATTATGTCTATTTTTCTGAATTAAAAACATATGAGTTTCATTAATTAATTTAAAATTAATTCCCGTTGTCAAAAAAATAGCGTGTTTTTAAGCAACAATATCTATCAAAAGATTGACACTTGTTTGTGTCTAATTTCAAAGTGAAATTAATTATAATGACATAAATTGTATTAAATGATAAAAATATAATATAATTATACTTAAAAACCAATCAAATGCATAATTTAATGCTATAAATTATTTTTATTAAAAAAGTTGTTTTTAATTAAAATTTAGTATTTTTCACTATTCACCAAAATATGAAAGTTATCAGAAAAATACCAAAAATTTATCAAAACTAAATTTTTATCTCCTGATTCTAAATAAGAAGTTTATTTTGTCAAATTGAATATATAAAAGTGTCAAATATTGGATTTAAAAAGGGTTCTCCCTCAAAAGTTGGTAAAATTAAATTTTCTGAAAAATACTTCCTTTATCTAAAAAATTGAATTTGTTCTTAAATTATGTCTAAGAAACTCATAATATGGATTCTAAAATTATAAGGATTATATAAAGTTCAAAATTCAGTTAATACTATTCATAACCTATTTTTAATGGCTAGTTTGGTAAGTCGTGGTGCGCTTGAACTCGATGTTGCGTGTAGTGCAAGTTATTGAATTACTTTGAAGAAATAACGTACTATGAAATCTTGGGGTGTTACACAAATTGAGTTAGAGTTAAAGCTGATTGCTAAAGTTGAATGTTGTTGAAACCAGTCTATTTTATTCAACATTTCATTATACTCAGGAAGAATTTTTTTTCAAAAAAGGTTGATGGAAATGGAATTGATCGGAGGTCGATGAAAATAATCATGAAAGAAACTGATTAACAATGTAGTCAACCATTCAAAAGGGGTTGAATTACATTGTTTTATTTTAAAGTGGGACAAGAGAAGAAATTGATAAGTAGAAGTGATTTTAGATCAAAGATGAAGGAGTTTTCTGAATGTGATATCATGGGGGAGATTGAAATTCAAAAGAATAATCATATTCAATTGATACAGATCATCATATTCAAAAATAAGAATGATATCCATTTATTTATAAATTTATATTTGATTAATGCAGTGATTTTTTTTGAATAAATCAGATTGGAATGAATAATTGATGAAGTTTGAAGGAGATTTAAGAAGGACTGAGAAGCATTGATGAATTCATAAATGCACCCTAGATTTTAGGGGAAATTGGGATTTGAGTGAATTTATTTGAGTGGGAAAGTTTTTGGGATTCCTGCCCAAACCTCTTATGGGACACCTATAAAATCAAAAAAGTACATCATAATTATCTAATTATTGATTTAATATTCACCACTGAAGATATAGAAAATCCTAATTTTTTAGATAGAAGAATAATTTTTCATATTGAGCCTTTATTTAGGAAGTTTTGATGAAATAAGTAAAAGGAGAAGAGAAAAGATCACAACATTATATTCAGCTGATCATCGTATTCAGTTATTATCCTATTCAGTTGATTACTATATTCATCTTTTCAATCTTATTAGGCTGATCATCGTATCATCATGTATTAATAGGATTGGGGATTTCTATATTGGTATTTCTAAATTGATGAAAAAGATCAGAATTGTCTCAATCATACTCAAGCAGTGCTATATATTTTCATATTGAGTTCTTCAGACTAAAATAATCATACATAGTTTTTCATACTCAGAATTGAAGTGGTGCCGATTCATCTCTACCATATTCTATAAAATTAATATTTTTTTGGTATTGGGGACAATTGTACTAGGAATTATTGTACAGAAAATAATCGTATTGGGATAATCGTAATCGGAGGAATCACACTAAGAAAAAAATATTGAGAAAATCAGACTGAGTTTTCATTACAAAGTACATGAAGTTATTACCATTTTCTGTGTAATAAAATGAATAATTATTTTAAAAGAATACATTAATGGAATTGAAAAGAAGTACAGGTAACATGAGTTTTTACAAAACATTGTATTACCCTGTTTTTACTAAGAGGGTGCACACACACTATCGGATTGTCTTCAAAGTGCTACATGAGTGAAAGGGTATATCCTACTTATTGTAATCCAAATATTTTTTTAGTGGATTGTGTGGTATTGGATCATTTAAAAACCATACCAAGGATATAGACATTCTTATTAAATATTGAACCTCGTTAATTATTTTTTTCCTATGGATGTGTGTTTGATTTTTTTAGTAGGGAATTGAAATATTTAATAGGAGTCTAAGGTTATTTCAATTTCAAAGAAACCTAAAATAAAAAGTAACACCGATTCACCCCTCCCCCTCCTTATGATACAATTAAACTGGATGGGCACTTTTAATTTTCATAGGATTTATGGGAGAGTTAGTCCAAGGATGATATAAAGGGATAATTGAGAAGATGCGTCATGAAAAGAAACTATGTTTTATTTTAAAGGGGTTTCCTTTGGTGGTAAAAGTGGATACTGAGTATAATATTCTCCATGTTATTAAAGAGTTAATTATGTAAGAGTTTGTCCAAATTCTCCAAAACTGTAAACCTTAATGATATTTGGGAGAATAATGTGTTTTTTAGTTTTAAAATAACTAGAATATGTTATGTTTAAGGCCAGGTCCTTATAGTTGGTATTAGATCCATGTTAACAATTTTGGATATTGGGATGTTTTCTTAAGAGTTATGGATATAATCATGCATTTATAATTTTCAATTTTATCATAACTTTAGTGTCCTAGAAACCCCTTTTTAATACATTATGTTATGAAATTATAAGTTGATTAATGGTATTTTTGGAGTTTTTTTACAATTATTGGCTATTACTTTTTGGGATTGAAAATGAAAGTTACGAGATAACCTTTGTGGAAAAATATATTAAGGATAATTTTTTAGTATGTTTCTGAAATTTATATTTTTTTATAATGGTTATATTAATATAGTTTTAGAAAAAAGGACAACCCTGGGATGGGTGGAAACCTATCATGTTCAGAAAGTCCATGAGTTTCAAACCCACAACTGAAGGGCGATAAGGGTGTATCATATACCACTGGCCTACATGAAGTCCTGGTTAGTATTACTTTTTAATTTTAATAAATGAGTATATGGAATAATAATAAGTTGATTTGTGGAACCATATATGATCAAGGTAAATAAAATACTATGGTATTTTATTTTAGGAATAAAGGTGGTGTTATATATTAGAATTTTCTAGGTTTATATTGTGGAATTTTGGTGATTCTGGTTATTTATAGAAAGTATGAACCTTTCTTAGAGAATATGTGATTAGTGTAATAAATTTTTGGTGTGATCCATTAATTGTGATTGATGTTATTTGGATATAAATGTTAAAATTTATCTCAGAAGACGATGTTATTAAATCCTTCTAAATTATGGGTTTCAATCTTAATTTGGATTATTTTGTGTAATTTTATGGAAATTTATTTATCAAATGGTCTATGTTGAATATTGTTTATTAATTTTGAATTTTGGGGATTAAAGTAGTTTTTTGTAATACAATGGTTTATTCTTATAAGATAATTATCTTTTATTTTTCTAATCATTTTGGTTTTGGTTAATTCCTAAAGAAAAGAGGAATATATAGTTATAATTTTGTGGATTTTGTTATCCATAAGAGTTGATACTAATGATTCAGGTAAGAGAATTCATTTTGAGTACTCATCATTTGGATAAAATATGAGATAATTGTGGAAGCTGATTAAATGATGAAATTCTACTTGTTATGTAAGTATACTTCTTTATGTTCTTTGTTTAGGCAGTAAATTATTTCCTCAAACCTAGAAAAACAAAACTGAAACAAAAAATGTTATCAAATTTTTTTTCATAATGAGAAATCAATGGACTTTTAACCTATCACATATTTACATTTTTTTGATTGTTAACTTTATAACGACCATGTTCTCTATCACTCTCCATCAGAACAAGATGGTTAAATTTATCTTCAATGACCATGCTTTCCTATAAGGAAACCTAGTTTGTGTTATCTCAGGTGACCATCATATTTCAATTTCCTTCTTTTAAATTGGATGTTTTATTTAATCCTTTTCCGATGTTTTATTTCAATAATGATATTTTTAAAAGTCAAACCCCTAGTTTTAAATCCCGAACTGAAAATTACGAGGGTACAATTTCAAAAGGGGGTGGAAGAATGTAACATCCCAAGTTTTAAAAAAGGAAATAATATGTTCAATAGTGTACATGATATGTAACATCAATATTAAACAAACAAATAGAAATTATTATTTAAATGGTACCATTAAACTAGATTTAGAATTGTGGGAATGAAAAATATTAACACAATTATGAAAATATGATTTACAAATGTATATATAGTTAATTATTTGCTGACCAAATAATTATACAATAAGACCTTTTCATAATTATTAATATTAATTAATTAGATAGTAATTTTACCTTAAAGTGGGATTTATTTTCTATTGCATACCTGACATGTAATAATGAGTTTCTTGGAAATCGTTCGTTGCATGCAAGACTGAGAAATACCAAAAAATAATATAATGTTAATATTATTATTTTAAGTGGAAGTTATCAGTTCACCATCATAAAAAAAATAATGGACAGAACTAACTATATTTTGTTTATAAATTATTATTAAATGTTTTGACATCTATCCAATACAAAATATTGTCTTAAAATAATGATAAATCTAATTTTAAGCAAAAAAATATCCAATATTTTTAAAAGGTAATTTTACCACCTTTTGATGGAGAACCTATTTTAAATATATTTTTTACACATTTATAATTTATATATGAAACATTAAACTTTATATTTTAAATATAAACATAAAATTAGGTTGGGGTAAATTTTTTATATTTTTCTAGGAACTTTCATATTTTGACAAATAGTGAATAATAAAAAATATTAGTTCAAAACTGCTTTTTCATCTAATTTATTTATATAGTTAAATTATATTTTAATTTTTTTAAAGTATAATTAATTAAACCAATTTAGGTAATTGGAATTTATTTCACTTAGAAATCCGATATAAAATCCTTGTGAACATTTTAACTTTTAACTTTTAAAACCCACTTTTTCATTTGTCTACAGAATTAATTTTAAATATAATTTTTCCAATTATGTAAATTAAATTAGGTAAAATGGATTCAATTTTTGGAATAAAAATTTCAAAAATATTTTGTAAGGTCATTTTTATTTTTATTTTTAAAAAAATTTACAATGGTAAAAAAATTATTTACCGCATTATAGGTAAAAAATGAAACATATTAAAGTTAAAAAGGGTAGAGGCTTAAAATACCTAACAACTATAACCTTTAAAAAAATGTTGAGGTGTGTATCAACCCTAAACATCCAAATAAACATTAAATAAAAGTACAATTTGTTTAAAATAGTGTCACATCAATGTGGTTATCTTTAAATATAAAATAATCTATAGTATAATCATTTAAACCCACATCTACTCAAGTATAAATATAACCCCTCACCACCCCATTTCGACCCAAAAATACTTTAAGCTACTATAATATATGATGAAACCTCTCATAATCACACTCCCAATGTCCAAGTGCTTCAGGTATCACAATTTAACCAAATAAAAGGTCATTAAGTGTCTCTCAAGGTGGTATATTCAAGAGAAAATTTTTCCAAAGTAACTCTCTTAATTTATTAGCCTTTTCTACTTTATCCTCACATCCTTAATCCATCAATGAATGATAAATCCAAAATAATTTATATACTAGATTTTTATGTTTCTATTGGAATATATAATATCCATTTCATTTCTCATCTCCTATTATTCAAAGAAACGAAATTATTGTCCAAGTTATGTCGGTTGATCGCCTCTGTGAATAATGTTTTTTTTTATTTTTTCATTACCGCCTTCATGGATGATCTTAAAAATATTTTTATGGTTAAATAATATTTTAATATTTATATTAAAACCTATTTAATATTATGTAAATATTATATTAAATATACCTTCATTCTTTCCATATTGTGAATATATGATAAATTCATTTGTGGACGTGTGGACTACCGCCTCCTCAAAGCGATGTGATTCATTCACACTTCACATGGAATGTATTAAGGATTTTTTAGAATAAATATATTATATTTATGAAATACTAATTATAATATAATTATATTATATATATATCTATTTAAATTCATTTCACTTACTTACTTTCTTTCAATAAGACAAGAAAATGAAAATACGGTTCATGAGTACATATGGACTACTGTCTCCATGGTTGATGTTTTTTATTTATCATTAAAGATTATTATAAATAATTATATAATATATATAGGACATTTATATCATGTTTTATATTATTTTAATAATTAATCTTTATAATAAAAAATAACAAGTCAAAACATGCATGATTAATAAAGAAAATATCATTGAAAAAGTAACTTATACATGGAGTTAATAATAAAATGGTAATATAATGTCCTAAGTAAATAATATATGGTATTATAAATATCAATATGGTTATTTTATAGATAAATAATAAACCTATAATTATTATATAGGAATTTTGAAAACGTTTGAAGGAAGTCAAATGAGAGGTAAGAGAATTTCAACTCACTTTTTATTTTCATGAGATACATGCCTTATTCACCACTAATTACTTTTTTGTGGTCTAAATAATTCCCATTAATTTATTCTTTGAATTTAATAATTTAATTTATTTTTATTTAAATATATGTTTTATTATCTATATTTCATAGCGTTTTACAGTTCAAAATGTACTAAATGAGTATGGTAGTTATATATCAATTTGGATTCTTTGAGACACATGTTTTGTTATGAACTTTATTCTTTTATATGGTGTATATACAACCCTTTTGAAAAGTTATTTTATGAATTACTACACTATCATGATATTTAATTTTTTTTAATTTTATTATTTAATTATTTTTATTCAAGTGTATATCAAGTGTTAAGGGACTCTTTAACTAAAACAACATTTTAAATGTTTTAAAAATTTATTCTTATAAATCATTATATTTCATGGGAATTTTTTAAAAATGGTTTTATGAATGTATTTATATGTACATGAACACTTTAAAATTTTAGTTTCTTTCAAATAGTTCAAAGTTGTATGATACACTTTGATCAAACAATCTCGTTAAATTTTTAAAGTGGTTTTCGATAATGGATTTATTATTTCAATATCTAGAAATTATTTTTTGATATTGAAAATAAACTTTTATGATTGAAATGATGAAAATTTTAATCCTTTATGTGTTATGATTATATAATTATACTTGGACATTTGATAGGTGGTTATGTGATAAAAGAAGGACGGGTGGTTACGTGATAAACCAAGGATGAGTGGTTATGTTATAACCTCTAATGCATTGGGTACTCAAGAGGTAGAAGTTGACTATATGGTTTTTAAAATTGTAAGGGTTATTATAAGATAGATATGGTAATGAAGTCCCAAGGAACCTATGTTATTTTTATATTCTTATTAATTATTTTTTAAGAAAACGTTTTTAATGTGTTTTCATGATTTTACTCGGCTAATGATTTTATTTCTTTATAACCCTTACTAATCTTTTGTGCTAATACTAAGTTTTAAATTATTTTCATAGGATTTAAAGAAGAGTTGGTTCAAGGATGAGTTCAAGGGGGAATTGAGAATATGTGTCACAAAAAAACCATGTTTTATTTTAAAAGGTTTTCCTTTTGTGGAAATGTGGATACTGGGTATAAGAGTCGTCTTATAATTTAAGAGTTTATTATGTAAGAGTTTTTCATAATTATATAAAAATCTAAAACTAAAAGATATTTTTGAAAGGAATGTGATTTGTAGTTTTAAAATAACTATAATATGTTATTCTTCAGTCCATACCCTTATAAGAGCCTAAACTAATGGCTTTAATAAGGAGAAACCAAAAATATTACACACAAAACATTTTATAGAATTAAAAAAACATAGGATTTATCTAATGGAGCACCTATATCCTAGTGAATCTTCAACAAGATAAATCACAACATATGATTTTTTTTGTTCAGGTGGTAGAAAAAAGAAATAATTTTTAATGGTGGCATAACAGGTGTTTGATATGATTCATTACAAACAACTCTCATCCTAAAAAATAAAATAAGTAATATAATGAAACCTACTATAGATATAAAGACTAATTTTTTGGTGTAAAAAAGTTAGTTTTTCACCTTCAATGTATTTGAATGATCAATTTTGGGTGTTACAATGGTTTATGTTAGAAAATAGTGATGAATGATGAAGCTCTATTTAGTTAATATATGATCACTTGAAAATTCGAAAGTTCACATAAAAAATGTATGCATTTTAGTCGTGTTAGAGTATTATCTATCTTTTATCATATTGAAATGTATGATAAAAATCATATCACCATGTACCTACTACATTCTATATTGACCCCCATAAATGATATTTATAAAAACAAAACAATTCCTATGAAACAGTTATAATAACTCAATAATAATAATAATGATAATTCAGAATTGTCATCATAATTATCATACAAAATTATCATTGCTATTCAAAAAAATCATAAAAGTGAAATAAAATTGAAATTATCAATAAATATATTGAAAAAACTTCCATAATAATCTATAAACAATATTCTATAAGTATCACATGAAAGTATTTAATATAAATTTTTAAATTTGAATTACTCACCATAATCATTCAGTTTTGTTACAAAATCAATAATGTATTAAAACACTTAAAAATGACATTGAATTTTTAATAATATGATCATTAGATAAAAATAATAATTTGTAAAAATTTAAAATGTATAAATCTACTAATAATAAATTTATTCAAAATTTTGGAGTCACGTGTTGTTAGTTCATATGAGAATGAATAATAGATACAATCTTCATTTAAAGCTGTTTAAAATGTTCTAAAATAATTTCTAATTGTTTCCATATAATTAATATTATTTTTGAAAAAAAAAATAATTTAATCATCCTCCATACTCATTTAGAAAATATAAATATTAATGAAACCAAAAATGTGAGAATCATAAATTTGTATACTACATAAAGGTAACCACAAGTATGGCTATGGTACGGTGAAAAAAAGTTGGATATTTTACATAGGTGGATAATGAAACTAAAATGTTTTTTCCTATGTAATTTTGTAGAATTATAAGACATTTTATAGTCTATGTAAAGATAATTAGTATTATCAAAAAGCTATAAAAAGATAAATAAGTATTTCAACAGATTTTGTAAATCTACTTTACAACTTGTGTAAAGGTAATAAGAAGTACTCACATAAATATAGGTTGATTTGTGTTTCAGTATATGCATAAATATAGTAAGTTTATTTTATTTGTTGTTTGAATTTAAATATATTTGTCCACACTTCACTTAAAGGTAACTATATAAGATATGTTAAGGAAAATATAAATGATCTTCATAAATGTAACATTGTGTAAGGGTAAGGTAATCATATTTAATATTGGGTAAATGTAATAAGATAACAAAAAGGTTGAATAAGGGTAAAATAATATCTATTAATAGTTAAAAATATACATGTTTAATGGTAAATAAAGACTTACAAAATCATGGTAAATGTAAAATAATATGTAAAAAAAATTATTTTACCCAAAATAAAGAAAAAATAGAATAAATGATGAATAAAATAAAAAATAATTTAATAATAATTTAAATACAAATAAAAACTCCAAAAAATTATTATTTAAATAGAATAAATAAAATTATAAACAAAATGATCATTAAAGTGGATAAGAATTCTATAACACACCATATTATAAATATCAATAGTACAAAAAATTATTTTCACAACATTTTTTGCTTATTAATGTTGGTTACTACATGACGTTATTATAGGTGATTATGTAAATAATTTTTTAATGCTGGTTAATAAAAAATATTATTATAAATAATTTAGTGTATGGTTTTTCATGTTGGTTATGTGATAACCGACATAAAAAATACATGTATATTGGTTTTCCACATTTGTTATTTGATGACCATCATGGAAACACTTTCAATATTTGTTTTCACATAAGTTATCATATAACCAACATGAAAAACCTATATAAATATTTTATTCACATCTATTATATGATAAATGACCTAAAAAACAAATACACATGGATTTTTCATGTTAGTTATAGAAAAACCTACATGGAAAACATATAAAAATTGGTAAGGAAAATTTAATAAAGAAATCTCGTGTGGTGGAACTTCATAACTATCCCAGTTGAAATTATTTCATACATAAATATTAAAACATAAAATCTACATTCCTTTATGCCTTCTTGTTTATAAAAATTCCGTTTAAACTAGTTTTTCAATTCAAAATAACATTATTAAGTAATATATCTAAAATTTAGTAATTGTAAACGAAAATTCAAATTTACTTTTAAATATTTGATCTTATAGATCTTCATTCTTTTGATCTCTCTAAATAAATCCCATTCCCAGTATGAAAATAATATGAATAAAATAAATTTAAAATATATTATTATATAAACATGTATTAAAAAATTAAAACTTACATGTCCAATACATTCTTAAAATTTTCTCACACTTTACCATCGATAGAGCATAACCAATAAAGTAACTTCTCCCTTGAAAAAAAAACCTAACATCCAATGGACATTGATGTAAAATAAAATATAATTTTAGTGGCTATTATGTTAAGAGATATATATCAATTTTTGAGATATATTATTCATACTCTTGAAGATAAGGTAACATCTAGCACTGAATAATTTCATTCTTTTGAAATATTTTATAAATATAAATAGTTATTTCTCCTTTATTCATTTTTATTATTATAGGTGAAATAAACTGTGGTTCTATAAATCCATAAATGTATGTATTTTCACGCTCCTTACAAATTGTATATAGATAACTAATTAAAAATAAACATAAGTTTGAATTTTCAATAAATTAAACTAATGGTAACATTTTTTTAAATGACTTACATAGAAAAAACATGCACCATATTGATACCCAACTAATCTCTAGTCACTATCTCTATGATACCATTTTTCAAAAGAACCATGGACATTACATGGCCAAAAAAATAAGCTTCATTGGAATATCATAAACATATAACAACAAATTTAAATGCATTGAAAATCGATCAAGATTACTGGAATTTTAATCTGAAGTCATAACACTTTGTATTTTTTGTTTTCTATACAATATTTATTTTCCTTTAATATGTTATTATAAAAAATAGATAACCATATAATCTTTAAAATGTTAAAAAATAGAAAAATGAAATAAAATAAAAAATATAAATAAACCTATATAGTAATATTTCAAACATGTCTAGATAGAAAAAATAAATATTGGACGATACTTTGTCCAAACGTACTCACCTCATCTATCAGTAATGGTGTTCCTGCTGATCTATCTATAATATCATGTATAGTGACCCTATGATGCTATATCTATATCTGTAAATGATGAATGGTTTCTCCAATATACAATATTATCCCATATATAATAATATGTTTTTGGGGATTATAAACATATAAATAAAAATAATTGGGAAGCTGTGAAGGAGGGGGTGTAGGAGTAGGATAAGAAGGAGTAGGGTATGCAAGTGGAGGTGGAGGAGTGAGGGCTATTGGAGGAGGTGGAGGAGTGGGATCAGTAGTCTGAAACTTTATTTTCATGTCTGAAAATATAAAATATATCAAATATTGGATTATTTCCTCCATAAACACATTAATATGATGAAATTATGCTTCCAAAGTTTCTATTTTTTATAAACACTCTCCATTGAAGAAGCTTTAGAATGTGGAAACAATTTATTCACTGATAGACCTACCAAATATCATCATACACAATCCAGGTGTTCAAGATTTCCCAATGTTATAGCTAAAATATCCTTCCTACCCTCAGTTATAAAAACCCATGTGTTCTCTACTCCTCTAGAGAATACTGTATAAATTATTTGAAAAAATTCATAATGAGTCACAATATATAAATAATTGAAATAACTTAAAATAAATAAATAAAGTAAACATCTTACAATCCTCTCGGCTATAACCATTTACTTTTTTTAAGATATTTTCTTTTTTTTTCTCATTCGATCCCTCTTCAATTTTTCATGTTTAGTAGGGGAAATAAGGCCTACTTATACAGATCCTGAAGACTTAGCCCCCATTTTTTGAAAATTTTCAGCCATAATTTGTTCTTCCAATACTGTATACCCTCCCAAAGGTAAATTTTGATGGAATACGTTTCTATATTGGATATCTTGATGAGATATCCTTGATTACTGTAAATTAAGAATAAGTAAATCATTAATAAATAATTTATAATATAATTAATATAAACAACTTCAAAAAAGTAACATTGCACTTACCAAAAATTCTTATCATATTTTATATTCAACAATTTTTTTCCAAGGATCTTCATATCTAAATTGGTAAATATCACATGTATTATGATATTTAATATTCTTAAAAAATGAAATCTAATGTGAGGGTTGATTTAAAATCCCTAAATATCATAGTAGCCAATGATAAACATTTCCTTCTGACTCATCCAATATCAGGTATATCATATTTCATCTAATAATAGGGGGAAACATATATTACAATAAAAATGTTAATATAATTAAAATAATGACATATGGCCTTACTAAAAAGGTCTCCCACAAGTGAGATATTGTCAATTTATCAAAACTTCTCAAGTTACCATCAAATTCTATCTTTTATTTTTTCCATCACTGTTATAAAATTCTTGAATTGTTTTGAATTTGGACCTCTTAAAATATCATTATAATCAACATCTACCGGTATCATATGGTCCTAATTATTGGAAACAGATAATTTTGGTAAACATGTGATGACACGATTACAAACTCTTTAACTCTTCTTTGGCCCCAAGGAAGGATATTCCTCTTGAAAATATGGATGAAGCACATTAATAAGAGCATGTGTACGTTCCACCCTAGAGGTATGAGTATGATAATCACTCGAAATATATGATGGATTAATTGATTGATATATAATTATCCTACAAATAAAAGAAATAATAAATTATTACACAAACATAAATATCCAACTATTACATACTAATGTAAATAATAAATGAAAATTTATTAAACAAAAAACTAAACTAAACTAAAATTAACACATTTTCATTCATATTTGTTATAGTTAACTAAAATACTAATAACATTAATGAGAAATGAAATGAAATACAAAAAAATGGAAATAAATCCAAAAATTATGTGTGAATTGTAAAAATTCTCCAACCTAATAAATCATTTTTTACAATAAAAAATATTTTTTGAATATAATCATATAAAATATTTTTTTATTTACCAAATTAGATTTAAAATATTTTTTTTCAAAAAATAAATTAATAGATAAGTTACATAATGGTAAACTTGGTAAAATAAATAAAATTAAACTAATATAAATAAAATATTTTACATATTAGTTATAATACATTTTTTGATAAATAAAATAAAATATAAATATCTTAGATTTTATAAAATCTTAAAAATTAAATGACAAATAAAAATATTTTACCTATAATATTAGGAATATAATAAAATATTTTCACCCAAATTCCTTCATCATGATTGTTCTATATAGAAAAAACCATGTCTATGACATCCTTATCAATATTATCTATTAATTTTTCCATGGAAGTATGGATCTCAAATAAATCTCATGTTCATCATGTTTATCATCACCAACATAATGTTTTTTTCTTGAAAATAAATAGTCCACTATATATCAGATTGATTAAGAACATAGAAAATTTGTTTTACATTTGTTTCCATTATAAATGGATCAATTGCGTATTCCAATCTATTCATTTTAACTAGTTTTATTCCAAATTCATAGTGTCTGCCATTGTTGATATCGATAGAACATTTATAGTTAAAAATTATAACTTGAAATTTAATTTAATCAACCTCCCATATTTATTCAATGACTCCATAATATGCACTTGAGGAAGAGATTGAGTTTTTGTCTTTGGCACTTGAAAAATGAATTTCCTCTTTAAATAAAAATACACTGCTATACTGTACTTCACATCTTTTGTCCGAATACTTCATATGAAATGTATATCCATTAATGTCATTCCCATACCATTTTATCAAATCTAAACTGGGACCACCCACTAACCATCTCAATGTTTTCAATGTACCTGATATACCAAGAACGGTCTATTTAAGCCATGAGAAAAAAGTTTTATTATGATCACTCATAATCCACATATATTTCTTCTTTGGACAAAATTTTTTCAACAAAATAATATGAAATGTTATATATAGATGATCATCATCTATGTTAATCAATATGTATTGATGTACCTTATTTATCTGTTCACCCATTCATGATTTGACTTTCAATATATGGATTCCCTTCCCTCATAGTTATCTAGTTCATGTTAAGATATAGGCAAACCAATGTGCTCTACTGTAGATAAGTATCTAGAAAAAAAATCCTCAACCTCATCATAAATATACTTATCAATAATAGAGGCATCATGTCAATATGGATTATTAACATACCTCTTCAATATCTTCATATAACATTCAAAAGGATACATCCAACGTAGATATACAGGTTTACAATGCTTTATTTATCCCACTAAATTAATATTTAAATACACCTTGAAATCAAAAGAAGATGGAGACAAATACATTTCCAATTGAGTAAGAAACCACTTTATTCTCTAATTTTTTCAAAGAATTCATATAAATCACCTTATTATTAATTGAATTGAAAAAATAACACACCATTATGATAGTAATTTTGACACAAATAGAATATATTTCACAAAATTAAATTGATAGGATCTATTTCTTCATGAAGTGACAATCATGAGATTTCATTCATATCAAATTCAAGTCCTTTAATGAAGAAAAAGTTTTTATATTTGAAGAATAACCCTGTGGCATTTTGATATACTAAAGACCATGAAAGATACTAATTTTATCCATCTTGGATAATTTTTGACAATCTGGAGGTAGGAATGTTCTCCTTCCATCAATAGTATTAGATAACTCCAAATGTATTCACACTGATATTATGTCCAATATTTCATATGACCCATATTTAGTCTTTCCTTTAATATCTAAAAATGTTCAAATCAAGCTGTCATAAATATTATTCTCTAAATTCATGAAATAAATGTTATGTTTTACCTCATAATATCTACAATATGGTAGCTCAAAAAATATTGACCATTTCATCCAAATATTTCTATCATTACCAAATTTTTGTGGCTTTCCAAATTTCACATCAATGTTTTTCACTCGCACAAAATACTAATCAGTGGATAAAGTTTTTGGAGAAATATTAATTTCTTGTGAGCTATAAAATGAATTTTATAATCTTTTATAAGTGTAATCCATATAAAAAACATTTGATAACCCATGAATACTATTTTTATCCCATAAATCATTTGATAATATGAATTTTCCTTAACAAATTAGATAAGATTTATACCACTTAACACTATATCTAAGAAAATTTCCATATATAGGGAAGAAATTTATAGTGAACATAATCATAGCATGTAGTTGAAAATATTCCATCTCATAAGAATCATAAACCCTAATACCTTCCTCCCATAAATGTTCCAAATCATCAATTAATGTTTATAAGAAAACATTAATACCATTTCTGGCCTATTTTGGTCCAGAAATCTTTAACCTCAACATGGAATATTCTTTCTTCGTACAAAATTCAATAGGTAAGTTGTAAATTACCAATAAAATAGTCCATAAAATATGTTTGATACTAAGGTTTCGATATGGATTCATTCCATCAATTCACAATACAATTATAATATTTCAAACTTTATTTCCAAATATAAGAAACTGCAGATCAATTTTCTTCCACTATGGACAGTCAACACGATGATATAATTTTCAATCACTTATCCTATCATCTACATTCTATATTAGCCTTTTTTTCATCATGTAAATTTTCAAATAAACATTTCAAATGAGGAATTATTGGAAGATATAAAAAATTACATGGTAGGGGTCTCAATAACTACTAAATCATCCTGTGATTTTTCTTTCAACTTATACTATGATGTCCCACATTTATAGAACCTTAACATAAATTTGTATTTATTCCTATATATAACACATTATTTTGGGAAGACTTGTATTTTATTGTACCCTAATTCCATTGGGATATTTTTATTCTCATATTTATAATGTAAATATAGAAGATATTGTCTTTAAGAAGAATATATTTTATCAATTGTAACAACTATATAAAACTCTTGTCACTATATCCATGCTTCACCTTCATGTAAATCAATCTTAGAACCATTGATAAAACCATAAATTTTATACAACCTAGATACAATTATTTTCCAGTATTACCATATAGAAATTCAATTTTTTGATTCTTTATCAATGGTATCTACTTCAATATAATGAATCATTTCTTCAATTTGATCTGAGTTATCATCTTGTAAAGAATCATCATCATTAGATCTGGAATTATTCCTAGTTTCACCATGCCAAATCCAGGGGCCGTAAATCATATTTAAAGAATGAAAAATTAAATGATATTTGATCTATATACTTTTCAAATTCTTAATATTTATGAATTTAAGGATTGTATAGAATAACATTTCATTTTTTGGAAAATTTATTTTAGAAAATTCCAAAAAAGTATCTATATCATCCTTATATTCATCACTTCTTCAGAGTTCTGTAATCCAAATTTGAGTAATTATTATCTGTAAAAAGTTTAAAAAATAAATATCTTATTAGAAGAATATAGTGGTAATAAAAGTGGAAATACATTAATCAAGTATAAATAGGTTTAAATTTATATAAAAGATTTCATAATTTTAAAGTAACAAAACATTGAAATTAAAAAAAATGAAAATTTGAAAATTATAATTATAAATTATAGAAAATAATGGAATATAAGTTTAAATAAAATTGATAAATTATAAAAATAAATTCGTGGAAGTAATTTAAAAAAGAAACTATAGTTATACTATTTTTTAATTTTTAATTTTCTTATGAATAAAATTAGATTAAACTTGAAATTCAATATTATTGACTGGAATCTAAATCAAGTGCTCATTTTCCATTTTTATTTGAATCTTTATCAAAAATAATTTTAATTGATTTTATGCATTAAAAAACCAAAAATTATTAAAAGAAAAATTAATTTATACTATAATATATCCTTATATTAGAGTTCAAACAACACAATGATAAATTTTTAATACAGTAAAAATACATATACAAAATTAATATTATTTATTATTTATGACTAGTGTAATATGAATGTTATGGAGAGCCTATTACATACTATGTATTCTACTTTAACATGTTTTATTTTAATTTAACACACTAATTACCCACATTTTAAATATTTTATTCTACTTTATATGATATAATAAAAATCTTAATTTACGGGTAGAAAATTGATTTTAGTGTGAATACCATATGACACATGTGTAATTCAATTAAAATGTAACATATAAAGACTCTATCTATACAATGGGATAATATTATAAATTTAAAAATTAATATAACCAAAAATATGACTGGCTATAGGCAGCACATCAATCTCTATTATCATTTGTATCAAATGGGTTAGTTAGTCCAAATAGAGTCAAAACCTAACATATGTCTATCATAATATAAAAAATATATGTAAAGGAACCTATTGAAAATTCCTATTTTGTATTAACCAATAATGTCACCATTATATTGGTAGTAAATGATAGTATGCATACTATATATTTAATATATTATTTTTCAAGAAAACAGTGCGATCACATCACATGGAATGTGTTAATATGGACATACACTACTTATATGATATTATATATTGAACTGTATGAAAATTTAAATGTATGTATACATTACAATTTAAGATTTATTATTTACTAATAAATGTATAACACTAATTGAAATTTATCCATATACAAGGAAGTGTATTCATAAATAATAAATTATTCACAAACATCACCCAAATAAGAAACATTTAGAGATTCATTGTAGAAATATAATATGTGATGTAGTATAAACATATGTGAATCAATTTAGTGAAAACGCCTTTACATATAGTAGAAGCACTATAAAATTAATATAAAATACCTTAATTTATGATAAACCATATAACATTAGGATATAACGAAATCCACACATTTTTACTTAAATCAATGAACAACTAAGTTATATAAAGATGGTAAAATGATATTTGAGACCATAAGATCTATATATGAACATGAAACAATGATCTCGACAAAACATGAGGGTTTTTAAAGATGTTAATGCAATATTTTTGTCAATAGAATTGAAAAAATGATATTTAGGGTGACCATGACATTGAACGAACGAAAGTGAGGATCAATGTGTGAGGATTACTTGAGAGTTGGGAGATGAGAAAATCGAATGAGAAATAACAAGGAAGATGAAACCAGAGTATTTATAAAGATGGAAAACCAATATTGGAGTCCACTGGATTTATGAAATGAGGTTAGGTATTTCTTGAGAGAAATGAGTCTTCTTTTGTGAGATAGAATAACACTAAAATAATTCAAAACAACAATTCTTAAAATTTTAAATGTTTTATCACATCATTTATTATATAACTTACATGCTAAATGGTATATTTCACATCTATTATTATATATCTGATGTGAAAAAACAATTAAAATTGATTTTTTAGGTGGGTTATTAATGAACCTATGTGAAAGGCCGCTTTATCATGTCATTTATATAACAACCAATGTGATAAAGTGGGAAACTTTTCTTTTCACATCGGACATCTTATAACCGATGTGAAAAATAAATATACATGGATTTTTTGTATTGGTTATAAATAACCCATTTGAAAAATCTGATAAGATAAATACTTCTTTGTACTAGTGTATTTTAGTTTTAGTGTATAATAATGTAAAATATCCAACTGATCTTCAAAACAACGCAACCATACATACAATAACCTTTACAAAAAAGATGATCTTTTTTGGTTTCATTGATATATCCATTTTATTCAAGATTATGTTAGATATTTTAATTAATTTTTTTGTTTGAATATACAAATAAATAATGTAATTCAATTATCTACTTTAACATTTCTTATATTCACCTAAATGCGAGTTTACGATATTTCCCATGTAGGTATATCACAAATTTAGGATCTTCCTTTATCCATTTTCATTCTTCTAACCATGAGTATGCACGGGGATATCCTCTTATCCTTTCCCATATAATTAGAAGCTTGTTTCCTTCCATTTTAATTATTTTTATAATATATTTCTATTTCTTCTTTATCTAATTTTTTTTCCTTCAAATTTTCATTGATATTTTATTTATCCCACAGACCATAGTCACCATGAGGGTTGATTTTATAGTTTATAAGAGTTCTAATCATGGGTATTTTGGTTGGTATGGTTTGAGGAGGGTGTCTTATTAATTGGTTATGTGTTCACTATTGAAGGTGATGCATTGCATCATGTTCCCACTTGAAGTGTGTTGATATTTTTGTGTTGTTACTTTATATTACATTCCATGATATGGATTTATTTTTTTGAATCATTTTCATTCTAAGTTGTATATATATGTATTACCAAAGATTGTTCTGTAATGTAGGATCGAAATATGAATGTAGATGCTCAAATATAAGAGGGGTTGGGGGGTGAATTGTAATTTTTAAAACATTAATTTTTAACCTCAAGGAAAACTTTTTTTAACAAAGTTAAACAAGGTAAATTTAAAAGACCTCTTTTAGTTCTACAGACCTGCTAGGGTCCGAAAATATGATTCTATAAATAAAACTTAAGAAAAGTTTACAAGGAAAAGATTCTACCTTAAAGCATATATAATCTTACTAATCAGTGTATATAAAAGTACAAGAAAGTATAAGAAGGTTATACTTTCTTTCTTTTAAAAAATGCTGCAGAAATAAACTTGAAACAAAAATAAGTAACAAGTATGAAATATTTTAACCTAAAGAGTAGGGTATCCAACAACCCTGTATAAAGGTCCCTTGATTTATAATTTCAAGAAATTCTATCTTACCCACACCAGGGTAATCCCTCTATAAAATTATGAGAACCTCTCTTACTATCCCTGCAAAACCTTGAACTTTAAGGTAGTCGAAACTTCTTTCTTCCTATCCACAGAAGTCCTCGAACTTTAAGGTAGTCAGAACCTCTGTCTTCCTATCCTCAGAATCCCTCGATTATACTCAATAACAATCAAAGTCACACAAATCAAGTTGAACAAGATTTTCAGTATGCACAAGGCATGAGAGTCTCTCACTCTAGAAATCACTTCAACAACATGCAATATCTAGAGTGATGGAACAGTTTCTCAGTTGTTGTAAGTTCGTTCAAATGACCTCTTATTTATAGGCACTTCTCTAATGGTCATCTCCCTCCTTCAACGGTCATATTTTTCCTTGAATCTTGGAGGGACCTGTACATGTGTCACTCAAAAAATGGTTATTTAGAAACAGATTGTACTACATCATTTCATAACTATAACAATGGTAAGAAAAATATGGTTTATTAACCAAATCCATTTTTCCAGAGTCGAATGAAAAATAAAGTTCAGAGTCTAGAAAAATAAAAAGTTGGAGACTATAATCATAGATGTTCAGATTTTGTTTTCCAACATATTTGGAACATGAAATATATAGAATTAGAAGTCTGAACTCTAAGGAATTTGGAGTCTGAATTTTGAGGAATTCAGAGTCTGAATTTTAGAGAATTCAGAACCTAAATTTTAGAGAATTCGAAACCTGAATTTCAGAGAATTCAGAACCTAAATTTCAGAGAATTCAGAATCTGAATTTCAGAGAATTCGGAATCTGAATTTCAGATAATTCATAGTATGAATTTTAGAGAATTCAGAGTCTGAATTTTAGAGAATTCAGAGTCTGAATTTCATAGAATTCAGAAACTGAATTTCAAAGAATTCAGACTCTGAATTTCAGAGAATTCTGAACCTGGATTTTAGAGAATTCGGAATCTGAATTTTAGATAATTCTATAACCAAGGATTTATAGGTTTCAGAGGTTTTAGATGTAAAACTGAATTTAACACTTATAAATAGAAAGAGTTAGATTTAGAGAAACTATACAAAGAACAATGAAAACATGGATAAGGATAAATTTCCTTGGGGAAGGAAAATTTTCCTTATTACGATTATTTTTAGGGATAAATAAATTTTCCTTAAGATAGAGTGTTTGTGATTTTCAAAACATAGAAGAATGGAAAAGTCATAAGGAAACCTTATTTACTCAACAATATCGACCTTTTTGGAAAGCACAAACATCCTTGTGAAAAAGAATATAAGGAATTAGAAAATTTATTTATAAAAGAAAACTTATCTCCCTTTACATATGAATCATAGTGAATATGACTAATTCTCCTTAGGTTTTAAAATCCCTAAGGATTATATTCTTGATTTTCTGAATGAGATTTTAAATTTTATTGCATACAAAAATCTTATTTGATAATAACTTCCTCCTAGATGAACTCCCCCTTACTTAGGAAAATCTATTCTTTACTTTGTATTCTTTTTATCATTATTTTATCCCCCTTTGTGATTTTCCAAAAGGAATAAATGGAATGGAAAAAAAATTTGGTACCTGAAATATTAGTACTAAAGAACGAAATATATGAAGAGCAACCAAAATTTCATTAAGATTGAAAGAATTTGTATAAGGAAAAAAAAATACAAAAAATGATCAGAATGGGTAAAACAAAATTATCCTTCTTTCTCCTTTGGCATTAGATTCTTCACAATGATTTTCAGCTTCTTTATTTCCTTGTGATCTTCTTCCATATGCTTAAGCATCTGATCCAGATCATCATTTTTCTTCTCTAAGGCTTTTATCTTTTCTTCCTAGCCTTAAGAATGTCTTCATGAACCTTCAGGACTTCTTCCTTCTTGACAAGTTTTTATTCAATATCAATTCTGATATCCCTTTCTCTCTTCCAATTCATGGCCACTGAATTAAGATTTTCATTCCAGTCTTTGACTTCTTTCTTCCGAGTTGTCTATTCGAGAGTCAGTTTTTCCTCAAAACTCTTAGTAAGGTCATTAAGCTTCCCATCTTCAGTGTCAAAAGCATCCTTAACATTAAATTGAAATTCATCAAGGACTCTGATCTCTTCAATATTCTTTCCTGAACAACTTGTAATATTCTATCATGATATTTTATGAGCCTCATAACTAATGAGAAAAGATTTGAAATCTGCCTCAAGTCCGAATACTTTGTCCATAAGCATTGAAACTGAATCTGATTTCTAATTAAATGAATGTTGAGGAAACTGACACCTCAAATCTATACTTGGAAACAAAGGAATAGTACCAACTAGCTTTTTCAAATATTTTACCACAAAATCATGTCTAAGGGAGGATGATTCCAAATTAGAGTGTTTGGTTGGTGAGGATTATTTTTCTGACTCTTCAGCTTTCGTCTTCGATGAAGCACCAACATCTTTCTTTTTCACTAAAGATTTACTAGGTGTATAAACCAATACCTAATTTCCTTTATTAGCTCTCTAAATGACCGCTTATGGTTTGGTTGATTCATGCTCACTATCTAATAACTTAACAATTTTATCTTTATCTAATTCTTCATTTTTGGAACCTGTCACAATATCCTCTGGTTGAATAAAACCATTGTTTCTACTTTCTTCTTTAGATAATTTATTCACTTCTTCCTGACCTTTATCTTATTTTCTAGGTGTAGCAAGTTTTGAAGGCTCTTCTTCAGAAGTTCAGATTGAAAGTTTCTCAGAAGGACTCTCATTCTCATGATAATCCTCTACTTGCCTTATCATGTCTTCTGTATCACCACTCCCTTATTCTTATTCTTCTTATTCTACCACTTCTTCTTCTTGAACTATTACTTCTTCTTGATCTAGTTTTAGAATCACTATCTTCTTTCCCGGAGTCACAAGAAGTGATTCTTGAAAAAATTATTCTCATACTTGGTACTGTTCAGAGGCTTTCTCAGCATCTTTGAGAAGGTATTGAACTATCTCAGCTTTAGAAAACATCTTCCTTTTCTTCTTTTCTTTCTCTTGTTTTTTAAGATCCTCACCATCCTTTATCATTAGAGATTTTTCCTCAGCAGGGTCCATGCCAAAAGTAGGCTCCCCTACCTTTCTGTTCTTCATGTCTTCTCTCCACTTAGCCACTAATTCATCAGGGTATGTCTTTTGCTTCTTTGTTTTTGGGGGTGATGATTGAGTTTCTTTAGCCACAATGAATTTTCTTTTCTCTTCCGGTTCTTTTTCCTTCCTCTTCCTTCCACCCTTCTTAGAAGTTTCATCCACTTTTGGTTTCTTTTATAAAGCTTATACTTCTTCTTTCTTTAGGTAGGTCATAAAATTCTCTGGATTCATTAGAGAAGACATCATTCATTCTTCTCAGAGTATCATCACTCAACAACATTACCTTGTAATTTATCAGTTTGGAACTGCATGGAATTTTGAAATATTCTATACAAATAACTAAAATTTTGCAGATAATAGTCAGATACATGATAATTTGAGACTTCAAATTTCTATTCATGATATTCTCAATCATAATCAAGATATACTTCACCAAACTTATCTTCCAGAGGTTTACCAGAAAATCCAAGATATATATAACTTTTCTTCAGTGTATCCTTATCTATTTTTCTCAGAATAATAAAACCTTGAACCCACAATTCAAGAATCTAGAAATTTGTAGAGAGATGAACAATTTTTGGAGTTTTTACATCTTTCAAGCCAAGGAATTCTAAAGGCTTTTCCTTCTCAAATGATCCTGATACATCTGGTAGCTTGTGAGTATATAATTCTGCTTCACCCTCATAAGTAATTCTAATCAAACTTTCTGCCTTGATGTAGGAAAGGGAATAGGTATTCCCATAGCTATTGAAGGAAAACTTATCTCTACCTACTTCGTTAAAGAAACTTACTGATTCGTATAATTCAATCAACAACTCCAGATAGACCAGATCCTACGTCTTCGGTTTCGATATACATAGGCTCTCCCAGCCATTCAGCTTAATATTCTTTGAAATGATAGAGTAATACTTAGCATAGAATTTCGTATTGACCAACCTTTCTCTGTAAATTTTCTACTTAGAGATTTCCTTTACTGAAGACATATCCTTTTGATGAGAGGCTTCTACAAACATTTGGAACTGAGGAAAACCTAAAGATCTAGAATGGTCATAAGTACATGGGCATAGCTTCAACACACCAATGCTTGAAAATCGATGGGGGACAAACATTGGGGGGGGTTCTTATATAGGCTTTTGAGGTGACAGTTCAACTTTCTTGATTGATCTAATGGTTCAAAAAAAAAATATTGATCTGATCTGACGGTTGAGATAATAGCGGAAGAAGGAATTTCGTAGGTTCCAATATTTTGAGGTTTTTAAGATAAACATTCAGATTTAAGAGAAAGTGAATCCGAAAAAGTTTCTTAAACAAGATAAAAATACCAACATGTAAAAAGACGATTATGAAAATTTAAGAGAGAAATCATACCTTCCGGATTTCTAGGAAAATTATTCGTAATGTGGAAAATTCTTCGTGAAGAAATTTATATTCTCGAAAATTTTGATTACAAAAAATTTTAACTAAGAAAAATTTTGACTATGAAAAAAATTTTACTACGAAAAATTTTGACTACGAAAAATTTTGACTATGAAAAATTTTGACTATGAAAATTTTTGACTACCAAACAAATGTACCCCCCCCTATGAAAAGGAGTTAGTTACTGTAAGGAGATAGGTTTCAACAAGAAGTTAATATGGAGGATTAACTTATGGTTATCATTCCTAACTTCTATTTAATATATTAAAATCTATCGAAGGGTAAATATTGTGTAAAAATATCAATAAGTTGATATTACATTCTGATAAATTGAAGAATGATATCACCTTTCTGTGTGTGATCTTTAAGAAAGTGATGCCTAATATCTATTTGTTTTGTATAAGAGTTATGTGTTGGGTTTTTACTTAAGTAAATTAAACTAGTATTATCACACAATATTTGTGTTTTGGAAAAACTCATACCATAGTCTGTGAGTGTGTGTTTCATCCACAACACTTGAGCACAACAACTTCTAGCTGCTATATATTCATCTTCAGTAGTGGAAAGTGCTACTGAGTGGTGATTTTTTCATGACCAATAAACTAAATAATCTCTTAATAAATGAAAAGTTATGGATGTACTTTTCATATCCATTATACATCCACCAAAGTCAGCATCCGAAAAACTTTTTAAAATAAAATCACTTCCAGAAGTATAAAAGAGGTCTAAATCCATGGTTCCCTTTAAGTAGTGAAAAAATTACTTTCACTGTCTTTAAATGAGATTCCTTAGTACTTGATTGATATCTTGCACATAAACATACTGAAAAAATTAATTCTAGAAAACTAGCTATTAAGTATAGCTGACCTCTTATCATACCTCTAAATGATGTTTGATCTACTAGTTTTCCAACTTCGTCAAGATCAAGTGAATTTGATGTACCGATGGGAGTACTTATACTCTAAGTGTCTTCGTATCTTTACTTTTTAAGAAGATATTTAATATACTTATGTTGATATATATAAGTTCCTTCTGGTTTTTGAGAAATTTGAAAACCCAGGAAAAAAGTTAACCCACCCATCATACTCATTTCTAACTCATATTTCATTAGATCTGCAAAGGAATCAGTTAAAGATTGATGAGTTGAATAGAATATAATATCCTCAACATAAATTTGAATAATCAAAACATTTTTCTTATCTTTATTTACAAATATGGCCGGATCAACATTTCCCTTAACATAATTATTTTGTAACAAAAATCCTATAAGTCTATCATACCAGGCTCTAGGGGCTTGCTTAAGTCCATATAAAGCTTTGGTAAGTTTGAAAACATGTTTAGGATGTTTTTTATCTTCAAAAAAAATATGTTTTTCAACAAAAACTTCCTCTTAAAAATATCCATTAAGGAAATCATATTTTACATCCATTTGAAAAAGTTTGAAATTAAAGAATGCTGCAAAGGAAATTAAAATACGAATAGATTCAAGTCTAGCTACTAGAGCATAAGTTTTTTCATAGTCTATTCATACTTGTTGATTATAGCCTTTAGAAACTAATCTAGCTTTATTTCTTACTTTGATTCCATTTTCATCACATTTATTTCTGAAGACCCATTTTACTCCAATAACAGAAGTTTCCTTAGGTCTTTATACCTAGTTCCAGACTTTATTCCTTTTGAATTCATTTAGCTCATCCTGAATGGATTTTATCCAATCATCATCACCTAAAGCTTAATTGGTATTTTTTGGTTCTAATTGGGAAAGGAAATCTAGATGTTCTACTTCATTTTTTAAGGAACTTATAGTCCTTACAAGTTGATTTACATCACCAATGATTCCATCAATGGGATGATTCTTAAGAAACAACTGATTTGGGTTTTCTAAAACCTGTTCATCAACATATGGTAGGAAATATTCTAGGGTAAATACTCTAGAAAAATTTTCCTGATCATTTTCCTTATCATAAGGATATTTTATCAAGGGTTGATAATAAATTTTTGAAAACACATCCGAAGATGTAGGTTGAAATTTTTTAAAAACAAAAGGATCAATTTCATCAAATTTAACATGTACTATTTATTTAACACTACAAGTGTTTTTATTAAAAACTCTATAAGCCTTAGAAGTTGTGGAGTATCCTAGGAAAATTCATTCGTCATATTTGGCTGCAAATTTATGTAGATTATCTTTAGTATTCAAAATGAATACTTTGAAACCAAATAATTTGAAGTTGGAAAGTTTAGGTTTTCTACCATTCCACAATTCATAGGGGGTTTTATTAAGAAAATGTCTAATAAAAACTTGATTTATAATATAACAAGTAGTACTAACAGCTTCAGCCCAAAAGTGTTTAGATATCGAATATTCACTCAACATGATTCTAATTATCTCTTGAAGTATTTGATTTCTTCTTTCAACAAAACCATTCTGTTGAGGAGTTCTTGGTGCTGAGAAGTTATGAGTAAAGCCTTTTCTACTACAAAAAGTTTCAAAATCAAAATTTTGAAATTCTTCTCCATGATCACTATGAATGGTTATCAATGGAAGGGTTTTCTCATTTTTAACTTGGGATCTAAAAATTTTGAAATAAGAAAAATCTTTAGATTTCTTTGCTAGAAAATAAACCCACATAAATCTAGTATAATCATCAACTAGGAAAAATACATAATATTTACATCTAAAACTTCCAATTTATGTTGGACCGAAAAGATCCATATGCACTAACTGTAATGAATTAGTAGTTGAGACTTCACCGATTGATTTAAATCTTGATTTATGTTTCTTTCCATATTTACAAGGATCACATACTTTTGAAGAATCAAATCTAAGCTCTGGTAGATCCTTAACTAGTTATTTATTAGAGAGTTTACATAAGTTTCTAAGGCTATAATGTCCAAAACTTCTATGAAATAACCAAGATTGATCTTCCATTTCACTAAGACAAGGTACATCTTGGCTTCTAAGGTCTTCTATGTTTAATGTGTATACATTCTCTTTCCTTTGGGTAGAAAGAATAAAATATTCCTTGGAATTGTGTTCTAATCACTTATCATTCCTAAAATTCAAAAGTTAACCTTCATAAAATAATTTACTTATGATAATGAGGTTGTTATTAAGACCTTTAACAAATAAAACATTTCAAATCAAGGTTTTTCGAAGAAGAACAATGTTACCTATACCAATAATTTCCCCCTGAGCATTATCTCTGAAATTTACTTTTCTTCCTTTCATATTGATAATCTTTTCAAAGAAGTTTTTGTTACTACTCATATGCTAGGAACATTCACTATCCATGTACCATGTATTGATGTTGGTACTTTATTTATTTTCCTGAAAATGAGAGTGTTAGACTTCCGGAATCCAAACTTTCTTGGTTCTGGAAATTTCAGAAAGCAAGATTTTGGGTATCCACATTTTCTTAGAAAAATAAGCTTTATGAAAACCTAAAGACTAAGTTTTATTTAAAGAACAATTTTTTCCCAATGTCCACCACACTTACACTTAGTAAAGAATGGATCACTTTGAGGAACAAAATAGTTATTACTGAATACTGGTTTAGAATGAGTATAATCAAAACCATAACTATTCCTTATAGGTTGAATTTGGGAATACATCTTATCAAAGTTTTCCATACCAGAGGTAAAGTTTGAAAAACACTTCCTCAAGTAAAATATTTTTATCTTTAGTTTAATAACCATGTATTTATCCTCAAAAACCTTAGTTTTAGAACTAGAGTTAGTTTCAAAAATATTTTTCTTAGAAATTACATTTTCAAGATTCTTAGAAAGTTTATTCTTTTCAGAATTAATTTCCTCAAGGTTTTTAGAAATACTTTCAAAATAAATTTTTTTATTATAAATATATTTAGAAGGATATGATACTTCTTTAATAAGAATAGAAATTATAGAATTTTCCTTATCAATATTTTTCTTGAGTTTAGAATTTTCATTCTCAAGAATTTTAACAAACCTAGATACTTCTTTATAAGTAGGTAATATATTATCTTCATAAGAAGAAGATTATTCATATGAATACATATAGTATTTATAATCAATAAAATTTTCATTCAAAGATACATTTGTGATAGATTCAGCATTGTGTACCTTGTCCATTAGACAATGATTTTCAATGGGTAGTCTGGCTAATAGATCAAGATTCTTCTGATTAGAAGATTCATACTCTGAGGACTCATCAGAAGATTCACCACCATTGAAACTCCAGGCGCCATTTTCTTTCAAAAATTTCTTAGTTTTAGCCTTGTAGTACTTCTTTATATTCCTTTCATAATGCTTTCCCTTTCTATCCTTTTTCGTAAGCATAGGAAATTCCAGCCTGATATTCCCTGCTCTTTTGTATTCATAACAAGTAACTTCCGATTCTTTCTTGTATTGTATCTATTTTTTATTAAATATATACTAAAAGTCTTTCTTACCAACTATCTTGTTCATCCTTCGAGCAAGATTAGCTAGCTCATTATTAGAATGTTCAATTTCACTAGATTCAGAAAAAACAATGACTTTCTTAGACTTGGATCTTGTAACCCTTTCAGGAGTCTTTGATTTAGTAGTAGTAAAGGCTACACATCTATTACCATTATTCTTCTTATTCATATCATCATATCTCTTCATTCTTGTCTCATTTTGAAGAAGAGTTCCAAAAATCTCATTAAGAGTAATTTGAGATACTTTCCTATTCTCAGTAATAACTGTTCTCTTAGATTCCCACTCATTAGGCATGATATCTATAATCTTGTCCACAAGAGTTTCATCATCTAAACCTTTCTCACCCATAGATTTTAAACTTTTAACAATAGTCATAAATCATTGTTGCACCTTGCACACTAGTTCTTCATAAGGAAATAGAAATCCATGATATTCTGCTCTAAGCATAGCTCTTCTAGTTTCTATAACTTTAGATGTACCAAAATGTGTAACTTACAATTTCTTCCAGATACAGTTAGAAGCTTCACAAGAATAAATATAACTACATATATTTGTGGTTATAGAACATAACAAAGTATTGCATACCTTGTAGTTTAGTTGATATTTTTATTTTTCTTGATTAGTAAAATTTCTGACTTCCTTATCAGGAATCTTGTAATCTCCAGTAAGCATAAAAAAGTTTTACACTCTAGTGTTAATAAAAAAAGTCTTCATACGATCTCTCCAATATTCATAATCTTTTTGATAAAATATAGGTGTTCTGGTAGGATTTATATTGTCAATCGAACCCACATTCATTCCTTCCATTCTAGAAGAAAAATATCTTTCCACAAAAACTTATTAATAGTAAAAGTTTGTAAACAAGGATAAAAATTCCCAAGCAAGGAAAAGTTTGAACAATGAAATATTGAGCAAGAAAACTTATATGTGAATATAAATTTTTTAGAGACCTCCTATGATACCAATTTTAGGATCAAAATATGAATGTAGATTCTAAAATACAAGAGGCGGGGGGGGGGGGGAATTTATGTTTAAAATATTTATTTTTTAACCTTAAGGAAAACTATTTTTAACAAAGTTAAACAAAGTAAATTCACAAGACCTATTTTAGTTCTATAGAATTTATAGGTTCTGAAAATATGATTCCGGAAATGAAACTTAAGAAATGTTTACAAGGAAAATATTTTACCTTAAAGTGTATAGAATCTTACTAATCAAAGTATACAAAAGTACAAGAAAGTATAATAAGGTTATAATTTCTTTCTTTAACAAAATGTAGCAGAAATAAACTTGAAACAAAAACAATTAACAAGTATGAAATCTTTTAACCCAAAGAGTAGGGTATACAAAAACCTTGGATAATGGTACCTTGATTTATACTTTCAAGAAAGTCTGTCTTACCCACACCAGGGTAAGCCCTTGATAAGATTATTGGAATCTATCTTTCTATCCCCGCAATCCCTCAAACTTTAAGTTAGTCAGAACCTCTATCTTCTTATACATGGAAGTCCTCGAACATTAAGGTAGTCGGCACCTCTGTCTTACTATCCCCAGAAGTACTCAACTGTACTCAACAATAATCAAAGTCTCATAAAGCAAGATGAACAAGATTTTCAGTATGCACCAGGCATAAGAGTCTCTCTCTCTAGAAACCACTTCAACAACATGCAATCTCTAGAGTGATGGAGCAGTTTCTCATTTGTTGTAAGATCGTTAAAATAAGCTCCTATTTATAGGCACTTCTCCAACGATTGGCTCCCTCCTCCAACAGTAATATTTTTCCTTGAATCTTGAAGGGACCTGTACATGTGTTACTCAAACAATGGTTAGTTAGAAATATATTGTATGATATTGTTTCATAACTATAAGAATGGTAAGAAAAATATGGTTGCTTAACCAAATCCATTTTTTGGAGTCTAAGGAAAAATAAAGTTCGGAGTCAATAAAAATAAACAATTAAAGACTATAAATCATAGATGTTCAGATTCTATTTTCCAAAGATCTTGGAATGTGAAATCTATAGAATTTAGAGTTGAATTCTAAGGAATTCGAAGTCTGAATTTGGAGGAATTTGTAGTCTAAATTTCAGATAATTCGGAACCTGAATTTTAGACAATTTGAAATCTTAATTTCATAGAATTCAGAACCTGAATTTCAGAGAATTCGGAATATGAATTTCAGAGAATTCAGAATCTGAATTTCAGAGAATTTGGAGTGTGAATTTCAGAGAATTTGGAGTCTGAATTTTAGAGAATTCGGAACCTGAATTTCAAAAAATTCAAAACCTGAATTTCACAGAATTCAGAACCTGAATTTCAAAGAATTAGGTATCTGAATTTCAGAGAATTCTATAGCCTATGATTTATAGGATTCCGAGGTTTTAGATGTGAAACTGAATTTAACACTTAGAAATATAAAGAGTTAGATTTAGAGAAACTATAAAAAGAACAATGAAAACATGAATAAGGATAAATTTCCTTGGAGAAGGAAATTTTTCCTTATTAAGATAATTTTTAGGGATAATGGAATTTTCCTTAAGGTAGAGTTTTTGTGATTTTCAAAACATAGAAGAATGGAAAATTCATAAAGAAACTTTATTGACTCCACATGTAATGATTTACAACTAATTATAACAATAGGAATCGAATTTTTACATGCCATCTATTTGATAAAATTCCCAGGTGGATCCTTTAAAATTATTTAAATGGTTTGAAATGGGTTTTAAAACTTATTTATTATGAAATAGAGTGTTTTTTCCTAAAAGGGGGTTAATTTATTTGAAAAGGGGGTTTTGGAATAAATTCAATTATTTTAAGAAATTTTAATATTATAGTGTTTGACATGATTTAAAAAAGGAATGGGTAGTTTCAAAGGGGTTCTTGGAACAATTTTATTTTAAAAAAGTATTAAATGGTTTAATGTCAAATGATATAAATGGATTGTAAATCTATGAGTGTTTTGAAAGGTTTGATCGAAAGTTTATTAAAAAGGGTTGATTTGAAATTATAATAGCGCTCATCATTGAGACCCTTAGTTTATTTAAATTTTATATAGATTTTGTCTCTAAGGGGGATGTTTTATATTGTGTTATTGTTGATTCTTATACATATATGTCAATGAGGAAATTTCCTATGAGGGTGTTGGAGGTGAGATGAGGGTTATTTCTTTATTTAAAAAAACAAATTTATGTATGGATCACATTTCTTATGTTTTATCAACTCCTTTGTCATTTGATATCATGGGAACCCTAGGAATCTATATATAATATATAGATTCATGTCACTCTAGCTTAGTTTGCATAGGATTGGTAGTTCCATAGTAAAGTTACACCCTTCTAGGGGATTATTGGTTGTACTCATTCATTCTGATGGGGGATGAGTGGTGTATTCTAGTTTCACATAGAGTACCCGTATAAAGATGTGACTTGACGAGACTAAGTTCAATATCAATCATGCTAAATCCCAAATAGTTTCCCATGATGCATAGATCTATCTGAGGATGATTTTGGGGATCCCGATACATATTCCTTCTTTATATCCACTTATTTTGTATTTGGTTGTATGATATAATGGATTGGTTGTGTTTTATTTTATTAAAATACATTAATATATTGGTTTTTTTATTTACACCTTTTTATAGATTGTGGTTTCGTATTAATTTAAAAGTGATTTAATAATGGTTTGGAAAGTGTGTATTTTAAATAAATATGTTGTGTCTATTTTAAAAAAATAATTTGAGAAATGTTTTTAATAAAATTAGAAGAAATGTTTATTTTGATTATTAATTTAATAACAAAAGAATGTTTTATTTACTAATTGGTATTAAATTAATCATTTTTAGCCGGATGAACCTCACTTATTCTTAAAATGGGTTGCCTTAGTTTTTGAAATAAAATGATAAATCATGATTTTATTTTTTCATCATGCTTGAGCATGTGAAAACCTTATTTAAAAAATAATATTCAAAAAATAATTTATGAAATTTAATTTTAAAAGAACTAAATAGACAGTTTGGTGGAATCCTAAGAGTCATGTTAGGATCAAAGCCTGCATATAAACCAAGGCATGTGTGTGTACAAAATGATCTTATATTTTTTATCATGTTATTTTATCCCAACCAGGTTAAATACCCTAAGAGGGGGGGGGGGAATTTTCGTATGAGAGATTCAAACAACTATCCATTTTAGATTCTATTACATCTTTAAAAAAACTATCTTCTCTCTCATTAACATTAAACAAAACAAAATTATATTAAAACAAACACATGACACTATAATTTTAATTAGTTCACCCTAACTAGGCTACATCTAAATAGTATACAATGATAATGTGTTGATGTTCCAAATCCAATAAAGTGAATCAATATTACAAGGTTTGTAGTGGAATCACTTTACCCTCTATTTTATAGCAATTCAAAATTTGAAATCTCATGGGTCTATCTACTAAAGTGAAAACACTACTCCTCTAGTAGAATATTTTGACAATAAACACTGAGTTGATTCAAACTTAGGTGTGTATTTATGATCTTGAATCATAAATGAGATGAAAAAAAATTGTGCAAGACTTTTCCTTTGGGATTATGTGATTCTTATTAAATAACCATTTTCTACACCCCTTTGTACGACCACTTCGTGAGACCACAATATGAGACCACTTGTTGAGAATCCTCCACAAGACCTCTCTATAAGACTCCTCTATGAGACCTTGTTCTTTTTACATGGATCATGATACCTTATTTAGTTCACACAGACCACAAGACCTTGTTTAGTTCACATGGATCATGAGAACTTTTTCGTTTCATGCAGATCACATGACATTGTTTAGTTCACATGGATCTTGAGACATTGTTTAGTTCACGTGAATCACGAGACCTTGTTTAGTTCATGAAAATCATGTGATATCAATTGGACTACTTATGAATTCAAACACATAACACATACTTCACCTTTTAAGATTCATTCATAAGATCCTCTCATTTTACCTTCTACTAATTACAGAAATTATAATATCTTTGTATAAGACTTTCTTCTACTCATGAGAAAAACTTAATTTTTGGATCAATCCATTGATTAATTTTTTTCTCATTATTAAGGATGGGTTAAGATTTATTTATAGTAATAAATACACTACATTAACTTCATAAAATGTGGTTATCCATCTGTTCCACCACCTCTGTAGTCGGTATCACATGCTTTGCATAATCACATAACATGATCACATGTTGTATGTTACAAGTGCTTTGCATGATCATCATCATTGTCTTCATGAGCTTAATGTGATCTCATAATGAGATCCAAATAAAATCATATATCCAATTCAATTGTCTTCTAGTGCTTCATGTGGCCCCATCATGAGATCAAATTACAGCAAGGTAGTATCAGAGACATTTTCTTAAAGTGCTTCATGAGATACCATCTTGAGATCTAAAGAAAATCATGCGGTAGTGTGATTTTGAATTACCACATGATATATCCATTATTTCTATCTTATTTTTATTCATTATCTTAACATTTTCAATCAAAATGATCTTATAAAAATCATGCGGATTCTTTAAGTGTTTCACGTGACCACTACTTGAGATCCTATGATAATAATGTAATGTCTTCATGTGATTCACATGATCTAAAGATGAGACATTCTAACAGTCATGTGATGATTCATGTGACTGATCAATGAGATCAGTTCTTAAATTCACACATCATGTGATAAGTTCTAACATTCAATCTCCATAATATTATTTTAGGCAATTTTTCTTCATGAGATCATTTCATATATTCGTGCTCTGTGGGATCATCTCATACATTCATACTTTTCGAGATCAGTTTAGACATTAACACTATGTGAGCTTAGTTCTAACATTCACTCTCACTCTCCACACACCCTTTGAAAACCATCATTTTTCAATAGCCTAAAAAATTATCAAAAAACATAATCAACCTAAAAGTACCATCAAGAAGTATTTTTTGAAACAATATTCCCCTTTGGGTTTGTTGAAAACACTTATAATCTTCAAGGACCAACTTGTTGACTAGTTATGCACATATAAAACAATTTTCATTATACAACTATGGATAGTGATCATGGAATTCCTTAAAAAATACTCTAATACCACGTGATTCATTATCAAATTGGGAAACAAGAGAATCATTAAAATTTCATTGATGAATCACTTCATTCTAAAACTTTAAACCAAAAAACTTATCAACGCCAAAAGGAAGAACAAGGTCAACCTTCAAGATAAATTCATAACATGTGTCTACTATTTTCTTCATGAACCCAAATTCCAATATTTGTCATTATTCTTATTCATTGATAAAAAAGTTTTATAACCGTCAGTTTTAAAACTCACGCTCTTTTGTTGATCCCTTTATTAGCGTCTCCCCTATCTTGATTAAGAAATTTTCTCCCCCTTTGTCAATGAACCCAAAGGTAACTCCTTTGTGGTTTATAACATTGTAAAGAAGACATATCAATATATAGGTGAAAACAAATCATACCTCAGTGAGAATGAGATTCCACATCCATAATGTTCACATGTGGAGAGTTGACTAGACCCTAAGAGCCAATCGATGTTGTTGAAATGATTCTCTGGGTAAGGACTCCATCAAGAGGTCTACAACTTATGGTTCGGTAGGGACATAATATATCTTCGCATGACCATGATCTACTTTCTCCTTGATAAAGTGATATTTTATTTTAATATTATTTTTCTTTGAGTTTTGAACTGGAGTTTTGCTATGATTTATAGAATTTGAGTTATCAAAATAGATTTTGATAATAGATGTGACTTCAACTCCAAAATCTTCAAGCTGCTGATTCATCCATAGTAAAAACATAAAATATTGGGTATCCAAAATATTTTTATCTTCTACGGTGATCAATGAAATGTAATCATGTTTCTTACTTAGAAAACAAATACATAGCCTTCTAATATCAAATGCACCACCTGATTTTGACACTCTATCATCTGATGAACTAGCCCAATCTACATCTATAAATTCCAATACATCTTGTTAATATTTTCCATTATATCATAAATCTAAATACATTATGACTTTGATATACCGAAGTATTATTTTTTAGTACATGTAAGTGGATTTATTTTGGATTACTCTAATGTAGTACCACCTTTCATGTACAAAAACAATATTTGTTCATGTATCTATTATGTATAATAGAATATAGATGATTTATTTATAATTAATGATATTTACTGATTCACCTTTATCAAACCTATAAAATTTAATCTATGTAGAAATTGGAGTTATCATTTCATTGTAAATTTCTATCTAAAATCATTTCAAAACCTCCTTAGAATATTTTTATTGAGAAATAAATATCTCGTGCCTTCCTTGAATTACCAGTAAACTAAGGAAATATGTTATCTCACCAATCATTGAAATTTCAAACTCACATTTGTTGAGTTATCCAAATTATTTTCACTAAACTTCTTTATATCTACAAAATATTATTTCATAAACATATACCAAAACCATAATCATTTGATTAATATCATTATTTACATAGAGATTATAATCAAATCCAACACACTGAAAACCAAGGGTTTTCAAATATTGATAAAGTCATGAATTCTATGGTCTTTGTGACTACTTTAACTAGTATTGATCCTTAATTAACCGAAAAACATTCTTATCATATTCATGAATGAGAAAAACATATAGATATTTAATATAAACTTATTATTCTAGAACCTCATTGAGAAATGATGACATGAAATCCATATTTAAAACATTGAATTTCCTTTTCACTGTTATGTCCAATAATAATCAGATTATCTCTAGCCTTGAAATAGGTGAAAATGTTTCATCATCACAAATACCCTCTATTTGGTATTATCCCTTGAACACTAGTCATGATTTTTTTTCTAATTACTCATCCATATTCATTTAGTTTAATATGGAAATATATTTGGTCTCATTGACATTCTTATCGGTCAGCATCAAAACAATCTCCCATGTATGATTATTTTCTATTAGTTCAACTTCTTCACTGTTTTTTTGAACCCAAAACACATCTATTGAAGCTTATTCAAAACACTTTAAATCACATGTGATAAGAAAGATGAATTCTATAGAGTCTTCATCCACCTCATATGCACTGTATTTGTCTATGCCCCGATGATATTATGCCAATCAATTTTGGATCGACCCTTTGGTTTATTTACAGATTTATTCTACTCATAATCTAATATTACTATAAATCCACCTCAGGAACTTATACTCCCCCTGATATTATCACTTATTCATCACTATCCTTCTAAGACTCTTAATGGATTTGTTGAAAATTCATCTCATTTTCCACCACAATAACATCATTTATCACTACAACTTTTCCCAGAATCTTATTAAAGTATTTGAATTATTTTCATTTTCCTAATGAATCGATAAATTTCACTTAATCTCCATGGGTCTCAAACATAATGTATTTATCCTTATTGAGAATAAAACACTTACCCCTAAAGACATTAAATTCATTTAATGTTGGATTCTTTACGTATCAAATCTCTTTTGGAGTCTTTTCTTCCTTGGGACATAATAAGGATCTATTATAAATATATAATAATTTCAACACTGCTTATTTTAAAAACATATTTGGAAGGTATTTCTTGATAAACAATGCTGGGACCATAATCTTGATAATCCCATTTCCTCTCTCAGCCACTCCATTTTGGTGTGGAGTTCTTACTACTGAAACTTTGTGCCTTATCCCACGTTTCTCAAGATAATCATTTACATGGATATTTTTGAAATCTATTCCATTATAATTTCACAGCTTCTAGATCTTTTGATCTTGCATATTTTCAACTTCCCTTCAATAACATGTTATGGAACTAAATACCTCATACTTGTGGGTGATAAATGAAACCCATGTCATTTTTCTGAAATCATCATTGAAAAGGACATAATATCTCTTCATATCATAATATCTTGGTAAAATAGGTCCATAGACATCAATATTCACCAATTGAAAAACTTTTTTTGACCTTTGATCTTTAACATTATATCTATGCTGAGTAATATTACCTTGTTGAAAATAATCTCATGAATGAGTATGGTCATGTGATAACTTTGGGAGATCTCAAGAAACATAACATTTTAGCACATTTTCCAAGTATGATTGGATTATATTACTAAGAAAATTATGCTACAATCGGTTTTCTTCTTCCTTAGATAGTAAGCTTATGTCTTATTATCTTCTCACAAAGTTGAGATTCTCCTTCGCACCCTTTCAATGAATATCAATTACTCCATATTTTCCCTCTATGATACATAACTTTTGTAACACCCTGACCCTAGTTACCTAGAGTCAGTGCATTATTACATAATATTGGCATGATCACAAAATATCAAGTCTCGAAAGACCGATTAGACTAGTAGCCCTGGAAACACTAGATATATTCATAAGTCTTACATTACATCATAAAGTGAAAAAAACTAAAACAAAATCTTGTCTTCATATCCCCTCATACTATCCCTTTAGGTCATTCATAAAATAATTCTTCACATCCCGGGAGAAATAAAACATTGAAAGGGGTGAGCTCAGATTCTTAGTAAGGATAAAAATATAGCAGAAACTTTAATAAATAAACATAAACATTTAAGGCAATGTATAACTAAAACAAAATCCTTTTAAACTTGAACTTCAGCATAATATGGAAAAGATAAAATGAAATAATCCCATTTAATTATTCATATGTATATTATACTAGTAGAATAATCACATGCAATATCAATAACCACTTTCATAATAATGGAATGCAAAATGTCAGACTATCATAACCACATAGTCAAGGCCTTGTGCCAAGACTACAAATAAGTTTTTTCCAAGCCCTTGTTCTAAGAAACTAATTTGTCTCATGAGACCTACTGATGCATCGATGAGCTATAGCGGGCTCCACCCGTCACTTTCTAAGTCCAATGCATTCCTCATATGAAAAGGTTTAAAAATAACATAAACATTCGTATTGAAACTAGCATACGAAATGTCAAAAATTTATCCATAAACCATGAATGGTATAAAAATAAAACATCCACAGTAAAACATATCACAAAAACTTCAATAAAATATGGAAGTTTTGTATCAGAATAAATCAACTTCAAATAAACTTAAAATCCATCAAATGATGTTGACATAGATGAAATCAAAACTATTTGAGAGAAATATCTCTTTCTTAATCATTTAAAAGTCAAATAATTATAAAAGGAAAAATTTACTTTGAAAATATTATTATAATATTTTAAGGGAAGATTTGATGATTTTATAACAGCGTAAAATAGCCGCACCCACCATATAAGTTAAAAAAGACATTCTTACCTTAATTCTGTCGAAAAGGTTAAAAGGACCTTGTTTGGAAAATGACAGAAAGATTCCTTTATATATATCTTATAAAATTAAAACAAGAGTATAAATTACTTTAACCCATAGTCTATAAAATAGTAATAATGTTTTGAAATACATTTTTAAGAAACATGGATGTGGATGATAAAGGGGTCCCAGTAGATAATTACATATAAACAACCTAGGATAATGTAGAGATTGTGAAATAAACCCTTACCATGTACTTTTCCTAGGTTGAGGGTAGGTTAACCTCCTTTATAATAGTTAAATCATTGTTATTAAATTATACAAGAATCATATACATAAATATGATATCATATATTATCTTTTAATATTTCTTTGTTAATAATATTTTAGTATTATCGTCGTTTCAGGTGTTCACTTACTCATTTTATTTTATATGTTTTGTTACATAAGATACGTTTTTTATCCATAGGTTGTTTCTTATTCATATAAAGAATTATATCAAGTCCTTAAACATTATTTTTTATCATCAAATTAAAATTATTCTTGAATGGATACGATGGGGAATGAACCTCATCACGTTCGTGGAGATGGTAGTCCGTACGTACGCACGAGCGAAAATATCATTCTTTTGATATTAAAATAATATATAATTGGATGGTGTATCATATATACAGAATAATTATCATGTTATATTTATTATTTACATTAATTACACATCATTATTACACCCATCAAAATAATAATGTATTGAATAACAATTACACCATGACGTGGTGACGGTTAGCCATACGTACGCACGTATGGTGACATGTCATCAAAGGGATAGATAGAATACTGAATATGGTTGTAAAATATTTATAATAACATAATATTATATTTAAGATACTGGATTTGTTATTTTATAATGGAAATAACAAAGAAAGAAGAAGTGGAAGAAGAAAGGAACTTGAAAAAGGGTGGTGAAAACATTACCTCTTCTTCAGGTTCTTCCTTTTGATTTGATAAAAAGGGCTTCTTAGGTTGGCTGTCTGATCAAAATAAGGCATCTAGGTTAAAGTTAGGTAATATGAGAGGATATTTGGGTAGGTTTTGTCCGATCCAAAAGGATTTGAAGGTGTGAAATTGAGAGAAGGGGGAGTGCCCTTTTATAAGAGGGGTGAGGGGCACCTTAGAAAAAACATAAAATATTATTTTATAATAAATTTATATTCGGTTTATAATGGATCCAAAGTGACTTATTTCAAGGATAAGGTGGGGATGAGTTAAAAACAACCCAACCAATAAGTTTTAGATAGGTTTGGGTCACTATATTAACCTTATCTTTTAGTTTTAACTCTTAGTTAATTAGTTTCACATTTACCATGTCTCTTTGTATTTTTATATTATATGGTTAATAAAATTACTATAAACTTACAAGAGAACCCCAAGTAGTTCATCAATGATACACTTATAATTATATAAGTCTCTTGGATGAACCTTATATTTTTAGGAATTGAATATCAATTAATAATTTAATATTTTTTTTAAAAAACTCTTTTATGTCAATTTTGAGACTATTTGGTATTTTGTTTTTTCTAAATTCATAACAACATTATTACTTCAAAAATAATTCATTTAATCAACCCTAAAATGTCATATTAACATATAAAATTCGTTTAATTCATTAAAAGTCTAAAATTATATTTATTTGGATATTTATAATATCAACTATTTTAATGTTTCACTAATAAGGTAATTACTGCATCATCATTGTGTCATAAATAAATTAAATTATTTAATGTCTACAAATTATAAATAAAATACCATTATGTAGGAAATATTTTTATATTTATAATTAATATTTATAATCTAAAATATAACATATATAACCCTATGTAAAAATTGTTTTCCTAAAAGATATATGCTTATGTCATTTTTGTATTTACTTTAACTTAATTAATATAAAGTGTCATTATCACTTACAAGTGGCTCTATGAGGTCCCAAAATCGACCCAAGGATACCCATGGTCTGAAATTCATCATCCAATAGGGTTAGAGCACGTGTTAGGGTAATTTAATATTATTATAATATTATTTGTTTACCCTTATTTACTGGATTTACCCTTTAACCATAGTAAATAAAATATTTACCGAAGTAATTATTCAAAATGTCTAAAAATAAAAGTTACCTATTTACACAATTTGGAACTCCTGATTCCAAATATGGAATCCATTTTTCTAAATTCAAAATACAGAAGTGGAAGAAATTAATTTAAAATTAATTCTCGTTGGCAAAACAAAAAGCGTGTTTTTATGAAATAATAACTATCAAAAGATTGACATTTGTTTATGTCCAATTTAAATGTGAAATTACTTATAATGACCTAAATTGTAATAATTTATTAAAATATAATCTAATTATACTTTAAAATCACTCAAATTCATAATTTATCCCTATTAGTTATTTCGATTAAAAAATTTGTTTTTAATTAAAATTTAATAATTTTCACTATTCATCAAAATATGAAAGTTATCAAAAAAGTACCAAAAATTCACCCTAAGCTAATTTCGATATTAAGAATCAAAAAATGAAGTCCATTTTGAAAGATAAAATGTATAAAATTTCAAAAAGTGGGTATTACTATTCATAACGACTAGTTTGATTGGTTGTGGTGCGTGTTAGAACTCGAAGTTGCATACAACACACGCTACTGTATTATTCAAAGAGAAGCATACCGTGGAAGCTTGGGGTGTTACAAATTTTTTATTAAATCTTATATTATTTCCTAAGGCACACAATTGACTGAAACTTAGAAAGTTTCTATTGAGACCTTAAATAATCAATAAATCTACACGTCTAATTTCTTTTCCCCAAAACATGGTTTTCCCTGATCCAATTATCTTCAGTCCTTAATCATTTATAAATACTAATACACCTTCCTTATCATAAATAATTCCTGTCACCATATTTTTATTTCTTATCATATGGGATTTAAATTCACTTTTAATAATCTATATTCCACAATGATTTGATTATTTGAATGAAATCTCACCAACCACTTCCTTCTCAAATCCTTTCTTTCAAACACATGTCTTTGGCTTCATGTTTGATGTTGACTAATAATATTTATCATTGTAAGTGTATTATGTTAAAACCTCATCTTAAAAAGATGAAAATTTATTTTGTGTTTTTAGATCATTCAATGATACTTTGGGCTTTTTCATTCAATCACTTTGGGTATTCTTTAGTATTTTTATATGCATTGTCGATGAGAAATATCTAGCTATGGTTTCAATTCCTCCACACTAAAAATAACACCCATAAAAGGAATTCTTATAATGTTGAACTATGTTTGGATACCTATGTTTCTCTTTCTTTGGTTGATACAATTTTTTTATGGATTTTTTTTGGAAATGTCCCATATTTTTATAGTAATAACACCTGATACTAGGTGTATTCCAATATATCATTTCATCCCCAATAATTTCCATTTATTTACCCAAATCTTATTATTATGATTTATACCCAAATCACTCTTCACCCTTGGTGTGGGAGTTTGTGGTTTGAAATCAACCATTACCACTTTCTGTTTATGGTTATCTCTCATTCTATTAGTTTTATTCTAATATGAAAAATTATTCTCAAGACATTCCTTGGACTATTTTTCTAGAACTATAAATTATAATTCAATTTTTTCTTTTGCATATGAAAATTTCTTTACAAATATCATCTCACAATTCAAGATTCCCTCTTGATCCTTCACCTTTTTTTGAAAGTTTCCATCTTCATCCTTAAGTATTTCGATATATTTGACTTGATATTTTATTATTTTATTCAAAGTATCAATAACCTTGAACTTTTCATTAATCTTTAGTTTGAAATCAATGATTTTTTTGAGTTATCTAGATTTTCAGTTATGAGCTTCCCAATTTAATCATTCATATTAGAATTATCTTCTTCCTACTGTTACATTTATATTTTGGAATCATAAACCACCTGATTAACATTATTTTTTTGTCTCTCCAAACATCTATCTCCTCAAGCACAACTTATAATTTAACCTAAAGGTCAACTCTTCCATTTAATCATCCTTTATTATTTTCATTTTCTTCCCTTGACTAGGAATTAACCAACAAATCCACCATAGAATCTTATTCAGGATCCTTTTAGTATTCCATTTATTATGTCTTAGATTCTTTTATACTATCATTTTCTTATGAAATCAGATTCTAATTTCAGAATAAATTCTAATTAATATTTTTCATTCCATTTATATTAGATGACAAATTCTTCCGAGAATTTTTAACATCATCCTCATCATCATCATGAAACTTATTTGGATAATTTTCTTCAAGATTTATAACCATTCCAAAATGAAAGCATGTAAGAGGAAGTTTCCCTATAAACTTTCTTTTTCCCCTTTGTAGTACCGAGGAAAGAAATGATATAACTCTATCCATAAAAACTTCTTCCTGATCATCTTCTATAGTGAAATTATTTAAGGATTTTAATTCCTCATCCTTATAATTTTATTTTTTCATGGACTCATTATCATCATTTATCATATCATACACAAAAAAGTGTATTGTGTAATCTATCTAATGTTAACTACTTTGGAACTTTATATTTAAAAAATAAAAACTTCTTCCTGATCATCTTCTATAGTGAAATTCTTTAAGGATTTTAATTCCTCATCCTTATAATTTTATTTTTTCATAGACTCATTATCATCATTTATCATATCATACACAAAAAAGTGTATTGTGTAATCTATCTAATGTTAACTACTTTGGAACTTTATATTCAAAAAATAAAAACTTTTAGGATGATTCAATGTGGAAGTATTCTCAAGATGTGCCTAATGATATTTAAAACTTTGAGAATTTATCTGAAACTAAGCATGTTTTCCCCAGAAACATTCACTAGATCAAAGAATGCATCAATAGAGTCATTAGGGTGAATTCTCGGGACCTCATATTTGTTCCAATGGAAATTTAATTTTTCTTATCTTACTTTTGAATCACCATCAGAGATATTTAGAATTTTTTCTGACAAGGAACTTATTGACTTATATGACATCACCTTCATGTAGATTTTGTTAGATGAAGATCCTCCTATTGCACTGATTCCTTTGGAATAAACATCCAATTATATTAATTCTTCTTTTGAAAAAACTCAGCTATCCAACCTAGTAGAAACAATATAAATTTCATTTATAAATACATCTATTCCCAATGATCAGAAGTAGTGCTGCATCCGATTCTTCCACAAATGAAAATATTTTCCATTAAAGATCTAAATCCACTTTTCATTAAAAACCTCCATTGAAACCACTTGGATATAAATAATAATTTTAACCTCCACCTATGATAACATTTTTTATCCCAACCAGGTTAAATACCTTAATGGGGGGGGGGGGGTGAATCAGGGTATGAAAGATTAGAACATCTCTCCCTTTTTATCATGTATAATTATTAAATAAAAAATTTCTATCTCATAATAATAGAAAAAGTCTTAATTATATTAAAACATGAATAAGACACATATATTTTACATGGTTCACCCACACAAGGCTAAATCAAAGGATCATACAATGACAATGTGATTATGTACATAAATCAACTAAAGAACATTGCTGTTACAAGGTTTAGAATGAACTCATTTTCCCTCCTGGTTTTCAAAAATTTACAATTTGAATGTACAATGCTCTCTATACTCTAGTGAACACCCTTATCCTTTAGTATAATCTTTTAGAAATAAATTATGAGTTGATCTACACTTGTGTTTTTCTTTATTATCTTGATTTATCAATGAGATGAAAACCAACATTGCACTAGAATTTTCCTCTAGGAACATGTGATTTATATAAAAAAACTTCACAAGACCAATCCACAAGACCACTAAATGAGTCCAATCCATGATACCACTCTAGAAGAACACTCCATGAGAAAACTTCATGAGACTCCACCATGAGAACTCTTCATTAGACTCCTTCATGAGACCCTGTTCTATTCATGTGGATCATGAAACCTTATTCTATTCATGAAAATCATGTGATATAAATGGGTCTACTTATTAATTCAAACAATTAACACATACTTCACTTTGAATGATTATTTCATGAGATCCTTTTTCTAGACATTTTTCTAATTATGCCGATCACAAGATTCCAGCATAAGTATTTATTTTTCTCATGAAACATAATTTTTATTTTGATAAAACCACTCAAGAAAAGAGCATCATTCTTATGGACATGTTAAGAGGTATTTATAAGCATAAATACACCAACCTAACACTAAATTTTTTGTTTATCCATCCGTTCCAATGACTAAGAAATCAACATCACATTATTTACATGATCACTTCACATGGTCACCTACTTCATGTCTCAAGTGTCTAGTGTGATAAACATCATTGTCTTCAGGAACTTCATGTGATATATTTTGGAGATCCAAAGACAATCATGTAGCTAATTACATTGTCCTCTAGCGCTTCACATGAACCAATTGTAAGATCAAATCAAAATCATGTGGTGTTAGTGACATTATCTTCAAGCACTTTGTGAGATCCCATCATGAGGTCCAAATATAATCATAAGGGCATAAGATTTTGAATGCCTGCATGATATCCTCATCATTTCCTACATCATTTTTTCATGTTCTTCACATGATCCATTCATTAGATCCTCTAAAAATCATATAATGTCTTAAATTTCAACACATGAGCTCTCTGTGTGATCCTATAACAATCATGTTATGTATTTAGGTTCTTCACATGATATCAATGTGTAATATTCTAACAATCATGTGGTGCTTCATATAAAAACTCCACGATATCAGTTCTTACATTCATGCTCCACGTGATCAGTTTTGACATTAGTTATTTGCAAGATAAGTCAAAACATTCATGTTATACGAGATCAGTTTAGACATTCGATCTCTAAGAGATCGGTTTAGAGATTATCACTTCATGAGATCAATTTATAAATTCATGATCAAAAATATCATTTATGATATTCGGGCCCACTCTTCATGCTTCCTTCGACAAAAATCCTTTGTCAAAAAACTCAAAACATTTTGATAAACATAATCAAACCAAAAGTACCATCAGGATGGATTTTCCAACAGTTTTATAGTTTTGGATCCAATTTCTCATAATTTTTTCTAAATATGGAAGTGTTGGGATTTGGTGAGTTACCATGGGTCAAGAAGTGGTATTACTGGAACTGTTCATGTTATGATTTAATTTTTTTATTTTGTATTAGCCATTTCAAAACTTTGTAGTTTATTTTTATGCTTAAACTTTATTTTTTTAGTTCTATATAATTAAATGGATGTTATGTAATTATTATATGTTTATATGGCTTCTTTATTTGTATATTATTATTTTGTATGCCCCTATGTCCATTATCTGGATAGGTTATGTTTTATTAGTTTCATCATTTTACATAATTAATCATATGAGGGTAAAATAATTCCTCAGTGTTCATTATTTATACCCATGAAAGAGTTTCCAACCCATGGGGATCATGAATTACCTTCATGCCTAGTGGTGAGTCAAGTTAGGTGACATGTTAGGTTAACCCAATCATGTTTTTTACAAATGGTATAAATCCTATGTTTCTCAATTAAATATTAGTTTCTTGTAGAAAACTCTTTTAATTTGGTTGTGTTAGTGTATAATTGAGTTAGGATTATATTTGGAACTTATGAGGTTGGACATGAGTAGGTTATTGATCAACACCCCTTAATAAAATGCACATGATACCCTAGGTTGTTGGATTTCAATTATTTTTTATTATCCTTGTTTGAATTAGATTTTATATTGGTGGTTATTGATATTTTATGGCATTATAAAAGGTTACATTGTATTTTGGAGTGAACACAAAGGATGAATTAGTATATTGAGGCTAGGTTTGATGGAATGTAAACTGGGTAGTGAACAAACACTCAATCTTTGTAATGTTTTAGGAACTATTATGCTATTGTCTCTTTTCCCATAAAACCACGGGGAAGCTCAAGTATAGTTCTTTACCCCATGTATTTTCATTGTCTATGCGCCTTTATTATTAGACATTTCTTGAGTGATTATCATAATTGGGAAATAAAAAAAATCTATTCCTTGACATATATTGATGATGTGGATTGGATTATGTTTTTTTAGAATGTTTTACTTATGAATATGTTTTGAAACCTGGTTTTTATGTAAAAAGAGAAATTACATAAAAACACTTTAGGAATTAAAATGAGGCCTTGGAGATTATTGAAAAAGGGAAATGGTTTTCATTAAATGTTTGTTTAAAAACTTTATTCCATAATGTAATTCAGAAGTTATTTTAGGTTTAAAATAATTTTGGGGGTTGTATATAAAATAATTTGAACCACATGTGGTATGTTCTCAAGGGTGGATAGTCCTAAAATAGAAATTAGGATTTTTTATGGAATATGATGTTTATTTTTTAGAAAATTATTTTAAATAAATAGGATCTTTGTGAAATTGGAGTGGGTTTCCTTTATTAAAGAGGAATTAGTGGTTTTTGAAGTTAGTTAAATGATTTTAAATTCCCTTTGGGAATTGGAATATCTAAATGAAGTGAATTTTTTCAAAGGTTGAGTGCTTTTGGATTTTTTATCCTCATGTAGACTTTGACTGGTTGATTTATTTTGGGAAACATGGATGAATTGGATTCTTGTTTTTTAGCTTAATGTTTTCCACCTAGGAAGGTGTTGATGAATTCCAGGAACCCTATCTCTTGGTATGAACATTTTTAGGTGAATATTATTATTTCTTTCCTGTAGTGATCTTAGTGTTTATCCCTCACTGGTCTCTAGATAGAGAGTAATATTCTATTTTTTCAATCTCTTTATGATACTTTGGGTCTTAGAGAATTATTCAAGATGATGTTTATTAAATTCCATTATCTTGAGATAGTGTAGATGAGGAAGCCACTGAGCTCTTCAGCCCTATTTTAGGGTGAGTGGGTGGTGATAATCCTTGGATATTGTTGGGGGTTTCTATTCATATTTACATTACTAGTCTTATGTAATGATATTGTGGGACCCATTTTTAGATGTGATTCAGATTTGGGAGATGCACTAATTTTGGAATCTTGGTCAATTATTTTAGAGTGGTTGAGATTTTGATATGAACTTCATATAGTGTATCTCTTGGTTTACCTTGCATGATTCTCTCATGTATGATTGGGGGTTATTTTAGATTTATAATTCCATGTTGCATGGATGTGATTATATTGTTTCTTTTTAATACTATCCTTGTGGGGTAGACCACATATTAATGTTATTTACTGGATTTATCATGGGGATGCCTTGTGTATATTTTTAGGATAATGGGGAGGAGTGGAACATTTCATGTTATCTATATGAGCTATTGGGCAATAATTTCATTTTAGAATCTCCATGGGGTGGCATTCCATGAGTTTGGACTTGAATTACCCACTATGTAGTTTCATGACCTAAGTTTAGAACAATTTAATTCCATATTGATGAATGTTCATAATTAGTGGAATTTTTCTATTACTTTAGGATTCATAAGTTCGGTGGACCCGTTTTTTTCCCTTTTGGATATTCCTTTGTGGATGGTACTTTCATTATGGATTTTTGATGGTTATCTTAATGATTTTCAATGGTACAGGTAATTTATCATTTCCGTTGATGATTAGTTGAAATATTTTTTTTAGTTATATTAATTTTCTTGGGTATGCCTATCAACCCTTCCACCATTTTAGAAGAATTCTAAATAGTGGAGAGAACTATGTTAGGTCCCCATTTTCATAGATATTTGAGTTATATAGTTATGATTTATCCTATGTTTAATAATTTTTATTAGTTATTAAGTATTATTATTGGGTGTTTTGAGGAATAATGATTTTTTTGTATTTATTTTTCATAGGATTCATCCCACATACTTGGTTCAATAATGGAGTTTTTGTTTTTCCATTTATTTTATATTTCTTAATGGATTTTGGGGGAATAAAGTTTAATCGAGTTGTGGATTTTGAAATACACAAGTCCATATTTATTTATTTATTTATATACCACTTTAGGGGATTTTAAAACATTTATTGTTTCATTTAAAATCTAAAAAACAAGAAATTTACTCTATAACATTATTAGTTCATATGGTTTAAGGGAATACATGTGAATAACCTTATTCATGAAGACATTTGGGTCTATTTTTTTCTACACAATGGGTTTCAAAAAGAGTTGTGTAACATCCCATGTCCAGATGTCACCTGATAGTGCTCTAAGCCTAGTTGGAAACATGGCCTCAATCACATCTCCCTAAACAATAGAGGCTACAAACTAGCAGTGATGGCCTAGGTGATGATCATGGGGAGACTATACCCTCATCAGAAGAGTATAACATAGTTGAAATAATAAACAGATAGATGAAGCAGTTTTACCACAAATAGAAGTAAATAATGGAAGACTAATAATATAAATAACTATATGTCATGAAATAAAAATATGATGATACATGTTACATGTTCTAGGAAAATATCAAAAACATGTTACACTATAGTAATACAAAATATAAGTACCAACAAAACAAAAAGGAAAAAAATAAACTCAAAAGCACCACAAGCCTTGACTTAGTCCCATGCTCTCCTCCTTCAAAACAGAAATCATGTACTTGTAGGAGGGAACATTCCCTTATAAACACCCACAACAATATAATCTATTTGGGCCCAAAATCATGACCCAAATAGGGTGTGAGACTAGATCCCAGTAAGAAACCACCCAAGGTCTGTGCCAATTTGTCAGTGAATATATATAATAGGCAGTGTGCAATAGGGAAAGAAGTAAACTAGAAATTACTAAAATTTAAATAGTCATACAAGTACTGGTTTCCATTTACATTCATTTTATGTTCACTAACAATTTAATCACCTTGAATTATATAAGTCTCAGGAGTTTTCCTAGGCCAAACGATCCATGTACAAAGGTAATCATAACAGATGTTGAAAGTGACCAGTCAGAGTAATGTATCACTAAGAGGGGGAGGGAGTGAATTTGTGATACTATTTTTCTTTTATGTTTCTTTTCAATTGAAACATTCTTCACCTCATGTTAGAGATATTAATTCCCTGCTAAAAACAAACTCAACACACATCCAAAGGAACACAAATATTTACAAGGTTCACTATTCAATAATAATATCTACGTCCTTGGTATGGTTTGGAAATGACCCAATACCATAAAAGCCACTATGAAAACAATACTTGGATTAGAATAAGTTGGAAGTACCCTTACACTCATGTATCACTATGAAACAATACAACTAGTGCATGTGCATCCTCTTAGCACAATAGGGTAAAGCAATTATTTTATAACAACTCATGTTACCAGATCTTCTTTTCAATTAAACAAATGTATTCACATTGTAATACAATTCATCAATTCCTTACCCAAAGGGAAGGTATGAACTACTTGGAATTTGTTATGAAACACTGAGTCTGATTCCTCCAAGTCCGATTCTTTCAAAACAAAGATCACATTCTGATTCTTTCAAAAAAAAGATGCCAGTCCGATTTTCCAAACAAAGCTCCTAGTCTAATTTTCTTATATAAAGTAAAATAGTAGAATTGTAACCATTTCAATTCCTGAATACAATTTTCAAGACGAAAGAATATGAATGAATCGACATAACCCAAGACAATTTTTGATCCGACTAGAATTGATCTCTTCTTCTATCTAGAAACCCAGAGCATCTCTCTCTTCTGTAGTGAAGAGTACAATCATACACAAAGTACAATGTACTGGTTTTTATTTTATAGGTGACCCAAAACATGTTTAGGCAGGAATCCCAAAACACTTTCCCGCTCACTTAAATTCACCAAAATTTGATTTTCACCTGAAATCTCGGAGAAATTATGACTTCGTCAATGATTCTCGATTCTTCTCGAATATTATACAATCTTTATCTCTTCTTTTACAGAAACCCATTTAAACTGTCAATATGATTAGAAATGATGAGTAATACATAGGTCTGAATGCGATTTTCTCATGCTGATTTATTCAAAAAAATACTTGATACCATACCAATTTAATGTGTTTGAAGAAATGAACTTCTCCACTTGAGATACAATCAATCTTTTAAATTAATTTCTCCCCCTTTAAAAATCATTCATTTATATCCACTTTATTTTCTTTTCTCTTGAACCTCTTGAGAAAACACATCATCACATTCAAAACCCAGTGCTTGAATCATGACTACCTTCATGACTTTGAATTCATTGAGGATCAGCTTTAGCATCGCCTGACTACAATTAGAAAGTATTATAACTTTCCATTCATTCCTTCTTCTTTATTTTCATCTCATCCTTAGAATGATCTTTTCTGAATAAAAATGGTCTGGATACTATTATCATGAATAAGATCATATCTGGTTATGATCATTCTAGTTATGATCATTTTGGTTACGATCATCCGAGATATGATCATTCGGGTTACAATCATTCCGGTTACAATCATTATGGATGTGATTATTCTGGTTACAATCATGTTGGATATGATCATTCTGGATACAATCATTCTGGATACGATCATTATGGTTATGATCATGCTGGATATGATCATTCTGGATATGATAATTCTGAATAAGATCATGATAAATATGATAAAATAAAATCTGAAAACAAAGACCTACCCAGATATGATACAATATGAAAACAATGATCTACCCAGATATGATACAATAAATTCTAAATACAATTCCTATTTGAATGGTATCACCACTTCACTTTTACCCAGATCCAATCAATTACAATCTGAATATGATTCATTACCAATCATCATGATCTTAATCCCTTTCTTCTAACTGAATAAGATTGTTTTGAAAAACAATCGGTGTCTCATCTTCCATCAGCATCACTTTGATTGATAGCTCTTTATATTGGCATCACCTTTCTTATCGGCATTACCCTTTTAATCAGCACCTTCTTTTCTTTCGGCACCACCTTCATCGGCACTACCTTCCCATCGGTACCACCTTTTCCATTGGCACCACTTTCATCAGCACCAACTTACCATTAGTACCACTTTCATTGGCACCACATTTCCATCGGTACCACTTCAATGGTTTTGAAACACAATAATTACTGTCTCTTAATTTGGATACAATTGTTTTGAAAAACAATCTTCACTACCTCTTCAATTTGGATACGATTTTTTTGAAAACAAATCGGCACCACTTCTTTCTATCAGATTTGAATCACAAGTTCTCAATAAAAATCATGATTTACATAAGATACAAATCATCAAAGAATCATCACAATTGAAACACAAGTTTTACATCGGTTCCAATGTGAAACTGATGAAAATTCACATCCAACATGATACATTATCCTGTGAAACCGATTCTTCCTAAAATTGATCAATTATTTCATAAATTAAATCAAAAAACAATTGTTTCAAAAACAACGTGAATTGATTTATTTTCTTCAAAACCAACCTTAAAAACAAAAGACAACTCTTGAAACCTTCATCACCTTCATCATTAGCTGAGTCCTAAAAATATACCCCTTTAGATTTTGTTTTCAACCAAGTTTCATAAATCAATGAACATTGTAACCTCAAGAAATGTATTACATATCAACAATTCTAATCGCATGTGAGCTAAATCATTGTAGGTAAAAAGAATCATTAATATAAAGACAAAGCTATCAAAAAAAAGATCATGATAACCTATTTCTTTTCTATTTATTTTCATCATTCTCCTTGGAAAATAATTAAATTTATTTCCTAAAAACACTCCAACAAACCATTAGAATAGTTCACACACTAAACAATGTTGAATTCATAGCTTACCCACAACTATCTATTTTGTGTAATAGATTTATGAAACAAAAAAAATTATCCCCCTTTACAAAGAAATATAAAGGTAAGATGAGATGGGGGACATATACATATACCTCAACCTTGAAGAGAAAGATGTTGGACACCCATGTTCAACCACTTTTTTGAGAATGATTACTTTGATAAAGGTATTGTGAAAATATCAGATACTTGTTCCAATGATGGAACTTAACCCATATTCAATTAATTATTCTCTACACACTCTTTGATGAAATGATATTTTATATCAATATGTTTTGAACAAGAATGTTACACTATATTCCTAGTGAGATTGGTTGTAATTTTATTGTCACAACCCAAGATCAAAGGTAACTTCACTTCTATAAGTAAATCTTCCAATTGTATTTTCATCCATATAAGTTGAGTAGCGGCTTGAGTAGAAGCAATGTATTCAGCTTCATCCATACTAAGAGTTAATGAGTTTTATTTATTCGAATTAGAAATAACACAATTATTTCCCAAAAAGAATACATCACCATATGTGGATCCTCTATCATCAACATTTCCTTCCAAATCTGCATCAGAATACCCAAATAAATCAATACTATCTAAGATGAAATACCTGATTCTAAATTCTGTTGTGCATCTAATGTATCTGAGAATTATTTTTCCTGCAATAATATGTGATTCTCTTGGAGCACTCTAAAATCTTTCACATAAGGTATCATCATAAACAATTTCGGGTCTAGAGGAATTCAAATACAATAGGCTTCCAATCAGATTTCGATACTCTTTTTGATCCACTTATTTTCCTTATCTATCTTTACTCAACTTTGTTACCATTGAAATGGGTGTGGAAACATGTTTTGAAATTTTCATTCCAAACCTATTGAGAAGTTATTTTTCATACTTTTCTTGGGAAAGGAAGATGTATTCTTTCTTTTTCTTGATTTGTAACCCAAGAAAGTATTTCATTTCTCCCAGCATGTTCATTTCAAATACATTCTTCATTTATTAAGAAAATATTTCATAGCTTCCTTCATCATTCCCAAAAAAGATAATATCATCAACACAAACAATTACAATGAGGGAATACTCTGAACTTTCTCTGATGTAAATATTGCTATCCACCCTTCCATTGTTAAAATTCATCTTTCTTAAGAATGTATTCAATTTGGAATTCCATGCCCTCAGATCTTGTTTTAGGCCATACAAATCCTTTTTCAATTTGTACACATAAACTTCCTCTTATCCAATAATAAATCCAGAATTTTGTTCAATATAAAGCTATTATTCAAGATCACCATTTAGGAATGTAGATTTATCATCCATTTGAAAGATATTGTAGCCTTGTTGTGTGGTAATAGCAATAAATATTCTGATTGTTTCAAGTCATTCCACTAGAGAAAAGGTTTCACCAAAATCAATACCCTCAATCTGTGAATACCCTTTGCAAACTAATCTTTCTTTTTTTTCTTATAAATTCACCTTTCTCATTCATCTTGTTCTGGAAAACCCATTTTGTGCCAATGATGTTTTTGTTTTCAGGAATGGGTACGAGATCCCATGTATTATTATTTTCAATATGATCCAATTCTTCATTTATGGATTGAATCCATTCTGTATGCTCAAAATATTCTTTCACATCATTCAGTTCCACTTTTGAATACAAAGAGGTATGTGTAATGGAATTGGTTGTTCTTATTATTTGAACCTTATGATGTTGATCACCAATTATATTCTGTGCTTCAACATGTTTCCTCATCCTTGGATAAGATTTTCGATTGTATTCATCATCACTATAAATAACTGAGTCTGGTTCTTCCCCTTTATTAGGATTACAATCATTTGTATCCTTATCATAATTATCTCCTTCAACTTGTTCAACTTCTTTGTCTTACTTAACATGTTTCTATTTCTTAGATACTTCAATCACTTTTACATCAACTGAATCAATAATTATTTTTTTTCTTTTTGGAAGAATCTATACCCTCTTCCTTCCGGAGAATATCCAAGAAATATTCCATCCTCACCTTTCTGCTCAAACAGACCATATTTTCCACCTTTCTTTTTTATAATACAAGGAATCTTGAAAACATTAAAATACTTCAAACTTGGAGTTTTTCCATATAAAAATTCATAGGGAGTCATACCTAATTGAGGCCTATAGAAACAATGGTTTTGAATATAAACAGTAGTACTCATGGCCTCCCTCCAAAAGTAATGATAATGGCCATGCTCAAGTAACATGGTTCTTCCCATTTTCACTAGGCTTCTATTATTTATTTATGAAACCCCACTTTTTTGGGGAGTGTATGGAGAGATATAATCATAATGAATTCTATTCTTATCAAAATAGTCTTAAAACTATTCACTTTTGTATTCACCACCATTATAAGTTATTAAATTATTCACAGAAAACTCACATTATTTCTTAGCTTTTCTTCTGAAAATCTTAAATATTTTCAAAGAATATAATTTGTGTTTCATGTACATAACTCAAGTAATGATAGTAAAACCATCAATGAAATTAATGAAATATTTATCTCCATGTGTTTATTGTTTTCTCATTGGATCACATATATCGGAATGGATCAGCTCCGGGGGTTGTTTTGAACAAATATCGGCTTTCTTATGCACCAAATTTGTAATCTTTCCCTTCTGGAAAATAGTGTAACACCAATCACTTCTTCTTGGAAAAACAAGAACATCTCTAAAACTGTATCTTTTGAATAAATTTCTCATGTTTCTCTAACACATATTTCCAAGCCTTTTATTCCATAACTGATTCTCTTCCACCATACTCATATAGAAAGAGTTTTGTGAATCAGCAACCTGAAACAAAATTCCTTTCGTACATTGGTCTCTTGTAAAAATATTTCCATCTTCTTTACTCTTTAAAAAAATCCATCTTTCTTGAAGATAAACTTGTTACCATCATCACACAATTTTGATACACTTAGCAGGTTGTGTTTCAGCCCATCAACATACAATATTTTCTTTGATTTCATCTTTTATTTTCCAATAATGGATGACCCAAAACCTTTGATTTTCAATGATTTATCATTTCCAAATGTCATTGTGCCTTATTTATAATATTTTGTATTCTTAAAAAATTTCATGTATCCCATCATGTGAGAAGATCACCCACGATCAAGTATCCATGGTCATTCTCCTTTCATGGATTTTAATACAGTTTCAACAAAAAACACATTTTCTCTATTCTTTTTATTCTTGACCTTCAGATTTTGAGAACTGAGAATCTTTTTTTGTGCCGATAACAAAACAATACATCCTTTTGCAAGGTTTTCAGGTTTTTCAAATATTCTACAAATAGTTTCCAATGTTTTGAACCTATTTTCAATATTCATTTTATCCTTTTTATATTTATTCAGGACAACCTTATCATTTTTCTTTCTTTGAGGTGATTGATTCCCCCTCAATATCTTCCTTCCATGTCCTATGAGATAATAGTAATGTTGTTGATTGAACCAACACATACTTGCTATGTGCCCAAATCCCCCACAATACCAACAATACCCATAGAAAGAGTATTTTCCTCTGAAACCTCCACACTGATCAGAATTGTGAAAACATTTCTCAACCATCTTCTTTTTCACTTTCAATCGGATTCTTATTTTTCTTTTCAGACTTGATAGGATCAAAAGTATTTGAAACATTTCTAGATCCATACAAGACCTTTTCGGACTCAGGATGTTTTGTAACTTCAGAATTCTTCACTTTTACCACATATATAAATTTCTCAATATTTATTTTTTCAGACACAATTCTATTCTTCTTATCACCCTTTAAAGATATATTTTATTGAACCTTATCATTTTTCTCATTAAGATAACATTAACCAAATTTAGTGATAGAGTTTTGGAAACTTAGAATTTTATTTTTATCTTCAGAAAGTCTTTGTTGGACAAGTTTCAAGTCTTCCTTTTTTTCCATTAACTTTACTTCCAAATGTACATTATGATTCTTTTAATCTTCAAAATACTTCTTCAACTCATCAATTTATTTAACCAGATTTTATTTCTCCCTAGTAAAACATTCTTGGTTTCTTGATAATTCATCTTCCAACTTTTTGTTTTTCTTTTCAAGTCTTTTTATCTTTCTCATACATTCTTTCAAATCTTCTTTCAAATTAATTTCAAGATGAGTATCTTCTTCTTCAGAACTACTGATTCTAAATTCTTCATTATTCATTGTTGAAATTAATGTATTTTCATTACCATAATCAATGTATTTTTTGGATTCCGCATCACTCTATTCTTCTTCATCATCTTTTGAAAAGAAACTTCTTCTTTTTGATTTAAAGAATTTATTTTATTTTCCTTTGTCTCCATTTTTCTTCCATGATATTCTTGTGTTTCTTTATTCAATATCACTATCCTCTTCTTTCTTTATTTGAGTAAGGTTAGCCACAAAGTGACCAACACATCCACATTCAAAACATTTCAAGGGAAGTTTCCCTTTTTATTTCTCTATACCTCTTTTCACATTGTTAGAAAACAAGGATAGGATTTCATTGAGATTTTTACATTCCTCTTTTTCAGAGTCAGAATCACTAGTTTCATCTTTAGTAACAATTTTCTTTGACTTTTATTTCTTTATATCCTTGAAATACATTTCTCTTTTTAACTTGTGTTTTCTCTTTATAGCATTCTCTATTCTAATTTCATATGTGATAAGAGTGCTATGTAAATAATCAAGAAGTAATGTTTTAGGATATCTGTCTTCTAGTGAAGAGACTTTTGCATTGAATTTTTCAGGTAGGATTCTCAAGATATTTTCAACAACTGTAGATTCATTCATATTTTCACCAAGACATCTCATAGTAATCACAATGTCATTCACCCTGGTAAATAATTCCCCAACTAATTCATGCTCACCCATCTTCAAATATTCATACTTCAATCTCCATATTTATAGCTTTCCCTCTTCACTTTTGTATTGCCTTTGTATATTTTTTTCAACTTATCACATATACCTTTAGCTATAGAAACACATTTTAGTATCAAGAATTCACTTTCATAAAGTGATGATAATATAAAATTCTTGGCCCTTCTATAATTATCATGAAACTTCTTGTCAACAGGTGTAAGTAGGAAACTATCATCAATGGGAGGAAACCCAGCTGTTACAGCTTCAAGAACATCATAAATGATAGAAATAAGATATGGAATCATTATATATTTCCAAATATGATATTTCTTTCAATAAAAGATATGAATACCTTTACTGTTCAAAAAGTTCACGTTTTTCATTAGCAAAGAATAGTGAAGGGAACCACCCTATGATACCACTTGAAAGTTCCCAGTTAGATTAATGTATCATTGAGAGGTGGAGGCGGTGAATCAGTGATACTATATTTCTTTTATGTTTCTTTTCAATTGAAACATCCTTCGCCTCCTATTAGAGATATCAATTACCTATTAAAAACAAAATCAATACACATCCAAAGGAACACAAATATTTACAAGGATTACTATAAAATAAGAATATCTACGTCCTTTGTATGGTTTTGAATCGATCCAATACCATATAATACCCTAAGAAAACAATCCTGGGATTAAAATGAGTATCAAGTACCCTTACACTCATGTCGCACTATGAAAAAATACTACTAGTGCATGTGCATCATCTTATCACAATAGTGTAAAGCAATTGTTTTGTAACAACTCATGTTACCTTATCATCTTTTAAATTCAACAAAAGTATTCACATTTTAATAAAATTAATCAATTCCTTACCCAAAATAAAGGTAAGAACTACCTAGACTTTGTTATGAAACAATGGGTCTGATTCCTCAAAGTCCGATTCTTTCAAAACAAAATCCCAGTCCAATTCTTTCAAAACAATGCTCCCAGTATGATTTTAAAAATAAATATCCCAGTCTGATTTTTTGATAGAAAACAATAGAGTATAATTGGAACCACTTCAATTACCAAATACAATTGTCAAGCCGAAAGAATAAAAATGAATCAGCACAACCCAAGAAAATTTTCAATCCGAACAGAATTGATCTCTTCTTCTCTCTAGAAACTCGAAGCCTCTCTCTCTTCTATAGTGAACAGTGAAAGCATAAAAAACTTATAATTTAGTTGTTTATCTTTTATAGGTGACCCAAAACATTTTTAGGAGGGAATCCTAAAACACTTTCCTGCTCATTTAAATTCACCCAAATATGATTTTCACATGAAATCTCAGAGCAATTATGACTTCGTCAATGCTTCTTGATTCTTCTCGAATCTTCTATAATCTTTATCTCTTTTTTTCTAGACTCCCATTTTAAATTTCAATACGATTACAAATGATGAGAAATACATGGGCCTAAATCCGATTTTCTCATGCCAATTTCTTCAATACAATGCTTGATACCATACCAACTGAATGTGTTTGAAGAAATGCACTTCTCCACTTGAGATACAATCACTATTTTAAATTAATGCCTCCCCATCAAAGTTTCGTTCATATATCTTCAATTTATTTTCTTTTTTTATTGACCCATTTGATAAAACACATCATAAAATTCAAAAACCAGTGCTTGAATCATGACTACTTTCATGACTTTGAATTCATTGAGGATAAAATTTTGCATCGTTTAACTTCATTAGAAAATATTATAACTTTACATCAATTCATACTTCTTTCTTTTCATCACAACCCAATCATGATATTTTATGAAAACAAATGGTCTGGATATTATTATCCTAAATACGATCATATCTATTTATGATCATTCTAGTTAGGATCATTCTGGTTACGATTATCCTGGATATGGTCATTCTGGTTACGATCATTCTGGTTACAATCATTCTGGTTACGATCATTCTGGATATGATCATTCTAGTTATGATCATGTTGGATATGATCATTCTGGATACAATCAATCTAGATATGATCATTCTGGTTACGATCATGTTGGATATGATCATTCCAGATATGATCATTCTAGATATGATCATTCTAAATACGATACAGTACAATCTGAAAACAAAGATTTACCTGAATATGATACAGTATAAAAACAATAATCTACCTGGATACGATACAATACATTCTGAATATGATTCCTTTTTTAACGTTATCACCGCTTCTATTTTACCAAGATCCTATCAATTACAATCTGAATTTGATTCATTTTCAAATGACACCATCTCATTCGTTTTCTTCTACCAGAATACGATTGTTTTGAAAAAAAATCGGTGTCTCATCTTCCATCGACATCACTTCGATCGACACCACTTTTCATCAACCTCACCTTTCCCATCGGCATCACCCTTTTCATCGGCACCTCCTTTTCCTTTTTCACCACCTTCATCGACACCACCTTCCCATCGGTACCACTTTCATCGGTACCACCCTTTCCATCGACACCACTTTCATCGGCACCAACTTTCCATCAGTAACACTTTCATCAGAACCAATTTTCCATCGATACCACTTCGATTGTTTTGAAACACAATCAATAATATCTGTTAATCTGTGTACAATTGTTTTGAAAAACAATCAGCACCACCTATTCAATATGGATATGATTGTTTTTAAAAATAATTGGCACCACTTCTTTTTATCAAAATTTCACCACAAGTTCTCGATAAAAATCATGATTTATATAAGATATAAATCAGAAAAGCATCGTCAAAATTGAAACACAAGTTTCACATCAGTTCTAGTGTGAAACTGATGAAAATTCACTTCCAACATGATACATTCTCTTGTGAAACAGATTCTTCCTGAAACTGATTAATTATTTCATAAAAAAATCTAAAAACAATTTTTTACAAAACAAAGTGAAGTGATTTATTTTCTTCAAGACCAACCTTGACAAAAAAAAGACAGCTCTTGAAACCTTCATCACCTTCATCATCAGCTTGGTCCCAACAGATGTATCAAAAGACTATCTAAACATGTATAAGTGAAGACTGAATCCAAGCTTGTACTTTGTATTGGAAAAATCATCATACGTCATTCCATTTTATATTCAAATTATAAGTAAATGTCAACTCATGAAATATAAATAGCTACCAATAGATCATATCCTTGGAATCCCTCATTGGATTCAATGTTATCTCAACATTCATATAAAGTCTCTATGTGCCCGACCACTACATTCGTGGATGTATCATGACTTAACATGATAATAACATCTTTGAGTCTATCCATGGTCTTTTAACTGAGTCCATGGTTCACCCAAGGTATAAGGTGAAATAGTCATATGAGCCCGAACTTTCCTTTTAAAATGGGGTTATTATCATATTTACCCCTCAATCATTTCACATTAGAAGACACACATGTAAATTAAACTATTATATGGATTCAATATTTATTACTCACGTAGGAATATATCATATATCAAGAAACACATATAAATTAAGCTGTTATATTGTTTAACATTAATCAACTCATTTGGGCGTTTCATATAACAACAATATCATGAAAATTATACTTTTACATGATTTTAGCATTAAATAACTCACAAGGTCACATTTCATATAACAAACCTATCATGTAATATATACCCTTACAAGGCCTTAACATAACCTAACCCACATGGGTAGGTTCATAATTGGAGGAAAACATTCCAAGCATACTTAAACAAGTATAGGCATAACATGGGTAAAGGGGGGGAATCACTAATCCCAAACCCTTAGTTAAAAAAATTATAATTTAACAAAATTGAAATTCCATTTAATATTCAAAACCATTTTTAACAACCCAAGAAGGAAAAAAATCATGCCACATAGGAAACCTAGTCCAAATGGCCATAAATGATCATCAATGGGAAACACACACATGGGGTGGCCCTAATTCAAGGTAAACAACCTAATTCATGAATAAGAATACATTTTCAATTACCTAAACATCAATAGGCAATAAAATAGGCCAATTATCAATAAAGGAAACACCCTCAAATGGGTGCATAGAACTATGTAGTATATAAACAACTTGAAAATTAGTGAAAGTCATGAGACCACCTTCCTCGTGCTAGTACGACTCTCCTCATCCAGTGTTAGCCTCTAATTTGACCTAGAACGAAGTAGATCTACAAAAAAAATCATAAATTATCATGCCTAAATAACTAGGTTGAGATAATAAATCTTGAAGAATAGATCAAGAAGAATCAAGGGCTTATCGATTGGGTTCAAACACCTCTGACGACGATTGAATCTGAGTTTGGATAGAGATTTGGGAGAAAAAACTATGTTCAAAACTGCTGGTTCATGAACTTGGTGAGCCCTTCTTTCAAAATGAAAAAGTATGAGGCTAATGTCCATTTTAGATAAAAAAAGAAACTACACGGTGTATACTGACATGATACATGCCGTGTATATAATATAATCTCCCCTACTGCCAAATTACCTTACACACCATGTACAACTATTATACGGGATAGTTACACAGCGTGAACTAGTAAGTACACAGCGTGTAACAACCAAAACTAGCCCAATAAGGATTAGAGTCAGTATTTAACATCTTTTACTCATTGTTATCAAAAAACCTGAAAGGAAAAGATTTATACCTTAAAAGAAGAACCAGGTCCTTAAAAAATTCCCCTTAAAATAATTATTCCCTGAATTTCCCTTCCAAGGGTGGTGAAGAAACATCTGAGAACTACACTAGCCATTGCAGTCATACCACAACCTCTATATCCTAGGTCTCATCTAGTAATCGGCCGTGATTCCATAAAACCCATACTAAAGGAACAAATTGACCAAGAATAACCTTTATTTTATGATCCACAATTTCGTAGAGGATACTCCTCAAAGGATGCATCTACCTGAAACATAACCTTCTCAATATGAAAAATATGAGATGGTTTTGAGTGATAGCGGTGCAACTAAGATACGTAAAAGATGTTGTGCATGTCTTGGTACCTCTGAGGTAACTACAACTAGTAGGAAACTGACCCGAATCTCTCTAGAAACTTGAATAACTCAACATATCTTGGTGAAAGATTACCCTATCTTCTGAACTGCATGTGTCCCAACCTAGGTGAAACAAGAAAGAAAAACCGATCCTTGAACTCAAACTCTAGAGGTCATCTATGGTGATCAACATACAAATTTTCAGATGATAATGCATAGTATCCATCATCTTTCAAATCACATGAACTAGTTCACTGATCTCCTAGAAAAGACAAGGTCCCAACATAACTACCTATCCTTCCTTCAGACAACAAAAGGGTGATCGACATGGTCTACCGTATAAAAACCCATATAGAACCATTTAAAAAGTATCTAGAAAGTTATTACTATTGTATAACTCATATAGGGGTATGTCTCTCTCCCATAAACCCCCAAAATCCAAGATTCATGCCTGGAGCATGTCATCCAACACTTGAATCATACGCTCTAACTAGCCATCTGTATGAGGGTGGTAAGTTGTTCTCAAAAGAACCTTTGTACCCATAACCCTCTATATCCCTTGCCAAAAATGAGAAGTAAAATAAGAATACCTATCTGAAATGATAGAATGCATTACCCTATGAAAGCGTACAATCACACGAATATACAACCTCCTAAGTTCATCAACTCTGAAAGTTTTTATGATCGGCAGGAAAAGTGAAAACTTCATGTGCTTGTCAAGAGAAACTCAGACAACATCGTTACCACAACACCTCCTCCATCAGAAAACCCCACAAGCATGCTGTTAAGCATTCCAATGATGTTATCGATATGTTTTTCTTCAGCTGGATGAACCTAAACACAAATGAGGTTATACCAGCCCCCTCATAGAAAATAATGATCAAACTCTGATCAAACTCACTAAAACGGTCACAAAATGTTCCCTCAAAAGACATTGAGTACTTTCACACCACACCAGCCTTAAAATAGTGGAGTGTTCAAACAATCTCACTCAAACCATACATGAGGAACACGAAGGATAATGAGTCAAACCATCATTGGATGAATTATCTCAGAAATTCCCCGATAAGGAGGCTGGCACATTGGAATAGAAACACAACACCTTCTCCCAAGGCACTACAAACCCATAACGAGAAAAAGCACAATTCTGATCCACCCCACTGGGATCATTACATCTTTTTAAGGATCACATCCCAGCCTAACAAAAAGTTTGAGATAAACTTAGATTCACCAACCCAGAGTCTAAGGAACTCACCAAGGTGGTTCATACTCCCCGTTACATGTGAGACTTTGGTACATGAAAAAATTTCCACATAAGATCACTGACTGAACCCAGAGTGACATCTGCCTGATGGTGACGTCAAAGAAATATTTAGGCATCTAGAGTCCATTAAAGGAGTTCTTATAGGGAAACCCAAATATCACTCAAGATTAACCAAGCCTCATTGAAAACCTTGCATCAGAACAAAACACATAAAGGATCATGAACTAAACCAATGAATCTCGACTGCAGCATGACATATAATCGAATATCTCTTAGTGAATCTAGGATGACGTCAAGATTGGGGACATGATTATCTCTTAAGGAAGATAAAACTAAGAGTATTTCAAGGATTGCAAGAAAAAGATAGCTAAACCACTGCTGGTCGACCTTTTGAATGAAACTCGACTTTATTTTCCGACACATAATTATTTAACCAACCACAGTGCCCTTATCCCAAGGCATTCTGTGATAGCTCATGCTTAACCACCAAGGTCTATCTATGATCATCAGTGCCTCACAAGGGTTTCACACACAAAAAACCAAACAACATCGTGATACCAAGAAATTATCAACATGAAATAAGACTCTCAATCCTCAAAGGAAATTAAGTATGATCGACTATTTTTGAATGGTCATAGATTGTGATCCTTCTATCTAGAAATAAACATTTACAGAGAACTGATGTGACAATACTTGTTTAAGAGTGTCCTAGATGTCTAGAAGAAGGACCAACCATTCTAAAATGCACTATGTCATAACCAACACAAATCCATGAGTGTTGTTTTGTGAACCACAATCACCACGTCATATCACTTGGCATAAAAACAGAAATTAAATCGACCGGCGTGTTAAAACACCTATGTCCAAAAAAGTCCTCCTGAGAAGTGAAAAAAACCATGTTTAATAATAATGAAGTCACTCTACTCTAGAGATAACCCTATAACATACAGATCATCTCAAATATCAACGATTAAACCAAACTCAATGGACCATTTTAACATTTAACACTCGATGGGTACTGCATTTTTCAACATATACTACCCCAAGTTTACAAAACAAAACGGATCATTCCGGGGACTATTCGTAGGTTTTATACCCTATACATACTAGTGCCAGATTTATCACACAAGAAATGGCTCAAAAGAACATCACATAGACAACCATTTACATGGATTCCAGTGTACCAAGTCTCCCACCACTTACGGAAAGAGAGGTTTGCACGACCTCATAAGTATTGGACCATGAATGAGGCATGTCTAACCTGCTAAATTGAGCATTCCTTAATGATCATTCCCATATTAAGGTTCAAGATATAATGAATCCCACAATTCAAAATCACAGATATCAAAATAGGACATGTTAACACCTTCCTCTACGTACTCACCCCTCTACCTGCCTCATGGGTAAGGTCTAGGTGTCAAAAAATGAGAGATACTACTAAAATCCCACTACTAAGGTTGGGTTTGGTTAAGTAAAACACTAAGAAGAATCCTACATGGGATCCTCCAGGTAAACAAAAGTGAAGGAATTATACTTTAGATCTTTAGATGAAAGGGAATGGAGAAATGCTACATAGGATCCTTGAACGATAAACAAAAAAGGCATCCTACAACATGGATCCTCTTGGTCGAAACATAAGAAGAGTAAATTATATAAGGAATCATCGATAACATCTGGTCTCATGCCCTCATAGGCTAGAAGGTTACCTATCATAAGGGGAAATTACTCTAAGCATTAGTTATTAGAGATAAATTATAGCTCATCTCAGATCAAAAGTCTCAACTAGATTGGTCTGAACACCCAACTGATCATCCATGCCATTTCACACTCTCAGGTGACAACTGCAAATAGTAATTGAAGGAAGAACCTCTCCATTTAGATAAAATTCCCCAAACACCCATTAGGATTCCTAATAATTTTCCATGGGTTTCACCATCGTGATCTATGTGGAAAACTACAACGAAAGGACTACTCGCGGGTCCAAAAATAATAAAGGGGGATAAAATAGGAAAAGACCCTCAAAGGGTACCAATAGAGGAATACACGGAATATAGACACCAGACACGACGTGTTCCCTCAGGCTCTCACATGGGAGTTTACCTCTACCGGTCTAGGCGTGTAAGCACCCCAAGTACACAACATGTATTTAGGATACATGTGGTGTACAGAAGCCTCCCCTCCTTGCCATGTACGTTTACATGGCTAGAGACACATGTGGTATGCCGGTGTAAAACTACACAGTGTGTACCAAAAGTAAATAGCTGTGTACTTTTCTAAGACCATTATTCCATGTCATTTCTCACATGGATGAACACACATTCAGCTTCCACATGACATGTACTCAGAGTACACGACGTGTAAATAAAAAAATATTTTCTTCCTGAACAGAATAACACATGGCATGTGTTCACAGCATCACATGCTGTGTTGTTTGGGTTCTATGAAGTAAACCTCTAAAACTTCATTGGAACCCCCATTTTTGAAAATTAAACCAAAGGTATACCAAATTTCCGATCTGTAGGGTCCATACTCCCCACAAATCAATGTTTGGCATCAATATATATAACATATCACAACAAAATTAAATTTAAGATAACAAAATGTTCCCCAAAATTCTGATCCAAGAGGGACCATACACCTCATAGACCAAAGTTTGGCATCCATAAAATTCAAACCATATCATGTACCAATAAACCTATCACAACAGCATGCATATATTTCATGATATCTATCACAACAACATGAAATCAGTAATTATATCTAAATATAATGGAAGGAATGCATGGAAAGTGATTTCTTACAAGTTCCTATATGATGTATGATATGGAATTCCATCATATAATTAGGTTAAAATAAAATATAACAAAAATAAAATTGATAATAACAACAAAATTCAAGTGTGTCACCCAATGATGAAATCGAATCAACTGTAACAAATCAATATCAAAAAATCACAATTCATTTTTAAGAAATTATTCTTTTACCTATACAAGGTGTCGCTTCTCCTAGGAAAAGTTTATTTCCAAACTCCATTTCGTTCTTATCATTATCTAATATTTCCAAATAGTAAGGAAAAACATGAAAGAATACCCTCTGAAACCACTTTGTAATGTCCTCTGTCCAGATGCCACCTAACAATGCAAAGAGCTCGATTGGACCTATGGCCTCAAGCACATCTCCCCAAATGCCAGAGGCTGCTGACTAGTAGTGGGGGACTAGGTGACAATCATAGGAATACTATTCTCTCACTGGCAGAGTATAAAATAATATAAATAATAAATAGATAGCAGAAATAATAATAACATACTATTGAAGTAAACAACGAAATACCGATAATATAAATAACTAGATGTCATAACATACAAATATGATCTACATATTACATTTTATAAGAAAAAAATAGAATATGTTACATTATAGTAATACAAAATATAAGTACCAAAAGTATGAAAAGGAATAAAAGAAACTCAAAAGCATCACATGCCTCGTCTTGGTCCCATGCTCTCCTCCTCTTAAACATCAATCAAGTACCAATAGAAGGGAACTTTCCTTTATCAACGCCTGCAACAATATAATCTCCTTGGGTCAGAAAACATGACCCGATTAGGGTGTGAGACTAAATCCTAGTAGGAAACCGCCCAAGGTCTCTCCCAATCTGTCAGTGAATATATATATCAGGTAGTGTAAAATAGGGAATGTAGTAAACTAGAAAGTACTCAAAAGTAAACAGTCCTAAAAGTAATTGTTTCCATTTACAGTAATTTTATGTTCACTACCAATTTAATTCCATTGAATTATATAAGTATTGAGATCCGAATGATACTCTATGATCCATATACAAAATTAATCACAATAGATATCTCAAAAGACCATCTAAACAATTATAAGTGAAGAGAGAATCCAAGCTTGTGATTTGGATTGGAAAACACATCATAAGTCATTCCATTTTATATTAAAATTATAATTAAATGTCAACTCATGACATATAAATAGCTTCTAATAGAGCCCATCCTTGGAATCCCTTATTGGATTCAAGGTTCTCTCAAAATTTATATAAAGTCTCCATGAGCCCAACCACTACATTCATGGATCACTCATGACATAACATGATAATACACTCTTTGAGTCCGCCCATGGTCTTTTAACCAAGGACAAAGTTCACCCAAGGTATAAGGTTCACTATTTATATGATCCCAAACTTTCCTTTTAACATGAGGTTATGGATCTCCCATTTCAATTTACCCCTCTATCATTTCACATAAGAAGTAACACATGTAAATTAACCTATTATATGGCTTCATAATTTATAACTCACGTGGTCATATATCATATATCAAGAAACACATGTAAATTAAACTATTACATGGTTCAACATTTATCAACTCACATGGGTGTTTCATATAAAAACCATATCATGTAATTTAAACTATTACACATCTTTGGCATTAAATAACTCACATGGGTACATTTTATATAACAATACTATCATGTAATATAAACCATTACAAGGCCTTAACATAACCAAACATGAATGGGTACGTTTACAATTCAAGAAAAACATTCCAAGCATGCTTAATCAAGTATAGGCCTAACATGGGGAAAAGGGGCGAATCACAAATCCCATACCCTTAGTCAAAACCATTACAATTGAACACAATTGCAATACCATTTAATAATAAAAATAATTTTTAACAACCCAAAAAGGGAAAATAAGGAATTCCTCATAGGAAACCTAAACCAAATGGATATAAATGATCATATAAGAGAAATAAACCCCTGGGGTGGCCCTAATTCAAGGTAAACAACCTAATTCACGAATGAGAACACATTTTCAATTACCTAAACATAAATAGGCAGTGACATAGGACAATTATAAATTAAGGATACACCCTTAAATGGGAACACGACAATCCAGTATATATAAACAACATTAGAATTAGTGAAAGGCATGAGTCCACCTACCTTGTGCTTGTATGACTCTCCTTGTCCAGCGTCAGCCTCTAATTTGACCTAGAACTGAGTATATATAAAAAATGAGCATAAATTATCATGCCTTGATAGCTAGGTCTAGAAGAGAAATCATGAATAATGGATCAATTGGAATCGATATCTTACTGATTGGGTTCAAACGCCTCCGATGACAATCGAATCATAGTTTGGATGGAGATTTAAGAGAAAAAATAGGTCTGGTGCTGCTGGTTCTAGAACTTAGTGAGCCCTTCTCTCCACATGAAAAAATAAAACGATAATATCTATTTTATCCAAAAAAAGAAACTACACAGTGTGTACTAATATGATATGTACCGCTTATATACCAAAACCATCCCCTGCTACCGAATTCCCTTACACACCATGTACATCGATTACACAGGACAATTACATGGCATGAACTAGTAAGTACATGGCGTGTAACCACCAAAACTAGTCTCATAAGTCCTGGAGTCAGCATTTAACCTCTTTTACTCGTTTTCCTAAAAGAACCAAAAGGAAAATATTCGTACCTCAAAATAAGAACTGGTTTATTATAAGTTGCACACACTTGAGTCCAAAACATTTAAAACCCACTAGAAACTATATAAGCCTTTTCCTGTGTTAGGTTTTTGATTCCTAACTTTCACATGGCTAGTAAAAATAATGTTAAAATAATTCCATAGGCTCATAAGATTAAAAATAGAGGTTTATCATGGCTAGCTCATGGTTTGGAAACCATTTAACTAAACCTTGTGAATGTGTTGTTCTCATCCAGTGGCTACCCTGCCATTGTTACATGGTTTTCCAAACCATGAAAGAACCCATAAATTTTAAATATATTCACTTGAAAGTGAGTTTTTATTTTTCAATCATGTGTATAACTTGTTTTTTCCCCTCCCTATCCTCATTTTAATTTTAATTACCAATGGTGTACAAGGTTATCTCCTCTTATCTCTTCCCCTTGGATTCCAATATTGTTTCCACCAACTTCATGTGGTTTTTTAATTTATTTTTCTCCCTTCCTCCTATACTCTCCTTTAATTCTCCTTACCATCAATTTTATCTTTCACCTATCAACCCTAGTAACTATGTGGGTATATTTTATGGTTTGAGTGAGTGCTAATCAAGGGGATTTTTGTTGTTATGGTTTAATGATGGTGTATTCTTGCTCGATCATGCATTCTCTATAGAAGGATACACATTGAATCATGTTCCCACTTGAATGAAGTAGGAGTTTTTATGTCATTCCTTTATATATCATTACATGAGTGGATTAAATGTTTTAATCGTTTTTCCTTTTCCGATTTTATCTATATATAGTACCAAATAGGGTTTTGACTCAATTTCTAACTAATTTTAACACTTTACTTGGACTTGTTTCATTCCAAGTGTTTGATAAAATGACCAATTAGCCCATTTTTAATGATTTAAAGGTTTTGGAATGGGTGTTTTATATTTGTTTATTTAAAAAGAGAGTGTATTATGTTTAAAAATAATTGGTTTATTTGGAAAGGGTGTGCTGTTCTAGGTTCCATGATTTTAAGACTTTTTAATCTTATCGAGTTTACTGTGATTTAAAAAGGGAATGGGTAGTTCTAGAGGGATATTTGGCACTGATTGATTTCAAGAAAGGATGAAATTTTTGAATATCAAATAATTTAATTATCTTGGAATTATATTAATGTATTCAAAGGATCATCTGGAACTTTTTTAAAAGGAGTTGATTTGAAATTATGATTTACTTCATTATTGAGACCCTCAGTTTATTTATGTTTGATGAAGATTGAGGCCCGAAGAGGGATGTTGTATATTGTTATTATTTTTTATTCTTATACACAAATATAAAGGGGACTATTTTATGTGAGGGTTTTAGAGGTGAGATGAGGTTTATATCAGTGTTTTAAAGTGTTTACATATGTTATGATCACATTACTTGCTATTTCTAACCTATGATTTTTTTGATATAATGGTAACCCTAGGTATATATGTAGATATCATGGATTCATGTTATGATAGATTATTTTGAATAGGATAGCTAGTTCCCTTAAATATATATACCTCCCAAGGGGATTACTTGATATACTCGGTACCCCAAATATTTACCTAGAAGTATGTTGCAATTTTACATAGGGGAAAATAGAGATATTTGAACCAAGGATACCATTTATGGTATTGATAATTTTATATCTGAGTAGGTTTCCCATAATGATTAGATCTATTTAAGGATGATTTATGTGATCCTGATACATATTCTTTTTTTGTATCCTCTTGTTTTTGATAATTAATATGAAAAAATGGGTTAGTTTTGGTTTGTTTTATTTTATTCTATAGATATAATGGTGCTGTTGTATTTATTACTTATGATCATTTTTTATTTTATTTTACTTTCATATAAATTTACAAATATCTTGGAAAATGTGGTTTTAAAAATAAAATTGAGGTCTCTTTTGGGAAATATATTTTAGAAATATTTTTTGTAAAAGAGAAAGAAATTGTTTTTTTCTTTAGGAGTTTGAAAGTCTTATTTTCACGGGTTTTAAAAGAAATCATAAAAAAAAGTTTGATTTATTGATGTTACTTATAATGATTGTTTAATTCTAGTTTTGCATTGTTTATTATAACAAGGTTTTACCATAGTTTTGGAATGAAAATACCAATGAATGATGTTAGATTTTATTTATTATTTATCATTAGAGAAAACAATTTCATAAATTATGTTAAAAATTGAGTTCATGTAATGTAATATGAAAGTGAATAGAGATACTGTTTGGTGAAATCATACTTGGAATGTTTTTCTCACACACCGTACATACACTAGAATGTATGTATATGCCACTTATGTTTTATCTCTGCATCCATATTTTTATTCCATTAATTGATTGTTTTTTTGGTCTAAGGATGGATGATTTGGGATATAGTGAGTGATTGTGGGTCATAAGGTAGTGTTGTTGGAGGTTTTTGAGTTATGGTATAAATTTGGTACATTGTATCAACCAATTCAGTTAGGAGTATTTTATATTTCAAATTCAATTTTATTTTTATTCAGTTCAAGATTTTTGGATTTATGTTTTGGGCTTATAAAATGTATGTATGTATTATTTATTTTTATCTTTTTATTTTGTATATTGTATGTCCATCATATGGATAGGTAAGGCTGGATTATCAATATTTTTTATTAATTATTCATTTATTTATACTAGTGTGAATCCATTACCTGATGTAAAATTTTGATTCACATGCACTAGTTTATAGCCCATGGGGATCAAGAATTCCCTTAAAACTAGTAGAAATCTAGGTTGGATGATGTGTTGGGTCAGCCTAGTCTGGTTCATTATAGTCAACCTCACTTACCCAATACCGGATCTGTAATTGTCACGAACCGACCCTACCAGTCTCGAGCCACAACTACCCCAACCCCGCCTCCATAGGCCAGGGGCTAGCGACAAGCGTTAAAGGCATACCAATCTCGGGGAGGCCTTTGCCTAAGTACCTCTACACACACACACAACCCACTCAATGCAAAAGTGAAAAGTAAAAATGAAACCAAAGTACAAACAACTATAACCCAACCACAGTCATGCATCAACTTCTAAATAGAACACGTAAAGTGCTGAAAAGTAGTGACAAGATAACTGAACAGAAAAAGGAAAAAACACGCGCCGAACCTGAAAGGTGACACAACCTGACGACATGTAAAAAAATGTAAAAAACTGGCAAGTCTCACACCTGAAAGTCTTACCACGACCATTGAACATCGCCTAAGCTCTTGTGTCCTCTATGCTCTTCCGTAGTCTCGATAGACCTGTCTGTCGTCTGCAAGGGCACACCATGTGCGAGCAAAGCCCAAGCAGGGGTGAGTATGAAGACACTCAGTAGGACGCTCCAAAAGCTCGAGGGAGCAACAAAAGAGGTACTAAAACAGTGATAATTATACAGGAAAAAGAACAATGTAAGGGTACAGTAGAGAGAGTGCAGCTCAACCCAACAAAAGAAAGGAAGTAGACTTGTCCCAAACAAGAGAATCTAGACACGGAAAGCATGTGGCTTACCCCGCACGTCTTCGCCCCTCCTAGAAGGAGTGTAACTGATCCCAAGGAGTGGGAACAAAATTAGGGGGTATATATATATGCTCAAAAAGAAACCCGAACGAGTGTGTAAGGGGATCTCCATCTCCAAGATCATCCCAGGAAAAATTTTCCAACAGTTCTAAGGATATCAATCACAAATGCCCCAAAAGTCCTGCATGTCAAAGAAGTATCATCAATGAACTGTACAACCAAGGGTCCAGCTCCGGTAATCACAGAGAAAAGTCACCGACTTTACTCATAGAAAGGGCTGAGTCTGAAATAATTCATCGGGTAACCCACTGCCCAGCCTAGCTGGAGGGTAAACCCTAAGAGGTTGTCGGGTAACCCACTGCCCAGCCCCGCTGGAGGGTAAACCCTATGGTTAATGGGTAACCCACTGCCCATTCCCGCTGGAGGGTAAATCCTAAGGTCAACAGGTAACCCACTATCCAGCCCCACTAGAGCGTAAACCCTAATACGTTGGTGGGTAACCCACCGCCCAGCCCCACTGGAGGGTAAACCCAGAACTGGTCTGATAACTCTGCACTGCCCGTGCCATCACTGGGTGTCACTAACATCGCTACCGTGCGTTGGTTTGGAGTGTGTCAAAGGAACCTCCAACAAATGCCCTTTCTTGATTTCACATTTAATGAGATCTAGAATGAGGCTTCGCATGCCAAAACAGATTACACCATTGCAATCCTCACGAAAAAACACGCGAGATATACTATTTACTCACTTAAAACAGATTCCTGATGAAAAAGATATTCAACACCACTTTATGCCCATACAACGTCTCGTGGGGCCCACACCTCAGTTATGAAAAAGGTCAGGTAAACAGTACCATCATGATGCTCTCGAAAAAACACGCCAAATCGACTTTTCATTCGCCCCGAATGGACTTCTGATGAAAAAGACGCAGTACGATGCACATAGCATAAAAGACAGCCCATGGGGCCCACACCTCAACTCCGGCTTCAATGCCTAAAACCACCATGGACTACTTCTTCATGATTCCAGGGTCACAACGCCACTAACGGTGCCTAAAAAGGACTCCGGATGTGCTCACACCATCCGAAACAAGAATCCCAGTGAGGCGCTAAGTAACACTTAACGGGCGTGTCACGCCACTGAGCCCCCGTCTCTGGAATTAAAAATTCATGTGACCATCTTAAAACCTTAATCTTGATGCGAGGATTGCGTCGCCATAGACGACATGCAAATATGACACTCCGTTTGCAAGTTAGAGGCGTTTTAACACCAACCGACAGAGACGGGGTGGGCCGGACCGGTTCGGCTGGTCCACCCCTTTAGACCGGCGGTCCGCGGCACGACCGCTCGGACCGCCCGATCCACCACGGCTGGTGGTTCACCGCGCGGGCCACACTCCTTCACCCAGACCATCTTAAGCCGGTCCGGATATTTCCACGGGACCCACGTTTCGCGGGTCCCGGTCCGCACCCGGGGTCACAAAGACCCCGGTCTCCCACTGCACGCCGACCGACAAAGCCGACCGACCCATGCCCCTGGCCTCCTGCTTGCGTCACCGACGCCCGCAGCCGCTCGCCCGCAGCCGGCCGCGCCGCCGTCCGAGGACGCCGCGCCACCTGGACCGCCAAGGAGCCCGCGCCGCCGCCTAGGGAGCCCGCACCACCACCTGGGGAGCCCGCGCCACTGCCGTCACCCGCCGGACTGCCCTAGAACCGCCCGAAAAAAATAATTTTGGTCAGAAAACTTCCCAGGGCCACCTCGGACACCCCAGGACTCAGACTTTCATTCCGAAAAGAGCGTTGGGAATCTCGGATCGAACCCTATGCATATATAGCCTTCTCTCAAAAATTAAACATCATTTAAACGCTATAATTTGAGTTCGAAGAAGTTGGGAAAATTTAAAATGAAAGCGCAACGATCCTACCTCGTAGGGCGTAGCCCGTTGCTTCACAAACGATCCGCCGGATCTGCAACCACCTTGGAGAGGTCAGAAGAGGAGCTTGAAGAAGGTGGATCCTTTGTTGGGAGAGCTTCTTTCAGAGAGATTGTAAGGGTGAAGAAGGAGGGGGTGTATGTGTTTAAGTAGGGAAAAATTATTAAAAATTAATTAATTTTAAACAACCACGAGTAGGCCCATACCCGAACTCTCGATAGGGTCAAGGTTAAGCTGTTCCTAGGGTAAAATCCACGTTCTGAGCACAACGGTGGTATCTGAATTTTAATCCGAGCCTCTATTCAGAAGTTATAAAGTTCACGCCCGAGGCCGCTAAATTACAAAAATTCCCCTAGTGGCATTTTCCACAGAAGGGTCGTGCCCACGAAAGTTACACCCCTCTTAGGGTAAACAGTATTTTCCATACTCAACTGTGACCTCAGTTTTCCAGTCTGAGCTATCATTTAAGATTTATTCCATTTATTTGGTGTGCCTAGTGTGAATGCACTTAAAATTTAATTTCGGGCACACCGGAGCTCTGAATCGCACACTGTCTGAACGTCCTACTCTGAAATAACATCAAGAAAATTTAAAAGTCTCACAGTCTCAAAACCCAGGTTCTTACATTATTCCCTCTTTCAATTTTTTCATCCCCTAAAAAAAATTACAAAAACAACTTGGGATACTGAGCCCGCATCTAGCTCTCCCATTCCTAGGTGCTCTCCTACACCCTCCCATGCTGCCACAACAGTCGAACCAATGGAATGGTCCATCCACGCAGAGTCTGCTCCTGCCGATCCTCAATAGCCACTGGGTGCTCCGCAAAGGTGGCTCCATCCTCAATGTCCAGCTCTCCCTAGTCGATGACATGCGTGGGGTCATGCACATATTTCCTCAGCTGCAACACGTGGAAGACTTCATGCACCCTCTACAGCTATGGGGGTATAGAAAGATGGTAAGAAACCTCACCAACCTTGCCCGCGATCTAAAAAGGCCCGATGAACCTCGGGGATAGCTTTCCTCCCTGGTCGAACCTCCGTGTTCCACGCTGCGGGGAGACTATCAAAAAGACATGGTCCCCCTGCTCAAACTCCAAAGGCTTGGGACAACGGTCTGCGTAGGACTTCTGTATGCTCTAAGCCATCCTCATCTACTCACGAATGACTTTCACCTTCTCCATCATCGCCCGCACCAACTATCGTCTCACGAGGGAGGTGTCCCCATCCTCCTTCCAGCACAACGGTGACCTGCAGGGTCTCCCGTAGAGGGCCTCAAAAGGTTCCATGCTGATCATAGTGTGGTAAATATTATTATACTCGAACCCCAATAAGGGAAGGTGATCCTCCCATCTTAGGAAAAAGTCTAACACGCACGCCCTGAGCATATCCTCCAACACCTGGATAGTGTGCTCCGTTTTCCCGTCCATCTGGGGGTGAAAAGCTGTACTCATCCACATCTGAATCCCGAATGCCTCCTGCAGGCCTCGCCACAATCACGACGTAAACCACGCATCACGGTCAGAGACGATTGTCTAGGGTAATCCATGAAGGCGGACGATATCCCAAACATACAGCTGCCCCAGACTCTCCACCAAGCTCTGCTCCCTGATGGCAAGGAAGTGCGCCGACTTCGTGAGTCGGTCCACTATCACCTAAATGGATTATGGCCCTTCGCTGTGCACAGAAGCCCTATGATAAAGTCAATAGATATTCCATCCCACTTAAACTCTAGGATATCAAGGGGCTGAAACAACCATGCCGGAACCTAATGCTCTGCCTTCACCTACTGACAGGTAAGACACTGAGAAAAGAACTCAGCTATGCTCCGCTTCATGCCAGACCACCAAAACTGCCACTGAAGGTCTCTGTAGATTTTCCCCACCCCGGTATGTACATCCAAGGAATAAGTGTGGAACTTCTGCATCACCTTCTCCTATATCTCCACTGTCACTACAAATCACCCCTGGAATATGATCTCGTGATTCCCTCCTTCAGAATACCCATAGGGTGCATCGCCCGTGGATATCTGATCACGCTATACCTCACTGTCGACATGCCCCAACTGCGAATCTCTCACATGCTCAGGGAGAGAATGATTCAACACCATCGAATGTAGAAATTCCATGCCCTCCTGCTCCATCAAGGTCAGCTGTAGGGTAGACAACTCCTCTAAAGCATCCCGCACTAGATGAGCCCGGGACTTCCTGCTTAGGGCATCTGCTAATATGTTTACCTTACCTGGAGTGTAGAATATCTTAAAATCATAGTATTGCAGAAACTCCAGCCAACGCCTCTACCTCAGATTCAGATCCCTATGAGTGAAGATGTAATTGAGGCTCTGGTGGTCTGAGTAGACCACAAAACGCTCACTCAGAAGGTAGTGTCTCCATAACCTCAAAGAGAAGACCCCTGCTGCCAGCTCCAAATCGTGAGTCACATAATTTTGCTCATGGGGCCTCGACTTCCTCGACCCATATGCAATCACTGCCCACTACTTCATCAGCACACACCCAAGCCCAGCTCCTGAAGCGTCGCAGTATACCACGAACTCAATACCCTACTATGGCAGCCTCAACACTGGAGCACTAGTTAGCCTCTGCCTCAACTACTCTAAGGCCTTCTGGCACTGATTAGTCCAAGTGAACGGTAGTCCTTTCCATATCAATACGGTCAAAGTGGAAACAATCCTGGAGAAGTCTTCCATGAACCTTTTGTAGTACCCTGCCAAACCAAGGAAGCTCCGTACCTCATACGCATTCTTGGGTGGATCTCAAGCAAGCCCAACCTCTATCTTTGTGGTATCTACAGCTAAACCCTGTTCAAAAATGACATTCCCCATAAAGTGAACCTCATGAATCTAGAACTGACACTTCGAGAGCTTCCCATATAACTAGTGCTCTTGGAGTAAGTCTAGGACCATCCTCAAATGCTTCGCGTGCTCCTCCTATGACATAGAGTAGATGCGTATGTCGTCAATAAAGACAACCAAAAACTAGTCCAAGTACAGCTGGAAGATCTGGTTTATCAAATCCATTAAAATGGAAGGGGCATTTTCCATGCCAAATGGCATCACCAGAAACTCATAATGCCCATAACGACAACGAAAATCCAACTTTGAGATGTCAGCCTCACGATACTGCAAATGGTGGTAGCCGGATCGAAGATCAATCTTGGATAACCACTTCGCACCTCTCAACTGGTCAAAGAGGTCATCAATCCTCAGAAAAGGGTACTTTTTCTTTATTGTGTCCTAATTCAGGCGACGATAATCCACACAAAGTCATAGAATCCCATCTGCCTTTTTCACAAACAAAACCGTAGCTTCCCAGGGGGACATAGTAGGCCTGATGAATCCCTACTCAAGAAGGTCCTCCAACTAAAGTAGTATCTCTCAAAGCTCTGTGGGTGCCATCTGATATGATGCACATGATATCGGGGCAGTTCCCGGCTGCAAGTCAATGCAGAACTCCATCTCTCGCCTTAGAGGTAGTCCCGAGACATCCTAGGGAAAAACATCCATATAGTCCTCTACAACGGTAGGGATCCAGGTGTCTGTAGTATCTACTGCTCTGAGAGACATGCTTTCCAATGGGTGAGAAAAAGGCCGTGGTCTCCTGCTCAGAGTACCCATCTACTCTGCCACGAGTTCTCATTCACCGAGGATGGTGAACCTCATCCCATCAGAATGCCCGCATCTGACTCGTCTGCGCTGACAGTCAATCTGGACGTGAACCATAGAAAGAAAATTCATGCCTAGGATGATGTTGTAAGGTTCCATCGTGATGAATAGTAGTTCCCACATGAAACTCTCTCCTATGAATGAAAGTTCGCACTGTCTGCAAACAAAGGTCACTAATGAGGCACTTCCCATAGGAACCTCAAGGCTAAGCGCAAGTGTCAGCGCCTCTACTGGGAGCTCCAACTCCCATACCAAAAGAAATGATATAAAAGAGTGGTTGGAACCTATTTCTACTAGTACTGAAGAATGAGTAGAGTAAACACAAATCATACCTCAGACCATCTCATGTACTGGGGGGTCACGAACAACCATAGCCTGAAGCTGCCCGCGGCCCCTACCACCAGCTCCCTGAGCCTGGCGTGGGCCGCCCGGTGGTGGCGATGGAAGGACCTCAAAACGCCATCCCCCGCCTCAAGGTCCTACCGCTCTGCCTATGATGCCTCCCTGAGGACCACCCTTTCCTCACCTGGGAGATCCCGGGTCACAACGCTGTCACTTCTGCTATGGTGTACCCACTGCCTGCCAGGGTTGCTTGGTATGCCTGGTCAGGAAGTCCTATGCTAGGTGAACCCATTCATTACAAGCATAGCACCAGCTCTCTCCTGACTTCCCCAGTGCTCTACGGCACCACTACGGTGTATGACCCTTCCACTAAGTCTGCTCATGGAAGGGTCGCCTCGACTGAGGCTCTGCTCTGAAGCGACCACTACTAGGCCCTACCAGCTCGTGTCCCTCTGCCAAGAAGCTCTCTATCACGATAGCCCGCTCTATCACCACGACATATATAGGGATGCACAGAGGTACTACACTAGCATAGATTTCCATACAAAGACTCTGATCAAACTTCCATTCCCGGAAGTAACTATCGTGAATCATATCTTGCGAGTAGCATGTCAGATCGGTAAACCGGGCTGAGTACTATGCCATGGTCATCCCCCCCTGCTTCAGCTCCATAATCTCCTAAATCCAAACATAACATAAAAAAGAGGGGGAGTACTCCTCTTGGAAGAGCTGCTGGAAGCTATCCCACATGAGAGACAACTCGTCATGGGTCTGTGTAACAAACCCCCACCAACACACGACCATCCCAAGGAAAAGGCTGGCAACTAGGGCTATCATTTGGTCCACTGGTGTCCGTAACAGCCTGAAAAGGTGGTCCACGGACTCTATCAAGTCTTCCTCTACCTGGGGATCTGGGTCCCTGTGAAACTTTTGCGAATGCTAACACTGGAATTCTCAGAGCGCACTCATCCTACGCTCAACCTCAACCTGTGCTTCCGGTACTAACTGCCACTCTCCAGATGGAGGGGCTCCTGCTAAACCACTGGGTTGAAGGGGATCACATGAGGATCCCTGAACTGATGCTTCATCACTCTCCAGGTCTTCGTCACGAACTGAAGAGGGTAACCTGGATGGATGTTGTCGTGGGGGAATCCTGGAAATTATTAAGGATTACCGCGATCATATGAGCATATATATATATATATATATATATATATATATATATATATATCTGTAATAACAAAGGGGAGATGACTCAACAAGGATAGTCAACGACTCAATCCTACCGGATGCATGTTCCAAAGTTCCCTGCAACAAATGTCTCAGCGTGCCGAGTCGGCATGCGGGTTATCAGGGTCCTGGTGAATGGATACGTCGGCTGCCCGTACAATCACTGAACTCCCTGTCTTGAGAGCCACTCTCGAGACATATCGACACTATTGCCCTAAATCCCAACCAATTACTTTTTAGGGATGTCCGAACAACGCCCCGAGGAACAAACCAGCTCTGATACCACTTTTTCACGACCTGAACCTACCGGTCTCGAGCCGCAACTACCCCAAGCCCGCCTCCATAGGCCAGGGGCTGGCGACAAGCGTCGAAGGTGTAACAATCTTGGGGAGGCCTTTGCCTAAGTTTCTGTACACACACACAACCCACTCAATGCAGAAGTGCACGGTAAAAAGGAAACCAAAGTATAAATAACTATAACCCAACCACATTCATGCATCAAGTTCTAAATAGAACAAGTAAAGTGCTGAAAAGTACCGACAGGATAACTGAACAGAAAAAGGGCAAAAAACGCGCCCAACCCGAAAGGTGCCACAACCTGACAACAGGTAAAAAAAGTAAACAGCTGGTGAGTCTCACACCTGAAAGTCCTACTATGACCACTGAATTCCACCCAAGCTCTTGTGTCCTCTACGCTCCTCCATATTCTCGATCGACCTGTCCGTCGTCTGCAAGGGAACACCAAGTGCGGGCAAATCCCAAGTAGGGGTGAGTATGAAGATACTCATAAGGATGCACCGAAATATCGAGGGAGCAAAAAAGGAGGTACTAAAATGGTGAATAGTAGACAAGACAAAGAATATTGTGAGGGTATAGTAGAGAGAGTTTAGCTCAACCCAACAAAAGAAAGGAAGTAGACTTGTCCCAAACAAGAGAAGCTAGACACGAAAATCACGTGGCATACCCCATGCATCTTCGTCCCTCCTAGAAGGAGAGTAACTAAACCCAAGGAGTGGGAACAAAACTAGGGGGTATATATTTATTCTCAATAAGAAACCCGAACGAGTGTGTACGGGGATCTCCATATCCAAGCTCATCCAAGGAAAAATTCGCCAGCAGTTCTAAGGATATCCATCACCGATTCCCCAAAAGTCCCGCATATCAAAGTTGTCTCGTCGCTGAACCATATAACCAAGGGTCCCGTTATGGTAATCAAAGAGAAAAGTCACTGACTAGCCTCATAGAAAGGGCTGAGTTTGAAAGAAGTCATTGGGTAACCCACTGCCCAGCCCAGATGGAGGGTAAACCCAAAGAGGTAGTCAGGTAAACCACTGCCCATCACCCTGGAGGGTAAACCCTATGGTTAACGAGTAACCCACTGCCCAACCCCACTGAAGGGTAAACCCTAAGGTCAACGGGTAACCCACTGCCCAGTCCTGCTGGAGGGTAAACCCTAATACGTCAGTGGGTAACCCACTGCCCAACCTCACTAGAGGGTAAACCCAGAACTGGTCCGATAACTCCGCACTGCCCGTACCATCACTGGGTGTCACTAACATAGCTACCGTTCATTGGTTCAGAGTGCATCAAAGGAACCTCTGACCAACACCCTTTCATGTTTCCACATTTAATGAGATCATGAATGAGGCTCTTCATGCCCAAATATATTACACCGTTTCAATCCTCACGAAAAAACACGTGAGATATACTATATACTTTCTTGAAATAGACTCACGATGAGAAATATATTCAACAACGCTTCATGCCAATACAGAATCTCATGGGGCCCACCCCATAGTTCCAAAAAATGTCGAGCGAACTACACCATCACGATGCTATCAGAAAAACACACCAAATCGACTATTCATACACCCCAAACGGATGTATGCTGAAAAAGGCACGATACGCTGCACACAGCTTAAAAGACGGCCCATGGGGCCCACACCTCAACTCTGGATTCAATGTCTGAAACCACCCTGGACTACTTATTCATGATCCTAGGGTCGCAACCCTGCTGATGACGCCTAAAATGGACTCCGGATGTGCTCGCTCCATCTAAAACAAGAATCTCGGTGAGGCGTTAAGTAAAACTTAACTAGCGTGTCGCAGCAGCGAGCCCGAGTCTTGGGATTTAAAAATTTCCAAGACCATCTCAAAACCTCCGTCTCGATCCGAGGATCACGTCGCCATAGACTAAACACAAATCTAACACTTGTTTTGAAAATTATAGTATTTTTAACGCCAACAGATGGTGATGAGGTGGGCCGGACCGGTTCGGCCGGTCCACCCCTTTAGACCGGCGCTTCGCGGCTCGGCCGCCTGGACCGCCCGGTCCACCGCGGCCCACGGTTCATCGTGCGGGCCACACCGCTTCACCCAGACCGGCTTAAGCCAGTCTGAATCTTACCAAGGGACCCGCGTTTCGCGGGTCTCAGTCCGCACCCGAGGTCACGAAGACATCGGTCTCCCGCTGCACGCCGACCGGCAAAGCCGGCCGACCCGCGCCCATGGCCTTCCGCTTTTGCTGCTGACGCCCGCAGCGGCTTTCTCGCAGCCGATCGCGCCATCACCCGAGGACTCCGCGCCGTCTGGACTGCCAAGGAGCCTGCACCACCACCTGGGGAGCACGCGCTGCCGCCTGGGGTGCCCGTGCTGCTACCTTCACCCACTGGACCACCTCGGAACCACCGGAAAACAAGAATTTTGGCCAGAATACATCACGGGCCATCCCGGACGCCCAGGAACTCAGAATTTTGATCCAAAAAGAGCGTTGGAAAGCTCAGATCTAACCCTACACATCTATGGCCTTTGTTCGACAATTAAATAGCATTTCGATGCTATAATTTGAGCTTGAATAAGTTGCGGAAATTTAAAATGAAAGCGCAACGATCCGACCTCGCAGGACGTAGCCCGTCGCTTCAAAAACGATCCACCGGAGCCACAACCACCTTAGAGAGTTGGGGTGAGGAGATTGAAGAAGGTGGATCCATTTTTGGGAGAGAATCCTCTTGGGAGATTATAAGGGGGAAGAAGGAGGGGGTGGATGTGTTTTAGTAGGGAAAAATTAATTAAAAATTCATTAATTTTAAACACCCACCAGTAGGCCCATACCCGAACTCTCGACGGGGTTAAGGTTAAGCCGCTCCTAGGGTAAAATCCATGTTCTGACAACAAAGGTGGTCTCAAAATTTTAATTCGAGCCTCCGTTCATAAGTTATAAAGTTCACGCTCGAGGTCGCTAAATTATAAAAACACCCCTGGTGGCGTTTTCCACAGAAGGGTCGTGCCCGCGAAAGTTGCACCCCTCCTAGGGTAAACGACATACTCTAGACTCAAAGGTGACCACAGTTTTCCAGTATGAGATACTGTTTAGGAGTTATTATATTTATTTGGAATGTCTAGTGTGAACACACTTAAAATTTAATTCCGGCCACATCGGGGCTCGGAATCGCACGCCGTCTGAACATCCTGTTTTGGAATAACATCAAGAAAATTTCAAAGTCTCATAGGCTCAAAACCCGAGTTCTTATAGGAATGGTATGATAAACCTAAGGGATAACTTCATTATCCAACTAAACCTCCCAAATACTTGAGTGGTAAGGTATTTAGAAACATGTGGTATTTTATTTAGAGTTTTGTTTTCAATTTTTTACACTATAATTGAATGATTTATTCCATAAAATTACATATTTTATGAGAAATTAGAATATGTAAATTTTTATAGAAATATATTGTTCATTATTATGAAAATATCTTATTTTCAAGATTTTAATTATTTTTTGTGATAATTAATATATTACTTATAATCGGTAAACATTAATTTGGTTTAGTTTTGAATCTTAAGTAACATGTTTGGGAAGTTGAATATTCTAGGAGGATGAATTTTTGGAAGAAATGAAATGTTCATAAGAAACCAAGATTTGAAGTAGAATTGAAAATATTAGGTGATGTCTGAAAAGAAACTCTAGAATAAATGTAAAAAAATATTTATGGGTCCCCCAAATGTAAGAGTTTTAGGATAATTCATAAAAAATTTCATAATGATACATAATATCATCAACTGATGCGTAATGAATTTTCCTTTTCCCATAAAAATACTTAGAAGAGGTTCCCTAAAAAAAGTAATAAATTTATCTGATGCATGAAGATAATTCCTTTCCTATAGAAGATAATTGTTCAATATGTAATAAATTAAGGAAACATACATTTAATTTAATTCATGCATAAGTTTTCTCTAACAATATATGTAAGAGTTATCTTGCATCCATGTGATAAAAATTATATTTGAATTTTCTACTGGAAGTGATGAGTCAAGTTCCCCTTTGATACATAATATATTTGTTGATATATAATAATTTTCGTAGAGGACATGTAACATTATCAAACCACAAATAATTAATATATAATAACTAATACATGGGATTTTATACTTTTGAAAATAAAAATGACTGAGAATGCATGGAATGATTCCCCTTATCTTCACCCAATATAATATTTCCATATATTCTATTGACCAAGTGCACTATTTAGAAGGAAAAAGTGAATATGATCACTAGCAAGATTTTAAGGGGAGAAAAAATATAATGGAGGATTTTAAGGAATTAAAATCTAGTGTTTAAAATTTTAATCTTGATATTATGTGGATAGATCACATTGTTTAAGCCTAACCAACATGGAATAATCCACTTGCTCATGTTTCATATTAAGAACCTGACCCCATAGACACTCAATGATCCTATGTTACCTATTAGTAAAATTAATCTTTTAAATTTTAAAGGATTAATATTTCCCACACTTGGGTTTTTGGATATATATTTAAATTATTTTAGGGTTTCCAACTATTTTATTTTATTTTATATTACATTCTACATTTTCATTCTAGTGTTTTCTACTTCCCTCCCCCATGGTTTTCTTCACAACTCTTCATATCATTCTTTCACATCTTCACTATAGTGTCCAATATTTATGATGGTGAATAACTAACATAATGTATCTTACAGTGGATGAATCTAGTGAGGAAATGAAGTCCCTTTTCATCAATGTTAAAATTTATTTTATACACACCAGGTTTTTGATGAAAATTATGTTGTGTTGAATAGTGATAGTGCATCCTAATTAAGGCTGTCTTAATATTTACCTTTTCTTATTCCAGTAAGTTCACTCCATTTAATATATCATTATATAAATCAATGAATCCATGATTGTTTGATGATTAATGGGTAAGATTTCATACAAGGAAGGCGGGTTAGAGGTTTCTCTTGATTGAGGAGTCCTCTGGCTTGGAAGCCATGATGTAGGCATATGTGAAGTATGTGGTAATATTTTTAGGTACACTACATATTCAAACCAATGGTAGAGGAGAATGAACATGAAAAAAATTTATTATGATATTTAAGTAGTTAAGATACTATCAAAGTGGTAATGCAGTTTCACTTAGGATTATACTTTTTTATAAAATCATTTAATAGAATTTTCATTTTAATGTTTATTTTCTACTTTAATTTCATTTTCCAAACCCCCACCCATCTTAGTTGTTATGTATATTAAAGATATAAAAAATAGAATAAGTGAATATAACAGTGAGGGATACCCAACTTGATCCTTGAGAGACAACCCTTGTGACCCACTTTTTTACAGATGAAGTAATATAAATTCTCCTAAGAGAATATAATTTACTTATAACTTCATTTTTTTCTTTTTTAATTTTCATGATAAATTTTTTAATTACATAATTTTTTAAAATATCCATCATTCATTGATTTATATTATATTAAAAAAATGTAAATAGAATAGTGTGTGACCCAAATGGGATCCTCAAGAGATAATCCTAGTTTGGAACTATGTCTCCATAGGGGTGATATAAATATTATTTGTCACAACTATATGATACGTGTGGGAAATATAGCACCATTTCTGGGGTGTCATCCGATCATATTCAATTCCTCAAATTATTTATGAACATTATTTTATTTTATTTCATATAAAAAAATTTAAAAATAATTTTTTCCATGATATATTAAAATTTAGTTTATTGTTCAAGGAATAACTACTCGAATATGTAAGAAAAATAAATTTTTGATTCAATTAAATCTTTATTGAATAATCTTAGTGAGGATATGTAAGAGATAATTAAATAAAAACTGTTGATATAATATTATCTATAAGTATAAAACAAACAATATTTAAAGTTGGATGAACTAGAACATGTTGAGGAATAAGTTTTCCTATTGGGTTTTTCAACTTAAAGAAAAAGATTTGGATGAGAATGAATACTTGGAACAACTACTATATATCCTCACACATATAACACATGATCATATTACAAAAATATAATTTCCTTCTGACACAAATGTTATATATTAAAAACTTTTAAATAAAAATTTTAGTAACTTTTTAGAAGTTAACCTTCAATATAACTCTCTCATATTTGAATTAAAAGAACCATCACCACTATAACTTTATCTAGATTTAGAATAAGACACCACCGAGGTGCTGATATTTGAAGGGAGATAAGAGGATATTTAAAACCTACCCACGACTCTAATAAGAATCTTCTAAGAATCACTTAATAAAGAAAAAGAGATTAAATATTAGTTTATACATGGAAACAATATATTCTTAAACTCATTATTATATAATTTCATTGAAATAAAATTGATTATTAAATCATAATTTTTTTACCTTCCATAATCATCCAACCCATGGATTTATACACATAGTTATGAAGAAGTAGTAAATGTTCTTATTGAGGAACACATGAATCTTCCCGAACCCATTGGAAATTTTTAAGTGACTAAATGAGGAACTATTAGTGGCCTTTTCTGAAGGGGATGGATCACCATGTTGCCTAGAGTGAGGGAAAAAATTTAGATATTTATTTACCCTACTTTAATTTCTTTCACCATTAAATGTATAATGACTCCCTCTTTAATGATAATTTTAATGAAACATAAAATGAGTAGGAGATAGAAGAGGAAGAGTATACAATAGTAGTGGTTATCATATTAGTGAAGGGATCATACCAACTCTATCTTCAACTATAAATTTTGTACCTCATAGTTTTGGTGGTGGAGTCCTGACAAACTGATAAAAGGTACATTTACAAATATTTCATTTGGATAATAATTGGTTGAAAAAATGTGGTGGTCCACGTCACATTATCCAAATACTCCTCTATATTGGGGACAATATCTATAATTAATTCATTATGTGTATTCAAAACCCACTACCCAGTTGTCCACTTAAACCAAGTCTTATTTCTATATCTATTTACTTTTAATTATTTTTCTTTAATCAAATTTATCAAGTTTTTTATTATGTAATTATAGTTTTATAGAGGTAGAAATTGTGATATAAACTCAAGCAACATTGGCTCAATAAAAATAGGTTATATATCTTATTTTTAATTTTTTCATGATCTATATTTTATAAGTATGATACTTTTTAATTTTTCAAATGGGTAGTTATATATAATTGTGGGGGAGTGTTAACAAATTTCAGGAGTTATTTTGTGTTTTTCTTATTTTCTCATTATAGACACATTGAACCCAAATTAATATTGGTTCTCATTTTTTAATCTTAAATTTGTTTTGAGTGATTTGAATTGATTATTGAAAAATGAGTTTGACCAATTTTTAAAATCCATGTCAATAAAATACTGACACAAGTTATTTTTACCATTATGAGAGGTATTCTAACCCGTTGTTGAAATATTATTAAAAATAATCTAAATATATTGAGAGAAACTTGGAACTTGTGTTAGAATAAAAAATTATGATTATTTATATATAATTATTTAAAATTCTTGATTTTTTATATGATTGAGGAAATTATATGGCTAGCCATAATTTTAATTGGAGACCTTTTATTAATATCAATATATTTGTATTCCATAGAATCCATGAAATCTCGTATGGGTTTATGTGACATTATATGATAATTTATTCTTACATTCCTTCAATAATAATATATTTGTAAGATGATGTCATGTTTGAGTGTAGGTGGATAACATTTTATGCGTGTTCTGTTGGGAAGTAAGTAATTTCTAAATACAAGATACATGTTTCATTATTATGCATGTTTTATACAAAAATGGATCTATGTTAATTTTATCCATATTTTAATGCATTTATTCTCATTCTAACATCCTTAAGAAAAAAAAGAAATAACTAGAATGAGATGATATAAAATTATTCATTTTGACTAAATTATTAAATATTCTTAAATTAACCATTAATCATAACTCTCTCAAAAATTAAGTGAATTTTTTTTCATTCATTCATTATACTCATTGATCATCTCATCCTCTTTGAGAAAGAAATAAGATAAACTATAAAAAAATAAATAAAAATGAAAAATAGAGTAGAAAAATGATGAAATCATTAATTACATTTATTATTTGACTCATATCCTATGTAGTTAAATGATAAGAGTGGTGTATTATATAGTGAATTTAGTGTAGTATATTTACTATGGTTTCATTTAAATGTTCATGAAATTCATCTAAGAGGTTTACACAATCCTTCAATCCTTTGAATTTTAAATAATTTTACCCACAAACCTTTACCCACTAAATCACCTTGAAAAATACTTCATGGTTGATTATATATATATTTCTCATCGTATTGAAAGATAATAGTTTTTATAATTCTATAGGGATACATGAATTTATTCTATGTATGTGAATAACTCCAGATTTGGCTCATTATGAGTGAATAGTGACCTGACTTTCCAATTGAGGTCGGTTTCAATTGGGTTATGGATGGATTTTTTATTAGAAAAAATATATGAAAGAGAGAATAAAATGAAAAGAAGTTATATTTTTATAAATATGACACGATAAATTTTATTTTAAAAACATCTTTAAAATTAACCCAATTTATAATTTTTTGTGGATTTGATATTAATATTTGATAATTTCCTTTGTGTGAAATACTTACGTGTGGGAGAATTGACAGGGAATATATTTTCATTATATTTACTTTTTAATTCAATTATTTTATTCTATATTATTTAATATATTAAGTGAAATTATCACATTTTTTATTTATAGGAATATTTTGGATAATATTGTTAATATTTTATAATTTTATGATTTTAATTTCTTTTTTTAAGAATTTATATTTTAATTACCATGGAGAAACTTTAATTAAGGTGCGTTTTGATTCTATGTAGAATTTTTTTGGAAGGTAAATATTTTTTAATTTTTAATTTTAGGAATAAATATAAAATATAGAGGCATCCAAGTTCTAAATAATTGTATAAAAGATCATGAAAATTTGAGAATAAATGTTTGGAAGAAATGGAAAAAACATACATATAGGTTATAATATATAAAAGAGTATTAGGATAATGCATAAAAAATTAAATAACGATACACAATATCTTCAGTTGATTCATAAAGAATTTTTCTTTCCCATTGAAAATACTCTGATGATATTCTTAGGAATATATAATAAATATGGGGGATAAGTGATGATTCTAACTTTTTATATAGAAAAGAAATTATTGATACATAATAATTTCAAAAAAATTATTTTTGAGTCAATTTTTATGTAATATTACTCTAGCATATTATAGAAGATTTACCCCATGACCCAGTAATTCATAATATAAATAACTTTGGCAGTAGTGGTGAAGAGACAAGAATATTTTTCATATATAATTTTTTGTTATGTAATTTTATTAAAGTTGATACATAATATTCTTAACCTACTAATATGTAATATCTAATCATGGATACATTAGGTTTTAAACTTTTCAAAATCTAGGGAGGTTGAAAATAGTCTATTTAGGCCATATAATATAGGACTCATGTTGGTTATATGGTAACACTAGGGGTGTTAGGGATGTAGTGTAGGTATACATGGGAAACTTAAAATGACTTTTATATATATTTTTACTTAAAAACCTAATTACATATAATTAATTATTATCAATCATTGTGGATAGTATATAAAATGGAGTAAATGATGATTTTTTCTATGTAGCGGAAGATGTGGTGTATATTAGGATGAGGTTTAAATTAAGGATGATAGATTTGTGTCTACAATAATTATAGTCCTTTAAAATATATTTCTCATAATTTTAGTGGAAAAAATATTTTTTATTATTTAGTTTTTCTACTTTTACATTGACTTTCAAGTTAAAAAATATGAAATCTAATTATTATTGTTGTTTTTGTTATTAGTGATATTTATTGGTATAAAAATAGAAAAAAATGAGTGTGTTTATAAAACTTAAGAATAATGGTATATTATAAAGGATAATTTTTCGACGAGAATAAATGAAGCTTGGTTGGACCATGTTTACTATAACTAGGGATATTTTATAGATATGGAAGATAGTTTGGGTAGAAATGTTTTTTTACGCTGAAATCATTAGAATTTCATTCTGAATTTCATGATGAAAACTATGAATCTAGTTTTTAAAAGTTACCATGGATAGTGTTATAGTGGGAGGACTATATGATGTACCATATCAGGGAAATTGTATTAAGAATTATAATAAAAACTATACAAAGAACAATAAAAATGCTATAATAGGAACTCTTAAAACTATATCAAGAAGAAACACTCTCTAGTAGGAATTTGTGTTTATTATGGGATGTGGGTTTCAGAAACCATGAATGTGATAAGTGTATAGGACCTCAACTCTAGTTTTCTAAGTGAATATGGGTTTTCTAACCCTTGGGGGTAACCTCCCTAATTACACCATGTGAGTTTGTGTTTTTTCTATTAATTTTTACCACCAAATAATTTTTCAAATTATTATTATAATTTTATAATAATAATAACTATTATTATAGGACTGAATGGATAATAAAGAGAGGAATAAAGGTGGTGATCTTGTTAGTGATTATAAAATAGTAGATCGAGATACAATTTTCAGAATTTTTGATCTTGAATAAATATGTCATAAAGTATTAATATACTATTTAGGAAAGATACTCAATGTGTGGTGGATATGTAAAATAAAGATGATTTTATGTAATTTTTTTATAGAAGGAAAATGATGTCATGAATTTCATCATTTTTGTGAAGAATGAATACATCATAAGAATTATAATGAAGGTAAATGTGGCATATTTTGCAGTAAATGTATAAGTGATTTCAATGTTTCTAAATATTTATGCATTTTGAATCATTTCTTGGTTTATTTTTTTAAAGGTAAAAACCCTACTAATTTAATTAATAATTATAAGTGAATATCCATATTACAAATATTAACGAAATGGAACATGACTAATAGTGATCATGGGTAATATCATAATATTTTTCATTTTTATGAATTTAAAAGGGAGTATTGGTGTTTAAAAACTATGTTTCTTAATCTGGTAACTTTATATATGCTTAAATAAGATATCATATTTGATCCTTTCAAGGTTAGTAATTTTCATGTGCTATTATGGATTCATATTTTCTAGTCTAAGATGGATTTATTATCATACCAAAATCATTTAGTAAATTTCATTTTCAATTGGTGTTCTTAAAAAATAGAGAAGAAAACCAAATAGGTTATATATTGTTATTTTTCCAAGGTCCTAATTTTTTTACCATGGATTAAAACTTTTTATAATCATGTTATTACAGTAAAAGAGGATAATATTATTTTCAATATTCACTATGAGTATTTTACAACATTCTTTCAGAATATAAAATTATTTTTCATATCGGTAGTAGTTGTAGAAGATTAAATATTATAAATTTCTCCTAATTAATTTTTTTAGAGGAAGATGATAATAATTGTAGGGAAATAATAACTATGATAAGAATAAGGGTAAATAAATTGATCTACCAATTTACAATGATATAGGTTATAGGGAATCTGATCTTTCTCCATATAATTTCAAAGGATATGATCTTGCGACCAATACCATTTGTGTTAGTGAATATGTTTGAAGTTTTTTCGAAAATTATTTATATGGGGAATAAGGATAAAAATATTATGATAGATCTTAGGATATTAAGAAAGAAAATGATATCTTATTTGTTTTATCTTCTAGGAAAGTAGAAAATCACTTATGTATTACTTGTTAAAATCTATCCCTCAATATATCTTCCTCAAATGATAAGTTTTATTTTCATGTTAATTCTTAGGAGAAAAAACCTATCAAAATATGGGATGATGAGGCTAAGGTGGAATACCCAACTACTCTTTCTTTTGATAGTAATTCAAATGTCAGCAAATATAGTAATATTAAAGGTAAAAATAGTTAAACTAAAAATGAAAATAATAATATTCCTAAATAATGGGAACCTCCTATACTAAATGATTTTTATTGGGATTTTATTGGGTTGAAAAATACCATTAGTTTATAAACTATTAAATTTTTTAATCATGTTCATAATTCTATGATTATAGGACTTTTAAAAGATATGGTTAATTCCAATCAATTATAAATATTTGATTAGAATAAACTAAGTTTAAAATTTACATCCAATAATAATAATATTTTTTTGAAAATTCTTTAGGTCCTAGTGCATAAAGATATTCATAATATTATTTACTTCATTGGAAAGAATAGTTTTCATATATATTTTAATTTTTTCATTATTATGGTATCTATGATATACTATAGTACATTATATAATAATTATAGGGATTTATGAAATGAGTTTTAGAAGCCTCGTCAAGATTTATCTTGGATTATTTTGGGGAATTTTTTACTTCTTATTGGGTCTTCATTTAAAAATAATATTTTATTTTTCAAAACCGCCTCCACTAACTTTTATAAATTAATTTAATCTAGGATTCTCTATAAAATTAGTTTGATTATATTTATCTAGATATAGTCTAGATATTCTGAAAATGTTCGATAAGATATCATAATTGATCAATATTTCTTTTCTATTGAATGTGAAAATCATCAATTCTATATTACATGTAATTCCCTAAATAGAACATATTATGATTAAATTATCATTTTTGTTTGAAGGTGTAAACATGAAAGGACATTGTCTCATCCTTTTCAATTTAATAATGCATATATTCAATTGGATGAGTGTAAATATTTTTTATCTTGAGAGTAGACTAAATGTTATTTGGATATGTATTCTAAAGATTAATCTCTAAACTTAAGTGGTTCAAATTTTTTATTAAAAATTAGATTTATTAGAAGTTTAATAAATTTTATTATGAAATTAAAAATGACGAGACTACTTTACTTGATCAGGATAATAGATGTCTTTCTTAGGATTTACCTTATTGGGATGAAATCTACCTGCAATGAAAATAGTACGAGCTAATTATTCTCAATGATAAAACTCTTAAATTATTGAGCTGTACAAAATGTAATAATGAAAGGGATAGTAAAGATAATTGTTTTTACATAATGAAAAAATAATAGAAAGTTAAAAATAAATCTCATCTATTTCCCTTGATATAAATCTATAAAAAAGTAAAATTGATATTTCTCATGTATTATTTAATAACATACATTTCTTGTTTAATGTTGTTCCTTATTACATTGATAACATCAAATTATTGATTTCATACCTCAATTGGTATCTTGATCAAAAAAAATCTGAGTTGAATACACTATTTACTAAGGATGAAGCTGTGTTTATACTTTTTCCTCTCGACCATGATATCAAGATAAAACCAGATGTGTTAACCAATAAATTATTTATTCATTTTTAAGATTTTTATAATAATCAATATCAAACTATTAAGATATATTTTATTTCCTCTTGTATACCCAAAGATTCTAAATCAAAATTTATTTTTATTATTCCTAAATCTAGATAAGGTAAATATGTAATTTTTTAGTCTATTTTTTTGGAAATACCTTCCCAAAATTATTGAAATATTTTTATGTTTGAAATTTGAAATTGTTGCTAGTAATAGTTTTTCTTGAAACTAATATAGATTCAATCCTATATAGAAGATAAATTTTTGTCTCTACACCACCATTTAAGTGATGAATCTTCATTAAGGAAAATTAAAAGGTGAAAATGTTGATATCAAATTGGATATTTATAAAGATATAGAAACTTTTCAATGGGAGTTCATCTTACTAGTATTTAGAAGACATGGATTTTCCATAACATTCATTGATATATTATAGAGTATATTTACTATTTCTATGTTTATCAGAGATAATGGGATCTTGAGGGGGTTATTCGGTTCTCTGAAGGTTCTAGTCTGGGATATCATCTATTAACATTTTTTTGGTATTGTTAAGGATAATATTTATAACAACCCAATATTAATATACATAGACATTACATAACCTTTTTGGAATACTTAAAAACGTTTTACAAATGGACGCATAAATACTGTATCAGTTTAGTGCCTTAGGAAACATGGAAACATAAACATTGGTACATAAATGATCTACATCATATCCCACTAGGTTCTTATTAACTATAACCCTTATTAGAAACATCAAACACAATACATATCTTCATAACATGGGTGAAAGGAACATAAAAATGGGTGATATCAGGTTCTTAGTATTGGAAAACAAGGGAGATAAATAATCATAATCATGAGAAAAGGGTATGATAAGATGATCATGAAAATAGATGATCATACCCTATATATCAAAGATCATAAACATGAATCATGGAATAAATATAGGTAGTTCAAAAGACATGAATCATAAGGAAATAAAGAACATAATTCAAGAAAGAATATCATAAGAATAAAAAAGGGAATTGTGGAAGAAAAATAATCTTATATAATGATTTCTATAGTAGTAAAGGCATCATTTCCAAGTCCATAGTAGTGGAAAACATCCTTTAGTAAACTGGGTTCACACCACGTTCAAGCCTTGTATAACTGAACTGAGTTCACTCCTTGTTCCAACCCTATATTACTAAACTTTGTTCATTTCTCGTTAAATCCCCGTAATAATGGACTGAGTTAATTTCTCATTCCATCCATTTATATCTCATGAGATATAAATCATTACTCAATTCATTGGAGAGAGATATAGTTTCCAACCATTTCATAATGAAATAATACATACATGTGCTAAAAGATCATAAATAATCATATCATAACCCATGAAATGAAATGGGTATTATAAAAATGTAATCATATCATAACATGTGAAAAAAATACAGGTTTCATAATCAATTCATCATAAATATAACCCTTTAAAAGAATTGGGTTTCAGAATCATATAACCCATTAAAGAGAAATTGATTTCATAAAAATCCTGATATCAAAACACAATCCATTCAGAGAAAGAATATGAATAGAAACATTGAATAATTTTCACATAAAGGAATTATTAACACAAATTTATTTTATATTATATGGTAAATAATTATTAATGATCTTTTAAAAACATTTATTATGGAAAATATCTTTTCTGCATTGAAAACATTCTTTTTAAACAATAAATCATTTTCAAAAACCTTTTTATTTGAAAATTAATTTTTGAAAAATTATAAACGAAGCTTTGAAAACCATAAAAAGAAATTAAAATCATTTTTCCCTTAAAAATGGTCTTCATGTATCATTTTAAAACATTTTTTAAAACATAGTTTTTGAGTAAAATAAATTTCCGACCAAAGAGATAAATACTGTCAGATTTTCATGGAAATAATTTTCTTAAATAAATTAAGTAATAAAGAGTGAAAAAAATGGTACTAAATCATGAAGATATCATGAATAACTAGAGTATAAGAAAATTTAGGAATTTTCTTGATATATGGATCATAATATTTCAATAAAGTAAGCATAATCAAAACCAATCCTGATAAATGATGAGATTGTTTCAATAAACTCATACCACATGGTAACTTGGGATCATTCTATCCATGTAAGAAAATGAAAATAAATCAATATAAAAATATCATAAAAAAAATTAGATTCAATATATTACATGTAAAATGGAACTATATACACCTAGAAAAATAATGTTGGTTCATAATAAAACATGTGTCTCAAAGAAAGAAAATTGATACAAAACTCTATTACTAATTTGATATCTTTTGAAATAGTAAAACTATGAAATAAAGATCATATAATGGACATATTAATACCCATAAATTTAATTATTATAATAATTGAATATATACATGGTTATTATACACACCCCAAAAAAGAAATGAGTGGTGAATAAAGTTTGTATCTCACAGAGATAAAAACAGAGATGAAATCCACTTACCTTGTCTCTTGACTCTCTTCATACTCATTCATGTTTCCTATACAATAAATTTAAGTTTTTTATAAATATTTTATTGAATCTTATTCTTATATAAAATACCATATATGTTATTATTATGACCTTATATTACCCACTTGTTAACAATCCTATGTTATGGTTTCACTTTGGTTAATATCCGCTTTGTTCTTCTCATGTGTCTTAATTTGTTATATATTTGGTCCTTACAATTATATCATGATTTCCATAATTTAAATTATGATATAGAAATAATTTATATTCAGTATATGTGTATTATAATAATATATAAAATATATAATAATGAAATGTAATACACTATTCATAGAGATGGTAAGCCATACGTACGCATGAATGTTGTTTCTATTTTTATTGTCGTATTGAAATAAATAATGAAAATGATGTGTATGTATATATATATATATCCATATAATTATTATTTCATATATGTCATATAATTTCACTAAACTCATCTTTAATACATTCCATGTAATCTCTGAACAAATCACATCGCTTTGAGGGGACGATAGTCCACACTTCCTCAAATAAAATTATCATATTTACATAAAATATAAAGTATAAATATATGTTTTTTAAAGGCTTAAAAAAGATTAAATACATAATAAATATAATATATAATATATATAAACATATTTTCCATCATAATTTCTACCATGATATGAGGTAAGAGAAAAATGAACGGTCAACAGTTTATGAGGTAGAGGTTCATCGTACAAATTAAAAGTATGTTTGTTACCCATTAGATATAAGTGTGTGTAAGAGTATGTAAAAATATTAGCATAAAAAATCATAGTATATTTATTATACTGATTTTTTTAAAAATTTATGGAATAATAGGTGTTTATTGGATGATAATTGAAATAAAATAAAGATCTCTAAGAAGAATTTGACCTCTTATTCAAGAAACTTATTTTGGTTTACACTGAAGGTATTACTTGGTTTTATTTCTACCCAAGAGAGGCATCTAAGATGAGGAGAGGGACATTGTAGAGATATTTGGGTAAATATTAGTCGAGAAAAAGTGTCTTGATAGGTGATAGGAAGTGGTAGGAGAGGATGCCTTTTTATAGTTTAGGAGGAGTGACACTCTTATAAATTTTGGGAAATAGAATTCCAAGCATGTTTTTCCCCTTTCAAGTTGATAAATTAATAGACCAAATTCAAATAGACAAGAGAAATTAAAAAATTATAGAATCTCCACGTAATATATAAGTGTAAAATTTTAATATATAAATTTAAAATATTTATTCTTAAGAGTTATTTTTTAATTAAAATATATAATATTCATTTACTTCTAACATGAGAGTCTTTCCCTTCATGAATAAAAATAAATTTCATCTATGAGTAATTGAATTTCCTTTCTGAAATTATAAAATTTCTTCTCTTATAGAATGGGTTTTATTTTATGATTAATAATCATATTTTTAGTCATAAAACCATCAAAACTGGAGATTTTATTATTAAATAAAAATCCTCTTTGGATGTAATATGATTCATTGATTTTTAGTGATCAAGTATGGTGATATCCAAATTTTATTGGCTTGTCTTATTTATATCAAATTAAGAGTGACTTGGTTGAGTATCAAATATGGAGTGTAGGGGATATCATTCTAGAAATTTTTAACTAACCCTATCAAACTATATCTAAAAACATATACAATTTAATATAAATTTGGGGTTTCACATCCATTTTTTTCAATTTTATGAATACTCTTAAACCTTAGGTGGAATTATTGAATCCCAATCATTGAAGGTTTATTTTTATTTGATTCAAATTGATTTACCTATTCCCTCTCTTCCCTATTTGATATTTCAAATTTCTCTGAAGGTTTAAATTGCACTGGTATTTTCTATTTGTGGGTAATGTTGTGGATTTATTTCTAGTAAGATAAAGGAAGCCTAACAAGAATTCATAGGAGCTTTACATCGATCAACCAAACATATAATTTCTTGGCTTCATTGAGGAATGATATTAATAATACTTTCTTCTATCCTATAGAATATATACTGATTCATATTCCATTAAAACTTTTAATTTATTCTTATTGAACCTTAGTGTCCTTTGATTATTTTCGCTATGAATCCAATGATGAAGAATCCATTTGATTACTAGCCCCTTCAAAACGAATTATTGGAAATTTCATTATTCATCTTGACTAAAACACTCCTATTAAATCCCCTTACATGTGATTCATTATATCACTATAACATTTTATAAACTACCCTTAACAAAATTCTTTAGAAAAAGGTAAGTTTACACTCTCTCCTTTGGGATTTGTGGAAATGGTATGTATGAGGGGAGGGGTCACTATTTAATTATGTATTTGTATTAACAAACTATTATCTTAGGTAGGAATAGTTGGTTTCTTAGGAGGAATGGGTGAAATTATATTTCTTATATATATATATATTCTTGTTTATTTTATTTTTTCATGTCTATATTCATATAGTTATTTTATTATTTCATTTATTTTCTATTTTAGAATAATTTTATTATTATTTCAATCTGTATGATGATTAAAAGTGTTTGTATACTATATTTATTATGGGATTTCCCATAACAAATGAGGATTATTTTGGAAATAAATTTTGATGTAAGAAATATGTATAGGAAAATAAATTTGGATAGAAAAATAAATTATGAAGAAATATAAATTATTCCTTATTATTCTACCCTTATTAATTTTTTATGATCTACTGTGCTAACTTTTGATAATATATAGAATCACAAAAACATATAAATATATATATTTTACAATTGTTTAAATGATTGTATGCTCAAATAAAATTTATAAATGAGAAATGATTAAATAATGATAATATGAAAATAATAATTGAACACTATATTTAATTGAGATTTATTCATTATGGTATTTTCATCTTAAGATAAATTTAAGGGTTGGTTTTTGATAGAGTTCTTATTCATCCCGATCATTTCTAGAAAGATAGTTTAGCTTTGGGCAGGTTAAAATACTTATGATACCTAGGTTATGTTATCAGTTTCTTGAGAGTAGTTTATTTCTTTGTTAGATACTTCCTATCCCCAAAATTATGTCTTTGGGGTTTGGTTTGGGTAGTGAGAAGTTTAAAGAAATTGAATGTCAATTAATTATTATACATTCTTATGTTTTTAATATGGTATTTAAGGTATAAGATTATTATTATTTTCATTATCCTCTTATGGAGTGGTATGTAGGTTTGTGATGATAGGTCTTGGTTTATTCATAGTTAATGTAAATATATGGTAGTGTTTAATTAAATAATGAAATAATTAAATAACTAGAAATCTCATTAATTAGTGAGTAAGATAATAAATTAGTATCAAGTTTATATAATATATTATAATGGAATCTTGTATGATGTTTTTATGTTTATTATTTTACTAATTGATATTGTTATTTTTTATCCATTTCATGAGGATGTCTCCTTTAATACCTGTTATATTACTTTGAAATTTAATAATCTTGATGTTTTTTATATTATTATTGTATGATTGTTTTTATGATTTTCAATTTTTCTATTGGTTATTTGTGACTCTATGTTACATAAAAGGTAGATAGTAATGGATACCAATGATGATTATACCTACATGTTTTATAATGTCTTATGAAATGATGTATTTATTCAGAAACTATATTGTATCAAGGTTATCACATTAATATTTCTTATGTAACTCAATGAATTAAGGTTATGACTTTCATTTATAAACTTTCATGGTCTATAGGGGTATAAGTTAAAGTGTATGCACACACACACACATTTATTTTCATGATACAATGGATTAATATTTCATAACATTTACCTATTTACAGTCTATAATGGATTAAGGTTATAACATGTACACATTTCATATGGATATTATGGATTAATGTTATTTCCGGTATTTTTTCTATAACATATTGAGTTTATAACACGATTTTATGAGATGATTATGTGGGTGTTGACATGTGGCTATGACTATGGTGACATGGTGTTGTGGTGAAGATATAGTGGTAGTAAAGACGTTGTAGTGAATGTGATGAGATTATGATGGAGATGTGGTTGATCAATTATAATCAAACATTAAAATGACATGGAACACTATTATTAACAATATGAATTTATTATGATGATATAAAGATTGATGTTTTTTAGACTTTATCCATTATTCTTATATGAATCCCAAAACATGATATTCCCACAATTTTTTATACCAATGAAATATTAATCCAATGTCATATGATTGTTTGTTTGATGGTGATATGATTATGGACTTCCTATATAATTATTTCATGACCCTTAAAATATTAAATAACCATAATTAACTCGTGAATTTATAATTTTATAGATCTAATATGATATTCTAGGAAAGAAAATAAAAATTAACACTTAAGTGATTTTATAATTATTTCCTCTAATCATTATTTGAAACATAATTTAAATTCATGACAAACTCTTGATTTTTCTTAGTTGAAATCACACATGTCTATTCAAACATATTTATTTCACATGGATGTAGAATTATTTAAAAATATAATTCTAATAATTACCCCAAAGTTCACACCCTTTTATAGGTTTATGAGCCATTTTATAGGACAGTCTGATGAAGATTAGAGATACTTCTATTTTAGTAGCAGGTGTTGAATCAAGAAGGTCTTCCTTACACAATCCTTATTTGTTTTATTTCATTTATGTGTAATAAATATTTTTTAATGGGATTAATATCATTTCAGTATTTACATACGTTATGGATTTTTTATCTGAATTTATTTTACTAGGATTTATGAGGGTAATTCCTCCCATATGTGTAACATATTCCCTCAGTGCAAGTCTCCAACCTCTGTCATAGTAGAGACATGATTTTATGGTCAAACTTGTCTCAATACCTACCTATATGGGGTTTCAGTGGGGAAATATCATTATATATATAGTTGGGATGGTATGTCTCTATCAATAGTTGGTAGGTTTGTCTAATAAACTCAATTACCAACTCACAATTTTTATATTCCTTTACCATATACAAATGGACTAGAACCCTCATCAAGGGGGTATAAATTCAAATTAATATGAATTTATAGAAAATAAGTTTCCTAAAAATAAAGTGGGTCACTATTTCTTGAAGGAATTATACTATTCCATACTAAATGGATGAGATGGTTATAAATAAAAATCAAAATTTTCAAACTTCATGATTTACAATTATGTTTGGAATTTATTGTGATGTAATATAACATCTACTAAAATTTTAAGGTATAAGCCTATTAATGGATTTAATTTGGGAAATTTTAATTAAATGACTAGTTTTTTTCCTATAGAGTAATAATTCAACTCAAATATTATGGACCATACCAAATGGTGGGTCTCAATGAGCTCTAATTTGAATTATTAGAAGATGATATGGATTGTCAAACATATTAATGATGAATATGTGATCACACACCTAAAAAATAAATTTTGATTCTATACACTCATGGAGAACAGTGGAAGTTGATCTAAGTTTATATTTATTCATATTATTAAATATTTTTTAGGATATATGTTTTTTGAGAATATTATTCCATTCAGGAAACATTCTTTCTTGGTGAGGCCTAGATTGAAGTTTATATATATATATATATATATCTGTGTGTGTGATTATTATGGAGAGATAAAATGGTTGGTAAATATTTTTCATAAACCTTAGATATCTCCATCCGACATGGTATTTATGAGGAAACTATGGTATCATAAGATATATATATATATATTAAAGGCTAAGGGTAGTTGGGATACATGATTTTTTTTGTTTTTGACTATGTATGAATAATGGTGAATCTTTGGACAACCTATTTTTTTATTTTATATTGTTAATAAATTGACGTGCTATATTAATACTATTTTTTCCACTATCTCTATATGGTTATAGATTCGATTTAATTTATGAATTCTCTTTGTTGTTTCTTAATTGTTGACCGATTATGAAATTGTTTTTTATTTCAATTTCCATAGTTATTCATCAGATTTATAAATCCATAAATCTCAAAAAAAATTAGCATGAAAACTTTTAATTTAAAAGCTTTATATCTAATATACACAAAGAAATTCAGTTGGTGGGGAAGATTCAAGAAACATGAATGAGTAATTATATAGGTGATCTCATAACACTTTTCCTTCTAGGAATCTTTGTGTTATAATATGGAAACAAATTGTGAATTATATTTTACGGGTTAATCCTCCATCCTTATAGATCAAGGTTAATGTAGATTATACAGAAATGGGACCTCCATTAATATATGGATATGGATGTATCTTTCAAGTTGATAAAGGTTTTATTAAGGGTTCTTTTTATATCTCACATAGAACATGCATTTAATTAGATCATGAGATTTAAGAATCTATTTTTATTATGATATTTTTTTAGATATTTAATTGAGATATTTTATGGGTTCAAATAAATTCCATTGTTTCTTTTGATATGATCAACTATTAGTATATGATGGGACATTAGTTCCTTTATAAATAATGAGTGGTATTGTTTTATTTAATGGAATCTATATAGATGTGGTACTCAAAAATTTATTATGAAGGAAACAAGGTTATAGATACATTATCAAAATATTTGGTTGAACAAAAATCTATTGGATGGTATTTTGGTATTCAAAAGAAATTTCACCAGTCCATATTTCTAATGTTATAAGAGATGTTTTCATAAATTTTTTTAATTATCACTTGAAAACATTATTTTCCATTTTTTATATAATTTCATATATAAATAGGATATTTCATCCCACCTAAACACTTATTGTATCTTGTACCCATAGTCTCCCCTTTTCATTTTAAAATACATTCATTAGGTATGTGCCTTCAGTTACTTTAATGGTATGGTTAGCAAGACCACCGACCATATTACTAATAGGAAAAAATATTTCCTTTACTTTGGTGGTAGAGTAATCCTTTTCAATTATGTTCTGACATCTATGACCATGCACATTATCTCTGTGATCAAGGAGAAAAAATAAGTTCTAAAGGAGACCAAAAATCATCTATTTATATTTACCTGGGATGAAAAAGGAAAGTGGCGATTCCATTGGGCTTCCTAGAAGAAACTTGTGAGACTGGTAGAAAATGGGGGATCAATATGATAAATTCTATAAATGAAATGTACTACCTTCAAGGAAAATTTGCATGAAAGGTTATTGAGGGTTGGTCCCTTTGGAGTAGATTTATCAAAGGAAAATATGGTAGTGATTTGAGAACGACGATGGGGGAACTATTCCCTCCTATGGTAGTAACTATAGGGCTACATTATAGTGTTTCAAAGACAATATAAATGGATTTTTAGATGTGGAGACATCAACTTTAGGGATTCTAATTGGGTATGTGGGGTTTTGGGATACCCACGGTGCCCCATTCTTGATCTAACCTTCAAACATGCTATCTCTTACCCTCATTTATTCAAGATATCCTGAATCCCACTCAAAGAAGGTTATTTGAAAATATTATAATGGATGAAATCCCAGATGTTTTTATATTAACAAGTACTAATTTGAGAAACATCACTACCAAAGCCTACAAAAATGTGAAGTCATTGAAACATTCTAGTTACATGTGGCGATGATTTATTTGGGGAAAGACCATCCCAATGAAATTAAACATACTAATGTGGAGGTTTTGGAAATATAATTTACCCACTCATATGGAAATAAAATTCATATTCATATTTATAGCCTCAAAATGGTCCAATTACAAGGCATTGAAGGTGTAATCCACAACCCATCTTTTTTTTCAAAGTGAGTGGGTGGGGAAGGTTTGGAGACTGATGAGTGACTTATTTGGATATAATTCGATGGTGGAGTCCATTGAGAATTTTCATCAGTAGTGGTTTTTAGTAACTTACAATAATAAACATGAGGTGAGAGCTCCATAAATTATAATTTTCATGAGATATTTCTGTATTTGGGTGGCAGGAATCAATCCCAGCTCAATATGCCCCACTCTGATAGGGATATGGTGGTGAGAACCAAGTGCCTCATGGTGGAACATTCTTGTATTCATATCTAACATGATTATTCTACCTTCCTTAAGAGCTTCATGTCTATAAGCTATCAACTTAATATTTCTAGACCCTAGCCAGTGGGTCATTGGGTGAGAATGACCCCTAATCCTTGGTCTCAAACAAAATATTGATGGTTCATACAGTCAAGGGAGTATGCAAGGAGGAGGTGTGGTTTGTGACCTCACTAGATCACTGGTTATGGGTTTCACCTATTTTTATGGGGATGGAAACTCAAAAATGGTGGATATAGAGGCCATGGTTACTCATCTTGAAATATTCTTCTCTAAATAGAATTTCCAAAGCATATTTTGAGGTGAAATCAAGGATTATATGGAGCTCCCTCAATGATTTTTTCCAATCCTTGGTATATCAATTATTTGATCAAAAAGTTCAAGTCCTTCCTCACCCCTGACATTTAGAATTCACATACATGGAAATAAGGAAACTATATAGCCAATTTTTTTGGCTTCGAAGGACTCCCAAGAGGTCCTTATAAAGGAGTTTGATAGCTTTGGTTCCCTTCGTTTAGGGGGTGAAGATATTTTCATTGGTGATGTTCTAGGTTTATATTTCTATATACCCCCCATGATGGTATTTTAATCCTTTCTATAAATAAATAAATAATCTTTTTTTAAACCAAAATTAATTAAATAGGGTTGAACTATGTTTATAGTAATTATAAAGATTTTAAATAAATAATTTATTATTTGATTTAAAAAATAGATTTTATGGATTTTTTTAAACTCACATTTATTTTGATGTTAAATAATATGAAATAATATTGTTATTATTATTATTAATATGACAACTAATATAACTATAAATACCACCACTATTTTTATTAATAATGAAGATAATTGTGATTTGGAAAAAAAAGAGAGGAAAAGTTGAGTATGTCCTTATAATTGAAAAGGGGGCATGATATAGAGGGTGAGGTATTGATGATAAATAATAAATAAAAATTAATCTATGATTACTATAAATTATGATCGATAAGACTTGAATTTAAATTTTTGGTTTAATATTTTTTAGGCATTATTTATTTGAATTTTATGTTGTACTTCATGTTAAAAATAAAAAATATTTTTTTTGTTGTTATTATGGTTATTATAGTTTTTTACGACAATGTTTGATATAAAAATATAAATAAATAATGATTCTAGATGTCTAACAAAAATAGGGTCATCAATGTATGGATGAGGTGTTTATGAGAGTTAAAAAAAGGAGGGTTGAGCTGTGTATATATTGATTATGGTGCTTTAAAATTTGTGACTTAAAATTTGGTCAAAAAAATGAGTTTTAACTATATTTTTTTAAATCTAAAAATGAGCTTCATGTTGAAAAATATGAAATAATATTTTTTTATTATTTTTATTATTATCATCATCATCTTTATTATTATTAAGTATAACATGTGTTATAAAACTGGAATGAAATTATATGTCTGAGTTTGTAATTGAATGAGGGGGGTCATTTTAGGGTAAATTAGGTGTTATGAGAACTATTATAGGATGGTTGGGTGGTATTAAATATAGTTAAGAATCCTCAAAATACATGAATTTCAGTTTGTGGTATAGAATAGGTTTTTAGGAATTATATTATTTAGAATTTCATGTTTTCATGTATATGACTTATATTATTTTTTATGTTTTTTCATAGGATTAAAGGACACATGCTGGTTGATGATAGTAATGGTAGATATTGCCTAGTTTATAGACTTTATAGTTAAACAATACATAGTTTAAATGTAAATCTTATGAAATTTAGGTATCCTTGGGGTGGTAGGGGGAATTAAAGTATATTTTAGGCCCATTGAATTAATTCTTAAATACCTTAGGGAGAGGGGTTTTAATTGATCCGTTTTGACCCACTTAGGGTATTTTTGTTTTTTCTATTCCCAAAATAATGAATTCAGTTATTCTAATAATAATAATTATTATTTCCAATAGTGGTGATAAAATAGTATTAAATAAAAAATATGACTATGTAATTGTATGTTGGGGTGACTTAGGGTAGATGGAGTGTTTAAATTAAATGATAAAGTGATGTTGGACTATTTTAAAATATGTTTCTTATAGGTTGTTCTCATATATGAGTTTTTTAGGATTTATATTTTTTAATTTCCAATCAAGTTTCATATAAAAAAATTATAAATAATAATAACAAAAAATATTATCAACTTCATAATGTCTTCAATGACGATGATGATGATAATAATAATAATAATAATTAGTATTATTATCAATGAATATATTCATTGGTATGTAAATGGGTTGAAATCTTAAGTTAGGTCATATAAATATAAAAGTGTTTAAGCATGTGTGGAGTATTTATTGATGATAAGAAATCAATTAGGGCTGGGATATGTTTAATATAATAGAGGATAATTAAAGGAAATTTAATGAGGGTTTAGTTGTTTTTTACCTTTTACGGTATTTTTAGGTTTTAATGGTATGTTTTATTTCAAAAAATATAAAATATTTTTTTAGAGATAGTGGTTATTAAAATGGTATAAATGATAAATATAACCATTTTACTTCTTCAAAAATACTTTTTTTGGAATTATTTAAAGGGGAAAAATTAAAAACATACAATAAATGTGATACAAATAAGTGGTGAATTAAGTCATCAATGTTTGAAAACCGCTTAGAATCATATAAAAGATATCATATACTATTGAATTTTTTCTTTTTATAAGGACCTCCAAAATTTAGAAAATTCATTAATAATAATATTTCCTTCTCTCCAAATACGTGTGAAAATTAGTTCTTTTCTATTGATTTTATAATAATTATGTATAAAATATATTATTGTCCTATATAATGTAATCATGTTGTTGAGGTACCTATCCACTTTAGATGATTCAATTCTTAAAAATGAAGGTGGTATGACTTTCACTATGTTGATGGGATATCCAAAAATAACCTACATTTTTTCTTCAAGAAGGGGAGATACTATAACAATGGATTATAAAAATATTACTATAATAAATCCCATGTGATTGTGAACCATGTATCCACCTTCCATAAGGTCATTAACACATGATCAATTTATGATCAACTTCTTTCCCTAACATGGACAACACTACTAGACCTATCAAACTCTTTCAATAATTATTTTCAATGATGGTAACTATAGAATATATGATCAGAGTGAATTCATAAATGATGAACCTTGGTTATACTTAAGTGAATTTATGATCTCCATTATTTTTTTGGTAGCCTACATCAAAAGATTTATAGTATTGGGAGAGACGAGCCAAAAGAAACCCATGTTATATCTATTTCATGGTCTTATGAATATAAAATAAAACATGATGATTACCTAAGACACTTACAAGGAGTATACACTACCAAATTTAAACTTGGATAAGTTGAGTTTATTGAATGAATTTTAGTAAGGGAGGACATCTAAGAATACACTAAAATGATACCAATGTATAAATCCTAGGAGTTTCACAAGAAAATGTTGATACATGGTCTCTACCACTGATATCATGAAACAAATTCATGTAGTATCCAATAAAACTACACATATTTGAATGGGAATATTGATGGGAATCACATACTTTAAAATGAACTAAATAAACAAGCTCATTTTCTTTGGAAAGATGTTATTATAGATTAATAAACCCTACCAGAATAGTTGATATAGAATATAAATGTTATAGTGATACAATTATATTGAGAAGATTCCATTAAAATATCTATTAAAAAAGGATTTCAATATCCTATAAATAAAAAATTATATTATTTACATTTGTAGAAATATTATCTAAGAAAACATAAATGAGGTGTTTTTGTAGCCTATTAGTTTCAAAATCAAAATTAGTCGAATGATAACCTGGGAAGAATAAATTTTTTCTCACATATTTTTTATTTAAAAAGGGAACCCTCCTTTCACTAATAATCCTTTTTTGAGTTCAAGATAACAACATATTGTGTAATGATAAACTATTTTAAAATTAAATAAAATTTATACTCATTTCTCTTGTAAATGATAATGTTAGTGTTATTTTATTTTTTTCGTATGGAATGATTATATAAGGAAATTCCTTTTATAAAATCTTTAAAATTATTTATCTCGATATTATAAAAGTAAGTAAATGTTCTGACAAGGAAATCTATAAATAAAAAAATTTGAATATTTCTAATAGAGTTATCAATAGCTTTGATAACCTAAATAAGGCAATGAATGTGAATTTTGGTAGTGGAGAGAATTATCAAGATCATGATGATCTTTCCACTGAAGGAAAATAACTGATTCTCTTTTTTATGTATATATGTTGAAACCATGGTCACCCGAGAGTCGAAGTGTTAGATATGAATTTGAATAAGGATAAGAGTGGTACCTTGATTGTGAAATGGAAAATATTTTTTAACAAAGTCAAGAATAATTTTATAATAGATAAATATCACTAGTCTACATGTAAAGATACACTGATATATTGATATGAGAGTCATTGAAATTTTTTCTACACTAGCTTCTATACATGATAAACTCATTTTTAAATACCATATGTATGATAAAATTTATTTTATTTATCACAATTATATCATAAGAAAAGAATAGATGGGATATTCTAGGAAGTACATAATGATATTTGAGATTATCAAAAGTTACTTCTAAAATTTATTATTTAATTTTCTATAAAAATCATCTTGGTTAATGATTTATAGGATCATGAAATTTTTTTTACCATGATAAATTCTACTCAAGTTTTTTATGAAATTTTTTCACTATGTGTATTTTAAAAAACAAGTGAAAAAAATTATAAAGGAGACACAACATACTTATTAAAAGTTAAAATTTCATTATGATTTTCAAATTATATCCTTCCTCTATTTTATCATAGATATGTTTTATACTAACTTTTATAATGATGTTCTCCCCATGTTCTTTATGATGAATTATAAACATCATCCCTTGGGAAAGACCATACACCCTGAATTGTTAATTCATGGGATGAATAAATATTATTCCTTAGAGAAAATATAGGGATTAAGAAAATCTGTTTGACCACTTATAAATTTCAATATAAAAACATGGTAAAATATCATATTTAAATTGGTTATATGTTCCTAAATAAAAATGAGAATTAAATTTATTAGGATTGACACTGATATAATAATAGATACAGATTTGGGTAGGGCAACCCATTTAAATAATTATAATAAATCTTCCATTATATCTAATTTGATGAAATCTCATGAAAGGATGATGAAAATATATTAAAACCATATGTCTTAGGTGTGTTTTTGAGATGGGAGACCTTTATAAATTGAATATATCCTCTTCTAAAAGGCATTAAATAGTCATGTTGTTGAATTTTATGAGGATGAGGGTTGGAATAACATTAATTAAGTCATTATTTATATAATAGGAATTGTGGGTTGTATAGAGATTAGGAATATAAACATTAAATACAGGGATATAAGATAAATGATCAATATCTACTACAACCATTTCATTCAATTTTTATATGGTTAGAATATATTATATTAAAAAATTTGGTTTTACATAATAATATTTCTCATTCATATACACATGAAATTTTTTGTTTTTTTGTCACACTCCCAAAACCAAAATCTAAGTGATCTTTCACGAGCATGAATTTTCCTCCTTAATAGAATATCAGATATGTGTCTTTTAAAGAGGAAAGAAACCCAAATATTTGGTCATCCAATATCTATTTCAAGGAATATTTTACTCTTTAATTTCAAATTTTTTTATAAAAGGGATATAGTCCTCCTTTTTTAAGGTTCACCCAAGGATCACCAATTAAAAAATTTTGATTCTAGTTTTAAGAAATAAATATAGAGAAATAAGTGATTCGACACTCAAAAAAAGAGAAACCTGATGCTAAGAATATTTAAAATGTGACAACTAAAAACAAAGGTTGATTCTACCCTCTATAAGTTTATAACATAATAAGTTTGACATAAATGATATTATAATCATATATGGATAACATGAGGTTCATGAAATTCACGTTTTGAAATGATCTAGTACCTTAAATGTTTTCCAGAAAATGATCAAGGAGATCCCAATTTTGTTTTCCAATTTTATTACTATAACTCCTTGAGAATAATTCCTACGAATATATTATATCCAATAATTGATTAACTACCATGAATTTATTAAACCCCTAAAAATATTTCTTCTATAAAATATTTTCGTTTTTTTCTCTATTGAAACTACAATGGTGTAAAATTGACCTCTAAAAAGCATGGAAGAACCCCTATATTGAACTTATTTAGAGTAAAACATTGTTAAATATACCCCCAATGTCACATTTATATTAAAAAATGTTAATTTATTTAATAGAGTTAGATGTAGAGACCATAATGGTGATATGTTGTTAAAATAGTTAACCAAATAGGGGTATTTTATAGAGGATGGAATATTGGTGGAAAAAATGAAGGAGTCTTGGGTTTTTCCTAATATAATTTTAAACCATTAAAAGATATAAATTATAGTTTAGGATGAGAATTTTTTTTGGATATATTTTACAAATTTTTCATTTATTTACATATATAAAAATATGAACTGTTTTCATCAAAATCAATATCTTTAATAATACTAACACTAAAACTACTATTAATTCCACTACCACTTGTATTTATACCATTTCTACAATAAATTATTGATTTTAAATCAAAGGGAAAAAATAACAATAATGTTTTTGTAATTAAAAGTAGAGGTATGCTAATGATTGGGATTTGTTTCTAGGAATTAATGAAGAATGGTTCGACCATGTTTACAATAATCAGAAATATTTAAAAGATTTGACATTCAGTTTGGATTTAAAATGAGTTTTTATTATTATGTTTTATATTTTTGTGATAAGTTTCATTTGAAAAATTATGAACTTTTATTACTAATTGTAGCCTCCCACCCTGAGGTCCACCGAACTGGGCCCCAGTACTGTTAGACACATGACCTCAATCTCATATCCCTGAATTCCAGAGGTTGCTGAATAACAACGAGGGCCTACGGTGTGTCCATGGGAAGACTATTCCCTCATAGATTTAGTGTGAACAATGTTAATAAATATATATTAAATAGAATAATCATAAGAGTAAACAGACAACAATAGAAGTAAAGGAATGATAAATAAAATATAAATAAGAATATGGTGGAGAAGATAATTAATAATAGATATAATGGTAATCATGGAATGTCATGAGTCTGTAAAAAAATGAGTGTATAGTTGAACAAGGGTACAATAATCAAATACATGCTATAGAAAACTACAAAAATGACAAAAACTGATACACAACATCTTGAGCATAGGTCCAGTCCTCTTCCCCTAAAGCTTCATCCTAAGGTATCACACTATCAAGCATTAGAAGTGGTACAATTTCCTTTATCCATATATGTTATCATAAAGTATAATAGGGTACCAAATCATTCCTGAGTAGGGTGTGAGATATAAATCTCAGTATGTCGGCACCCACAGTGTCTAGAACATTCCATTTTGTGCAACATATAGACAACAATGTTCCAATGTAAATAAAAATAGAGTAATAAATAAATAATGTATCTTTATATTATTCTGGGTCCCTAAATGGATACCCAACCCATACCACCTACTTCAGCGTATGCCAAAAGTCATAAAGAATTACCTATGAAAAAAATACGTATACAAGTGAAAAAGGTAATAAGGTAGGATAATAAAGTATTATCCCTAAGCTTTGGAATATACTTGGGGCCTAATTAACATGTCACCACTAAAGTGTTCTAGGAATCATTGAAGAGGTATCACAAGTGCATAATAATAAGAAGAATCAATTATAGCATAAGGAATATACCAATTCATTCAATAAATGCACTCTAACCAATCCATAAATTCCAGTGGTGGAGTCCCATTCATATCCAAGTTGATCTAAAAATAATCCAAAGTATTACTATAGGAACATATGATATAATCCAATACCACCGAGTCTATCTAATGTGACCCATGTGGCATCCCAAGTGTCAATCATGGAATTGTAACTATGAGTCCATCCTAGGTATCTCACATAGGGGACCTATTATCACCCATGTCATGGAATATCCATCTTTCCAATGGTTCTATCTATGGTTTCTCTCATAGGGAACCATTATCACTCAGAAGTATTAGAAAACCACTAGGGCATCCCTTGCCTATAAAGACAATTCATTGCTCCCGACGAATCGGGTAGTAACCCATTGAGCATGGTGAAACCTTCCATGGATCCTTAATATAAAACACATGTTCTCTACCAACCCATATCCATAGATCCATTTCAAAAAAGGAATATATATCAAGGAAATTAATTTATAATTGTAAGCCAAAAAATAATCATCTCAATACCACATGCTTTCCATTTAACCAAGCTATGAAATTCAATCCAAACAACAATGTAAAATTTCAAATACCAAGGGAATAATTATTAAACATGATCCATCATGATATGAGGCATAAGCTACAAAGGAATAATCATTAAACAATGAAAATAAACCATAATAACATTTAATTGGCACTCCCTTAACTGTATGTAATCAATGAAATTTGAAAATATAAATTTATTAATCCTGACAAAGCATGGAAAAAAAATTCAATCCATTGGAAAAAGGGAACAATCAATTACACATTTAACATGTCATAAATCACATTCTAACATCACAGGATATCAAGATTATCAATTAAATCAACCCATGTACTTTAACATAGTATAAGGAATTAGTATAGTGAATTTGTAAAAGAACAAGGTAAAGAGTCAACATGAATTTAAAAGTGAGTTGAGGAATAAATATCAGGGTCTGCACTCATGGACATCCACTCATCCCAATTAAATTCATGTTATAATCCAAGACCTTCAACCAAGGGGAAACACACAACCCATGTGATTTCACTAATCAAGCAAGGTCATTTGGCCATTATAGTAGGGAATACCCATTGGGATGGACCATATCAATTTGAACACCATATGAATGGGTTTCCATATAATATAAGGTCACAAAAAACTCTGAAAACCAGGGTGGTCAATTTAATATGCAAGAATGGGACTCCCTAGAAGAGTTTGGCCAACGGTATAACAAAACAACACATAGTAGTGATGTAACAATGGAAAAAGGTGTAGACAACCTTACTCATAGTTGTAGTACTACACTCCCCTATAAAAACCATTGATTCCATAAAAACCATAGAAAATAGAAGATTTATCAAAACCCCCAAATAGGGAAAAAATTAATTTCATCAAGATTACTCAATGGAGGTTGGATAAACATTGAAATAAAGGAGTCTATATGGTAGAGGATACTGAGCTGATTCTGTAGCTTCTGACAGTGAAGGAAATAGATCCAAAAATGAGTGACCAACGTCAAAAACAAAAAGGAGGAGGAAAGAGGAGGTTTTGCACCTGGAGGATAGAAAAATTTAAAGTGGGAGAGATGAGGTAGGAAGAAAATGGGTAAAAATATTCATTAATTGAAAATTTGTAAATTATCCCACAAAAATCATTATGCAAGGTTTGGCCACATAGTTTGGAAAAATCTGGTGCTAACCATAAGAATTATTCTTCTTCACTATTCATACCGCATGAGGAAGGTGCACTATTTGACTGACTATGCACAAACTGTTTTTTCCCACTATCCAAAACCTAAAACATAGCATAAGTTCATATTCCGTGGGTGAAATGGTTTTAGAAAATCCCTGCAGCCCTGTATGTTTTCATCTTTTTTTTCTCTGGTCTTCAAATGGGCTTTGAACACCCATGGGACCTACTTTAACCTCATAGACTTCAAATTATGGGCCATTTATAGGAATTGAACCAAAAATTAAATGGTCCATACCTTTGGATAAAATGAAAAAGTTACAACCTCCCCTATTTAAGACAACTCATCCCCAAGTTTTCCTTTTGAGGGTTGAAGAAAATCATTAGAGAATAGTTTTGACCATTACATATGTACATCATCCTCTTGCTCCTAGGTCTCATCCTGAATATGTATGTGCTTCCATAGCACCCAAAATAAAGGAACTGACCTGCCTCAACGAACCATTGTATAGTGATCAATGATACAAATTGGATGCTCCTCAAAGGAAGCATCCGAATCCAGTTCTATATCTCCAGGATCAAATGATTGAGACAAATACGAATGATACAGTCTATGTTGAGATACATGGAAGACATTGTACAGGGAAAAATACCTATGTGGTAACAACAATTGATAAGCTACGGACCCAACTCGCTCCACAATCTTTAAGGTCCCGACATATCTCGATGACAACTTTCCATATCTCCTAATTAGTTTATGTCCCAACCAAGGTTATACTTTCACAAAGAACCAATGTACCACCTATAACTCCAAAGGTCTATGACAACGATAGGTATAAGACATATTCCTAGACTAAGATATACTAATATGATTTTGAATCAGCTGGAATTGCATCAAACTCTCCTGAACGGGATGAGGACTCAGTGGATCTTCCTCACTTACCTCAATCTAGAATATGGGTGAATTTTATAGTATACCATAGAAGTCCTCATATGGAGAATTTTGAATTGATTAATGAAAGTTTTTGTTGTTGGAAAAGTCAACCAGAGGAATATATTTTTCCTAGGAACCTCTAAAATTAATGATATAGGACCGAATCATATCCTTTAACACCCAAATTGTCTATTCAGACTACCCATAAATCTAAGTGTGATATGCAATAATAAAGAGCTCATGTGAACCCAATGCATTCTGAAGCCCCTCCTAGAATAGAAATGTGAAGTAAGAGACTTAGACTGAAATGATAGAACATGGTACACCATGAAGTTGCACTATCTCCCAGATGTAATTCCTCCCTAACTCATCAATAGATAAGGCTTATGGATAGGTAGGAAGTGCATGAATTTTTTTAACCTGTCAATAATCACCCATAACACATCTCTTACTTAAGGAGATATCAGTGAGCCTACTATAAAATCAATGGTGAAGTCATTCCATTTACACTCATGAATTAATAGAGGTATTATAATTATGACAGGTCACTGGTTCTCAACCTTCACTTGCTGACATGTGGAGCACTGAGTGTTAAATCATTCTATGTTCATCTTTATACATGGCCACCAGTACTGACGACACGTGGCTCAGTATATCTTAGTAAGTATATGATGAATTTCCCAAACGGAGGCATGAGACTCCCTCATAATCTCTTACCGTATATTTGAAGGCACCCACACACAACCATAGAAAATTAGAGTCTCACTGCCTTCAACAACCCAACAATGAGGTGGGTTCTATCTTGAGACACTTTCCCTCAAAATGAGTCCCTCATAATAAAATAGCTTCCTCATTTGAACTCACTCTAGAATAGAATATGTTACCGCTAGAGCCTCAAAAAGTTGTTTCTCGTGATGCTCATAGACCTCAATATACAAATCAAAAAAAAATCCATCATATGGCACTCACTTCTGGTTTCCTGGAAGTCTTACATCTATGTTTTCGATATGAAGGCATCATCCACGACAATACCCATACTAGGTGTGTAATAAAGATCAAAATTGAAAGACTATGGGTATTACACCCACCTGCACTACCTAAAATTCACGTCTCGTTGGGTGGAGATATATTTTATGGTTTTATGATCCATGTAAACAATGAATCTCTCACCTAAAAAAGAGTGAAACTAACATTGCAGATCATGAACCACTACTAAAAGCTTGATTTCATGTGTAGTATATTTTCTCTTGTGAGGCCTCAACAAGTGAGATACATTCTCCCTTACTCGATCAATTTTCATCAGAATTTCACCCCATCTAATTCTCGAAGCATCATCATAGAATGTATAAATTCTGACTGGCTCTAGAATAATCAGAATCGAAACTAAAGTGAGTCTTCTTTTTTAACTTCTAGAAATATTTCTCACAATATTCAGAAAATATTAACTACACACACTTCTTAGTTAGGTCCATATGAGGCATTTCTATGTAGGATATGTCCTGAATTAATCTCATGTAATAGCCAGTAATCCCCTATAAGTTTCATATGTTGAACACTTCTTAGGTTACACCCCTGAAACCATGATTCTCACCTTTTTTGCGTCAACTGATACACCAACCTCAGATATCATATGACCAAACAAGTGAACCTTGCTGATCAAAAAGTGTAATTTAATGAGCTTCACATATAGTTGGTTCTCTCTCAGTTTACTTAGCACGATGTCAAGATGGGTTGCTTGGTCGTGTCTAGTACATGAGTACACCAAGATTCCTTCTACGAAGACTACCTTGAAAGAATCAAGATACGGGTTGAAAACCCGATTTATAAAAACTATAAAGTCTTCTAGAACATTCATCAGATCGAAGAACATGAAAAAATAATCATAAAATCTATACCAGATCCAGAATTTTGTATAGGGTATATTTGATGGTTCCATTTGGGATTTTCCTCTCCTCCAGGTACAAGAGCTCCTCTCCCCTCCTCCTTTGGGATTTTAAATTTTTTCCTTATCTTTAGATACATTTACTTCACCATAGAATGCTAAGGAATCATCTCAATAATCTCTATCATCCACACTTATTGATTTTAAGTTTCTCTATCCTCCATTGCACTATCTTGATGCAATGACATTTTACCCTATTTTAGGGTTTTTTCTCATTCTTAGGATTTCTAATATTTTAGGTGGAATAAAATGTTTTATACAGACTTGTGTAGTACTAACACTACATTGTAGGGTATCTACACCTTTTACCAATGGTTTCATCTCTTTCTAACTATTGTTTCCTTGTACCGCTAGCCAGAATCTTCCAACGAGGACTATTATTGTATATTAAATTGACCTCATTGGTTTTATGTGTCCTTTGTGACCTTATCTTATGAAGAAACCCATTCATAGGGTATTCTCCTTGACTTAGTATATGTAAATAGGTGTTCCCTCTTATAAAATATTAATTCCACCCATTTTTAATGAAATGGCCTTGGATGTGTGTTTCCCCTTATTTTAAGGTCTCAAATTATAACTAGAATTAAATTGGGATAAGTGGATGTCCATGAGTGTAGCCCTTGAGATTTATTCCTCACCTCACATTTAAATGCATGTTGATGATTTACCTTGTTCTTTAAAAATGAACTATAATAATGATGTATACCATGTTTAAAGACTTGGGTTGTTTTAATTGACAAGATTTTTATTATTTGATGTTAATAAGTCATTTATGACATGTGAAATATGTAAATTCATATGACCTTGTTCTAATGAATTGAATCAATTTCAAAGATTTTCCAAGATTAATATATTGGGATTTTGAGATGTTGTTGATGACATATGGTTAAGGTCATGTGAATTCCATGTGACTATAGTTGATTTTCATTGTTTAGAGCTTATTCCTTGTAGATTATGCCTCATACCATGCTTTCTCTTATTTAATGCTTATTTCCGTTCCATATAAAATGTAACATTATTGTTCGGGCTGAATTAAATAGATTTTTTAAATGGAAAGCATGTGGTATTAAGATGATTATTTGTTAGATCACAATTATAAATTCTTCGCCTAGATATATATCCCTTGTTTGATATGGATCTAGGGATACAGGCCAGAAGAAAACACGAGTTTCATATTAAGGGTCCATGGATGGACTCACCGTTCTCGATATGTTATGACCCGACGTGTCGGGAGTGATGATTTGTCTTTCCATAAAAGGGATGATCGGGTATTTTTCTTATACTCTTGAGTGATACTGGTTCCCTAAGGGAGAAATCGTGAAAGGAGCCGTTGGAAAGATGGATACCCCATGACATGGGTGATACTATGTTTCCCATGTGAGATACCTGGGATGGGTTCAGAGTTACCATGCGTCGAGTAATACTTGGGACACCGTATTGTTTTCCTCGGTAGAACTCGGTGGTATTGGCTTATATTTGATGTTCCTATAGAGATACATGGGATTATTTTTAGACCACCTTGGATGGGCTCAGGACTCCACTACTGGAATTGACAAATTTTTTAGAGTTCATTGATTGAATGCATTGGTTGATTTTCTAATGATATACTTAATTATTCTCATTATTATGCACTTGTGATACCTCTTCCTTGATTCCTAGCATACTAGAATGATGACATATGAATTAGACCCCAAGTATAATCACAATATTCAGGGTATGCATTTCATGGCCTACCTTTTTACCTTTGGCACTTGTATACACATTATGCATGAACATGTAATCTTTTCAGACTTCCAGTATAGTACAAAGAAGGTGGTATGTGTCGGGTGTTAGTTTAGGAACCTGGAATAAGATACATCTTCTTAATTTATTTACTTTATTTTTATTTACATTGACATGCTATTATATATCTGTTTCACAAAATGGAAAGGTATAGACACCGTGGGTGCCTACCTATTGAGATTTATATCTCACACCCTAATCAGGCACCATTTAGTACCTGATTAGACTTTATGATCATAGGTATGGATAAAGGGAAGTGTTTTGCTTCTTATGATTGATTGTAATCTACCTTAGAAAGAATCTTTGGGGGATAGGACTGAGCCTATACTCAAGATGCTATGTAACAGTTTTTGGCCTTTTTTTATTTTTGTATAGAATGTACTATATGCATGCACTCATGTTCCCATGTACTCTCATTTTTGTATAAAATAAATAAATTACATGATTATAATTGTATATATTATTTATTATTATCTTCCATTACTTCCTTATTTATATTTAATTTCTTATTACTTTACTTCCACTTATGTCCATTTTCCTCTTTTTCACTGCCCTAAGATTCAAACAAACCTGAAACGCCCCCATGACCTCCATTAACTTCAAAGGATTCAAATTAATGGAATTTTAAAATAATTAAACCAAAAATTAAATGGTCCATATCCTTTGATAAAGTTATTAAGTTACAACCTCCCCAACTTAAGACAACTCATCCCCAAGTTTCCCTTCCAAAGGTTGAAGAACATATTCAGAGATGTGTTTCAACCACTACGCATGTACATCGGCCTCCTTCTCCTAGGTCTCATCATAAAAACGTCCATGATACCATAAGAACTAGAATAATGGAACTATCCTACCCCATAGAACCTTCTTGCTGTGATCAAGGATACAAATTCGACTCCTGTCAAAGGACGCATCCGCATCAAGCTCGATATTGTCAGGATCAAACAAAAGATATGGGTATAGAAAATACTATCAAAGATGAGATATGTGGAAGATGTTGTGCATGGAATGGTACCTATTAGGTAACAAAAATCGATAGGCTACCGGTCTAACTCACTCAACTCTCTCAAAAATATTGACATATGTCAATGATAACCTTCTTAGTCTCTTGGTTCGTTTATATCCCAACAAAGGTGATACACATAGAAAGAACCAATGTCACAACTCAAACTACAATGGTTTATGGATATGACTTATATAAGACTTATTCTTACACTAATTTTTAGTTGTATTCTTCTAAATCAACCGAATGTGTGCTATCTTCAAATGTGGGCTTAGCCCAATCCATGCAGAAATGTAGTGGGGGCCTGAGGGCCTGCTATCTAGAAGTGTTGGGCTTGGGTGTGGCTGGTATTCAAGTGTGGTCTTGTAAAAATTGGGGATCATTACACTAATACTATTACTTTTACTATTTCCAAAGTTTCTACTACTACTACTACTACCTCAAATGGAGTCAAACTCCTTCAGAATTATTCCATGAATGTAACTATAGTCCAGAATCATGAGTTTAATAAATCTGTTAAAAATTTAAATCAAGGATTTATATTTATGATCATTGAATGTTGTGTATTTTCCAAAATGTGTACCCATTTATTATCTTCCACTCATATTAGTACAAGATTATATGTTATAGTGAATAATATCCCTAGAATTAATTACAATTTCACTCATGCAGTTAGGTTAGGTGGATCTTTACCAACTTAATTTTTTTTTGTAATAATTGAATAATATCTTAGTATATATCTTATAAATGTTTCTAATGAGAGAATTAATCCACATTAAATCTAGTATAAATTAATATATTCCAACACATATTACGTATGATGATGATATAATCCTATTATACAAGGCTAATGAATCAACCATCATAGCTCTGGATGGTATTCTCAAACACTCTAAATATGTTTCCAAATAGGTTTTTAGTTAGAGAAATTTTTTTATTATATTTCGGAATAGATTATCATGTTTTATAAGAATTAATAACACTCATATCTTGAATATTAAATATAATTCACATTAATTTAAGTATATTGGTGTGCCAATGTTTTTGTGAAGGGTCAAGGAATCATATTTTGTTGGAATTTCCTCTAATATTAATAACCAATTCATTAATTTTAATGGTAAATCTAAATGTCAAGTAGGTAGAGTTTGAATCATAAATTTAGTTATTACTTCTCACTTTTCATGCTCCATCTAAATTTAAAAATGGATAAGGGTTATCATCTAGAAGATGTAATATAAAATTAGAAAATTTATATCAACTGAGAGTATACATGAAATTTAGATTGTAACTTCTGTATAGAGGAATTAAATTAAAGAAAAAGGAATTAGTTATATTGGTGCTAAATACTTATACTTCATTAATTCTTCACATTACATAAAATTATGATTGGAATATTTATTTTAATGATAATGAGTCTAATCAGTATTTTTAGATACAAATTCATAATAGTATTATTGACGAATAACTAATTTTATAAGCCACAATTTGTTAGGATGACTATTAAAGAACCATTTTTTGAGCTAATGCCTAAAAACTGATTTTTTTTCATAAAATTATACTATGCATTCATGGGTTGTTAACTAGATATATACTTTAATTAAAAATTTCAAAATTTTGGAGGCACTTTCCAAATTTATAGTCTCTGATAATTTGAATCAAATTGATGAGGTTTGACTAAATTTTCATACTTATATTATTACATATATAAGTAATTATAGATATTTTTATCATGATGTTGTTTTTTAGAATCCAACATACTTTGAGAATATTACGAGAAATATGTTATGATAGTTTATGAGTTAAATATATAAAGAAATTCTTTATTATATTAAATACTTAAACAAGATTTTTTCCTCTTGATTATACTATACTGATATAAAAATTAGGTTAACAAATATTTTATATTGAAGATAATTTACAGATAAATTTAATCTACATACCCTTTGTATATAAATATTGTATGAATAATGATGAATGTATATCACATATTTTTCTCAGTTTCAATTTTTCAACAAAATATTATCAGTATATACATGATCTATGTTAGTAGTTCTCATGATCTAGGAAGTATTTAAATATGTTCAAGATTATACTATATGATAAATACATTAATGAATAGGTCCAAAAATATTTAATAATTACTAATTTGGTAAGATTTAACCATATATATAAATATATATAATCATTTAAAATTTATGTTATGATATCTCTTCTCAAAGAACACACTTTCTCACATTCATATTGAATTTTAAGTTGAAATAAGAATGCAGAATGATGACATGATAAATTATTTAATAATTTTTTGTTATATATTTAATTATAATTTTAGGAATCCCAAGAAAACCTCCATCATAAATGTACATCCTTTATATTACTCAAATACCTTCCTAGATCAAAGTTAATGTTAATGAAGAAAAATTAGGAGCAATATGAAATTATGTATGTGAAGGTATATTTTATACTTGTAGATGATTTATGAGAAAAGTTTTTCTCACACACTCTTAATATATTTTTGAATTTGGAAGAATTGGATTAAGATATCATCTTCATCATAAGGTATTATAAAATTTTTAGTTAGGACCCTATTTAGATCAAAGGTGATTATACTATTTTTATGAGATTTTCATTCATTGGGGTATGTTAGAAATTATGAGGTGTATAATGGAACTAATTAATGAGGGTAAAACTATGATTAGGGTGACTAGATAAATTTAAAAGATTATTCTTACTATTTTAGTGTAACATGGGTTCTAAAAGAATTATTTTTTGATGTTAATGTAGAGTTTTATATCAAAATTTGGATCTTTTTTTAGGGTTGTTTGTGAATTATTATGAGAAATTTTAGTTTGTGGGGGAAGGATAATAGTTGATGGGTTGTTTGTGACATAGAATATGGATTATGATAGTGTTGTGTTGGGTGGAATACGTAGTGTAAAACTGGAGTGGATTGTTTAACATCTATGGTTAATGGATAAATATTAATCTCTCATGGGTAGTAAATGAAAACACCACGTGGGTTAGAGATATCTGGCTAGATTAGTGATCAAGTGGTTTTTATGGTGGAAGAGATAAAAAAGGCGAAGAAAATGATATATAATATAGATAAAGTAAATGACTTCTAGGATAGGTTATAACAAGTCATAATCTATTATACTGGTAGTATTATAGATTTATAAACATAATACCGGAATAAAACATTTATGTTGAGAATGTTTTGGGCACCATTTATTATATGGGTCAACATTTAAGGGTGTGTAACTTGAAATAAATTGGTTTATTTGGGTAGGTGTGGTGTTTTATTTTTTTAATCATAATAATAATGTTTTAGATTAATATTGATGTTGTTTTTGTGTCTATCATCCTCATCATCATCATATCACCTGGTTGTGGTTAGTGTAAAAATGAAAGTAATGGACGAGTATGGTCCCCTAGCTGAAATATGGGGAATATTATGGTGTATAGGGTTTTGATTATAATTAAAAGAGGTGGTTTTATTTTTCTTTACTATAATTATAGTTTTTAAAAAAATTGACTTATGGTTTTGAAAAAAATGATTTTTAGGATTTTATAGAAGTTCTTGAAGTGTTTCTTGTTAAAATAATATGAATTATTTTTATTATTTTAATTATTTTTTTAGTAGTATTATTTTATGTGATTGTTGTTGGTATAAAATTTGAATTAAATTATAAGAATGGTTTTGTAACTGACTGTGGCTATTTTTAGAGGGTATGATGTACTCCTTAGAATTAATAATTATTATTCGGACACATTTACTATAATTTTGGAGTTGCAAATGATGTAGAATGTAATTTAAATTAACAAACATGGGGTTTAGACTTCAAAATTTCGAAGTTAAATGTAAAAATATGAATTTATTATTATTATTTATATTATTATTGTTATTTTTATTATTATTATTATGTGGTTTATACCATAACCGAGTGGTATGGGATACTATGACACATCCATTTGGTTGGGGGTATTACCTCTAATATTTTAACGATTCCCCAATTCTATAGATTTTTTAACAACATATGGAATATAGAGGATATTTACATGTTCACACATGTCATAAAATAAAAATACACAATGGTTACAATGAATTTATAGATAAACATGTTATATCATACATACAAGTACATGTTTTTAGATTGGACACAAAGGGAGGATAATAGTAAAAATGATGTAGATAAGTAGGTTTTTCTTGTTAAATGGAAATAGAAACACACATAATGATTATGATGGATTCAGTTTAAAAAAAATAATACAAGGTGGAATTAGGGATTATGGATGTAAGATTCACTACACAAATTTTATATATACTTTTAAAAAAATTAATATCCATGAAAGCTGCATAATTATATGATATTATGACAAGTATAATTCCAGGCATGTTAGACAAAAATGAAGGGATCATTTGGTTTGTGTATCAATCTTAGATGTAGGGTCTCATCTAACAAAATTTGGACCCATTAAGTGTGGGTGTTATTTTCATTATTCGTAATTACCTCATTCTTACTATATATTTTTATTATTAATATTTATATTATTATTAACTATAATAGTGGTTTATAAATTTTTTAGGGGATAATTAATATAATAACACAATAGAAAACATGAAAAAAATATTTTATATATAGAGTATATTTCTAAAATAATTGAATTGAATAATATAAATGAATAGAAAAATATGTTTTCTCTATTGATTGGGTATCATCGATCCTTGAAATGACCTTGATAGTGATCACTGAGATGCAACTGATGGGATCCTTCCTCCTAGGGTATCCATGGGCTATATAAATCAGTCAATTATTGGGAAGGATCCTATCTTACTCATGGATTTCTAAAACCATTATATTAAAGAGAAATTGAGGGAGAGAGATAGAGATAGAGAGATAGTGATTGAGAGATTTAAGCTAAAGTGTATCATAGCATTCAGATGCATACAAATCACAAACTCTAGATCTATTTATATATCTAAATAAGGAGTCTTCTTGCATTTTAAATGTTCATATATATTGAATAAATGATTTATTAAAAATTTCATTAGTTAAAATATTTGTGACTCTCATGTATTATTTTTTTATTAATATTTTATTTTTTAAACAATTAACTTCGATGTTAAAACACCTCAGATCACCATCACAAGATGAAAAACCTGACAACGATATCTTTAAGAAATACAATAAGGCTGATATATATGTTATCACGTAACATGTAAACTACTTTATATAGTACCATAAAAGTGTGACAATCTCAATGAATTGGTAATCTGACCGCAGACCATGGCATGGTCTAATCCACCATGTTGTGGTATTTCCTTTAGAAAATATTTCAAATATATATTTCATTCCATAAATCCTTATAGAATTTGATTGATTTCACATTATTTGATATCATATGAATAAATTTTTAAAATAATATGAAAAACCCTATTGAATATAATTTAAAACTCAATTCATAAAAGCTACTATTCATTTTAAACATATAATACATTAAATGAAAAAAATAATAAAATACATCCAAAAATTCATTCAAAAATATTCTAATTTTTAGGATAAATATCAATGTTTTTTATAAAAAATATAAATAAAACATAACCCTCATTTACATAAAAAAAGTGTGACCCCAAGTACCTTTTTAAAACTGAAAACAATTAAAAATTACCCAACGAATATATTTAAGCTAAGTGTGCCCTCTAAGAACGCGTCAATGATACTCAAGATAAAATGTAGTCTGATGTGATATCTAGTAAAAATATGTTTCTCTATAAATGTTCCCAAAAACTATATCATATAATACTACATATTCATATAATCCATTTATCTAATATATCGAGTGACCATGGGACATGAAGTACATGAATCACCTATATTATACTCATACTTTCTTGATTATATGTTTATATATTAATTGAACAGATGAACACATCACATGTCATTCACCCAAGTGAATTAGAATATCACATTCCCCTGATCAAAATAGATAATCACATCACATTCACCATATTTTGGAATGTATATACACATCTTTAATCTATCTGAAACTAGAGCCTAAATTCTATACTCATTATAAATGAAGGAAAATATCATTCCAGTTTAGCTTCACCAAATATAAGATTAATGACATATCAAACTACCACACTAATTAGATTAACTTCATGTCCAGGGTAATAATTGTATCAATTTATTAATTTTATAATTCTCAATATCTTTATGACCTTAAATACATGGATGAAAAGTGAAATGTTCACCCCTAGTATACTGAATATGTAGTGTATGATACTCCATGTTATATAATTTTTTCATTATATAGTAAAAAACCCTCATTTTTTATCATGATTATATTTCTTATCTCTATATGAAATCATACACATGAAAAACTCAAAATTTCATAAAAAAACCATTATGAATGTTGGTTAGTGATAACTTTAAATCAAGCATTTAGAGGATAATTATCATTTCACTTCATGAAAATATGAAAGAAACATAAGAAAATGGTAAAATTGAGAATATATTTTATATAAAATGATATTTTTTATATTCTTAAGAGAATTAAGAATACATACAATACAATAAACACAAACCCATCTAATCATTTCTGATTATATATATTACCAAATATGATTTATGTTTTTATATATTTTGGGTTTTTATAAAATCTTTACATCTATACTTATTTCTTTCCACTTATCAATGTGACTATATGATAATACCTCTAACTAAACTCCTTTATTAAATAACATATATAATTAATGTTATTTTGAATAATGGTGAGACTATGAAGTAAATTAATAATGGTAAACTCCTTCAACATAGTATCCAAAAATTCTTTACTTAATTACATCCAATTTGATGATGTTAATTACTTATATTGTATAATTTTAACTCTTTTATAAGTTCATCATTATCATATTGGAACATTTAAACTCATATTTTTCATTTGAAATCATTTAATTACATAATATAAATCTTTACATTAAAATGTGACTCTTTGCATTAATATCTTTTTTAATGACAAAATTTATATTATTTTAGGATATATATTGACTTTTAATTTGAATTTTTCTTTTTTAATATTTTACTTGCAATAAATTTGTATTTTATATGTCTAATAATTCTCCTAATAGATTCTTATAAACTATATTTTATCAAAACTATAATTATAAGTTACATAAACTCTTTTTTATTAGGAAATAATGTTTTTTCCTATAATTATAATATCTAAAAAATAATATATTTACACCCATATCTCATATGATATTCTATTTGTTTGGATTAAGTTTTTTTGAAGAATATTGATTTGTTTATAATTTTCGATAGTTGGGAAGTGGTAACTTTGTCCCTTATATTGTATAAAAATTTCAGATCAAATATCCAAAATTAGATAAAACATGTGCACCCTTATATAAAAAGCATGAATGTTATAGAATTATAACAATCAAATAATATTTTATCAAAACATTAAATTAATTTATTTATAATGAAAATTATTTAAACTAAAAACTCTTAAGATATACGATGAAATGAAAAATTAAAATAAAAAATCTTTTTTGCAAGACATTAAATAATCAAGATAATATACCATATAAAACTCTTTTAGGTAGAAACCCCTTTACCATTCATTATAAATCACAATTTAAGTTCTATCCATCAATAATTTTTATGTTTCAAAATCCTATAGAAATTTTTAATAATTTCATAATGTACCATCGATAACATATGCCCTTAAAAATAGAATAAATTCATTCTATAACATTAATACTAGATGATGATGATCCATAATGCTTCACGATACCTTTCAATATTTTTTTAAATTCCTCCTCCACTGACTAGGTTTTATATAATTAAATCACTTCAGCTAAATCATGTATATACCCTTAGTTTTCAATGACTGTCGATGATTATTCGGACTTATAATATTCTTCTTCCTTATTAAACTTTACCTTTTAATTTTTATACTATGATTATGGCATATGAGTTTAGACCTCCAATATCCTGATCAGCCATACTCAATATATTAAGGAGTTTAGTTAAAATTGTTTTTGTTGTTGTTTTAAATGAATTATATTAACCTTTCTTATAGATTATAGAATGATTTTAGAATCCATATTAATCCTTAAATAAGACCCCAACCTCTATATATCATTAGTGTTCTAAATTATATTGAGTACATGAGAAGGGATTGAATTTCCATTTGTTATCTTGAATCTAAACAATTCCATTAAAACGTTATACCTCTCAGACATTTCCTTTTCTTGATAGATAATTTTTATGTTTTATATCATAATTAACTAATGTATTTTATCATTTTTATTTTTTAGTACATATTCCATGGATATAAGAATGAGTGTGGAGTTATACAATGAATTTGTAATTATGTCTTATAAGTATTAAGACCTTTTTTTTGAATGGATTCACTAGGTTATTTCTCAAGAAGGGTTTTCCCAACACATAAATTTATTAATTTGTATTAGGAACTATTTTTAAATTTCCATACCAGTCTAGATGGTTTTTTGAATTTTAGTTTCATCAAATGAACATGTTAATAGTATGACCACCCAATGGTCTTATCATTCTCATTAAGATCTAAAATATCCCAAATAATCTAGAAATTATAAATTTTTTCTCGATATTCTACCCTATACTATACCACATACTCCTGCAAGGAACCATCAAATTAATCATGGAAAAGAATATCCTTTATCATACCTACATAAAAATCCATGAAATTAGTACCTGAACCGATTTTCCCATGTAGGGTGTGATTATAACTTAGTATGAAACCACCAATGTGCCTTAGAATAAATAATTTAAGAGATATGATGCATATATATTATGATAATAAAATAAATATTTATTTACATATAAACCATCATATCATGGGCTACTGAAAACTACCCAAAATAATGATCATATTGGATTTTAATAGAACCAAAATGGGATGCCATACCTGTAGTATGAACATGGACAAGGAATGAATAGACTATTACCCCTTCCATTATCATACCAGGTGAACAATGTATCATAATTAATATAGTAGTTGAATGAATTATCACCTATATCCACAAAGTTCTATGTAAATATGGTACCACCCTTAAAAACATGTAAGGGTTAATAGGTAATCACCAATCATTACACACAAATAGGTGAACATTCTATTACCCTATCCACTAAATAATCTAATGTTCTATAACCTTGTTTTCTATTTAATGAATGTCCTATCACCATCAAAATAAGGTTAGCATTATATAATTATCACAATAATGTGAATAAACTATCACCACCAAAACAAGTATATATGAATGAGTCATCATCTCTCTATTACAATATGTGAATGGAATATCTGTAAAAGTCTAGAATAAGGTGAATGAGATATCATTGATACATCATAATATAGGTGGAGGAGATTCCACTATTGCAATACAAATGTGAAAAGACTACGAGAATAAAAAATATATAGTATATGTGAACTAGCTATCACTACTCAATTAGGAACTTTAAATGAGAAGGTTAACACCATAGTCTTAACATGTGTTAACACTCTATCACACTTATATAACATAAAAAAGTGATCGTATTATCACTAAGATATAACCACTAAAAAGTGAGTCAGTTATCACTTCATGTAAACCAAAATAGAGTGACTGAAATATCACTATAAACACAAGAATAAAATAAAGTTAATGGGTTATCACCATTAACCTTAAAATGAAATTAAATGAAAATTTAATCATCATGAGAACAAAAATAATTAAGGGTGAAATTATAGTCTACATAAGCATAAATGATATCAGGTCTATATCATAAGATTTTTGAATGAATTATCGATAAGAAATTGATGTCACCAATCCAACATTACAAATTTGGACACCCATTCCCTCAACAGTTTATGATTATAGGTCATAAGTCAAGAAAGATCGATCCTTATCATCCTGGGTATGACCCATAATACACTTCATCTCAAAATGAATTCTCTAAAAAAGGAGTTTTCTCTCTAAAAGTCCCATAATTAGGCTAATATACACTATGTTTACTCATAAAAATGCTTTTCATTACCTAGGAACACTTAAAGATGGAGTAGAAGGACCCTATCATTGAAGAACTAGATATATACTATGATGAATTCACTACCTCTTAACATGAGTTCCTTCTAAATGAAGTATTTCGTCTTCCTTATAGGAAAAAGAAGCTTAAGAATGGTTATGAAGGATATGGGAGAGGATAAATTGATAAGTATTCAAGTTATATTCAATGGAAAAAGTGGTTTGTAAGGGGTATATGAGGGGTACTTTAATAGGTTTGTTTTCATTGTTATTTCTATAAATTTCATTTAATTAATGTATAATGTTTCTATTTTAAATGGAAAGTGGATAAAAAGTGGGAGAAATATGGAGGTGGGGAATTTTTTGCTAACAAATCTCTAAATTGACACATATGCAATGACCATATATATAATAGTAATATTTCATTCGTATATTTAGCCTTATAAATATCACTAAAAATATTTAACATATTTAATTATCTCTCAACATGTCTATTATATTTCTATTGTCTTCCATATTTCCGTAGTTATAATCATAGTGATGCTCTTCATGAAAAAATCAGTGGAATATAATTTTATATTCATTATATTTTTATTTACTCATGGAAATATTCCTCTCAGAATTTTCTTAATGATGTATTTTATTGTGTTCTCATAATTTATTAATGCTTATCTTTTATTATAATATTGTATCACAATAAAATGTATTGTGATTCATTTTAGTTTAGTTTTAGGTTTGAAATAAGATATTTAACATAATATTTATATATATTAGGTTCTTTGGGGTTCAATTATGTTAAACACACACACACCACACACTCAGGCCGAAAAGGTAGGCAATAGCCACCCCAAGGGATAACCCACCCATTAAGACTTATTTATTCAGTAAATAGCCTGAAGACTCACTGGGAACAAAGCCCATTATATGGACCAAAGACCCAAAATATGACCCGAAGGCCCAATGAAGCATCATGCCTACATCACCATCTGGCTGTGTCATGCATGTGTCACCACCTACCTATGTCATACCTATGTCACTGCCTACCTACATCACTGCCTTCCAGTGGAAATTCTATCCCGCCCAGATTTGAACCTGAGTTTGATGAAAAATGAAAGGGAATATCTACCACTAAGGCATGACCCAAATGCAATTTAAAAAAAATATTTCTTTAAAGGTAAATTCATACTAAAATCATGTGGTGTTTAATCTAGGCTCAACAATTACATGAGTTCATCATCTGTAATTCGTTTTTAAATTCAATTTTTTTTGTTTTTCTATATTTTGAGAAATTTAAAATATTGTGTTTGGATTATTTTATTTTTCTATTTGGCCAGTCTCTATAGTTATAACATAATATTTATAGGTGGAATTATTAAAAATAAAAAAATATATTTTTAGTGGAGGTCATAAGATTGTGAGAAAACATGATCATGGGAGGAATATATGATTAAAAATAACAAGGAATCATAATATTTTTCTATAAGGCATGAAAAAAGTTTATATAATCTCAAAAGGATCATCATAAAAACATAAAATTTAACACTACATAAGAATACAGAAACATGAGACAAAAAATATGGTCCATGGAGTATAACATTGTCACGAAGAACAAACAAATGCATTGGTCAAACATAACTCTTTGGATAATGATAAACACAATTATGTAGACACATAAAGTTATGGAGATAGCTAATACATTCATGTCAATTTTCAGAGTTGTGAACCAAACAAACCACAATCATTCCAACTCAAAGAGTTGTGAACATAGCTAACCATAAACATGAGCACACATAATTTGCGAACATAGATAACAAAATCATGTCCATGCATAGAGTTTTGAACATAGGTAACCAGAATAATATCCACAATCAGAGTAGATAACACAACTAAATTAAATCATTCCAATTAATAGAGTAATGGAAATATATAAATGATATTATACCCATTTACAATAATAAAATCTCATGATATATAAATTTTTACCCATTACATTAGAGTGTTACATCTATAATTCCTCAAACTGAACCACTGGGTTAGATCCATAGAGTCACAAGACATCATGAACACCTACGCATATTCATGAGGCTGCTGACTATTAATGAGGGTATGAACACCATCATCGGAGAGACTATTCCCATAGTATCATAACCTTGCACCAATAATAATATTTAAATATAAAAAGGTGAGAGTAAAAAAGTTATAACAATAAAATGTAAAATGAAACAGATTTCATATAATAAAACAAATGAGATCCTAATGTGGAAATCCACACCAAAGTAAAAAAATTCATGTAGATAAAATAAATAAATAATATTATCATCTAGAGTACATCACTGTACAACTCCCAGATCCACACTTCTTGGCTCAAAAATCCACCACATTCCCCATGGCCTTTCTTGGATCTATATAGAAGAAGTCTGTAGGGGAATCTGTATGATCAAATAAGGTGTGAGTAATAAAACTCAATAGGACACCACCAATGTGTCCTTAAAAAATGCGCACATATATAATAGTTTTATTCCTTGTTATCAATGAATGTGTAATAAAGCCCGAATAATCATGTGTAGATTACATGTGTTCTTACCAATCCACCACAAAGCCCTGACCATACTTTCTTCATCTCTATATCAAATGAAAACTAAATATTTAAATAGTATTAAAGAACTAGTGATAAGGATATTATACATACCTATCGATATCCTCATGTAATCATGTGAACATGCAACATGTAATCCACTAGTAATAAAGATAATCATGCTACTCAACATCCACTAAGAATCGAATGATAATTATACTCATTAAATACAAGGAATCAAGAAAACATGCTATTTTGAATTTACTTGGAATCAAGTGAATCACACAATATCCATGAGTTATCTTAATATCCCTACCCTATGCTCATATCCATCATTACCATTATTTCTAGTCATGTGAAATCCCATTATAAGGGATACCTTTGAAATGAAGGCCCACCTGTTCTGAGCACAATGAACAACACCACCAATGGAATGGTAACATACCTAATAGGGCAGATCATATATGAAAAATACTAGTTATCATTTTTGAGAAAAAAGTAGCATAAAAAACTACATATGATGTACGCGAAACATGATCAAATAAGATACAATCATACTCATGTAAACATGTATCATAAATGTGTCTCACATGCTATGAACACACCCACATGCGATCAAAATCATGAATGGTAAAAAATAATTATGTCAATATAAAATCCAGACCAAGGAAACATATTCATACAGGATACCAAAATGGTAAGGAACTTCTTATATCAAGGTTATTGATGAAGAATTTCTTGGTTCATCAAAGGATCAAATCTAAACAAAATCACACACCCATATAGAACTTTATCGCACTATTAGGATGTCTATTTTGGTTCTGGTTCATCAGAGAAATTTATTTAGAAGAATAAATAGTTGACTATATTCCATGTCAATAAGGTTATTATATAATTATATACCTCAAAAATCATAGCAATGAAACTAGTTCAAAGACATGTCGAAGGATAGGTCTTTAATTCACCAGATCCATTGTCAATTCAAGAATGTATTAGGAATTACTCATCAATTATAGAAGATAAACTATAGTCTATTCATTGAACATTGATATACTAATAATCCACAAATATAATAAATATCCAAGATGACATTCAAGAAGAATAAATTCTCAAGATGATCAATCTAAATAATTTTAACTGGAAACATCCACCATTCATGAGGAATCATTATCTTGGTAAGTGGATATAGTTGACACATAAAATTAACCTCGAATTTACCATGGAGTGAAAATAGATTATAATTCTATCATTGATATTCCATTACGAAGAGGCTTGATAAGAATATTCATAATAATATAACAATCAAAAATCCATAATTGGTGATAGATCTCTCTCTGATCAAGATACTTATTGAAAAAACTATATCTTCCATTGATCTATGAGAAAATTTATAATTCATCATTGGATCATATTAGGAAACATAGATCCACCCTAGATATAAGATCAAATCTAATAAAGGAAGAGTAAATAAGTATAAATATAGAGGGACTGCACCATTCTTGTATATTCGAATCACTCCAACATTTAAGGATTTAAGGGAGAATAACGAGAGAGACCTAGGGACCATATGGTATGTATAACATTTGGAACAAGTATTTTAGGGTTTAAATTAAGTGTTAAATATGTTAAAAACGCTGTGGTATTAAAATCCCATGACGTGATTTTAATGAACCCTTAGGCTGGGTGCATCGTCCTCCCAATGGGCCTCACCAGTGGGTGGGTGACTAGCCACCAATAGGTCAATGTTCCTAGAAGGAACACCTAGGTTATTCCAACACTACTGGATATATGGTGGAACCCCTTTAACAGGTTGGTGGGGTCTACATAATTTCGTAGACCAATTGGAATCCCACCTAGTGGATAGTGGGCTCCACCGGTAAGTAGGTAGTAGCCTTCCAGCCACTAACATTTATGTCTCCACTCATATATTACACCTTAAAAACCAATAATAATTATCACTATTTAATGAAATTCTAAACACCCATAATAAAGAAAAAAATGAAAATTATAATTTTATAAACATAACATCTCATACATTGAATCTGAGAGTGGATGCTAAAATTATCAAAATATGAAAACCTTCCATCCTCAATAAGAACATTCAATGGTTCTTTTCAAACAACTCATGGCATTGATCTTGAAAATAATTCTCACACTCTCATGCACCCTCATGGATCTTTAAATGGTGCCAAATAATATAGAGAAGTTGTTATTTATTCCTTCATAATACTTTCTCATATTGATCTATAATATAAAAAGTGATCCACATACAATGCATTAAGATCCATATCAACATCCCCATAGTTAATAAAATGAATAGGATCATGAAATTACTTTAGAAGTTAAGAATCATGAAACACATCTTTCATACCCTGGTAGTGAGAAGGAAGATCTATAATGTATGCCAATGTCCTAACCTACATGGTAATGTTGATGTGTCCAACATAGGATGATGCTATCCTCCATAGAATCCTAAAATATTTGTGGCTTAACTAAGGAGTCACTCTCAAAAAACCCAAACACCAATAGAAAACTCCAATGGTCTCCTCCTATTGTTTGTATAAGTATTTCTCCTACTATGAGATGTAATCAACCTCTTTTAAGTAAGACACACACTCTAAAAGGACTCTTATACTAAATAGGCTCCAATACTATTACCTCACAAGTATCATTCCAACACAATAGTGAACAACATATACTACCATAAAGAGACACATAAGATTCCATATAAATAAAATCATGGAAACTATTATATTATGAGAAATGAACCAAGGTTATGTGATCATCCTAAGCTCCTATAATATATATAATTCATGCTATTAGTATATCCTCTTGTGTATGAATCATTTCCTCTAACTGTATATCTATTTTGGGATGGTAAGCTATTATCAACATTAGTTAAGTTCATAAGGAATTATAAAAGATCTTCTAGAACAGTAATATAATTTTTTTACCTATGTCTAATATAATTCTCTTACGAACTCCATGAAATCATACTATGTCACAAACATACGGTTTCCCCATATCATCACTGAGTGATTCTCATTAATTAGTTAAAAATGAGAAAATTTCATTAGCCAATAAAAAAATCCAAATATCCTCCTGAATCCTTGGGGCCCTGGGTAACTTCTTCATAAAGTAAATTGTGATTTCCTACCACTTATAAAAAGGCACAAGAAGATTTTGTTGAAAACCAAAGGGGTGGTGGTGCTCTAATTTCTTCATATAGTAGGAATTGAATCAAGAAACAAGTGCATCAATTTCCCTCTTCATCCTTGGCCCCCAAAACTTTTTCCTAAAGGCACGGTACATCATTTTCATTCTAGGTTATTAAACCAACAAAGTTGTGTGGAATTATCTTATCAGCTCTTCCAAGATAGAATAATGGAATAAAAATCTCCCATATACTAGGATCACATCATCACTATCTGATGAACACCCAGTTATCTTGTCACCACCTGCTATATTTTATCACAACCCAATACATTCTAGGTATAGTTTCTAACTATCCTTCACATGGTATACCAATGAATAAGTGACCACCAATGGTGAACATGCCATTAATCATTGTTCCGTGGAAGAATCCTTCTTCAAGTCACCCAAAAAGTTCATTAGGCACCACTTCTCTTCTGAAACCAATTCACCAATCTTCAGAGATACATATTTCTTATAGATAAGAGAATCTAAAATGATGTTACCTTTACCTAGTGCATGTGTTATCTAAAATTAAATCATCTATAGATATTATTCCCAATGCCTCTACCTAAAATTTTGGTGCCACTATGGTACGATATAGCTATGGTTCTTGTGGTTTGTGTAGATGATAAACCTTTCAACAACACTTCAAAAAGTATACCACATATACCATCTCCAAACCATTGGTAGGATAATAAATCTCATCAAGTCATAGTTTAAATTACCCATAAGCTATTACCCACCCATCTTCATTAGTTATTCTTTAAAAACAATTATTGATGCATCATAGTTAATGGAGTAACCAATTCCTAGCTTAGGAAAAATCAATACTGGAGTTGTAGCCAACCTCGTTTTAGCTCATGAAATGAATCCTCACACTAGTCCAACCACTAGAACATAACTCCCGTATTTTTTAGAATAGTTATGGGTGATGATAAATGAGAGAAGTCATAGATAAAATGCTGACAGTATCCCAGTAAACCCTAGAATCACCTGATATTGAACAAGTTATGAGGAAATGTCCCAAAAACTACTACCACAAACTTCTTCGGGTCCATGGATATACCTATATTTGGAACCCCATGGACCGATAATCAGACTATATAAATCCAAAAGTTACACTTAGATAGTTTTGTGTAAATATGATGTGCTAGATGTTTTCTCAAGACTATCTAGAGATATCTGGAATACTAATTTGGGATCACTGAATAGATGAGGATATTGTTAAAAAACACCATGATGTACGAGTACGGAAAATGGTAAAATATCTCATTAATAAGATACATGAAAACTGACGATACATTTTTATGTCAAAACAACATCACCAATTACTCATATAACATATACCAAATCTGAAACTCTAACTTTCAGATATCCTCCTCTTAGACCTATAACCAGTGAAAGCTCGATCAAAGATGAATCTTGTTGAACTATGTGGATCTATGATGTTGATCAAATATATCATAAATCTAGGACATAAGATATCTATTATTCACTGCCACCTGATTCATATTTGATTAATCTAAAAAAAATTTAAGGACTAACACCCACCTTCTTGGTTAACAAGATAGGTTCAACCCATGGTGAAATAATAGCCCTAATAAATACCTTATATTATAAGTCCAGAATATTTACATTAAGATCATTCAACTAGTCCAGTTACTACGATAATGGGTTGTCAATATGGGTTTCACATTTGTCACACAATCGAGCTCAAAGTCAACTCTTATATCTAGGGGAAGTCTTTTGAAGTTTTATAGAAAGATATTGTGATAGAGATCCACAACTAGAGGAATATATTTACTAAAATATCCAAGAACAAAATCCACACTATGATCATCCCAAGATAGATCATGTTTGGAACCACTCTACCTTCTCTGAGTTCCCATTATATGATCATCATGTTCTTCCCTCCATTAATTGATATAAATGATACCCATCTATAATAGAAATAAAAATGATATTAGAGGGTAATCATTCAATCCATGCTAAGAATATATTCAAATACCATCATCTCTAAAATCATAAATTCATGTATATTTATAGAACTGGTAATGTATATAGGATACTGAAGGCATTATTGAAGATGGACCACTTTTGTTCCTAACGATGTATTAAGGGAATGTAATAACTTGTGAATATATGATGGAAAGGGAATAACTAGTATTAAAAATTGAAGTAAATGTTTTTGAATTGATCAAGAACATACCTCAAATAGTAGATTTTCCCACTTCATCATCTTCTGGATTCCAATCCACTTATTAAACATGATCTACCTCAGCTTTATAACCTTTTGCACCAGAGGTATTTGAGTTTCCTAAGTCATTATCACCTAATAATACTAATGAGGACCATAGGTATTTTTTTGGATCCTTTTCCATGTATTCCTTGACCCCCTTTAGAAACATAACCTTCATAGATTCATAGAAAAACTGGAAGAGAAGTCCCATCTTTCCACACAATTGACACTTACTCTAAGGTGTAATGCAGACCCTATTGTAACGTACGATCATTCCATAGTTGAATCACTGTGTATTAATTATTGGTGGAATTTAAGAATCCAAAATCTACTTCACATAAATACTACTACCCTGTTGAACACCATTGGTCTTCCTCTCCCTACTGGAAGAATAGACACTCATCACAATAGTATGAGGCACTCCTACCTTAGTGATAAAGGGTATAAGAAGAAAAACTACTCGATCCACCTCCACCACATTCTAAAAAATAAAGGCCTTGTATAGAAAATCTAGGAAACCTAACAAGTCATATGATTTAAAAATGAATATTGATATCAAACTTCCTGTCTTTCTGTGAATTGTTTTTAATAAAGAGATGATCACAGAGAAGTAGATTAGTGAAATGAATGGAGTATGCATAAACGATCATAAACCCATGAAATAACTCCATGAAATCCTGTCACGTACCAGGCCGGGTCGCCATCCGACCCGGCGCCCGACCCGGTCCGCGGTAAGGCCCGAAGGGCGTTCCCAATCCCCACGGGCTGGCACAAGTGCCCGGGTATCAAGTTTAACAAGTGGGAATAGTTTTACCAGAAATACAAGACAGAAAAACCAAATAACAAGATAGATAAACTGAAATTAGAAATAGAAAACGAAACATGCCTTTAAACTATGAACAAGTTTAAGGTCTACAACTCGAAACAATAAATAAAAAGAAAAGACGACAGCGGAAACTAAAACTCATGCTCAACCTCCCAGCAGAAGTGAGACCACATCAACAACATTCTGCATGAGAAGACCAACTGCAACCTGAACCACCATCACTGAGCACGAAGTCGCAACCTGGAATACAGAAGAAATAGATTCTACATACACCCAAGGGTGTATGCAGGGTGTGAGCTAAAAGCCCAGTAGGATGCCACCGAGAAATGGTTCCATGCCACAACATCAAAAGACAATTTAAAGTGCTTATTCAAAATTATACTTAAAAAAAATGCTTTTAAAGAAAAAATTTACAAGCTAAATGCTAAAGAAAAACACTAAAAAGAACTCATTTCACAGACACAATTTTAAAGAGGATAAGAAAAGTTCATTATGGGCACACCCACACACACACACACTCTCACACACACACACATACTCTCACACACACACACACTCACACACGCACACACACACGCTAACACCCAAGTGGTCCTCCATATACCGACGGAAGGCACTACGACATTGATGGTAGAGCACTGTGGGTAAATCCCCTAAGGTTCATCTAGCTCGAGTGGGACCCTAGAACCTCGTGTCTCGGTGAAACGTGGCTTAGAAGGCCACGACCCTCAGAAAACATGGCTTAGAAGGCCACGACCCTCAGAACACGTGGCTTAGAAGGCCACGACCCTCAGATATCATGTTTTGTTAGTGTTGCAATCGTCAATCCAGCTAAGTGAAACAGGGACGACACCCATCCGATTCACTAGCGCACTAGTTCTAGTCCGCCCACCTAGATACCCAGGGTTTTCCATTGTGCTCAAACAAGTTTCACGTTCACATAATATATTTATTTCTCATTTCGTAGACCAAACAAGATATTGCACACAAAAGTCGCCATTTGCATACCAAAGCACTATTTCAAAGACGCATGCACACGACATGTCTCTTTTAATAAAAATACACCACTTTAAAAGTGAAAGCATATTCAACTTCAAAGGTACACAACAAGGAAAACACACCAAAAGTGATTCATATACTTTAAAAATATCTATTTAAATATACAAACACCTAAATTTACTTGAAAACACCTTTCGCACCGGCCAAACAACCCTTAAAAACCTTTCAACCATGTTTCGCACTAAAAACGCCACTTAAATAAAAAATTCCTCAACTTGTGAAACATATTGCATGAAAAAGAAACCATTACAAAATCAATTTCACAAGTCACCCCTTTCAAAACCTCTTTGGCACACTATAAACAATTATTAGACATTTCTAGAATTTACCACAACCGAATCGAAAGGAATAAAAATGACAATTTCTAAAGAAAAGTGCAACATTCATCACGCACGCATGTCACACCATTTTTAAAAATGCATTTTCACAAAACCACTACAGCTCTACCAAAACATTATAAACATAATTCACATTTTGCAACTAAACCATAACACATATTAAGTTAAACTAAACAAACAAATTAAATTATCTAAATGAAGTAATGACATGGAACCACCTACCTCAAGTAGGAACGGAAAAGTGACACGAAGTGACATGGCGCAAGATTCCAGTTGCGCAACGATCGCACCGTATCGAGCTGTCAAACAGGTCCTAAAATAGCAGACCGTTAAACAGGTTCAATAATGATGTTAACATAATAATAATAATAATAACAACAATAATAATAACGTAAAGATGATAATAGTAATATCAATAACATAATAATAATAATAATAATAACATAATAATAATCATAGCAATCTTAATAATAATATTACACAATAATAATACAATAATGTAATAATAATAATAGCATAATCATAATAATATTAATAAAAATAGTAACATAGTAATATTAACATGATAATAATAATACGAATAACAATAACATAGTCATAATGTAATAATAGTAACAATAATAATATAATGATAATAATATTGTTATTGACATAATAATAATAATAAAATAATAATAATTATATTAATGATATATTAATAATATTAACATATTAATAATAACAAAGCTATAATAATAATAATAATCACATAATTATAATTTTATAATAAAATGTTAATAACATATTAAATATAATAGAATAACAGAATAAATTAAAATAAATAAAAAGAAAACTAAACTGTGTGGCGGAGTGGAGGAAGGAGAAAGAAAAAGAAGAAGAAGAAGAGAAGAAGAAGAATAGAAGAAGAAGAGGGGGGGGGGGGGGGCACGACAGAGAGGGGGCTGGTCCGACGCGGGTTCGGCGGTCTGCTTGGAGGGCGTGGCGAACAGGGAGGGGGCGCAGCAACGCTGTCCAGCAAAATAGAGGAGGAGGAAAAAAAATAAGGAGAAGAAGAGGAGAAGGGAAAGAAGGGAGAGGGAGGGAGGCGCTGCGAAGGGGATGTGTGGCGCGACGGGGTTTAAGGGGGCGGCGCGGCTCGGTTAGCTGGAGGCGGTGCGAATAGGCCAAAGAGGAGGCGGGGAGGTCTCGGCCAGGCGATGGCTCTGGCGAGGTGAGGCCGTGGCTGGGACGATGGTCCGGAAGGTGGGGTTCATCGGGCAAGGCCAGGAGGGGCGCGAGCCTGGCCGAGGGCAAGGGTGCTAAGGGGAGGGCCGGCCGGCTGGTTCAAATGCTGGTCGAGGGAGTATGGGCCGACGCGGTGCAGGGCGGAACTGCGACGCGGCTGGGAGAGGGGAGGAAGATAGCGGTGACCTGCAAGAGGAGAACCCTTGGCGGTGCGATGAAGGGAAAGAAAAAAAACAAGGGGGGGGGGGGGGAAGGCGAGCTACCCAGCCCTAGAAGAAGAATAAAGAAAAAAAGAAAATGAAAAAAATGTAATACCTATAATAAAATAATAATAATAATAATAATAATAATAAATAAGTAATAAAATAAATAAAAGAAATAAGTGGTCTAATAATAATAAGAATTGGAATAATATCACTTAATATTAACCAAAGTATTTATTAACCCCAAACAATATATATATATATATATATATATTTTAAAACAATTTCTTATCGTTTACTAAACCTCTTATTTCCATTTTATTTCTACTGCATTATTTATTACTATTTCATTACCCCGCTATGTTTCAACTCATTTGAAGGCTGGGCAGACTGTGCGGATCTCAAAACCATGCCTCGCCCATGCGTCCGGTGACACAAAACCAAAACACTCGTAATAATTATTATAATAATAATAATAATTAATAACAATAATAATAATATGGAAATAACATACTTAATAACCTAAATAATAAACTATAAAAAGATCAACCAAATAAAAAGATATTAATAGAAATAAAATTAATACTCTTGATTAAATTGTTATCCAAGAGAAAAAAGAAAATATTCTCAAGTGACATTAATATTATCATTATTATTAAAACTCTTCTTAATTCGTTTTATTTCATTAGCCAACCATCAGGCATGACGTGCGGCAAGCTGAGCGAGGTCGCGCGACGACCCCGACGAGGCCATGCGGCGTCGACCGCGGTGCGCTAGACGAAACCAATGGAAAAACATCCGTTTTTAAATAAGAACTCAACAAATTTAATTCGGGCCTCGACCCAAACAACCCGATTCCAAATAAAAACAATAAAATATATAATATAAAAAGGAAGAGTCTGACAATTCTCCCCACCATAAAGCTTTCCATCCCCGGAAAGCCACAACTAAGGCTGAGAGTCAAAGTAAGAACGACACCTCCTCATGGTTCAAAGGGGATCCCCACAAACATCAAGAAAAAGGAGGCAAAAGTATCGTGCTCAGAGAAAGTGACTCAAATGACAACCTCAAGAATGCATAAAAATACTTTATGATGAGTGTCTCCCACCCCAAAGAGCTAAAACACCTCAAGTTAACTGATCAAGGAAGGGAAACCCTCACACCCACTAAATCCAACTTTTCAAGCCGAAACATCCCAAGCACCATTGAATGAAAACCACGTCCACAGATCACTCCGTTCACTTATTACCAAGAAGTATTTAAAAACAGAAGCAAAAGATCAACATGGGGAGGCCCGAGGGGCTCCCCACCATTAAGAACTTACTTATGCTCGAAACGGGACTAGAAATACAACACGGGGAGGTTCGAGTGGACCCCCCGCCATTAAAGAAAAATCCAGCATTCATTCATTCTAGAGACATTCCTACGAGACCCAATGTGGGTCTCCCCACCATTAATAACCTACCAACGCCCAAGGTGAGACTAGAAAACCAACATGGGGAGGTCCGAGTGGACTCCCCACCATTAAGGAAAGGCCAACATCGATTCATTACAGGGACCTTTGTGTGAGACTCATCGTGGATCTCCCCGCTATTAGAACTAACAGATGGTACAAACATTGACAATTTTCCGATGGTGACCAACCACCCCACCACAAGGGGCAGGGAGGGAGGGGCCCGACTACCGGGTGTCAAAAGCATGACCCAAGACAAACCATCATTCCCACATTCCTGGATGAGCATTATTCATATTTGAGACAGATTTACTCAACAAACTCCCATAAGGACCACTAAAACGATTGCATCCAAGGGGACGCAATCCCCAAAACTTTAAGGCAATGAGACGAACACACCTCCACATGGTCGCGAAAACCTTATGCAACCAGACGGCTCATTCGGAGCGGAACAACCTTTGAAACAACTTAAAATGCCTCTACTTTCAACACTGGTGACAGAAATATAGTCGAGTCTCATACACTCTCGAGGTTCCTGACCACGCGCCAGCTTCACTCCGAGGCCTATGGTTGGAGCCCTAATGTTTGAAGAATCTTCTGCCTCGTAGTCAGGCATGGAAGACTCCCGAACGGAGCTTCTCCTTTTGGTGTCACACCCAATCATACTGCACCTGAGGAAACACCATCAGACACAACACGCCATGACATCCAATTAATCTCACACTGAACATTCACCCGAACGAGAGCTTAAATGATACACATGCATCATCCCTGGTTACACTGAATGAGAACATGACACCACAAATTGTCCCTGAGAACAATCATTGATGTCGAGAGAAACATTACTTTGAGAAAGACTTTAGACTGCATCTTGAACAACACGTGATTCCTGCAAACAACCATAGCAGCCTCATACGACTGGGTCTGCCAAACTAGTAGTCTAACATGAACCCTTCTTTAAATGAAATAACCCAAAGACCAGAGGTCATTTAGAACGATAGGCTACACCGACGACTTAGGGTTGCTTCCAAACCACCGTTGACTATCAACGAGGTCTCACGCTGCAAGAAGTCACCGAACGTGACCCTTGCGTCCGCTGTAAATACTACAAATCCCTTCAAGACACTGGTCAACACTAAAAATTCTGAACCGCCTTCACCCTTCCTCCCTAGATTTCCTTTCGCCGTTTCCAGGGGGAACCTTCAAACATGATGACATCAAACCTCATACCCAATGACTCGGACAACTCAAATGACCAAAACTACCTTCAACTCCCCTCTCATCTATCATTCTGCTGCGAGAGGATCCGCTTAACTGAAGGAAAAAGGAATAGACTTAGCATCGTCACACAAAAAAAAAGGAAGAGTCCTTACTTTTGTCAACTGGAGGGTCGGACAACGGTGAACCATCTGTGGTCGCACGCCATTCTCACATTAATCTTTATTGGGGGTGTGCACTAGCCAAGAAATAAATCCATGGACCCAACCGAACTGGTCCAATGGTCAGGACATACCACAAGCGAACACCACACGTGCAGGGGAAACCACTGCAATGGCTCCCCGAGGTACTTTTCAAAAGAATTAACTAGATACATGCTTGCATACCAACTTACAAATAAGAATTCAAACTCAGGAGACAACCATTCCGAAAAATTCCTCGGCTCAAAACGCCTCACATCCGACATTTTCAAAACACAAGGACACGCCACACAAACACTGTTAACTAAAACACCAAATTTCTTACCTTTAACAAAACATTTTGAAAATATGAAAACCCAGTGGATTGCACAAAAACCAATGGCGTCCCATGAGCCTTGCACAGGCATGTTCCCGTGCCACACCGGCACCCAACACATGTCATCCAGGCACTCATCCTCTTGTGCCATTAACCATTTCTTTTTCCCATATACGCTCATGCATGTGGTTACCCATGAGAACACCAAGGGTCAAAACCAAACCTTTCAACTTTTCAAAACCAAAACATCCAACCCACACTTTTCAAACCTCACACACTATTTCATCTTTAAAACGCTTCATTTAAAAACATTTTCCAAGACCAAAAAATTTTTACTTAAAAATCAAATTTCCACGAATCCAAAACAAAGATACAAGAAATGACGCAAGAGAAAACTTGTGTCAGCCGGTGACTGGAACATATGGTTGGCGGTCATACGCCAATCACACCACTGCCACGGAGGGTATTTTAGGACAGCGTCCCCAGCTCCGCAGGGCTTTCCGGACCCTGCGAGCTCACTAGGACCACTGACCTTACCCTTTTTTCATTTCCCTTAGACACGATTAACCACAAGGACCAAAAACTCAGACAAACCTCAACATACGTTGGTAACTTGAGTCCCTCTACGAGGTGTGCTGGCCAGGCACATTGCTCGTAGTCAGGACGTCGAGCCCCAAAAACCTTAACTCAAGTCTATCGTGACTCTATCCCAAAAGAAAACGACCCAAGAGAGCAAACCTTGCCCTTTGATACCATTTTGTCACGAACCAGGCTGGGTCGCCATCCGACCCGGCACCCGACCCGGTCCGCGGCAAGGCCCGAAGGGCGTTCCCAATCCCCACGGGCTGGCACAAGTGCCCGGGTATCAAGTTTAACAAGTGGGAATGGTTTTACCCGAAATACAAGACAGAAAAACTAACTAACAAGATAGATAAACTGAAATTAGAAATAGACAACGAAACGTGCCTTTAAACTATGAACAAGTTTAAGGTCTACAACTCAAAACAATAACTAAAAAGAAAAGACGACGGCGGAAACTAAAACTCATGCTCAACCTCTTGGCAGAAGTGAGACCACATCAACACCATTCTGCATGAGAAGACCAACTGCAACCTGAACCACCATCACTGAGCACGAAGTCGCAACCTGGAATACAGAAGAAATAGAATCTACATACACCCAAGGGTGTATGCAGGGTGTGAGCTAAAAGCCCAGTAGGATGCCACCGAGAAATGGTTCCATGCCACAACATCAAAAGACAATTTAAAGTGCTTATTCAAAATTATACTTAAAAAAATGCTTTAAAAGAAAACATTTACAAGCTAAATGCTAAAGAAAAACACTAAAAAAAACTCATTTCACAGACACAATTTTAAAGAGGATAATAAAAGTTAATTATGGGCACACCCACACACACACTCTCACACACGCACACACACATACTCACACACACACACACACACTCACACACACACATACACGCTAACACCCAAGTGGTCCTCCATATATCGATAGAAGGCACCACGACATTGATGGTAGAGCACTGTGGGTAAATCCCCTAAGGTTCATCTAGCTCGAGTGGGACCCTAGAACCTCGTGTCTCGGTGAAACGTGGCTTAGAAGACCACGACCCTCAGAAAATGTGGCTTAGAAGGCCATGACCCTCAGAAAACGTGGCTTAGAAGGCCACGACCCTCAGATATCATGTTTTGTTAGTGTTGCAATCGTCAATCCAGCTAGGTGAAACAGGGACGACACCCATCCAGTTCACTAGCGCACTAGTTCTAGTTCGCCCACCTAGATACCCAGTGTTTTCTCTTGTGCTCAAACAAGTTTCACGTTCACATAATATATTTATTTCTCATTTCGCAGACCAAACAAGATATTGCACACAAAAGTCACCATTTGCATACCAAAGCACTATTTCAAAGACGCATGCACACAACATGTCTCTTTTAATAAAAATACACCACTTTAAAAGTGAAAGCATATTCAACTTCAAAGGTACACAACAAGGAAAACACACCAAAAGTGATTCATATACTTTGAAAATATCTATTTAAATATACAAACACCTAAAGTTACTTGAAAACACCTTTCGCACCTGCCAAACAACCCTCAAAAACCTTCCAACCATGTTTCGCACTAAAAATGCCACTTAAATAAACAATTCCTCAACTTGTGAAACATATTGCATGAAAAAGAAACCATTACAAAATCAATTTCACAAGTCACCCCTTTCAAAACCTCTTTGGCACACTATAAACAATTATTAGAAATTTCTAGAATTTACCACAACCGAATCGAAAGGAATAAAAATGACAATTCCTAAAGAAAAGTGCAACATTCATCACGCACGCATGTCACACCATTTTTAAAATGCATTTTCACAAAACCTCTACAGCTCTAACAAAACATTATAAACATAATTCGTATTTTGCAACTAAACCATAGCACATATTAAGTTAAACTAAACAAACAAATTAAATTATCTAAATCAAGTAATGACATGGAACCACCTACCTCAAGTAGGAACAGAAAAGTGACACGGCGCAAGATTCCAGTTGCGCAACGATCACACCGTATCGAGCTGTCAAACAGGTCCTAAAACAGCAGACCGTTAAACAGGTTCAATAATGATGTTAACATAATAATAATAATAATAACAATAATAATAATAACGTAAAGATGATAATAGTAATATCAATAACATAATAATAATAATAATAATAACATAATAATAATCATAGCAATCTAAATAATAATATTACACAATAATAATACAATAATGTAATAATAATAATAGCATACTCATAATAATATTAATAAAAATAGTAACATAGTAATATTAACATGCTAATAATAATACGAATAACAATAACATAGTAATAATGTAATAATAGTAACAATAATAATATAATGATAATAATATTGTTATTGACATAATAATAATAATAACATAATAACAATTATATTAATGATATATTAATAATATTAAAATATTAATAATAACAAAGCTATAATAATAATAATAATCACATAATTATAATTTTATAATAAAATGTTAATAACATATTAAATATAATAGAATAACGGAATAAATTAAAATAAATAAAAAGAAAACTAACCTGTGTGGCGGAGTGGAGGAAGGAGAAAGAAAAATAATAAGAAGAAGAGAAGAAGAAGAATAGAAGAAGAAGAGGGGGGGGGGGGGGCACGACAGAGAGGGGGCTAGTCCGACGCGGGTTCGGCGGTCTACTTGGAGGGCGTGGCGAATAGGGAGGGGGCGCAGCAATGCTGTCCAACAAAACAGAGGTGGAGGAAAAAAAAGAAGGAGAAAAAGAGGAGAACGGAAAGAAGGGAGAGGGAGGGAGGCGCTGAGAAGGGGATGTGTGGCGCGACGGGGTTTAAGGGGGCGGAGCAGCTTGGTTAGCTGGAGGTGGTGCGAACAGGCCGAGGAGGAGGTGGGGAGGTCTCGGCCAGGCGATGGCTCCGGCGAGGTGAGGCCGTGGCTGGGACGATGGTCCGGAAGGTGGGGTTCGTCGGGCAAGGCCAGGAGGGGCACGAGCCTGGCTGAGGGCAGGGGTGCTAAGGGGAGGGCCGGCCGGCTGGTTCGAATGCTGGCCGAGGGAGTATGGGCCGACACGGTGCAGGGCGGAACTGCGACGCAACTGGGAGAGGGGAGGAAGATAGCGGCGACCTGCAAGAGGAGAACCCTTGGTGGCGCGATGAAGGGAAAGAAAAAAAAACGAGGGGGGGGGGAGGCGAGATACCCAGCCCTAGAAGAAGAAAAAAGAAAAAAAGAAAATGAAAAAAAAGGTAATACCTATAATAATAATAACAATAATAATAATAATAAATAAGTAATAAAATAAATAAAAGAAATAAGTGGTCTAATAATAATAATAATTGTAATAATATCACTTAATATTAACCAAAGTATTTATTAACCCGAAACAATATATATATATATATATATATATATTTTTAAAACAATTTCTTATCGTTTACTAAACCTCTTATTTCCATTTTATTTCTACTGCATTATTTATTACTATTTCATTACCCCGCTATGTTTCAACTCATTTGAAGGCCGGAAAGACTGTGCGAATCTCAAAACCATGCCTCGCCCATGTGTCCGGTGACGCAAAACCAAAACACTCGTAATAATTATTATTATAATAATAATAATTAATAATAATAATAATAAGACAATAACATAATTAATAACCTAAATAATAAACTATAAAAAGATCAACCAAATAAAAAGATATTAATAAAAATAAAATCAATACTCTTGATTAAATTGTTATCCAAGAGAAAAAAGAAAATATTCTCAAGTGACATTAACATTATCATTATTATTAAAACTCTTCTTAATTCGTTTTATTTCATTATCCAACCATCAGGCATGACGTGCGGCAAGCTGAGCGAGGTCGCGCGACGACCCCGACGAGGCCGCGTGGCGTCGACCGCGGTGCGCTAGATGAAACCAATGGCAAAACATCCGTTTTAAAATAAGAACTCAACAAATCTAATTCGGGCCTCGACCCGAACAAACCGATTCCAAATAAAAACAATAAAATATATAATATAAAAAGGAAGAGTGTGACAAATCCTACTCTAAACCAAAATTCAGTTTTTCATTGAAAAACACCCTAATTAATAGGTCCTTAAAGGACTATAAGGAGAGACCCTTAAAATATCCATCTTATCCAACCATTTCTGACCACCACCAATGAACCCTATAACCCTCCAATTCCCATGAAAGTATACTGGTTTATGGATTTTTAAGTGTCTGTAATAGTAAAAAATAGACCCCAGTTCCCCTCCCCCAAGGCCGGTACAATAGGAAGGACATCCGACTTGTCATAATCTATCCTAGTAAGGCCCATGCTATGACTCATAAAGCCTGACTCCAATAGGCCATGTGTAACACCCCAACCCTAGAAGCCCAGAGCTGGTGCATTGTTTTAATACATCAGTATGATTACAAGGAATCAAATCCTAAAGAACCGATCAGTCTATCATTCTTGGAAGAATATATTAGATTCATGATACCAAAATACATTGGGAAAATAAAATAAAATATGATACAATATGAAATAAACTACAACTTTGAAAGCTTATTCAAAGTTTTCTTCTTTATAACCTGAGGAAATGAAACATATGAAAGGGGTTAGCTCAGATGATCAGTTAGGGTAATTAATACAATAGAGTTATCATAAACATAAACATTAGGCATGGTGAATAATTGAAAACACATGCCTTTAAAATAAACATGAGCATAACAGGGAGGTAATGAAAGATGAGTAAATAAATCCATATAACTGATCAAATGAATCTTTACCATGGATAATCTAATAGTCGAATAATTACATGATTTCTCAATTACTAATATCATACGAGAGAATGCATATTATGAACACCATAAACCTATTATCAAGGCCTCAGCCAAGACTTATAAAAATACTAGGGTAAGGCCTTGGCCAAAACCCAATTTAGTTTTTTCTCATGGGACCTACCAATGCATATAAGGGCTATAGTGGGCCCCACCAGTCACTTTATAAGTCAAATTCAATCCTAATATGAATGGTCTCATACATGAACATCATATACTTATACAATGTAAATAACTTTCCCCAACCATTAAATATAATTGCTAACCATTCGAAGTAATATGGTGAATGAAATCTAGATAGAACATCCATAGAAAAAATAAACATAAAACCTTCAAAAAAATATTGTAGATGATATAATAATATATAAACATCAATTAAGTACAATATTAAATATTTTATGTTAACATAGACAAATATAATTTTAAATGAGACCATTGAATGATTCATGAGATAATGCCCCTTAAACATTCCAAAGTGTCCCACACTACTTTGAAACATTCAAATAATAATCACTCAGAATAAAATGAGAATAAAGAAACTATTGATATGATACATCAACAAGTATTACATACACCAAATGAAAGTAATAAGGGGTGAAAAAGGCATATATATCATATAATTAAAAGTGAGATGAGAAAGACCCTTTTTACTTTGGAAAGAAGAGTTCTTTTAGAAAATTATTTATATATGTGATAAAATCATATTGTAAAAATGTATATACCAGAAAAATATATATAAGGAAATTCTAATTATATTTGAGGCATAAATGGTGTCCTATTGAAGTGAAATTATGTAAAAATAGTTTTGAAGAAACTTTATAAATAAAACATTTTAGTGCGGTTTGAGGAATAATACTAAATAGATTTTAAAATAGAATATGGAATAATCTTTTATATAAAGCCAGAAGTGAACCAAGAAGTATTTAATAATAAAAAGAGTTATTTTATAAAATATATGTTGGCTAAAAACAGATTATAAACTGCCCTTTAAAATAGGTAAGAATTAGGGAAGTTCCTTTGAAAGAGGCATATTTATCAGGAAGAATTTTTTATAGATCCTTTTAAAAACATGTAACTACCCATAAAATAAAGAAGGATTATGGTTGGTACAAATATGTATAACATTAAAACATAATTTATGAGGAGGAAATAAGAATAAATATTAATTTAATAGAGGTAAGTATAGAATAATAGTAACCCAAATGAAAATAGAGGTTCGGGTTGAAAACCTTTACCACTTTGTAATCAATCGAATCATATTCCCCAAAATTAATAACCATAAAATTATAAAATGAATTCCATTAAAATTAATAGATTCATGATATTATAAAATAATTCTTTTTATACATACACCATAAAAAAGAAATGGTGGTGAATAAGGAATATCTCAAAAAAATGGATGTGAGATGACAAAAACCCTTTATGTCTGAATCAGCTCTTCAGTTGACCTTAATATCCCAGATAATCAAATTAAATCCATTAAATAAATAATTCAAAACCATATATACATATATTTGAATCATTAAAGTCATATTAAGTTCATTTATGTCCTTATTGATAATTTATAAAATTGAATTCTGTCGTTCCGGAGTGTTTGTTTCCTTGATTTCATGATCGGTTCACTTTATTATATGTAATGGAGTTTATGTGGAACCGATATATTTCTATAGAATTGAACTTATATATTATTTATGAAAATATATAAGTGAAAATTTTTATATATATAACTTCATTACATGGTATTAGTTTGATTTAATTGATATAACATTAGTGATAACCATTTAGATTATTTTGGTGATATCTCGAATGTTACAAACTAGTTTGTCGTATGAATTAGTATTATGTATATATATTGGTTCTCGAAAATTTAATAGGTTATAATAAAAATATTATAGTCTGGTTAAACCATAAAAGTTTTTTCATGACTATCCATACCTACTGTAATAGAAATTGACAACCCGCCATTCTTGAACGCGATAAATTAACACATCTCAGACGATGTTTTCATTTTTGTATAAAAGGAGGGGAAAGGAGTGATGATGAATTATTTCATTATAATTAAAAAATTACAGTATATTTAAGGTAATTTTTTTATCATACTTTTTTTATGAGGGGATTTGAGGATAGAAAAAGAAAATAAAGGAACTTTAAAGAAAAGAAAGAGATATTGAGAAATCCGTTATGAAAATTCGGCAGCCTAACGACGTCACATAAAAATTCATAAAACATGTTTATGATAAAATAAGGGGTCTCTAACAATTTTTCCGTAATATGGAAAGTGAGGTGGATATTTAATGACATATCCCAACAAAATCCAATGGAAATTAAAATGAATAACATAAAAGGAGTGTTTGAAAGAGAGAAGGGTGGTAGATTCCCCTACCTCGTAGAGTAAGTCCTAAAACATGAAGGTTGAGACCTTGGGGGAATGAGAAAACCTTGGAAGGACTCATAGGGAGGTAAGAATACCAGATAAATGAGGATCTTGAATTTGGAATGAAATAAAATGATGTAATGGGTGGGTATTTATAGTAAAAGAGAGGGAGATTTTTATTAATTTCCAAGGACACCTCACTAGTGGTATTTGCAAAACCATGGGCTTGGCCATGGTATTTTCCCACGGTATTGTCCATTTTGAACACCTAATATCATATTTTATTACTCAATATTAGGAAAAAATTATTTCATCATGATTACATCATTAATGATATCGAAAACTGAAAACTGTATTTTTACTATTCATGAAAAACTTAAGTATTTTATAAAATTCTCATTAATTCATCATAACATAATATCGGCGTTATGAATTAAAAAATAAAATTTATTTTATAATAATAATTCTATAAATATTAAATTTTTTACTTTTATCTATGAAAAGACTTAAATATTAAAAATAATAGTGAACATAAAATGTCTAGTAAAGTTTTCGACACTTAAGAAAATAGATTTATTTTATCATTTGTAATTAAATAAGTTTGTTTTGATAATACCATTTCAATATAATAAACATTAATTAAACCATAATTTGATATAATAATTTAAATATCTATAAAATGTACAATTTTTACCTAAAAAATCAATTTATCAAATTCGTTATATTTTTACGAAAATCAAAACTCAAAGTAGAAATGATGGAACATAAATTTTATTTATACTTTCATGGGTGAGGTTAATATTCCATTGGTCATATTACTATTAAAAATGGTATAATTACTATTCTAAAGGGTATTTTTACTATTCACCAAAAAGAATTAAGTTGGCCCTATCAGACTCAAAATACCCTACTGGACACCACCATTTATACCCGTTTTTCAAAATTCAACACACAGAAGTGGAAAAAAACAAGCTTAATGGATAGGTTATTTCTATAAATAAGTGGTGTTTCATAGAGACTTAGTATTGTGTGCATATAAGTTATCAAATGAATTGAAATTATTTATGATTAAAAAGACCATAAAATCTTGGGGTATCATATTAATGGTGAATATATTTATAACATAATTCAGTATTTATAAAAATAATTAAAATAGTCAATTAAAATATTTTATTAAATAATATATTGATAAAAATGAATTTTTTTATAAAAATAAAAAATAACATATATTCATATTAAAATATTCTTTTACAAAAATTAATTCTATAAAATAGTATTTTTTAGAACATTAATTTAAAATTAATTTTGAAGCTATAAATATGAAATATACGTAATATTAATTAAAAAATTATTTTTTTTATTTTTCATAAATTAATGTATTTAGAATTTTAAAAAAAATTACTTGGGTTTTACATTATTCCCCCCTCAACATAATTTCATCCTCGCAATTCAAAATTGTACTTTGAAAGTTAAATTGTTCATACTTGAAAATTCTCATGTGGGAAACCAACATCAGAAATAGGATAAAATATCCACTTAATAAGAGGGAAAGTGAAATGCATAGGTTACCACAAAATGACACATTCAAATAGGATAAAATTAGTGTGAAGTGAAAATATGGACATAGAAGAATAATTTATCCATCATGTTTTGATGGAAAGTGATAGAGAACATGTTCATATGAGAGTTGATTACCAAAAAATCATAACCTATAGTTATGAAAAAGTACATTGATATCATAAAAAATTATGATAATAGGGAAAATATTTATTACAATTTTTCTAGAGTTGAAAAATTATTCTACTCTATAAGAGTATAAATATACATTTATATTTCATAAACACAATATTATCCTTTGATTGCAACTTGAAAAATCTAGAATTAGTCTCTTTGAACAGGTTGGGTCATGTGGTGAAGTAACACATTAACCTCTAAAACCTTATTCAATGATCAACTTAAACTATTTCATAAATGGTTAAAATTTCCAAAAGATCATGATCTAACACATGAATCATTCACAGAATAGTTAGCACTATCCCATTTTCTTTATCAACATCAATCATATCTCTATCAAACATCATTATCTCACCACTAAGAACATTTTAAGGTTTATCATTCCCTTAACCATGTGTTTCCAATGTTTAACTTGTTACCAAATCATTTTCATCGTACCATTCAACATATGACCTCAAATATGTAATGAAATAGTATTTCAGTATAATCCATATATATCTCATAATTCTTATAACAATAATATCATAAAATATTTCTTTAATCCCCCCCAAAAATACATTAATTATTCTACTTTGACTGTAGTAACATCATAAGATTGGCCATGATCCATTTACTTTCCTTATGCTATATCTCCTTTATGATTGGGAAATTCATTTACATAGTGCCCCATATCCTTACAGTTGAAGCATTGAATATTGGAAAATCCTTTCCTTCTCTTGAAATTATGATAATGGTATCCTTATTCTCCACACTTGAAAAAAAATTCTTCTCCTCTTAATCATATACCAAGGCGTTTCCTTCCAAAATTATCACATGTGGGAAAATAATTCTTTCCCTTCATCCCATTATCCATCTTTTTCCCAGTTTTCCTCTTATTCTCTAGATTCCTTTAGAATCCAAAATACTTAGAAAACTCTCTCCTTCTTATTATAACATGATACTATCTCCTCATATGATGAGAATGTTTTGAGAGACTATTTTCCTTCGAAAAACTAGCTTAAACCTATAAAATAAACGACTATTCTTACTCTTTGAATTATGTGAATTGATGTGGTTCCCATTCCTTTTGTTAAGAACCATATATAAAGAATTTCATACACTAGATTAGATCAAAACATTATTAAACAAAATGTAAAATCCCAATAAAAGTGAAATAGTTAACGTAAAATGAAAATTTTATGCGTAGCTAAAATCATAATAATAAATATGGTTTCTTTAGATACATATTTACTTTTAAATCCATAATAATGATTTGTAAGGAAAATGTGAATTACCCTAAGAAAATCCCCTAGGATTTTCAAACCAGGTGCGTAGTAAGGCACATTGTCATGTACTAGGTTTTCTCGAGTCGGGTTCGAAACACCTTGTTGGAGTTGTTTCTCCTTGGTACATTTGTTCCAGAACCACATCCACTTATAGTATATAGAAAGGAATGTATATTATATGAATATCCACATAATATATACCATAAATAAATTCTATGATGTTCTTCTATTCTTATCCTCAATGGAAATCTTAGTATTTTGTTCCATAATTTACATTTTCTAAATCTAGTTTCCAAGGTTTCTGCTAAATTTATTTTGATACCAATTGTAAGGCCCTGAAACCAGAAGGTCGAAGCCAGTGCATTATTTTAATACATTGGAATTGTTATAAGGAATCAAATCCTGAAGGACCGATCGGTTTTTCAGTCTTGGAATACCATATTACATTCATGATCCCAAATTATATTGGGAAAAGAAAATGAAACATGACACAACATAAAATAAATTGCATCCTTGAAGGATTATTCAAAATTTTATTTATCATAACCAGGGGAATAGAAACACATGAAAGGGGTGAGCTCATATGATCAGTAAGGGTATATAATACTTCAAATTTATCATAAAAATAAATATTAGGCATGATGAATAACTGAAAACACATTCCTTCAAAATAAACTTGGGCATAATATGGCAGGAATGATATCTGAGTAAATAAATAAATATAAATGATCACATTAAACATTACCATGAATATTATAATAGTAAAATAATCACATGATTTATCAATTACTAATATAATTATGAGAGAATTGAATTTATGGATATCATAAACTTGTCCTCAAGACCTCATCCAAGACTTATGAAATTACTAGGGTAAGGCCTCAGCCCAAACCCAATTCTGTTTTGTCTCAAGATACCTACTGATGCTTCGAATGTCTATAGAGGGCCCCACCCATCAATTTGTAAATGCAATTAATTCCTCGTATTAATGAGTTTATAAATAAGAATCATATACATATTCAATCTAAATAACTTTCCCCAACCAGTAAACATAATTACTAACCATTTAAAGTAATATGGTGAATGGAATCAAGATAACATATCTATAAACAAAATAAAAATAAACCCTTCAAAAAAATATTATAGATGATATAAAAAGTGATAAACTTAAATGATGTACAAGATTACACAATTGATGTTGACATAGATTAATATACTTTCAAATGGTAATATTGAATGATTCATGATGTAATACTCCTTAAACATTCCAAAGTGTCCCATACCACATTAAAACATTCAAATCATAATCTGTCCATATATGATTAGAATAAATAGAATATTGATATGATATATAAATGGTTAGTACATACACCACATTAAAGGAATAAGGGGTGAACAAGACATATATATCATATAAGTAAAAGTGAGACGAGAAGAACCTTTTTATTTTAAAAAGAAGATTTCTTTTGGAAAATAATTTTTATATGTCATAAAATAATATTTTTAACATGAATATCCTATAAAATTAAATTTAAGTACATTAAAATTATATTTTAGGCATATATAATGTCACACATAAGTGAAATTCTGTAAAAATAGTTTTTATGAATCTTTAGAAATAAAATATTTTAGTTTGGTTTAAGGAAAATACTGAAGATATTTTAAAATAGAATATGGAATATTTTTTTATATAAAACCAGAAGTGAGACAAGAATGTTTTAATAATAAAAATAGTGATTTTATAAAATATATTTTGGCACAAAATATATTATTTAGTGCACTTTAAAATGGGTAAGAATTCGGGATGTTCCTTTGAATCAGGCTTATTTATTGGAATTTTTTTGAAAGATCCTTTTTAAAACATGTAACTCCCCATAAAATAAAGAACGATCATGGTTGGTAAAAATATATAGAAAATTAACATATAATTTATGAGTATAAGATAAGAATAATTAATAATTTCATTGAGTTAAGAAGAGAAAAAGAGTAACCCAAATGAAAATGGAGATTCGGGTCAAAAACCCTTATAACTTTGTAATCAATCGAGTAATATGCCCCAAAATTAATAACGACAAAATGATACATTAAATAACATGAAAATAAAGATATTTATGATATTATACAGCAATGGGTAGTATACATACACCACACACACAAAATTGTGGTGAATAATGAATATCTCACAAAATGGATGTGAGATGAGAAAACCCATACCTTATGTCCAAATGAGCTCTACACTTGACCTTAATGTCTTGAATAATCAAATTAAATCAATTTATTAACTAATTATGAACCTTATATACATATATTTTATTAATTAATGTTTTATTATGTTTCATTATGTTCTTATTGATAAGATATAAGATTGAATTCTGTTGTTCTGGAGTGTTCGTTTCCTTGATTTCATGATCAGTTCGCTTGATTACAAGTAATGAAGTTTATGTGGAATGGATATATCTACTGAATTGAACTTATAAATTATTTACGAACATCCAGAAGTATAAATGGTTATACATATCACTTTTTTACATGGTATTAGTATGATTTATTAGATATAACATTAGTGATAACCATTTAGATTATTTTGGGGATATCTCGATTGTTACAAACTAATTTATCATATGAATTAGTATTATGTATATATACAAGTTATAGAAAATTTAATAGATTATAATAAAAATATTATATTCTGTTTCAACCATAAAATTGTTTCATGACCAACCATGAAGACAGTATAGAAATTGAAAACTCATTATCCTTGAATGCGATAAATTTATACATCTCAGACATTGTTTTCATTTTCTTTAAAAGGAGGGGAAAGAAGAGAAGATGATTTATTATTGTATTATAATAATAAAAAATATAGTAAATTTAAGGTAGTGTAGTTATCATAAATTTTTTATGAGGGAATTTTATAAGAGAAAAATAAAATAAAGGAACTAGAAAGAAAAAAAGAGAAGTTGAGAAATCCATTACAAAAAATCGGCAGCCTAATGACATCACTTAAAAATTCATAAAATATATTACGGAGAGATAAATGTACCTATAATATTTTTTACATAATATGGAAATTAATGGGGATATTTAATGACATATCCCAACATAATCCAATGGATATTAAAAGGAATAACATAAAAGTAGTGCTTGCAAAAGTGAAGGGTGGTAGATTCCCTTACCTTATAGGGTAACTCATAAAACATGAAGTTTGGAATCTTGGGGCTTGATAAAACCTTAGGAGGACTTCTAGAGAGGTAAAAATACCATAAATTTTAGGATTATGATTTTTTAATGAAATAAAAGGAATGAATGTGTGTGTATTTATTGTAAAAGAGAGGGAGTTTTTATTAATTTCTAAGGACACCTCATTTGTGGTATTTGAAAAAGCATGGTATTACCCATGGTATTGGCCACTTGGGACACCTCATACCATATTTTATTAATCAAGAGTCAACCATCATTATTACATAATTATTACATCATTAATGATACAGAAAACTCAAAACTGTTTTTTTACTAATCACGAAAAACTAAATTATTTTATAAAATTCTCATAAATTCAATGTAACCTAATATCGGCATTATGAATTAAAAAATGAAATTTATCTTATCATAATACTTCTCTAAATACGAAAATTTCATCTTTTATCAATGAAAATACTTATTTATTAAAAAAAATAGCAGTTATAAAATGCATAGTAAAATTTTCGACACTTGAACAAAATAAAATTATTTTATCATTTCAAGTTAAAGAAGAGTGTTTTGATAATAATAATTCATCATAATAAACATTAATAAAACTTTAGTTTGATATAATAATTTAAATCTATCTAAAATGTACATGTTTACCCAAAAAATGAATTTATCAAATTCGTTATATTTTGAAGAAAAACTAAACTCAAAATAGAAACAATGGAACAAACATTTTATTTTTATATTCTTAGGTGAGGTTACTATTCCATTGGTAATATTACTATTCATAAGGGTAACATTACTATTCCTAAGGGTCAAGTTACTATTCACTAAAAAAATTAAGTTGATCCTATCAGACTCGAAATATCTTAATGAGGCAACCATGTATATCCATTTTTCGAAATTCAAAACAAAGAAGTGGAAAAATTAAGTTTAACGGCTAGGTTATAACTATTAAAAAGTGTTGTTTCACAAAGACTCCATTTTTTCTGCATATAATATATCGAATGAATTGAAATTATTTATGAATAAACATTCCATAAAATATTGGGGTGTCATATTAATAGTGAATAGTTTTGTAAAATAATTTAGTATTTAACAAAATAATTAGAATAGTAAATTAAAATATATAATTAAATAATATATTGATAATATTGAATTTTGTAATAAAAATAATCAAATACATATATTCATATTAAAATATTATTTTACACAAATATAATACTGTAAAATAGTATTTTTTAGAACAGAAATTTAAAATTAATTTAAAAGCTATAAATTTAAAATATAAGTATTATTTATTAAAAAAATATTTGAAATTATTATTCATCATAAATTAATGTATTTAAAATAATAAAGAAATTACAGGGGTGTTACACCATGGGATGGAGAATAGTGCTGAGAAGTCATATCACTGACAGGGGAGGCCTTATCCTAAGTACCTAAACACACACACACATATCCAATCCCATACAATGCTAAAATATATAAACAACTGAACAACCATGAATGAAAACATCTAATCCCATAACCAAAGTATGACTGAAAGTAATAAAAATTAAAAAGGTCCAAATACAATCCCACCAAAAAGTCTCTATAACAAAATTCCAACATGAAAGTGAGCATTGGGACTATTATCAGAAATCCATAAAAATGAAACTCAATCTATCTGGTCTCACAAAGCATCGATTGGACTTATTCTACATAGGACTCTCTCTAATAGTAGATCATTTTCACAATACATGCCATGTGTCTGAAAAGCCTCTATAACTGTGAGTATAACAATACTCAATAGGACAGCCCAAAAGCAAAAATCATATAACAAAGTAAATACAGCCATCTATACACTTGTATATGTCAACAACACATATAGAAATAATATCCATATACACTCAATAATGACAAAAACATATAGAGGTAAGTCACAACCACATTATAACAACCTAGGATTCTAGTTCAAAGATTCCAAAAATCCCTCATCGGGGAGAACACACTCTTTAGTCTGATAGCATTGATGACGTCCTTCTAAGAGGTACTGCTCATCGGTTCTCATTATGAGAAAGAAAATGTTGATATTCCAAATAGAAATACATTACATAGATGAGGATAAATTCGAGGGCCAATGGGTGATAATAATAAATCAATCTAGATTAACATTATATGTAGAGGATAGATGCCTACATAGTTATTGTCATGAAGATTCAAAGAAATCCACTTAGGGCATGGAGGTTAATAGAGGATCTCACTCTAGGCCTCTCAGAGGGATTCCAACGACTCCATCTGGGAAGCTCTATTGAAGCAATCGTAGTCCCATGAGTAGGAAATGATTCCATACCAACCTTTAGGGAAAAGGATAAGGGGAACAAAACCAAATTAAACTTTTCTAAGATATGTAGTAAAATGGCTCTAATCCATGTATAAAGAGTACACAACATATAATATGGCTCACAATAAATTTTCCTTAACCCTGGGTCCTTCCATATAAACAACTCATGTCATCAAGCCATGTCCATGTAGTACTACACGACAAGTAGGTTGCCTATGTAGTCTACCTATAGGATAGTACATGAGTCCAGCCCATGTATTAGTCCAACCCATATTTATGTGGGGGAGTACCTTCCGTGTAATCATCCCATGTACTCTACCCTATGTTTGTGTACTTTATAAAGTACACATCAAGTCTTTGAGAAGAGTTCATACGCAGTGTAGGCATCTCGTGTACTCCACCCCATGTATGTGTATGTTTCTAATATGTCATAGATTCTTTGGGGAGTGTCCACATACCATGTTGGTCGATTCACACATAGTGTGATACTGTTATTCTACCTGAAAACCAAGCCACCACTCAGGGGGACCAATGCCGTGTAATCTCAGATTACACACCGTGTGGTTCAGAATTTTCCAGAATCTTTGGTTCTTCATATGCATGCCTTATCCACTGATCCAACCTCCATTAAATCCAAGACGTTCTATAAAACTCAATGTAATACTTCATCCAAGTCTCACCATTGAAAAAAATGTGTTATGTCCATAAAATGGGCTCGAAAAACTATTCAAATCAACATCCTTCGCTATGCGATGTAGAACGAGGATAAACATGAAATTAGGTATCAATCATAATTTGAATCTCTCCATATCCATATTCACACCTATGTTGTTCTACGATGATCATGGATATACAATTTTGGATTATATTTCCTAGAGATGGGCATGTAATGATCGACTGATCAGGATTTGTCGATTCTTAGGTCAAACAAAGAATTCACATGACGAACGCATTATCAAGGGAGAAAATCACAAGAATAAATTGGAGGAATGAACCTAATCAATGTTCTTGTCAATATTGGTTCATTTTTGTAGAAAAAAATTAAAATTGACCAAATAACAAAGAAATATCCCATCAATACCCCAAAAAATATCCCATCCAACAACATGCATGATCAATGAATAAATCTGTTGGTCGATTTATCCATGTTCATCATAGAAAAAATATCGAGGTAAAATCATATCAAAACACATTCCCTACCTCAATTTGGATTGATCTTTAATGAAGAACAAAGTCACATTTCATTAATTGGAATGATCCTTCGAATATGAGGTACGTCGATCGCTGATCCATGATCTCATCGTCATTCGCCTAAGAGAATTATCCAACAGTCTCTCCAAGGTTTCTCCAACATCTCCATGGTTATACATCTAACCTTATATTTCTGACATAATAATATATTTAAATATTTTTAATTTATGCATCAAAACAAATGAAATAAAATAATTTATTTAAATTATTTTATTCATTTCCACACCGGTGATGACTTTTCCACAAATAACCCAGGAAGATTAATGTTAAGTCACACCTCGAGTAAAAATCAAATTCTAAACTCAACAGTGCCCTGATATTTTTTTCGGGAACTAATTTAGAAGGTATTCCACTTTTTTAGGAAAACTCTGCCCACATTTTATTTTATATGTTTAATGTATTTCAAGTATTTATTTTGGGCACACCGGGCCTCATAATCGTATGTAGTATTAGCACCTGGTCTCGAAAATAATCCATATAATTTCCATAAATAATAAGTGGAAAATATAAGACATTAAATTATCCCCACCATGGGGATTTATGTTTACAAAAACCCAAAATAAGGGCTACTCATAAAGATGTGGGTAGAGAGAATGAATATGAGTCTCCTTAGCTGCGACATGTGGAAGGCTTCATGTACCCGATATAAATATAGAGGTAGAGCTAAGAGGTATGGAACCTCTCCAACTCTATGTAGTGTCTAGAAAGGGTAGATTAATCTTAGATACAACTTTCCAACCTGACCAAATCTCTATAATCTACATAAAGGTGAAACATGTATGAACAAATGGTCTCCTTCACCAAACTCCAAAGCACTCTATCACTTATCATCAAAAGACTATTCATGGATCTATGCTATCTTCATTCACTCTTGGATGATTTTAACCTTCTCTTTTGTAGATCATACTAACTCTAGGCCCATGAGTGCTGACTCACCTAGGTCATTCCAGCAAGGTGGTGATCTACAAGGTCACCCATACAAATTCTCAAATGGTTTTATATTGATGTTAGAACGGTAGAATTTGTATTACAAGAAATCCAAAAGTGGTAGGTGATCTTCCCAACTATGAACAATGTCTAAAATGAAATCTCACAACATTTTCTCTAGAACCCGAATGGTCTGCTCAGTAGGGACATCAATTTAGTGGTGAAATGTGTTGATGAAGCGTAATTGGGTCCCAAATGACTCTTGTAATCCCTTCCACAACCAGGATGAAAAGTAATAATCATAGTAAAAAATGATCATCAATGGAAATACATGGATTTAGACTATATCCTAAACATATAAGCATCCCAAGATCTCTACTGAACTCTACTCTCATATAGCTAGGAAGTGGGATGACATGGTGAGTTGGTCTAAGATCACACATATGTCATTGTGTCCCCTAGAAGTACATGGTAATCCCATCTAGAATTACATAGTTATCCCATCCCACTTCCACTCTATAACCTTAAGGGGTTGAGAAAAACCCATTGGAACTTGGTTCACAACCTTCACTTTTTAATAAGTGAGGCATCGAGAGGCATACTATGTAACTCCATTGTTCATCCCTAGCCACAAAACTGACATCAGAGGTCCTGGTTCATCTTTTCCACACTTGGATGTACCAAAAAAGGAGACGTATGAAACTATCACAAAACCTCCTCCCACAATATCACTATTACCATTGTGTGTCCTATGAAAAGGATGATGTGCTCCCCACCATTAGAATATCCATTAAGAGCATGGACAGTTGATATCTAAGGACGTATGGTCTCACAGTCAATGTCCCCAAGTTGTGCCTCCCTGACTCACTATAATAGTGGAGGGGTTACAATCATAGATTGGTGGTAATATGGTCCATATCCATAGAAATAGGATAACTACAATGTGTTCAATTTCTCTAACACCTCACTCAACAACTACGAACAAGATATCCAACTTCGATCATCTCCTACCACATTCCCCTTAATAGGAGTATAAACGATTTCGATTTCAAAATCCTAGAAGAACTATAGTCATCACCTCTATCTCAAGTTAATATCCTTATGAGATAAAATATACTTGAGACTCCTATGATCATAGTAGACAATAAACTTTTCACCTATCAGTTTGTATCCCCACATCTTCAAAGAGAAGAGTACGGTTTCTATCTCAAGATCATGGGTTATATAGTTCTACTTGTGTGGTCTCAACTAGTATAAACCATATACAATCAAAAATTTCATCAAAATAAAATCACAACCAATATTGGTTCCTGATTCATCTCATAAGACTACTTACTCGACACCCTCCTCCGTCAATCTCAAAATGAGAGCACTTTTAAAACTCTACAACACTATTCAAAAGCCTACCAGAACCTCTGTGTCCACAAGAAAGGTTGTCTCATTCATGTCAAAGCTATCATGGATGATGATATCTTATAGAAATCATATATGAATATCTAGTAATATCCTTCCAAGCCAAGTAAGCTCTGCAACTATATCATGCTCTTGGGTGGATACCAAACTAACACTACCTAAACCTTGGATGGGTCCACCACTACTCTATGTGTTGAGATAACATGTCCCAAAAAGTGGACCACCTAAATCCAAAACTGACACATAGAGATATATACATGAATATGGTTATATTGGAGTACATCAAGAACCATACTTAAGTGTCTCACATGGTCCTCCTTGGAAATTGAGCACACAAGAATATCATAGATGAAGTCCACTATGAACCGGTCTAAAAAGGCTAAAATATCTGGTTCATGAGTCCTAGGAACACTTTTTGGGAAGTTTTCACACAAAAGAGAATCATTAAGTGATCATAGTGACCATGGAGACATCTGAATGGAGTCTTTATTATATCCTCATATTGTACTCACAACTGGTGATAACCTAATCTGAAGTCACCCTTCGAGAACTATCGTTCCCCTCGAAACCGATCCAATAGGCCATCGATCCTCTATAGTGGATATTTTTTCTTTACAGTGACCGGGTTCAAGAACCAGTAGTCCAAAAACAAACTAAATATACCTACTGACTTATTGTAATTTAGAACTGGGGCTACCCAGGGTGAAACACTATGTCGAATAAAGGATTTCCTCTACAAGTCCTCCAACTTCACCCTCAACTCGAGATGCTCCGTGGGAGCCATCTGTTATGTTGGCATAGATATAGGTGTCTTCCCGAGGTGCGGATCATTGCAGATGTATTTTTCTTGATGGGGAGGTAATACATGATCTACTTTAGGGAGTACATCATTGTACTCTTCTACCACTAATGGAATATGTGAACTCACAACATCCACTACACTGAGGGTTATGCTATCCAACTAATGGGAAATCATATCCACCCTACAATTCATGAGACCATCCTGCACTGTATGGGTATCCTTTTCCCTAAAAAGAAGAACCTGGTTCCATCAATGTAGATACACCATACCCTTCACAATATCTAAAAAAGTTCATGATCACTGGTTCTTCATCAGTAGGAGTCTCCAAGCATAAGGGTTAAGCTAAAGATTCAACCAGAATATCTAAGTCTCATACAAGGTATGTGCGACAAAAGGAATGACTAGAACCTATTTCTATTAGTATTTAAGATAAGGTAGATAAGCCATAGATCATACCTTGAATCATTATTGGGTCCTCTGGGTCATATTCTTATACCAACTTTAGTTTTCCCCGCCCATGTCCTCCAATTCCTTGATCCTGACATGGACCACCTTGGGGTGGTGGTTGCAAAAAGTCAAAATGTTGACAAAATATTACTGCCCTCCTAGCTCCTCGTCCATGTCCAACACCCTGAAAAAGTCCTTTCTCCTACCACTATATTTTACTCAGCATCCTATCAATGGTCTCTCTATCAACTTTAAGACGGTTCGTACAATCTCATACAAGATGTCCCCTACCGTCACATGAGTAACATCGCCTCTCCCTAGGCAGACTGGACCCACCCTGTGAGACCTGAATTAAAGATCCTCTATCTTGGGATCTCCTCCTAAAATTAATCACACATCAAGGTCCTTACTACTAACATCGTCTCCCTTATACTAAGGTCTATGCTCTTACTTTCCCACTACTAACAACCACACACTGTATTTTCTCAGCTAAGAAACTCTCAACCACCAAAGCTCGCTATAGCACCTCATCATAGGTAGAAATGCACAGAGGGATAAACCATACTCAAATGTCTCTAAGAAGACCTCTCTTTAGGATCTAATCCCTTAAGAATTAATCTCTAACTATATACATTGAGTGCCAGGAATGATTGGTAAATCTTGACGAATACACAACTACTATCACGCAACTATGCTAGAGCTTCATAAAAACCTGGATACGTAAAAAAAAAGCGCAGATGGTGATAACTCCTCTATAAAAAGGTTCTTGAAATTTGTCTATGATATAGTTTACTCATCATAAGACCACGTCACTAACCCACCATATCCCTACTGATTCGTGAAGAAGGCTCAATACTAGGACTGCCATTCGATATGCCGGTTTCCTGACTAGATAAAAAACTCAGGTCACCACCTCAATCCAGTCCTTAGCTACCTTTGGGTCCATCTCACCTCATAACCTAAGGGGTCTCTGCCACTGAAACTAAGGAAGTGTTCTCATCCTATAATCCCCATCCACTAGTATTTTGGGTATCATGTGATTCTCTATAGGTGGTGATATGGATGGTGAACCCCCTAGAGGAAAATCATGGGAATTAGTCCCTATATTGATGCCTCATCACTGAGGGAATCATCCGCATGATCCTGATACTGAATCCTAGATGGAAGACATCGTGAAGGTATCTTCAAACAAACAAGATGTAACATGATTAATGAGTATATCTGGAGAGATGACTCAAGAAGGACATGGAAACCACAACCCATTCCTATATGATGCATAAAACATTGTTTTCCCTACAACCAGCGTTCCCCTGTATTGAGTTAAAAAAAGGTGTTCAGAGTCCTGATGTATGGATACATCAACAACTGGAACAACATTGGATTCCATAGTCTAGAATCCCAACTTGAAATAGTTAACACTATTTCCCCAAACTAGTCTCATAGACTCCTCATACTAAAGTAGAACTGACCACTCTAATTTCACATGGTCATAATCCATCCCAGCGGGTCCTATGTCGTGACTCCACAAGCCTACCTTCAATTGGCCAGGGGCTGGTTACTAGAACTGTTAAGGAAAATCATAGACATGGGAGGCCTTATCCTAATTACATGCACACAAACACACACACACACACACACTTCTCTAAGCCCATACAATGATGAAATGTAAAAATAACTAAAAAACCATGCATGCATACATCTAATACTATAACCAAAATATGAAATGAAGTAAATTAAACTAAACATGAAAAAATATAATCCCCCCACAATGAGTATGTAACACAAGTCCAAACTGAAATTAAGTAATGGGACAACTTTCAGAAAGTCACAAGAATACACCTTGGTCTGTCCAGTCTCAGTAAGAACAATTTGATCTTGGTTCTCGTAGGACTCTGTCAAACGGTCAATCATCTACATAGGAAATAAAACGTGTGGGATAATCCCACTCTGGGGTGAGTATAACAATACTAAGTAGGACACCCAAAACCAAAAAGAATATAAAAAAGGAAATACAGCCATATCTACATAGGTATATTTCTACAACTCATATAACAAGAATATATTGATACACTCAATAAGGACACACATTCTAGAGGTAAGTCACAAGCATTATATACCAGCCTAGGATTCCATATCGATGATTTCATAAGCACTTATCAAGGAGAACACCCTCCTATGTCCAATATCACTGATGATGTACTTTTGAGTGGTACTGCTTGTCGGTTCTTGTTAAGAGAAATAACACTCTGATAGTCCAAAGTGAAATGCGACACACAGATGAGGATCACTGTTAGGGCTATGAGGTGATACCAAAAACTCAATCTGGATTAATTAGCTAAGTAGAGGATCGATGCCTGTGTAGTGTTGGTCATGAAGATATCACAGACTTCAGTTAGAGAGTTAATATTAATAGAGGATCTCACTTCATTCCTCTCAGAGGGATTCAAATGACTATATCTAGGAAGTCCTTCTGAAGAGATCTTAGTAATAAGAGTACGAAACGATTCCAAACTAACCATTAAGGAAATGATAAGTGGAATACAGCCTAAAGAAACGTTTCCAAGATATAAAGGACTATGGATATAATCCATATATAAAAGAGTACACGATGTAAAGTAGGGGTCACATTCCATGTCCCTTGACCCTGGGTCTTGCCCATGTAAACGAACAGTATCATCAAGCCGTGTCCATGTTGTACTAGACGTCATATAGTAGTAAACGACCCCATCCCACATACACATCCAACTCGTGTCAGTGTGTGGGAGTACACATAGTGTATGCATCCCGTGTAATCTACCCCATGTCCATGTGAATTCTAATGTAATGCTGAGTCTATAGGGAGAGGTCAGACACCATTTATGAATTTCGTGTCATCCATCCCATTTCCAGGTATATTCCGAAGTACATATTGATTTTATGAGGATAGGTCACTCGTGTAGGCAGGGCCACACGCCATGTGATACTTTTACCCTACAAAAACCGTAGATTCCACATAGGAGGCCTACACACCATGTAATCTCGGATTACACGCCATGTGGTTCACAATTTTCCAAAATTACTAGTTCTTACTCCAAATACCTTCTCTACTGAATCAACCTCCGATCTGGAAAATTCTTGCTACAAAACTCAAGGGAATTATTCAACTGAGTCTCACCTTTGACAAAATAGGAATTAAGACCATCAAATCTACTCAGAAAATGGATCAGATCATTGTTATTTTTTATGCGATGAATAATGATGATGAACACAAAATTGGGTATCGGCCATCATAAAAATTACTCTATCTCAGTATTTACATATCTAGTGTGTCATTTAAATAATAAATCTATGATTTTGGATCATTGTATGAAGAAATGGGTGCACAATTATTGATTGATCAAGACTTTTTGAGTTATAGGGAAATTGAATAATGCCTGCAATGAACGCAGAATCGAGGGAGAAAAGTACAAGAACATATAAGAGGAATGGAATTAGATCAGTGCTCTTATCTATCTCGGTTCATTTCTATTAGAAAAAAAATCCAAATAGATCAAATAAAAAATAATATCTTTTATAAACCCCCTAAAAATAACCCATCGAACAATATACAGGACCCGCATATCAATCCATTAGTCGTTAGATCCACGTTCATCATAAGAAAAAATAGGAGGGAATAATAAAATAGAAACATATGACCTTCCTTGATTTGGATCAATCAAAAATTAAGAATAAAGTTACATCACATTCATTAGAGAGATCCTTAAAATCCAAGGTGCACCAATCACAGATCCATGATACTGTCATCATTCTCCTCAGAGAATTCTCCAACGATCACTCCATGGGTCCTCCAAAGTCTCTAGGGTTATGCACCTAACCCTATAATTCTGAATTAAATCTCTATTTAGAGATTTTTAATCTCTTCATCAACATAAATGAAATAAAATAATTTATTTTTTTTATTTTTTTTCATTTTCATATTCGTGATGTATTTTCAAAAAATAAACAGAAATGACTAACGTTAAATCAATCGTAGGGTAAAAATTGTGTTATGAAGTCAATGAGGACCTTAGATTTTTGATCTGGGCACAATATTAGAAGTTATTAATTTTTTTTGAAAAACAGTTCACATAAGATATTTAATATATTTAATATATTTCAAAAAATTATTCTGGGCATGCTTGGCCTAATATTCACACGCCATCTCAGTGCCTGGTCTTGAAAATAATACATATAATATAAAAAAATAATACATGGAAAATATGAGAAATTACATGACTGAGGTTGGACCACTACCTAGACAATTGATGTAGGCGTGGGAGAATGCTATGCTTCACCGCTTATATAGAATGTGGTGAAACATGGGAAACCTCACCAGTAGGGGAATACGGGACCATGTTAGAAAGTGGTATAATTAGTCTCCATCATGGATCAATCTTTTGAAATGTGAAGTAAAAAAATTAGAAAAACTGAATATGTTAATAAAGTTCATAAATAGACAATGGGTTCAAACATGAATCTACTATGAGTGTACCCATCACTAAAAATATATCCTTTATAGCATAAATCGATCATTTAATCCATGTAATATATTCATAATCAAATATAAATATACAATCCAAAAAAACATTATCAGGTTCAACTAATTAATTCCAATAAAATATTACTACAATATGTTAAAGTTGAAATATCTTTCATCTAAGAATACAAGTCTATATCGAATAGATTCAACATATAATGAAATTAAATTTATAGAACTAGTATGTAAAAAAACATGTATATATAGAAAATGGTTTCTTATGTGCATAATCATTAGGTATGAAAAGAAAACAATCCCATAAAATAGTAATAATAATTTCATAAATGGTAACTTGAAGGTCTTATTCAGATCAGACACACAAGCACATGGAACCTCCCCTACCATATTCCAAAAAATCCAATGTTCTTTCTACCATGTCTGAATTTGGGAAAAATTAATATAATTAAACTGTTCTCTAATTATATTTTGCAACACCTTAACCTAAACCTCTAGGTCTGGTCCATAGAGTCATAAGGCCTCATGCATGCCCCCTACGCAGGGGTTACCTGTTAGTATTGAGTGGTCAAATTCCATCAGTGAGGAGACTATACCCTAAATATCATATCATTGAACCATTAATAATAATAAATAAATATAAACAACTCATAATAACAAGGAGTATGTATAAAATTTCAGATAACACACATGTCATAAAATAAAATAAACGAGCTTAGAGTGTGGGAAGCCAAACCAATGTAATAGTGCAAGAAGATAAAATAAAAAAACTCCAGTATCCTTTAGAGTATCTCCTAGAACCACTCCCATCTCCATGATCCTTAGCTAAACTATCCACTACAATCCTATTTAACTTGACTGAATCACTATACATGAAGTCTTCAATCACATAAAAATGTCCACATAGGGCATGAGTAATAAAAACTAGTAAGACCCCACCAATTTGTCCTTTATAAATTTTCTCATGTATAATATGTGTATTCCATGATATCAATAAAAAATCAATAATATATGAAAAATCATGTATTTAGAACATTTTTGGAAACCAATCCACCAAGATCCCTAGTTGTACATTCTTTGGATCAATTCTAGAAGGAATATTAGGATAGAATAATTAATCTAGAACTATACACAAGTAGAGTGAATATAACATTCCACATCCTTAGGTCATCATGTGAACATGCTACTCGAAATCCAATAGGCATCAAGTGATCATGATAATGGGAATCCACTAGGAATAGATTAAACATGAAACTTTGCACCCACTATGTATCAAGTGAATCAAATGACATCTATGAGGTATATTTGTACCCCTTCCCTATACTCAGGTCTATCATCCCCATTATCTCAATTTGCCTCCTCTAAAGGAAAACCATGTCTTGATGGTCCACCTATTCCAAACACTAAGAATAATACATCAAAAGGAATGGTAACACACATAATAGGGTAGATAATGCATGGAAAATTATAACATATCATTATGAGGAAAAATTAGGATCAAACAATACATATGATAAAAATAAAATGTGATGAAACATGATACAAACATAATCATTACAAAAATTATCATAAAAAGGTCTCATGGGTTACATAGAAACCCTCATGTGATCATAATCAAGAATAATAATAAAAATATTCTAACATAAGAACCATTCCAAGGAAACATATCCATACAAGATCCCCATATGGTAAGGAACATCCTACCTAAATTTTTTTTATGATGCATTCATAAGTTCATTAAAGGATTAAAGATAAACCACTTTGCACACCCATGAATAACTTTCTCACATGTCTAAGAGCTCTATTTATGTTTCTTTTCAATGAAGAAAGGGATTTAGAAGAAGAGATACCATATTAGATTAAATGTCAATAAGGTAGTTCTTCAATTACATACCTCATAGATTTTGTCAGAGAAACTAATTATGATATATGTCTAAGGAGATGGAATCACTTAAACAAATCCATTATCGATACAAGAATAGACCATGAATTCCTATTCAATTATAAAATAGATCCTTGAGTCTAGATAATGTATATAGATCATATAAGAATCCATCAATGAGAAATAGATCCAAATTATATTCAAGAAGAAGTAGATCTCATGATGATGAATCTAAAGAATCTTACCTAAAAAATCCACCATTAATGAAGAATCTTTCTTCGATCAAAGTGATTTAATTGACATATCAAATCCACTACCAATATACTGAATTATCGTTAATGGATTAAAGTTCTATCATCAATAATCCTTCATGAATATGTCAGGTTAGATCTCAATTCAATTAAGAGACATTGAAAAAATTGATAATTCACAACAGATATATTAAGAAAGGAAGAATTAATCATTAGATCAATATCAGAAACATAGATCCATCATAGATATATTCTTAAATCTCATGAAGGAAGAGGAAATGTGAGTATATATTTAAGAATCTTATAGTTCAATCATTTCCAGATCGCTCCAATGTTAAAAAATCAAGGGGATATTAATGATAGAGTTGTAGAGACCATAGGGGATGTATCCAGTTCAGATTAGTTACTTTAGGTCCAGAATTAAGTTTTAAAGAGAATTAAAAATAGATGAGATTAAAATTATATGGTGTGCATTTAACACACCATTGTACTAAGCATACTGGTTGGAAAGTGTGACTGGATGAACCACCTAGGTTCTATAAAAACTAGTGGCCTTTCGGTGACACCGCACAGGCTAGCCGATGGGTTCTATAAATTCTATCATCATAGTAAAATCCTACTATCTTACCAGTGGTTTCCTTCCATCCAATAGTACCAATGTATCCCCTAAACTCTCTCACCTTTTAAACGTAGGCTCTGTGTCACTAAAATTTAAATTATTTGGTATATAAAACATATATATTAAAATCGGTGAATAATATAAATCAATTCTCAAAGAAGTGAAATTTTAGATGCAAAATGATTACCTTTGGATTGTTACATGGTTTAAAGTGATATATCCTACTATATAATAAATCTTGTTTTTTTTATTTTTCTATATAAGAACCATATTTATTTTAATTTTACTTTATACCATTATTTTATACTTATTTTTACCCACTTACAAATCATTTTTTGTTAAAATAAATGTTCATGTGTCAATTATCCTTCTTGTTAAGTGGTAGCTTCAATATAATGGTTTTGGTCCTTGATCCTTGATAATGTTTTCATCACCTTTATAATTTCAATGAAGGTTATATAATAATTTTTGATATATTTTTTAATTATAATGGTCATTTTGTGGAATATGTATAGATAATTTTTAAAGAGAGATTAAAATACTAATTTTTTTTGAATTTTGATTCAATAAAAAAGTTTATTTTATTAATGAATATACTTGTATTTATGAACATTAAATAATAATATAAATGTGAAAAAATCATAATAATTAAATAATTTTATATGAAATTATGTTTTATCAATCATCTATAAAGGTAATGTTATAGGTTCATTCATGTTGGTGGTAAAACCAACCCAAACTAGAACACACTATAATTAATGAATGAGTTACAAGATAGAGTAATATTTTTATAATATAATTTTTATATAATATTAATTATTTTGTTATCAAATAATTAGATAATATAATTAGATTTAGGAATAGTTGATATGATAATGTAAATGAAATTAATGAATAAGAACTTATTACGTACATTGATGAAATTATACCTTACAACGTCTCTTTAAGAATGAAGGATATGGACCCTCGTACTGTGAACAAAGGGTAAAAATGAGAGATGAATTTAAAAGGTGTAATTCATGCAGATATTCTAGATAATACCAAAATATATAAGTGGATCATAATGGGTGGAGGGGATATCCTTTTAAAGGTAAAAATAAGAGACATTTAAACAGAAACATGAGTTAGGGGAATGGTAATGATGGAATCACAAGAGAGTTATGATAGTTAGTAATGAAAAATTTGGCGATAAATGTATTTTTGAAACCAAAATATATCAAAGGACCTATATAATGTCTAAATATCTATATAATTATAAAAAAATTGTGCCATGTTAATTTACCTCCTTTTCCCCCTTTTTACCATGTTTAATTACTTACCACGTCAATTATTATTTTTAATACAAATATAAAATAAATCATCTTACCTAATCTTTAAATTATGATTAAAAATATGGACCCCATTTTTTATAATTTAATTGATAAATATGATAAATTTTTATTTTAAATTAAAACACAAAATATTTAGGATAAATAATTTTTATAGAGAAATGACTTCTTAAAAATTATGTGTTCTTAATCTTATTAAAAATATATAAATAATAATTATAGGTTCGGTATCCTATTTTTATATAATTATTATCATCATGGAAACCATGATATATTTATTTATTTTAAATAAAAATCCCAATAAAAAAATAAAAAATATATTTTATGTGTTAAAATGCATTTATTTTTATTACTTACAATGAAATAAAAGAAAGTTGAATTGTAATTTATATTTTTTATATATACACAGTAAATTTTATTAAATTTAAGAATCCAAAAATGTTAAATTTTAGTTTTAAGTTAATATATATAAAATTAAAATATTTTTTTAAATATAAAATATTTACTTATCAGAGAATCATTAAAATATTTTATCATGATTACAATATATTTTCATTGATGGTATTTTCCTATTTAAAAAATAATTACATTAATTTAATCTATTCATTTACCCCAATTTTTATTTTTATTTTAAAATCATTAATTTGATAAAAGAAAACTATTTTTCATTATTAGAAAACTATAAAATGAATGATAAATAAGTAATTATACATATCAAACATACTTCTCTAGTTATATTTATTGATTCCAAGTGATGAATTTACTATTAATTAGTCAATATGTTTTTTATTCTTGTAGATAATGCTTGTATAATTGTTATGGAATCACTTAATTAAATTTAATGTCATGTTTGAAAAAATATTCTTGATAATTTTGATGATTGTTAATATGGTATTAATTCCCAAGACATGTAAAATGAAATTCGAAGAAGTTCAATGTGTTTTCAAAAAGTGAATACAATTGAAATATTTATTTTCACCAGGAATTTATTGAAGTCCATGGAAAATAATTTTCATTCTTTATGATGATTAATTGAGAATAAAAAAATGTAATATTATATTATTACATGATAATGTCATTGTCAAAATTCCATGCAACCATATTATTTCCTTTCACGAATAATATTTTTTCAAATTTGAAAGTCCTAGACTGATTTTGTATTAAAATCACTTACTATGTTAAGGTAAAATGAGAATTACATTACCTATAAAAAGGTAATGATATATTTTTGAAGTCTACATAAGGGTAAATTGAGAATATCATCAACTATATAAGGGTCACTCTCACATGCATAGAGGTAAATATTTCATGTTGGTAAGTACATAAATGTGCTAGGGGTGATGCATAAAAGTAAAAAAGGCTATATTAAGGTAATATATTACCTACAAAGGGTAACCCTGAACCACATAAGTGTTAATAGGGTGTAAATGAGCATATGTATTGGAATTTGGTGACTAGCATAAGGGTAATCTCGTGGTAAAGGAACCTTTATAAGGGTTGAGGAATATGCTCACATAAGGGTAAATTCCCTATGTATGGATACATCCAAAGGCTCAAAAAAAGGTACCTCCAATTCATGAATAGAAGGACCCGAACTATGATGTTTTCTCAAATAAAGCTGAAACATTGAATGAAATAGAAAAAATATATATATTCATTAGTAAGATCGATATAAATTCAGTAGATAAGGCCCCTATAATTGTCCAATAATGAGGTTGCATGATAAATTTTTTATTAATGAGTATTTCAAAATTAATTTTCCGTTCAATGAAATAGGTTGGCTTGAATCCTTCATGAAATATAAGTGAAAGTCACTAAAATTGAAAGGACTGAGTTGTGTGGGAATTTTACATGAGAATTAAATCATGCTAATTATTCCATGTATGAATGCTTGAATAAGACTGAATGATCACGCAAGCATTTCAAACAAGTATATAATGAATCTTTTTTGATATTTCCTTAATAGGATATAAGTCACATTATTTATTTATCTTAATTAATAGTGAGGAAAATCCAAAACCTTCATGTATTTCATATGTGACACATGAATAATCATAATCCCATTAAATTATTGGGTATTTAAAATAAGGAAACATAATACCCAACACGTTGAAGCTATTTATATATGAAATGGTGGAAAAATAACTATGTTATTCATAACACATTTAAATACAGGATTTGAATGAGAAAAATATATGAGAGATTTTTGTAAATGAAAAAAATGAGATATCACGTGAGTGAACTATTTTTTTATGGATAAATGTGGTGAAAAAAATACTCATGATAGAATTTGATATAATATTATATCGATAATTAAGAAAGAGTTTGAATCTAGGATCCTTTGACGAGGAAAAAACTTTTGTGCCCCAGTATTCAAATTTTTAAAGAATTATATCATTGAATATATGATAAGAGATTCAAGGCCAATATACTTATTTTTTGTAGATGTTGATAAATATGAAGAAGTATACATGAGAAAAAATTATTACGTAGGCTTGTAGAGGATGAATTACATCTAGATGCTTGAAGATCTTTCTGGTTCCGTATCATCTCTGATGACGTAAATAATACTTCTAGTGGACTATGGAAGTTGAAGAATATAGTGGAACTCTGGAGATGGAGAATACACATTGGGATTCTTTGTTGATATATTGTGTAGGTGAAAGATTTATGATCTATAGTGTACTATACAGTGAGAAAACTATGGAAATCAATGTTGATGGGAATAGAATTTCCCTGGATGTAACAACCTATATATAGTGATGAATTTGTAATCAGAGGGAATAAATGATTCAAGAAAGATCTTGACTTTATGCAAAACATTGTAAATAATGTGTGCTACTCTCTCTTATATGAGAAGAAGAACAATTAGAATTTATCAAAGAAGTTGTGATCTCCAACTGAGGTAAAATATGAACCTAATGTTATTAGTGATTCTAAACCATACATGGATAAAGGATGTGAAAATTTTGACACCCTATAATTGATAAAAATGTGAGAATATTATATTGATGAGGATATGAAAACATCAAGTGTTTTTCTAATGAAATCTCATGAAATAACAAAGATGACCATTCTAGAATCATGAAATATGTTTACTATTAGATGGTAAATGTTTTTTTCTTGAAAAAAATGATAGAGAAGAGAAGAAGATCCATTAAATTTCATCATAAGGAAAATGGGAAACAATATAAAGGAGCAAGGTTGCATTATTAAAGATATTTCCCAATAGGTTTTAAAGAAAATGGCCATGGAGAAGGAGTTGAAGGCTAGCATCATATTTCTCAAAACCCAATCTGATGAATGAAGAAAATTATGTATGGACACTTCTTCAAATATGAAAGTAATAGCTACTTAGTTAAAAGGTAAAGTTATGGAATAATATACCCTAAGGATAGGACGAACACCTCTAATGATAAGATGAATATACCTCTAAAAGACATCTAGACTTGTGAAATAATTAAGAGGAATCTAGATCTGAACCCTATTGGTAATATGTTTCCCCATAAAAAATCAAGAATCATGGTACCAAAAAAGTTGAAATAACCAATGTTATTTTAATGTGGAATATTTGGGAACATTACGAGTTTATTTTTCAAAGACAAAATGTCCCACAATTTTAGAAGAAAAATAAAATTTCCAACATCTCAATCTAGGAGAGACCATATATGGTATAGATCTTATATAAAATTTTTCATTTGTTCTAATGTCAACCATATAGAAAGGTATTTAAATTAGGGGAATTCATGGAATGATATAGAATCCATAAAGATGAGATCTACTCGTGTGACTTACAAAGAGATTGTTTATCCTATAAAGAGACCTTGTTTTGAAGTATAAAACTGTGACTAAAAAGGGTGTGTGAAGCCCTAAAATCTAGGCCCTCATGTAACACCCTGACCCCTCTAGACCAGAGCTAGTGAATTACTTATTAAATTTACATTCTTAAAAGTAATGAAATCCTGAAGTAACGACCGGTTTAGTAGTCTTGACGAAGCTTGATACATTGATGCAACTCAAATTACATTGGGAAAGGTAAAAAATTACAATACATAACAAAAACTAAAAAATGCATCTATAGAAACTCAATAAATGATCTTCTATTCATAGCATTTTGAAGGTAAAAAAATGAAAGGGTTGATATCAAATTCTCGTTAAGGGTTACAAATAGTAGAATCATGAATCAATAATAACCGAATCATAAACAACTTGGCATAGTCAATATGGCATGGTGAATAAATGAAAGACTCACGCCATTAATAAATTGAGAATGAAACTTCATCCATAGATATTGTCATAGTGAAAAACTAATGGATAGTAATAACAAATAATTAATAAAGAAAATTCTTATTAATTAGACGTCATGTATCTGGAACATGATACCACTATACCGTCGGAATGATTTAAGTCCGTGGGTAGAAACCCGTCTGATTTTTTTGGAAACAAACTCGAAAGGTTTGTCGCTAACTGATTGTCTCATGAGACATGTCAATGAATCGAGGGGCTCTATTGGGACCCACCCACCACTTCATGTCAAAATAAAATTTATACATATATTAAATAAAATATCAATATGAATTTACATTATCTGTGTAGAATAAAGGATATGAATTCATCAACACTTCCACAGTTAAAACAACATTCAAATTAAACATCGTATGAAAAATGGTATACAACTTAGAAAATAATAATATCCCTGGTATGAGAATATGAATATTTAATATAAATACAATTTCAATTTAAATTTTGTCTAAAATGGGCATTAGGTACACCTCATAAGAATTATCAGGTGCACAATACATAGTAAGTCACAACGAAATGGAAAATTGAGACAAAGTGCCTTAACACACTGTAATCAGTAGAATAATTTGACCAAAACATAATAACCATAAAATGAATCATTTAATACCATGAATATAAATATAATCATGATATTATGTGAAAAATGGTAGTTAAAAAACACCACATTCAAGAAATAAGTGGCGAACATTGAAAATATAACGGAAATGAATGTAAGATAAGAAAACCTCTTACAAACATTTTGGCATGGAAACAAGTGTTATTGTCAGGGATTAATGAGAGGTAAAGGGTTATAAAATAATTTATATATCATATGGTCAGTATGGGGGAGGTGAAGAAACATACCCCATCATTAAGAATTTAAAATATAAGGACACAACATAGGGGGAATTCTTGAATAAAAATGTGGGAGATGATCTCTTACCTTATGCTCGGAGGTGTTATTGATTGTTCTTAACAACCTGAATAATAAAATTTAGATTCATTAATTAATAAGTAAATAACCAAAACAACCGGAAATTGATATGGTATAACCTTATTACGTTCATAAATGACCTTTTTGATGGGTTTATAAGGTCCAATTTTATTTTTTTGTAAGCATTTTCTCCCTTGGTTTTCATGATCCGTTTACTTGTATTGATGAATGGAAGTTTGCTTGAAATTTTGTTAAACATCCAAAATTGTTAATATATATGATTTTTGATATTAAATAGATATATATTATCTTATAATGATTTTTTTATATACCATGAGTATGAATCGTATGATAAGATAATGATAAATGCTTGGATTGATCTTGGCGATTTTGTGCACAATGAAATTGTTTTGTATTATTATTCCATATTAGGAGTTTGTTAGGATTAAATAACATTAAATAAGATAAAATACATAAATTATGATTTGGTTAAACTATTAAATTTGTTTAATGACTATTATTGAAGATAGTAATTCAAATTGAAAGCCCGTCTTCCTTGAGTGTGATAAATTAACACATCTCGGACAGTGTTAGAATTTATATTATAAAAGGAGGGGGAAAAGAGTGATTATGATGAAATATTCCATTAGAATAATGAAAATACAGTACATCTGAGGTACTGGAATTGTCATGGAATTTGGATTAGGTGAGGTGAGAAGAGAGAACAAAATAATGGAACTTGTAAAATAAATTGAAAGAAAAGGGAAGAGAGGTTCGCCTCTTGAGTACTCCTTGAGAATCTCCTTAAGGCCTTTGTTTTTGGACTTTTGGTGAGACTAGTAGGCCTTGTACGTGGGGAGAGGTCTTGGGAAGAGTATTTGGAATAATTTAGGCAAGTTTTGAATTTTGAGTGGTGTGGCAGGAAGTGGGGGTGAGGGGTGGTTTGTATAGTGTAGGGGAGGAGAGTTTTCTTAATATTATAATCGTTAATTTATTATTTCTTCTAAAGATAAGAAATAGTGAGTATTCCATGACCTAGAATAGCAATAAGAGAATGTGAGTCTGATATTTTGGTGGTTACATCACTCATGTTTCTATGAATAGTTAATTTAATTTATAATTTATTTATATAACAAATTAATATATTTTACTATTTCCAAAAAATTCATGTTTTCATAAAAATCCCAAAAATTCACCCTAACCATATTTTGACATGTAGAATCAAAAAATGAACTCAATTTTTTAATTTTTTTTCTTTCTAAATATGATATATTTAATATTTATATAAAATCATTATTTAATCAAAAAAATACAAACACTTAAAATATTCATCTTCATTTTTATGGTGCCTAAATTTTATTTACAATTTAATAGGTATGGTTACCATTCAAAATAGTCATATTAAAATTCATAATTTCAAGTTTTTATTCATAAGGGTAGGTTAATATTCATAAGGGTAGGTTATTATTCACTGAAAATTATGTTAATTCTACCAGACTCTAAATATCACCCTTATCGCAACTGTGTATGTCCGTTTTTCAAAATTACAAACACAGAAGTGGAAAATTTATGTTTAATTGTTAGGTTATGACTATCTTCTAAATAACCAAGTGTTGTTTCAAATAAACATAGTTCTTTAAGAAATATAGGCTATGAATATAATATATTTAAAAGAAACATACCATAAAATGTTTAGGGTGTTATATTATTCCCTCCTTTAAAAATTTCATCCTCGAAAATTTTCATGTATAAAGCCATCGCAAAAGGTATGGTTGGTTCTTCTTCATAAAATCCTTAGGTTTCAACATTGATTCCTCCATGTTATGGTTTCTCCATAGAACCTTGATTAAATTATTTTTCCGATTTCTCAACACCTGCTCCCTTATGTCAAGAATCACGATAGGCTCCTAACAGTATGACGAATCAGGTTCCAGTTCTATTTCTTAATTGGTGAGTTCATGCATTGGGTCTGGAATGTATTTCTTTAATAATGACGTGAGGAACACATCACAATCTTTGGAGAGACTTAGAGGCATTTCTAAACGGTAAGTTATAGTTCTGATTCTTTCCAGAATTTCAAATGGTCTGATGTACCTGAGGCTTAGTTTCCCTTTCTTACCAAACCATAAGACACCCTTCCATGGAGATACTTTCATAAATACATGATCTCCCACTTGGAATTCCAAATCCTTTCTCTAATTATCACCATAACTCTTCTACCTACTTTAGTATGATTTAATATGGGCTTGAATTGTCTTTACCTTTTTTGTGGTCTCTTCAATAAGTTCTGTGCCTATAAGTTTCCACTCACCAACATCGTCCCAATAAGTTGGAGTTAGACATATCTTTCTATATAATTCTTAATATGGAGCCATTTGAATACTATAATGGAAACTATTGTTGTAGTAAAATTCCACCAAAGTAATATATTTATCCCACATACCTTGAAAGTCAAGAGAGAATGATCTTAGCATGTCTTCCAGAATTTGAATAAACCTTTAAGACCGTCCATAGGTTTGGGGGTGATAAGAAGTACTCATATAAAGCCCAGTATCCAAATCCTTCTAGAGACTTTTCCAGAATTTTGTTGTAAACTGGGGATCTCGATAATACACAATAGATATAAGTGCACCATGAAGTCTTAAAAATTCATTAATATAAAGTATTTCTAGGAACTCATGTGGTAAATCGTCTTTTATAGAAAGGAAATGTGCTGATTTTGTGAGATGATCAATAATTAACCATATTGCATCATTCCTTCCAGGAGTCTTCAGTAGTCTAATGACATAATCCATCGTAATGTCATCCCACTTCCATATAGGAATAGGTAGAGGTTGCATCATCCCTATAGGAAGTTTTATCTCTGCCTTAACTTATTGAAAAACTAAAATCCTTGAAACGTAGTCATCAATTTCTTGCTTCATATTATCCCACCAAAAATATTCTATCATATATCTATACATCTTTGTGCTACCCAGGTGTATAGAGAAATTTGAGCTATGAGAATCATCTAATAACTCCCTTTTTAGCTCAAGTACTGATGAAATGCATAACCCCTTTCCAAATTTCAAAACCCCTTCTTCATACACAAAGTCAGCCAATCTCCCATCCTAAGAATTAATTTTCTTGTGTAGATTATCATCATCAGATTGAGTGATTTTTATCTTATCTAGTAAATATGGTTTAGAAATAATTTTAAAGAGGAAAGATGTTTACCCTTCCTTGATAATTATCATTTCCATCTTTTGTAGATCTATGAATATAGGATCTATCTCAATCCTCATTTGGGTCAGGAGTCCATGATCTTTCCTTCTTAATGTATCTTCTACCTTATTGGCCTTTCCGGGTTGGTAGTGTATTGAACAATCATAATCTTTGAGTAACTCGAGCCATATCCTTTGCCTCATGTTGAGTTCTTTTTGTGTAAAAATGTATTTTAAACTCTTTTGATCCATGTATGTCTCACATATTTCCACGTAGAGATAATGTCCCCATATTTTTAGAGCAAAGATTATGGCTGCTAACTCAAGATCATGAGTTGGGTAATTTTGATCACGAGTCTTAAACTACCTTGATTCATATGCACTAACATTATCATTTTGCATAAGGACACAACCCATTCAATTCTTTGATGCATCACTGTATATCACAAGTCCCTCATTTCCCGATAGAAGAGTCAAAATTGGAGCATTGACCAGTATTAGTTTCAATTATTCAAAGCATCTGTACATTATTTCATCCATACAAACTTAACCCTTTACGTGTGAGCTTGGTTAGCGGGTTAACCGGTCGGGTGAAATTCTAAATGAAACACCCATAGTAACCTGCTAAGACAATAAAACTACGTACCTCAGTTATTTTTGTTGGAGTGGGCCATTCTTGGATTGCCTCTGTCTTCATAGGATCAACTAAGATTCCATCATCAGAGACGATATTTCCAAGAAAATAAACTGATTGAATCCAAAATTTGATCTTTCCAAACATCCCATATAATTTATTTATTCTAAGAGTTTTTAGAGTAATCCACAAGTGATCCTCATGGTCTTCAAATCTTTTTGAGTATACCGAGATATCATTGATAAATACCACAACAAATTTGTCAAGATATTCCTTGATAACTCTATTCATTAAATCCATGAAAACAGAGGGTGCATTAGTCAATACAAAAGGCATCACTATAAACTCGTAATGCCCATACATGGTTCAAAATGTTGTCTTTGGAATATCTTTCTTCCTCACACACAAATGATGATATCTAGATCGAAGGTCATTCTTCTAAAAAGTATTTTTCTCCCTAAATTTGATCAAATAAATCATCAATTCATAGTAGAGGATAATTATTCTTTATTGTAATAACATTTATTTCCCTGTAATCAATGAATAGCCTCATGGATCCATCATTCTTCTTGAAAAAGAGGAAAAAGGATCCCCATAGAGAAACACTAAGTCTAATAAATACTTTGTCACTCAATTCATCTAGTTGTTTATTTAGATCAACAAATTCCACAATGGGCATTCTATAGGGAGTCTTTGATTTACGTCTTGTACCCAGAATTGAAACTATAGATAACTTAACATCCTGTTCTAGAGGATGTCCATGTAAATCATCTAGAAATACATAAATGTATTCTTGCACTATATTTACATATTCAATTTTAAGATTTCTTTACTCACCCATAGATATTGGATTCTCCTCCTCTCTAAGAATTTCATTCATTAGAGCTACTGGGGGAGGATCTAGATAAGAATCATATGGTGAGGTTTTTTCTCTAAAGATAAGGGGTTCTACACCAATTTCAAAAAATTTAACTTCCTTCTTCTTACAATAGATCTTCACATCATAATTTTACACCCAATTCATACTTATAATTATATCAAATTCAATCATTGGTATGATGATAAGGTTAGAAACTGAAGCAAGTTTATGTGTCATCATGGGGACTGATCGACACACCTTTGTTGCAATGATACTTCTCCTAAAAGTTTTTACTAACAACTCCTTTATTAACTAAGATTGGACATGTATAATTTTCTTGGGAAACTGGGACGATATAAATGAATGTGATGATCCAAAATCAAATGATTAATTGGCCAAGTTTTAGGAAACAATTAAAGCACCTTCCACCATGTCATTAGAAACTTCAACCTCCGTGGATGTAATCGCATAAGCTTTCCCTTGCACTCATGGAATTTTATAAGGAAAGTTTCCTTGGTTCTTAAGACACTCAATTGCATAGTGTACCATCTCTCTACAATTTTATCATTGAACATCAGAGTATCGCTTCTTATCTTATTTTTCCTTGAAAAACTTTTATCTAGAAAACTCCACCTCTGTTTTGACGGCACTTAATACAATTTCATCATATGATGAAAATGTTTGAGAAGAAAGTTTCCTTCTAATACTTGTCTTAAGACCTTCAAATAAATGACCAATCTTGTCTTTTGAGTCTTTTTCATAATCTATGGAATGCCTGGATTGTAAGAACCCGGGTTTTGCTACGAAAGACTTTGGAATATTCTTGATGATATTCCAGAGCAGTGCCTTCAGACGACGTGCGATTCCAATCCCCGAAGTGGCCGGAATTAAATTTCAGTGCGATCACACTGGAAATGCTAAATTAATGAGATAACTCCTAAACGGAGTTCCAGATCAGGGATCCGAGTGTACGGATGGGTCCGGAATGGGGTGTTTACCCTAGGAACGACATAAAACTTGTCGGCGCGAGATGTTTGGACCCCTCGCCCGCTCCCGGAACGTTAAACGGATAAATAAATAAATAAATTTATTCGTTTAATGGAGAAATGCTAGTATCTCTTAAATGGTGGATCGGATTGGAAAACAGAGGGCACCATTGAGTTCAGAGCGTGCCATTTACCGTAGGAGGGGTATAAGTTTCGCAGGCGCGAGTCGTTTGTGAAAAATGGCCCCAGGGGCGTCTTCGTAATTCGGCGGCCTCGGGCATTGAGTTTAGTAACTTTTGAACGGGGTCTCGGAATAAAATTCAAAGGCCACATTTGTGCTTAGAGCGTGGTTCATAGCCTAGGGGAGTCTAAATCCCGACCCCGTCGGGAGTTCGGGTTCGGGGCTGTCGGGCGGGCGTTTAAGTGATTTGTACTTAAACACCCCCCCTTCTTCTTCTTCCTCTCCTTCCTGAAACCCTCCTCCCCCTCCTTCACCTCCAGCGAGGCGAGCTCCGGCGAGGCGAGCTCCGGCGAGGTGACTCCGGCAAGGTGCGGCGGCGCTTCCGGGAGGTGGCGACGGCCTTCGGCGGCGGCTGTCGGAAGCCGGCCGCGGGCGCCGGCAAGCGGAGGAGAGGGGGGCCGCGAAGCGCGCGGCCCCTGTGCGTCGACCGCGACCCGCAAAGCGCGGGTCGCTGTTTGGCATCAACCGGCCGCGAGGCGGCCGGTCGGGAGAAGTAAGCCGCGGCCAGCTGGCCGCGGCGGGGTGAACCGGACCCGCGGCCGAGCCGCGGGCCGGCTTTGCGGACCGGGCCGGTCCGGCCCAAGGGGCTTTGCCCCTCATCCTTCGGACGCCCGTATTTCGGGCTACGGGTGTCCGTTTTGCGTGCCGTCTGCGGTGGCGCGAACCTGATGCAGAGACGGTCTTTTTGAGATGGTTTTGGGAATTTTCAATTCCCGTAACAAGGGGCCGCGGAGGCGCGGCGTGTCTTTAAGTAGACGAGCGTTTTTCCCGAGATTCCTGTTTTGGATGGCACAGACGCGTTCGATGTCCGATTTAAGCGCCTTCAGTGGAGTTGGAACCCTGGCGTTAAGACGGAGGTTTGCAGGGTGGTTTCAGGCGTTGAGGCCAGAGTTGAGGCGTGGGCCCCACGGCCCGTCTTTTGAGTTGCGGGCGGCGTTTCACGACTTTTTCACCGGACATCCGTTCGGGGCGTGCGAGTAGTCGTTTTTGGATGTTTTTCCGAGGGGATTACAGTGGTGCAATCAGCCCACCCTAGTTCGGCGCGATGGTGCGGGGCCCACGAGGGCTGTTTGGGCGTCGATGGTGATTTTCCATCTTTATCACCGGGTGACTGTTTTTGACAAGTGAATAGTCCATCTTGTGTGCTTTTTCGAGAGGATCGAAACGGTGCGATCCGTTCATTGTGTTTCGGGACCGGGATGCGGGTCCCACGAAGCGCCGCTTTTGTGCGGTGCGCCGGAATGCATCTTTTTCTCCGGATACCCGTTCTACTCAAGCGAGTAGTGCTTTCGATGTGTTTTTCCGAGAGCATCGCGTTGGCGCAGTTCGCCCGACCTCTTTCGGAGATGTGGTGTGGGTCCCACCCAACCCAGCTACGGTGAATAGTGCACTTTTCACCGGGTGTCCGTTTGGGCGATTGGGTACTCAATCCTGTGTGTTTTTCCAAGGGGATCGCAGTCGCGTGATCTGTTGGATCATTTTCGGGTTTCTGGGGTGGACCCAACACGGGTTTGGTGACGGTGAATAGTACCTTTTCCACCTGTTGACCGTTTCGGGTGAGTGAGTTGTCTAACTCGCGTGTTTTTCCGCAAGGATTACAACGGTGTGATCCGTTTGGCTATATGGAGCCTCTTGCGCGATCTTGTTAAATGTGGAAGCATGAAAGGTGCTCCAGTGGTGGTTCGCCCTACTTTGCTTGTAGCGGACCTTTGGCGAGTGATCGCGTGCACTCCCATGTGAGTGATGTAAATGCTTGAGGTGGAATGGTTGGCCATGCCTAGGCCTTTGAGGTGGAGTTTTTACGTCATGCCTTCGCGTTGACGTTGGGTTCCGTGTGCACAATAGCCCTTGGGCTGGAGACGAGGTATACTATGGGAGTATATGAGAGCGCTTGGAGGTACGTGTGGTTCGTACCTGAGACGTTCATGTGCTTGGTTGGGGTTGACTTGGGGCCACACGTCGTGTGGGACCCAAGTGCGTTCTGTGTTCTGCTTTGTGTATTTGGACCTCTCACGGCGTAGAGGGTCCCTTAGTGCTCGTTTGTTTGGCCAGCAGGTTTTAGTGGTGTCCCCCTGGTTTTGCTCTCGTTGGATTGGCTGGTAGCGGTGCTAGTGACACCCGGTGCTGGAGCAGACGTTGCACCTCTTTTGGGTGAGTTATTCTAGAGTTGGGAGGTTGCGCGATACCCACTCCGTGTTTAGTTGGCCAGTGTTGTGCCCTCTAGTGGAGATGTCTAGAGCAGCTCTGAGTTCTACCCTCCAGCGGGGCTGGGCAGTGGGTTACTCATCGACTTCCTCGGGCTTACCCTCCAGTAGGGCTGGGAAGTGGGTCGCTCACTGACTTTTAGGGTTTACCCCCCAGCAGAGACTGGGCAGTGGGTCACCCGACGCTTTTAGGGTTTACCCTCCAGCAGAGACTGGGCAGTGGGTCACCCGACGCTATTAGGGTTTACCCTCCAGCAGAGACTGGGCAGTGGGTCACCCGATGTTATTAGGGTCTACCCTCCAGCAGAGACTGGGCAGTGGGTCACCCGACGACCTCTTCGGGTCTACCCTCGAGCAGGGCTGGGCAGTGGGTCACCCATCGTCTATTCCAGGTCTACCCTCTAGCGGGGCTGGGCAGTGGGTCGCCTGTCGACTTATTCCAGGTCTACCCTCCAGCGGGGCTGGGCAGTGGGTCGCCTGATAATGTAATTTGGTTTACCCTCTAGTAGGGTTGGGCAGTGGGTCGCCTGATAATGTGTTAGGGTTTACCCTCCAGCAGGGCTGGGCAGTGGGTCACCCGATATCTGATTATGGTTTATCCTCCAGCGGGGCTGGGCAGTGGGTTGCCTGACGATGTATTAGGGTTTACCCTCCAGCGGTGCTAGGCAGTGGGTCACCTGATATGTGGTTATGAATTACCCTCTAGCAGGTCTGGGTAGTGGGGGCACCGGTTGGCATTCCAGACTCAGTCCACTTGACTAGGCTAGTCTGTGGCTTACCTCCGTGATTACTGGAGTGGGACCCTTTATTGTATGGGTCGGTGATGGAACAACTTGACTTTCAGTAGACCTCTCGACTGCAGGGTAGTGATGATATGTGGTCGGACTTTCCCTAGAACTCTCAAGTACGAAGGGCGCTTTCACCACCGAGACGTGTTCTTGCGACGCGATCTAAAACCATGCGGGCGAGTCAGTGTCGCCCAAAGCAGATAGTATCAAGGTGCGGTGACTGATCCCCTTGGCTTGCGGTTCAGGGCAGATGTGCGGGATGCTGGGCATCGATGGTGTTTACTTCTGGGACTGTTGGCGACTCTTTCTTGGGCTGAGCTATGGGACAGAGATCCCCTTATGACGTTGTTCGGGCTTCTTGTTGAGCATATGGTTTTGTATATACCATGTTTTGAGTACCCACTCCTTGGGTTTTGGCTACTCTCCTTCAGGAGAGGCGAAGACGCGCGGGGTATGCCACGTGCTTTCCGCGTCTAGCTTCTCGTGGTTGGATGAGTCTACTCTCCGGCTATAGGTAGCGAAGACTCTACGAGAAGTTCATCTTCTCACCGTTTCCAGATCCTTGTGCCTGGATGAGTCTACTTCCTTTCTCTTGTTGGGTTGAGATGGACTCTCTACTGCACCCTCGGTTGGACTCCTTTACTTTTCTATTCGCTCTACCGCTCACCCTTCGGTACCTCCTTTGTTGCTCACTCGAGCCTTCGAGGTATCCTACTGAGTATTTTTATACTCACCCCTGCTTGGGATTTGCCCGCACTTGGTGTGCCCTTGCAGACGATGGACAGGTGGAGCATGATTTCGGTGGAGCGTAGGAGCTAGGGAGCTTGGACCACATGCGGTGGTCGTGGCCAGGTTCCAGGTGGGAGACCCGTCAGCTGTTTCTTTTTTTTTGTTTACCTGTTTCCGGGTTATGGCACTTTTGGTTGGGTGCGTGTTTTGCCCCTTTTCCTTTCAGCTTTTACTTTGTACTGTTAGAGGTCGATGCACACTGTGGTTTATATAGAGCAGTTTCCCTTTACTTTGCTTCCCTTTTCTTTTACTCTGCACTTTTGCATTGAGTGTGCGGTGTGTGTGTGTACAGGTGCTTAGGCAAAGGCCTCCCCGAGTTATTGTGCCTTCGGCACTGGTCGCCAGCCCCTGGCCTATGGATGCGGGCCTGGGGTAGTTGCGGCTCGAGCCCGGGTAGGGTCGGGTCACGACAAAGTGGTATCAGAGCTGGTTCGTTCCTTGGGACGTTGTGCGGACGTCCCTAAAAGAGGAATTGGTTGGGATATAGGGCAACAGTGTTAACGTGTCTCGAGAGAGGCTCTCAGGCCAGGGAGTCCAGTGATGGTGCGGCGGTCGACGTATCCACTCACCAGGACCTTGATAACCCACTTGTCGACTCGGCATGCTGAGACACTTGTTGCAGGGAAATTGTTTTTGTGCATCACATAAGACTGAGTATTGACTGTCCTTCTTGAGTCATCTACCCATAGTTATTGTTGTGGTATATACATATATGCTCATCTGACCGCGACACTCCTCGATAATATTCAGGATGTCTCCGCGAAGACAGCCAACCAAGATACCAGCTTTGGTTCGTGACGACGACCCTATGAGCTACGAGGCCACATTCCATGACCCATCATGTGAGCCCCTTTCTCCGGGTGGGCTGGTAGCAGCACCCCCCACCTGTTGAGTAGCAGGCAGTTTCAGCCAGAGCAGGCTGAGTTTGAGCGCTGGTTGAGCGCGCTCCGTGAGATCCAGCGGCAGGGACCGCTGAGGTTCAGTGGTGAGCCAGACCCTCAGGAAGTAGAAGGCTTGGCTCGAGACAGTGGTTCGCCTTTTTAGGCTTGTGCAGACGCCGAGAGATCAGGGAGTGGCCTTGGCAGCTAGCCTTTTTCATGGAACAACTTGGCATTGGTGGAGTCTGGTGACTCAGTTTCTTAACGAGTCATTGCTTTCATTGGACGACTTTCAGTTGTTGCTCCGTGAGGAGTTTTTCCCCTCCTGCTTGCGCTCCGTTCGGATTCAGGAGCTCCTGCAGTTTCAGCAGGGAGGGATGACATTGGCCGAGTACGCGGCTAGTTTTGTAGACCGTGCACGCTTTTACCCGAACTTGGTCCATGACGACAAATTCCGAGCGCGAAAGTTTGAGCAGGGTCTCCGCTGAGAGATTCATGCTGTCATAGTAGCCTTGGGCATTTCCACATGTGCTGGGGTGCTAGAGCAGGTGCTGGTGATAGAGGGCTTCCTATCATGTTTTTCAGTTGGTAGTGGCAGTGGGCACGACAGAGTCGGGACGTCTGCCGTAGCTAGCAGGCGCCGGAGGATAGGACCTCGATGCAGGTGGCCTTTCCACTACCGGTTTCGGAGACGTGGTCATATACCACTGTGGCGAAGAGGCGCAGGGCCTCAGCCAAGGATGCCCTTCCGTGAGTGGATCCCAGGCCGTGGTCATACACCACAGTGGCTCCGGAGGGTGCCAGGGCAGCCCAGAGAGCGCCGGTGCTATGCTTGTGACGGGCGAGGTCACTTGGCACGAGACTGCCCGACCCGAGTTGCTGGGAGCATCGGGCAGGGAGCAGGCGCACCATCACGGCAGAGGCAGCACCGTGATCGGAGTGGTACCCAGAGAGGTGGTGCTAGAAGAGGAGCGAGAGGAGCTGGAGGTGGGGGACGATGTTACGAGATCTCCCCATCACCACTAGGCGGTCCACGTCAGGCTCCGGGAGCTGACAGTTGGGACCAAGGACAACCGCGAGCTTTGGATGTCTATGATCCTGCAGAGCATGGGATGATGAGAGGTACCCCTTGCGACTCTTCTACTTTTTTCAGTAGAATTGTTGGGCTCTGCGTGTGAAAGGCGTTTCTCCCTGCTCCTTGTTTGGGGTGTTACCAGGGTGACGCAGGGCGTCAGGTGTGACCCTGTGTTGGTAAGGAAAAAGGCGTGAGACCTTTTCCTTTAGTCGATGGTGTTGACTCTTTCGCCTTTTGAGCGTGTAAGAGAACATCGACTATGGAATCTTGCATGACCAGATATCCTTGGGTGTTCCACCATATGGATATTCTGAAGGAGGGAATCACTGGGCCTTGTTCCAGGTGCGGGCGGTGATTCCAGTCACGAAGTGTGACGCAGAGGTTTGACTGGGGAGGTGAGCTACCCCCGAGAGCCTTCGGGCCGTTTGAGCCCGTGCAAAGGGATGGCGAGGCTCCCTAACACCTTTCCCTAACCCCAAAGTCTGGAGTGGGTGCACGACGTCGGCATGGGCCGAACTTGCGTGAACGGATCAATCCCTTGGTCTGTGTGCGGCGACGCAGAGCTGTGCATGGGTTCTTCTGGGTATGAGGAAGCCAGGTGTGGGCTTAGTACCCTGTGTTGCCCCTAGTTTTGCTTTTCGAGGACGAAAAGCTTGAAGGAGGGAATGATGTAAGAACCTGAGTTTTTCTACGAAAGACTTTGGAATATTCTTGATGATATTCCAGAGCATCGCCTTCAGACGGCGTGCGATTCCAAGCCCCGGAGTGGCCGTAATTAAATTTCAGTGCGTTCACACTGGAAATGCTAAATAAATGAGATAACTCCTAAACGGAGTTCCAGATCAGGGATTAGAGTGTATTGATGGGTTCAGAATGGGGTGTTTACCCTAGGAACGACATAAAACGTGTCGGCGCGGGATGTTTGGACCCCTCGCCCGCTCCCGTAACGTTAAACGGATAAATAAATTAATTAATTTATTCGTTTAATGGAGAAATTCTAGTATCTCTTAAACGGTTTCTCAGATTGGAAAACCAAGGGAACCTTTGAGTTCGGAACGTGCCGTTTACCCTAGGAGGGGTATAAGTTTCACGGGCGCGAGCCGTTTGTGAAAAATGGCCCCAGGGGCGTTTTCGTAATTCAGCGGTCTCGGGCACTGAGTTTAGTAACTTTTGAACGGGGTCTCGGAATAAAATTCCAAGACCACCATTGTGCTTAGAGCGTGGTTCTTAGCCTAGGGGAGGCTAAATACCGACCCCATCGGGAGTTCGGGTTCGGGGCTGTCGGGCGGGCGTTTAAGTGATTTGTACTTAAACACCCCCCCCCCCTTCTTCTTCCTTTCCTTCCTCAAACCCTCCTCCCCCTCCTTCACCTCCGGCGAGGCGAGCTCTGGCGAGGCGAGCTCCGGTGAGGTGACTCCGGCAAGGTGCGGCGGTACCGGCGGATCGACGCAAAGCTCCTGGCGAAGCCCAGCGAGGTAGGTGGTGTTGCTGAGTTTTAAATCCTGATCCCCCTTTGAACCCCAATTTTTGCATCGGTTTTTCATTTAATCTTCGAAAAAATCCCATGGATGCGTAGTCTACAATTTAATCTTTTCGACGCTTGTTTCAGATTTGAAATCGGAGGTCGGAGGCATCCGCAATTGCTCGCCGAAGTTTGCGGGAAATTCGGGAGGTTCTGGGTGTTTCTGGCGGTTTCCGGCGGTCCGGCGGCAGACGGCGGCGGCGCGGGGCGGAGTGCGGCGCAGCAGGGCGGTCGGCCGGGGCTTCGAAGGTGGCAGCGGAGCTTCCGGGAGGCGGCGGCGGCCTTCGGCGGTTGCTGTCAGAAGCCGGCCGCGGCGCCGGCCACGGGCGCCGGCAAGCGGAGGAGAGGGGGGCCGCGAAGCGCGTGGCCCCCGTGCGTCGACCGCGACCCGCAAAGCGCGGGTCACTGTTTGGCATCAACCGGCCGCGAGGCGGCCGGTCGGGAGAAGTAAGCCGCGGCCAGCTGGCCACGGCGGGGTGAACCAGACCCGCAGCTGAACCACGGGCCGGCTGTGCGGACCGGGCCGGTCCGGCCCATGGGGCTTTGCCCCTCAGCCTTCGGACGCCCGTATTTTGGGCTACAAGCATCCGTTTTGCATGCCGTCTACGGCAGCGCGGACCTGATGCAGAGACGGTCTTTTTGAGATGGTTTCAGGAATTTTAAATTCCCGAAACGAGGGGCCGCGGAGGCGCGACGTGTCTTTAAGTAGATGAGCGTTTTTCCCGAGATTTCTGTTTTGGACGGCATGGACGCGTCCGACGTCCGATTTAAGCACCGTCAGTGGCGTTGGAACCCTGGCATCGAGGCGGAGGTTTGCAGGGTGGTTTCAGGCGTTGAGGCCGGAGTTGAGGCGCGGGCCCCACGGCCCGTCTTTTGAGCTGCGGGCAGCGTTTCACGACTTTTTCACCGGACGTCCGTTCGGGGCGTGCGAGCAGTCGTTTTTGGATGTTTTTCCGAGGGGATTACAGTGGTGCAATCCGCCCGCCCTAGTTCGACGTGATGGTGCGGGGCCCACGAGGGCTGTTTGGGCGTCGATGGTGATTTTCCATCTTTATCACCGGGTGACTGTTTTGGACAAGTGAATCGTCCATCTTGTGTTCTTTTTCGAGAGGATCGCAACGGTGCGATCCGTTCGTTGTGTTTCGGGACCGGGATGCGGGTCCCATGAAGCGCCGCTCGTGTGCGGTGTGCCAGAATGCATCTTTTTCTCCGGATACCCGTTCTACTCAAGCGAGTAGTGCTTTCGACGTGTTTTTCTGAGAGCATCGCGATGGCGCAGTCCGCCCGACCTCTTTCGGAGATGTGGTGTGGGTCCCACCCGACCCGGCTACGGTGAATAGTGCACTTTTCACCGGGAGTCTGTTTGGGCGATTGAGTACTCAATCCCGTGTGTTTTTCCGAGGGTATCGCAGTGGCGTGATCTGTTGGTTCAGTTTCGGGATTCTAGGGTCGGCCCCACACGGGTTTGGTCACGGTGAATAGTACCTTTTCCACCTGTTGACCGTTTCGGGCGAGTGAGTAGTCTAACTCGTGTGTTTTTCCGCAAGGATTACAACGGTGTGATCCGTTTGGATGTACGGAGCCTCTTGCGCGATCTTGTTAAATGTGGAAGCATGAAAGGTGCTCCAGTGGTGGTTCGCCCTACTTTGCTTGTAGCGGACCTTTGGCGAGTGATCGCGTGCACTCCCATGTGAGTGATGTAAATGCTTGAGGTGGCGTGGTTGGCCGTGCCTGGGCCTTTGAGGTGGAGTTGTTACATCATGCCTTCGCATTGACGTTGGGTGCCGTGTGCACGATAGCCCTTGGGCTGGAGACGAGGTATACTCTGGGAGTATACGAGAGCGCTTGGAGGTACGTGTGGTTCGTACCTGAGACGTTCGTGCGCTTGGTTGGGGTTGACTTGGGGCCACATGTCGTGTGGGCCCCAAGTGTGTGCCGTGTTCTGCTTTGTGTATTTGGAACTCTCGCGGCGTAGAGGGTCCCTTGGTGCTCGTTTGTTTGGCCAGCAGGGTTGAGTGGTCTCCCCCTGGTTTCGCTCTCGTTGGATTGGTTGGAAGCGGTGCTAGTGACACCCGGTGCTGGAGCAGACGCTGCACCTATTTTGGGTGAGTTGTTCTGGAGTTGGGAGGTTGCGCGATACCCACTCCGTGTTTAGTTGGCCAGTGTTGTGCCCTCTAGTGGAGATGTCTAGAGCAGCTCTGAGTTCTACCCTCCAGCGGGGCTGGGCAGTGGGTTACTCATCGACTTCCACGGGCTTACCCTCCAGTAGGGCTGGGTAGTGGGTCGCTCACTGACTTTTAGGGTTTACCCCCAGCAGAGACTGGGCAGTGGGTCACCCGACGCTTTTAGGGTTTACCCTCCAGTAGAGACTGGGCAGTGGGTCACCCGATGCTATTAGGGTTTACCCTCCAGCAGAGACTGGGCAGTGGGTCACCCGACGTTATTAGGGTCTACCCTCTAGCAGAGACTGGGTAGTGGGTCACCCGATGACCTCTTGGGGTCTACCCTCCAGCAGGGCTGGGCAGTGGGTCACCCGTCGTATATTCCAGGTCTACCCTCCAACGGGGCCGGGCAGTGGGTCGCCTGTCGACATATTCCAGGTCTACCCTCCAGTGGGGCTGGGCAGTGGGTCACCTGATGATGTAATTTGGTTTACCCACCAGCAGGGCTGGGCAGTGGGTCACCTGATGATGTGTTAGGGTTTACCCTCCAGCAGGGCTGGGCAGTGGGTCACCCAATATCTGATTATGGTTTACCCTCCAGCGGGGCTGGGCAGTGGGTTGCCTGACGATGTATTAGGGTTTACCCTCCAGTGGTGCTGGGCAGTGGGTCACCTGATATCTGGTTATGAATTACCCTCCAGCAGGGCTGGGCAGTGGGGGCACCGGTTGGCATTCCAGACTCAGTCCTCTCGACTAGGCTAGTCTGTGGCTTACCTCCATGATTACTGGAGTGGGACCCTTTGTTGTACGGGTCGGTGATGGAATGACTTGACTTTGAGGAGACCTCTCGACTGCAGGGCAGTGATGAGGTGTGGTCGAACTTTCCCTAGAACTCTCAAGTACGAGGGGCGCTTTCGCCACTGAGACGTGTTCTTGTGACGCGATCTAAAACCGTGTGGGTGAGTCAGTGCCGCCCAAAGCGGATAGTATCAAGGTGTGGTGACTGAGCCCCTTGGATTGCGGTTTAGGACAGACGTGCGGGATGCTGGGCATCGATGGTGTTTACTTCTGGGACTGTGGGCGACTCTTTCTTGGGCTGAGCTACGGTACGGAGATCCCCTTACGACATTGTTCGGGCTTCTTGTTGAGCATATGGTTTTGTATATACCATATTTTGAGTACCCACTCCTTGAGTTTTGGCTACTATCCTTCAGGAAAGGCGAAGACGCACGGGGTATGCCACGTGCTTTCCGCTTCTAGCTCCTCGTGGTTGGATGAGTCTACTCTCCGGCAATAGGTAGCGAAGACTCGACGAGAAGTTCATCTTCTCACCGTTTCCATCTCCTTGTGCCTGGAAGAGTCTACTTCCTTTCTCTTGTTGGGTTGAGCTGGACTCTCTACTGCACCCTCGGTTGGACTCCTTTACTTTTCTGTTCGCTCTACCGCTCACCCTTCGGTACCTCCTTTGTTGCTCCCTCGAGCCTTCGGGGTATCCTACTGAGTATTTTTATACTCACCCCTTCTTGGGATTTGCCCGCACTTAGTGTGCCCTTGCAGACGACGGACAGGTGGAGCGTGACTTCGGTGGAGCGTAGGAGCTTGGGATCTTGGACCGCGTGCGGTGGTCGTGGCCGGGTTCCAGGTGGGATACCTGTCAGCTGTTTCTTTTTTTTTTGTTTACCTATTGCCGGGTTGTGGCACTTTTGGTTGGGCACATGTTTTTCCCCTTTTCCTTTCAGCTTGTACTTTGTACTGTTAGAGGTCAATGCACACTGTGGTTTATATATAGCAGTTTCCCTTTACTTTGCTTCCCTTTTCTTTTACTCTGCACTTTTGCATTGAGTGTGCTGTGTGTGTGTGTACAGGTGCTTAGCCAAAGGCCTCCCCGAGTTATTATGCCTTTGGCGCTGGTCTCCAGCCCCTGGCCTATGTAGGCAGGCCTGGGGTAGTTGCGGCTCGAGCCCGGGTAGGGTCGGGTCATGACATGGATAGTCTTGTGATGGTAGCATAATACTCCACAATACTGTCTTCTACCCTTTTCTTTATTCTAAGGAATTTACTCTTCATTTCGGTTCATTGATCATGAGGGAAATATTTGTTGAATAATATTCAGTTAAATGGTTTCCATTCCATATATTCTATTTTTTCTTCCTCTATGGCATTCTAGATCAAGGACTGCCATTGATAGGCGTCACCCTTGAGACAATATACTGACATCACTACATTTTCATTTCCATTTCATCTAAATTCCATGAATATCTTTTCAAGGGACTTGATCCACTTCTCAGCTACCACTAGATGAGTAGTAACACAAAAATATGGGGGCTTCTTCCACATGAAACGATCCGACAGAGGTGTAGCACGATTATTTGTCACAACCTGAGTAAGTTTTCACAATATGGTCATTATCTGATCTGCTCCGACATTAACTATGTTGACTTGCTCAGTGGGGAAATCCATACATTTTCCACGAGTATTGATTCCCCTTTTTCTATTAAGTTCCATTTCTAAATAATGGAATACACTATATTAGGTTATTAATCTCAAATAGAAATTCACTTAACATTGATTGAAATTCTATGCATTGATAATCTTATAAACATGGTTTATTTGAGAAAAAATTTACTATAAAATACTTTATAATGGATTGTAAAGAAAATGTGATTTATCCTAAGAATATCCCCATGGAGTGTCAACACCAAGAGTGCATAAAGGCCCGTTTTCATGTACTAGGATACCCTAGTTCAAGCTCGAAACTCATTGTCGTTGTTTTCACTCTTAGGCACATCTGTCCTAGAGTCACCTATACCTATTTTTATCTAAAAAGGGATGTATTTTCTAGAACGATACACATAATATACTACTTACCAAAATACCAGGACATTGTTATACATTTATCCTCAAATACTACCTTATGGCTTGGTTACATAATCTACATTTTCTAATCTAATTTCCACATTTTCTACTAAACTTCCTCTGATAACAATTATAACACCCCGACCCATCTTGAGAAGATCCGGTGCATTACTTATTACATTGGCATTATTAAAAGGAAAAAAATACCAATGGAACTATAAGATTAGTATTATTGAAGAAACTAGATACATAATGTAACTTAAATTACATTGGGAAAGGTAAAAAATTACAATACATAACAAAAACTAAAAACTGCATCCAAGGAAACTCAAAAAATGATCTCCTCTTCATAACATATTTAAGGTAAAAAAAATTAAAGGGTGATATTAAAGGATCAATAAGAGTTAAAAATAGCAGAAACATGAATCAATAATAACTAAATTATAATCAACTTGTCATAGTCAATATGGCATGGTGAATAAATGAAAAAACTCATGCCATTAATAAACTGAGAATGAAACTGCGTCCATAGATTTTGTCATAGTGAAAATATCATGGATAGTAACAACTGATAATGAATAAAAAAAATTATTATTAATTGTATTTAGTGTATCTGGCACATGATAAAACTATACCGTCGAAATGGTTTAAGTCTGTGGGTAGAAACCCGTCTACTTTTTTGGAAACAAACTCGAAGGGTTTGTCTCCAACTGATTGTCTCATGATACTTTTCGATGCATCAAGGGGATATAGCAGGCACCACCCATAACTATATTTCCAAATCATTATTTATATATATATTTAATACAATATCAATATTCATTTACATTATACATATATAATAGAGGATAGATATTCATCAACACTTCTACAATTAAAACAACATTCAAAATAAACACCATTTGTAAAATGGTATATGACTTGACAATTATCATATCCATGATATGATAATATGGATATTTAATAGAAATATAATTTCAAATTAAAATTTATCTCAACTTTTTAGTAGGTAAACCTCATAATAATTATCAGGTGCACAATACAAAGTAAGTCACAATGAAATGGGAAATTGAGACAAATCCCCTTACCCAAATGTAATCAGTCAAATCATATGACCAAAACTTAATAACCAGAAAATGAATCACTAAATACCATGAATATAAATATAATAATGATATTATATTAAAAATGTCAGTACACATACACCATATTCAGTAAATAAGTGGTGAACATTTGAAATCTCACGGAAATGAAATTGAGATGAGAAAACCCCTTATAAACATTTTGGCATGGTAACATGTGTTCTTGTGAGGGATTAATGAGAGGTAAAGGGGTATCCAATAATTTATATATCATATGTAAAGTATGGGGGAGGTGAAAAAACATACCCCATCATTAGGAATTAAAAATAGAAGGACATAACTTAGGGCGAAATCTTGAATAAAAGTGAGAGAGAGGATCCCTTAGCTTATGCTCGAAGGTGTTCTTGATTATTCTTAACGACCTGAATAATAAAATTTATATTAATTAATTAATAATTAAAGAACCTCATAAACATATAATCTATATTTTATAACCTTATTAGGTTCATAAATGGAAAGTTTTATGGGTTTTAGATGTTCAATTTTATTGTTTTGGAAGCATTTTCTACTTTGGTTTTCATGATCCGTTTACCTGTATTCATGAATGGAAGTTTGTTTGAAATGTGGTTAAACATAAAGAATTGTTAATATATATTATTATTAAAATTAAAGAGATATAAATTATATTATAATGATTTTGGTTATATACCATGAGGATGGATCATTCGATAAGTTAATGATAAACACTTGGATTTAACTTGGCAGTTTTGTGCACAATGAACTTGTTTTGTATTATTATTCCATATTATGAGTGTGTAAGGATTATAGATCATTAAATAAGATAAAATAAATATATTATTATCTAGTTAAACCATTAAAAGGGTTTCATTACCAGTGTTTATGATATTAATTCAAATTTAAATCCAGTCTTACTTGAGTGTGAAAAATTAACACATTTGAGACGGTGTTTGAATTTATAGTATAAAAGGAGGGTAAAAAGATATATTATGATGAAATATTCCATTATAATAATGAAAATATAGTACATGTAAGGTAATTTAATTATCAGAGAATTTGGAATAGGTGATGTGAGAATAGAGAACAAAATAATGGAACTTGTAAAAGAAGTCAAAAAAAAAGGGAAGAGAGGTTCACCTCTTGAGTACTCCTCCTTGAGAATCTTCTTAAGGACTTTTGTTTTTGGCCTTTTGGTGAGACCAATAGGCCTTGTACTTGGGGAGAGGTATTGGGAAGAGTATTTGAAATACTTTAGGCAAGGCTTGAAGCTTGAGTGGTGTGGGAGGAAGAGGGGGTGAGGGGTGGTTTATATAGTGGAGGGGAGGAGAGTTTTCTTAATATTATAATCATTAATTTATTATTTCTTCTCAAGAAAAGAAATACTGAATATTACATAACCTAGAATAGTAATAATAGAATGTAATTTGTATATTTGGGTTCTTACATCACTCATGATGCTAGGAATAGTTAATTTAATTTATAATGTATTTATATGGTAAATTAATGTATTTTACTATTCACCAAAATTCAAGTATTTTAGAAAAATACCAAAAATTCACCCAAACAATTTCTTGACATATAGAATGCAAAAACAAAATCCATTTTTCGAAAAGAATTCTCTAAATATGATAAATTTTAATAATTAATTAAAATAATTATTTAATCAAAATATACAAACACTTAAAATATTAATCTTTATTTTTAAGGTCCTAAATTTTATTTACCCTTTCAAAGCTATGGTTACCATTCATAAGAGTCATATTACTATTCATAAGGGTACTTTACTATTCATAAGGGTAGGTTACTATTCATAAGGTAAGGTTACTATTCACCTAAAATTATGTTAATTCTATCAGACTCTAAATATCACCCTAATCACAACCGTGTATATCTGTTTTTCAAAATTACCAACATAGAAGTAGAAAATTTATTTTTAATGCCTAGGTTATGACTATATTCTTAATAAAAAAGTGTTGTTTCAAAGAAACTAAATTATTTATGAAATATAGGATATGAATAGAATGTATTTAAGAGAAATATACCATAAAATGTTTGGGGTGTTATACCACACAAAAACTATCTTAGAGGCCAAGAAAAACAATATATAAGATTTTTTTAAGTTATTCTAGTTTCGAAGAAGGTGGAATAAAATGTGATAATGACTCTATCAAGGAATATGTATTCCATGATGGTAATTTTGGTTTTCAAGTAAAAGGTTTTCTAATGTGGTCCTACACAAACCACTATGTAGAAAAGTTTGGATAAAAGAACTCCATATGAGATATCAATACATGGGAAGAAAATATGTGCACAATATATGATTATTATCAACAGTAAATTAATAACATCCCATATTGATGTTGGAATGAACAAGGAAGTAAGCGTGAGAGGTAACTACCAACAGAAATGTTTATTTTAAATAAACAATAGGTTTTTCCTTATTTCCTATTATTTTATATATTATGAGATAACATGTAGGGAATTTAAGGATATGTTTGAGGTTTTCACTTCATGAAAACAAGAATAGACTATCTTTGATGGATTTATCTAACTACCATGAACTAAAAATGAGGATTTCACCCCTTTAGGAAGAGAAAAATTGTGGAAGGAGCTTGCCAAATCAATTTTCATATCAATATGGAATATTTTGGATAATCTATTAATAATAGAGTCTGAGGTTTCCCAATAACACTCTCATCTGAAATTATTAATTATATTAATCATATTCATTGCGGGGGGGGGGGGGGGGTTCTTGGTTGTTGAAAAATAAAGGCAAAGGGGGATTCATTATTATGGAAATGAAATTCCCAATATTTTTATCAAATTATGCGAAAGATCATGTATTTATTATCTTATTATCCCCTATATTGAGAATTTGTAACTTTTGAGAATGTTATCACATGTGAGTATTTTATGGAAAACATATATAATATTTGTTATATGTCTCTTGTTTTATCCACCATATTATCCCATACATGCATATTTTTGTTTAACTAGAATCTCTTTTCTATGTACTATGGGATATCACCTCTTCATTAAAAAATAAGAGAAGGTTAATTAAGAATAATTATGAGTTTAGAGGTACCTCACTTATCCTTTGATTTTTATAATCAATAATGTGGATAGAGTTTGAGAACACATATTGACTTTAAACAATTTCAAGAGATATTGAGAATCAAATACAAATGGGAAGATTTCTGAGCCCAAGTGTTGCATTTATTTTCAATGATTCAACATGTGTTTATAGAGAGTGATGATTAATGGATAATTTTCATGGAATCATTAAATGGAATTGAATATCATTATTGATTAATTCTCCTTGATAATTATGACTATAGTTATGATGATTTTAATGCCCAATACATGTAAAAATGAAATTCGAGCAAGTGTAAAATGTTTGCAACACATGAAGACCATGAAAATATTTATTTCCATGAGGAATTTATTGAAGATATGAAAAATATTATTTATTTTTCATGATTATTAATTGATAATAATACCATTCAATATTATTTTATTTCATGATGAATTAATTGTATAGAATCCATGGTAAAATATTTATATTATTTAATAAAGAACATTCAATAGAATAAGAAAGTTTTTGGATGGATTATGAGTTAAAATTTATACCAATGTAAATATAAAATGATAATTACATTACATATGTAGATGTAAGGAGATATTTCTTGAAGGAAATATAAAGGTAAATTAAGATAATAATTTTTTATATAAGGGTATCTTCTACTTGCATAAGGGTGATTAGATCAGTTTGATCGTTACATAAAGTTTCTATGTGTCTATAGTGAAGGTGCACAGGTTGCCTAAAGGATGAACATTACCCATGTAAGGGTAACCCCACCATACTTAAGAGTATGAATGGCGTAAAGGAGCTTGCGTAAGGTTATTTGGATACCTACATAAGTGTATTCATAGTGCAAAGGAACATATATAAGGGTATAGGAAAAGGATCACGTGAGGGAAAATTCATTACGTAAGGGTATAAGAAGAGGGTCACATAAAAGTATATTTCATGCAATAATATTTGAATTCAAGGTGTGATGGCACATGTAATGAATTCAATCCTTTGAGAAATATAAAAACATAACAAATGCATTAATAATATAGAGATAAATGTAAAGGAGGAGTTCCATGACATCATCCAGTAATGTGGTCCTTTGATGAAATATAAAGCCATGAGTATTTGAAAATGAATATTCCATGTGAAGAAATAGGCTGGCCCAAATAATTTAAAAATTATAAAGTAAAGGTATTAAAATTTAATATCCTAAGTTTTATGGGAATATTACATGAGAATTAATGAATTATAATTATATTGAACATGGATGTATAAATGAGACAAAGTGATGATGTAGGCATTTTAAATGAGGATCAAATGTAGGTTGTTTGATATTGTATTAACAGAATATTATTCGATGTATTTATTTATCTACATAAAGAATGTGGAAAACATAAAACCTTTTGGTGTTTTAGATGAAATACATAATGATTTAGAATACCCATATAATTAGAATTTATTTAAAAATAGGAAATATAATACCCAACTCCTTTTGGGTATTAATATAAGAAAAAAGGAAAAATAAATGTATTATTAATATCACATTTAATTGAGAATAATACTAAGGATTTTTGGAAATTAATTAAATGAGATATAAAATGAAGAATAATTTTTCTGTGTTGACAAATGTGTGCATACAGGTGATAAATATTTGTGATGAAGAAATAATCATGATATATTTTGATACAAAATTTTATCAATAACAAAGAACGAGTTTGATGATGGGATCCTTCGAATAAGAAACAACTTTTGTTCATGATTATTCAATGACTGATTGAAAAAAATCGATCAAGATATACAAAGTGTTTCAAGGTGGACATACATATTTCATGTAGCTATTTAATACCTTATAGAATTGTACCTGAATAAACATGATACTATATTAATGTGGATAAAAACTATCATCCATAATGATTATAATGTTTCTAGTTTTGTACCTTCTTCTATGAAGTTAAGAAATATTCTGCTAGACTAGGGAAGTGAAAAAAATCCCTTTTTTACTCTAGAGTAAGAAAATACAGAGTGAAATTATATATTGATCACATGTATAGGTGGGATCATTGTGATCTATAGTATAATCTAGAGTGGGATCACTATGAAACCCAATGTTGTTTGGAAAAGAATTTCCCTATATACAACCACTTGTATATAGTGAATAATAATTAATCATGGGGAATAACCAGCTACATGAAAGAGTAGGATTTTATTAATAACCTTGTAAATCTATGTACTTTTATTTCTAATATTATATATATATACAATTTAATATTGAGAGATAATATTACATCAATTTATAAATTTAACAATTTTAAGGGGGTGAGTAGAAAGTGGATTTGTAAAATGAGTGTACCAATGATTCACCATCTTCTTAGTGGTACCTAATCGATCCTTGGACTCTAGAATATTTTAATTTATACCTATTTATTACTTATGGAAATATTTCTTTTATAAAATTTAAATTATATTTTCTTTTTCTATCTTGTATTTTTTTAATTTTGTATAATAGTTTTCTACTAAGATGAAATAAAAGTTCATTTTAGTAATATATTGTTTTCAAGACAATTTATCATATATTTAAAAGGGAAATTTAGTTGTTAAAGTTTAGGGTGCTACATTCTACCCCTAAAATTATTTTTTCCCTTCATATTTTATTACTCTGATGAAAAAATGATATTACTATTGTCTTATTACATCCTCAAGATCCCACATAACTTCCACAAACTAGTGATTTCACCTCTAAAAATAAATTAGGTTGGTGGTTTATTTTTCAAAAAACATTATCTATATGATCGTATGTCTCCAATGGTTATTAATAATTGGATAGGATGTGCTCTAATTAATCAACTATTTATATTAAGTATAGGTGACATATTTGGTTTGTAATTCATCAAATGTGATGTATAAAAAACTTTTTCCCTTACCATGAGGTTTAGCATAAGATATATGAAAAAATAAATAGTACCTACACATTCTAGAATATCAAAGGGACAAATGTATATAGGGATCGACTTTATCTTCTTCTCAAATCACATAACCATTTTATAAGGAAATATTTTAAGGAATACTTTGTAACCAATCCCAAAAATCATATTTTTTTCAATTATTATTAGTGTTTCTTTTGAAAACATCAACACTCTCCATGTTATGTCTATTTGGAGTCATCAATGACTAAATTTACAAAGTTAATAAGTTTCTTGAACATTACCACTGATGCTTTGGAATGTGCATTGGATGATAAGATGTGATGTCAGACTCCTCACACCTTTTAAGGGTGAATTATTTCCTACATAGAGACTTTCTTATGGATTAATTATATGTTCATGAATCCCTCCCAAATCCAGCTATGAGAATGGTTACCACTATGTTAATTATTGATCGAAACCATGAATTTTGGTAAATATCTATATATGTTAGATGTTCCCCATATATCTCTTATTAAATAGTGATGATGTAGTTTAAATCCATGTAGTGGGGGAATCTTGATCAAATTTATGTCTAGAGAGGTTATATGCAACGATGAGTTTGATCAAGCAAATTATATGGATTCATATGAATCCTTATAAAGTGAATCAGTACCCACGTAGTTCAATTTCTCTTAACAAAACATGTTGTAACTTATAAGGTTTTGTGATAAGAACCAATGTGGTTCCTTTTAAGTTCATGGAACCAATGTGTAACTAATGTTATATTTAAGGTTTCATGTCTATATCCTAGTTAAATTACTTTTATGGTCACACATATAGGATAATTTTCATGCTTAGATTGAACCTCATTGAGGTGACCTACATATCCGAGGCAATAGGAATCAATGACCATTTAGTCCAGGTTTTATAGTTTAATGTCATTTTATGGGACCTTACAATGAAGTATATTATTATGTGGTAAGGAAATATGCTATTTAGTTTAATGTCATGAATCTAGGACTAATATGTGAAAAGTTACTAGGAATGGTTGGTATTTTTGTTTTACTCTATTTATTGGAAAATAAAAAGGGGTGATATGATTTGGCCTTACACCTAGTGGGCCCCCATGTTATAGGATGGTGTCCTATATATTGGTAACTTTATAATGATAAGAGACCAAAGTGGTTGTTTCTTGGAGCCAGTAGGATCCCATATGGTTTAGACTATCTAATATTAATGATAAAGGGGGAAGTATGATTATGGAATACACCTAGTAAGATTACCTTATCTTTCTTGGGAGTAGGAAAGATCTTTGTGGGGATATACATAATAATAGGCCCATATAGGATGACCATACTATAAAAGGGTGAAAATAGGAATCTGAGTGGGGATTACATATGAGTTTTCCTAAATAGTTCATCCAGTTAGTTGGTAAATATGATGGAGAATATATAGTCGGGTGTTACAAATGGTATGTTTCCCTAATATGATTCCTATGTAAATAAATTTGTAGAAAAATGAGTATGTGCATGTTTTTTTCATTTCAATATCAAAATTGGTTCATCCAATATGTTGGTACCAAAGTATAAGAATATATGGTTGTGTCATACACATATTTTCCGGCCCGTTTATGGTTTTCTACCCATATTTAAATTAGTAACTAGATGATGAAGGGATTGTAGAATGTTTTGGGAATATACTTAGTATGAGTCCAATGCTAGTTCACTTTTGAAAGAAATATAGGTGAATGTGTATTTGGGTGTTAAGTGGAGTATCTAAACTCAAGTAAATTTGGGAAACCAAGATTTTTATATCGAATAAAGGTTTTTTAGAAAAAGAATATGAGCATATTTACTTGAGACACATGAGAAATTCAGGAGGAGCACATTAAATCAACATGTACGAGAAAACCAAGAGGAATATATTGACTCAATTTGTATATGAAAGGGATGGGTTCCCTGGTAGGTGACTTGGAAAAATTTTCACACAGTTACGAGACATGGGTGAGTGGTTCCCTAGTTATGGTAAGAGGGTGAATTGGAACCTTTATAGGGTCAACCATGTCATGAGTCCATAGAGAAGGCCCATTCTAGTGGGTGTACTTGGGAGAAGGTTCACACTATTGGGGTACCCAAGTAAAGCGTCACCCTAATGCGGTACCTGGGTGAACGGTTTCCCAAATGGGAAAATTGTGTAATGTTTCTCCCTAATGGGGTGCCTAGATGAAGGGTCACCATAACCAGGTGCTTGAGAGTAGGTTCACCCAAATGTGGTAGTTGGGTAAAGGGTAGCCTTAATGGATTTTTCAAAGGTGAAGTGTCACCCTAATAAAAATATTAGGACAATGGGGGCCCTGGTGAAGGAATAGGGATAATTATCTCCCCAGTGATATGTTAGATTGAATGGGGATCCTGATTAGGAGACTAAGGATAAGTGTCAACCTAGTGATGGGTTAGAAAAAATGGGGTGCCATTGTGGAATAATAGAGTGAAGTTTCTCCCTAGAGATATCTTAGGAATAAGTATCTCCTTAGTTATATCCTAGATATAGATGATGTCGTAGTGGAGTTTTGGGTGAATTTGGATCCCTAGTTGATGGTTATGGAGAATGGGGTGACCCAGTGGAAGTCTCGGGTGATGTGTCTCCCTAGTGAGATCTTAGAGAGAAGTGTAATCCTAATTTTGGGTTGAGGTATGATTGATGATGTTGGGAATATAACACATAGAGGTTTCCAACATAACCTATTTAACATTAATCAAATCCCGTGTAGTTTGGGGTACATAATATAAGGTTATAAGTTAAGACCAGCCCATTAATTTTTATTTTATGTTGTAAGGACATGTGCTGTTTAGTTTACAATCATACATTTAGGACTGATAGGTGATCCCTACATTTAACTATGATGCATCTCAATCATTCCAATGAAACAATAAACAAAAAATCCAATCGCACATGATCCATTCTCTATGTGAGAAACATAAGATAATAGATGACCAAACATAGTTGTTAAGAGAACACAACATGGGATTGAATTGGGATTATGGATTTGGATACCCTTTTGAGTTTAAAATATCTTTTGGGAATCATATATGAAAAGATATGGATGGAAAATGGACTAGGAAGGAGTACCTGATAAGATTTATGTATTGTAAAAGTGGTGCAACCCAAGACTTATTGGGGGTTTATGCATTAGTTTACCTTGAATCAACTTACCTAGTCAATGGATTAGGTGAAGGAATGATGGGTTGGGACTTGCACCTTTTTAGAGGCCTATATATGGTTCCCTATGGAAAGTGAGCTAGCTAAATGTATATTTGGGTTCCTAGAGGAGTATATCAACTCAATGTATTTTGGGAAACAAAATGGGGAATCTCGACTGAAGGCATAATGAGAGAAGCAATAGGATTATCATAACTCAAGGAATATGAGGGATCTAAGAGTAGTATCATTATTCAAGTTGGTTTTCATAGGTATAGTGGAAAAACTATTGTTTGAGTCCATATGAAAATATGTCAATTTTCTTTTGATTTTTCAAGGGGGTTTGGGGGTAGAGCCTCCACATTATGGACCCCTAGAATGAGGTTGAGAGGTACTTTTTGAATCCACCTTTTCATGTTTAATTTTTTGTGCTATAAGAGTAGAAAATTGTTAGAGTTAAATTCTTGAACTATGCTTCATGTGAAGGATCATTATGAACTACACAACATGAAGGGTGTCCAATGCTACAACTTCACATAGGGCATTCATGGCTACTGATTTATGAAGGGTGTTCACATTTTCTCTATTATGAAGGGAATTCATGGATACTTCTACATGAAGGGAGTTTAACCCTATGCATTTATGAAGGATGTTCAAGGATACCACATACTAAAGATAATTCATGGTTACAATTTTTTGAATGTGATTCTTGGAAATCCAACATGAAGGATTCTATATAGGGAAATACTTCAAAAAAGATATTCCTGATCATTTGTTCCCTTTAATTCCCTTTTCTCTATGTGTGTTTGAGGTATTTATAGGCCACCCAAAATAAACCACTATATAAATAGGAATCTATGTAAGAATTATTTGTAATAAATGAAATTTTATTGGTGTTTTTGAAATGTATGGTTACCATAAATAATGTTTACATTCACTAAAGAAAATGAGTCATTACAAGGGAACTAGGCGACACTGTAAAAATATCTTCCATAGGGAAAAAGATGATGATTAATCATATATGATCTCTTTGAAATGTAACAGGTGGTTTGTGATGTACTTATTCCAGAATTTATATAGTATTTCATGAATATATTCTTTCAGAACTATGAGGTATGTCATAGGGTACTCAGTTGCTTCGTTATAATTTTCCATTACTGATTTTATTTCATGATAAAATGGATTCTGACATAAAACAAGTATGAATTTTTATCCATTAGTCACTTTTAACTATAAAATTAGTATAATTAAAGAATATGAAATAATCTACATAATTAATCACTAGATTTACTCTCATAAGATGTTATTTGAATCCAAAAGCATCTCAAAATACCCTTGAGAAATGTTTTTACAGCATCAACACCCTTTTACTTAGTAATGTGTGGAATCAAGGAGCTACTCCCAGTGAGAGGTTATCACCACTATATCACCATACTAGACAACATATTTTAAGGACATAAACCATTTAGTATGTGAGTAGTCATGGAAGTATTAAAACCCAATTCACTTCTTCTTCAGACATATAATAACTTCTATCCTAAAATTATACCTATTTCATCTAAGTGATGACAATATCATTTATTCCACAAAAATATTAATGGAATATATTAATTAATAAAAAAATCAGTATAGATATTATATCGACATTTTTATTCTATTTTATGTCAAAAAATGGTTTAATCCTTCCACATCATTTATTAAACATGACCAGTTCCCAAAAATCTCAACTCTCTATATTTACATTAACAAGTAAGAGTCTTGTATCTATCCTTATATGGCACCTCATATGGTTTCATTTGGATGTTTGAGAAGAAAATATTGTTATATGGGAAGTATACAAGAGTAACATGTTGATCACAAGTTTAATTAAAATCCTTTGAAAAAGAATTCATCATATCTTCCAGAGATTGATTGTTACTTTTATATTGACAAATAGTTTGAGGATGATAAGCCTTTATATTTATTAGAAATATATCTTATTCTTATTAGACACATATCTAGGGATTTTATTTGTCCCTTTTATCTCTAATATATATAATTGAAATTAGTAAACTATACACTCTTAAAACATCCTTTATTTATATCATGGAATACTTATAAAGTGAGAGATCATCTCAAATAGTAATAGAGTGTGTTGAATTTAGTATTCAATCCATAACAAGATAAATAGATTTATATCATTTGGAGGTAATTGGATGACCCATGATGAAATTTACGATGGTGTCCTAGTATTTTTATACTATTATAGGTAATGCTTGCATCATCCCCTTATAATTTTTTCATTCTATATTAACTTATAGTCATACTAAGAATCAAGATATATAATCTTCAATATCCCTCTTCATGTTTTCCAATTAAAAACCCCCATGGGATCTCTATATATATTATACTTCTACAATTAATAGAAAATTATTAGCCATGTCAGTTATCAAATAGCCACATTTTTAATTCTGATATTCAAGGGACACATATTAATTCCCCAAATCATATAATTAAATTATTTTCATAGTTGATATCTAGAATAATTTTTACCTTATTTTTTAGTTCCAAATCCAATTTATGTTCCCATTTCATCTTCAAAAGGATAGAGTACTGAGTAGTCATTTGGGAAAGGTAAAATTTATCCCATAAGTCATGATTATTATCTCTTTTATTTTTAAATCCATGAGTATTTGACCTCTTTCAATGATTATCGTGGATAAGGTAGGATGATATTTCTTGGTTGGATCATCAACTATCACGCTATCCTTCCAAGGGTGGTAATTTATTATGTAGTCAATGTCCTTAATCAACTCCAACCATCTCATTTAGTGTATGTTAAAATCCTTCTATTTGAATATATACTTTAATCTCTTCTAGTGACTATACATTTAAAACATTTCACCATACAAATAATCGATCCATATTTGTATTGAAAATATTATTACCGCCAACTCCAGATCATGTGTTGGTTAATTTTTCTCTTGATCCTTTAATTAAAACATGGAATAAGTTATTGCCTTTTCATTTTTTATAATGAAACATCCCATGACATTCTTTGAATCATCATCATATATCACAAAACCACTTATCCAAGGTAGTTTATATAAAAGTATAGTGACAAACCTCTTCTTAATATATTTGTGGATATCTTCACATTATTATTTATATTAGGAACTTAACTCTCATATTAATATGGTATGTAGATTTAATGATCATTAGAAATGTCTAATAAAAAAAAATAGTATCTAGATAATCCAAAAACCTATAAATATATAACATATATTATTCTATTATATTATTTAATCACAGCAATATTTGAAGGATCTATAATTATACCCTCTATTTTGATTACATGATCCAAAAACTTGATAAACATGATATATAGTTTATCCTTTCATAATGAATTTAGTACAATCCTGAAACGAACATCATGTTCCTAATTTATCTTCTAATAGATGAGAGTATCATTAATAAAGAACACCAAATTCTTTCAAGGTAATCTCTAAAGACACTATTCCTCATATCAATGAAGATAATCTGGGAATTTGTATGTATGAATGGAATCACAATGAATTCAAACTGACTATATCTTATATATAATGCTATCTTGGGAATATTATTAACCCTTTGTTTATTTACCTAGATCAAAGATACACCTTTGAAAAATATTTTTACCCTCCATGTTCATGAAAAATGTCATTAATAAGGGGTGTAGGATAACTTTACTTGATCATGATATTTTAATTTTCATGATATTCAACACAAATATAAATTGTCACATCCTTCTTCATGGTAAAGAAAACTCATGCCCCCATTGCGAAGCACTTGGGGGTATGAAAACCTTTCCATATTCTCTTATAGCTTCTTATTAAACTCTTCCAATTTAACATGGTACATTCTATAAGGACTCTTTCACATTGGAATAGATATAGGTTTGAGTTTAATTGAAATATCAACATCATGTTCTAGGGGAATACTGGGTAGTTCCATTGGAAATATATAAATACATTCCTACACAATTTTCATTTCTTCAATTTTGAGTTCCTCCCCAACTATTTGAAACAATTATCCCATATTATTGGTTATACAGACCCATATTAAGGAATAATTATCAAAGTAATGTTCATAATAATCCTTTCATTGGTATTTTCTCATTATATGACTTGGGATATGAGAAGAAATATCATTATTCCATAAATTGATAAGAGAACTATGTAGTAAGATCCAATCCATGCCTAACATCACCTTAATGTTTTTTAGGGCTTAAAGGGTATAAGACACCCTGAGAGGGGGTGAATCAGGGTGTGGATATTCTTTATCAAATTATTACTTCCCCACTAGATCTTGATCTCTTTATTACAAGGATCTCATTGATTTCAATTTACTATTTATATTTCACTTAAACTTTACAACTATATCTGATGATGATTCATAGGAAGTAAGGTAGGAAGGAAAAGAAGGACACAAATAATATTACTAGGTTCACCCTCACAGCGCTACATCGAAGGATTATACAATGAAAATGTTTCTACATACCAAATTGATTAAGTCTCACTTCCAAAATAAAAGATTCAATCTAAATCACTTCTATGACTAGGCTCACTACCTTTACATTGTTTAGGGTCAGATCACTACTTTCCTAAGGGTAACTCCCTTTGTCTCTTTCTCTGGATCACACTCAATGGATAGGATCACCTTATTCCTCATCCCTTACTCACTTATCTGACACATAGTTTATAGACATCTATGTATCTTCATTATCACAAATTAATGCATCCTCAATTTTATGTATATCCTTTATTTAATCTCTTTTTAGGTGGCTCCTTCACCCTTATGAAAACACATGGATGCAACACTTCCACATTCCATACAACTAGAATAGAATTATCCTTACTATATATAAAACAATTACCTTTTATTTTTAAATATCTTCATGAGATACCAAGTATTCCTTTCATGGCCTTGAATGTAGTAGTGAATAACCTCCTTCTACAAGATTTTTCAAATATTACAGATCCTCTATCTTTTTTTTTCTAATTTAGAATTCAAATATGAAAATGATACTATTCATCGGGAGATGTAGTCATGTATTTCCATGCACAATATTCTAGTGAGATTCCCCTATGTGAGACCCTCACACGTAACCCCCTCTAAAATATCCTGGTGGAAGACCCTGGAGCGAGTCGCTTCCATAAGCCCGCTTTCAAATTGAGTGCTAGTCTGTACAGTGAGTCTGATTTCATTCTAATCATGAGTTTCTGGTGAAATATTGTGTTCATTCATTGCATGAGTCCCCTTGTGAAAACCCCTAGGCACAAAACCCTAGTGTGAGTCTGCTTTCATGCTTTGTGTGAGTCCCCTGATGTGAGACTGCTTTTCACGAGACCTTATTCAGATCAAGTAAAACACTTCCAAAATGTTAATCATGTATAATCCTTCACATTACCTCTTTATTAAATCCTTATATGAGATCTCTATGTAAGAATCCTTCTTGGATGATGCTTCAAATCAATCTTTTAAGCATAACTTCATCAATGTTTAAGGATGGGTTTGGGGGTATTTATAGGGATAAATCCACTGCCTTAACTCCAAAAATCATGAGAAACAATCCACCTCATGGGAATCATGATCTATGCAAGATCCAATCACGAACCCCTAGCATGTTTCCCTTGTATATATTCAAATTTGTGTTTTTCATGAGTCCTTATTCCACATTATCACTTCATGTGAGTCCTGCTTTCCCTTTGTACATGATTCGAGCACAAGCTATAATGAAAATCATAAGCACTGTGTGAGATCCCATTATGAGATCCATGGATAATCATGAGCGGTGTGTGAGATCCTTTCATGAGATCCAAGGACAGTGATGAGCACTGGGTGATATTTTATTGTGAGACTTAAATACAATCATGTGTTTTGCAAGATCACATCACTAAATCACAAGTCAATATTTTGATTATCAGTGTTGTTGTGATCCAATGATTTGTGTGATCTTTCATGTGTTTCTAAGAAAACTATGGGTGTCACGATTGATCTCATCATGAGATCAGTTCAAACATTCACACTCCACAAACCTCTATTCATCATTCTCACTCCATGCACCCAGTTCACCATTTGATATCCACAAACCTTGTTCAACATCTGTTCTAACTATTCATGCCTTCATTGTCAACTAGACTTCTTCAATAACCTCAAACCTTTTAAACAAAAAAAGAAAACCAAAAACACAACTATGAGGGGTGTTTTACTAAAAATACCCCCTTTGGATTTATTGAGAATTCTTCACATTTTAATACCATATTAAAGATTCTTCCATCTTCTTCCAAAAAATCTCTTCTTGAAATCCTAATAGTGATAAGAGATTTAGGGAAAATACACTATAATACCACATGATCCATGTGCGATGTGAGAAACAAGAGTATAATGAAAAGTTCAACAAAGAATCACTTCATTCAGAATCCAATCAACTACTTTCATCATGAACCTCACGTATTGTTATATATATACTTTGGAAGATCATCTCTAGCATCGTCAGATTTAAAGATACCCTATTAGATTCTACCTGTCTTTATTAAGACATGTTCTCTACTTTCATAACGAAAATATTCCCCATTTTCAATGAACCAAAAGGTTAATTTGTTGTGGTATGAAATAGGGTAAAGATCACATATGACTATATCAGGGGAAAAATCAACATACCTCAGGGAGAGGGGGTCCCACATCCATACTTTTTCACATGTGGGGAGTTTTATGAACTCCAAGATCCAGTCAATGACATTCAAACCCTTATTTAGGTAAGGCATTTTCACAATGTTTATACAACTTTTAGTTCTCTAGGAACATAATCTTACTTCACAAGCCCTTGGTCCACCTTCTCCTTGATTAAATGATACTTGATTATAATGCGCTTTGTCCTTGATTGATGGACTGATTTTATTCTGAGATTTATAGCACTTGAATTATCATAATAGATTCTGATCGAATACTTCACTTCTCCTCCTATATCAGGAATTTATTTCTTTATCTACAACAACTGTATGCATGATTGTGTGGCCTAATATACTCAAATTTTATAGTGCTTAATGAAATGTATTGTTGTTTCTTACTCAGCCAAGAAATATGTAATCCACCAAGATAAGATGCACCACCTGATGTTGATTTTCTATCATATTCTAATCCGACCCAATCTAAATATGTATATCTAAATAATTCTTATAGATATTTTTTATTATACAGAAAAATAAAATATACTATTCCATCAATATACTGAAGTATTCCTTTTACTGTAAGAAAGTGAGTTTCCTTGGGATTGATTTGATACTGTGTGTCTTGGTATGTGGAAAAAACAATATTAGGTCTTGTCACTATCATGTACAACATACTACCAATGATTTTACTATATTCCATGACATTAAAATCATTACCTTCATCATCCTATGATGGTGTCATCCAATAATCCACGAGAGTCATAATCTCCTTGGAATTATCCATTCCAAATATTCTCAAAATTTCCCTCGCATATTTAGATTGAGAAATGAATGTTCCATTATTTACATATGTCGCCCCATTCGATTCACCAAATATTATTTCATTGACATACACCAGAACCATAATACTTTAATTAATGTAATTTTTGACATATATATTGTAATAACCTACACCATGATGAAAATCAAAATTCTTCAAAAACCGATTTAGTCACGAATAACATGCTCTTGGTGCTTGATTCAACCCATATAACACCTTATTCAACTGAAAAACCATGTTATCATATTCATGAATAAGAAAACCATATAGCTTCTCAATATAAACTTTCTTCCCAAACCCCATTCAGGAATTCTGACTTGATATCTACCAAGAAAAATTTGAACATTATTTTTACATATATGAAAAAAATATTCCGATTGTGTCTAGTATTTAAACTGGTTAAAATGATTCATCAATATGAATACCAACTATCTAGGAGTACCCTTTTCAAACTAGTTATTCTTTATTTCAAATCATTATTCCGTCTACATTAATATTATTATGAAAGGCCAATTTTGTCCCAATGACATTCTTTTTTGTTGGACTCGAAACAATATACCATGAAAACATCCATCATTGGACCAATGTAAATCATGAATACCAATAATTTTTATGACTTAGGATGTTGAATTACTCTTCATAATGAATAGAAAACTTATTGGAAACACATTTAATCTTCTATCACAGCTTCTTGGCATCCTAAAAATAGTTGTCTGATACTGTATTTTCAGAACAAAATTGATAATCATGACATACATGGATGTTTCTAATTCAACCCCAATCAGTATTATTGATGTTAGAGAATAAAAAAATTCATCATTTATATACCATTGAGATATTACACTTGATTAGGTGACATAATTACCCCCTATGATCTAGAACTCTTCCTATTGTGAGGCCCACTATTTAGACCCACCCACATTCTTCTTTTACTACATCATTTATTCCCATGTGGCGCTTTGCATTGAGTCATCATTAAACACTATTATCCATTTTAACTCAGAACTTGGTGTAGGAAATAAGAGAAAAAGTTAATAACACCAGAACATTCCATTTCACCTAATTAATTCCATAAATATCAAGAATATATAAAACATTAAATCCTTTAAAAGAATTCTTCCAAATTTATTCTTCAACTTTGGTAAATGATTTGAATCAGTCAACATTCTGGGGAACATTTGTTCACCATTTTTCATCTTTTGATTCCACTTCCCTTTGGATCATATCCACCCTTGACCTTGAAACACGTCGACATTAGTTAATAGAATTTATACACATCAGGAGAGGGGAAACTATAAAATCCTCTCGAATAGGATTTTGGTCGATCCAGATGGACTAACCCTTTGATACTTTATATCAAAGCATTATAGTTCTTCTTGTTCCAATTTCCCAACCAACTTGAATTTCTATGTCCATAGAACTAGAAATTACTTACCCAAATTCTTATAGTCTTGGTCTATTTCAAAATGGTGGGTTCGAACCCACTAGTACAAATTTCCATCTTTGATGTTCCACTGAAATGAAATTTTTCATGATTATTTATCTGAGAAGGAATCTCTCTAATGATCAAATTCTATTTCTTCTTCCTCCATTGGATGGATCCTTCTACCGACTTCGATTCTCACCATGTGGCATGAAATGTGGATTTTTTTAAGGAATTATTTATTCATTTTTATATTTTAGTTATGTGAGTCACATAACCCTTTCTTTATGGGGATGATTTTTCTATAGAATTTTCCTTCGTATTTATCACAACTAGGGAATCTCCTCTATTTTTATTCTAGGAACTTTCACATTATTTCCCAGATAGTTGTTTTGAGTGTAATAGAGGGTGTGATTGATTATACTTTAATTAAGTTCCTTGTGATTAACCTGATGTGGTAAATTTTTTTTTCAACTTATCATATTGTCTTCAAATATTTTCTTTTTCATTATACACTTCTATTGTTGGGGATCTCTTTATGGGTTCTTTTTTCTTCCCTTCTGTCTTCCTGTTTCAATTTATTTCTAAATTCCCATGATTAACACATATTAAACATCTTAAATTAAAGGCATACCTTGTTTCATCCTTTCTCTGTTTATATGTTTATGTGGAAATGGTTCTTTTTTCAAACATTTATCCCTAGAGATTCTTGGAACATACTCATGGTGTGTCCCTGTCTTCCAAAGTAATATCAGTTGACAACTACTTTCTTCTAAGATATTTTTCTTTAAAACTATTCATGAATCTTGTACTTATTCTCATTTTTATAAATATTTATGTATTCATAGAATGAAATATATTATAGATCTTTATAAAAACCTTGAAATATAACCTTGGATCCCATAGAAATAGCCCATTTTATCAGTACTTCTAATAAAAACCTTTTTTAGGTCTATCTCCAGGAACTACCTACTTTTTCTTATATCTAGGAATATTTATAGATTTCATAATATCATGCATGGGAGGGGGTTAATCATATCTAATACCATATTTTCCAAAACTACATGGCCTTTGAGAAGATATAATCACTTCATATTTTTCCTCTGAATTAGCACATTTTCTTTTCGTTTCATTATCACATGTCGAAGGATAATCAACCAGTAATTGCAAAGCATAATTTTATTTGGGCTTGCCTTTGGAATTAGGTCCCTCCAATTATTTCTTGAGTAATTATATCACATCTCCCAATTTTTGAATCTTCTTATCCCTTGATTGATGTTGAGAATTAATTTCTTTATTGATATTATTCTCTCTAGTCATATCATCTTCCATTTATCGGGAGAGATTATCCATCACATCAGATTTCTCCTTTAAGAAATAGAATCATTACAACATGAATTATAATGTTTTAGACAATGATTCTCATGAACTAGTTTATATTTGTGTGTATGAAGATCATGATTTCTAGATTTCAAATTCTTAATTTTTTCAAATTCCAAATTATTTCCCTTCTTAACATCTTTTATTTTTTGCAATTCTTCATCTTGAGAATGATTCTTCTCTCTTAGATCCATGGACACTAAATCACGTCTTTTATTTATTCCTTTTAGCTTGTTGATTTCAATTTCATATACTCGGATCCAGATATATTTATAATTAAGTCATTCATCCAATTTATTTAATTCATGGACAACTTCCACTTTTTATATTCTTGGAGTTTCTTCATCATCAGTAGTTTCAGCGTCGCTTAGAATATCTGGTTATTCACTCATTCCTACAAAATCATTCAGTAAGAATATAATTTATCTATATAATTTATCCAGACAATTCTTTATTATATAATTGGTTTCCTTAAACTAAATCGCACTATTTCCATAGACACTTCCACACTGAGGTACACCACCTGACTTTTTATTCTCCTTTACAGTTCTTCCCTTATCCATGGCACACTAAGATAAGAGAAAACTAAAAATTCAATTCCAATAGTACTGTAAAACTTTTCTGAGAAAACAAATCACCAAAGGTAACATATTGTAGGATATAAATTTTTAGGTCAAAAGGGGCCTAGATACCTAGATGGGGGGGGGGTGAATCATGGTATGGATATTCTTTATGAAATTCTTGATTTCCCACTGGATATTGATCTCTTCATTATAAAAATCACTTTTTTTTATATTTACTCTTTATATTTATATTATAATTTCCAACATTATCTAATTATGATGTATAAAAAGTAATCCAGGTAATTAGAAACAAGGATAATAAATTTTTATTTGGTTCACCCACATTGAGCTACATCAAAGGAGCATACATGATAATGTTCCAATGTACCAAATCTATTAAGCCTTGCTACCAGAATATAAATATTAGGCTACATCAATTCTATGATCAGGATCACTTCCTTTATAATGTTTAGGGTCTACTAACTAATTTCCCATGGGTCACTCCCTTTGTCTCTTTATCTAGATCGTTGTTAGCAGAAAGGATCACCTTCTTCCTCTTACCTTTCTAACTACTCTAGAAAGGATACACATGTAGATTATGAAAATGTAGGTCACTTCATTATCATTAATGAGTACATACTCAATTGTAGTAAGATTATCTATTGAAGCTAATTTTGGGTTTCTCCTTTACTCCTGGGAAAACATGTGGATGCAACACTTCCACCTTCCATACAACTAAAAAAACTAATATTTATTGTAGATAAAGAAATTACCTCTTATTTGGAAATATATTCAGGATATTCCAGGTCTTATTTTCACTTCCTTTAATGTAGTGGTTAATAAGCTACTTTAGTAAAAAAAATTAAATTATGTAGATCATATGTCTTCTTTTTCTCCTTTGGAATTTAAATTTGAAAATGATACTATTAATATGGTAATATAGGCACATATCTCCATGCACAATATTATATTGTGATACCCTTGTGTGAGACCCTGGAACATAACCCCTTTCGTAAGATCATCGTATGAGACCATTACATGAGACCCTGATGCGATTCCCATCTATGAGTCTGGTTTCATGCTAAGAGCTAGTCCCTTCCATGAGCCTGCTTTCACACTTAGCCTGAATTCTTAGTGCAAGACTACATTCACGCTTTGTGTGAGTCCCCTTTCACAAACCCCCTTACACCGACCCTGGGCACAAAACCCTGGTATGAGTCCACTTTTAGACTTTACGCATGTCCCCCAGTACGTGAATTCTTTTTACGATACCATGATCAAATAAATTTCAACAATTACACAATGTCAATCATGTATAATCATTTGTGAGACATCTCCATGAAACACTTCCATGTTATCTCTCCATGAGACTCCTTCCTGAATGATGTTTCAGTTCAAAATATTAAGCATAAAATTTTCAATTTTTAAGGATAAGTTATTGGGTATTAATAGGAATAAATTCACCACCTTAACTCCCAAAGTCACAGAAAACCATCCACATCATGGTTATCACACACTTTGTGTGATCCAAGTGCGAACCACTAGCATGAGTCCCTTGTATGTATTCACATTCACGATTAGCAGAAGTCCCTAGTCCTTATTCATGCTGTGAGAAAGTCCTGTTTTCCCTTTTTACAAGATCCAAGCATGATCTATGAAGATAATTATGAGAACTATACAAAATCACTTCATGAGATCCAAAGAAAATCATGAGTGTTGTGCAAGATCCATCCATGAGATCTAAAGACAATCTTGAGCGCTGAACGAGATCACATCATGAGACATAAAGACAATCACGTGCTTTGAAATATCCCATCATGAGATCATGATTAAATCTTGTGATTTTCAATGTTTTTATCTTCCAATGATTTGCGTGATCTATCATGAGTTCTGAAGACAAATATAGGTGATGTTCATGATCTAATCATAGGATCAGTTAAAACAATCGTGCCCCAAGAACCTCCATTCAACATTGGAGCTATGTGAACCTATTTTAGCATTCGTACTGTGTGAACCTAGTTCAACATTCACCTTATGTACTTATGGATTCTTTTAAAAAAATATTTCATCAGTAACCTCAATCCTTTTAAACAAACACAATCGAACCAAAAATACCATCATGGGGGATTTATTACTAACAAATATTATCAAGGGAAGAAGGAACAAATTTTAATGGGGGTATCTTTCCATAAAACTCAATCAGATAATAGTTATATAGATTTGATGCAATCATTTCTCCACCATGTGTTTTACCTAATAACTCAATATCTAATTTTTTAGGTGGTCAAAAAATTTAATTAGAAAAATTTAATGATATAAAAGAGTATGATGAACCATAATTAAATATTTATTCATAGATATTGAGGGGAGAATAATTATAACTTTCAATAATTCATTATAATTATTCAATATAGTGTTAGTGATCAGATATGATCTTCCTTATTATTTTGATCATGGGAGTTGGTGGTGTCTATTATCCTTATTAGCCCCTGTATTAGAGAACTAATTTGTATAATTTCCAAAATTCATTCATATGAACAATTATAGTGTGGTGGTCGATTAATTTGGACCTTTTAATACTACATTATATTGAATTGCCTCTTCTTCTATCCTTGAAAATCCCAAGATTGATTTACTCCCTTATAAACTCAAAAAAAAAATCATGTTCTTTTTTCAAAATCCTTAGGCAATTCCTCCCAGATTTTTATAATGTCAGATGTAGAATTTTCTTTCTATTATGATTTAATATTTGAGTTTTCATTGAAATAAATATTCCTTTCCCTGTCTCCAAATTCATAATAAGATTCTTTGATTTCTATTTCCACCATATGTTCATATTGATCAATTTTTTCATAGTCACAAAATCCATATTTGACTAACTTCTTTTGAAAACATTGTTTTTGGACACCATATAAATGATTGAAGTTTCGTTTAGGTTCAATATTAAAAAAATATATCTTCATTGTGATTCTCATGAAACTTTCTTCATGTGAGGAAACTGACTAATCCTCCTTTTTCATCAACTCAAGGAATTATGGAAATATTTTAAGGTGAATAGTTTGTGGATTTTTTTGTGATGAATGTTTTCTTAAAAGAATATCATTTAGATGAATTTACTTATTTATTTTTAATAATTTTTATTATCAAATTATATAATTGGTCTGTTGTACCTTATGAACAATAAATAGTTATGAATACATTTTTCATTTATAAGCATTGAATAACAGAATATATATTTTCTATCATGTTAATAAACTAATAAGAATTTAGAGGATTAGAGGATCCACTAAATTTCAATTTTTTTTCATTCATGATAGAATAAATTACTTGTTTCACTTTCCATGTGTATTTTATGGATTTACGTGGTTTGGGTTATTACTCATAACATGAGATAACATTTCCATAAATTTCTTCATTACATCTTCAATTTCATTATGTTTTTCATCACATTGTCAATCAAATCTTTTTTAACTAATTTCTTTATGGTTATATCTATTTACTGAAATGAAATTGGGTGACATGAGTAATAAATAATAATATATTAAAAGACTCCATTTGATAACCCATTTATAAATTCATCCTCATGGTGTATTACTCTATGAAACCATTATGATAGTTTTTGTTCCAATATAGGTTTATTTAAAATGGGTTGTCCTATATATCTTATCCTAATCCCCAAAAATAATAAAACCCCTCTCTAATACAAACTGAGACGGTCCAAGTATAACAATAATATATTTTACATCATTATCACAATATAAAATTTTAATCTCATAATAAATCTCACCATAAAACCCTTAAGATGTGTTTCCTTGGATATTAGATACTTAATATATGATTTAATAGTACTATGAACATTTCAAAAGAGTCTCACCATAGTAATCCTCCATTTATAAATATCAGATATTATACTCTTCTTTATATGCTGGGGAATGGAAAACATAAGATGGGATGTTTTCAAATTCTTAGTAAGGTAAAAAATATTCAACGATTCATAAAGAGTTAGATCATAAAAATGTATGAAATCATGAACATGGAATAAAAGTATGATTAAAAAGAACATGAAATATAAATATTTTTCCATAAGTAATGATATAAGGTCATGTAACCGAAAAATGATCATCCAAAAAGAATATAATATACCATGAAATAAGAATGGAGAAAAATTTGAAAAAAATAATTATCCATGGAGTATAATATAGGAATGAGGGAGAATAAAAAAATAGTTAAACTATAACTTTGTGAATATATTAAGACACAATATTTTTTACAGACATAGTTGTGAACTTTACTAATTCCAATCATTCCCACACATGGAGTTTTGATAATATCAAACTATAATCATGAACATACACCTAGTTGTGATCATATATAACCTCAATCATTTAAATTAATATATTTGTGAACTTAGATAGCTATAATCATAACCACAAACATACTGTTAAGCATATATAACGACACTCGTGTCCACACATAGAGTTACAGGAATAACTAATCACAATCATGTCAACACACAACATCATTATCTAATTATATATATCCTAACCTAATACATTGTATAAAAATATGAATCCCACACATCACGTAATGATAAACCATTCATATGTGTTCTATATGAAAAAAAACATAATCCCATCATTTCTTAGTTAACACATGGGAAATAAATGAGATTCAAGAATATTAATGGGTTTTATAAATATTTCAAAGAAATAGAACCATAACCCATCCATATAAGGAAGTTGAATGAAATAATTAAATCATATAAGTAGTGAATTATAAAAAAATTTAAATCATATTGACATAGATGAAAACCTATTTATTATAACATTATAAAATTAATTTAAAAAATAAGAATAATTATCCTTTACCTTTAAATAACATTTATTTTATTGGAATTATTTTTAAAAAATTGAGAATAGAAACTATATTGGAAAATTATAGAAACTTATAATGGAAACATCCAAGAGAAAACTTTTACAGATGGTGGGGAAATCATTTGTTTAGAAAGTGTTAAAACATTATCATTTCATAGTTTTTAAACAAAAGTAATTAAAAAAATAAACTATAAAAATATAGAAAAGTTATTCCATTAAAAAACATATAAAGTAAATGTAAATTGAAAAAACCTTAAAAACCACAAAATTATAGATATGTAAATATATAAAATAATTTGAAAAACATAACAATGAAGGATATATATTCTTGACTAATATGAAGAGATAAGGGATACTCCTCTTACAAGAAACCTATTGATTGATCTATAAACCAAAGGGAGATAAAATGGCGAGGTCACTTGTATACCCCATAAATAAATAAAGGATAATAAAATTTATGTTCATTAGAGAGAAATAATGTAAAATTTTCATTAATATATATTTATTCATATACAATATTGATTTTCATGTGGTTTTGGAAAAGAAACTAGAATGACTTCTGTAAAATTTTCAATCAAAATCCCCAGATAAAGATATTTTTAGATGGAACATTAAATATTATAAATAAAATTATATTTAAGTTAAAATATGTGAAGGATTTAATATATACATCTTGTTTAATATTTATCATTTAACCTAGAAATTTATGACATGGTACTGACTTATCTACTATTGTTAGCACGATGTTGTGATGGTACTAGTGAGGTCACACCATAGTTCCTTCATCCCATGTCCCACATGGGGAGTGGGAAAATATTAGGAATGAATTAATTGTCCTGAGAGAACTATCCCTCATTATATGTCTATTACCATGTGTAGGAAATGATCCTTAAGAAGAAAAAGGTCATAGTTCAGTGGGCTAATGTAGAAAATATTTTGATTAGGGAGGTGTGACTACTTCTTGAAACTATTCTCGAATATTGGGGTGATTTAATCCTTTAGTAATGAGATGAGGGGGAGATTAATATAGTAATTATTTGTCTAGGTATTTCTAACATGTTAAAAACCACTATGATGTCTAGATATAGGGTTTTGTGACATAACTAGTGAGGTCATGTCATGAAACCTTTATCTTGAGTCCTACTTGGGGAATCAGAGTGTTTCAAGCATGGATTATAAGTCCTGATAAAAACTACCCCATAAAAAGAGATTTTCTAAGTATAATAAGTGATCCATGGGATGAAACAATCCCTGAGGTAGTGGGATGAAGTAGAAACACTGGTATTTAACGTTTATGCATGGTCCATGAAACTATTATTCACACTATATGGTTTTATATTTGAATTGTTGACATTATGTATTATTGGTGTTATGGAGTTTTTATCAACATGATAATATTTAATATTTTTAGTGAATATAGGAGGGGTTTTTATTATATTTGGAGTATTATTATGTATTCTAACTTAAATAATAAAGTGATTTTAGTATAATCTCTATAAAAAATGATATATATATATATATATATAAATGTTGCCTTTGGAGTTACTGTGCAACTTGATTTTTTGGAAATGTACCAACAATGTATGAATTAATCTCTACTCAAAATGAGTCATTTTATAATAAAATAATATATATATATATATATATATATATACAACAATTGATATGATAAGAGGGAAAAAAATATGGTCAACCCCTTGATGGACAACATCGAAGTATCCTACTAGTTATGCTAGGGGTCGAGCTCAAAGGTGTCAACCAAGAGGGTGGATTATGTAGGTGAGTACTGGCACAAGTCCACACTTGTACATGTGAAAGTAAGTAACTGATAACCATGAAGGGAAACATGATGACTTGTTTTTATGGGGAGGTACCTAAGAGTCTTTAAAAATAGGTGATATCATATCCTGGGTTTTTATGAATCCATATCATGAAATATCTTCTGATTTGAAATTGTGAAAATAGTGGTTCACTGTTCATACTTTAAAAATCTGTATAGAAAAAACGTCAATAAACACTAAACTCCATATATTCAACCATTAAATCATGAATTTATGAGTAAATGAACCAACGTTAAATGCTCTGGATACACTCAATCTCCCAGATCACTCCTCCCAGGGGTCCACTCCCCCTTCACTGTTGATAGATCCTCTACTTTGTCTCCATCTAGTTCTCCCCAACCTCCCTCTTTATCCTATATTTGGGATCTTGATTCTTCTTTCTCGTTCTTCTTAGGGTTTCCACCCCCTCACCTCCCTATGTTCAATAGATCTTCGTCCTTCTTATATGTTGTCTCCTTCACACTCTGACATTTAGCTCCACTACTCCCTTCCAGGTCGGATATGGAACGATGGTTTCTATGATGTTTTGGGTCTAGCGTATCGGTGGTTGAGGATTTATTAGTGTCTCATCTCCCCTTTTTTAGGGATTCTCCCATATTTATTCTATGTTTTCATTCCCTCGAGGATTTTATCCCCTCATATTATTTCAGTCCTGGCCTCCTTTTGGTTTTGACGTGACGATGCTTTATCGGTGGATTGTTGTGGGAGTCCCTCTACTCGCCCTTCTTTTGGCCTCCATGACCTCTACCCCTTCGTGGTTGGTAGGGTGTGATGATCCACATGAGGTTTTGGGTTTGTGGTATATTTTGGTGGTGGGTTTATAGTGGTTTAGGCATAGAGATTATGGTTTGTGTGGTGATGGGGAGATGAAAAATGGCTGATTCAGTGGTTCTGAACGGTTGAACTCAATGAAGGTGTCTTATTCGATGCATGTTTGGATGTGAGGTCTTGAGACTAATGCAATGGTTGGAAGATCTGTTTGTTTTATATATGTGCAAGGTGTTGGTATTGTTTGGTTCTAATGGATTCTTATAGTTATTATTGTGGTCCGTTTTCAAGGTTATACTGATGGAGAGATGGTTCGAGTCTTGTGATTGTGTTCTAATGCTATGAAAGGCTGACCAATTGTGGGTTATCTCTGACAGTTGAGCTATAAATTGTGTGATTCACCTTCAGGGGGCTCGGTTTGAGGCATCTTTCCAGTCAAGTTTTTCATTTCCCAATATGATTTGATGGCGATTAGAATGAGGTGCTTCAGGTGGTATGATGTTGTTTTCTTGATTTTTTAATTTTGAAAATTATCTTTTGGAGATGGATGAATCTGTCGAGGTGATGATAAATTTTATGGGAATATGGAAATGATGATGTTTTTTTGGATGACTTGGGTGGCCTTCAGCTTTTTGAATAGGTTCATAGTGTTTAATGTCCTATTATTTTTTAAGTTTGAAATTTTTTAGTTTTGAATTTTGAATTGTCCAGTTACCATTAACCATAAAGTGGATTTTAGAAAATTAAAAAAAAATATTCCGAGAAAATTATCTTAGAAACATCACTTAATATTCAAAACATGATAAACTAATGATATCATTATCAAATTATGAAGTTTTATCTATGGGGTTCATGATGAAGTATAATTTTTTATTTCCATTCAAAAAGAAATATTTTTACATTATAATAGTCTTATAAGGTTTCTTACTATAATATTGGTAGTTTTAGGGTTAATAATCATAAATTTGTTCCTGTTAAGGTTTGTTATTGTAAGTTTGGTATAGATTAATTATAAGGTTGAAGGTTGTAAGGATGAAAATATCCATAGGGTTATTCAACAAATTTTTTTGGATACATGAATTGAGTTATTATATTAATGATTTTAGGAAGATTATTTTTAGGATATTCAAAAAATATGCATGAAATTAATATACTCATAGATTTTGTGGATTGTGTATTAAATACCTTAAAGGATGAAGAATTATAATGTGAATATATAAACTGTTTTGAACTCAATGTTCAAAGAGCATAGATAATTTAAATTTAGGAGTTCTCAATAATTTTACTCCGAATTTGATATTTTAAATAATGAAACATTCCGTGTAGGGATATTAAACTATACTAATAATCATGGAGTATTATTTATGCTTTAATATCAAGATTTCATATTTTAAAAATTTAAAATTTTCAATTATTTTGTACTCTATGTAAACAAAACGAATGAGTGTGGAGAATTTATGATCCATCTTTTAATCTTAATATGGTAGTTATATCACATGATATGAGAGTATATGTGTATAATAAGAACCATATATATAAGGAATCAAAAAATATACTCCATAAAAGTATATTTTTTTGAATTAGATAGGGACAAAAAGACTCTATTAGATATAAGAAAAGTAGTGACATTCGACACTGGAAATCCATGATACACCTATTTGATGATGGAAAATGGAGATTACTACTAAAGAACTAAAGTTATGATTACTGGATCATCTATAAAATTGAGGAGAAAAAAATTTATATAGTGTATAAAGGTAAATTTATTCATGTTATAAAACTATAAAATAAATAAATTCTTGAACTAGTTAATGAAATAATAAGAAAAAGGTGAAGTAAGTTTATATAAAATATCATTTGAAGTTGTTTATATTAAATAGAGGATTGAAATTGTACCCTTGAAAGGGATAATTGAATTTCAAATACCCTTATATCAGTATCTAGTGAAGTCTAAAAAAATACGTGATATTGTTCTTTATCATGCATGCCATTAATGTTCCTCATTTATAGGTGTTTGAAAAAGATATAATTGTGAGGAAGTGAGCCCTTGGTGGCATTGAACCAACCCAAAACCATTTTAGGGGGATCTAACCTAGGTAAGGGTGACCTAGCTAAAACAACACCATTCATCAGTGAGGTTAGTGGTTATTATAGAATCGAAACATTTTTAGTCACATAGACCCTATATTAGGAAATTTGGTTGGACCAAGTAAAAAATCATACATATGTTGTGTAGTTTTTCAATGAATTACACACAACATGAATTTGAAATGTATAATAAATCAATCACAAGATAACATGATTTAGGAATAAATATTACAAGTGGATCGACCAATAGTACACGAGAAGGAATAAGTTACCCTCGAAATAAAGTGGTTATGATCACCTTGGGATATGAGGTAAATAATGAAAACTGATTAAATTTGAAAAGATTCCATACACTGATTAACCCCTCAAGGTTATCATTCACCTAAGACCTTTTGTATCTAAAAAGTTTTCTTATGAAATATGTTTTATTTTATTACATATATAACATGACCAAATATGATAAATTTATGAAGTTTGTGTTTTAGTGAAATCATATATTTTTTATCCCATGGAAAAGGCTCGATATTTGAATAATAGAAATAATTATAAAGGCATTTTTCTTTTTGAAATAATTTATGATAAGAGTTAAAATCAATTAAAGGAACATAATAGCTTTCAAAAGTGAGATATATACAATTTAAATTGTGAATATATTTATTATTTTAATGATGTTATACAAATGAATGTGCAGGCTACTTTTATAAATAATGTTGGATCCACTAATGATGGGGTGATCCCATTCAAGTAAAATGTGTAAGTAATCTACCCACCATAAGAGTTGGGTAAATAGTTAAAAGATAAAAATATATTGTTAAAGGAGAAAAATAAGTCTCTAGTGTTTCAAATCAAAGTTTTTGGAATTTAAGTGGACATATTAAAAGGAAAAAGTAGAATAATTTTTTAATTACCAGCTGAAAATAGGTAGAAAAACGACTCCAAAGATAAATAATTAGAGTTTATTTACACAATGGTTGAAAAAATATAATCTCATGTGAAGGGAAAAAATATAAAATCAAAATAAGTTTAGAATTTGAATGTCATGAAGGATGTGATTTATATAAAACTATAATTATTGGTTGATGAGAATAAAAGGATGATAAATTATAGGATATTCCTTAATTATTAAATTTAAAATTTTAATTTCAAGATGAAATAATAGAGTTATAGAAAAAATATCCCAAGAATTAGTAGATGAGATGTCTAGTGGGAAGACACTCTAGGAAGAACATAATACCAAGCATTAATCAAAGACTAATATATTCATGATATGAGAAGAGGAGTTGGTCTTAGGTGAGAATGGGTTGGAACAATCTGATTCTAATGATAATTCTATAGTCAAATATTTTTTATATTTACGTTTTGATTATATTTAGATAGAAAATAATTAGATGAATTTTTTTTGCCTCATTAACAGACATGAAGATATTTCTATGTCCAAAAGGCCATTATCCTTTGGAATATATGGTTTTATTAATGATAGAACCACCTTCATGAATGATAATAAAAAAATCATATAAATTTCCAAGGAGAGGGAAAAAGTGCATGTTCTTGAAACAACTCGAATAAAGTGACTAAAATTTTAATGAAAACTAGATAATCAATCAATGTTGGTATGAAGAAGTATAATTTTTTTGGAATGAGTGGACACATTTATAGATTCATCCATGAGGAACTATAATTTATTTCATACTATGATGTTAGATAAAAATATGGAAAATAGAGCTACCATCCATATAAGTGAAGGAATAATTCTTATTTAAAAAAGATTTATAATGCTTATTATGTTCTTGATAGAGATTTAATGAAATAACTATATGGGATAAAATTACTAAATATATTTTCACGTAAATAAAAAAAAAATTTGAGAAAAAAAATATTATTTTCTAAATGGAGAAGACATTCATGATAAATGTAGTAAAAAAATGGAATCCAAGACTTAAAAAAACACAAAATTATAGGAGAGATACACAAATGGTTTAGAATAAATTGAAAAATTAAAAAGTTTATAAAAATAAAATATGACATGTTAAACTGCTTTCCTAAGTCAAGGAATGTTATGAAAAGTCAAAAAAGTCTGACAAGGATTTCCTATATAGTCAAATGACTTTGAGAAAGAAAGATCAAATTATGAAAGATCAAATTATTATGGAAATGGAAATCATTAGGGGTAAAGTTGCCTATGGTAAACTAGGTAGTGAATTGGGTTACGAAGATAAGAAAAGGTATAAAGATGTGAATAAGATATTGGTTCACCTCAAATTTGATTAAAATATGAAATAAAACTCAAAATTAAAAGGCAAGTGGTAAATGGTTGTCCATAATGGCTCACCAACCTCCTAAGATCATGAAAATGGAATGTAACCCTATGGTAATATGTTTCAAATTATTATAACAAGTTTAAAGATGTGTAGAAAATTAGGGGTTACAAAATCCATGAAAAATGTGTGATCACAAAGAAAATATTATTTTTCTATTAAAATAATATTTGGTTTATCGAAGTATTTTTCATGAAACATGTTCTGTTTGAAGCATTTCCAACCAAAATTTGTATCATGACTAAATAAATGTGAAAAAATCAATTATGAATTAATAAGTAGTTAAATCCAAATAATTTAATTATTAAAAAATGTATCTAAAATTTCCCTACTAGAATTAAATATCATGTTGAATATAGAATTATTTTTATAAGCCTAATCATGAATTAAAAGAGTTTTCAAATAATATATCATTTCAAAAAGCTGTATCATACAGAAAATGACATGAAATTATTATTTACAGGATATTTTTTTAGTGAAAATAACCCCACTAATATATTAAGGATAGTTTAGGAGTTCTTAATTTAATATTATATGTTCTAATGACAAAAAAAGTGTCATAGCCTAATTTTTTGAGGAATAGGTTTCAAATTCAGGTTTTGTTATTTAACAATGCTTTATTCCTAGATTTAGAAATATCTTGATGATTAATTGACCTATAAAATTAATTAATACCTTGATGATATATAAGGAAAACATATAGAATATACAATAGTGACTTAATATGTATTCATATGTCTTTATTCTAACATGTTTATATCAGCAGTGCCGATAACTTTCCCCGATCTGAAAGTCTCTCACGTGGCCAAAAGGGTTGTTTATAAGACCCAAATCATGCCTCCCTGTATTATATAGGCTTAAGACTAGAAGTGTGGGTGTGGAATGTATAGTAGAGTGACTGTACACTATTATATGAAGTGTTATAGAAGTAAAAAATAAACCATATAAATGAACTAAATCCTAGTATAGACATAGAAAAAATAACAATAAGTGCCACCAAAAGAATCCAATAAATAATAAAGGAATAATGCAATTACATTCTAGAATGTTAATAAATTTGATTTTATAAATAATATTGATAACAAAATAGATGAATCAAATAAAGACACAAATGTCCCTGGTCCTAAACCTCATGTTGGTCCCACCTCCAAACTCTAGCCCATCCAGCAAGCAACAATTCAACTACATGGTCCATTTCCTAATCCAAACTTATATAGACATAATATGTCTATGTACTAATCAACGACCTGGATAGGGTGTGAGTAGAACTCAGATGGTCGACACCACCATTTCTAAACAAACCAGTTTTATAATTCTATGTAATAAATTGATAACTAGGTTTAACATTTATTTTAAAAATTAATAAAATACAACAACAAATTTCTTACACTTTGTACCAAAATATATCTGAGAATTTATTACAAACTATCCCAACTAAAAAAATTTGACCATGATAAAATAAAATACTTTGTAACAATTCCAGAATATATCTGAGAATGTCTTATGACCATGCCAACCACCACCATATAACCACGACATAGTCACAAAAATCCGGGTCAAATTCCTATAAGCATTACAGCTTCTGAGTCAAAGACCTATAGGCATTACAACACGTGATTGGGAAAATCCCAATCACTATAAGAATTATAGAATGGTATTGGTCCATGTCCACTCAATATCATCCTTACATCATTTAAGTGACCATGTGTCAGGTTCGTGCTTGATATATAATCATTTCATCATGAAACATAAGTCCTAAAAACAACATTGATATCACAACATCACATAAAAAATATCAATGGAATATTTAAGAGAATTATCATTTACCTTTCATATATCTTTTAAAATTTAATCATAATTGATTAACAGATAGAACAATAATAAATAATACACAACATTGGGATTCTATATCAAGTAATCACCTAAGTTATCATGTAATCTTGACACACTTTAAGCCATTACCCAATTAAATTATATTTATCATAAACTCAACCCATGGGGAACCATAATCTAGGTTATAATACAATTAAAATGAAAGGACTTGAAGGAATAATCCCACTGAATACAAAATTTATTTGGTTTTACACTATGTTAGTACAATCATAATTTTGTATAAACATGGAAATTATCAAACTATAGGGTTAATATTTAAACCCCTACATTAATCAGCAAAGAATGAAATGATTCCAATAGATAATTCCCACAAATAAGAAGGTGAATAATATCCAAATGAGGTTCCTGGATAAAAAATTATTGATATTAAAACCAACAGTGCACACAGTCAAAGGATTTCACCACAACAGTTGGAGAAGAAAGTGAGAAAAGGTAAAGCCTAACTGAAAAGAAATTGCAGGGATTTATTATGTAAACGAGACCTCTAAAAGGGAGGTTAGTAGTCCAAAAATAACTTGGGGAGTTTCCAAGTTTTACAGGAGAGGAGATACAATGAATTAGAATGTGATTCAATGACATAACATACTTTAAAATAGTTAGTCAGGGAATTACATGGCATTTAATATAGTTACATGTCGTGTAATGTAGTTACACATCATGTAATTTTTTTAATGGGATATGCCAAAAAACACATCGTTGTGGATTATTTTTATTAAAAAAATCATTACACAACCTAAATTACATTTACATGATTTGTAAATGTTTTTCATATGGGTTTTCAGCCTGTTTTCCCTAAAAAAATAAACCCCCTTTAAATATTCCCAACTTACCAAGAGCCTATGATAACAATTAACCCATTTATACCTAGACTCCATTAAGTAAATAAAATATAAATCCATAAAGTTTAATTTATTTTTCACAAAAATATCCACATCTTCATAAAAACTTGTCCCCCAAGACTGAAATGAAAAACTCAAAGAGAGATATACTAGAAAAAAGATACGATCTTACAAACTCTCCACCATATAACAGCTCATCCTCGAGCTACTTCAAGTGTCACTATGAGGTATCAAAAAACAAGTCTAGAAAAGGTGTTAAAATTATAGAATCCCTCACCCTAGTCTCTTCCTTAGGTCTTCCATTATTCCACTACAATCAAGCTAATGGTATTGTCCAACCCCGAAGATAATTCTCAGTATGACCCACAACTTGTATCAGATTCTCATCAAAACATGCATTAGTAAAAATATCCACTTCTTCTATTTATATCACATGGGAAGGCTCCAAATTATATCTTTGTATCTGTGACATGTGGAACACATCATTAATGAAACTGTAGCATAGTGGAAGGTCTAAAAGGTATGCCACTAACAAACATTTTCAGCTATTTCAAATTGCCCGAAAAACCTTGGTGCTAGATTTCCCTTCTTCCTAATATGGTGTTTCCCCAACCAAGGAAACACTTGAATTAAAACATGATGACCAACCACAACATCTATATTTTTTCTATGATGGTCAGAATATGATTGTTTCCCACTCTTCATAGTCACCAACCACTACCTGATCAACTAATCCTAGTCATATGTCTCCCACATTAGACTAGAACCAACAAGTAGAAACTCACAAATCTCCTTCCAAAAAATAGTTGAATGAAATGAACTTCTATACATGGTCTCAAAAGGTGCCATTTAAATTTATGGTTGGAAAGTATTTTTATATTCGAACTCTACGAGTATCACATATTTCTCCCATAAACCACCAAAATCTAAAACACATGATCATAACATATCCTCTCGAGCCTAAATAGTCTGCTCAAATTGTTCAATAGTATGAAGATGACATGTTAGGCTTGAAAGAACTTATGATCCCAGATCCTTATAATGACCCTTCTAGAAATGTTATGTGATAGAAGTATTTCTATCAGAAATGATATTACTTGGAATACTGTGCATTTGAAACTCCTCATAGACATTAATGCATCCCATATTCTCAATTTTGAAGGTTTCCCTAATAGGTATGAAGTGGGATACCTTATTCATAAAATCCAAAACAACCCATACACCATCATTATTATGGGTTGTCTTGGGTAATATATTAACAAAATCCATTGTGATATCATCCCATTTCCACTCAAGAATTGGAAAAGGCTGGAAAATCTCAGATGGCCTTTGATGATCAGATTTCACCTACTGACAAGTGAAGCATCTAGCCAAGAATCCTAACACCTATTTATTCATTTCTAACCACCATTTATATCTATGAAAATAATGATACATATTTGTTATAATCGAATTCACTTCCCATCTTGAAGCATGAAACTTCCTCATAAGCTCCTCATTTAAGCCCATAGGAACTCATACTTCGCCACAGAAAAGAACATATTTCCCATTACTAAGAGATCATCTTGATGGTGTATCCCCACTATATAATTTTTCTCTTATAATTGATCCTTTAAGATAAAAAAACTTATTGATATTAATCTGGTCCAAAATAATGAGTATAAAAAGTTCTCAAGTCAGATCTACACAGCCTTTAAACTCTTAAACATCTAGATGCATGTCTACAAAAGGGCCATTATCTTCCACTCATCATAGGACTCAGGTACTACATTTTTTTGTTTAATTTTACTCAAATAAACGGCAATGATGATGACCATTCCAGGTGTATGACAAAATTTATGGTTTAAAGACTATAAATACTCGACCCACCTCATATGCTGAAGGTTCAGGTCTCACTAAGAAAATATGTACTTGGGAATTTTGTGGCCTGTGTATACCATAAACCTCTCACTCAAGATATAGAATCTCCAAAATCTAAAATAATATACCACTTCTAATAACTCCAAATCATGAGTAGGGTTATTATTCTCACATGGTCTTAGCTGTATAGTTCCATAAGGAACTACTCGATCCTCCTTTATTGGAATAGCTCCGAGTCCAACTTCATATGCATCAAAGTTCTTAGTATATGCTTTATCCGAAATAGGTAAAGTGAGTTTATGTTTTGAGTTCATCCTATGATTAAAATCCTGAAAGGATCTCTGACAATAATTAGACCCGAGACACTTCATCGCATTCTTGGGTAGTCCCGAAATTGGTGATTCCAAGCAGGAGAAATCATAGATTAGGTGACGATAATTACTTGATAAACATAAAAATATATGAATTTTGAAGATGTTACTAGGATTTCTCAAAGATACTATGAATGTGAATTTCTATAGGCCCACGAACACTCATTTCTTTGAGATGACATGGCCCAGGAAGTGAACATTATTATTCCAGGAACTACATTTGGTTAGATTTGTGTAAAGCCGATGCTCTGTCAATTTACTCTGGATTATTTCAAGATGTTCGGAATGATTTTCCGCTAACTAGGAGTACACTAAGATATCATCAACAAAAACCACCACAAACTAGTCCAGAAAAGGATGAAGGATCATATTATTAAGTCCATGAGTATCAATAGTGCATTATTCAACCTAAATGACATCAATATGAATTCATACAATCTATATATGCTCATAAAATAAGTCTAAGGTTTTTTTGATAGTCCCACTCTCAACTGATAGTAAACTCATATCAAATGAATCATGGAGAATATGTTAGCACCATTCGACTAATCCAAAATATCATCAGTGCATGGAAGAGGATACAAGTTCTTGACCATCATTTGGTTCAACCAATGATAATTCATAGATAAGAACAATGATCCATCAGTCTTCGTGGAGAAGAGAACTGATGAAACACAAGAAGATATATAAGGTCATATGAATCCTTTAGATTCAAGATATTCCTGATAAACCTTAAAATCTAGAAGCATTAATGGTTCCATTCTATAAGGAGGGATAAAATCCAGATCTCCTTTCATAACCAACTTGACTGTGAACTTGATCACATGCATGGGCGGTGATCCATAGAACTCATCAGGAAAGACATCCTAAAAACAATATACCAATAGAGGAAAAGAATGCTGCTGCATTCCATCATTATCTAGAGCATGATCGACTATCTAATCTATGATATAATAAAATATTCATTGAATGGGTCCTACATGACCTGGTTGAAGATCATAATCATCATGGTGAGAATAACTACCTCCTTCTGAAGATAGAAAGGTAACCCAACTCATGTAATAACCAATATGAGAATAGTATGGAACTAACCAATTGATACCAAGAGTCAAGTCGAAACCTATCATTTACAACATGAATGGTTCCCAAAAAAATGGTTACCACTAATATCTAGCTAACATGCCTTGCAACGTTTGATATTATCTAAAAATACTGGCAATGGTGTGTTGATGGTCAGAGGAACATCCAATATTTACACATAAAAGCATAAAATGCTTAAAAAAAGTGAATATAAAAAATAATGTGATTATTATATATCAAAAAAACCATAAGACAAGGTAGATGATAGAAGAATCGTACCTCTACCATAGATAGTCCTGCATCCACAATAGCCAGAGTAGTCTACATAATGTGTAGCTTACTTGCCCCTCTGCCCCAGGATCCAGTTTGACTACCATGAGATATTTCCTTTTTTTGGTACTACTCCTCAAGTAAAAAATTGTTACCTATGATTTGATCTTATAAAAAAACCACCCTGAAAATTTATCACCCTAGAGACCTGATCATCTTCCAATGATAGAACGAAGCACTATAGTTCAGTGAAACATCCAACGTAGTCTAGAACTTAGATTCCCTCTTATTTCAGATGCATGAACTCATGAGCTTTTTCATCCCTTAGCATCTCAAGATATAAATGGATCAAGAAATTTGTCTCAATGTCCTTCTAATATAGATCATATTTCTTCCTAGATTCCTCTTGAATATCCCACCAATTCTTGGTAGGTTCATGAAGTATATATGAAGAAAACATGACACTTCTCTCTGTGGGTTACTTAAGATACATAAAGATCATCTTGACTAACTCAATCAAGAACTTGGATTCCTGGGGTCCCCCTTCATTAGTAAACATTGGTGGGTGATGCAACTGAGACTCTCTTGTCAGCTTAGAAATTGATGGAATAGTACAAACAGTCTCCCTTTCTATGGATCACATGACCCTAAGGAAGGTGTCACGAAGCTAAACATACATCTAATCCTAAGGAACTATAGTAATTTCTAGTACATCTATGTTAAGAGTGTTCCAATTTCCACTACCCTAATGCTCATGTCAAAGATGACGAGGATGTATTTTATCTATAATAAAAATGCATATATTAGAGAATGGTTTAGAAACAAGGTCAAACTTAACAAGTAACTACAACATAGAACCAATGACTCTAAGTCTCCCTAAAAATAGCATAAAAGTGTTTTTTCATGACACGTAAATTCGTTTAATTTATCAAATGAAACAGATATCTCATATCACAGTTCAACATGAAAGTATATATCACATGAAAAAATAGATATTCCCCTATCATGAACAATGCTTGTAAATATAATCCTATATTCCAATTATGATCCATGAATTCTCATCTCACGCTATACTAGGCCATGAGTACAAATCTTATGAAATATTTACATCATAAAACCTTAACATCACACAACTTTTCAACCAACCAAGGTGAAAATACATCAACTATAAAAACCACACAACACAAACAAAAATCATATCTCTATGCACTCAGATTTACCCCCATACACGGGTTAGCTGCTCCCATGAACAAGATCATTAACGAGTCTCGACACATCATAGTCTCATTTCAACATTTCCTAAAAAATAAAGAAAAAAAATAAAACCTTATCCATTGATTCCAATTTGTGACATCCCTCGATATAGAATTCTCTCACATGGATGAAAGGGTTGGTTATGAGATCTCAAGAATGACTCCCTATACACTAGAGGCCACTGACTAGCGGTGGGGTGTAAAAATTATTATATAGAGATTATTACCCATAATGTATAGTGTTATAATAGTAAAAATTAAATTAGATAAATAAAATAAATTAAACTATAGACATAAAAAAATAAGAGCTAACAGAATAATCCAATAAATAATAAAGGAATAATATAATGGCATGCTGGAATGTAATAAAATATCATGCTTAAAATACTACAAGTAACATAATGGATTTCTTAAGTAAATTCTAAAAATTCCCTAGTCTTGAACCCCACATTGATCCCACCTCTAAACTACATCCCATCCAACAAGAAAGAAATCAACTAAAAGGTCATTTTCCCTTGTCCAAACCCAAATCCACATAATCAGCTCGAGTACCAAATGATGACCCAAATACGATGTCATTATAAGTTAATTGGTTGACACCACCATGTCTAAAGTGACCAGTCAAAAAAGAAGTGTATGGTATAAAGTGATAACCATGTGTATTAATTAATTTAACAATTAATAGAATATAATAAAAAAATGCTTTGGCTCTATGTCAGAATATCTCTGAGCATGTCTTACCACCAAGCCAACCACAACCATATAACCATGGTAAAATAACCTACTTCAATACCATTATGAAATATATTTGAGCATTTCTTATGACCATGAAAACCACCACCATATAACCACAGTGTAGTCACAATAATCCAAGTGAAATCCCTATAAGCATCACAACATTTGGGTAAAATCTCTATAAGAATTACAACATTGGACTATGAAAATCCTGCTCTCTATAAGAATTACAACATGGTACTAGGAAAATCCCACTCAGTATTAACATTAATAAAAATAAGTGTCCATATTTTAGGTTTGATCCTGATATATAGGCAATTAATCATGGAAAACTATCATTGTCATACAACAAGAATTTGATAATATCAAATCATAAATCTTAATGGTTAATTATGATAATTACCACTCATATGTAACATATCATTTTCAATCTAATAAAATTTTATTAACATTAATAATAATAATAAATAATCCAAAACTTAAGGATTCAATATCAATCAATCACCTGAGGTCTCATGTTAGGCTAACACACTTTAACCCATCATCCAATTCAATTATATTCATGTATTAATAACCCCCGGATAAACATAAGCCAGTTTAGAAGAAAACTGAAAAAAGAACTTTAAAGAATGATCCCTTTCATTAGTTAATTTATTTTGGTGAAAAATATGTTGGTGAAATCAAAAATATTTCAAAAACACGGAGATAATCAAACTATAAGGTATATATTTTGAAACTCTACATTAACCGGTGAAGAACACAATAATTCCAATTAAAAAAATGACAAGGAAGAAGGTGAAGATGATCAAAAATATATTACTAGATCAAAATAGATTAATACCAAAACCAATAATGTGCATGGTGAAAGTATTTCACCATAATGGTTGGAGAACCAAGGGAGAAAAGTGAAAAACCTAATTGAAAAGACATACCAGGGATTGATCATGCAAACAAGACACCCGTAAGGGAATTTGGCACTCCAAAATCACATGGAGGGTCTCCCTAGGCTGAGAGGAGAAGAGTTACAGTGATTTATAATGACATTCAACTGCAAATAATAGTTTAAAATTGAAGCTTAGTGAATTACATGGTGTGTAATGTAGTTACATAACGTGTTATTATTTTTAATGTGATACACTAAAAACCCCATTGCCTCAGACTATTTTTATTAAAAAACCCAAAAATTACACAATGAAAAATCCATTTACATGGCTTATAAATGTTCTGTAGATGAATTTTCTACCCATTTCCCTTTAAACATTCTAAAACCCATTAAATATTCTCGACATACCATGAACCCATGACAACACCTAACCCATTTATACACAAACTCCATTAATTAAACAAAAAATACATCCCTAAACATTTAGTAATTTCTATTGAAATACTGGGTTCCCTATATCGAACTATTCAGTGATTTTGATTACCATATCGTGCATACAGTTAGCTATACATGATGTCATTTTACCATTATAGTGTAGAATTTTCTGCTTCCACTATTGAAATGGTAATGTGCAAAGATTAATTGTCATATTGGGAGGTTATATAAGATCCCAGACTATAATGAGAACCTTGAGATACTATGACATTAGTATTAAATATATGTTCTATGGTCTAGATACATCTTTCTGATCTGACATAGTAGATTTTTGACTATCAAGTGCTGGTGGCTCATAAGCATTGAGACTTCTTCTCATAAAGTTCACACATTATGATCTTTAGTAGTGGGTTCATAAGGACAGACCGTCCAATATGAACACCATATATTTTGAGTTTCATTGGATGTTCCTATGTACAATCATGTGTAATGGTCACCTAACTTGGGATCATTACCAATGTATTTCATTTGATTTTGTAATTTGATGCAAGACAAAAACCATGTAAATGAAGTAGTGGCAAGGTAGTTTGTGTTGGGTACATCATTAGTTGAATAACATTGATTGAATGGTTAATAAAGTATTTGTCACATCTAGGTTATGGAAGTAATATATCTCGGACCATGTTCATAAGGATGGTAGTATCTTCATAAGACCATAGCCTTAGCAGTCGAGGGTAAGTCCGTCCAATTAGATCAACAAATAAAAAAGTAAGAAAAAGGGAGATGACACGTGAGTGCATCCTGCTTTATTAGATATTAATGAAAAAGAGATTATATTACACATTATGTGTTGGTAGGTTGTTTGTTGCTGCGGTGACAATCCTTATCTCTTTAGGGGCCATGATGAGTTGCTATATCTCTCTTTTGGTCTGTGAATATTATTTACTACTATCAAAATAAGGGTCTAGAGGGTAACACACAATAGCATATTCAAGAATCGTCCCTATTCAGTTGAATATGAGTTTTGGACATAGTAGGCCCCACCACTGGGGTCCGGGATTTTTCCAAGAAATATTGTCACCAATGCAATGAATAAATTTATATTATTCAAGTATAGAATAATGAGCATTGAATTTATTTATTAAATGTATTTACGAGTTTTAAGTAAATAACTGAGAAATATTAATTGATGAATATTAAATATTCAAGGTTCAATTAATATTTTTGGGAAGGACGAGTTGACTTAATGAATAAATTGTTATCACGTAATATATTTGAATATATTATAAGTGAGTGATAATAATATTTATGACTCAGATTAGTAGTCATAAAATTTCATTAATACTTCATTGATTATTTAGGGGTCTGGTTGGCATTTTTGGGTAATTACATGAAACTATAAATAGAAGAGGAGAAGATTTTTCCAAATTCTATTAATGAGAGTTCTCTCTCTTCTCTTCACTCCCAGGTTCTAGAGAGAGATGCTCTGTATCCATGTATCTCGGATCGAGCACTCTTTCAAGCTTTGCAAGCAGAGAGATACGGTGATCATCAGAGTGTCTAAGGAGTCATCGCAGCTCTGTTTTAGCACCTGGATTATGATGAACAGTGCTCCCACATATTCCTTGAACAACGTGTTGACGATCTAGAGAAATTCAAGTTTGGATTATTTGAGTAGTGATCACCAACGACGAGCAGACGTCTTGTATGGATTCAGATGTCGACTAGGTACTTTACGGTTTTATTTTGTGATTAAAACCCTTCATGCAAGATCCTCAGCTTTAACCAGGCATCTTTTTTCCATCGTTGACAAGATTACATCGATTTTCAGTGTATTTTTTTTAAATCTCACCTATTTGGGTATTCCACTGTGTGCCTAGTTCTTTTAAGTGGTATCAGAGTCATGCGTGTTGATTTTAAGTCAAATAAAATAAATTTTCATTAATTGTAAAAGAAAACATTGTTACGGTCCCAACACTACAGAATTCATTTTAATCTGACAACAGATGAGCATTATGTTGTCATCCAATGTTCTAGATCAGATTTGAACCTGTAGTTTTGTGAGGTTCTAATTCGATGAACCATCAAATTAATCAACCAAATAAGTTGTTAACACTAGAATAATATTTTCTGGGGATGTTTTATGATTATTATTATTATAATAATTTGATTATAATAATAATAGTTTAATTATAATAATAATTTTATTATTATAATATTTTATTATAATAAAATTTTATTATTATAAGGTTTCATGTCTCTAGTCGACATATAGACTTAAGATAAATTTTGTGATAATAATAATATTATTTTTTCCAAAATCCTAATATAGGCTTTAGAAAATCAAAGGTGAAAGAGAGGCTTGAATTGGAAATTAAAAAAATGGAGGGGTGTGGAATTAAAAAAAAAAGTTAAAAAAGGACCTTAGGGTTTTGGGGATGAGCCCCCCTATCACACGGGGCACCATGTCGGCGAAGCCACACCACTCACCGCCTTAGGGTCCAGCCGCCTTCTACCACCACTATCTTGCCAAACCGCCTACCTTCACCACACCCCCCTTCACCGCACCCCTTCCCAGCAGGGCCACTTCCTTCATCCACAACAAGAACCCTGAGACCACTGTGAGCTCTCTATCGCACCCCATCAAGGTCCCCTCGCCTCGCTGATAACCCCGATCCTTCACCCTCATACCGCCCCATCTGACAACCTATTGCATCATCTTCGGACACCCTGACCAGACCGACCGCTTCCAACGCCCCTCAAACATGGCTGCCACCTCCCGAAACGGTCATCCGTACCGACGCCACTCAGCGGTGCTGCCCTCCTCCGGCACCCCTGCTGGCCGCAGACAGCCCAGCCAGGTTGACTCCATGCTGGTTCACCCGCGACCGCACGTGCCAGGCTGCTGCGAGCTCCATCACACTGCGTGTGCCTCCTTCCTGTCACAATAACTGACAGGTTCAAACCACGACCGTCGCTCGGTCATCCCAATCAGGAGGTAACCATCTTCACAACATGAGTTTTCCCGGAATTAGGTCCGGGAGGATTAGCGAAGCCTGGAACGGGCTTGGGTGGACCTGTCATGCACAAAACAACCCTGTATAGGGTCAGAACAGCATGGAATAGTCCTGGGTATGTTCGCCCCGACCTGTACAGGCCCTGACCAAAGGTTAATGGGCTCGATTATTTTAATTTAATAAAAAATTATTAGATTAATTAATTTAATTACAATTGAAAACTAAATTAATTAAATATTATTTTTTGATTTAATAATGACTGAGGCATAATTAATTTAATTTGGTGATTAATTAAATTAATTAATTAATTAAATTTTAGTTTTAAAATTAAATTAATTAATTGGGACAGAACCACATATTTATTGAATTAAAATTAAAGTAAAGTTTTTAATTCAATTTAATTCTGTCGAATTTATTTAATGTAAATTTAATTTTATTCTACATTTATTTAATATACGCGAGTTTATTGTGTATATGACTGATCATGAGCCTGAGACTGACCAATGTAAGTCTGGTGATTTTTAATTATTTATTTAATTATTGCATGTAGTTTTATAACAATTAGTTTAATAAAAAGGCAATATTCATATCATCTCAGAGTCGTTATATGTATAAGGTCCTACATGTCGATTCTCAGAGTTGTATATTTATACCCTGAGATCCCCTCACCTGCATGCAAGTAAAGTTGTATAATTACGAGACAACCGGTGATGTAGTTCGTGCAGAGTCATGGCGACTCACCATAAAAGTGATGTGATGCATTGGAGGGAACGATGCTACAATATGAGTTGCAAGATACATGACTCAAGGTATTATGCCTTGGATCTAGGTTGGACCACGATTCACTCGACGGATCAACCATTAGAACCGACTCATGATCAGGTCATAATTTTATTTCTACTTGGTTTATTATTCTTTTGAATGTGTAGTTAGAGCACAATCACATAGAATAATAATAAACAAGAATGCAAGATAAAATGAACATGTGATGTGATGATGTTTTTATTTCATGCATGGTCAATTATGAGTGCGATCGCATAGTACGTGCTAATGTAAAATAGAAAATTATTTCTTTTTTCACATTAAAAATAATAAAACACTCAAATATATATTAAGTTTTTACCACCTTCCATCAATAAAATTTCGAAAAAACCAGTTGTTTGAGGTGCTTATCATGCCATAGCTGAGGGTGCCTCTTACTACCAGGGAGTCCTTATAAGAGAGATGAGTCGACTTAACTAAAGTGATAATAAGTATTGTCCATATATAACTTTATATCATTTTAGAGGAAAGCATTGATAAAATCAAGTTCATATTTTAGAATCATGGACTTCACTCAAAAGATCAAGGAACCGAGAGTTCATGCAGTTGGTCATCCAAAAGCCTACCTTGAACCCTCCATGTAGTGTTGTAGCCATAGCTTGTAGACTATGAGGGGTGGTTTTGGGATCCTTGAAACTAGAATACTCTAGCAACAGAGTATTCCAATTCTAGAATAGTGGGTTCCTGGAATCCAATAAAATAGTATGATACATTTAATGATTTGAGTAATTAATCAAAATTTCTTAACTGGTAATCGTGATAAAAGAACTAATCTACTAAAATTAGTTTTTGTAAAAAATGGAAAGTTATACCACAAGTTTAAACACTGTGATATTATAATGTATAAAGTAAATGACCACACTGACTTGAGTATCCAAGAAAAATATGGGCGCTTGCGCATAGCATTATGATATAAGAAACTAAAGGTACAAGTGTCCCCAACCCTATTAAACTACCTCAAGAAGAGATAATAAAATTTCATATAGAATAATCATGTATAAATCATATGATGGTAATGTCATTACACTTTCATCAATGTCTGATGTTAGTTGTGTTCACTACATCATGATGTAGATGATAAAACATGAAGTCTCATCTCTGAGATATTTGCAAGGAAAATCCAAGCAATGGTTTGAATAAGGATATGGTTACATCAGAATGTGTAAATTGAAAGATGGATCATGATATTTAAATGGATTCCTTTCTCATATCATTTGACCCTATTACTCAAGATTCATTTTAATTTATAAAATGAACAATTATTTAGTAAAGGCTTCATTACCTATCTAGGAAAGGTTCGCCAAGTAAATAAGAATATTAAAGAAAGTTTCATCTTTAAATATTATGGAAAATAAATTAAAAAACAAGGTGAAAAGTCCAAAGGCATGTAATTCTAATGACACATTCGTAACATCCTTCAATGAAAGAGGTATTAACAGGATCTTATTTGTACTTTATATTATGAAATAATAATATGGATTTTTAATCAGAGTAAACTGATTTAAATGTGTATGTTACTGCTTCTACATCAGGCACATTCATCAATTGTAATGTTTTAGTTTTACTAATTGGTTATTTAATACTATATGGTTCTTACATATGTGTATTTAAATATAGTTACCAAGTAATTATAGAAAACTTACTAGTAGTCAGGTGTATTCTCCATGTGGCTGTGAAAGTGTGATACCTAGGCCAATGGTGAGAAGCACATGACTACTTTATTTCCATGTGATAGATTCATGTAGAACTATTATTTAGTATTACCAAAACATTTATCTCACATTACCTCTTGACACAAGGATACATTATTCAAGGTTTTTGGAATGAATGTTGTTTTTGGTATCTAGTAATCAATTAATAGGTCTGTGATACATGAATCATAGGAAATGGGTAATGAATATAAATGGAAGACGTATACCCAGTTGTGGAAAGATAATTTTTTGTCAAGTAATACTAAAATTGAATGTCAAGAATATACCTATCATGGTATTTGGGTTTGGAAAAACTAAATAATTTTTGTATTATCAATGTCTTAGTTTGGAAAAGGATCCTTTAGAAGTAAAGGTTTGTTATAAAGCTTTTTCAAATAGTTCAACAAGTGAAAATGAACCATTCCAAGGGTAAAATAGAGGTGTATATATACTTTAAAAGATTCAATTAAGTAATTAAGGAATAATAATGTGGATTATATGCATGATCAAAAGATTTGAGATGCTTCGAGATGGAATGCCAAAGAATATCTTGACTGCATAATCATCGATCATGATAATGTAGCGTGGAGTAATTCCTAAACTCACATTACCTTATCCATATATGGTAATTGATGATAATGAGAATGATAGATGATTAAGTCTTACATGTTAACATTGTTCAAATATATAATGGAGTAATTCATAAACACACATTTTATACATCAAAATATTGATGTGAGAAGTATCAATGTGACTACCTACAACAACTTCCATTATATTTCATGAAATTATTTGAAAATTATGGCACTATCCCATAACTATATTCCAAATATAATGACAAATGAATATCATACAAGTCATAGTATTATGTAAATATATTATGTCATAAGGACATGTGTTTTGGTGGAAAGAGTTTCCTAGGACATAAAAACTTGAATCAAGACAAACACATTGTGCATTTAGTGTAATAATCCAAACAGTTGCTTAGGATATTACATAAATCCCTATGATAGAAAAGTAGGTAGCCAAGTAATAGACTACAATTCTATATAAGGGTGCACATCTCTATTAGAGATAGTGGGAGATATGTTGACTTGTGTTTAGTCAATGCTCAAGATGCACAAATAGTTGGCATATTAACTAGTTCCAAATGTTCATGTGGAATAGTGTATGTTCCTAAAACGCATACTACGTAGGAATGATAAAACCATGGTGATGGTTTTGAGTTCTTTTTTGGCTAGTGATTTATTATTCAATGTGAATAATATTTCATAAAAGTAAGAAGTTTATGGTAATTAGATAATATTTACAAGAAAAATAAAAATTAAATAATGGATTTCATGTATCAAATTACACTCAGGCTTCTATTTTGAATAATTTGGTGGGTATTCAAGTGAGTTGATATATGGATGGTAAAAGTGTGGTACCAATAAGGATCAGTTTCTTTCACCATGTTGTTATTCCTAAATCCACTAGAATTTTACTTATCATAGATAATTTCTATGATCATTATATTAAGCATTGGATGTCATGAACATAATTTATGGAAGGTGTCCATACGACGCAACCAGAAAGGGATGGTCACGTAAAAGAATGCTAATAAAGGTTTCAAGTTACTAAAATCTAGTTTCAGATTAAAGTAAACAACAAGATTATAGAATATACATTTGAAAAAAATGTTTTACATGTGTCTACCATTGGTTAGTGGAAGACCCAATGTTTTCAAACTAAAATATATTCAGCAACATATGGAAAACAGATGTTCTTCAAGTTAGTTAAGACCAAGATGAAATTTATTCTATAGTGATTAACTTAAAGTAGCAACCTAAGTTGTAGGGAATAATATCTACTAAGGTAGATATATAGGTTTCATGGTCCTAGCAAATAATACATATAGTGACATTGTATTGAAATATAAAAGTTGGAACAATTCAAGAGATGAATTGTTGCCTGTGTCACATGGAATAATCTCTTCTGGTTTACATGTTCGTGACATGGGAAGAGAAAAATGGGGTGATTCGAATTCCATACACTTAAGCGATAGATTAATTGTAAAGACCCATAAAATTAAAGGGAAATTTTTTTTCTTAATTTTTTTGGGATTTTACAAGAACGCAGTTTCTGACGGCACTTGATTCCGAGGCCCGGTGTGCCCGGAATTTCTATCCGAAGTTTAGCTCGGGTACGTTCAGTGAACAAACGAGCGGGAATTTCTAACTTTTGAACCGGTGCTCGGAATCGAATTCCGAGGGCACCGATGGAACCACATCGCCGGTAATTGCTTAGAAATGCCATTTCCGGAGTTGCATTTACACGAGAGAAGTTGTTAATTAATGTGGAAGGTAAAATAAATTTTATGCAACAATTTTATTTTTACTTTAAGTGGTATAAGCTCTGGGTGGAAGTTGGGTAACTACCCAACTTCCCAAGGGAGGTTATGAGGGTGGTGGGGCCCACATGAACCTCACCCCTTCACATTATTAAACCCCCTCAACTCACCATTATGGATGACAACTTTTTATGAATTAATTTAGTGGAATTAATTCAAACTATTGAAATTCAAAAGTTATGTTATGTTAATAAAATAAGAGATGAACTTATTTTATTTGGGGTTGGAACCTTGTTGTGTGAACTTTGGGATAAAAGTAAAGGGACTTGAGGAACTTATTCGTCTTCGACGAAGAACGCGAAGAACACATCGGTCTCCGACGAAGAACGCCGAGTTCTCAGAAACCGATTATGCAACGCCGTGTACCGCGACGCCGTCGACGTTTTCTTCTGTGACATCTTTTTCCGCGATGAATCCTCATTCGACGAACCACCGGTCAAGCTACGCTCAAGGTAGGGGTTTATTTATTTATTTTGTTCGTGAATACTACCTTGTCGTTCTTCGTGAAAATAAGACCAATTGCTATCGATTAACGAGAGGGGGTCGGACCGCCCAAACACGGCCGACCCTCCTCCATTATTGATGTTGTTTCTAATGTGGTTGGAACGGAAAGGTGTGGTGCCGTTTCACCACGCGGAATCGTGCGTCAAGGAATGGACGACGCTGTCGCGCCGCGCCATGAAATCGAACAAGTACGCGACGCCATCGCGCCACGACGGAGAAACCCGAAGACACCGCGGCCGGAGCGGGGCCGAGGTGGAGGGGTGCGGCGTCGTCGTGCCGCGCCGAACGAATCAAGGCCGCGGCCGGTTCCGGGCCGCGGCAAAGCTGGGAGACCGGCGGCCGGTTCCGGGCCGCCGGCGTCGGAGCAGGGGGGACTGACCGTCGCCGGTCCCATGGCGGTAGAAACCGGCAAGCCAGGGCGGGCCGGCCGGACAAGGGGAAAGCCGGGGGTTCAAACCCCCGGCCGGCCAGCTGAGCGGCCCCCATTAAGGGGGGCCGCAGTTACAAAGGAGGGTGGCAGGCTCCCCCCACTCCAAATGGCTCGGCCGTTTGGCCGAGCGCCTGACCAGCGCGCTGGGCGCGCTGCGCCCAGGCCGGGCTGGGGCTCGCCGACCGGGCCGGGCCGCGCCAGCCGAGGTGGGCCGCGCCCATGCGGGCCGGACCCAGACCCGGTTCGGGTCGACACTGCAGGTATCGGGCTGGGTCGGACCGGGCCCGTACCCCTTAATACCGAATCTCTTCTAGTCAGATGCCCATAACGTGTGCTACAAGCCTCCGATCGACGCACCGTCAGTTTCGATACGATCCTTGGATCGAGACGGTCGTTTTGTTATATCACACTCAAGGTTTCGGAATACTTTGGGTTCGGCCGAGTTGGTTCGTACACGAAACCAACTGGGCCCTCGGATCGAAAACACTCATATCTTGAGCTCCGGACGTCCGATTGACGTGCCGTCGACTTTGATGAATTTCTCTAGGTGAGACGGATATTTTGGATTACTATGCTCAAGGTTTGTATGAAGGTGGAGTATAGTTGGGTTGGTTTTGCCTTAAAAACCAACCGGGCCCCTGGGACGAAAAAGCCAATAACTCTCAGACCGGGCGTCCGATTGACGCGTCGTCTGCGACGTTGAGTTCCTATTGACGATACGGAACTTTTGGATACATAAACTCTAGACTATGTGTCAGTTGATGTATCAGCCTCTCGGTTCGTGGAGCGGACCCTCCCGAACGAGCTTGCTGTGTGCGGGAACCCTAGAGCTGGTTGTGTTTGCGACTGTGACGACGACGACTGTACAGAGATCCTCAGTGGATTCGACGATGACGACTACAGCACTCAGCGATCCTATGTGGATCAGTGCTACTGATCCTATGTGGGTCCGATCCTGTGTGGGTCAGCGCTCAGCGGTTCTGTGTGAGCCAGCGCCTATAGATCCTGTGTGGGTCCGATCCTGTGTGGGTCTTTGCGGGGGTTAGTTACCTATCGATCCTTTGTGGGTCAGATCCTATGTGGGTCATTGCGGGGGTTTGTACCTATCAATCCTTTGTGGGTCCGACAGCTTAGATGAATCAGTGGATATAACTGATCATCTCTATCGTCATACGAAGAAGTATACCTGTGTGATCTGAATCCTGTTTTGCTTTCCTTTGTGGATTGTGTTGTGCTATCCTGTGTGGATTACGTTTTGCTTTCCTTTGTGGATTGTGTTGAGCTATCTTGTGTGGATTACGTTTTTCTTTCCTATGTGGTCTGGGTTGTACTCAGGCTCAGATATTGGAGCCGAACGAGAATTGATGACTTAGGTATATGTATGGGCATATACCTAAGTAGTGTCAGATGTTACTTCGTGATTGTATCCTTCTTTTTTGGATTATCCTTTGTGGATTATGGGAGACCTACGGGGGTCTCGGGGTCCCTAATGAGTTGCTTATACTCACCCCTGCATGGGCTATGCTCGCACTACGTTGTTTTGGTTGCAGACGACGGACAATGTTGATCATGGTTGGGGCTTGCGGAGCAGGACGGTACCTGGAGGTGGACCACTGGCAGGATGTACTCAGAGCGGACGGCTGGACCCGAGGAGCAGAGGAGGCAATTTGTACTCACCCTTCAGGTGGGATTTCCAGTGGACAGCTCGGCGTTGCGGCTTTACTTTTTAGTTGCTGTTTTTCCCTTCCAATTGTACTTTACTTTCAGTTTGGGTTTGTATACTGGCCCACTTACTTTTCCGCACTTACTGTTGTACTAAGTTTTTACTTAGTGTTTAATTCTTCTTCTTGCTTACTCTATGGTGTTTGTTTACTTTACAAAGGCAATACCTTCCCTTTTTACTGGGATTTATGCCTTGGTGCTTGTCGCCAGCCCCTGGCCTATGGAAGGTGGGCTTGGGGTAGTCACGGCACAAGCCCCAAGGATGGGTCATGACAAATTGGTTTCAGAGGTGTTCAGTTCTACCGCAGAACTCTGTACTCTGATCTTTTCCTATGTGAAGCAATAATGTTACACGTATTTAGTGTGGTTATCAGTCTAGGGAGTCCAGTGTTGGTGCGGCGACTGACATATCCGTACACCAGGACCCTGACTTCTGATTTCCGACTTCATGCATGAAAACATTGATTGCATGTGTGTTTCAAGTTTTCTATTTGATTACTTGTGTCAGCTCACCAGGTATATTGTTTGACCGTGGCGCACCTGTTTCTTTTCAGGATGGCCCCACGACGACAGTCATCTAGGGTTCTGAGAGTTGTGCATGACGACAGCCCACCGAGCGACGAGGCCTCGGTGCAGGGCCCTTTGACAGCTGAGGCACCGGCGGTACCTCTACCCGCCGAGCCACCAATGCTTCCAGCCCTAGCCGTTGATGATGAACGTCACCTTAGTTCACTGCACGAGTTCCAACGCCAGTGACCGCCCAGGTTCCATGGGGAGACGGACCCCCAGGCAGCCGAGGATTGGCTGGAGGCAGTGGTGAGAGTTTTCAGGTTAGTGAGGACACCAGCAGACTTCATGGTGATCCTAGCAGCGAGCCTACTACACGCAGCAACGGGCCGATGGTGGATCTTGATGCTCCAGGTGCACGATGAGGCATCTCTCCTCTGGACACACTTTGAGGGCCTCTTCCGCTCGGAGTTCGTCCCAGCCACCCTTCGTGCGGTGCGCATCCAGGAGCTTCTTCAGCTGCGGCATGACAGCTTGACTGTCGCCCAGTACTCGGCGAGATTTACCGATCTCTCGCTCTACTCGACAGACATGGTACGAGACCCATTATTTCGGGCTCGGACCTTTGAGCAGGGATTGAGACAAGATATTAGGGCATCGCTGATCTCCCTCTGAATTCTGACCCAGACAGGAGTACTGGAGTGAGCCCTTTTGATCGAGAGCATTCTTGCTAAGTCTACACCAGCACCGAGACCCACCGTAGGGAGGCACGTAGCAGAGTCTTCTGCAGCAGGCAGTCAACGGATGACTCATGGGTCCAGGCAGACCAAACCCTCAGGCAGACGACCTTAGGACACTGGCTCAGCAGTGCGGGGCACACAGTGCGAAGCCAGTCTTTCAAGAGGCAGGCAGTGCTACTCATGCGGCGGGCAGGGCCACATGGCTTGTGACTGCCCGAACCGCCATGCAGAGGAGCAGAAGACAGTTGAGGAACCACCTAGGCAGAGGTAGAGGTTCGACTGTGGAAGTCCGCAGGGAGCAAGCGGATGAGGCAGAGGAGCTGGCCGAGCAGCAGGTGGTGGACTCCGTTTTGAGTCTCTACCACCACCACCACCAGGAGGTCCACCCCGACCTCAAGGGAGAGCACAACTTCAGGCAGCTGAAGCTTTCGATCATGGAGCTTTGGAAGCGGGTGGACTAGTGCGGGACTAGCTCCATGCATAGAGGCCTTTGCCCATAATGCCTCTAGCTTCGTAGTTTGTGTTACCTTGTGTCCTTGTAATTTGAGTTGAAGTAATAAAAGACACTTGCACTTGTGACATTTTCTTTCTTGTATTTTGTTTGTTGTTACTAAGAGGTTCCAGTTAAAAACGGTTGACTTGACTCTCACTTGAGAGATTCTTATTGGAGGAGACCCAGTGACCACACACTGATGCCGACAGTGTGACTCAACCCTTGGAGGCGAGTGTAATGGTTGGATCTCTTGGTAGCAGTGTTGAGGCCTTACGACGTCATCCATGCCATGAATTAACTAATCATGATGGGATTGACTGTATTATGCAAGGAACATGGTTCATCCAGGGGATGAGACCAGATTTCCCTTTTCAGCAAAGGATAAATCTTTGCAGCTTTGCAGAACGTTAAGGAGGAAGGGGAAACCCTTCGTGTGGTCAGACAGATGTCACCAGAGCTTCCAGGAGCTGAGACAGAGATTGACCAGCGCCCCTATCTTGAGGTTGCCAGAGGAGGGAGTAGGGTACGTAGTCTACTGCGATGCATCAGGGACTGGACTCAGATGTGTCCTGATGCAGGAGCGGGCAGTGATCGCCTATGGATCACGTCAGTTGAGGCCGCATGAGAAGAACTACGCTACCCATGACCTGGAGTTAGCAGTAGTGGTCTTCGCTCTGAAGACATGGCAACACTATCTGATGGGTGAGCGCATTACAGTATTTTCTGACCATCAGAGTCTCAGGTACATCTTCTCTTAGAAGGACCTGAACCTGAGACAGCGGCGATGGGTCGAGTTCCTCCAGGACTACGACTTTGAGATAGTCTATACTCTTAGGAAGGGGAACGTAGTAGCCGATGCTCTCAGCAGGAGGACGGGAATTCAGATACTTGAGGAGGCGGCAGAGCAGCTAGACTCTTTGCAGATATCCTTCGTGGATAGAGATGGAGCATCCTTCCTTTAGTCTCTCATAGTCACCCTCCACTACTGCAGCGGGTCAGAGAGGCACAGCATGGGGACACAAACTGTGAGATGCGGCGTGCACAGATATCCTCAGGACAGGCACCTGATGGTTTCTCCTTTGGAGAAGAGCACGATATCCTTTTCAGAGGACGTACCTTGGTACCAGTTGATTTACGGGGGGAGGTGCTGAGAGAGTTTCACACTTCTCCTTTGGCGGTACATCCTAGAGTGGCGAAGACGTACCAGGACCTCAGACGACAGCACTGGTGGCCGGGCATGAAGAAAGCTATGGCAGAGTTCCTTTCTCGATGCCTCACCTGCCACCAGGTGAAGCCAGAGCATCAGGTACCAGCAGGCCTGGTACAACCCTTGGAGGTCCCGAAGTGGAAGTGGGACGGGATATCTATGGACTTCGTGACTGGACTTCCATGCACTTCCAGAGGTCACGACTCCATTTGGGTGATTGTCGACCGACTCACCAAGTCAGCTCACTTCTTACCCCTCAGAGAGCAGGGCTCAGTGGAGAGATTGGGACGTCTCTACGTTCAGGAGATTGTACGGCTTCATGGTGTGCCATCATCTGTCGTTTCCGATCGAGATGCTCGCTTTACTTCCCAGCTTTGGAAGGGGTTGCAGGAGGTGTTCGGGACGCAGCTACCTTTGAGCACCACCTTTCACCCTCAGACAGATGGTTAGATGGAGAGGACCATTCAGACTCTCGAGGACATGCTCCACGCATGTGTCCTCGACTTTGGTTGCAGATGGGAGGACCACCTACCCTTAGTGGAGTTTGCGTACAATAACACCTACCACTCCACCATCGGGATGGCACCATACGAGGTGTTGTACGACCGACCTTGCAGATCTCCTTTGTGCTGGATAGACCCTGGGGAGTCATCACTTGTGGGACCAGAGATGGTCTAGGCCACGACAGAGAAGGTCCAGGTCATCCAGGAGCGGATGAGGACAGCTCAGAGCTGGCAGAAGTCATATGCTGACAGGAGGCAGAGGCCACTAGAGTTCGAGGATGGCGACCACGTCTTCTTGCGTGTCTCACCTCGACGTGGATTACAGAGATTTGGTCGGGGCGGCAAGTTGCCTCCACGCTTCATCGGAGCATTCCAGGTCCTCAGTAGGATTGTCGAGGTGGCTTATCGTCTGGATCTACCACCTCAGTTGCACCAGGTGCACGACGTCTTCCACTTATCTCAGCTGAGGAGATATGTGCACGACCTGATGCATATCTTTGACCATGGGGAGCTAGACTTTGATGATGGGGCGACTTTTACGGATGTCCCAGTGGAGATCAAGGATCGACATGAGCAGGTCCTACGTGGACGGTCGATTTCTCTAGTGCGCATCAGATGGCAGCACGAGAATCTCCAGGAGAGCACTTGGGAACGGGAGGCTCATATGCGTGCTCAGTACCCACAATTGTTTCCCTAGTTTATGATGTAACTTTACAGGGATGTAAAACCCTGAGGTGGGAGTAATGTAATGACCCGTAAAATTCAAGGGAAATTTTTTTTCTTAATTTTATTTGGGATTTTACAGGAACGTAGTTTCTGAAGGCACTTGATTTCGAGGCCCGGTGTGCCCGGAATTTCTATCCGAAGTTTAGCTTGGGTACGTTCAGTGAATGAACGAGCAGGAATTTCTAACTTTTGAACCGGTGCTCGGAATCGAATTCCGAGGGCAACGATGGAACCGTAGTGCTGGTAATTTTTTAGGAACGCCATTGCCGGAGTTGCGTTTACACGAGAGAAGTTTTTAATTTATGTGGAAGGTAAAATAAATTTTATGCAACAATTTTATTTTTACTTTAAGTGGTATAAGCTTTGGGTGGAAGTTGGGTAACTACCCAACTTCCCAAGGGAGGTTATGAGGGTGGTGGGCCCACACAAACCGCACCCCTTCACATTCTTAAACCCCCTCAACTCACCATTATGGATGACAACTTGTCATGAATTAATTTAGAGGAATTAATTCAAACTCTTGAAATTCAAAAGTTATGTTATGTTAATAAAATAAGAGATGAACTTATTTTATTTGGGGTAAGAACCTTGTTGTGTGAACTTTGGGAGAAAAGCCAAGGGACTTGAGGAACTTCTTCTTCTTCGACGGAGAACGCGAAGAACACATCGGTCTCCGACAAAGAACGCTGAGTTCTCGGAAACCGATTACGCAACGCCGTGTACCACGATGTCGTCGACGTTTTCTTCCGTGACATCTTTTTCCGCAACGAATCCTCGTTCGATGAACCACCGTTCAAGCTACGTTTGAGGTAGGGGTTTATTTATTTATTTTGTTTGTGAATACTACCTTATCGTTCTTCGTGAAAATACGACCAATTGCTATCGATTAACGAGAAGGGTCTGGACCGCACAAACACGGCCGACCCTCCTCCATTATTGATGTTGTTTCTAATGTGGTTGGAACGGAATGGCGTGGTGCCGTCACACCACGCGGAATCGTGCGGCAAGGAATGCACGACACCGTCGCGCCGCACCGTGAAATCGAACAAGGACGCAACGCCGTCGCACCGCGTCGGAGAAACCCGAAGACACCGCAGCTGGAGCGGGGCCATGGTGGAGGGGCGTGGCGCCGTCGTGCCGCGCTGGATGAATCAAGGCCGCGGCTGGTTCTGGGCCGCGGCGGAGCAGGGAGACCGGCGGCCGGTTCCGGGCCACTGGCGTCGGAGGAGGGGGGACCGGCCGTCACTGGTCCCGTGGCGGCAGAAACCGGCCGGCCAGGGCGGGCCAACCGGATAAGGGGATAGGCAGGGGTTCAAACCCCCAGCCGGCCAGCTGAGTGGCCCCCATTAAGGGGGGTTGCGGTTACAAACCAGGGGGGCAGGCGCCCCCTACTCCAAATGGCTCGGCCGTTTGGCCGAGCGCCTGACCAGCGCGCTGGGCGCGCTGCGCCCAGGCCGGGCCGGGTCGCGCCGACCGGGCCGGGCCACGCCAGTTGGGCTGGGCTGCGCCCATGCGGGCCGGACCCGGACCCGGTTCGGGTCAACCCCGGGGGTATCGGGCCGGGTCGGACCGGGCCTGAACCCATTAATACCGAATCTCTTCCGGCCGGATGACCATAACTTGTTCTACGGGCCTCCGATCGATGCACCGTCAGTTGCGATGCGATCCTTGGATCGAGATGGTCGTTTCGGTATATCGCACTCAAGGTTTCAGAATAGTTTGGGTTCGACCGAGTTGGTTCGTACACGAAACCAACCGGGCCCTCAGAGCGAAAACACTCATATCTTGAGCTCCGGACATCCGATTGACGTGCAATCGACTTTGATGGATTTCTCTAGGTGAGACGGATCTTTTGGATTACTCCGCCCGAGGTTTGGATGCAGGTGGAGTACGGTCAGGTTGGTTTTGCCTTAAAAACCAACCGGGCCCCTGGGACGAAAAAGCCAATAACTCTCAGACCGGGCGTCCGATTGACGCACCGTCTGCGATGTTGAGTTCTTATTGACGATACATAACTTTTGGATACATCAACTCTGGACTATGTGTCAGTTGATGTATCAGCCTCTCGACTCGTGGAGCGGACCCTCCCGAACGAGCTTGCTGTGTGCGGGAACCCTAGAGCTGGCTGCATTTGCGACTGTGATGACGACGACTATACAGAGATCCTCAGTGGATTCGACGGCGACGACTACAGCACTCAGTGATCCTATGTGGATCAGTGCTACCGATCCTGTGTGGGTTCGATCCTGTGTGGGTCAGCGCTCAGCGATTCTGTGTGAGCTAGCGCCTACAGATCCTGTGTGGGTCCGATCTTGTGTGGGTCTTTGCGGGGGTTAGTTACCTATCGATCCTTTGTGGGTCAGATCCTATGTGGGTCATTGCGGGGGTTAGTACCTATCGATCCTTTGTGGGTCCGACGGCTTAGATTAATCAGTGGATATAACTGATCATCTCTATCGTCATACGAAGAAGTATACCTGTGTGAGCTGAATCCTGTTTTGCCTTCCTTTGTGGATTGTGTTGTGCTATCCTATGTGGATTACGTTTTGATTTCCTTTTTGGATTGTGTTGAGCTATCTTGTGTGGATTACGTTTTCTTTCCTATGTGGTCTGGGTTGTACTTGGGCTCAGATATTGGAGCTGAACGAGAATTGATGACTTAGGTATATGTATGGGCATATACCTAAGTAGTGTCGGATGTTACTTCGTGATTGTATCCTTCCTTTTTGGATTATCCTTTGTGGATTTTGGGAGACCTACGGGGGTGTCGGGTTCCCTACTGAGTAGATTATACTCACCCCTGCACGGGCTATGCCCGCACTACGTTGTGTTGGTTGCAGACGACAGACAACATTGATCATGGTTGGGGCTTGTGGAGCAGGACGATACCTGGAGGTGGACCACTGGCGGGACGTAATCGGAGTGGACGGCTGAACCCGAGGAGAAGAGGAGGCTATCTGTACTCACCCTTCAGGTGGGATTTCCAGTGGACAGCTCGGCGTTGCGACTTTACTTTTCAGTTGCTGTTTTTCCCTTCCAATTGTACTTTACTTTCAGTTTGGGTTTGTATACTGGCCCACTTACTTTTCCGCACTTACTGTTGTACTCAGTTTTTACTTAGTGTTTACTTCTTCTGCTTGCTTACTCTGTGGTGTTTGTTTACTTTACAAAGGCAATGCCTTCCCTTTTTACCGGGATTTACGCCTTGGTGCTAGTCGCCAGCCCCTGGCCTATGGAAGGCGGGCTTGGGGTAGTCACGGCATGAGCCCCGAGGACGGGTCGTGACATTAATAATGTATTACATGATATGTAAAAGAATTCATATTGCCAGGATATGATTTATAATAGGAATATATTAGTTATATCCATGAGAACTGCAAGTAAAGTAGTCCGAACTATATGATTATACTTCAGAAAGTACAAAAGATAAGTAACTGATAAATGGAGAAGAAGGATACTAGTTTTTTCGAAGATACAAACTAGTAATCCATAGATCAATGTGATATAGTATCGTAGTTAGGATAAGGTGATGAGTGAGACAAGCTCATATAATCCAGTGGTAGCCATACCTACAAATTCTGAGTACGTTGTAGATTCAGAAGTAGTTAAATGAAAAGATTTTTTCCAGTTCTTGGAATCACACCTAGTAAGGAAACGATTATCATAATGTCAATTATGATATTACGACTAGCCAAGATGCAAGGTTATGATAGTGGAAAAGTGGGTTATACTTAGTATGCCATCTCTTGAGAAGTTTTACACAACAAGACAAGGTCAAAATAGCAGAATAGCCATGCAGTGGAACCATGGAAGGCCCAGTAGCTAAAGACGTAACTCAGCAGAAACATTTGTGTAGCTAACAATTTTAGCTAGAAATTTATCTCTAATTTAAGTGGGAGTGTTTAAATAGTGGGTTCCCTAGACCCAACTCTTTAGTGGTTTTTATTACCATATTGTGTATACAATTAGATATACATGATGTCATCATACCATTATAGTGTAGACTTTTCTGAGTCCAATATTGAAATAGTAATGTCCAAAGATTAATTATCATATCAAGAGGTTATAGAAGATCCCTTGCTACAATGAGAACCTCATGATACTATGAAATTAATATTGAATATATGTTCTATGATCTAGATATATCTTACTAATTGTACATAGTAGATGTTTGTCTATCAGGTGATGAGGGATTATAATCATTGAGACTTCTTCTCCGGAAGTTCTCACTTGGTGATCTCTAGTAGTAAGATCATGAGGAAAGAACCACCAATAGGAACACCACATGTTTCAAGTGTCATTGAATGTTCCTATCTAATATCATGTGTAATGGTCTCCTGACTTGAGATCATTACCAATGTATGTCCTTTGATAGCATACTTTGATGCAAGAAGAAAAACAAGGCAATGAAGTCATGGTGAGGTAGTTTGTGTTGGGTACGTCATTGGTGGCATGACATTGATTGAATGGTCAAGAGAGGATTTGTCTCTTCCAGGCTATGTATGTAATATTTCTCAGGCCATGTTGATAAGGATGGTAGTACCTTTATAAGACCATGACCATGGTAGTTGAGGGTAAGTCCATCCCGTTAGATCAATAAATAATAAAGCAAGAAAAATGGAGATGACATGTGATTGAGTCTTTATTTATGAGATATTAATGACAAAAAGATTATATTACACATTATGTATTCATAGGTTGGTTGTCGCTGCTATTAAAATCCTAATCTCATCAGGGGGCATGGTGGGTTGCTAGATCCTACTCTTGGTCTGTGAATACTCTTCACTACTATGGAGATAAGAGACTAGAGGGTCACGCACAAAAGTTTATTCAAGAATCTTCCCTATTTAGTCGAATAAGAGTTTTGGACATGGTGAGCCCCACCACTAGAGTCCAAGATATGTAAAATAAATACGATCACCAATGGAACAAATGGATTCATATTATTTGAGTTTTTTATAATGAGCATTTAATTTATTTATTAAATTTATTTACAAGTTTTATGTAAATACATGAGAAATATTAATTGTTGAATATTAAATATTCAAGGTTCAGTTAATATTTGTGGGAACGATGAGTCAAGTTAATGACTCAATTATTATCACAAAATATATTTTAATATATTACATATGAGTGATAATAATATTTATGAATCATATTAGTAGTCCTAAAATGTCGTTAAGAGTGCATTGATTATTCGGGGGTTAAGATGGTATTTCCGGGTAATTACATGACACTATAAATAGAAGAGGAGAGGAGTTTTCCAAATACTATTTATAGGAGTTATCTCTATTCTCTTCACTCCCATGATCTAGAGAGAGATGCTCTTGATCCAAGGATCTCAGATCGAGCACTCTCTCAGGGATCGCAGGAAGTGTGATGTGGTGATTATAGGAGTGTCGAAGGAGTCAATGTAGATCCAAGAAAGAACCCAGATTATGACAATCAACACTCCCATGGATTCCTTGAAGCACGTGTGTAACATCTAGAGAAATCAGACTTTGGATTCTTCGATCAGTGATGCCAACAACAATCTATCATCGTGTGCGGCTTCAGATCTAAACTAGTTATTTTACAGGTTTATTTTGCGCTTGAAACCCTTCACACAAGATCCTCATATTTAACTAGGCATCATTTCACTGACATCGACAAGATTACATCAATCGTTAGTGGAAATTTTTTAAAATCGCACCTGTTTGGGGATTTTCTTGTGTGCCTGATTCCTTCAATTCCCCCCCCAAAAGACTCTTTATCTCTGAACAAAACATGGAAACTGAGGAACAAAAAACTCATAGAAACATATACGGTTAAAAATATTGGATTTTATAGTGATTGTTTCTAGATACTAAATACTAATGATCAAGGAAGTTTTTTTTTCTCAGAAAGTGGTGTCCCTAAATTTGATAGATACATTACTAATGTTTAGGGGGGTAATTATAGATGAATTTCTGATGGATAAATTCTACCTAAATTTTTCTTTCACTGATAAAAATGATGTAACTTATAAGAATTTTAATGACATTAAAGTCAAGTGGAATTGAGGATTTTGAGCTAACAAATGGTATCAACAGATTCTATAAGTGGAATGTCACAACACTTTTTTCATTAATGTTTAAATACTGATGGTTTCATGTGAGTTTGGCTAATATCACATGGTTTATTGAGAACATGGAAAATTATTGTTTATATGGGTTTGAATAACATAGTGAGTGAAATTTACAACCTTGGAATTGTTTACTTAAACACTCATTTCCTACACTGAGTCTATTATTATTAGGATTAGAGGATTTGATGACACAAAAAGGTATAAATGTTTATTACCCTCACTATATTTATATGAGTTAATGTATCTATTATAAATAATGAAATAATCGATCTTGGAAGGAGGATGTTTTTATATTTAGATATTCTAACTAGAGTGTTATGATAGTTGGTTATAAGAGCCAATGGTGAAATATAAATTTTTAAAAAGGGTGAAATATTTCAATCATAAATAAAACCTTCCCTATATAAATAAACAAAATTGGTGGGGGGAGTAGAATATCATGAAGAATACCTCATTAATTAAGTTGAAAAGGGGGAGTGAGATGAAAAATCATCCTCAAATATTTTATTGACATAGAGAATGAATATTTGATGATTGATAACAATTATATTTGATAGATTTTATGGAGATGGATTTAAAGTGGCCCTTCATTTTTCATTGACTTAGGGGAAAGATAAGGATTATATGGAAATTTGTTTCAAGGGGATAATTGTTATTATATTTGATGTATATTTGATTAAATTAGATTTTGGGGGACATATTTTCATCCAAAACCAAAAGGGTGATATTTTTTATACCCTATGGTATATTTTTTGAATTGTTGGAAATATGTTATGGTTAGTGTTATTGAGTTGTTGACTATATATAAATATTGATTTTTTATTTTTGATGGCTAGAGGATTTTTAGCTATTCAAGGATTATTTTGGTATATTTATCTTTATATCGTGATGTAGTTTTGGTTGTACCCCTTGTTAAAATTATATATATAGGTGATTACTTTGTAGATTCTTATTAGTTAGAGTTTTTGAAAATATAACTACTTTTCATGAGTGAATATTTCTACTGTGTATCAGAAATTTCATAATGAATCCATCTTTATTAAAATATAGATATGAGAAAACAAAAAATATAGGGTTAACCCCATCATTGTTATCACCTGAGAATACTTTCAGTAATGTTGGTGACTGCGACAAAGGTTCCAACTTGGAGAGTAACTAGTTCATGTGACTAACACCATAGATTAGAAAATATAATAGTGTTGGTTTGTAGTTGATTATCTTGTAATTAATGATGATGAATCTTCAGTATGGGGATGTGCATATAGGATTTTAATGATGGGTGATAGAACTTCATGAGTGATTAAATAGTGACATCCCAAACTATCTTATGACATTGGATAGTGAAAATAATTGGGAAATTTTTATTTCTTAAAAACCAATATAGAAATAAAATGAAATGTTATCATACTATTTGTCTTCAAACACTCTCTCGAGACATCCTACATACATGAGATCGACATTTGTAGTTAGCAATCAATCCAGGAACAAATAACAATATCATTATCAAATTAAAAACCTTGAGTTATAAAGAACATGTTGAAAGAATAATATGCCATCAATTATGAAAAAAAATGTTTGAATTGAAATTTTCATATATGGTTGGTTACCATAAGTTTTATGATCATAAGGTTGATCATTGTAAAGATGATTCTCACACGGTTAGTGAACATATTCTTAACATAGATCCATCATAATGTTAAAAACCACATGATTATCAAATCCTTATACTGATGTTCAACAGATTTTATGAATTTATGCATATAAGTATTTTGTAGTTGCATCCTAGATTAATAATATTTATATATTCAAATAATGTGAGTGAAATCGATATAATATTTGATTTATCAAATTAAGTATTAACTTATATTAAAGGATAAACGATTATAATGCGAATAAGTAAACTAATTTGGATTCAAAATGAAAAATCATGAAGCATTTGGATAGAGGATGTTTTTTTATTTTTTGATAGGTATTAAATAACATAGATATAAAAATATTCAATGTTGGGATATTAAACCAAACTGAGAGAAATGTAGTATTCTTGTCTCTATAAACTCAGGATTTCATATTTTAAAATATGAAGATATTCAATTTTTTGATATTTAGAGGAAATAGAATTGAAGATAGTGGAGAATGAAAGATTCGAATTTGAATATTAATATGGATGTTATGTCACATTATATCAGAGGATGTGTGTTTAAGAAAAACATAATATAAGATAAAGAGGAAAATTTACTACAAAAAAATATTTCTATATGAATAAAGGGATATCAAAATACATTTATGAAGAGGAAAAGGAGGATAATTTCAAACTAAAGATCCTTGATAAGACTATTTTACCAAGTATAAAGGATAATACTACTAAATAAATAAATGGAGGAATGCTGTGACATCCTAGAAATTGAAGAGAAAATGAATTTTTATAGTGAAACATGGTAAAGTTATTCAAGTTGTAAAACTAGAAAATAAATATATTCCATCCTTGGAAGAAGAAGGAGGAGAAGGGAGATTCCATAACATCACTTGGAAAGATGTTTCAGTAAAATATGGGACTCATTAAATAAATTTTAAGGAGAATAAAAAGTATCAAATTAACCTATATCCACATTTGGTGTAATCTACAAACACTAGGTGATATTTTTATTTGGCCTACAAGACATTATTGATTCCCCTTTAGTGTAGTATAAAAAAAATACTAAAGCATGAGGTAGTATGACTTTGGTAGTGGTGATCCCAACCATAACTATTTTATTTGTAGCGGTACTGGTTTGGAGTGTCCTAGCACAATAACTACCATTTAGAGGTTTTTGGTTATCAATATGTTGACACATTAGTGATAACATTCTATTTGGATTATGAAACTTGGCTGAACGATGATAAAATCCATTGTGCCATGTGCTCTTTTTGTTTCTTGTAATTATAAAAAACATTAATGGATAAGGTGGGATAAATAAAAAATATAATGAACTAATTAAAGGTTAAATATAATAACAGATCAACTAGTAATAAAAGATAAAAAATAAATGACCCCAATAATTAAGAGGACAAAAATAACAATGGGTTATAAAAGAATTTAGGAAAACTATTTAAATTGGAAAAAATTTATACCCATATTTACCCCCTCTCAGATAATATATCATTTATATACACTTTAGGCCTAATAATATAATATATAGTTTAAAATTGATGCATAACATGAAAAATGTCTCAAATAAGGGTAATTTGAGATAAAAAACTTTATCATAGAATACCTCTTGGTTGGATATACCCTAACATCATATATAATAAATCAATATTTATTACTAAAAAATAAAATAAAAATAATTATATTTATTTTACATGATACCATTCATTTATAATTTCTTATTACTAATTTATTAATCATTTTATTAAATGTAATATTTGTGTGCTTATTGCCTTTTTTTCTCTATGCGAACATCACTATAGTAGTCTTTATCCAAGATAATTTCTCTAGTGTTCATCACTTAAATTTTTTTAATGGAGTTTATATAGTCGTTATAGATATTTTCATAAAGTCCAATGTTTAAATTGTGGATTTTATAGTCATAGTTTATGAAGAGCGGTTAAAAATTGATTTTTTTAGAATTTTGATTTGATAAAAAATATTTATTTTATTAATTAATATAATTCTATATATTTCTATAATAGAATAATAAAAAATAATAAACTCAACATTATTAGATTATATTACATGTAATTAAGTTTTATTATTCATTCATGATGGAAATATTATTACATCGTTAATATTGACTTTACAAATAATCCAAACAGGAGCACGTTATAACTGAGAAATGGGTAATAAAATAGAGTTATATTATAATAATATATTATTTTTTATATAAGAGTGATTTAATTATTAAAAATTATAGAGTATAATTTTATTTAGTAATATAGAATATGATAATGTAAAGAAATTTAATGAAGAGGAATCCATTACTCACTTTGATGAAATCACCCCTCGCAACATATTCCTTCCAAATAAATGTCATAGGTATCCTAAATGGGTCCAAAGTAAAAATAATGTGATAGTTAATTTTAGATAAAATAATTTGGGTAGGTATTCAAGTTAGGATTAAATTATATGAGTGGTTTGGATGTGGAGGATGAGAGCTCCTTTTATAGGTAAAAATAAGGGAGATTTCCTAAAAAACATGAGTTAGTTAAAGGGTAAAGATGGAACCCAATGGGAGTTAGGTGGTTTAAGTAAATAATTGTTGGAGATATATATGATTTAATCCCAAACATAAAAAATAAATTCATTAATGTTTTAATATCAAATTAACTACAGAAAATTCAAACTGTACTAATATACCTATTTTACCCCTTTTACCTTGTTTAACTATTTGCCATGAATTTTTTTTATAATAAAAGTATATGTTGATGAATATTATATAATTTATATCAATTTATTCTATGTTTGTAAAAATTTTAATCTATCTCAATATATAAAATAATACATTTACCATTAAAATAATATTTTTTTTAAAAAAGTTAGAAAAATTACTTTTTAAACATTATGTTTTAATATTATTTTATATCAATTTAAACTCATTAAATAATGGCTAAACTATTTATTTATGAAAAATTAAAATTATAGAATGAATTATTAAACCATGATATATTACGTTTTCTTAAATAAAAATTCACATTTTGTTTAGGGAAATATATTTTTATGTATTAAAAAACAAATATTCTTTTTCCATACCATGTAAAAATAAATAAGTTAATTATAATTTATATTTTTATAAATATATACCATAGATTTCATTATATTTTCCAATTAGTATATGATAAATTAAACTTAAAAATATATATAATCAAAATAGTTTTTAAAATAAAATAAATATCTTTTTTTTGTGAATCATTAATTTTTTATTTCTTATAATATATTTATTATTTCACATATGTTATTCACTTATTTTTGAAAATTATTATTATTATTTTTTGAATTTATTTTTCCAAAATAATTAATTTTATTTTAAAATTAATAATTTGAAAAAATAAAATGTATTTATAATAACAACTATTTACTTTTCTAAGAGTGATTATATTTCTACTTTTTATAATTCCTAAATAATTAAATGATAAAAAAAAGTTATTGATAAATATCAGACGTACTTCTTAAATTATATTTTTATTTACACATATTTATTACTTTTTTTTCTATTTTCAATTTTTCTAATTATATATTATTTTTCTATCTTGTATTGAATTTATTTTTTTATTATTTTATTTTATACATTGAATATATAAAGAAATAATAATTTTAGTTTGTTATTTTTTGTAATATAATCTATCATAACTTTAATTGGTTAATTTGTCTCTAATAAATTGGGATGTTACAATATCATTCATAATTTTACATCTTACTACCATTATTTCCATAGTGTAAAAAATTATATATATAAATTTCTTGATGTAATAGTGTATTTTAAGAAAAATACACCCTTGATGTGTATAATTTCACTTTAATAAAATAACTCAGAGTAACCAATGTCATATACATTGAGACATACTTGTGAAATTCATAAATTATAGTTTGCTTATATTAATAGAGAAAAATAAATTTATTTAATTGATTTGTGTGGTTGATATTTTATTTAAACTAAAATTGAGTAAGAAACAAAACATAAAAAATGTATTTTTAAGTGAGAACATGATTGCTTAAATCAGTTTTAAAAAATTAATAAAAAATAAGTGATGTGTTGGGATTATTATTTTGTTTATCACATTATTCTTGAAACAATTGTTATAATGATCACTCATTCCCAAAAATCCTCAATCAATAAACTATTAGTTTTATTACTATAATGGTAGGTCCCTGTAAGGTTTATTATGTTTTCTGTATGAAGAGAATTAAATTTTCATTATCTATAATCTATATTATCCTTGAGTTTATAGATAATTTTTTTATTCTCAAGATCCACTATAAAGTTTATAATATGGAGTTATACTATTTTTCCATCACCCACCCTTTAATATCTCTCACTAGAGGATCAAGCTAGTGAAGTGTTAACAACAAAATTGAGAAATTCCTAGTGATCAATACATTCAATAATTAATTTTTTTTTCAAATACACATCACTCAAAGCCCACTAAATACTTTCCTCTCATTATCATAATAAAATAGAAAACTAAAATAGTGTGTTAGTAGGATTTTTAATGGTGCTACTTAAGATTATCCTCTTCATATAATAAAGACCTTGATCTCTCTCTCTCTATCGATGATTGATCCACCTTCTAAAAATTCATTACACTTTTTTTACTTCCTTATAAATCTCCTAAAATGTTTGAACAACCTATACAAGTAGTGAGTTTTAAGATAATTATCTATTTAAATGGTTTACATAAAAACTCAACTTTCTTCACTATCCTTTGATTAATATCACTAGAAACATGGCTTATATTCCCATATTATCTGTAACATCGCCCGATTTTAAACATTCTCACATGGATAAATCAGTTCGGTTACTAGACCTCAATCACTCCTCCCTATACATGAGAGGCTTATGACTAGTAATTAGGGTACATATAAAATAGTGGGGAGACTATACATAAAAATAGGTTAGATCTTACATCCTCCCTTATATAGTAAACCATACTTGATATGTTCTAAGAATAACTATAGGATCTCGATGAACATGTCTTTACATTTTTCATTCATTTTATATTTTCTCTCCCATGTTTGTTGTTGAACATTCCCATGATTCCAATGCACTCGTACTGGAAGTATAGTCTTTCCCCTGATATACTACTCACTATGGACCACAATTTGTATCAAATTCTCCTCAAATGATTCATTTACACCATCATCAACCTCATAAACATCTATCACATGATAACGGTCATTATGATATCTAAAAAGATGAAATATGTGAAAGACAACATACATGGAACAATAGTTCGATGGAAGGTCCAATCTGGAAGGCATTGGACTGACCCTCCCCACTATCTCAAACAACGTGACAAACCTAGGCACTAGCGTTCCGTATTTCCTAATACAGTGTTTCCCTAACCTAGTTGAAACCCAAAGTAAAACACAATGAAACACCTAAAACTTCATAATACATCTCCACTGGTCAGTGTAAGACTTATTCCTACTCTGTATGGCCACCAACCACTTTCTGATCAATGAATCCTTTTCAAACATCTCCCACATGAGACTATATCTAAAAAGTGCCCACTCACATACCTCTAACCAATAAAGAGTCAAATTACTTGGCCTTCTATATAAATTCATAAAAGGTTCAATTTGGATCTATTTCTAGAATTTTTTATTATGTGGAAACTCTATGAATTATATATGATACTCCTAGGAACCACAAAAATCTAGCACACAGGCTCGTAACATATCCTCTAGAAGCTGAATCGAAAAATTAGATTAGCCATCAATCGATGGATGATATGTTTTAATCAGAATAACTTGTGATCCTAAATACTTATGAAGAAACTTCTAGAACTGATATGTCAAATGAGGATATTTATCAGATATCATATTCCCCAGAACACCATGCAGTCGAACTATCTCCCTCACATAGAGACTACCCGGATTATTAATAGCGAATGTCTACCTAATGGGAATGAAGTGAGTGATCATTGTGAGTTGATCCAAAATCACACATATTTCACTATTATTGTGAGGTGTCTAGGGTATTTCAATCAAAAAATACATTATGTCACCATCTCATTTCCATTCCTGAATGGGAAGAAGCTATAATAGCCCAGTAGTCCTCTAATGCATAGCCTTCACATATGGATAGGTGATTCATCTAGCCATGAATCCCACTATTTATTTATTCATTCATGGAAACCAATACACTTCTCAAATATCATGATACATCTTTTTTATACTTGAATGTACTGCACATCTAGAAGAAAGAAACCCACTTATCAGCTCCTCATGACAAACTAATGGAGTCCATTCTCTACTATGGAAAAGAAGAGAAATTAAAATGATAAGAGACCATTCTAATGGAGTATTCCCACCGTTTATGTTTTCCCTTCAAGCAAAACCCTCATGATGAGATAACTACTTATTATTGAAATATTCTAAAATTATTGGTATAATAGATGTCGAGGCCAGAGCTACTCATCCTTGGGAATCATGAACATCTATATGTATATATACAAACAGTTAAATAATTAAAAACTCATAATAAGACACCCAAATTATCTCCATATTCATATCTTGGATCAAGGAATCAGCAAAAACTTTTCTCTTTACCAATGTATAATCCAACTCAATGTTTAAATACTACAGATACTCAACCAACCTTCTCTACCAAAGGTTTGGGTCCTATTGAGAAAAGACATACCTGAGGATCTTGTGGTCCTTGTACACCAAAAGCCTCTCACCCAAAATATTATATATTATGAATATGAGTGTGTGTACCATTTCCACAAAATCCTTACCATCATTAAGATAATTCATCTCACGTGGTATCAGTTGTCAAGAATCATAAGCAACCATTTTGTCCTCCGGAATCAGAACTTCTCTGATTCCAACTCAAGATACTTCACGGTACATGGTATATTCCATACCCCAAAAATGAAAGGCGAGGATAATTTATGAGGTAATACTAAAATTCATATCTTTAATAGATTTATAACAATAACACATCTAAATAATCATCACCCCTATATTGGTTAGCCCAGACATTTCTGCTAAAAGACAAGAGAAGTCCTTGATAAAATGTCAATACTAACCTGATAAACACAAAAATCAACAAATATAAAATATATTATTGGTCCACTCACAATATACCATGGGTGTAACCCTCTATGGGTCCATTAACACTCTAACATCTAATATGATATGACCAATGATGTGAAATTTATCAATATAGAAAATGAATCTGGTTAGCTTGGAGTAAAGTTGATTCTCTCTCAATACACTCAATATAATGTTAAGATGTCAAACATGATAATCTAATGAATGTGAGTAAAGTAATATGTATTTGGAAAAAACAAAAACCAATCTATTAAATTATTAAAGATCTGATTCATCAAGGTCTCCAATACCATCAGTGCATTTATCTAACCGAAAGAAAACACCATGTACTCATACAAGACATAATTTCTCCTAAAAGAAGTACAATGTCTGTCTGATGTTCTCACTCTCAATTGATGATACCATAATATGAAGTCAATCTGAGTGAAAATATGGGCACCTCTCACCATATTAAAGATATCATTGATGCATTGAAGAGAAACCAGTTACTGAAAATCATCCAATTCAATCCCTAATATTCTATACACAAGAGAAATTCCCCATCATCCTTCCTAAAAAGAAGTATGGGGGAACCGTTAGGTCATTTACTAGGTCACATGAAACCCATAACTTCTATATATTCCTATTGAACTTTCAATTTCTGAAGCTCCACCGGTGCCATCCTGTAAGGTAGGATATAAACTAGATTTTCTCCATGCACCAACTCGATCATGAACTTGATATCTTGATCGTGTGTTAAGAATTATAACTAATTAAGAAATACATAATAAAAATGGTCTTCCATAGGAGGAAAGTTTTCCCTTTTCATTCTAATATCATCTATAGTAGGACCTTCTATATTAACCCTAAGAAAATAAATTCTTCACTGAATGTGAACTGCATGACTAGATTAGAGATCCTACTCACCCCAAAGAAAATAACTACAAACATCTGGAGATAGAAAGGAAAATATCATTTGATAATAGTCAACATGAGCCTGTTATATAATTATAAAATCCATTACAAGAATCAAATTGATGCCTATTATTTACAACATAAAAATTTACCAAAATAAATGATAACCACCAATTTCTTGAGAAGATGCTTTAAAATGTTTGATATTTTTTAAAGAACTCCCAATAATTTATTAATAGTTATGAAACAATATAATTTTTATATAATCAATCCAAAAACATTTTAAAAAAGATAAGATATATATTAATTTTATTCTCCTATATCAGAGAAAAACATAGGAATGGGTACATGATACAAGAATTGTACCACAGATGGTACAAGGACTTGTTCCAAACTAGCTGTAATTTACTACATAACATGTATATAAATTTTCACTCTACCCTAGTCTATTACCTCGGGACGGTAATGCCACTCCTACAAAAGAGTACCATTTCCCATTACTTGAATAAAATTACTATTGAAACTCTAGCTACAAGTCTTCCTAGGGGTACCTGAGTCCTTTAAAGAATCTTGTACTTGTCCTAGTCTACTTCCACTACTCTCCTAATACATTCCCATAGAAAACCTCTACAGGTGGCCCAACCTGTCAAAATCACAATAATCCAATATAGCGTACGAACATTGAGGCTGATTGTGACCAAACATTATACACTGATAGAACTAAAACAGAACATAGTTCTAAGATGTCTTCCCATTACCGTGATTGGTCTTCCCACTATTTCCTTGGTGATAAATATTATAGTGGCACTTATAATAAGAGATCCTAGTTATCCCTACTAAAATAGTGGATCTATTTCTCTGGTAATCTCTTAAATTCCCCTCCATGATGAGTTCTTAAATCATCAGATATGTAATGCTACTAAAGAAAAACATGATCACCCATTACATAATCTCATAGAGAATCCCAAACTAGAAATACCTCTCCCTCAAAATCTCTTTTGCTGACAAGGATGGTGGAAAGCACTGCAATTCAGTGAATTTTCTAACATAGCACATAAAAAAAATCTCTCTTATGCTAGGTTAATGAACTCTCAAGACTTATCATCCCTTAATGTTTCTGAATATGTGTGGATCTATAAAATCAACTCCAATTACTTCAAGAATGACTCTTTATTCTTCCAAGCTACCTATAGAATGTCCCACCACTATTTTTCATGTTAATGGAGCATGTATGAAGAAAACATCCCCATAATTTATAGAGGTATCTCAAGGTGATTGAAGATCATATGTACTAACTAGATCCATAACATGGCTACCTAGGGGTCTCTCCCTAGTGAATATAGCTGGATGCTATAGTTGAAACTCTCTCATCCTCTCAAACATAGAATGTATGGTGAGAAGAATATCCCATTAAACGGATTGCGTTACCCTAATTAATTTTTTTCAAAGTTGATAATCCATATGAACCGTAGGATAGACAAGAATGTTTGGTTTATCTATGTAAGTTGAATGCTGGTTTCTTCTATCCTAGAGCACAATTCAAAGATGGAGAGGATCAATATTTAATATAAGAGAAATAAAATCCTTAGAACACTGGATACAATCATGTTCTACCACAATTGGTGATAATAAAAGATTACCACTGGATCATGGTCTCTCTAAACATAGCTTAATGTTTAAATTTGTGTGACATAATCGTTCTTTTATTTCATTTATCAGATATAACAAGTATCTAATTTCATAGTGCATGTTGTAAAATATATCACATAAAATAAATATCTCCCTTCAAACAATAATGTAGGTCAATATATATCCCTATGTTCCCATCATGATGCATGAATAGTCATATCATTCCATACCATACCACAAGTACAAATATTAAAAATTAAAGACATCACACATCATGTGAATCACCCAAGGTAAAATAATATCAATTGTAAAAAATGAACAACATGAAAAAAAACCCATCCTTAGGAACTCGAATTTTCAAATGTACTTGGGTTAGATACTCCCATAAAAATATCATTACTGAGTCTAGACACATCATAGTCTCCTTTTAAAATTTCCCAAGTAGTAAAGTAATATAAATGAAAAAACCAAATAGCTTTGATACCACTCTATAATGTCCCCTGATCTAAAAATCTCTTATGTAGAAAAATTAGGTAGGTTACAAGATTTCAATCACGCCTCATCATAATCTAGAGGCTTCGAAATAGAATCAATGGTTTAGAGAAAATAAGGGGAAGACTATAACCCATTGGTGTAGGGTTTCAATATAGTTGATATAAAAAAATATCAGAGTAATGTATATAGAGGAAATGGTACATCATACAACTGGATGATAATGGATGAACAATGTAAACAAAATAGAAATGAACAATGTAATGTCAGGATTAAATGTATCTAAATTTCATGTTAGAATTCATACAGATAAAAGACCATGATGATATAAATAATGTTTAAACAATAAACCTATGATCTCAATCCTTTTTCCAATGCCGAGCTCTTATCCATGCTCCAACACATCTAATAAGAAATAATCAACAAAAAAGTCCTTTTCCTTTTCCAAAACTGTTTTCATGTAATCTTATATGGCACAAAATAATAGATGAAATAAGGTGTGAGTAAATATTAGTATGTTGACACCACCTTGTAAAAAAACCAATGTGATATTAAGTGCACGCAATAAAGAGATAAACATGAGTATTAATTAATCAATTAGCAATGTATAACAACCGACCTGCTTCCAAACCATGTTGTAATATTTCTAATCATGTATCATTATCATTATAACCATAACCATAAGTCTATGTAATAATCATATGACCATGAAAATACCTCTACATAATCATTTTAGCATAACCAAAACAACCCCTCTATATAAGCATTTCATCATAACCCAGACAATCCCTCTATATAATCATTTCACCATAAATTTTCTAGGTCATCTATATAAGGATTTTATAATAACTTGACCAAGCCCTATTTTCATTACAACATAAGTGGTCCACACCCCATACATACTAATTTCAGCATTACCGGGCCACACCCTCTATATAAGCATTTCATCACACCAAAAAGTCCTCTATATAATCATTTTAGAACAACCTAGAGAATTCTTATAACAATTACAATATAATTGATACAATACCTATAATCATTAAACAAAATTAGTCCAAGTCCTATAAGAATTAATACAAAACATACAAGAAGAGTCATAAAAAGAAAGAATAACAAAACATACATCATGTTCCACACATCTTAATTTATCCAATTACCATTTATCTTTCAACTCACTTTCATTTATCAATCTATGTATTAAACCATTAAAAATCCATTGTACGCAACCATATGATATCATTGTATCACCAATCACAAAAATAATAAATTAATACATTTTGTATAGTGATCCTATCAAAATCAATCACTCAAGGTCTCATGTCTTGTTAACTCTCGTTTTAAACCCAAAACTTGTTCATTATCATTCAGTTCTAGGCTCACCCTATGGGTAGGTGCGAGATAGGTCTCAACACTAAAAAACCTAAAGGGGTCCAAGGAATTCCCTAAACATGTTATTATTATCATCCATTAATATTTTAGTTAACTTAAATATTGTGTGAATGAAATTTTATTTTATTGAAAATACTTATTGAAATGGAAACAAACCATTGTGGTTTGTTCTAAACCACCAACCTTTATCTGGTGATCAAAGAAACAATCTTATAAAGGAATGTCAATGAAGAACTAAGGTGAAGAATATAGAAAGGAAGCCCTATATAATTCCAAATTCAAGATCAATAATAGATTTAACAACGGTATAGAGAAACCACCACTACAATAGATAACAGTAGAATAATGGGGAAAACCAAATAAAAATAACTCATGAGAGATTAAAATATATACTGAGACATTCAGAAGGGGAGGAATCGATCATAAATAACATGGAGTTTCCCTTGGGTTCTAGATAGTAGGTTGGATTTGGGTTAAAAATAAAATCATATATATAACATTGTTTAAAACTGCTGGTCTAGTGATTTCATGATGTTAATACCTTTAATGAGGTAAATTTATTAATTTATAAGATACACTGAAAACATGTCACCTCAAGTAAAAATAACCGTAATTGATAATTTTATGAATCAAATCATTTTCATGACATGTAAAAATTTCATGCTCTGAACCAATTCATTTCATCTTAATAGAAACATGTTCACGTCATGTAACCCATTCACAATGTGAATGTTTCCTATAGAAAGATCACAACCTATATTACTTTAGAAAAACCTGAATCACCTCAAAATCCTTTTAAACCCATAGAGAACCCTCAGAATCCTTTTACACATTGATACATAGACCCTATTAATTCAATAAAATATACATGCTTGACCTTTAGATCATTTTTCAGGAAAAATCTATTCATACCTAAAAGAAACTCAACCAACAAGGTTTAAGGAAGAATAAAAACCCCAACTAAAATAGGTTGAACAAAAAATCAAGTGGTACATACCTAAAAATGTGGGATCTAACATTATATATCCTTATTATCATTCTCCAAATTGATATGTTTTTATATAATTACTCAATTTTGTTATAATATTATGTATGGGTGTTCTTTTAGTTCCTAAATGTTGTTCATGTCTTCCACATGTCCTTTTAAGTCATGTACTATTACTAGGGCTTTGTAATATATTCATTATTCTATATTAATCACTATAAATTATCAAGTTTTTTTTCAAAACAATTGGAATATTTATTTTAATTCCATAAAACATGATCTTCGTCATTATCTACAAAATTCAGTAATATGAAAATAAATATAACATTGAGTATTGATTATTTATTCATTATGGATGATGATGGTGTCATATTTTTTTAATATTTTAAAATAACAATGAAAATAGTATCCTGTGGTGTTTTCTATGTGCAGTTGATTTCAATACATTAAAATTTTGTCATTTTATATATTTTTAGAAAAAATCAACATCTATTGTTACATTGGATTGTGTTGTAGTAGTGTTTGGATTCCATTATTCGTGTGGATACTTGACTATTGAACATCATAAAAATTTGTGTATGAAAAAACCTATTATATTCTCTGCAATTTTATTTTATAGGAATCACCATAAAAGGTATTTTTTTGAGTTCACTATCTTATGTAATGATGCTTTTAACATAGTTATTATTGCTATATTCATTGGTTTACTTCTCATTGTCCATACACAAGTCCATAATCCATCACTATACCAGTTATTATCACTAAGGAATTTTATAGACTACCATGTTTTCAGAAATTCATTATGTGTAATATTAATGTATTGTCAACAAATTTAGTTAAAATTTTTATGTGTTTTGATGAATTTTTACATCATTTATAGAGAATGCATGAATCATGAGATTATTTCACTTCCTTGGGGTTGATTTTCCCAACATTGGATTTTAAATGATAAATTTTAAATTTACGATATAGGTATTGATAAATTTAATTCACTTGATTGGTTATTGTCATATAAAAATTAATGATATTTCATTATCTGTGTGGATAATTTCATTTATTAACAACCCTTAAAATTGATCATTGAATCTTACATTCAATAATCTTCCAAACCTAAAATTTCATCAAATATTCAATGAATTTTCCTTATGAATCAATTTTTGAAATGTATCTCAAATGAATTAATTTCTCATGATGAATGTTTAATTTTAACTTTTTATTCAAAAATATTATAAAACCTATAAAATTTAATTTTACTACTACTTTTTCTATTAAAATAGAAAAAAATACTTAACTTCTATAATAAAATTAAGAAAAATTTAGAGTGCTCTTATTCTTAAAAAGATGAGAAATTACTTGTGATCATGTAACAAATCTCAATAATTTTTTCACAAACATATTATTTCCTATCATGTTCGTGTCCAAGGTTAGTTAAAGTTAAATTATAAGGGATTATTTAAATCATGACTGTAATAAGAAATTTATACTTAAATTATTTTCACCCAGGATCATCATTCCACAATTCAATTTTATACATACATGTCTAATCTCTATTAAAATATATGATAATTCATCTTTCCCTTATTTATTTGAGTTCAATATTCCCCCTTAGATCTATTCCCCTTTAAAAAATGCTACAAACTATAAGAACATTTTTATTAAATCATTGTTGTTCATTTTAATTATTCAATCTGTATAGATAATATAGAACTAGAACACTAAAAATATTAGGCATACCTTGAGTTAAATTATAATAAAAATGGTATGAAGAAATTTTGGAAATTTTGATCTCAGTTTAGATTTGACTCTTATTTATTTATTTTCTTTTTCACTCACACACCAGATTCCATCCTTTTTTATGGAACTTTTTATTTCCCCTATAATTTCACATATTACTCAAATTTGTATGAAACATGAAATTTTAATTAAGGGTAACACACTAATGTGATACAATTTCAAAATAAATAATCCCCCACATATTATGTTTAATAAAATAATGCATGTATATAAATATTTTTTTAAACAAAAAATTCTCTTGTAATCATCAATGAAAAAATTATGACAATAGGAGAGTCAATATTTTCTAAAGGATTTTGTATTATAGGGTTTAGGGATAGAATCATCTAAAACGGGTTTCCATTGTATAATATTTTACATCCTCCACCACACATGATGTTTTCTTAATAGTAATTATGCATATATATTGGGTTATGAATGAAATGAATTATAGTAAATTTTAAATAAAATAAATTGATATACTGGGGCTAGTCAAATACCCTACTTTTTTATTGGTTATATTCATTAAGTGTGTGTGTCCTCTACCTTATGTATTTTCTCTTTTCATATAACTATATAATATAATTCCATGTACCACACTAAATAATTTGAATTAATAATTATTAAAAATACAATAAAATAAATGAACAATTCTTTTTCATGCGTAGCCTAAAATGAGAACATATTTTAAACTAATTAGTCCAAATTCTTCATCCTCAGTCTTCCAAAAATTTGATATTTTTTCTACACCATATCCTTAAAATTATGGATTCATTTTCAACCAATTTACAAACAATTATCATACTTCTTATTTTTTAAAACAAAAAAACACAATTTGGAATGAATTTCAATACCTTTAATGCTCTTGACCATGGGGATTTTAATTTTCTTTGAAATAACATGATCCTTGAGTTGAATAGTAAGACATACAACCCTTCCTAGAATTATTTTTGTTAAATAATTCTATTATGAAAAAACATTTCCTTCTCTTGGTTGATCCATAAATTTTAAAATGGATATTTTCTCATTTCATTTAACTCTTTCAAATGAAATATATTCTTCACAGTTCTATACTTAAAATATAGATTCACTACTTCAATTTCCTAGATTTACTTGTGTTCAGTTTCAAAAGGGAAGTGGCATTAATTTCAAAACTCAATCATGTATGGTGATATTCTAGTTAGTGTTTTAAAAATAGTTTTTAAACTCAATGTAAATCCATACCCTTGAGTGATTAATCATTACCTTAATTACATACTATTTTATCCTAAATTAATTTTAATGATTTGTTTTATATTTTGGATGACCTAAATGTTTTGGGATGATATGTTACTCCTAATGTATATTTTAGCTCGTATTGTCTATAAGTGATCTAAATGTACTTTTCTGAAATTGAGTTCGACTATTAATGATTATATCCTTTGGCACTCCATATTTATAAAAGATGTATTAACTCACACATTTTATAATTAATAATCCCATAGTGTCTAGTAAATCCATAACCACTACACATTTTGATATGTAGTCCACTATAACAAGTATATTTTTTACCATATTATTTGGAAAATGGACAAATGAAATCATATCCCCATAAATCAATTATTTTAACATTGGGAATTCTAGATTGAAGAATTTCTTGTTTCCCTATATTATATGTTATTTGGAATCTATAAATTTTTTTCAAATATTCCTTTGCATCATTGAAACTAGTTGGCCCCTGAAATCCACGATGTAATACATTAGCTTCCATCTACATATTCAGAAAAGTTCCTTTACATGGTAATGAATTATATTTTTTCAAAAGAAAAGGTATCGCTTATTTACATACAAACATTTCAATAACTTTTTTTGAACATTTTATAAATAAAAATTTCTTCTCTAATAAATTTTACAAAAACTAGAATTTAACTTATTATTCTAATTAGATAACATTCCTTTTGGTATTATTCCTATAACAATGTAGTTTATAACATATGAGTATTAAGTAATACCTCTTACTTTATAGAGAAAAACTTATGATCAAGAAATTATCCCTTGATTGGATTAATCTGAGCCTCAATTAAATATTATAATCATGTCTTGTGATTTGTAACATGTTTTTTAGATCCCTTTTTGTCTTTGATTTCTAAATCAAACTCTTGAAAAAGAAGAAACCATTTGATTATTCATATTTTTATCAAAAATTTGAGAGTCAATATAGTAAAGATATTTAAACAGTATAGACTATGAAATTTTTATCGATCAAGTATAGTCTAGATTTTTCCATGGGAAAAAACATTCAATAGGTATTTTTTGATTTTATAAATGAGTTGGGTTCCATTGGGAAATTTTCAAGTATATCATATGACATAGTACTTCTTATCCTTATTTTATTCAAGCATAAATTCCACTATAAAACCATCAACAAAAAAAATTATTTAATAGTGTAAAATAAAAAATGGTCCTATAATGATCACATATAAGATTAAATCCTTATTCAACATTTTAAAAAATTCAAAATAGTTCTTATCATACATTCATTTTACATCAATCATATGAATTGAACATACTTATTAAAAAAATTGATTTTTTTGATGAATTATTAATAAAATCTAGAATTTCATATGAATATACCCTTTAAATTCAATAACTCTTTTGGTAATTTTGTAAATACAACCTCTATATTATCTTTGACAACATCAGTTCTTTTTTAGTTACCATGTGTCCCAAAGAAATTTCTTCTCTAACCATAAACTGAAAAATTTATTAGTTAAATATAACATTGGTCTCTTTACACCTTTTGAAAACCATAGATGGATTTTTTTCAATATTTATTAAATGTAATACCAACCATAGTTTATTCATCCATGATTATTTCAATTGTCCTTTCTATATTATTAGTGAGAATTTCCATCATGTACCTTTGGAATGTGGAAGAAGCACCATATAACCACAACAGAATTATTTTATATAAAAATTACCCATATAGGCATTCAAAGTTATATTCTTATAGTATAATAGGTCAATTATAACTTGATTATATCTTTAATAACCAATAATGAAATAGAAATCTGAGGAACCAGATATTTTTATAACATTTTATTAAGAAAAGGAAGAGGGAAATAACACATAATTATTAATTTATTTAGTTTCTCATAATCAATGAAAACTATTCAAACAACGAATTCCCTTGTTGATTTTTTTATTATACATATTCTACTTATCATGAACCCTCCCCTTGAGCCAATTTTTGGTTTAAAGTGAATAAAGGGAGTGAGCCTTGATAATATCATCTAATAGGCCAGGTTTGAAACTAGCACAATGGGTATAAAATTTATAAAAATGGGATGAGTTATCCTCGTTATATATGTTTAAGGAAAATATAAAAGATATGATTCACTAATAAACTCTAAATACTAAATAATAAATAAAAATTCATAATACATAAATGGAATCCCATAAATAAATTAAAATAACAAGAAATACCAAAATAATCCTCAAAAGTAACCACAAACTCTAAAAAATGTAGAACAATCACTCTGAGCTAGTAACACCCAACTAGATCACCAACTAACCTATGAAGCTCTAAAAACAGTTTAGATATATGTATGGTTAAAAAAAAGTATACTCCATAGGCACCTCTCCAGAACCTCTTTTGATAATATGGAATAGGTATAGTAAATCCAAATGAGTAAACAAATGAAACAAAATCATTGCCCAAAAAGGTAAAATTATATCCCATCCTCAAAAGTCTCTCCCACCTTGTAACATATATGAGTAAGCGTATCCATATAGAAACATTAAGGTAATAAAGGTACCATGTATCAACTTAAACACCTTTTTATCTCTCTCATATCATAATGTCAATCATATTATGATAAAACCCCTTCGATGTGTCCTGTCAACTCTCAAGTGATTTGGGCCTTGACCCTATATACCCTTGTCCAATACAGGGCCCAAAATCTCATATTTGAATTAATTTATATATATCAGTGTCATCGCCTCATTCTAAATATCTCATCCATAACCATGTGATATGTCAAAAACACACAACAGCCTATGTATCATGCATTATTCCACGATCCATAATATCCCATGCATGTACACTTATAGGAAACCATAGTCACTTGAGCTATAATAGAAGTATGTTCTATAACCTCAATCCACTACACCCCTCACATACATGTATTGTGAATCTGAAATCCATCACAATTTTTTAAAATCCATACCCTTTAACATAATCCATTACATCCCATACATGAATACACATCATGCAATGATGAAGGGGGAGAAGATAAGAGGGAGAATTCAATCATCTATTCCAGAAACAACCTGTATTTTAGTAAAAAAACACCTATATATAAAACATTTGGGAATTGGGTACCTTTCAAAAATAATTGGTGAAGTATATAATAATATATATATAATATGACTAAACTAAGTTAAATTTAATAACCTTAGACTCAACTATATATGTATTTTCACGTGACACCTGGCTTCCACCAATAGGGACTAAGAAAACTAGATTCCATAAATACACACAAGAATCTAATTTCATCATCATCAATAATATCAACTTAGTAATTATAAATTTACATTCATTCATTAGACCAAAATATAAAATTTCTTTTTTAATATTTATATTTAATTATTATCCAACATGATTTATAATTAAAGCTAATTTTTTAGATTTCAAACACATGTTGCTCAGAGAATTCAATTACATCCATCCCCTATCATACATTATTTGATATTAACACCCGTTACCTAAGTTTATTATTAATTCATTTAATATTCCATAATATCGGGTACTCTATGACTCATCCTAAGATACATCAAATAAGATGCACACATAATGCGTAATCTAACTATAATGGGAATTTAGGGTTAGAAAACATAATCATATGACAACCCAACCATCCAAATAACACAATAAGAAGGAAAACAAATAGAATATCAAAACCCACACCCAATAATACTAAACAATAATCCTCACCAAACTACCCAAAAAACTGATAAACCCTATCCTCAACTTATGTGGTCTATCCTAACACTAACTTCATCTCAATGTGTAGGAAACTAGATGAGAATTTTACACAAAAATGTAATCCAAAAATTTACTATCATACCACATAAATAAAAAAATATGTATTTACTATCCTAAAGCACACATATATATAGTAAAAAGAAGTATTTTTATAATGAATGATACAGTAGAAAAATAAGGTCATAACACTAAGGCATACAATACAAAAAAAAAATGGCCTCTCTCATCCCCAAAAATTTTATCACCAGGGAAAAAAATTATTATCACAATTGAATTGATAAATTAATTATTCATAGTTAATGGTGACAGGAAACAGATGAATTGACTCGATCATGTATCTAATAATCAATAGAATCAAGATCAATGTATTGAAATAACATTCAATAATTTTCAAAGAAGAATAATGTTCAATTTCTCACTATTCATTCAATATTCATTCCATTATTAAAATATTTATGTTTTTCCAATTCCAAGCATGTTATCCATGCCCGGAAACAACTATAAATAAATTATGTAGATAATTAAACATTTTGAAAGTATCTAGTAGAATCATCCACAAAGTAACAACAAAAAATTATTCCATCCATTCCAATTAATTATTTATTTTAGTTATAATATTTGTATAGGTTGATCACAAACATTTACTAGAGGAAGCAAAACCACGATACATTCACATGAAAAAATAACAATAGAGATGTAATAAATCAATTTCATGGAGACATTCAATGTTCTATGATCTATAATGGAATAAGAAGAATAGATATATAATCACATCTCTTATAAGAAACTGGTGATACCAATGAGAATCCCACCATAATCCACCATTAAAAAAACCCTATGATAACCAAAGTAACACAGATACTATATCATGTTGAGAGTCTACATTAGATATAAGAACTAATCAAAGAAAGGGAAACTCACCATATATCAATATAAAATAATCTCTAGAATCCGATGCTAAAACTTAGCAAGAGGGGGTCAATAGTATTTGAAAAAATTCCCATTAGTCACTTAAATTTTGAGGGATAATGGTGAAAATATGAATATTTTTTGGAACTTAATAAATTATATCCAACTATAATTTAATCGTGTAAAATCCTAACATAGGGTCCACATAAACTATGCCCTTGTCCAGTGGGTCACATGAACATAAGTGTTTGTCCCCATACGCTAGAGGCTGATGACTAGCAGTGAGGGTGTAAAGGTGGTATAGTGGGGATAATATACACTCATATTATATAGTAATAATGGATATCACAAATAAAAGACAACAATTAAAGAAAAATATAAAACAAATATAATAAATAAGTTTAGAATCACAAATAAATGATAAACTAAATAATAATATCAATATCCACTAGGTAGTGTCACGAACCAACCCGGGTTGACCCTGAACCGGTCACCCGAGCTGACCCGCGACATGGCCCGAGAGGCGTTCCCGATCCTCCCGGGCTGGTGACAAACACCAGGGCATCAAAGAGAGCAAGAGGGAATTATTTTTCCCAAAGAAAAATAATAAAGTAGCGGAAAGAAAATAGAACAACACAAAGTAAATAAACAACACAAAAAGAAAGAACGACCAACAACAACAATTAACCTGACCACGACCAAAACTCCTCACGACTCTGAGAGTCGCTCACCAGTCCACAACCAAATCTCACCCACAATGAGAGAGCTCAAGTCAACCTGCAACAGAAACTAAAAATAAGAAAAAATTATAGGCATGAGTATTGAAACTTAGTAGGAAGGCCCGACTAATTCTATTCCCAATGTACACACCATTAAATAAAGAATTTATCAATTCCAGGTTTACAATAAATTATTTAAAATATGGTTTCCACACACAATTTCATTTTTAAAACAACTAACATTCCATTGCCCTTTTTAATTTAGAAGAAGTTTAATGTTGAAAAAAACTGGTGCATTGAATTTTAAAACATTTTTGCGAACAATTTAGAAATCCAAACTTTAGTTGTTAGTTAAAAGGAAAATCACACACAACACACAAAACACACTAAGGGAAATGGAAAAAGTGGCACACAGGGGCCATCAACTGAACTCGACATCTCAATCATCCACCACATAAAAATAAACACTAAAAACGAACATGGGTCGAACCTACGAGATCGTGAACAATCCAGAACATACCATACATGTGAATCATCCTGAAAGTATGCTCTAACTCGATGAAATCATAATTCCCTAAAGCTTGGTATAGCCCTACATGGCCTAACCGAAGGGCCCAATCCTTATAGCAGCAATAACTGAGTATTCCCCTGCTATGGGGCCACTAGTCAGTGCGTAATCTAAACTAGTGTGACAATCGTTTTCAAAAAATTCACCCACTATGCCAGATTCGCATGTCAACACAAGCAATAAAAAGGGGGTGCGTCCACAATGTAAATTAATCAGTCACGATGTAAAAACATCACATAAAGCTCACGCAATCAATGCACACCAAAGATCACCCCGGAGTGGGTTTTCCAAAACAATCTATTTTATTAAAGTGCCAAACAGGCCTTCACCAATTTTAAAGAAAGTCCTCATTTCTCGAGAAAACCCAAAACACTTGTTCAAAAAAATCAATTATCTTTAAACCTAGAACTACATTTGAAATTTAGTGAATCATGTTTAAAGGCCAAACAAGAATTCTTTCAATACTAGGTGTCTGCTCATCAGGAAATTTTTTTAAGTGTCTGGTATAAAATAAACGGCTCTTTTACACCAAATAATCATTTAAAAATTAATTATCTTATATTATTTCTCATTCATTAAAAATTAATAAAACAACAAGTAAAAAAATATAAATCTAAAGTTAAGTGCAGTGCGGGACCTACCTCGACTCGCAGTCAAAACACAATGACGTGACATGCCTCGAGCGGGTGCACAAGCACGCGTAGGAAGACAACTGCAATTTCGCGGAATTACATCGCCAATGTGCTGCAACAAATGCACAACATCCAAAATACATAAACACTAACTTAAAACAACCCAAATCAATAAAAAAAAAATAAATACCCCAACATATTTTCGAAACACAACTCGCACCATCCACATAATTTACTAAACCACTTTAAAAATTCATAAAGAAATTCCAAAGAGACACCCACAACATCACATAAACAAAACTGATTCAACGACAACTTTTTTTGATCAAATTCACACCCACGCCCTACTGAACAGAATACACACCACTTTCATAGTTAAATAAAATAATTTCACAATTTATAAAAAGTGATTAAACAACTCGGGATTGGATTTCATAAAAACTCATCTTAATCCACATGAGTATGCTATAATATATAAAACACAAACTAAACTCATTTAAAAACTAAACTTCACACTGAAGTAATTAAACAAACTCAATTATTTTAAAAACTAATTTTGCACCAATTTTAATTAAACACAACATACATTAAACCAATTATAAAATATTCAAGTAGGAAAAAGCACAAACCTCACCTTGATGCGGAGACGCGCTCGGTCAGTGCGGTTGTGCGATAGTGAAAACGACCAACGTGGTGTTGCGGTGCGCAGGAAAGGTCACCAACATCGTCAACAGCGACGCAAAGACTAGCGTGGCTGATGGCAGACCTGCAGGGGCTGGCTGGATAGTGGGGGAGAATGGGGGCGCACTATAGGGTGTGGATGCTAGGGGGATTCGTCCAGACAGCGGGTGCGAGGTGGGGGCGTGCCGGAGGGTACCACCGCTGGTCTGCCCGTGCTGGTGACGTGGTTTGCATAGGGTGAGGGTGATGACCTACTTGATTATTGGCCGGATAGAAAGGGAAGGTAATGGGAGGTGCAACAAGCGCAAGAGATCGGCGTTGTGGCTGGTGCATGTCAGGGAAGCCAGAGGCATGGAAGGTGCAAGAGGCGGAGCGACAGAAGGGCACGGGGGCGCGCGGTGGAAGGTAGGCCGAGGGGTGTTGCGGCATTGTGTGGATGAAGCAGGGGGTGCCCTAATGGAGGGGCTTGCAAGAGGACAAATTAGAGAAGTGGAGCCGGTACAAGACATGGGACCAGGGCGGTGATGCGCTGCTGGGTGCCGGCCGGTGTGCAGGGAGGGCGCTGGGTCGGCTGGGCAATAGGTAGAGCGCCGGACGACTGGGGCGAGGGCTGGTGTGGCTGGGAGTGTGCATGGATGGAGGAGGAAGCATGATCCAGAGGGGGCATGGCGTGTTAGTTGGGTGCAGGAAGGCCGACCGCTGGTGGGGCGCTGCGATGCAGAGGCGTAGGAGGGGTCGAAGAAGGGAGGTCGTGGCGGCTCGCGCGAGGAGAAGGGGAGACGATAGGAGGGGGGGGGGAAGGGTGGCGGCTAGGGTTAGAAGGGTAAGGAAGAGAAGAAATAAAAAAATGGGAAAAAATAAAAGATAAAAGAAAAATCAAAAGAAAAAGAAAATAAAACTAAAATAGTTCACATAAAATAATAATAAAAACAAGAGTAATAATAATAATAATAATAATAATAATAATAATCAACAACTTTAACAACAACATAAAAAATGATAAAAATAACAATTCTAAAAACAAAAATTCTCTAATAATAATATAATATTATAATACATAAAAAATACTATTATTACAGTAATTTATTTATTTAATTTTTATTCACTCATTCAATTCATATTCATTTGGCCAATTCAAATACCGTAATCACGCGGTATCTTGGCAGACCGCATGACTTCAGCTAGCCGTGCGGTGCCCGCGCACTGGCCTAGAATAAAATTAATTATCATAATAACAATAATATTTATCATTTCATTTTTAATAAAAATTATAAAATTATTAACAACAATAAAATCTTTACCCATTTTAATTTTTCTAAAGGTAAGCGGACCGTGCAGATGCTTAGGCGGAGCCATGCAGGGTTTTTAAAATGCGCTCTGCCCGTGTACCTAGTGACGTCAACTCAGAAATGTGAGTTTTTTACAAAACTCAAAAATCATGTTTGGAATTCAACCAGAACCTCGAAAATAATTATTAAAACCAAATAAAATAATAAAATAAAAATAATAGATAGGTCGAGGTGTGAAAATTCTCCCCACCATAACACTTTTCGCCCCCCGAAAAGCCACAACAAGGTCAAGACCCAACGATTAAACTTCTTAGGTGTCACTCACCCCCAAAGGTTTAAGAGAATATAGTTTATCGGTCCAAACAGACACCGAAAACCCATCACACACAACTCATCCTTAAAACGCAATCACCTTAGTTGTCACCAAGCTGAACTCAAACCATCTGTTTCAACCAAGGAATGAATGAAATTAAATCACCTCCAAGACATATCCCTATAATCTTAGTCCAACAAAACAATTGGGTGTACCCCAATCTCAACGTTCACTCGAGAGGATGAACTCAAGATTAGGTGGTTCCACATGGGACCACCTACCACCAAACGATATATGAAAAGAAACTCTGATACTGACACGTGCAGGCCTGAACGGACTCCCCACCATAAAGATCGGGTAACCCTAAATTAATTTTGGTGTAACTCTGCGAGACCCAATGTGGGTCTCCCCACCATAAGAACAGATGATATTAAACGAACTTACAAACATTCCACACGGACCAGAAACCCCAACCATGATGGGGGAGAAGGGAAGGGCCCGACTGATAGGGCATGAAATCTATTGTCGTCTCCCCATAAACAATGTCACACCCTCAGAAAAACACAAACCATGCCACACTAAGGATGAAGATTAACCCAAGGCCCTTCTTCACCATTGCGGTCCTCCTGACTACACGCGAGCTTCACTCCGGGGCCTATGGCTTGAGCACCGATGATTGAAGCATCTCCTGCCTCGCAGTCAGGCTTCAGAAATTCCCAAACATAACCAACAAACTAGAATTTCACCAAACACACGTCCAATAAAATAAAATATTCAAATAGGTTCAACCAAAACTATTCTTACAACTGAAAGAAAAGGAACACCACAAAACCCTACAAGAGACGATTACTACGCCCAAGAAACACTACAAAGAGAAGACCTCAAACTGATCCCCAAACACCACCCTACTCCTGCTGACGGGCTGAGGTGACCTTCGGCGAGCCAGGCTTGGCTTCATCACGCTTCTTTGAAACACCACGGAAGAATTTCTGCAAGTGACCCCAACATCCACAGGTGTGGCAGGGTCTCGAAGAACTTAGGCATGTCGGCCACTTGTGACCCTACCTACCACAATGGTGATAGATCATGACATTGCGCTATGAAGAAGATGACTGAAGGTCTGAAGGCATCTTGATTCCTCTACCATCACCACCAGTATTAGGTCGGTTCTCATTCTTCTTATCACTATCCTCTACACTGCTTCCCAAAGATGGAGGGTTCGCCACCTCAAGTCCTCCTGCTAACCCAACTTCATCCAAAAAGGCTTGCCCCAAAACATCTGAGAAGGTGGTTAGATTTATCTCTTCCGATTTTGATCGCAACTTAGGTCATAGCTGAGACTCAAATTGTCGAGCCTTCCTGGGATCATTCGCAACAAACCCCTGATCATACGGAACTAGGTCTATGAAAGGTCGATAGATTTCCAGTACCGATTCAACACCCTGCTGAAGACAACACAACTTCATCCTCTTCCCCAGCTTCGTCAACTCAGAGAAGTGTTGTTGGATGAATGATGACTTGAAAAACTCCCATGTTACATATTCCTGAGGCTTATTCTGAGAAATGGACTTCCACCATTTCCAAGTTGGGCCTTTAAGCATAAAGGTATCCAAATTCACCTTTAACGACTCAGGAAACCCAATGAAACTGAACTTCATCTCAATCTTCTGCAACCACTCCTCTGCCTCAAAAGGATCTACTTGTCCATAAAATATAGGGGGTTCAACTTTCGGAAATCCAGAACATAGGCTATGGGCTGATCAACTGGAGGATTCGCTAGGGGGAACCACCTGAAGCTGTACCTTGGGAATCCATCAAACCATCATGGGGGTTAATACTAAGGAACAATGAAACAAAGAACATAATCAAAACATGGTCATTTCTATTTAAAATACCAAAATAACACTTTTCACAATGATTTTCAGAAAGAAGGAAAACCCAAATGATTCACTAGAGGGAAACTAGTGATGATGGGTGACTCGGCCATATGGTTGGCGGCCATCTGCCAGTCACACCACTCTCACTGAGGGAATTCTAGGGTAAAGTCTCTGACTCCACCTAGTTTTCCAGACCATGCAAGCTCATGGAGGCCACTTTCCCGACTCTCATTTCATTTCCCAATACCAAACAAACCATAAGAATCAAGAGACATCAACAACCCAAACCTCCCATGGTAACCTGAGGTTCAGAATGAGAAAGGGTTCATGACATCCTTCTCGTCTTTACACCTCGAGTCCCAAAAATTCTGCTCTTTCTACCATGACAACCCCAAATAACAATGGGCGCTCTAAAAAACAAGGTCTGCTCAAGATCCATCCTCCCCTTTGATACCATTTTGTCACGAACCAACCCGGGCCAACCCTGAACCGGTCACCTGAGCCGGCCCGCGACATGGCCGGAGAGGCGTTCCTGATCCTCCTGGGATGACAACAAGCACCAGGGCCTCAAAAAGAGCAAGAGGGAACAATTTCTCCCAATGAAAATAAATAAAGCAGCGGAATGAAAATAGAACAACACAAAGTAAATACACAACATGAAAAGAAAGAACGACCAACAATAACAACTAACCTGACCACGACAAAAAACCCTCGCATCTACAAGAGTCGCTCACCAGTCCACAGCCGAATCTCGCCCACAATGAGAGAGCTCAGGTCAACCTGCAACAGAAACTAAAAATAGGAAAACACTATAGGCATGAGTATTAAAACTCAGTAGGTATGCCCTACTAATTATATTCCCAATGAACATACCATTAAATAAAGAATTTATTGATTCCAGGATTGCACTAAATTATATAAAATATGGTTTCCACACACACATTCACTTTTAAAACAAGTAACAGTCTATTTCCCTTTTTAATTTACAACAATTTTAATATTGAAAGAAACAGGTGCATTTCATTTTAAAACATTTTTGTGAACAATTTAGAAATCCAGACTTTAGTTGTTAGTCAAAAGTAAAATCACACACAACACACACTAAGGGAAATGGAAAAAGTGGCACATAGGGGCCATCAACCAAACTCGACCACTCAATCATCCTCCACATACAAATAAACACTAAAAAATAACATGGGTCAAAGCTAGGAGATCGTGAACAATCCAGAAAATATCATACATGTGACTCATCCTGAAAGCATGCTCTAACTCGATGACGCCATAATTCCCTAACACCTGGTATAGCTCTACAAGGCCTAATCGAGGGGCCCAATACCCATAGCAGCAATAAATCAGTATTTCCCTGCTATTGGGCCACTAGACAGTGCGTAATCTAAACTAGTGTGACAATCATTCTCAGAAGATTCACTCACTATGCCAGATTCCCATGTCTACACAAGCAATAAAAAGGGGGTGCATCCACAATGTAGATTAATCAGTCACGATGCACATACATCACATACAGCTCACGCAATCAACGCACACCAAAGATCACCCCAAGTGGGTTTTCCAAAATAATCTATTTTATTAAAGTGCCAAACTTTCCTTCACCAATTTTAAAGAATGACCTCATTTCTCGAGAAAACCCAAAACACTTGTTCAAAAGAAATCATTTATCTTTAAAACTAGAATTACATTTGAAATTCCGTGAATTATGTTTAAAGGCCAAATGTGCATTCTTTCAGTACTGGGTGTCCACTCATCAGGAAAATGTTTTAAGTGTCGTGTATAAAATAAACGACTCTTTTACACCAAATAATCATTTATAAATTAATTATCTTATATTATTTCTCATTTATTAAAAATTAATAAAACAATAAGCAATAAATAAATTCTAAATCTAAAGGTAAGTGCAGTGGGGTACCGACATTGACAAGTAGTCGAAACACAATGATGTGACACACCTCGAGCGGGTGCAAAAGCACGCGTAGGCTGACGACCGCAATTTCGGGGAATTACCTCGCCAATGTGCTGCAACAAATGCATAACAACCAAAATACATAAACACTAACTTAAAACAACCCAACCGAATAAACAACACAAAATAACTACCCTGACATATTTTCAAAACACAACTCGCACCATCCACATAATTTACTAAACCACTTTAAAAAATTTATAAAGAAATTCCAAAGAGACACCCACAACTTCACATATACAAAACTGATTCAACGAACACTTTTCTTGATCAAATTCACACCCACGCCCTACTGAAGAGAATACTCACCACTTTCATAGGTAAATAAAAAAATTTCACAATTTATAAAAATTTATTAAACAAATCAGGATTGGATTTCATAAAAATGCATCTTAATCCACATGAGTATGCTATAAGATATAAAACGAAAACTAAACTCATTTAAAAACTAAACATCACACTGAACTAATTAAACAAAATCAATTACTTTAAGAACTATGTTTGCACCAATTTTAATTAAACACAACATACATTAAACCAATTATCAAATATTCAAACTAGAAAAAGCGCAAACCTTACCTCGATGCGGAGACGCGCTCGGCCAGTGCGGTTGTGCGATAATGAAAACAAGCACCGTGGTGTTGCAATGCGAAGGAAAGGTCACCAACGTCATCAAAGGCGATGCGAAGACTAGTGTGGCTGAAGGCGGTCCTAAAGGGGGTTGGCCGGACAATGGGGGTGAACGGGGGCGCACTAGAGGGTGCGGATGCTAGGGGGAGTTGGCCGGACAGCGGGTGCAAAGTGGGGGCGCATCGGAGGGTGCACCGCTGGTCAGCCCGCGCTGGCGACGTGGTTTGCGCAGGGTGAGGGTGACAGCCTAATCGGTTGATGGCTGGGAAGAAATGGAAGGACGCGGGAGGTGAGACAAGCGCAAGAGACCAGTGTTGTGACCGGTGCAAGTCAGGGAAGCCATAGGCATGGAAGGTGCAGGAGGCGGAGCGACTAGAGGGCATAGGGGCACGTGGTGTAGGGTAGGCTGAGGGGCGGTGCGGCGTTGTGCGGGTGAAGAAGGGGGGTGCGCTGACTGGGGGGCTTGCAGCAGGATGAAGTAGGGAAGTGGCGCCGGGGTAGGATAGGGTACCGGGGCGGTGATGCGTTGCCGCGAGCCGGACGGTGTACAGGGAGGGTGCTGGGTCGGCTGGGCAATAGGTAGAGGGCCGGACGGCTGGGGCGAGGGCTGGTGCGGCTGGGAGTGCGCATGGCAGGAGGAGGCAGCGGGATCCAGAGGGGGCATGGCGTGTTGGCGGGGTGCAAGAAGGTCGGGCACTGCAATGCAGAGGCGTAGGAGGGGTCAGAGAAGAGAGGTCGTGGCGGCTTGCGTCGGGAGAAGGGGAGACGATATGATGGGGGGAAGGGTGGCGGCGAGGGTTAGAAAGGTAAGGAAGAGAAGAAAGAAAAAAAATGACAAAATAAAAGAAAAAAGAAAAATCAAAAGAAAAATAAAATAAAACTAAAATAATGCACATAAAATAATAATAAAAACTAGAGTAATAATAATAATAATAATAATAATCAACAACTTTAACAACAACATAAAAAATGATAAAAATAATCATTCAAACAAAAAAAATTCTCTAATAATAATATAATATTATTATTCATAAAAAATACTATTATTATAGTAATTTATTTATTTAATTTTTTTTTTCACTCATTCAATTCATATTCATTTGGCCAATTCAAATACCGTAAGCGTGCTGTATCCGGTCTGACCGCACAACTTCATCTAGTCGTGCGATGCCCGTGCACTGGCCCAGAATAAAAGTAATTATCATAATAATAATAATATTTATCATTTAATTTTTAATAAAAATTATAAAATTATTAACAACAATAAAATATTTACCCATTAATTTTTTTGAAGGTAGGCGGACCGTGAAGATGCTTAGGCAGAGCCGCGTGGGGTTTTCAAAATGCACTCTGCCCGTGCACCCGGTGATGTCAACTCAGAAACGTGTGTTTTTTTTGAAAAAACACAAAAATCATGTTAAGAATTCAACCAAAACCTCAACAATAATTTTTAAAACCAAATAAAAAATAAAAATAAAAATAATAGATAGGTCGGGGTGTGATAATTTTCTCCACCATAATGATTTTCACCCCCGAAAAGCCACAATAAGGTCAAGACCCAATGATAAAACTTCTTATGATTCACTCAACCCCAAAGGTTTAAGCACCTCCAGTTGATCGGTCCAAACAGACACCGAAAACCCATGACACACAACTCATCCTTAAAACACAATCACTTTAGTTGTCACCAAGCTGAACTCAAACCATCTGTTTCAACCAAGGAATGAATGAACATAAATCACCTCTAAGACTTATCCATTTAATCTTAGTCCAATATAACCGTTGGGTGTACTCCAATCTCAATGTTTACTCGAGAGGACGAACTCAAGATTAGGTGGTTCCGCACGAGACCACCTACCACCAAATGATACATGAAAAGAAACTCTGATACTGACACGGGGTGGCCCCAACAGACTCCCCACCATAAGGATTGGGCTAACCCTAAATTAATTTTGGTGTAACTCGGTGATACCAATTGTGGGTCTCCCTAGCATAAGAAATGATGATATTAAATAAACTTAAAAACTTTCCACATGGACCAGAAACCCCCATCATGATGGGGGGAGAAGGGAAGGGCCCGAATAATAAAGCATGAAAACTATTGTCATCTCCCCCTCATCAATGTCGCACCCTCAAAAAAACACAAACCATGCCACACTGAGGATGAAGATTAACCCAAGGCCCTTCTTCACCGCTGGGGTCCTCCTGACTACGCGCGAGCTTCACTCCGGGGCCTATGGCTAGAGCACTGATGATTGAAGCATCTCCTGCCTCGTAGTCAAGCTTCAAAAATTCCCAAACATAACCCACAAACCATAACTTTACCAAACACACTTCTAATAAAATAAAAGATTCAAAGAGGTTCAACCACAACCATTCTTACAACTGAAAGAAAAGGAACACCGCAAAATGATACAAGAGACGATTACTGAGCCCAAGAAACACTAAAACGAGAAGACCTGAAACTGATCCCCAAACATCTCCCTACTCCTGTTGACGGGCCAAGGTGACCTTTGACGAGCCAAGCTTGGCTTCAACGCGCTTCTTTGAAACACCGCGGCAGAATCACTACAAGTTACCCCAATGTCCATAGGTGTGGTAGGGTCTCAGAGCACTAGGACAAGCCGGCCTCTTGTGACCCTGCCTACCACACTGGTGATAGATCACGACATTGCGCTATGAAGAAGATAACTGAAGGTCTGAAGGCCTCTTGATTCTTCTACCAACACCACTTGCATCAGGTCGCTTCTCATTCTTCTAATCACTATCCTCTACACTACTTCCCAAAGTTGGAGGGTTCACCACCTCAAGTCCTCCTGCTATCCCAGCTTCACCCAAAAAGGCTTTCTCCACAACATCCGAGAAGGTTGTTAGATTGAGCTCTTCCACTTTTGATCGAAACTTAGGTCGGAGTCCAGACTCAAATTTTCGAGCCTTCCCAGGATCATTCGCAACAAACCACTGATCCTATGGAACTAGGTCTATGAAAGGTCGATAGAATTCCAGTTTCGATTCAACACCCTACTGAAGAAAACACAACTTCATCCTCTTCCTCAACTTCGTCACCTCATAGAAGTGTTGTTGGATGAACGGTGAATTTGAAAAACTCCCATGTTAGATCTTCCTGAGGCTTATTCCGAGACACAGACTTACACCATTTCCAAGTTGGGACTTCAATCATAAAGGTATCCAACTTTAACTTTAACGACTCAGGCAACCCAATGAAACTGAAATTCCTCTCAATCTTCTGCAACCACTCCTCTAACTCAAGAGGCTCTGCTGGTCCATAAAAGAAAGGAGGGTTCTAATTACAGAACTCCAGAACATAGCCTATGGGATGATCAACTGGAGGATTCGCTAGGGGCACACCACCCGAAGCTGAACCTTGGGCATCCATCAAACCATCGTGGGGGTGAATACTAAGGAAAAAGGAAACAAATAACATAATAAAAACATGTTCATTTCCATTTCCAATACCAAAATAACACTTTTCACAACAATTTTCAAAAATAAGGAAAACCCAAACTATTCACTAGAGGGAAACTAGTGATGATGGGTGACTCGGCCATAGGGTTAGCGGCCATCCGCCAGTCACACAACTATCATTGAGAGCATTATAGGGTAAGGTATCTAGATTCACATAGTTTTCCAGACCATGCAAGCTCACAGAGGTCACTTTCCCAACTCTCATTTCATTTCCCAATACAAAAAAAAACCACAAGAATCAAGAGACATCGACAACCCAAACATCCCATGGTAACCTGAGGTTCGTAATGAGAAAGGGTTCCTGACGTCCTTCTAGTCCGTATGCCTCGAGTCCTGACAATTCTACTCTTTCTACCATGACAACCCCAAATAACAATGGGTGCTCTGAAAAACAAGGTCCCCTCAAGAGCCAAACTCCTCTCTGATACCATTTTTTCATGAACCAAACCTAGTCGACCCTGAAATGGTCACCCGAGACGGCCCGCGACATGGCCGGAGAGGCGTTCCCGATCCTCCCGGGCTGGTGACAAGCACCAGGGCATCAAAGAGAGCAAGAGGGAACGATTTCACCCAAATAAAATAAATAAATAAGCGGAAAGAAAATAGAACAACACAAAGTAAATAAACAACATGAAATGAAAGAAAGACCAACAACAACAGCTAACCTAACCATGACCAAAACTCTTCACGACTCCGAGAGTCACTCACCAGTCCACAACCAAATATCGCCCACAACGAGAGAGCTCAAGTCAACCTACAACAGAAACTAAAAATAGGAAAACACTATAGGCGTGAGTAATAAAACTCAGTAGGTAGGCCCGACTATTTCTATTCCCAATGCACATATCAATAAATAAATAATTGATCTATTCCTGGTTTTCACTAAATTATATAAAATATGATTTCTACACACACATTCTTTTTTAAAACAAGTAACAGAACATTGCCCTTTTTAATTTAGAACATGTTTAATGTTGAAATTAATAGGTTCATTGCATTTTAAAACATTTTTGCGAACAATTTAGAAATCCAAACTTGATTTGTTAGTCAAAATTAAAATCACACACAACACACAACACACACTAAGGGAAATGGAAAAAGTGGCACACATGGGTCATCAACTGAACTCGACCTCTCAATCATCTGCCACATACAAATAAACACTAAAAAGAAACATGGGTCGAACCTAGGAGATCATGAACAATACAGAACATACTATACATGTGACTCATCCTGAAAGCATGCTCTTAATCGATGACATCATAATGCCATAACACCTGGTATATCCCTACATGGACTAACCGAGGGCCCCAATCCCCATAGCAGTAATAACTCAGTATTCCCCTACTATGGGGCCACTAGCCAGTGCGTAATCTAAACTTGTGTGGCAATCATTCTCGGAAGATTCACTCACTAGGCCAGATTCCCATGTCAACATAAGAAATAAAAAGGGGGTGCGCCCATAATGTAAATTAATCCATCACGATGCACACACATTACATACAGCTCATGCAATCAATGCAGACCAAAGATCACCCCTGAGTGGGTTTTCCAAAATAATCTATTTTATTAAAGTGATAAACGGGCCTTCACCAATTTTAAAGAAATAACTCATTTCTTGAGAAAACCCAATAAACCTATTCAAAAGAAATCATTTATCTATAAAACTAGAACTACATTTTGAATTCCTTGAATTATGTTTAAAATCCAAACATGCATTCTTTTAATATTGGGTGTCTTCTCATCAGGAAAATGTTTTAAGTGTCATGTATAAATTAAACAGCTCTTTTACACCAAATAATAATTTAGAAATTAATTATCTTATATTATTTCTCATTCATTAAAAATTAATAAAACAACAAGAAATTAATAAATTCTAAATCTAAAGGTATGTGCAGTGGGGGACCTACCTCGACTCGCAGTAGAAAAACAATGACACGACACGCCTCGAGTGGGCGCACAAGCACACACAGGCTGACAACCGCAATTTCGCGGAATTATCTCGCCAATGCGCTGCAACAAACTCACAACAACCAAAATACATAAACACTAACTTAAAACAAACCAACCGAATAAACAACAATAAATAACTACCCCAACATATTTTCAAAACCCAACTCGTACCATCCACATAATTTACTAAACCACTTTAAAAAATTTATAAAGAAATTCCAAAGAGACACCCACTACTTCACATAAACAAAACTGATTCAATGGCCACTTTTTTTGATCAAATTCACACCCACACCCTACTGAACAGAATACGCACCACTTTCATATTTAAATAAACTAATTTCAAAATTTATAAAAAGTGATTAAAAAACTCAGGATTGGCTTTCATAAAAACACATCTTAATCCACATGGGTATGCTATAATATATAAAATGCAAACTAAACTCATTTAAAAACTAAACTTCGCACTGAACTAATTAAACAAACTCAATTATTTTAAAAACTACCTTCAAATTTTTTTAATTAAACACAACATACATTAAACCAATTAAAAAATATTCAATAAATAAAAAGAGCAAACCTCACCTTGATGCAGAGACGCACTCAACTAGTGCGGTTGTGCGATATCGAAAACGACCAACCTGGTGTTGCGGTGCGCAGGAAAGGTCACCAACGTCGTCAAAGGTGACACAAAGACTAGAGTGGATGACAGTGGACCTGTGGGGGATGGCCGGATAGCAGGGGTGAATGGGGGTGCCCTAGAGGATGTGGATTCTAGGGGGAGTCCGCCGGAAAGTGGGTGCGAGGTGGGGGTGCGTCGGAGGGTGCGCCGCTGGTCAGCCCGTGCTGGCGACATGGTTTGAGTAGGGTGAGGGTGACGGCCTACTCGGTTGCTGGCTGGCCAGAAAGGGAAGGGCGTGGGAGGTGTGACAAGCACAAGAGATCGACATTGTGGCTATTGCAAGTCAGGGAAGACAGAGGCCTATAAGGTGCAGGAGGCGGAGCGACTATAGGGCACTGGGGAGCGCGATGCAGGGTATGCCGAGGTGTGGTGCGGCATTGTGCGGGTGAAGCAGGGGAGTGCGCTGACGGAGGGGGATTGTGGGAGGACAAAGCAGGGAAGTGGCGCCGGGGCAGGAAAGGGGAATGGGGCGGTGATACGCTGCCGGGACCCGGCCGGTGTGCAGGGAGGGCGCTTGGTCGGCTGGGCAACGGGAAGAGGGCCAGACGGCCAGGGCGAGGGCTGGTGCGGCTGGGAGTGCACATGGCAGGAGGAGGCAGCGGGATCCAGAGGGGGCATGGCATGTTGGCTGGGTGCAGGAAGGCCGGGCGCTGGTGGGGCGCTGCAAGGTAGAGGCGCAGGAGGGGTTGGAGAAGGGAGGTCGTGGCAGATCGCGCGTGGAGAAGGGGAGATGATAGGAGAGGGGGGGGGGGAAGGGTGGAAGCTAGGGTTAGAAGGGTAAGGAAGAGATGAAAGAAAAAAACAGGACAAAATAAAAGATAAAAGAAAAATAAAAAAAAATAAAAAAAATAAAAGTAAAATAATTCACATAAAATAATAATAAAAACAAGAGTAATAATAATAATAAAAATAATAAACAACTTTAAAAACAACATAAAAAATCATAAAAATAACAATTATAACAATAAAAATTCTCTAATAATAATATAATATTATTATTCATAAAAAAAATACTATTATTACAGTAATTTATTTATTTAATTTTTTTTCACTCATTTAATTCATATTTATTTGGCCGATTAAAATACCGTAATCGCGCGGTATCCGGGCTGACCGCATGACTTCATCTAGCTGTGCGGTGCCCGTGCACTGGCCTAGAATAAAAGTAATTATCATAATAACAATAATATTTATCATTTCATTTTTAATAAAAATTATAAAATTATTAACAACAATAAAATCTTCACCCATTTTAATTTTTCCGAAGGTAGGAGGACCGTGTAGATGCTTAGGTGGAGCTGCCCGGGTATTTCAAAATGCGGTCTGCCCGTGTGCCCAGTGACGTCAATTCAGAAACGTGCATTTTTTGACAAAACTCAAAAATCATGTTCGGAATTCAACCAAAACCTCAAAAATAATTTTTAAAACCAAAGAAAATAATAAAATAAAAAAAATAGATAGGTCGGGGTGTGACAGGTAGTGTCATATAAATGGATGCATGGAATACTAATATAAATAAATTGGAACTGGGGAACGGAATATACAATGATGATATAATAAACATACACCAGAACTAAAATCCACTCAACTAGAATATCGAGCATATGGTCGATTCTCTGCTCCTATGATCCATCTATAAGCCAAGCATATAAAATATATGTAGTAGGGTTCTTGCCCTAATCCATACCTATAGAAAAATAATATTCTTGGGTACCAATGGTATCCCAAGTAGGGTATGAGAAAAATATTAATAGTCTGTTACTAATGGTGTCTAGAAGTAATCCAAGAAGTGATCATATCTAAATAGTGTTCAGGTAATAATAATTTATTAACAAAACCGAACAAATAAATACAAGCTCGCTGAAGTTCTTAAAGGATACCTAGATGTTATACTTACTTCGACCCATTTCCAGAATGTGATCTTAAACTAGAACTATATATATAGTAATAATATATATATATATATATAGTTTTATATTTCATCCACCTATATAGACCAAGTACGTATAGACATAAGAGTTCATATACATGGAATACTATATGTTGGCTAGATTTGGGTATAACCTAGTCATCCATAACCAGTCTAAATGAGCCTATAATCTCAAGACAAAGGGTACATTCTCTATATCTCATAATGAGTGGGATACGTCATGATCATCACTTGATATGGTTAGTGTGACATCATGCCAACACTCGAAACAAGGGATGCGATGTTTCATGACCACCATACAAATAGTGTTAATGGTGTGATACATCTTGCTCAACACCTAATGTAAGGGAGCGTGAAACATTTACTCCCAACAAAAACCATACCATATTCCATTACCTACATCTGTGCATAATCATATTTACAATACAATACATGATGCATTACTTCTCATTTATCTCAATCTAAAATTCTACTTATATAAAATACATTACAATTCATAATAAGCATTCAATAAAATATGAAATAATAGGTGCATCCTTGCCACCCATTATAAGTTGTATATTTCAAAACATTTAAAATATTTTTATAAGTAAAACTATCAAGAACAATCCATCCTCTTTAATACAATATGATGAATCTATCAAGACATGGTAATTCAATATAAAAGGATCAATGAGTCATTTATTAGTTGATATAGTCAATAAGGATACTACCTACATGGGAAATTCTAATTATATATTGGTCTAACCAGTTAATAGGTGCCTTGGGTTCATTATAAAATTTTATGGTAGTGGGTAAATTCCACTAAAATCCAAGGCGAAATCTTAGGATTCATTCCAGTCAATTAAAAAATTAACTATGAGGGGAAATTCAAGAACACACACCCAAGGTGTGTCCATAACTGAGGTAAAAATCCCCTAATATACTAAACAACAATCCTTGGGAGTTAAACAATGTGTGCATATGAATTTGGAACCATTAAATTCGTTTTTGGGAGACGTGCTACAAAGGTTGACATGAAGAACAATGGTGCAACTATGAAAACCCCAATAATATTAGGGAAAATAATTTTACCTCCTAAAATAGGCCTATTAAAGATTCCTCATCCGTTGAAGGCCACATATTTGAGGTAGGTTGGTAGAAATAGAAGAAACAGTCCAAATCCCTAAAAATAGGGGAAAATAGATTTCACCTAAACAGAGAAATGGATTCAAAGATAAATTGAAATAGTAATGGATAAGACTAGAGATCATACCTCTAGATATCTGACGCTTCCTTTAGATTAGGTTTTAAACTTCATATCATAGAGTTATAGAAGAACCTAGATTGAAGAGGAGTGAAAGATATGGGAGGAAGAAGCTACCCATTCAATGGAATGAGAGAAGAGAAAAATAAAAAGAGTATAAAATAATAAGGGTAAAAAATCAATTTCACAATCAAAATAAGGGGCACACGGGTTTTCCAAATATTTTGGACAAACCATGTGAACAATGTACTCAACCCACTACTTAAGGGATGAACCATCATGGTTAGGGCACATAGTTTTCCAAACCATGCACAAACCAAGTTAAATGCCTTTGTAAAACCATTGCAGTTTTCACACAGGCATGCGCCTGGGGTCATAAAGTTATAAGAAAAATTTGTGGTCCCTTCTGCTCCATTTTATCTCCCGACATGGTTAGTAGAGGTAGTACAGGCTGGTGACAGAATTTTTAATAACCATACGACCTAATGTTTTTCCAAATTCTAAGGGTTCTGAGCTCCGAACAGTCCCCAAACACCCACATGACCCCCCATGAATCCATTGGGAAACATCATAAGGGACGTTTAATGTAATGTAAACAAAAAAAAATGATCCACACCTTCATAAAAATATGAGTCGTTATAGCCTACTCTCTTTAAATAAACTATTCACTGAGTTGGACTTTTGAGGTTAAAGAGGTTTCATCAGCAAAGAGTTTTGGCCACTAAAATTTTATATCATATTCCAAATCCCATGTCTCGTCCTGTACTCATCCATACTTCCATATCAGCCATTCCAAAGGAACTGAACTACCTTGACGTGTCTTCATGATCCGATCCATAATATAAATAGGATACTCATCTAAGGAAGAATCCACATCCAAGTCAACCTCATTAGGCTGAAAGACATGAGGAAAATCTTGATGATATTGGCGAAGCTGAGATATGTGAAAGTCATCATGCATAGAACGATATATCTATGTAAGTTCAATATGGTAATACATTATTCTGAACTATTTACAAACCTCTCAAGGTCAAATAAACCATGGTGAGAGCTTATAGTGCCTCCTAATACATCTACGAGGTAACCCGAGCAAGATTTGAAAAAAAATCTAATCTTAGACTTTGAACTCAAGTGGTATCTGGAGTCTCTTGGAATATGAATTATATTTTTACTGAGAATTCATCATGTGATTTATAATCATCTAGAACTACTCTATAGTTTTCTTTATGAGATTTGGCCTAATAATTTCTTTCTTCCCTACCTTTATCTAGCACCGAGGTGAACAGAAAGACATATCATACAAGGCATCATAATGATCCATATCGATGGTAGCTTGAAATATGTTATTATAAATGAAATTAACAAGGAGGGTTTGTTTCTACCAAGATCCCCCAAATTCAAGGATACATGCATGAAACATATCCTTTAGCACTAGAATTGTATGTCTTATTTTTCCATCAGTCTCTAAGTGATAGGTTGTGCTCATAAGCACTTGTATACTTAATGAATTATAGAAACCATACTTGAACCATGATGTAAAGAGAGAATCTCTATAATAAATTATTGAGTATGGATCTACATAAAGATGTCCATCCTCTATGACAAATATCCTCACTAGCTCGGCTACTAACAAGGTCTCTTCCATAGGTATGAAATGTGCGACCATCCTCAAAGGATCAATGAAAACCCACATTGTATCATTTCCCTGAGGTAATCCAGGTAGACCAGTCACAGAATCTATAGAAACATTATCCCATTTTCACTCTTGAATGAACAAAACTGTAAAATTACTGCTAGTATCTAATGCTTAACTTTCACCTATTAATAGGTGGAACACAAAGTGATGAATTCAGAAATCTTGTGTTTCCTTCGAAGCCAAAAATACTTATGTCATAAGTGTTGATACATCTGGGTGAAATCGGGGTGATCTGCCCATGCCGATACATTAGATTCCAGCATCATCTCCTCTTTGATATCTTTTGGGACCCATACATGTCTATAGAATATTAGAGTATCACACCTCTCTGTAGTACATCCTAAACATGTATCACTATCTAAAAAGACATACCATAGGAAAAGGCCCTTGATATTAGATAGTTTATTCATTCTTACCCATTCTAGAAGAGTATAAGTCACTACTAAGGTTGTGAGGATTTTTTTGATCACGATCCCCCAAAACCTCAATGTGAATCTATGAGAATATGGCCCTGAGATTCCACTCACTATAGGCCTCCTGAGCATCATGTACCTGAGTCTTTTAGCTTGGATCATGGGCCATTGTATTTCCCTTACCAGGCATTTATGAAATCTTGAAATCAAATGGTTATAGGTACTCTACCCACTTTTGATGTCTAAGAATTAGATATCTCTATGTAAATATGTACTTCGGGATTTTGTTATCATTATATACCACCGAATTCTATCCAGATGGATAATGTCTCCAATAGTGTAGAGCATGAACTACAATAGCTAGCTTGAGGTCATGCAATGAGTAACTCCATAGGTGATGCCTCAACTGACGTGACCCGTATGCGATGACTCGCTCACCCTGCATCAGAATATCTCAAAGCCTCATACCAAATGCTTCACAATAGATATTATAGGTAATGAATAGATTTTGAAGAATCAGTATTAGCACTAAAGATAAAAGGACATTAAACTCCTAAAATTATGATTTATAAGATTATGACCATATGAATTTAACACACTTATTTTTCAAGCCTTCATGCAGTAATATAAGGTGAGAAAAATCTTAGATAAAATATATGTTTTATCTAGATAGCCCTAAGAAAATATGAATGTCCAAGAAACTCATGGGATTATCCTAGGATACTATATATCTTACATTATTTGGGTCTATTGAAATTCATAATTCTGAGATTATATGACCCCAGAAGTGGACATTGTTGATCAACAATTGTATTTTAATGAGATTATCATAGAGATGATTGTCTCTTTGTGTATACAAGATTATCTCAAGTTGGTTTTCATGTTCATGTATAAAGATTGAATACAATAAGATATTTTGAATAAATACTACAATGAATGAATCCATATATGGGTGGAAAATCCAGTTCATAAGATCCATATATAAAATTGTAGCCATTTTTTGTGAGACTGGGTATAATGACAAGGTACTTTTATAGGCCATACCTACTCCTGAAATTTGTGAAAGGTATGTATAATGACTTGACATGCACCTTATGATAGCATGAATTCAAATCTATATTTTAAAACACTCTTCCTCCTTAGAACTAGTCAAAGTGGCCATCTATTTGGGGCAATGTATATTTAGTCTTTACCATGAGTTGGTTAAATTAATGGTAATCCATGCAAAGTATGAAGGTAACTTCCAAATTATTGAAAAAAAGTACCGGTGAACCCCATAGAGATGTTTTGAGGCATATAAATCCTTTTCCCATAGATCCTCTAACTATTTTTTGAGATCTAGAAGCTCAATATGTGCCGTCATATAAGGAGGAATGGTCACTGACACTGCTTCTAGAACCATCTCAATGGTAAATTCTACCTCTCTCACTGGAGGTAGACCAGATAATTCATTAAGAAATAACTATATTAAACAATCCTATATAGGTGAAAGAACTACAAGTCGTAACCCCTCATCATCCATGAAGAGACTTGTGATCTCATCTGTCACACTACCCACCCTCTGCTACTCGGGTCTATCTATAGTCTCACTAACATCCCATTCTCCCTTATGTACATGCCTAATTCCCTATGGTGATGTAAACACCAAACTATGATGATAGAAGTCAATATGGTCCCAATAGAGAACTGAACAGTTCATTTGGATGATTACATCAAAGCTCGTCATGTCAAGGATGAAAATATTCCATACAAAAAGGTATCTTACTATCTCAAGGGGACACTCTTTATAGTGGTGAACACCTTCTGATTAGACACCTAAATGGGTATCAAGAAACATAACACTATAGAATTGTTCAGTATTGAGGCCAGTAATCTCCACAATAGTCTCAGCTATAAATGAGTGCGACACATCTGTTTCAAATAAAGAAGAAATTAAAGTTGAGTCTACTAGAATAATACCTCAAACTGTAGAAGATATAGTGATCTTCTATTATGATATAGGTTAGACTACATGAAAGTATAATATACCGCGACCCTGAATCATCACCTGACTACCCTAAACAAGCCCTCTCTACTGGTTCTGAGAATCCTTAGTATGACTACCTCTGCCTAAACTGACACCTCATATTGAGTGGCCAGTGGTATTCTAGCTACCTTCCCAGCATGATCATATTATCCTCTCTCTTGAACATGAGGTGGTACTAGATTCCTGATCACTAGGCTCTGATGGAAAAGTTATGTAGAAATGATGAATATAGACCATCCTTCCACAACCACTGAATTCCATTGAGTCTGATATGAATTGAGGCTTCCTTTGTCCCCACTTCCCGTACAGATGAAAAATTTCAAAGCTGTCAGCCTAAGAATCCTAAATACTGCTACCTCCATGAATAGAAACAAAGCATCTCTTTTTCCCAAAAGAGGAATCACTGAGAAATCTAGGTACTAAACCACCCAATCTCTCACCATCATCTTCCATAACATTTTTCTCTATAATAAGGTCCTAGGTGATTAATTTATAAATTGTAGTCAACCTAAATACATTGACCTGTGACCGGATGGCATACACCTTCCCATACAAAAATCACATTGTGGTCATTAGATCATCACCTTCTAGAGTATGATAAAACCTATAAAACCATGTAATGTGAGAAAATTATTCCATAACGAGAATACCTACCTATTGCTGGTTTATTAATTCTATAGCTCTATCATAGCATATATTCTATGGAAATAAATAGTCATATAATATAGTATGAAAATCCACTCCAACCATATCAATATGTTGAAAATCATTGGTAATAACATCCCAAAAACTCTTGTAACTATCATATATAATATTTGAATTAAGTTTTACCATCTTTTATAGAGGCGTCTCCAAATGTTTGAATATAGAAGAAATATGTTTGAGCCAAGACTGAACATTGTGTGGTCTGCCATCCCCTGAGAAGGTGGGAGGATAAAGCTAATGGAACTCCTGAATCAATTCTTCCATATTTGGGGTAGTTAAAACAACACCTTTAATAGAAAATAACATCTATATAAATTCCACTTGGTACTAGAAGTTAGTTCCCATATCAGGAATATGAAGAGGTGCCATATGTGGAATTGCTGGGGGGGGGGGGGTTATCCCTGGTGGATCAAGGCCCACTACTTCCTGTGCATGGTTTTCACTTATTTTATGGATTATGAATGTAGAAAATCATTATGGAGTGATACTACAATTAAAAATTCATTCCTCATTATAAATTTGTAACAATTGAATATATTTTAGATAGAATACTAAGACAGGTGTACATCCTTTGTATAGATATATCATACCCCTTTTCCTACTCCAAAATTCAGGACTTGGTAATAGAGAAAGACCATAGTAGGCCATTATATTGTAAGAGACTCACCAACCACCCACTACTAATACCATGTTTGGGTATAAGTCTCTGTTTAACATGTATAACATGGTCATTCTTACTAAAAAATTCATATTAATTTTAAATTTGTTCTCATTCAAATATATAAATCTATTTAAATGGTTGAATTAGATGGATCAAAATTTCCAATCCATAAGCTCTCGTACTCTTTATGAACGAAAACATGGCATCCACTTAACCTATACCATAACACGTTCTAGCCCATGCAACCAATGGTCTATGGATCAACTTTTTGCGATGAACCGCTTAAGGTTTTTGCTTTATCCTATGAAGGAAAACACTATTAGTTTAAGGAAAGAAACTTAAGTGTTAATAATGTTTTCGAATTCCTGTTACTAAAGTTATCCCAATTTTATAAAATAATCATGGTACTAGTAATATGTAATAGGAAAATGAATGGTAAAAGTAGACATGACATGGAAGAATGGAGGACATATAAGTCCAATTGTGCCTATAATGATGCATGTTTTGAAAAACTCTCATTTCAGTGGTCTAGGTTAAAAGAAATCATCATTTCAATAATACAAATAATAATTACACCATAAGACATGTGAACCACCCAATGGTGAAGTCTTATCAACCATAAATAACATAATCAAAAACTAAAATTACCCATTCTAGGTCATTTGGGTTTCCCCTGTATATGGGCTAGCTACGTCTAGGAAATGGGTCATTTCCAAATTCCCCTAACTCTTAGTCTCCTCTCTAATACCCAAATAGTAAGAAAAATTAAAAAGTCATCTATGATACCACCTTTTAACGTCTGGACCTTGGGTCCACTTAACCTGTGCCCAACACCAGTGGGTCACAAGGCCTCAAGCATGCCTACCCATATGCCAGAGGCTGCCAACTATCTGCGAGGGTGTAAAGGTGGAACAATGGGGAGACTAAACCCTCATATTAGAGCGGTATATCAGATATCACAATTAATAGAAAATAGAAAAATGATAATATACAATAGATATAATAAACAAGTGAGGAATCGTAAATTACTAAATAATTAAATAATATTATCCAAATCCACTAGGTAGTGTCATATACATGGAAGCATGTATACTAATATAAAAAATTGGAACATGGGATAAGAATAGACGTTCATATTATACAACAACTAAGAAAAAGAAAAAAAAGATTTTCAAATAGAATCTAGAGCACATGTTCAGTCCTCTTCTCATATGATCCATCTATATATAAAGCATATCAAATATCTATATCAGGGCACCCTTATCCATATCTATAGACAAATAATATTCTTGGGTACTAAAGGCATCACTGGTATGGTGTGAGGTAAAAAATATTTCGGACACAACCAACAGTGTCTAGAAGTAATCCAAGCAGTTCTCAAAGCCAAATAGTGTACATGTAATAATAATTAATTAATAAATTGTACAAAGAAATAACAACCCGCTTAGGTTACCAAAGGACACCTAACGACTCCACCTTCTTTAGCTCATGACCGGACTGCATGTCTAATATGTAATTATATATATAGTAATAATATATATAGTACAGTTATATATTTCATCCAGCTATATGGACTAAATATGTGTTGACATAAGTGTCCATATACCAGGAATACTAGGTGCTAGCTGGACTGAGGAAAAACGTATTCATCCCTAACTATTCTGAATGATCTTACTCTATCAAGAGAAATGGTATATTTCCAACATATCATATTGAGTGGGATACATATTTCTCTTTACATGAGATGGTGAGTGTTCCATAATGTTGATGCTCAAAAAAAGGGATGTGGTGTGTCATGGCCACCTTCCAAATAGTGTTAATGGAGTGATATTATACACTTAACACCCGATGCAATGGAGCGTGAAATAGTCATTGAAAAAAAATCCTTTCCATCATTACACAAGCTATACCAAGAAATAATAAAACTTATAATATAAGACATGAGGCATTACCTCCCATGTATCTCAATATAAAAGATCACTTACAAAATAAGACATTACAACTCATATTATGCATTGGATAAAATATGTAACAATAGGCATGGCCCTTCCACCCTTTATAAGTCATTTCCGTTTAACCATTAAATGATTTTAATAAGGAAAACAATCATGAAAAATCATGCATATTTAATACTATCCATTGTATCTATCAAAACATGTAAATTTACTCTATAAGGCTCCAGGAGTCATTTTGAAGGTGAAATGGTCAATAAATCTATCACCTACGTGGATAATTCCTATTAAATGTTGGTCTAAGAACATAGGGGTTTCCTTGGGTTCATTAAACATGTATATGGGAGTGGGTAAGTTCAATTACAACCTAAGATGAATGCTTATGAGGCATTACAGTCAATTAAACAACTAACTATAATGGGAAATTCAAGTGGGAACACTGAAGGGGTGTCCATAGCTAAGTTTAACATCCTAAAATCAACTAATTATAATCCTACTGAGTTGAATATAGTGAAACAATGTCATCCAAAGAATAAAGATATGTGGATTTTGAATGAGCACAACAAAACTTTTTTGTCATGGAATAAAAGGAATTTGCTTGCTAGATCAGATGTATTAGAGACATTAAAATTGATAGTGGGTGGTCCATGTTTAAATGTGATAACATGGTCCGGTTATGACATTAATGGCTATACATTTCATACAAAATCTCAGGACAACAGAAGTGCAGTTCAGAATAGTGGTGTGTTGGTGTTTGTAGAAGTAATGCATTTTTCGAGTACTAAGGACAAAAACCCAATTTCTGCATCAAGTGCATATTATGGAGTGATTGAATACATATGGGAGGTTGATTACTCTAAAATTAAAGTTCATGTTTTTAACTGTAAATGGTTTATCGATAACAATAGTGTCAGAAACAATGAATTTGGAATGAAACTTGTTAATCTAAATAGATTGGAAGACACAACTGATTCTTTTATAATGGAAACACATGTAAAGAAAATTTTCTATGTAGTAGATCAATCAGATATACAATGGGATGTTGTTTTACAAGGGAAAAAACAATATGTTGGTGAGGATGAAGTTGATGAAGATGCTGATATATGTGAGATCCCTACTTCCATGGAAAGATTAACAGAACATAATGATGAGCATGTTGAAGACATGGTTTGTGCCATAAGGAACGATCACAACGAATGAATTTGGGAAAACAATCCATTTGTACATTCCTAAAATTACAGGTAACATATGTTTATTTATTGTTTACTTTTATTTTTCTCATAAATGTTAGATGTTGTAAGTTTTTTATTTATTAAAACATGTTTTAAAACAAAATAAGTATAAGTTTTTGTTTGTTTTAAGTTTGTTTAGTTTACTTTATCATGTTTACCATTACATCAAATATATATCTATTATTTTTGTTCAGTGACAATTACTTTACCCTATTTACCAGGTTTACCATGTTTACAATGTTTACCATCTTTACCATATTTACCATCTTTACCATCTTTACCATTGTTTAACATGCTTACCATATTACCAATGTTTACTATTACGTAACTTAGTACACTTTTCTATTTTCTGATTACAGTAGTATTAAAATATTTGAATTTGTATATTTTTGAACTAACGTTTGATTTTTTGATTTGAAGGATAATGACAGATCATTCAGTTGATCAACCACATGATTCTGGAGATGAGAATATTGGTCATACCTCTGGGGAGGAACATTCACATGCTCCTATTAGAACAAAGAGTTCAAAGGTTGGTAAATGTGGGTGCACACGTTTACCAAAATTATCAGTTGCCCGTATGCAGGATCAGAGGATATTCATTGAGTTTGATGATGATGATATTCCTAGAGGTCCAAATGAAAATGATTTTAAGAGTTTTGTAGCAACTCAGTCTAAGAGAAAAGTAAGCATTCTGTATGATGACTGGAAAAGTGTGGATAAAGCGATAATCTCTCAGTTATGGGAGACGATTTTGGTAAGATCTTTTTCTATTGTTTGAAAATTCTTTAAATGTTTCTAGTATATATAATATGTTTAACCTCTTCTTTATCAGATGACATTTGATATTCCTGACACTAGAGGAGTCAGGAAGAAATTATTATCGTTGGCTTCCAAGAGATGGAGGGATTTCAAATCAACCCTCTCATCTGATTTCATTTATGGTCATAGGAGTCATGACAATCCATGTCGTATATATCCCTTTATAGATGAAGACACATGGAGATAGTTTTTTGAAAGTAGAAGAAAAGAGTCATTTTTTGGTAAGGGCAGTGTAAACTTTTATATGATTTCATATATAAATGATCTTATTAACGTTTTGTTAAGGATTTATTATTCTTAATTTACAGCAAACAAGGAAAGATCATCAGGAGATGCAATCTAAAAATGTATACCCTCATAGTTTATCTCGGGGAGGGTATGCATTATTGGAAGAACAAATGATGGCGGAAAAATTTCAACAACTAAGAGCTGAGTCTTCATGCTCTGGAGTGGTGGCCCCTCCATCCCCTCCATCTAGACATGAAAAATGGAAGAGATCTCGGAAGGGAAAAAAAGGGAAATATATTTCGGATGAATCGATAATCGTAGCTGAGAGGATTGTAAGATATATATTTTATTTATTTAAGTTAACAATTTTCTTCATATAATTTCAATCATTACTGAAATGTTCAATTAATTAATATAGGACTCTCTTGAGGAGCAGAGTTCATAGGGGACATTTACAGCTATTGGGAGGGAAGATATTTTATCTGTAGCATTGGGAAGGTCTAAACATCCTGGTCGTGTAAGAGGATATCCGGCAGGTGTATAGGTAAGAAAAGTTTTGCCACATTCTTCAACTTCAAACATTGAGGGGTTTTATAGAAAAAACAATCGATTCCTTGGAGTCTGAAATTCATAATATTAATGCGACGATGGAGGACAAGATTAGAGCGTCGATGTAGTATATGTTTGCAGACATGGAAAGACAATTTCAAACTGTAGATCCCACTCCTCCACCTCCCCCTGCAGACCCCATTATTTATCCTCCACCTCCACCAGTAGCTCCCACTCCCCCACCTCAACCTGTTGACCCCATTTTTTATCCTACTCCTCTGCCGCATCTTCCTACTTATTGCGAGTCCTATGTTGATGATTCTCAACAGCACATAATATCATATGGGTTGGTATATTGTATAGGAGATACATTTCATCATCAACAATTTGAGGCAGAGAATCATAGGGTCACTGTACAAGATATTATAGATAGATCAGCTCGAGTACCATTACCTATAGATGAGGTGGTGACAGTTGGACATAGTATCAGCCATTTTTTAATTTGGCCATCCAGACTTCTTTGACTCATTACCATAGAGGTATGAATGTTATATCTTTTATTTTATTTTTTTATTAAAGTTGTTTTATCATTTGAAAACTAATATATTTTTCAATTTATTTTTACATGAATACTTCAAAGGTAAAGAAATACTGTATAGACAACAACAAAGACAAATCTCTATGACATCAGATACAAAATCCAGTAGTCTTGATAGATTGTCAAGATATTCATATTTGTTGGCGGATCATTATGAGTTTCCAATGGAAGATCATGTTTGTGGACGTGAAATAAATGTGGGGATTATGAAAACTCATATCATGGAGCTTGTTACTAGAGATAAGTTGGTCATCAATGTGGTGAAAATTTTTTCCATGTAAGTCTTAATACCTTTTCCCTAAATTATATTTATTAAAAATGTATTTTTATGTCTATTTTTTATTAGGTATCTTTATAAAATTTGTGAGAGGAATGAGTTGACAGATGTATATGGATTCATGGACCTGCAATTGATTTACCCTGAAGCATGTGTATTGGATGAGGAACAAAGAATGCTTTATATTGCTGAAAGAATTGAAAAGAATATAGTCACACAATTATGGATGATGAATTTTTGTGAGAGGTATGAAAAAAATCTCTCTAAAAGAGTTAATTATCTTTTAACATAAAAAACCACTAACGTTAAATTTCCTTTTATCAGTGATCATTGGATGTTAGGGGGTTTTTTCCAAGGGAGAAAGCACTTTATTGGATATGCTCTGTCCATGATGATGTGTGGAAAGTTTTAAGAATATATTGGAAAACTAAGTTTCAATTTCTCAATAGTTTTAAATATTATAATGAATTTTAAATTTACCCCATTAGTATTATTTTCTAACAGGGCATGGGTCTACTTTCGAAAAAATGCAAAGAAAAGGAATGCAAAGATGAAATATGTAAATGTGAAGGTAAATATCCATTTATAATTTGTACTTTTGATTTATTACATTAAAATAATATATTGAATTTACAATCATTCAAACAGAATTGTCATGAACAACAAGGCATCATCGAATGTGGATATTATATGTTAAGATTTATGTATGAAATAATAACAACTGGGACAATGGTGAATTTTGGCCTGGTAAGATTTCCTCTTAAACTTTTCCATAATATTTCAATTTGATTTACTCATTATACACATTAACTACTATCCTTTTCATTTGTATCTTTTTGATGACCCTCAACCCTATAATGCCGAAGACATCAAACAACTACAAGTGGAGTGGTCAAATTATTTTCCAGGTTTGATTAAATTTTAGTTCTTTGTAATGTAAAATGTAATTTTGAATATTGTCGTTGTAATTGTGTATTTGGTAGTTATTTAGGTTGGATTTAGTTTTTTTTTGAAGTTGACAGTGTATGTTTTGAATGTTATATATGTGAATGTTTAATTTTTCTCTACTTCTTGTTTTGGTCTACTTATGATGGTTTTTCTGGTATGGATTCTGGTCTGGGGGGAGGGGTTTCAAGGGTGTGGGGGGTGTTCAGTGGGGTTGGGGTCTCCATGGGTCTGGGAGGGCTGTCCGGTGGGGTGGGGGGGGGGGGGGGTTGTCGAGGGGTGTTTGGGGCTGTCCAGGGGGGTTGGGGGCAGTCCAGGGGTGTGGTGGGGGCTCCAATGGGGTGGGGGAGGGCTGTCCATGGTGTGTGTGTGTGGGGGGGGGGGGGTATACATGATGGTGGGGGGCTGTCTCAGGGTGTTTGGAGTTGTCCAGGGGGTCGGTGGGCAGTCCAAGGGTGTGGTGGGGGCTGTCAAGTTGGGTGAGGGGGTGCTGTTCAGGAGGGTAGGGGGGAGGGGGGTTTAGAGGGGTGTTTGGGGCTGTCTAGGGGGTCGGGGTAGTCCAGGGGTGTGGTGGGGGCTCCAATGGGGTTGGGGCTGTCAAGTGGGGTGAGGGGGTGAGGGCATGCTGTTCAGGAGGGTGGGGGGGGGGGTAGTCT